>OY728123.1:427706657-430106657 GCA_963277665.1 Viscum album | reverse complement strand
ATTACAAACAAAGTATCTTGTTCCTTGTATTAATGATTTTTTTATCAACTAAATGGATTTCAATGATTTTCCAAGATTTAGATTCATTATTGATTTCATCAATTGATGCTCAATAGGGATGATATACCCAAAACCACATTCTTTAAAATGTATGGACATAATGAATATATATTGATTACATTCATTCATTCGAATTCTATTGTTATCATCACAGATTTAATAAATATATTCATTAAAAGATACCTTGATCAATTTTTGATTGTTTTTATAGATGATATTAATATCTAATCAATGATAAATTAATATCATTAATAACACTTTAGAGTTTTACTAATGACCATATATAAGGATAATATTTTAGAAAAATTTATAATGTTCTAATTTTAGATGTAATATATTTCACTTTTGTGTAATATAATACCAAGAGTGGTTGTATCGTTAGATCCATCAATGAAAGGGGATATTGAATGAAGAAACCAAACAAAAATTGTGAATTCTATTCATATTCATCAATCATGATGAAGAAAATATTTAATTTTTGTCGTGAATTTACTAGTACTATCTATTTCACTCACCATGTTAACTAGGAAGGGAGGAAAATTCTTCTAGATAGAATAATGTGAGGAAAAATTCAAGGAAGTGGAGATAAAATTAGTCATCTCACATGTGATTACATTACCCGGTAATAAAGAATATTTCTAAATATATATTGACACATCCATGAAGGGATCGATATGATTTCCAATGTAGAATTCTATAGTTATATCATATGCCTCATGACAATTTATGATTAATGAGTAAAATTACCCAATTCATGATTTGTAATTATTTATGATAATTTCTTCATTATAGATATGTCATAATTATATTTAATGATAAAAGTATAATATATATACTAATTATATAATTTTATATAATGTATTCACAAAGAGTGTGTCGGATATGAACCATAGAATATGTTTAGAGATAATTAAATACTACGAGTGATCAATAAATTCCCACCATAGGAAAGTGAACAAGGTGGCTGAAGCATTGATTAAAATATAGCATGATATCATATACAATGCGTGGATTACAAATGAACAAAGTTTACTATATTTTTGAATGATTTTTTAGGAAATCCTGATTGAAGGGGAATATTTTGTCTTCATAAATTCAATTTTCAGCCATATATCAAATTGAAAATTAAAGTGGAACATAATTTTGTTGTAGACCCATGAAATAATATTATAAATTCCCATGGATTTATCTTTGTTCATGATGGAATGATAAGTATAATGAACTATTTATGTATTCCTACCATTTTATATTTAAATAATTTTTGGTAGTAGAAGCTTATAGTTCTCGATTCCCTATTCATCTAGATAGTATAAATATGTATAATGATTTTATAGATTATTTCTGGTGGAATTCCATAGATAGAGATATCACATTGTTTGTAACTTTTTGGAAGGTATTTCAAAATGTTAAGGGTGGAAGAAAATATTCTATGGGGGTGTTACACCAATTATTCATTCCCTAATAGAAATGGGAAAACATCACTATAGATTTTTTCTCATTTGATTTATCAAAACATATAAAGGCATAATGTTATTAGGGTTATGATTGATCACTTTACTAATTTATCTCCCTAAATCACTATTATAGTAGACTTATCTCTATATTAGCCTGCAAATATATACATTAAGTATGTTGTAAGGATTTATATATTATGACATTCTATTATATCTGTCCGAGATTTGAGTATTTACACATAGATTTATAGGTGTATTTAGAAAAATGTTGATGTGGGGATGAGGTTTAGAACTATGTATCTTCCTCAGATAAATGGTAAGTCTGAAAGAATATAATAAACCCTATAAGTTAAGTTGATATTTTATTATATTCATTTAAAAGGAAAATATGATTAAAAACATCTTCTTATTAAGTACAATATATAAATAGAAATCACGTAATAAAAAATACGGATCCTTAAGAATCTATATTTGAAATTAATGTATAATTTGAATTTGGTAATAAGAAGTCTCTAAGAATTTTTCCATGGATTAAGGTTATTAGATCAGGGAAAAATGAATACAAATCCCTAGGTATATAATCCCATTTAAATTTACTGATCGTATCAAGAATATAGAATGTCTGTGAGAACATCTAAAAAACATATCAAAATTCCCTTATGTGTTCTAAAAATATCTCATAAGGAACTACAGGAATTACCAATAACATGTATTAAACATTGTTTCCATAACACTAGATTATGATATTTCTTATAAGGAATAATGAATTGATATTTTTGATCAAACATAGAATGTTCTATGAAACAAGACCACTCACTTAGTCAATGTTTTCCAAAGAAACCACTATTTTGAATATGATATGTAGGAATATGAGGATATAATGATGCATATGTATCCTCATTTTTTTTTGTAAAAGAGTGATTAATATATAGTTAAATTATCATATTATGGTGGGTGGAATAAAAAACATGAGTAATGATGGATTTATTTTTTCTAATTAATAAATTTTCCATGATAGATTACATTACACACAACACTAATTCAGGATTGCATTACCCACAACACTAGGATTTCTTGTGGCACAAAAAACACTGATTTTTAATGAAACCATAATATATTACTAAGATAGTTAATGAAATATAGACATTATAAATTAGATATTTAACATAGTGATATGACTAGTAATAATATTTTTTAAATTTTTATTATAGTAGTTTTATATAATGGAATCCTGATGATAAAAAGTAATTAATTTTCATTAATGACATTTTATGTTTTCAGAATACTATTTTGTCAAAACAAAATTGTTTTTTATTTCATTTTATTAACATTAATACATTTAATTTTTGTTATAAATAGAAAATTAATTTGATGGAATAAATTAAATTTTTGAAATCATCATTTCAAAATTATACTATGATGGATTGTTTTAATTTTTCAGAAATGTTTCATATGTTTTTATCAATACTGAAAGATAATGATTTTTTATTTAAAATTTTCTTTCCATTGAATATATTTATAATGTAAAATAAAATTTGAAAATGTCTTTGATGTACTACTAGTTCAAGTATACATCTTATTATCCAATTTAGTCTATCAGAATTAATTTTCTAATTAATTTTAAATAAATTCTTTGTAATATGTCAACCATAGTCTCCTTAAAAACATGATTACTCATCAAGTTCATCGAATTAATTTTTATATTATAATTTTATAAATATGTGAGGGACGAATTTTAGGGTCTATTTTATATTTTTATTTATCATAAATTATATTATATAATATGTTCATCTTTATTTTTCACCAAAATTATTATTAATAATAGAAAAAAATATTTACTGTGATTAAGGTAAAAACATTTTAATTTGAGGGGGGGGGGGTTAAACTAAAATCATATGGGTTTAACATAACCCAAAATTTGTAGTCAAATAATTTTCATGCCTAATTTAGACCTTATACTTTATATTCTAGATAATGGATATTCATTGTATTCTCGATAATCTAATAAAATATGGGTGGAATTCATTCTATCTAAAAGTTGTGAGTGTGATACTCACCTCACTTACATAAAGCCACACCTTCTCATCTAAAAATCACATCTTAAAACCAATTTTGATTCATCCAATTACAAGAGAAAAACATATCTATATCCCAAATATTATCCTATAATCCTTATTTTTGACCGCAATCCATTATCAGAATGCTTTTTGTGAAATCCTAAGAAGGAAACCAAAATAAGAGGTATATTTCATCAATGTGAATTTTTGTTTTATTTCATTATCCACATCTTTAAATAATCATTATATGATGCTTATATAATATCAAAATTAAATTATATATACATATACATATTTTTATTTTAATTAAATTACCTACAACCATCTCTATTTCCATAAAATGGGTTACAATGTCATCATTCGTTTGTATGGTTGACTACCACCTCACAAACTGATGTCATTCATTATTACATTTACATCACTAAAGGATATAAACAATGATTTATTTATTATAAATATATGATATTTATGGTATTATTATACTTTTTTAATTATTATAACACACATACATCTATATACTCTATATTGTGGGAATACAAAAATGTTGATCTTCCGTATGGCAGACTAGAACCTCGCGAAGCGATGTGATTCATTCACTTTTTAGGTGGAAGGTATTATGGATTATTTTGATTAAGATTTATGAAATTTATATAATATAAAAACTATTCTGGAAATTTAATTTGACATTTACAATTATTTATTTAATCAAATATTGAAATGGAAAAACATTTCATGCATACGTACGACCTTCCTTCTCCATAAACAATGTATTCCTTTTGCTGTCACTAAATTTTATGGATTAATATAAAAAATATATATTGAATAAATATATTATTTCATTTTTGGTTAACTATTTTGAGATAATTACATCTTGTTCAATGTAAGAGGACTGAAAATAACAAATCAGGACATATATGAAAAACAAGGGTTGTGACCAAAAAATGTAAATTTAACATGAAAATGTTAATAAATAGGTAATAAAAGGTAAACATAAAAAAATATTTGGTATTATATATTTAAATATTTTTCAATAATAGATTTATAAGTAATATTTATTTATTATATAGGAATGTTTCAAAGGTACTATAAATTTCAAGACATAATTTAAGGGAGTCCTTATCTCTCATTTTATTGTGGAGGATATACGAACATTTCCCACTCCTTTAATTTATATGGGTTATATACATCACATTAATGTATTATCTAAAATTCATTTTAAAAAAATATTGGTATTTACCTATCCATTTTAGTTTCACTCTTTTATGGTTTTTACGGTTCAAATGTTAACAAATCAGTAATTGATTTTTGCCTCAATTTTCCATTATTTGAGACATGTTATATTGTGAACTAATATTATTTACAAAGGTGTATATAAGACCCATTTGAAATGTAATATAGTTAATCTATTTATCCTTATAATATTTTTGATCAATTTTATTTTATTCCATTATGGTTATTATGATTCAATGTGACACAATTGGTAATGATTTTATATAAAAATTTTATCATTTATGGGGATTATTTTTCATTATGATTATAATAATAAAATATTATTAACCATATCCCATGAAACAGATTATTTTTATTATACTATTTTTAAATTATATTTTAATGTTATGTTACAATTGTCCCACTCATTGGTATTAATAATAATTGATATCTTTTTTAGGAAAATAAATCATTATTTCTCTCTTCTATTTGAAATATATTTTCTTCCATACCCATTTTTCCTAAAAAATATTTCATAATATTTTTTATTCTCATTTTACATTTAAAATATAATTTTACACATGTTTTAATTTTTGGACAAAAAATTAAAGGAATTTTCAATTAATTTTCCTAACATTTCTTATTGGATTTTACTGAATATGTGAGAGGAATATTCCATTCCACTAGAATAGATTTAACAAAACATCCCATAATAATGAATATTAATTGATTTTATGGTAATCATATATGTTTTAAGGTTATATTCAATAAAAAATATTTTCAAAATATTTTACGTTCTTATGAGTGTTATTCTTAATTGAAAGGACAATTAACTAATGAATTTTTTAAATTATCAATCAATATAATTTCATGTCTAGGATGACATCCTTTAATTTAACATATTAATTACCAAGTATATGAATCATGGATACCATTATTATTATTTTTCTAAATGGTTTATGATTACTAGAATCTTATGAATCCTATTTCTCTTCTATGGGTAATACCATGATAAAATTATTATTAAACTCGCTTCTTTATTCCATGGGTTATGCTATAATGAAATTATGAAATGATTATGTCACTTTTATCTTTTCTATGGTATATATAAAATAAAATATTTATAAAACACATTTCAATTCATGGGTTATAATATAATTATTATTTTATGATATTGTGGTACACAATAATATTTATTCCCTTATGAGATGCATGACAACTATATCTCCCACCAAATTAAAAATGAAAGGATTTATATCTAATGAGATATGTAATACGAGGAAAAAGGGTGAAACTTAGTAAGAAACATTATCCACTTTAATTGTCTTGCAAATTAACCTTGAATACTATGATGGTTAGGCTAATGAACCCATTCCTCAATGATAATGTTGGTGATGTCCATAGTCTAATAAGGAAATATTTTTTTACATTAATGTGTGAAAAAAATATATGTATTTTTTAATTATTAAACTATCATGGATCATAATCAGTGATTCTGTTTTAATTCATGTATTATAAAGTAACAATATTTATTCCCCGACTCATGATAATTATATATGATATGAACAGAATGTTAATAAAAATTTATGATCAAATTATCATACACGTTTGAATTATTATTATTATATATCACTCATATTTGTCCTTACCAAGCATCTGAACTCAAAATTTCCTATGTTGCATTTCCCTAGGTTATGATGAAATATATTACATATGATATGTATATAAATGGTTCTAGTTATGAAGATTATGGTGAGAGATGATATTGTTTTCTGGTGAACCTATAGTTCATCTTTCCATGTTTCCTAATATATTAAACTACTATAGTTTTCCAGATTCTTGTTTTTAATTTATTGCATATTATTAAAAAATGATGTAATGTGTATGTATAACAATCCTAGGATGATATATTTATGGTTCATTTGTGTGTGTGGTTGTTTACATTTGGTAACATTGTTGTAAATGATTTTTTAAACTCGCCACACATGAAAATGTCTATGAATTTATATCTAGGAAAAAAATGGCTATTCATCGGATCTCATACTTTTTTGGAAAACCCCTTCAAAATAGTGAATTATGTATAATTAAATATTTTTATTCAAACTAATTTTGTAATTTCTATTGGATTATGTGTCTATTGTTTGTGATATTGGGTTTTAATTATGTGAGTTTTTTACTTGATATGGATGGGTTGGGATTTCTATAGGTGTGATGTTTCCTTGTATCTCTTGAATAAACATGAAATATTGCTATATATAATGAAATTTCCTAGTTGGAATGATTAATGTATGTATGGAAAAATTATTAAGGGGAAAATAAATTAATGTTTGAAATGAAACATGAGTGGGGTATATTTAAAAATGAAATGAACGATCATGATAACGGAACCTTCTGGGTAATTATAATGTTTGGAAATATTTTATTTTTAAGGAATATATGTTATTTAGATTTTTTGTGGAGTTTTTATGTTTTTTTTTCATTTGGAGGTGGAAATGAAAGTGGAATATGATTTTATAAATTGTAATAATGTGGTGAATATATATATTATTTCTCGACACATCATCCCCTAAGGTCAAGAATGTTTGATTATATATTTATCATGTACCTTTTTCTAATATATATTCACACCAGCCACAATTTATATACTCACAGTAATACATAATGTTTTTGGGTTCATTGTGTTTTTTGAAATATCCAACCTGATAAGGATGGATGGATGGATTAACCATATTCTATGATTTCTCTTGTAGGCTATGTTGACACCGAATGGTTGTGATAGAAAAAATCAATGTGTACTAGCTATGGTGATTATTTCAGTGGATGAAGAGGATCATTGTGGGGGGTTTTCATGATAAGAGGTGGGGACATGGTTTGTGAACTTGATGTTTATTATACCATTTTGTACTTATTTTGGTATTGAATATGATGAAATGTTTTTTCCTAGGATCCTTCATGTGGGATATGATGTGAATTACCTAGTATGTACTTTCATTATGTGATTTATTTAACAGAGTGTCACTATGTTGTATGTGTTGTAGTTTTCCAAGTGTCATCAGTTATTGTAATTACAAAAGGTATTAGAGTGAATGG
Source organism: Viscum album (assembly GCA_963277665.1). Lineage (NCBI taxonomy): Eukaryota > Viridiplantae > Streptophyta > Magnoliopsida > Santalales > Viscaceae > Viscum > Viscum album. The sequence continues at coordinate 430,098,787 of OY728123.1, read as the reverse complement.
ACATACGAATTTGGGTAATGATATCATACAATTATATGTAAAGTGGTGTGAGGTGATATTTATATATATTATTCTTATAATGTTCCTTAGCTGGATGTATAATTCAGTTATTATTAACTGGTGGGGATGGGATTGGTATGCTGACCAATCTAGGTGCATGGTGTTTTTTCTATCTCTCCACCAGTTCACTTTTATTCTCTTATCACATGTAAAAAAATAGACTTTGGGTATGATCCTACAAGGTATACATTTCATTCTTCTCCAATGTGTATAAAAACTATTTTTTAGTTTTCTATGTGGAAAATATGGAGGGGTCTAGATATTACGAGCCCAGACATTAGAGTAATTGATGAGTCATTAGTTTGGATTTTCATTTTGTATTCTTTTGGAGTGTTTTTTATTATCTAATTCCTTTATACATTCATTTTGGTATGTTTTTTTGTCACATTAACTTTATGAGATGTTTTTTTGTTTTTCATCAATCTTTAGATAGAACTATTATTAATGAGTGAAATATCTTCAATATTTGATGTTATATAACCACAATAGTAGTCACAAACCTAGATAATAATAAAGGTGGGACTCAAAATTCATTATCTACATTCCTTCATTATTGACCAATGTGGGGTACCTATAGAGGACGGGCATATGATATGTAGTTCATGGTGTTTTATTCTTTCCTGATCAAGAGAATATACTTCTGTATTCTTTTAAATTTTATTTCACTATCTATTTAATTATTTTTTTATTTATTCAGCTTAATGCGGTTTATGATATATTTGATTCTAGGAATATTTTATAGTTATCAAACAATCTGAATTAGGTTATAGTCTCCCCATGGTATAACCCCAAACCCCCAATTTTAGTCAGTATCATTTTTCTTATGGGAATACATGCCTGAGGTCCCATTGGTGAATCCCCTAGTTCAGAAACTACTCAGTACCCATTTATTGACGGCATGAAATTTCAATGTGGTATAATGGATTTATGTTACTAATATCACCAAATGTGTAGGAGTATTTGTTTTGTATTACTTTTTTGTAATATGGTAGGTAGGATACATGGGAATTTAATAGATCTTGTGATGGATATCGAAATGGTATATAAAAAGAACCACTTTTAGTAGAAGTTCCATGTTATAAAGAATATGGCATTTTGGTCCTCAGATTCTACTGATATGTTTATATTATCACTGAGTATGTTTCCCTATGATTTCCTATATTTATAGGGTATGAATTATTATATTTTCTTATCTTGGTTCATTTATAAGAGTCTAATAATCATAAATCCTATTAATCAAGTTGGATTCACATGAAATAGAAGTTCATTAAAAATATGGATATAGCTGACAACAAGGTTCAATTTGGTAGAATTTTGATGAAAAATTATATATTGTTTTCCAATATAAAATGGAGATGAAATATACATAAAATAATAAAATATATATTCATTTTAATAACATGTTACTTGAATCTAAATTAATATATTTGATCTTAATTACATTGCAGTCCCCAAGAGAATGGATGTTTAGTGACACCAGTAGGTCATTATAGGCATCCTACACCTTCTATGTAGATACCTAGTAGGTGTTTTGGATACATGTTTAGAAATTGAAAATTTATTTAGTTATTTAATATTTTAGTGAAAACCAATATCATGTATTCTTATATATCATGGTGATGTAACTCTAATTTATCACACTGTTTGAAAAAATGTAACTAAAAAATGTTTATTATAGGGTTATGTAATTACATTTTCCTTTGAAAATGGGTGTAAATGTGATACTCGAGGAGGTTAATTTCATATTAATAATAAATTTAATAGTCTACATTAGATTAATAGTTCTCAAAGGTGTAGTCGCAAATGTGGATTCCTATTGAGAATCAGAGCCCTAGTACATCGTGATTTGGAATGTTATCCAAAGAATGATTTGAAGAGCCTAGAGTGGGTTATATGAATCATTAGTTCTTTATGAGGTAATAGATGATAGTATAGTTATTTCAACATTAGGTATTATTTAGTTGAGATATTTTATTTGTTTATATATGAGATCACAAGGGTCATGTAGTTCTACTCTAGATATTGGTGAGCTAATTGTTATGATTATATATAATGATATTCCTCTATGTTCTGGTTATGAAAGTATTTCGAATATGATTTTGAACTGAAAGGACATTTACCGTGGGGTTTTTATTACCCATAGAGATGCGTTACATGGGTAAATGCATCAATTTGAGATCCGACCATGTGATGTGGAACTGGGTATGTGGTATAAGTATTGTGATGCATTAAAAATTCATGAAAATGAATGAACATTTTTCATTTTAGTATGGAAATAGAAATTACTGGGATATATATTTACAATACCATCCCTTTGTTAATTAGGATTAACTTTTGGGAGGGTAATGATTGTATGGGTATATACTATTTATTTTGGAAGAAATTATGGTTGTTCGGTTGTAATATAATAATATTTCCATATGTGAAATGATTGATATTGATGGGAAGAAGCATGAGTTCTTATAATATGATACTAAATACATTTTATGGGAATATAAAGTCTTTGTAGTTAATTTCCCAATGTATATCAGCATATGACTGATGGGATCATGAATCATGTTGGGTTATTGGGTGTTGTGGGAGCGTACACCCATTGGGTTTAGATAAGACTAGGATGGATCATGTTATTTAATGGAATTTTCATTTGAGTTATGGACCAGTGAGAAGTTGTGTATGGTCTTTGGCCAGGTGGATTTGAAAAAACTGTAGTGTTTATAGGGGCTTGGGATTTTTTTGTTTATATGGAGTGTATCCTATATGATATTGAAAAAATACATGCATGGAATCAATTATTGAATGGAGGTGAGCATGGACAAAGAGGATCAACATATATAAAATGATGGAACCTATTATGATTATCATATAGAATTGGTATAATAAAATTCATATACTGAAGAGTACACCCTAGGCTATTAGAGTGGCATGACATCAATTCAAACTGAATTTTATCAAATGTTAAGGATTAAATTAACATGACATTGGAGCATATACCTTTTAATCTCTCATGTAGGCAATTATGCATATGTTGTATTCCTTCATCCATTCATTTTTTATGGTAATATATGGGGAATGATTTTTTAGTGTAACCCCACGTGTGTAGGATTTTGGATACGTTAGGACTACTCATTTGTTCATTGTGGTCACTCTTGGACACGATAGAGTTAGACAATCAGATTTTATCTATTCTCATGTCAAATAAAATATTTGAAGATCAGATGAGATTTTAAATGGATTATATAAATTTTAATTAGGCTCTTGATGATGTTGATGTTATCTAATTGAAATTCAATGCATGAACCATGATTCATTACACATATATAGGGGTAATTCAAAATTCACGACACCGTTTTGAAGTTCAAATGTTATTCTTGACACAATCAAGGGGGTGAATCATATAGGGCATCATAGATTTGATTTAATTTTGGAAAAAATTGTAATTCAAGAAAATATTGTATTAAAATTTAGTATACAACGGATATGAAAATATAGGGGTATTCTGTGGTTTATATGAGACTTTTCAAAGAAATATCGGTGTATAATGGAACTAAGCGAGGGCCATATAGACTAGTATGATTTTTTCATAATTTTTTCAAATGAGGTGGTAACCAATTTTTACATGTTGGTTTTTCTATTTGGGTTTTGGAAGCTTTTTGAACACCCTAATTTTATTAAGTTATCACTATAGAATGCAATTTACTAGGTGATTTTGATGGTGTAGAGTGTTGTGGATTAGGATTAGTCATTATGAGCTTATGATTATTATAGGGAGCACTATATATTGGGTGGGGAGTTTATGACACCACTTTATTATGTAAAGATAGATAGTAATCAGTAATATTTGTCTTAATCATTTTTTGTGGGAAGTGACTTTGGTATTAGTTTTTGATGAAATGTTATACTCATGTCTTGAGATTCACGGTCGTATATTATTTTTCATTCTGAGTTGAAATGTGATTATTTGAGAATGTTTTAGAGGTTGGGATATTTTCTATGGGGTTTGATTGTCAAAGTGTAATCTTAAAGACTATATATATTATTTTTTGAAGTATTCAAAACCCCATACAACTTTTAGGTTATGAAAAATCCACTAAAATTTGAATTTTTTTATTGTGGGTGTTTTTTCGATTTTTGAGTCTCAATGGGGATACAAGATTTTTAATGTCTTTAAATGGTGATATGGAAGATATTTTAATGTTTTTTATATTTCATGGGTTCTTATGAAGGCATTAGATATGTGATGGGGGCTCATGCTACTGGAAATTACAACTGCATACCATTAATGAGATGAACATGTAATTCACCCAGTGAATCACGTTTATAGTGTCATAACAGGTAATAAATGGAAGAACATGAGGAATTAGGGCATACTGAATAATGCATGGTTCCAAACCTATTTTCACATCATGATTCCTGGAGGATGGATTTTTAAAAAATGTATATTGTAGGTTCTAATTTTATGCACCTCTGTATCTTCACCCTAGTTATTGTGAAAATGTAGGGTATTGAATCCACCTTCTCCCCATCATTCCTCTAGATTGTGTATGTCACTAGAGAGTTTCTTCTAAATAATCTTGGTATGATAACCCCCTATTTTTTAATTGTCCTACTTCTTTTAATCTCATTATATTTATCTCTTAATGTCTTGGGTTTTGGACAAATGATTTTATTGGATGATGTAGAAATCATTTCCCATTATGAAACATTTATATGAGGCCTATAGAGTAGGACCAAAGTGGTGGAAAAAATGTCTTCATTCACTTTTTATCATATTTTATGTCATCATGGAGATTTATTTATGTTTTTAGCCTAAATTAATTGGACCATGGAATTTAATTTATGTTTTATGTGTTTCTTGGAATGATATTACAAGTACATTTTAGTGTGTTGGTTTATATTTATTTTCAATTTCATTAAATTTAGATGGATGTGGGAGATTTTATAATTAATTATTTTATGTTTATCTTTAGTGGTATTCATGATTTGTGATTTTAGAGAATGATGTGCCTAAGAAAGAGTTATTTGGATGAACCTAAATGTGTGACAAAATTTTTTATATAGGTGATCCCTCATCAAAGCTCTATTTTATTATATTTATTTTTATGGAAAGATATTTTTAGTCTCCCCACTAATAGAAAATGGAAATCTATTTAAAATTGAAATTTAAAATTTTTAAAATTAATTTCAAAAACATGAAAAAATTTCTATGGGTTATGATAGACCCCTGTACACTAGCTTGATTTACTCAAGCATCGATGGTTTAGTTCATAGTTATAATATGTTTCCTTAAGAAACATAGAACCATTTAAGTGTATAAATGGTTTTTTAGTTATAATTGACCATATAATATGTTTATCACTAATATTTTCATTTAGGGATGATATATGAAGGGAATTGATCACTCGAGTTGCCCATGAAGGATCATTGAGATGCCTTAAATACATTAAGAAATAGCAATGATGATGTGGAGTCTATTCATCTACCGTAGAGATTATGATTACATGTGTGAGAAGAACCTATGATATTTATGGGTTGGAGAGGTGTGGGACCAATATAATAATTATTTAGGTATTGAGATCGTATTTAACGAATCTATTGAGATCAATGTAGGTATTGATCATTTAAGAGGTAGATGTGTACATGCGATGCGATATTGATGATGTTGAGGGATGTTATTTTCATTATATGATCGATGATGGAATAAAATATGAGAACTTTATAGGGGATCATACATTATGATGTCCAATGTATGATGCGTCCTTGCAGATCCTTGTTTATACTCCAGTGATATATTGACCCAATAGAATATGTGTATGGGAAAAGGTTAGTGATAGTTGTAGAAGTCCCCTTATAAATAAAATCTATGATGTGAGATTTAGTAGGTTGTACATCAAATGATATTTAATATTTTAGATGGGAAATACAACCCATTCAGTGGTTTTGTGTAACATGGTATTCCTATAAATAGCTATTTTAAATTCACCATTTGATCTAGTTTCAATGGAATGCTAAGGATTACCTCAGGGAGTTATGGAATTATTCACAGTGTCTATTAATTTCCAAGGATTACCTCATAGTGATTATCATAGAGCCATATGGTTATGAAATAGTCTGGATTACTACTTGGGGTGTGGATATGATGCACGATGACTATCAATCCCCTGATATCAACTCTAAAGGAGTAGTCTTTATCCTAGAGACAATGGAATGTTTAGGACTACCATGTAATGATCTTTAATAAATCACTATTAATGTTGATCTCAAATGATCACCTTCTAGGGATCATCTTATTGCCTACTGTCATTAGTATTTCTTGAGATATTTACCATGACATAATGTCTTCAAAAACTAATATATGTACATTGGATTGATATTGGTAGGAATGATTTTTAGATATACGTAGAGACATTATGATACTTTTATATCATGTATGATTTGATCCAAATATTAATGGTAGAATAGAAGGATTGATAGATTTTATTTATTTACAATTTTAATGATATTTTATTTAATTATTCTAGCTATATAACAAGTGTTGAATAAAATTAATTGTTCTTTATGGGACCATGTTGGTGGCCCCCAATTGAGTTGTACTCATTGCCTTCTTTAGAAACCAAGAAACTTGTCTACATAGGAAGAGTTAATTTATATTATAGTATGGATGGGTACAGTCTAGGAGTATCATGATTGATAAGTATTTATTAAAAATTATATTAAGACATGGATTATATATAGAGTAGGTATAATAGAATATCCTTTGATTTTTTATTATTTTATTAATTTTTGTGTATGTTCATGGACAAGTGGGTGGCCAATGTTATATTTTAGCATGGCCATGAGTCTCTATGACCATATAAATTTACCATTAATCTATTTTTTGGATTGATATGTTTATTTAATATTATTACATTGGTTTATGTTAGTGGTGATACATAGAATATTTTTCTATTATTGTGCACTAAAATATATGGTTATAGTCTTCCCATGTTACAAACATGGACATGTTATACTAATAAAAAAACTATAGTGTATACAGATATATGATTGATGTAATTGTAGAAGCTCCTTGGATCTAGGAACCTCTCAATGGTCATATAATGGGGGAATAACCTTACAATATTCAAGTGTTGGATTAAAAATAATTATTTCCATATTATTTTAATAAAAAATTGATAAATGGGATCATTTGAATGTTGTATCTTTTATTTATAGTGATTAGGATCATTTTTTTCAAAAATAATGAATACATTTTATCAATTATGTTTATGATTAAATGATTTTTTTCTGATCATTTTATTTATAAATTATGTCTCAAGTTTTGAAATTTCATAACAATGTGATGGATGTGGAATCATATGTAATATTTTCATTAAGAGGACATTTTGAATCTATTTAGATAAATGGAATGAGACATTTCAGGCCCTTATTATTGCCCCACATATTTTTCCATGCATAGGATTTATATTTTATGGGATTGTGATTATTATGTGATTATTATGTGATGATTGTATGATGTGAAATGGTTTATTCCATGTGAGGGTTTCGATGGTGTGATGCAATTTATTGATAATTATTATGATGATCGTGTTGATCATTTTTTTGATTTTTCTCACCTCTAAATTGGATTGGTTATTGGAACTGAGATTACTAAGTGGAAGACCATGATTTAAGATCCATTTGTTTAGATTACTCATGGTCTGGGGTCCTTCGAGAAGGGTTTTCTAACTGAGTTAAATGGGGGTTCCCTAAAAGAAACTGTTGTAGTCTAATCAGCTGAAATGTATATTATTATAATGAAACACAGGCCACTAGTTGGTCCCCTATTTATAGAATCATTAGTTCCTCCGAGATTTTTAACCTAGATATTTCCCATCACATTCCCACCTTGTTTGAGTCATATATAGGGGATTCGATTCACTCAATATGTATCCCCTTCAACTTAATTTTTTACAGAACAACATACATTATAATTACTCTTGTTTATCTAGTTTTGATATTTTGTTCTAACCACTACTGTGATCATACTACTTATATTCTCGTTGATATCTTATGTTATTTTTAAATATTATTTTTGAATGGGTTTTAAATAAAAGAGAAACTGTTGATTCATCACATTGGATTTTAATGAATTTTTGGAAAAGATATGAAATGTATTTATATTGTATTATTTAATGTCATTGTCCCTATAGTAAATTTTTTTGTCATTTTTAATTATGTGGGTAATGTAATTGTTTTGTTATTTAAAGGAATTTTGTATTATATATAATATATATTTTTTTGTTAATTATGTCATTGTTAAAATATATAACATTATTTTCAAATATATTATGAACTAGAATTTATGATTTTTTATATATATTCACTTTCATAGAGTTCTGTGAAATATCATATTTGGATTTTTAACTCACAACTAGAATACATATTCGTATATGATTATGAAACTCTTAAGTCTTATACACGTAATAAAACCCATTCAATGTGTTTATCGTTTCTTGTTCACTGCTCGGTGATATAGGATATTGTGTAAAACCATAATTTTAATGGAAGTTTTTTTATTATTTTATTTATGGGTTGTATTGTATCGTCCAATATGACATATCTTTTATTTGAAAATGGTTTCTTATTTTTATTTCATGTTTTTTATTTTATTTTGGGTGTTAATTTATGTTTATAGGAATGAATTGTTTCAAATATAATTATTATGAATATATTTTGACTATTATTTATTTTATTCATCATTTTTTTTATATGGGTGTCAAAATTTTAGATGCTCCATTCTAGAGTTTCAATAAAATAATTCACTATCTATTTACACTAATTGAGATTGTGTAATTTCTCCAGTCAAACTGATTTGTTTCCATACATGTAACATTATATTAATTTTTTGGGGGTGTATATTATCATTTCACATTCCATTGTATATTTTTTTTGTAAACTTCATTGGTGTCACATAATGTAATTTAACTATTTAAATAATATTTTATTTTTTTATTTATTCATTTATTATTTAGTGTATGTTTAGAAGATAAATTACCCCCCCAACCCATTATTACACATATATTGAGAATATTAGTCAATAGTCTATAAAAATAATGTCGAATCAATGAGGACTTTAGCTTTTTAGATGTGGTGACATTTCCATACAAGGTTTGGGTAATTATTTTAGTTGTGTCTCATATAGGTTCTATATACAGATACTAAATTTCGATAATTTTCTATTCACACATCCAATTTTACATTTCACAATTACCTAACCTTTTTTGATAATTCCTAACACAATCCATAATTTATAGCCATATTGTTTCTTTTTATATTGTCTTTTTTTTTATTTTTATTCAATCTATTAAATTGTTTTTAGTTTTATCTTTATATGATTTAATTTATATCAATTAAGGAATGATGAAAAACCCTTTTAATCATTTAATTCACTGATCCCATGTGGTAAAAATGTTATTTTATATTATGTGGTGTGAAAAATTATCGTAATAAACATTATTATCATGGTCATTCTTATTTCAGTGAGTTTGAGAGAATTCCCTGAACTATGATCCAAAAATATTTATTTCTTTTTTGAAATATTTCGAAAAGGGTGATAATTAGTGATTCTTTCTGTTTTCTTATTCCCGTATTTTTTAATTAATGATAATATATAATATTTATTTGAATTTTTTATGAACAAATAGATTATTTTTTTTGTAAATGTGTGTCTGAATATTGTTCAAATATAAGAAAATATTCATCCCACAATTATAATTTAATAAAAAAAGGTATACCATGAACTGAAATAATGATATTTCATGTGATTTCTTGGACAATTCATTTTATGGTTTTTTTATTATTAGGGGATTTTTATGTTGTGTTTATATCATGCATGAATTTTAATCCTAATATAAATCATATACATATTGGGACATGTTCATATACACCTTTGGTAATTTATTTCTCTTTTGGTGTATAATTCAAATTTTCATTATTTTTTGTTTATGTATATTTTAATAAAAAAATTATTAAGGATTTCAAGATATTATTGTTTGAATATTTTGGCAGTCCTAATTTATGATTCTATCAAACTTGAATCAAATAGTGTTAGTGGTTGTATGGTATATAGTTTAATTTAAAGAAGTATATTGTAGTGGGGATGTCAATGGGGTTGAATATTAGGAACCAACTTCTTTTACAAAGGATTTGTACCCAATATGGCCTATGATATGGAATAGCTAATTACAAATGTTTAAAAAAAATTTATGGGGTATAAATGATGTTCTATTAGGGATAGTTTTACCTATTAAGGAATCCTTTATCAATATGGCCTTATCTTAGAACCCAAGACGATCTCTCTCTATATTTGTTAGTAATGCACATAAATAATAAGAATAACAATAAAATAATGCAAATATGTCATAAAAACTAAAGTGAACTAAATGAAAACATATCATCTCATATTACATTGAATAATAAATACATTTTATTATATATTAAAAATATTGATCGTGAAAATATTTTATTAAAAAAAAAATATAAATATGGGAACATTATTGGAAGATAATAATGAGATATATAAGTGTTCACAATAATAAATTTTTAAAACAAAAATATAACCTATCAAAACACCACCCATGTTTGTGTAAAATTTTTTCTATCATTACAAAATGTATCATCCATTGAACTATTGAATATATGACATTAATAATCATGAGCTTCAAACATTACAGGGAATTTACCTATATCATAAAAAACTAGGTCAATATACTCCCAAATATTGTTTGTAGGGTTTGATAATAACTATACATAAGGGATCCCACATAGTTCTCCATAAGATATATTTATTTCATAATCCAAAAATTCTAGTGGGAAAATAAGTATATGAAAATAGATACACACTCACTTAGAAAAAAGATTCTTGGAAAATAAATTATTTTTTATGAGGATTGAACGAAATTTTCTATATAAAGATGAATTACCAACCAAAATTATGTTCCATAATATGAATGATTATATTTATTATCACTTTTTATTAGGTAACTATCATTTTAATTTTGTAAAGGTCATGAGATGTGGGATTCATTTGACTATCCACCCAATGCATGGAAAATAGGTTACCCATGAATTTTGAGTGATTTATATTTATTTTGGATCAAATTGAAATTGAAATTTTAATTCATATAATGGAAGTGATATTTAGATATGGTTTTCTACATAAAAACATGGTTTGATGTAATTTAACAGAAAACAATATATCAAAGTACTGAATAAGGTAATCATCGTAAAACAACATTACCCTTACTAATGAAAGATTTCTTGTACTATCTATAATAGTTAGAAATTAAGGAATTTTATACTGCATTAAACATAATGAGGAGTAGGTATAATTTTAGTTTAAAGGGTTGTTGATTAGAGAGTACAAAGCCAAAAGAGTTTGGATAAAGGGATTAAAACAACTCATTCCGATTATAAATTTTTTATATGTCTTTATATAGGAATATACATTCTATGAAATTATGATCTATTCTAAAATACTATAGGTCTAGTTCTATTGGAATCATGGATATGAGTATTACTAGTTTATATGTGAAAATAATAAACTTCCACTAAGATTGTCATAATATAAAACCTTCTTAGACATAACATACGTAATACTGTTCTTCATACCCAAAAAACATAAGAAAGGATGAGGTTTGATTCTTAGTAAGGGTAAACAGGGGAGACATCAACATTACATTTGTAGAAGGGTCATTGAACATGAAAATTACATTTTAAAACCATACCCATCATAATAAATATCATAATATTGTTTCATGGATGAATGGTTGGGATTTCATATGATATGAATCATTAATTTATACAATAACACAAGTAATGAGATAACAACATTTTGAAAAGATATATATTTTTGAAATATGAAAAATAATAAAAATCATATGTCACAGATACCTACGATGAAATTTATAATATGTTTTGATTACACTAACCACCCATGTACCTACATGAGGCTTGCCATAACCTCTTGTGTACCTTTCATGGGATTGGGATAACAACCTATGTATCCTATTTTACGCTTGAGATAACCTCATTTGTGCCATATTTTTGGATTCAAGGAACCACCTACAAACAATGTAAGATCATTGAACATTAATCATTACCTAAGGAATTGGAGGGATATAAAATTATACAACCCTATCACATAATGAAAAAAATTAAAATTTGAACTATAAAATAATAAAATATTAATCACATCATAAACCATGAAAAATAAATCGGTTTCATAAACATTTCATCATTTCATAACCCATGGGAAATAAATGGGTTTCATGATCATTACATAAATTCATCAAAACATAACCTATGAAAAATGAAATGGAATTAATAATAAAAATTTTATAATAAGAAAGAATCACTAAGAGAAAAAAGGGTGGTATTATTGGATCATATCCCAATTAGATAATATGAAGAATATTAGGTTTTTTAAATCATGAATAAAAACACCCTCAAAAGATCATTAAAGGTATTCCTGAGGAAAATACTCTTTCCACTTTGAAAATAACAATTTAAAATACAAACTAAAACATTATATTGAAAAAAAAAACTTATTTTAAAATAAAACTGGTAAATTGTAACAGAATATTTAAATAATTAAGTGATATTGATTACAGGAAATATTATTCATGTATTACATATTAAAACAAATATTCCTTTCACATTTTTCATCAAAAGTCAAAATTATATCATTTATAAAATGTAAAAATATTAATTTTAAACTATTTATTAAAAAGGAAAAAAATGAAAAAATCATGTTATATTGTCATTTTAGAATATTAAATTCACTATTTTTTTAAATCTTGGAAATGGAAGAGAAAATATATTTTTAATTAAGAGTAATGTATAATTAGTTTTCCATAAAAATATTATTATGGTTTATTGATTACATAATGATAGGAAAATGAAAAAGAAACATCTAATTGCAATATATAACCATAATAGAGTGAAAAATTTTACTTTATTAAAAAATTGATCATAATAATTCATTATTAAAAACTTACTGATAAATAAACTTGATAACAAATGAGATTGTAATGTAAAAACCATTCCACTTTTTTATCTTTTGAATCCAAAGCCCCAGGAAAAATAATAACCAAATATTGTTAAGTATACAATAGTATTATATTTATAAATACATTCATGGGAAATATATAAACCACACAAAGGAAACAAGTGATTTATAACTCAAGTGTCCCACATAACAAAAGTGAGTATAAAATCCTTTACCACATGTATTTAACTCCTTAATATACAATTTAAGCTCATATTATTCATTGAATATCTTTATATTTATAAATAATTCCTTCCTCAGATGGATTTTGGGAGATACCATTTACTATTTTTATGGGTAGGGTAACATAGAATTGATTAGGAGATGCATTAGCTTATAAAAATAGCTTTTTAAGTTGATAAAAATTATATCATATTAATAATTATTAATCCAAATATTTAATCCCTTTTACCAACTTAAATTCATAGATGTGGTATAGTTTAATTTAAAATTAAACATGAAGATGTTATGATGAAGTGGTTTTTGAATAAAGATTTCTTCATAAGTTATTATAGTTTTTATATAATATTTTAACATATAATTGAATCAAATGAACATAATTTTATTAACACTAATATTAATTAAATAAAATTACTTTTAGACAAATTTTATAATAAAATTTTACTTTGTAAATACATTAAATGAATAATTGTTATAAAATATAAAACAGTACTTCAATCTGATCATCATAAAATTAATATATTAATTAAAAACCAAAAATTACATTGTAACATTTTATTTAAATTCAAATATAAAATATTATGTTCCATTTTTTATAGTTTTCTAGAAAATTGGTAAAATATTATATTAAAATATTTATGAGAAGTGGGATGGAACTGGTTTTTATATAAATATATTTTTTAGAATTAATCTATATTTACTATTATCCCATGTGAAGAAAAAATATTTGATGAAATTTAAAACGTTTTTTGAATATATTATAAATAAATTTCAACAAAATCATTCAAGAATTTTTTATAATTTAATTTAATATGATAAAAACACATTACACGCTTGAAAATAGTTTTTTCATTAAAAATCATTAAAATTCAGATGATATTTATTTTAAGTTATATTCAATTAATGGATAATGAATTTATTTTATACAATTATAAACCATGCAATTTTAATAATTTTTTTAGTCTTCTTAATACCCATATATTTAATTAATAGGTTAAAATGGTATAGTATATAATGGTTTGTCAAAACTCAGTGTTGTGTGTAATGGACGCTATTAAAGAAATTAAATTTATTTGAAAAAATAATTTCATAAAATATTAGGGTTTTACATTATACCACCATAAAAATACATTATTAACATAAAATTATTTCACATTGGTAAAAAAATATGGGTACTATTTCTTCACCATATACTTGGGACCCCATGTAGATTCTTCAAATTGGCGGTTAAACAAAAAAACATTAACGGTGTGAGTGGACTTTATTCATAACACTCTCTTTATAAGATACTGAATATCCATAAGTTGTTACTCATAAGGGATATTGTTCCTTAGTGGTGTGAAATTTATGATTATAACACATAAAGAGTTAGGTGTGTACTTCCACATGGAAGATACATGGAACACATTTGGGAGTTGAGAGTGGTTAATGGATGCTCAATGAAATAACCCATTATCCCTAATAGATTATGAATATCAAAGGGGTGAATATTTATAAGTCATTGTTTTAACTTATCTATGATGATCATTACCATATTAATTATACAAATTCATATAAAAAAACTCTCTACCAACATCAATCTCTATATCACCCAGAAATTTTTTATATAGTCTTTTAGGTTGACTATAAGATTACTTGATGTTTTGTTTAATGGTTCTAACATTCTCGAATATTTACTCTTCTAGAATAGTTCTCTATATATTTTTTCTACCTCATCTTCCCACCTTGTATCAATTATAATCATATTTATATAGAGGAATTCAGAAGGATGCACCTCAATTCTCGATTGAAATCTATTGTGGTAATAAAACTCAACTAGATGAAGGTGTTGTTCCTAACCACATATGATTTCCATAGAAGAAGATTCCATAATATAATCTTTGTTTTTAATGGTACTATCATATCGAGAATATATATTTTCATGATAGACATTGTAGAAACATAACATTATATCATTTTATTTCTATAGACATCTCTAGAATGCTGAGTTAAACATGAAATCTTGACTATATATAATAGAATTAGGAACTCATTATAGCCTTAAAGCATGATCAATGTATATTATTTAATGTTCATTAGGAGATAAGTCTATGTATATGTAAATGTGATGAATTTTTAAGGTGATATGACACATCTTAAATATAATTCTAACATTTAGTCTTTTGGGGGAGTCCATCAATAAAATCCAAGGTGATATCTTCTCATTTCCATTATAGTTGGGTAGTAATTATAATATTCCCTTAAAATTTTTCCTCTCAGTATTTTCTTTTTAACATTCAATTCATTGAGGTACACACACAAAAATATCCCTATCCATGTTTTCACAATATAAATATTCCTCCAAATTTCTATACACCATCATACTTTTATGATGAATAGATAATGATGAACTGTTAGATTCCTCTATTATAGCCTTCATCAAATCATGTTTGGATAGAAAATATTTATCATTCTTGAACGTTATCATTCCA
The DNA here is from genome assembly GCA_963277665.1 of Viscum album. Taxonomy (NCBI): domain Eukaryota; kingdom Viridiplantae; phylum Streptophyta; class Magnoliopsida; order Santalales; family Viscaceae; genus Viscum; species Viscum album. The sequence goes on along the minus strand of OY728123.1, from coordinate 430,082,992 downwards.
TCATAATCAAGGATAAACTCGACAAAATTTCTCACATTATTTACCAATCTACATATTCTTTTTTTGCTTATTTAATCATCACATAGATAGACTTCCAATCACTAATTTGAGGAAGATGATATTTCTCCACATAATTAAATATTTCATGATACGTCATTTTCATATATTTACATACTGTATTTTTATCCATATTAAACATAACCTTTCATGACAATTTCAACTCAATAAATCAGAAACCTTATTCTGTTTCATATTATGGTAGTGAATTTAGTAGTTATAATATTTGATCAGTTACAACCATATTCTATTTAAAATGTTCAACACTTTCCTTGTGAAATTATACACTAAATATTTTATATGCGTATATATATAACACCTTTATCTATAAGGATAATTCCATCATATCATTAATTGGCGTTTTAACTATAGGTAAATCCAAAATATGATTTGGGTAATTTTTCCCACAAACCAAAAATTATCCTGATGAAAAATCTATAATCAAGACATTCTACATTCGTACGCATACCAACCAATTTATTAAAGAATCACTATATATTACAACCCCAACTCCACTACTGTTAAATGAATGAATATATTCATAGATTATCCTTGTTTTTAGTACACTGAATTGTTTTCCATTTTTTCAAAGGAACTGGGTCCCCTTTAAATTAAAATTGTGATATTATTGGAGAGGAATGAGAAAGTTTCATCTATATATCGATAATATAATTCCAAATATAGAAAACTTCTATTCATATTTATATTGGTTGGTTAGGGTCAATGTTCAATAAATTCCACATTTGATGGATCCACATATATAACCTCTGTTGAGATTATATAGCAAAAATAATGAAACCTTTTCTTTCCCAAAACCACACATGGTTAATTAATCATATAAAGCCTCCTTCATCTGGGTCCTAAAAATAATTATCAAGTGTTCTTCAATATATTTCATACCCTATGAATATATAAACATTATTACTATAAGGACTACCATAAATTTGTTAATGTAATCTATAAATATTCTAGTTATTAAATACATAATGATTATGGGGGATTGGAAAGACCAAAAGGAATCACTATATGATCACAGTGTTCATAGATTATATATAATGTTTTATTGGGTATATCCACTTTATTGACCCTTAATTATTTGATACCATAATGATGGTTAATCATGTAAATATATTAACCCACACACAATTTATCAAGAAATTCATCAATATTGGGTAAATGATACTTCTTCTTTATGCTGATATTTTTTAGTTCCTGGTAATCATTAGAGATTAATATCGATCTGTATTTCATCTTAAAAATTAGTTGGTTCACCCCATGGTTACACAGACGACAAAATAAATCTATTTTTAGAATTCTCAAATAGATTCTTTTTCAATTCCAAAATCTCAATATGGGACATTCTATATGGATACATTGAAATTTCTATAGACACATGTATGCCTCATGTACAATATGAATGTCACTGATATTGACTTTTATCCCATGAACACGTTTTCAATTTTAATCTAGACATGTTCAATTGCTAGGATTTCCATAATATGTTCATATTTCTCATTTACATGATAGAAGACCATAAGTTTTTTTTGGAATGTAAAATGTGAATTCCCTTCCTCATAAGTTTATGTGGGATTTATATACATATATATAATCTATTTCTTAGATAACATCAAAATCAACTGAAGGGATAACAACAAGATTTACAAGAAGTATATATCCACAATTTTCAATTGTAAAATAATCATAGACATGAGATAGAATCACCATACCATAATAGGTTTTAAAAACGAAATCATCATATAATGGTATGCGTGGAATAGTGATACAATTATAAAGTTCATATATAATAAAATAAAAATGAGTTTTAAAGTAAAAATTATCAATTAGTAGTTCTATAATGGGAGGCCAGTTTACAATTCACCACGTTGTTAACATACCCCTGATAAGAAATCGTGATTGAATGAGATTTCAATTTGTCTCTTAACTTAAGTAGTTTTTGACATTAATAAATTTAATTTTCGTCTACAATTGAGCACTGGTCAGCATAACACCCATAATCCTTACATTTGAAACACTAGAGTGTCAGTGGATAATTCTACATATCATTCTATATATTCACATAATTTTCGAAATTTTTCACTAACTTTTTCATTCATCTACTCGATCAATTTCATTTCCATAAGAATAAAATAGTTACTCGTCACCCTAATATAATTTCATCCATGTTTCCATCAATAATGAATGTATAAAAATATTCACCTTTTTCTATCAATATTTTTTTGGGAATTAATTGAATTTAATCATTATTTTCTTTTCAAAATTATGATATTGATGGGAAATTTAACTTTCCATAATTACATTTAAATGACATTAAAAAATTTCCCATTGTATACTATAGTCCATTATAGTTAACACCATTTGGTGAATTGGTTTTTAGCAACTTAAGAATCAATAAACATTCCATTCATGTTAGATGATAATACTAGAAGAATTAATCACATTTCATATAGTATTCAGGTCATATGTACCAAAAGATTCATCATAAAACTACTTTAGCATGATGAATTTATACCCCATTTTCATATGATTAATACAAAGATAGCATTTATTCAAAAAAATTCTCTTAAACTCATCCCACACTATGGAGTCAGTTTCTTCCGATAGACTCATATTCTTGGAATAATTCTTCAATTGATTTTCTTTACCTTCTAAATGATTGATTTTCAAAAATGATGTCTTCATTATCTAAAATCATTAGAATTGAAAATATATTTTCAATAGAAATTATCCACTTCCACAAGCTAGTGGACCTATTAAAACACTAACATAAATTTTATATTTTTTGATGAAGTATAACACCCTGAGATTTTATAATATAAAATATGTTTGATATAGTATATGAAACTCCACATAAAGATTAAACAACTAAAAAAAATTATAACTATAATAACCTATATATTAAATTGGTTGGTATTAGTGTTATTAGATACATTATGATATATATATATATTCTCTTAAATATAAATTATTGATAAATATTTAGAAAATAATCAGTCAATTGTTAGTTATATAATTTTACACTTAAAAAAAAATCTTTACTCTAAAATTATTTCTATTTAATTTCATGAAAAAGTATTATAATTATTTTTTAAATCCTAATATAAAAATATATATTTTTTGAATGTATGGTATTTTTCATAAAATATTTATTTTTTTTGTGAATTTTGAAAATTACATATTTTCCTAATTTTTCATTAATTTCAAATAAATTAATATGTTTGTGTCTTGGATTGAACCTCATAAGGCTCTATCCAAAACTAACCAAAGCACTCTTCCATAGTTCAATGGGTGTCAACATGTATGGAATGACATATCATAATTGGGAGGCCTTTTCATAGTGTACCTGTATGCACACACTCGACCATTTCAATGCATACGATCAAATGAAAAATAATAAAAAGATGAAATATACATTCATATATATATATATATATATATTAAAAGAATCATGAAAAACCTCTTGGTGTACAATAGTACGTAAGTGAAAACTGAAACATAAATGGAAAAAAGACTCATCCAACTAGAAATATTTCCCAACCTGAAAAAATTAGAAGGTAAGATACACATAGATTCAATATCCTTCCCTCTAATCCATGACCACGGTATATGGTTCAAGGAACCCAATATCCCTATGATTCTATATTTTCACCATTGTCCTATCTTTCAAATTTATAAGACGTAGGATGTGACGGTAAATCTTGTGAAGGGGTTTGTAAATCCATTCTTTGTAGGTATGCCCGAAAGTTGAATGTTGCGGTAGTTATGGATACAATAGGAAAAGAAAGGTAGTAGATAGTAAATATGGTGTATCTAAACCCAATGAAAGAGAAATAAAAAAATCCTAACACTGGGGTCTAAAAAATGGTGTGTAAGTGCACTACACATTGATTCATTTCCACCCATAGTATGAGAGTGACCTCATCAAACCATAAAAGCTGGACACAGAATGCATGTGGCATACCCAATCATCTATGCATCATATGAAAATATATTTATTAAATAAAAATGTATGGGCATATATATATATATATATTCTCAGAATATAATCCCAAATTACGGAGAAAGGGGATCTCTAACTCATGGCCCAGCCCTGGTTTCTGACACCAATGGTTATTGAATTCCATTAATGATGCCCAACATCTCATGCGTCATTCAAAAAGTAACCATGTGTAGGCCCATGCAAATCCACTATGATGAAAATTTGAGGTGGACGATCTCTAGGTAGAGGAATCATGACCTAGTGCATCTGGGGGTTCCTCTCAATATGTATCAACAGAGGACCTTGGCCCTAATACGTCAGGGGGTCCCACACTATAAGACGAGGACCCATGGAATGGTATATCAATGGGGGTTCCACTCTTGTGTTATGAGGGCATGAAACCTATCCTAGAAAGGAATACACTCAATAGATACAGGACATACACCCAATATAATTGGGAGTTCCAATCTAGTTTCATGAGTACCACACCATATTTGATAGGCTAGTTCCACTCAACAAATAGTGGAACCACATTCAAGATGATATGGGATTCCACTCTAGTTTAATGAGGAATGTCACCTTGGTACACTTGGGGGGGGGGGTTCCACTCTTGTCATTGAGGACACTCTCACACTCGGATAGGGGTATTTTAGTCAATAAATACAGGAATCTCTCCCAAATACCATATAGAGTTTCCACAGTAATGTCTATGGGGATCCTCTTTATGATCACTTTCATCGTTGAGCTTCCCCCAAACAATTATTATTCTTGGAACATCTCCACTCATATCTCAAATTAAACAATTGAGGCTAACACCATGATTTAAATAGAAAAACACACCATATAGGGTACTTTAGGGTCAAAATATGTGTCAAAATTAAGGATATATGAGATATTGAAGTTTCAAAAAATGGAACAATGGGGTAGCCAACATGTGAGGAGACCCACATTGTTTGTTGTCCAACTCCATCAACTTGAAGTGTCCCTAGTGATACAAGGATCAATACCCCTGTAGGTATACACACCGTGTAGGGGGTTCATAATACATGTTTGAGCCACTGAGGGTCCCTCCCATGTTCTTCTCTATAACCATGTATCCATCCAGTGTCCATGTAAATAATGTTGTGTTTGTGTACATCGGTACGTGGCATGGATGGTTGTGCCCATGCTTTTGTACAAAAGAAACACATGTAGAGTCCCCCAGAATAAGGTCACAGATAAAGTGGGGATCCCACATGGTGTTAGATACATAACAATCATGGATTCCCTAGACACCATAGTTAGGCCCTGACACAAACTGTGTTCTTTGAACTAAACATCATGTATTATTTATTTTCCCAGAATCTCATATATATTTTCATGGTAGAACATCCAATAATCCCACATTTGATTTCAGCTTTTTTTCTCCAAAATTATGAAGGATACTTATCCAATTAGGGATTTCTATCCCACTAGTGACTATAAATTTAATGAGGTTAATTCTCATTTGAATCTGTACACACCACCACGCTGCTGCTCAACCCTGTCGCCACTGTCGGTCACAGCTCTCATATTCATGATCATAAATAACCATTATTCCAAAATTCAACCCTAAATTCATCCTCGATTCATTATTAAATTCCTTAGAAATAGATATTTCATTATTTTTGTGGTCCAATCATTGTCGGTACCACTCGACAATGTCGAACTCCCTTGAGGTCCCATTCGTGATGATCGTGAATAAATTATTGCATGAAGGTAAATATCATAGGTTTATTATCTATTTCCTGGTTTTTTATCCAATGATAAAGAACTAAAATATCCAGAGTTAGAAAATAGTGTACAAAAAATTAAATAGATTCATATGAGTATATCGAGGAAAAAAATTTGGAATTGTACATAAATGGGATTATTATACTTAGTCAATTTAATAAATATATATAAAATCCATGAATTTATGAGTCCAACCAAGATATTAGAACATTGATCATCAATGAACATGTCTGTTAATGATTGAAGGTGGTATTTCTATTCAATTCTTCTTAATATGCTCCGATATAGTTATCATTCATCATTGAATTTCATTTTTCTAAATGGAGGAGGAATGACATAGAAATTTCCTAGGTTTTAGGTGGATAAACCATGATGAATCACCATTTTGGTGGATTTATAGAAATTTCAGTTAGGTTAAAAAAATAAATTAATAAGATTAATTTAAATAATTACCCATAAAAGTCACTACCAAGGGTATCAATATCTAAACACCTCATGCCAAACTATTATAGGTCTCTCCTTGGTTAAACATTAAATTATTGACTCGATCGTATACCCAAATTTCAATTTAGAGCATCTTTTTATGGGTTATCTCATTTTCATTAATAATTGTGTGAGTGAATATAAAATATGTTTAATTTTTTTATAAAATTAATAACATGCACACCAAGCCTCAGATTAAAACATATCCTTTTTGAATAGAACTGAAAATATATGTTGACATATTTCGATGTCATACAAGGGAAAACTGGATCTCTACATCATTCCATCACTAATTATTTTCATCGCCAAAAATAAAAAAAACATGGGATACTGAGAACTCATCTGGCTCTCCCACTCGAATGATATCTCCAACACATTTTCATGCTTTCACAACACATGAACCTATGGTATGGTATATGCCATATGGACCCTATCCAATCCTTCCTTGATCTCTACCACAATTGTTTCCCCATCCTCGATTTCAAGATCTCTGAGGAGATGACATGTGTGGGTTCATTCTTCTATCTCATCAACAACGACACATGGTAGAAGCCATGAACCTAGTCTAACTTTGGGGGTATGGTGATGTAGTATGAAACCTCAATAACCATATGAAATATAAAAAATGTCCCAATGAACCATGACGGTATTTTTTTCCCACTGTAGAACCTCAGAAATCATCATTGTGTTGAGACTCCAAGGAAAATATGGTCTCCATGATTGAACTATGAGGACCTATGATGGTGATCTACATAAGACATATGCCTATTAAAAGATGTTCTAATCCAAAAAAATATAACATTGACCTTCTCTGTTGTCACCCTCACTAACTCTAGAATCATGTGAAATGTCTCTCAAACCTCAGTCCAGTAGAAGGAACACCTAATGGGTCTCCCATACCGGGCCACAAAATGTGTCACGATAATGGTATAGTGATAGCTCTTGTTGTTGGAAAACTCAACTATAGAAAATTTATTCACCCATATATAGTAAAAGTCAACGCACAAGACCTTATCATATACTCAAACAAATGGATATTATGCTCAATAATACCGTCATCTTGGGGGTGAAAGGTTATACTCATCCTCATCTTCATCTAAAATACCACATATAGGCCTCTCCCAAACCGTGATGTGAACTAAAAACCATGAATGGTGACCATAATCAATGGAACCAAATGGAGAAGATTAGTCTTGCACATCTACAATAGTCCCAAAATCTCCATTGAACACTAATTTATGATGGAAATGTAGTGTGAAGACTTCATGAGTCAGAACAATATCACCCTAATGGAATCATGAATTTTTTTATTGAGAATACCTATCACAAATTCCAAGGTTATTTCATCCCACATCCACTCCAGGATCTTATGGGGCTGTTAAAACCCTATTAGAATTTGGTTCACACCCTTTACTGGCTAAAAACTAAGGAATAAATAGATGAACATGAAAAGACTCCATCTAATTATAGACCACAAAAACTACCATTGAAGGTCTATGTATGTATTGTCATTCAAGACCTCAAAAACTATCTATCTGGACTAGGACTCTCTCACATGCTTGAGATGTGGAGGTGTCAACACCATTGACTGAATAATAGGTGTACCCACTATCTCCATCGAGGTCAGTTGCAAGGATGCCAATGACACATTAGCCTCATTCCCCATGTGAGTCTAGGAATTCCTTTTAAGGGAATCTACTACTATTTTCCCATCCCTATATAATATACTATTTCAATGTAATATTCTTGTATGAACTCCAACTGAGAGAGCATAATTAGGTTTGAGTCTCCCTATTTGAACATGTACATGATACTCCTGGGTCTGTGTAATCCATAAATGTTCTCCCCCAAAATATTGGTTCATACACATCCTTAGGGAAACTACTATCACATAAATCCCTAAGTCATTTCCACCTAGTTCTTCTAATGGGGTCAAAAATACCTCAACCCATATGAGATATTTTTTTGTCACTTCATCATCACATATCCAAGACTAGCTCAAATTATATTGCAATGCACATCTTACTATGCTCACTCCTTTGGTAGTCTAAATACCATGTCACACTCTAGCTTCAACCTACACTCATTAAAGGCCCTCTGGTACTACTCGGTCCATCTAAATGATATCCATTATCAATTTCAGGGTTTTCAAAAGGGGATAAAATCTATTATAAGTCTTCCAGTAACCTCCTGTAGTACCCTTCTATACCATGAATGATATGAACCACTAACACATTGAGGTAATGATCCAATGAAATCACTGCATCGATCGTTATTGGGTCCGTGGATAAACCATGAATAGATATGAAATTCCCCCGAAAGTAAAATTTATGAATATAGGACTAGAACATCGAGGGCATTTCATAAAGTTGGTGATCTAGAAACAAATTTTGAACCCTCCTGAAGTTCTTTGTATACTCCTTCTCTGATTTAGAGTATATAATAAAGTAATCAGTGAATAAGAAAAATTGGTCCAAATATGGATTGAAACACTAGTTGATTTAATCCATAAAACGAGTGTATAATTTTTTACCTCATAGGGTATCACAGTGAATTCATAGTGTCTATAGAGATATTGGGATTCCCTCTTTAGAATTTCATCCTCACGAACCCTCAAATGTTTGTAGATGGACATCATATCATTATTTGAGAACCATAAATCATATAAAAACAGGTCAAAGAGGTCGTTAATCGTCAAAATTGGGTATGATTTATTTATTGTGGCCTTGTTTAGGTGACAATTATAAGCATAAAACTGCAAGATCTCATCCACTTTTTTCACGAACAACACTGGATCTATCCAGGGGGACACACCAAGCCTAATGAAACGATTATATTGATGGTAATGTACCCATAACTATAACTCCCTAGGCATGGTAGGGGCCATATGATATGATATTGAAGATACCATAGTGGTAAAGAGATGAAAATCTGTATAAAACTCCTTGTAATGCTTTATACATAGTCTCGGAACGTCCATGTGAAGACGTCCATGAAATCCCCCATGAATTATGAAATATATATTCCTAGAGATCACATTTCACTAAAGGACATAGTTTTAAATATAGGGTTGATGGGATACATCCTCCTCATATCTCCCACTCGTCTAGCCATGAGATCTCTCTCACCCATATAGACGTATCTCATCCCATTGGTGTGAAATAATCTTGATCACTAGTTGTAATAGAAAATAATGGAACTGACCTCATATATCCCATCTATATGAATGAGTACGTTAAAGGGATACATCTTTAGGACCAAAAGTACATATGTGAACATCTATACACAATGATATTTCTCATAGTGAATGAAGATATAAATTATAGGTAAAGCATTACCTATAAGAACCTCATATTGAAGATATATGGCTAGCGCCTCATGTGGGAGATCCATATTTTGATGTAGGATTATACAGATAATGGAATGAGTGGAATCAATGTCAACTAACAGTTAATATATAATAGTAAATACACAAATAATTCCATTAATCATCATGTGAGTCGCGGGGATATAAGCCTCCAAAGCCCGTAGTTGTCTGCGGCCCCAACCACTAGCTTCTAGATCCTGATGTGGGATGCCTATTAGGGGTTGAAGGATCTCATAATGTCTTCCATTACCCATGTATCCTCCCCCTCCAATACCTATTCTACCTCCATGGGGACCCCCATGGCCTTTTATGGGAGATACTTGATCATGGAATTGAGTTGGTCGTGGAAAGTCGTCAGCTACATTGGCACACTCCTCAAAACGTCTGGTTTGGTAGTCACATTCTATTTGACCTATCCCATAAAAGTTGTAGAACATCCCCTCTATGAGACACCATGTTCATTAATCATCCCCATAACATGTTCACAAGTCTGATCATGAAGAGGTATAAATATGAAAAGATCCTACTGATCAACTCCTACAAACTGTTGTAGATGACTTGACCCAGTAATTTCAACTACGAGATATATATTCCTCAAGTCCCTCCAAAAGTATGATCTATATAACCAGTCCCCTCTAAAAAATCTAGGTTTTTGAGGGGATTTACAAGGGAACCATACTAGCATGGATCTCTCTACGAATTCCCATGTCAATCTTCTATTCTTGAAAGTATCCATCTTGGATCATGTTAAGGGAGTGATGTGTAAGGTTGGTAAAACCAACTATGTATTAATAAACATTCATCACTACCATATACATTTCCATAAGCTAAAAAATGTGAACAAGGTGAAAATTGTAGAGTTAGCACTCATCACTAGAGAACTACTGAAAGTGGAGCCATGAGAGTGTCGACTCATCATTTATCATTGTAAAATGAATCCACTAGTGTCGATATTCTCTATGAAAAAGTATATCATTCAAAAAAAATATTTGATCACTATTTTATTGTTAATTACTATGATTCAAACCAATTATAGTAGCCAATACTATGGTGTTTCTCAACCTGGCTTGTCAATGAACCTTAGTGGTCTCTGAGGATGGAAGTCGCAATGTGCCCAATGTATTATCCCATCCTCAACCAATTAAAATGTTATAAGTTATTTAACTATAGGTGGATGTGTTAATACCTTTCCACATAGAGGATGAATATCATATGATTTAAATCAAACTGTGGCCTCATCACTCATTGGATCGTTTCCACAATCCAAAACCGGTATCATGGTTGGCTATCTTTATGGATACATCACAAAATTTTAATCAATACAAAATATGGTCAAATAAACATAAATATTAATATAAATGGGTAGATGAATCAATGAAGATAACAAAATAATAAATTATATATGATCCATTTATTTTTCATCCTTCCCTCCAATATCTCAATATATCGAGTCGACGAGTAGGTAGTTAGGGTCTTGGTGAATTGATATGTCAGATGCTCGTTCCATCACTGGCCTGAGATCCTCACTCAAGACACAATTAAACTATTTGGATAAATCCCAGGAAAATTAAATTAACATTAATAATCAAGATGACGCCAATAAAATGAAATTCTCTAATACCAATATATCTTTACTTGACAATGACTATGGATCAAGTTGAAACTACCTCAATATCAAATCAGAAGGCCTGGGGTGGTGAAATTATTCGAAAGGAATATCCTAAATGGGAATAATTTTCCTCATGTAAATGTATTCGCACACCCAACAATCCCAATGATCAATTTTCAAGTAAAAATATTTAAAAATATAAATGTCTTGAAATAAAACAAAACCTTGAAAAACTATAGGGTGTACATTAGTATTACAGTCAAAACAGAAATGTAAAGGGAAAAACATGCCCCTAAGAAAATATTTCCCAATGTAAGAAAACTGTAAAGTAAAATATTGACAGATCCAATCTCCTAATATCCAAGATAAGACCATGTTGAATGGTCTGAAACACCAAGTATCCCTAATATCCTCTAAAGTCACCACCAACCTATCTATAGTATACATAATACATGACATGGGTGGGAAAGACCATAGAGGGGTGATTATATATATACCAATATTGATGCCTTAAAATCTAAATGGAATCATTAAGAGATCCAATAGGAATAGAATGAAAAATGATAGTAAACAAAATGCATCTCACCCCAATGTAAGAGAAATAAAACTCATCCAAATGCAGTGGGTTTCAAATGGTGTGTAGGTGTACTATATGAAAATTCATTTCCACCATTAACAAAACAATATCCTCATCTAAACATATGAATCTGAAAAACGAAATCATGTGTCATGCCCAAGCTTCTTCACCACAAATTGAATTAGATTAACCAAAGATAATGTTATATATAATGATAAATACATACATGTATATATCTATATATAATCTCAATAATAAATAAAAAATGAGAGAGAATGGGGATATCCATCTCACATCCCATCTAGGTAATGAATTCTCCAATAGTTCCAAAAGAGAAACAACAATACCTAACATCTCAACATCATCCAAGAAGATACATTGTGAATACACACTTCTATACGCTATGAAATACAGTGAAGGGGTCACAATCTCAATTAATAGGATACCCAACATAGTACATCAGGTGGTTCTACTCTATGTTTATCCATATAGGACTTGTTCCATGATTCATCTTGGGCGTTCCAATTTTTAGGTCGAGGAACAATTCCCAAATCATTCGGGGGGGGGGGGTTCATATTGGTGTCATGAGGACCCATAAAATATTTGATAGGGGTATCCACATAGTTGATAGATAAACATCACCCAATAATATAGGGGGTTCAACTCTTGTTTTATGAGGACCCACACCATAACTGATTGGGAGTTACAATTGGTAGATAGAGGACCTCCACCTAAACTGAGGGGGGTTCCACACAAGTAGTCATGAGGAAATGTTCCCTCATGAGATAGTGGGGATCCACTCTTATCATCGATGACTCATTCCCTATCTTATAATATCTAACACTCAATAATTGTTTGACCCACTCCCTAATACCATAGGGAGTTCTACTCAAGGGTCTCTAGTGATGCTCTACCAGATCACTACCATCGCCGAACATCGCCTAAAAAAATGTCATTCCTAGAACATATAAAATCAAATATCAGAATAAAAATCCAAAGTAATCATCAAATTATATATATAAAAACACTATGGATTTACTAAATGCATTCCAAAATCATTGTTAAATTACTGTGATATAAGATATTGAAGATTCCTCAAAAGGAAACAAGGGGTATATGGCGTTTCATGGGAGCCACTTTGTGGGTGGTATGGCCCCATCACTAGGTAATCATTCTAGTGGAACATGGATCTATTACAATATAGAGATGAATAAAATGTAGGGGTATAAAAGGAATTTATGATCCACTCATTACCCAACCCATGTGTTTAGTCATGTTATTGTATATGTTCTGTGTCTATATAATTAGGTCATGTCCATGTACATTGGTACATGGCATTCATAACTATGTTAGTGCCTATGAACTCCATGAGTACACACTTTCAACTGTAACACAACGTCATAGGGAAAGTTCGTGCCACACATAGTGTGTAAATCTTATTAATAATTGATACCCTAGCTATCATAGCACTAGATTGAAACATTGTGTTATCTTAGAACTCCACAACTTGAAGTAAGGATTGTTCTAGAATTTCATATCTATTCTATGTATACTATATCTAATGGAACTCCATTGGATTCTAGATACAATTCATCAAAAAATTAATTTTCATTCTCTATATGGTTATTTAAATCCCTATGGAGGACATAAGTATAATCTAGTGCATACCTATGTGAATCTATGTGCACAGTCATGTCGCTAGTGAAACACATCCCCTCCAATGGTCATGGATCTAAAATTCATGAGATTAAACACTGGTTATTCCAAAATTAAACCTCATTTACATCCTTATTTTAAAAAACAATATCCCATTCATGTGGATTATTCATGATTTCGGTAGTCTTATCGATCTTGAGTCAATAAGAAATGTCAAACCGTGATGGTGGGGTTTAATCTGGTAATATTGTGAATAAATTACGGAATGAAAAAAGAACATAAGTATATTGTTAGTTCTAAAATTTTATTACCCAGTAATTGATAAAATTGATATCAATGGTTTTAAATATTTTAATAAATTATTAAACTGATACATATGAGCATTATAATGTTCAACAAATGGTACATAACATAAAAGGGATGACTCTAATCAATAAATGTAATAAAAAATGGAAAAATACATTGATTGTTGATTCCAAAATATCTTTTGTATCATTATTCATCAAATAATGTTCCATTAAATTATTTAATTAATTAATTACATTCACTGCATGCTGATCTTCTACAATCTAGAGATTCATTATCATCAAAAGTCAATCAACTTATGGAAGGATGAATAATTATTTGTAATTCTCCTAGGGTTTATGCATCTAACCCTGTAGGATTCCCCACATTGATGGATTTATAGAAATTTAATCTATTATAAATTAAGTAATTAATTAAATTAATTATCCATCTAAACACACAACCAATGGCCACTATATCTGAATGTGTTGCGCTGAACTATTTATGTCACGCTGAGGGTAAAAATCACATTAGAGACTCCACTATGGTATTAGAATTATGATTTGATATTATGTTTAAGATTTATCCCATTTTAGTTATGAAAATAAATGAAAATAATAAAATATATATTTAATGTTTTTATAAAATGTAATTTTAGGAGCATCAAGTCACAGACTTGCGTGTCGTCTGAGCACATGGCTCTAAAAATATAAATAGAAATATTAGGAATTGTTAAAAATAAAAAAAATATCTCTACAATTATAAAACCAATTATATATTGAATATTATTTGAATTAACATAATAATTATTTATTTATATTTAACCCACTTAATTTATTTTCAATCAGTGTCATATTTGATTTTAGTATAATAATTTCCATGGGTTTAAAATTTAGATTTATATGAATTGTTTTAAATATCATAGTTTTTCAACATTTTAATAAATTAAAAAACCAATAATGGGGAATTATTTAAATTAAATTCATAGAATATAGATCAATAAATATAAATTTCGTTGAATAGAATTATTATTATATATCATAGTGTAAATATAATATAACATTTTGTGTACAAAATACACATCATGAAAACCCTCTTTTTGTCACATGATTATGTTAAACATTAACATAAATTATCTTCATAAACATATTAAATATGGTTAAATATAATACATATTTTTAATAAAAATAATTTATAATATCTAATTTGGTCAACATATGTATTTAAATTTATTAATTGTGGATATATTAAATATTAATTGTCACTCAAAGGCAGAAAATAGGGTTACCATGGGTTGAACTAAAAATATAAAAGGCAAAAGATATAATTTTTTATAACATATATTTTATTGAAATATTTATATTTCATTACGTCTAAGCCTCTATATTTGAACATTTAGTATCCTTGTTTCCTTTGAAAAAAGATGGTATACCTATTCTTATTAATAAATTAAATGTGTTCCACTCACGTCTCTTAGTAAATGCCACCCACCCTTCTTGCTTTTCCAAATCTTCAAAACCATATAGATCATCCAATACCATAAAAAATAAATTAACAAAAACAATAATGATATCCTATAATCCTTTTTTATAAGTATATTCAAAAAATACATTATGTATAATCCTTATGTGGTAGTCTAAGAAGTGGAAAAATTACTAACATTGTTTTTTGTTAAACTTTTTCTCACAACTCCATAAATTATTCAAAAAATATCATTTGATAAAAAGAAATTTCCTATATAATATGATTTTATTATCTTAATGGAAATATGACATCCCATAATGGATTCCACTAAACTATTCCACGAGCTAGTGGGTCACATCACCTAAAGGGGGCCTCCTTGTTTGCTAGTGGTTGCTAACCGGCAGTGAGTGTATAGGGCATATATGTGGGGAAACTGTTATCTCTATTTAGAGTGTAACATAGGGGTTAGAATAATAAATATAAATAGTACATGATAATAAATAATTGAAATATGATAAATCATCCAAAGGGATTTAATAAATAATCAACGGTAAAGGAGATCTCATATACTAAATGATATTTCATGTTTTATCTATACTAATCTGGAAGATTAATGTAGAATCATCCAGTTCATTACGTGTCTCAAAATATCAAAAATACCAATAAGTAACTATCCTTGTTTTGATCATGATAATAGCTCGGTCCTATACTCCAACACTCCTATAAAGAAAAAAAGTCAGTCATCATACACTTGGTGCCATGAATGGTCCTTACATGCTTTCGTGAAGTATTTCCATTTACACATTGGTGACCTGAACAATGAGTGAGATACTACATAGTAGGCCACCACCAGTGGGGTGTTTATAAAATCTAGTCTTTGAGATATATACAAATTCTGTTGTAAATATATCACAAACTTAAATGTAAGAAATGTAATGTTAAACTTCCCAGCCAAACCAGGATCTTGAAAAACTATTTTTCAGCTCCCTTACAAGGGAATTGGTAAAACATATATAAAAATGTAAAACTATCTAGCCAAAAAAGGATATTTGACACCCATATCAAAGTTATTAATATTGTTAGAATAAAAATGCACCATGTTATTTTCTTATAACCATGTGTATTAAATCCATCATGGACACACCATACAATACTCTCTATAACAATCACCACATCTATTTCAAATAATTAGATACATCCATAAAAACATTGACAGGTAATCAAATGTGCCATGTTAGGAAGGGATAAATCCATTTTATATAAGACCACATTATCCCCATTGAGTCCCACTATCATCTCGATAGAAACTCTATATCGACTTGGTTGTTGTCCTTGGGGAATGTCAATAGACCATGTCTGATGTGAATTCCAGAAAAAAATAGTGTATCAAGGACCAAGGTATCATACAGAATAAATACCCATAGAAAAAACATATCCCAAGAATCCACTACCATAAATAATATACATGGGACAAACTCCCAGAGAATATATGTAATCAGGATCAAAATAGCTCTTCCAAGGAGTCCACTACAATTTTAAATCATCATATAATTCCAATCACTATTTTAAATAGATTCAAAATCAATTAGTTCTCCCAAATCATTTAAAAATTTCACTTGAATATTTTAATCATAATAATTAACATTAAAAGGAGGCATCGTCTATCTAATAAACTATTAAATTAATTTCATTTAATTAAACAAGCTCCTAAATCAGTGGCGAGATAACAAACATGAAATGGGTTTGTATAACATGGGGAAAATAATATTACACCCTATGGGTGGCCATGGATGAGGCTAAATAGCATCTTATAATAATATTTATCTCACTGGGAAACCTAATAGGTCCTAAAACATCCACATAAAAAATTCAATTAATTTTCAAGAACTGCTGGAATTTCTAATCTGCGACACAATGAAAATTATTCAAATAAAACACAAAACCCCATAGGAAATCTACAAACAACCTATCATAGCACCAATGTTGATAATTATTCCATTATCAAGACTTTATTTAGATATATTAGAAGAAAAATGGATAATCAATGAAAATATGGAAAATAGGGAATTTTAGCTTGCACCGTTATAGTGTAGCTGAGAAGAAGGAACATAAAGAATAAGATAAGGGGATTATAGAACATACCTGCTTAGATCCAATGACACTGACTATTGTTGAATACAAGTTCGATGGCTGATCAGAGGCCAATCCAGGATTAATAATCCAAAGAGATATCATATGGTGTGATGCATATTAATAGATGAAAATATAAAACATGGTTTAGGTTTTAGTATTTTTTTAGATAAAAATGTCTATTTCCCCTATTTTGACAATGTATTGTGGTTTGGATGCATGGTTGGGCAAACCATGAACTAACTATTCTATGTTCACAATATCTATGAAGACTTAAACAGTTTCAATCACATGGTTTGATTAATAATTTTAAATTCATTCTCCATCATGTTCTAAAAATAAATGGAACTCCCACAATGTTGTGTTCCCCCTTCCACATGATTTCTTCAAACAATTCACCTCTTGAAATAGATTATACCACATTTCATGGTTTCTCAAACTATGTTCCTTGGTATCCATAGTTTCATATAAATGTGTGGCCAATCTATACTTTTCCAATAGAATAGATATGAGCTCTGAACAAGCCATATGCACCACTGATAATCCCAAGATCTTATTAATCACTCAAATTAGGTAAAAAATATGGATTTAAACAACATATAATAATTTTCCCTCATATGAAAACCTCATATCATAGAATTCCCCCCCATAAATACTTTCTTATTTGAATTTACCATCCAATTATGGTCAAGAACCTCCTGAGAATATCTCTAGAAACCAAGCCTGTATATCGCCCCACCCCCACTCATATATCTATTCATATAAATGGTTGCATTGTTATCCCACAAAAACTAAGGGATCTGAATGGCCATAGGGAATCTCCATGCACCTATCAATGATATTAAAATTATTCAATTAAAAAAACGTGTCAAACTACAGATCAAACACATCTGGATGCAAATTATGAGATGTTTCAAATGATAATACCATAACCAAGATACTTGGAAGTTTTCATGCATGTCTCGGTACCTCTGTGTTAATTATAACTGATTGTCTTCCCTCTCAACTCTCACCATAACCTAAAAAAGCATTATATATCACAGTAAAAGCATACCATGTCTCTTAATATTTTTATTTTTCAACCTTAGTGAGTTATGTTAAAATACCCAATCCAAGACCAAAAACTCTAGTGGTAACTATATACAATCAGCATAATATTTATATATTTTCTATGTAGTAACCATCCACTTTCTAATGAAATATACCTTCTATGAAGTCCCTTCCATGAGACGTGGTCCTAGTTAAGCTTCATCACTTTTCTATAACCATTACCATGGTGGTCAAAATGGTCTACTGTAGAATTACTTGACAATTTACATATATTTAGTTTCATGATAGATATTATTTTAGTAGAACTCAATAAGGGGTATATTCCTCTCTCAAAATCCCACAAAATATTGGATTCATGACTACAACACATACTTAGGCACCTAGATGATGCACTCTGACCAAACATCAATCTGAGGGTTATAAGCTATGATAAGAATCACTTGGGCTCCGAACGATATTTGAAAACTCTTCCACATGCATGATGTAAACCAGGAATCCCTTTTAATACCACAGTAGGAGGAACCCCATGATTCCATATTATCTCATTGATACCATCCTCATATTTTAATCCACTAATATGTTCTCCCAGATATGATGGAAATGAGAAACCTTCACGATCCTATCCACAAAAACTTAAAAATCAGCAATACCTCAAGGGGAACTTGTCAATCCAATCATGAAATACAATCCAACATCATCCCATTTTCACTCAGGAATAAGTAAATTCTATAAAATCCTAGATGGTTGTATATTTTCCTCCTTCACATGATGATAGGTGAAACACCCAATACCAAACATAGACACCTCAAATTTCACCCCTAGTAACCAATAATTGTGACATAAATTGTAATTAATCTTGGTAGATTTGGGACGCACTACTAAAACTAAGGTATAAAACTCCCATATCAACTCCTTGCATTTGTCTCTTGGGAGGAAAATGTGACCGTGGATAAGGGGAATCGTATCCTCATCAATAGTACAACCAGGATGTGTGTACTCACTATACATACACTCTTATAGTACTAGGATATATGAATCAAATAAATATATCATATTCACTCAATCCAAAAGAGTGGAAGTCACTACTAAGGATACGAGAATGGTTTTTACCGAACTATCTTGATCCTTCATGTTCAATTCTAAAGACAATGACATAAGCTTCCCCTCAATACTATCCTACTGAATTTCATGTATGTATTTTATCATGAAATGTGCACTATAAAAAAATTTACATTACCATTCATATAGGAAATCTCTAATTAAATGTAATAAACAAAAATTACACACCAGTGTTTCTTCATATTTAGATCAAACTATTGAAATATGTACTAGAGAATTTTTTGGTATGTGTAGAACACAAAACCCTCTCCTAGTAAGTGGTTCCCCAACAATTAAATACATGTACAATAACAGATAAATTGAGATTTTTCATTGGGGATTTATGATCATGGGGCATTAACTGGTGATACACAAGCACCACTACTCTATCCCTTTTCATTATAATATATCCATGCCCGATACAAGATGCATCACAATACACAATGTCGTTCCATACTGTCACTATCATAATCATGACCAATACTAAATTCAATATGCCTTTCATCCAAGGAAAATATTTCTCATTGGTATCTAAAAATAAAAAATTCAGACCCATTTTATACAATCCAATACGAGGTTCTACTATTTATGATAAATCATAAATGGAATTCCAATAATAACATGTTATCCCTATGAAACTACATATTTCAAATACTTTCATTGACTAATACATGGAAACTATAACTCTTACTTTCTATGGGACAAATAATACTCAAGTCTCCGAGACAATACGATTGAAAAAGTGAACATTAACCATCAAGAAGTGTAATTTTTTTATCATTTCATATAAATGATTCTCTATCAATGCATCCAAAATGATATCATGTTGTTGGGCATGGTTGTGTTAATTTTGATAAGACACCAAAATATCAACCATGAATTCTATAGATAAATATGTGAGATAAGGAAGGGGAAATTAGTTTATCATTACCATGAAAATGGAAGGTGAATTCAGGAGACCAAAAAACATAACTAGGTACACATAAAGACCACACCTACTATGGAAATCTATAAGAGGTATATCTACAGGCTGAATATGAACATGGTGATATATCAATCTCAAATAAATATTTGATAAAACATGACCACCATGGATACTCAATATAATATAATCTATTCATGTCAAGGGATATTGTTTATTAACCACCAATTGTTTCAACTTCCAGCAATCCCCACATAAACAATGGATATCATTATCATTTTAACAATAGAATTGGTAAATCCCATGGATACGTAAAAGGTTGTATAAACAACTTTTCCTATAAATATTGTAGCTCCATATTTATCTCCTAAAACTCTACATAGGCTATCTTATAAGGAGGAATGGATACCATTGAATCTCATGGAACTATATTGAATGAGAAATGCACCTCTCTCTTAGAAGGTATACCCCAAAAATATCAAAAAACATGTTCCTGAAATGATCAAACCCTAGATGGAAATCTTACTAATGTTTTCCATGATAGTCAAGATATAAACTAGAATTTAGTAATTTCATCCTTCCCATCCCTTCCCATGATGCTTTTGCCCTAATCGGATCACCTAGAAATATCATCCGTCCTTGTGAATAAAATTTTCACTCTATGGTGATGTAAAAGTTTCCCTCCAGTGATAGAAATAAATATAGGATTGTATATAGAATTTCCATCTATAATAGGTATGATTTCTAACATATTCATCTTATTGGAACAATGATACCATATGAAGTGAAACCCAATAATCTCAAGGGAGGAATACTTACAATATTGTATAGCCTCTTTTCTGATTCCCAATAGTGTATTGAGTTTCATAATGCCATCAAAAAATTGATCAATAATTTTGGGTGATCCGTAATGAGAACATATATGAATATATGTGGAGAACCTGTATAAAAAAGTGCAGATAAAATAATAGAATCTTTTAAGAAGTCACCTCTCTCAATAGACGACTCGACACACAACTATTTATGGAAAGGTTATTCAAAATATATCTGGCCAAAATTGATGTCCAATGCAACCACCTCACTACACATAGTAAGCCCACTCTATTGTCTCCACAAAACTACTACCTATATCCCTTATACATGAACACCACCTCATCCTAATTGAAAATCATTACTCAAACTAATTTTGTAAAATAGATCTTTGAAACCCACTCTTGAACTTAGAGTCGAAGATGAGCCCCTTCCACTGACTTGTAAAGTGAAGGGACTGCAAAAATTCTCTATATGCCCCATATTTCCACAATCTCAAAACTGAACTAGATTTAAATTCCATTAATTTCACATATTTACCCATCTCCACAATAGGGATAGAAGATAACAACACTGTCTCTCATATTCTCTCTAGTACGCACATCATGTGAGGCCACAAAAGTTTCTTTCAATAAAAATACTCCGAACAACCGGGCTGAGAGGCCAGACAACCTAACTCTATGCCCCCAACATCCCCCAGGTTCTTCTTTTAAAAATAATCTAATTCAAAATTTCTATAATATTTTTCTATGTTAAAATGTTTTCCTATTATTGGATGGAATGTTAGATACCTTCCTTGAAAATTATATCCCTCAATATAAGATTACTAAAGTATATAGGTGAAAAGAACTCCAAATAGGTAAAGTGTGATGAATATTATAAAATCTTCATCATTCCCTATAGAAAATATAAAATCACTGGAATTCTCTACTCTTAGATACATTTGGAAGAATTATTCATAAAAAATGGTCTGGAATCCCCTCTAAACCATATCTAAGAGCCTATCATCATGTTTCATAATATCCCACTAGTTTTTAACTACTCGCTTACACATATAAGTCATGAGCTTGATAATCCAATCATGAAGGGTCTATAGATTCTTATTTATCTTAAAAGTATCCTCAATCAAAATCTCATCAACTAATATACTACAATACCCTAGAAACATGGGTAGATGATATTTCTATATCACATGATTCAACTCCTCCACAATCATGGAATGTTTTGTCTCTCCCAAAAAAGTCTCCATATAGTGCAAACTCACTATGTGAAATTGTGTCTCAACACCCGTATACTAAAAAATATTATTTCCTTAGATAGAACTATATGAATATTTACTTGTATCCCATGGCCCCCACCTCCAGGTCATGGTCATTTCCAAAATCATAGAGTACGGCTCAGTGATATAATGGTGGCTTCTCTCTATACTTTTAAATATATTTCACAACAGAGATTAAAAATGAAATATCACAACCGAAACTGTAATAATGTACATAACCATCATATAAACAAGACACAACCCTATTTCCACTTCTAAATATAGGACTGGGTAAAAAGAAAAAATCATAAACATCACTAGAGACACTAGATACTACTAATTGAAAAGTTAAGTCTAGGTCGAGTTCTCCTTATATTCCTTTCAATTTCCATTTTATGTCATACTTAAATAATATTTCACTTAGAGTGGTTGAACTAATTAGATCTCCAATTTTGATCTATAACGTCCCCTAAACATCATTAATAGTAATAATGCATTGAATTAATTGATAATATAACACATTCCTGACCATTATATTAATGGTTCAGGGTTCAACATTCCATAATTGGCTGATTAGGGTGTCTTTTGTAGCCTAATCAAGGAATACGTTATTTTGTTTTTAGAAGTCACACTACATACCAACAATGATTCTCAATTCCCTATAATAACGTTAATAGGATAAAAAATATATCACACAATAATATATAAGAGGGTCATGGACTCAATAAATGAATCCTATATGGAATGGTATAATTCCCAGCATGTGAATCATAGCTTGTGCCCAAAATTATGCATGAGATTCATACCCTAACATCATTAGGAAACAAAAAAATATTTAATAAAAAGTAATATCAAAATAAAATTTCATCCCCAAAAAGTTGTATCAAAATAACTATAATAAAAAAATAGATAATGAAATGTTCTGTTCCATGGAATTTGGATTTTTTCCTATATGTGGGTCAGCTACTATTATAAACATGTCATTTGATAATAAATATACCTTATTATCCCTTTATATTGTATAAAAATATTAATACATACTAAAAATTAAAAATATATGATTCCACTTTATAAAATACTTACAAATATTCCACTAAATAGTGCTCTGACTAGTGGGCCAGAAGGCCTAAGGAGCATCTCCTCATATAACTTATGTTTCCCACAAACACTGAGGGCCGATATTGATCGGGGGGAGACTATTCCCTCATGTAACAGTGATACACATTGGTATAAATCATGCATAACAGTAGCATAATAAGATAAATAACTGACAAAATATTAACCTTACAAAAGGTCGTAATAAATAAAAAATTCTGAAGGCAGTGTCATATAAAAAATGATATGCCATGTCATGTATATACAAACATAGAAAACAAGTTTACAATATTCTAGTACAATACATGTATCAAAATACCAAAAATATTGAAAATGAACAATCCCATTTAGAATCATGATCATATATTAATCCTACTCTCCCCTTCATATAAATAGTATATAAGACATGTATAGTATAGTGGGTTCTTTCCCTGATCCACAACTGCATCCATGAAGATTTTCAGGGATCCCAAAAACATACCAAATAGTTTGCGAGATACCACTTAGTAGAACCCCACCATCGATGACTAGAAAAAATCATGTCTTTGTGACATTAACCAATGTACTGTTAAATATATCACAGCTATCAAAGTACTAAAGGAAACTGAAAATCGGTAGCCCAACAAGGTTCATTGTAGAAAATTTTTAAGCACCGTTAACAAGGGAAGTGGTAAAACATAAATAAAACATTAGTATGGTCCTATATAAAAATGATATATGATACCCATATGAGGTTAATATATATTCACAGGAAAAAATATCCACCATGACCATATCGTATAACCATGTGTATAACATCTATCAAAAACACAACATATAATCTAGTAGATAAAATTATCCATGGTGACACAATATAAATGGATTCAACAAAAATGGAGATAACATATAATCCAAATTGGAAGATCAATAAGGGTCATATCCATGGTATTGAATACTAAGGCAACCATATCAAGTCCTATGAGCATCTAAATGGAAATATAGTAATGACATGGTTGGAGTCCTTGGATCATGACAATAGTTTATGTCCAAATAAATTCCAATAAATCCAAATCCAATGGGCTTCAAATCCCCATGAATCATACAGAATGAAGACCCAAGAAGAATAAATGTATAAAGAAATCATTTTTATAGGCACAATCCTTGTGATACACATTCATGGAATCTATGGAATCAAGAAACAAGGATCTCGTCCAATTCATCCACTACCATTAAAAATAATCATCTCATCCAAATAACCATTTCATAAACATTGAGATTCCATTAGGTCATCCAAATCATTTAAAAATTTCCAATGAAATAATTTATCCATAATAACTAACACGAAATAGAGGCAACAACCATATACAAATCAATTCAATTAAATTCATTCAACTTAGAAAGCTAAAAAATAAGTGTCATGCCCAAAAACATCAAATAGGGTTGTATAAAATATGTTACAGGAATGAGATCTCCACATGGTTGGGCTTGGGTGAGGCTAAGAATCCTCCGACCATAAAATGGCACACAATGTGAAACATAAAATTTCCCAAAATATCCAATTCTAATCATTCATATGATTTATAGGGAACCACAAGAATTTCCAGTATGCCACACAATTGAAACTATTATCACATTACAGAAAACCCCAATGGAATTGTACATAACATCTGTAGTAGCTCCATAGTATATAATTAGTCTATTATCAATCTTTTATTTGGTCAATGTCAGGAGAAAAATGAATCATTGATGATAAAAATATAAATAGGACACATTATCTCGCACTAAATTTGAGTAGTTGATACTAAAGAAAACTAAAAACATCAAAAGTGAATTGTATAACATACCAGTGTAGATCCAAAGAGAATAATGATACCTAAATATATATCCAAATAGATTATTGGTGTCCATGTTCAGCTTAGGATTCCATAGAGAGAACCCAAGGACAACTGCATTCATCTAGAGTAAAATAGATAATGGGGATATAGTTTTTAAAAGATTTTAAGGGTGAAATTGTAATTTTATTTTCATTAAAATAGTCACATATTTTTTTGAATGGTTTTCCAAACTGTTCACCAACTGTGTTCCCTTAACTTTTTCAAGCGGAACTTCACATGGTTTTATGTGCATGGTTTGTCTAACCTTTGGCAATTTGTGCTCCATCTTCTTCTAAAAACTATAAGCACTCTTGTAAGGCTATGAGCCATGTACACATGGTTTTCCTAAGATAGGTTCCTACTGAAAGAGTCCAAGACCACCTATAATGGGATTTTAATCATTTCATCTTGTGTTGAAGGGTTTCATATAATGGTTCTGCCTAGTTGTCCTTCTTAAAAAGTGGGTCGTTAGGCTCCGAACAAGCAACATACTCATCTGATACTCCCAATATCTCATTTATCACTCACAGTAGGTACAAAAAATCATTTTAAAATGAAAAAAATAAGTTAAATACCTCATAGGAAAACCCAAAACTACACAATAATAACCTAAAATCGAAATCCTATTTCATCAAATATGATTGGAAATCATCATTTTTTTGTACAATGAAATACCACTTCACCATCTGATGTCATTTTTCTTACGTCATCTACTCAAAAATTTTTTTACAACGTATTCAACGTATATATAATATATCTATGAAATATTTATATATATAGGGTTATTTTATAACAATAACCATAATACTTTCAATTCTGTGGGGGATATGATAATGTCACTCGGGTTTACAGTGGACTACCACCTCGTGAGGTAATGCATTCTTTTTTCACTAATACAATATAAGGAAGGTTATAAGGATAATGTTAATTAATATATGATGTATAAATGAAATCATAATAACAATCATGAAATATTTTCCATTCCAAAAAATATAATATATATTTTCATTTCATAAAATTAAAAATTATAATGTCGTTCTTGTACGTGTGGACTACAGCCTCCACGAAGTGGTGTGTGTCTTTTTTCATCCTCACATCATAAGAATAATATATTTTGGAATATTATAATAAATAAAATGTTATTAATGATATAATTCAAATTATATATTGATAAAATAAACCATACCTTCTTTCCATAGTGATCAATGAAAAATTGGAAACATTACACTTTTGTATGTATATCATACCGTCTCCATGGTTGATACAAAGTTAATTTTTCACAATAATTTTATGCGATTAGTTTCAAATTTATAATTAGTAAATAAATATTATTATCACTTCAAGGTTATTATTCTGGATATTATAAAATACTGACCTCTTTGACCAAAATCAACTCACTAAAACTGTTTTGAAAAAATGAACCCAACATCATCAAAACACCCAACATGGACTTAACATATTAAGTATTTAAATATTTATATAAAAATTAATAAAAAAATTAATTTAATTATAAGTTATTATTACTATAAAATTTTCTTATGGAATAAAATACTTGAATTATGCTTATTATAAATTTCTTAATGTTAATTCATAGAATGTCTCGACTCGTGGTAAGTGTTTTCTTTTCTCTGTTTTAGTTCTGGGATACATATTCTATATTCACCAGTAATATATATTTTTTTGTGTTTATACCAGCACTTTTAAATGTAATTTCATGGATACATCATAAATCATGTTATTTTATGTTTCAAATTGAATTATTTCATACCAGCAGAATTGAATTTGAAGTTACTAAGTATAAAAGAATTTTGTAACTCAATTTCTTTTCATAAGGCTATATTATATCATCATTGTATTTAATATTATATTACTATATATGTAATGATTTTTTATTATAATTTGTTTTATTTACACCTCTTTTATTTGGATTTACATTTGATATAAAAAATCCATTCATTGATTAATTCTAAAATTCAATGTTTGGATTTTTGTATTAGTTATTTGTCTCAAATTCTCATTCTTTGAGATGTATGTTTACGATATGAACTTATATTAATTTGTGAGAAGTCTATACATATATTTGAAATATTATATCATGAAACTCAATATTTCCATTGAATTTAAATTAACAGTTTGTTTTATTCATTCATGGTGATTAAGATTGAAGAGTAACTAAAGTGGAGAAGGGTTTGCGTTATGATCTTCTTTCTATTGGGATTTTTATGTTCAAGTTTCATTTAGATGAAATAATGTTATTATTTATTTATTAAAACAAATATATTTTATTATCCTATATTTGATAATATGGGTCACATGTTTTAGTCACATTTCCTCTCTTTTTTTATTGAATAACTATTTATAATTTCATTTTTTAAGTGTTATCGATGTTGTCAACTTTTTAAAATATGTTTATATTTCTCTTCCATATTCATGTATTTCAAAATGTTTCTAAAATATTAATTTTATAAAATAATAAATTATTTAAAAAATCTATTTTCATGGTATTATACTTTCTATTAAAATGTTTTAAAAGAAATTAGAAAACATTTTATAAGTGTCTCACTTTTGACTACCTTTTTCAAAATGTTGTGAAAAGAATTATTATTTTTAACACTTACGATATGAATTTATTTTCCCATCATCATGTAAAATATTTTACTTCATGTTTCATTTATATTTTTATATGTTTTTTTAAATGAAAATTATTTTCTCAATATTTTTTAATTGTTTTAATTTTTTTAATTGAATTGAAAAATGGAATGCTTATTTTACTCAAAAATATTTTTCAATTATATTTTAATGGTATTTCCATTCATCAACAAAAAAAAAACCTTTTTTACTTATTAATTAATGAGTATATTTTTTAATGAAACCATCCAAATTATTTATATATAAGTATTAATATTTTTTAATGAGATTTTATGAAACCCATTTATTTTGCATGGGTCAATCATGTCTCAATGAGATTTTCATAAAATTAATTTTTTAAGAGTTAATTATGTTCTAAAAAAATGGGGAATATTATTTATATAAGTTTATGATTAAATTAATTTATTATTTATTTTATTCAATGAATGATACGTTGTCATTATACATTATCATGGGTGCTCCCAAATATAACCAGGTTAGCCTGTTATATATTATATGATGGGTGCCACTAGTTATCGATGTGTGAGCCCTGTGTAGATCTTATGATGGGTGCACCAGGATAGATCCTAGTCATGTAGATATACCTTATATAATGGGTGTTCATATCTCATTCTTGGTGATCCCATCAAATCATATATTATGGGTGCACCTAAATATTTTCATGTGATCCCAATTTATATTTTATGATTAGTGAGACTAGATATCACTCTAATGCATTGGGTAATGATTATGTTCATCATTAAATTATATTATAGGCCATACTTAATGTTATACCAATTTAATATTTTCTTTAATAGTTTTATAATGAGGATGTTCCAGGATATTAAAATGAATTATAAATGATTTATATGGGATTATAATGTTTCAATTGATAAATATTGATATCACATAGATCATGAATATTCATTATTATGATTGTTTAATTATTTAATTCCCTATTCCATATTTAATTATTTATGGTTTAATAATAAAGGGGTATTTTAATGAACTGATAATTCTAATTGGCTTGATAGTGAAATGAATCATTATCGAGCCTCAAGAGACTTCCCCAAGATGACACAGGATAGCAATAAATGTCGAAGGGTTTCAACAAATGTGGGGGACAATTTACCATTTAATATATAAAGACAAAAAACCGACAAACCATCCAAAAACAGCTCACTATATGATTCATTAAATAAATTATTAAGTTTAAAATCATTCTCATTAAAACAACCAACCATAGAATGCTATATTGGAAGAAAAAAAAATTTAAGTGAACAACATAAACAAAAATAAAAATATCCAAGATGACTAAAAGACTCCATACTCCCAAGGACCCATGCTCCAACATCACCATGTAGTCCAAAGGGTCTTGACATGGTGCTAAATAAGTGTGATGTGTTACCCTTCCCCAAGTCTCAAAATGTAGAATCTAAAAAAGCACCAAAGATCCAAAGAAGGGGCGAGTATATTACTCATTAGGGTTTCCTCAATTACCACCCTAGTCTTGCAACTTGGAGAGAATTGTTTTCACATTTTATAAAACATGTTATATAAATCAATTTACCATAATAGTTTATAACCAAATATATACATGTTCAAAAACCAATCATAACCAAGTGTAAAAAAATGTAAATGAAACCAAGTTTTAGTAAGTTATTTTTGAAAAAATATCTAATAAAGGATTATAAAAAAATAAGATTTTAATTTTGTCATAACCATTCCAATGTTCACAACATGCCCAAACTTGCGTGCTTTGTTCGATAATTCCATACTCATGAGTGACCTCTTGTCGAATTAACTTTTATCCCAATGGCACATGCCCCCGATCCAGGGTCACACACCATGAACCCCAATGGTACACTTCCCTTATTCAGGGGCACATTGAACATGAAATGACACAACCCCATGTATACCAATCCATTCCAAATCACCAAAACAAACCATTTTAATAAAACTCCATTTTCATTGAAAATCAAAGAACAAACCAACTTCAAAGCCGCCATATCATTTCAATAAAACATTCCATTTTTTTGATAACATCTATTAAAAACCATGATCCTAAATTCTTGAAAATCCCCATTTTAAAATTTCTATTTTTTAATTAAGAATACATGGAATTCATTCAAATACTTAATTTTCCAGATTTCCCCTATTTTCAAACCATCTTAAATAAGGGTTTCTAATGATTGCTAAAACAAAAAATAGAAAAAAAATTCAACCTAACATATTCAACTAGAAAGCATTACCATTAGTTCTACTATGTGTAGTCGAGAGAGAATCCACCTAGCTCAATGTTTTTTTATGAAATGTGACAACGAACTAATAATTCATAGGAAAACCTGGTTGATTCATCACAAAACCTCCTTATATATCTTCTCCTTGAAATATCAAGACCAAAATACATATTATTTTGAATCCACACTCATTGATATACCCATAACAGGTGTATATCTGACAAACCAAGAAGATATGAGAAGTAGATCTAAGTAGATCTAAGAAACCATTCATGAATGATGAAAAATGATCACATACCTCCAGAATCCATTCTCGAAACACCAAGGGAAACCATCAAATTGATTCAAAAATTCATGGTAGAGGTTCTTCTACATTTAACAAAGATAAATCCAATGTTATGGATTATTTGGATAAAAAATGAGCAACTAAGAGGAAAAAACATGTGAGATCTACTTTTTTAGGATCTCATATAAACCATGTGCATAGTTTGTTCACATTTTTGGACAAACCATGCAGTAACTGTGTTCCTGATATTACCTAAGAAGACCCTTGCATGACATCCGCGCACAATATCTATAACTGTGTGAAAACCATGTTGACGCACTCTACCTCAATTCTGTTTTTTCAAATAGTTTCTACTATAATATTTGCATGGTTTGGAAGAACCATCCATAGCCCATGCACCTCTCCTTTTGTCCTACATACATACTGAAACATTACCAAACTCTTCCCAAATTCCCCCTTATACTTTATATTCATAAAAATTAAAATATAGGTTTACATACTAAGAATTGGGGGTACTAAATTCTTCCGACCATTTGTCATTCCGTCCTAAGAAAGTAGAAAACCATTGTTGATCTAAAATAGTTCATGCTATTTCACATTCATTTCCATCTGAAGTTCTCTAGTCTCTTCCATAATATAACAATGCGACCAAAAAATCCATAGTAGAATGATTCTATTTTGATGTAAAACATTCTCTTCCCTATCCACAGTCCATAACGGGATATGTGTGAACAAAGTATCGAACTCTAGGTCAATGTGATCTCATATAATCACATGGTCAGGATTAGGATGTTACTTTTTCAACTAATATACATGGAAAACATAAAGCACAAACTGATCAGTGGTGGTAATGCCAACCGATATGCCACCACTCCAAACCATTCAAGAATATCAAACGGGAAAATGTATTGAGGAGTTAACATTACCTGCACACCAAAATGATGATGTCCATTTCTTTGAGAATTACTCAAGAGCACGTGATCACTCAAGGAAAATGGAAATGGCTATCAACGATGATCCGCATAAGTTTTATGATGACTCTGAGCTGTCTCCATCAACTATGTGATTAAATGAATCTTCTCAATTTTTTCCTAGACAAGGATCATCCCAACTGGTGATTTTTTCCCTATTAACACCTAGAATTGTCGATAATGAATAGGAATCCCATACAATTCTTCAAAATGATACATATGTATTGAGTCTTTATTGCTATTAGTATATAATAACTCTATAAAGGGAAAGTGCTCCTCCCACGAGCAATGAAAATCCATTACATAAGCTCACAACATATCTTCCATTGTTTTCATTATCCATTCATATTTCCTGTCTGTTTGAGGATGATATGTTCTGATCATATTCAACTGAGTGCCAAGGGATTTTTATACAAATTTCCAGAAATGAGACGTGAACCTTGGATATATATCTCAAATGATTGAAATGGGTACACCATGTCTCTTTAGCTATTGTTGGACATATACTTCGGAATTATTTTCCACTATATGAGTTTCATTAATAGGAATGAAATTGGAAAACTTGGTAAGACGTTCCACTATCACCCATATGTTGTCATGTTTATGGACCGCTCTTGGAAGACCTGTAACAAAATCCATCGCTATATACTCCCTTTTGAAAAATGGGATAGGAAAAGACTACAACATACCCACTGGTCTATTATGCTCTTCTTTCCCCTGCTTACAAGTTATGCACTATGAGATGAACTCGGGCACCATCCTTTTCATTTTTCTCCACCAAAACTGCATCTTCAAGGACATATACATATTCTACGTGTCGGGATATACATCCAATCTCGAATTTTCGTAAGAATGAAGGAGTTGTTCCTAACAATCCATATGTACAATCATATGATATCTAAAACACAAAACTGAACTCCCATCACATTTACATCCATCAATGGTCTCCCCACCAATAAGTTTTGAATTCCTATCCAAACATTATACATCAGAAATTTGTGCCTATTTGACCATATTTACCAAATCTGTAACAAGAATAGATGAAAAGGAAACTACAAAATCACCTAGATCATCACACTAAAAAATATTTCACATTTACCAACATGAGAATATCTATTGGTAAAAGTGTATTTTATGTTGGTAAAATGTTTTACCAACACATATGCCAATGTCACTAAACTGTTGGTAAAAACTCTGTCGGTAAATGTTTTTGCGATAGATAGAATAGTTCTGTTGCAATTATAATAATACCAAAAGATAATATATATTTTTGTAAATGTGTTTAGCAACAGGTTGTAGTAACAAATTTAGCAGTTGGTAATGATATTACCAATATATTATATTTGTTTATAAATTTCATTTAAATAAAAATTATAAATTATTTATTGCTAGTAAAATTTATATTATATTTATTAATTGATCATATATAATATATTGTTTAAATTATTAAACCGAAGTCTATTTTAACACATGTTCAAAATGAAATAAGAATTAATTATATTAATAATTAAATTCATTACAAAAAGAACCATTTGGATCCCCAAACAGGATTGTTCAACAATTATATTGCTAAACAACCCTCCCCCCCCAATTCTGTCACTGGACAACTTCCCCCCCCCACCCCACCATGATGGATCAACCACCCCAGCATCTCCATCGCATCATCACCAGTGAATCCAGCACCAGCTGCTCCAGAACTAGAATCACTGCCCATCCATGCTAGCTCCATCCCATCCATGTTAACTCTAGCCCTGTCCATGCCATCTCCAGTCTATGTCATATGATCCAGCTCCAAACCCATCAATGCCATATCCAAGCGATGCCAGCTCCACCTCCACCCCATCCATGCCAGCTCTGGTCTTTGAACAAACAGATGAGAAAACATACGGGAAAAGACCTCATATGGAATTGAGGTAGGTATACAAAAAAGTAAAATAAATATTCTTACACCATATGAAATTGAGGTAGGTACACAGACAAGTGATAGAAAAAATAAAACAGGGAATCATACATGTTCAAAATAGAGAATTAAAACTCTTATGTGTGAATCCACATGCCTCAATATGATCGATCAATAGAAAATATAAGGACCATCAACTGTCCTGATTCAGAAATCCTTGTGAATGATGTTGAGTCTTCACCCAATATGAAGAACCATTGTCTTGGGAGTTTAAAAAAGCATCAGAAATGGTATAACCTCCTTCATGTAGGATCAGACTGTGATTGATTAAGCCCATCAATCCTGTGACCACACAATCCAGAAGAAATTGAAATTCATCAATTGAAATATGTTGTATCAAAAGATTCATTTGATAGAAACACTCCCATCATACATGACAAAAAAAAAGGCCACACATCAATGAAAATTCAGTAGAGGAAAACATAACTGAAACCCAAGACCATAAAATAGGCTCAAAGTAGTACTAGTGGAAATAAATGTAAAAAATATTGTCAAATGAAACCATCTACAGCCCCACCCAATGAAATAACCATGCAATTAACATTTTACAAAATGAGAAATTTAATTTCTAATCTCCTGAATTCATTATAAACATTGTAAAAACATAAAGAGAGATTGCTGGTCTAAATCAAACAACATCTCGAAGCAAGACATCAAGACTATCAAATGGATTCCTTCAAGGGATTACAACATCAAATAAACTATTCCTTACAAAAATAGATAAGCAAGGACATCATATCATGCTACCAAAAAATTCTCAAAATCAACATCAAGTTAAAAACAACAAAGAAAAAGGACAATAATAAGCACTTAGACCAAAGGAAATTATCAATAGGAGGAAACCAGGGTAGAAAGAAATCAAGAGTCATTGCCATGGAATTTCTCTAAAGTTGAAATCCTGATCATTCTTAAATTCATCCACCATTTTAATGAGTATTTTATTTTTTGAACTTCTTAACGTAATTACAATAAACAGTTTTCAAGAAATGATGTCAAATATATCCTTACTGAAAAATTGTTTCTACAAACAATGAAAACTCACCCACTCCTTGTACACAACTCATAAATTGTTAAAACAACAAAAAATTCACAATGTATGTAATCATTATCCCTAAGCTCACAAAAAAATAATGACTTTTCACCTGCACCAAATAAAAAAGAGTTCTGATTTGTGGATAAATTGAATGGACTAAATGTGAGAAAAACACTAACCTGCTGGAGCAGTTTTTGGGATGGATCATCCTCAAGATGGAAAAGATCCCACTTCCTTGACCAGTTTTCAAATGTTTTATCCATCTAAACCCTGAAGCTCACTGGATCCAGAACGGTGGGTTGGATGGTCTCCTTCTCCAAGAACACTCCCCATGTCACCAAGTTCACATAACCCTGACCCATATTCAACAACCACTCCCCTAGTTTGTTCACTGTAATGTGTGTCAGCTGAGGATGAACCTGAATAATATTTGGGTTGTCTGTGGGTTGAAAAATCATAACTGTAACCAGTTAACCCATTGAAATTATATTTCTTATGTGGGTCATTCGGGTTAGAGGGGTCAGGTTACATGGTTTGTTTGAGTTAATTGAATTGGGTTTCAATTTATTTTGATTAAAAGAATTAAACATGTCATGTTTGGGTTCACCCCTTTTTAAATTGGTTATGTTGGGTCAACCAGTTCAATAAAATGGGTTGTGTTTAGGTTGAGGATAAACTAGTTCACTGAATGTTCAAACTAACATGAACCTGACCCACAAACCAGAATTTACAACTATATTTCAATAAAAAAACACCAAAAATAATAAGTTGTTTGCATTTTGTACTTCTGAAAAGATGGAGAATTAGATTAAGTAACATTAATAGCAGGCTGGCTATTGATCGTTAGGATGCCCATTCTTATTAATATTTCCCAGTAGCTCATTTATGATCTTCATCTTTGCTTGGAGCCCTTCCAGTTCTGACCAGAGGCTACTTCTCAATTTCCCAAGGTAGTGTTTTGTGAACCTTTGATAGATGTCTTCAATGTTTCCAAAAGGGACAACCCACTCTTCGAGATGCTTATTATTGTGTTTATGAGGTATCATGAACTGTTAAAAACCACATTATGTCTGAGGATTTAACATGAAAAAATAAAAATAAACAAGATTTCAAAAATTAATTAATTTAAAAATATAAATTACATTACATCAAGATTCTATCAATTGTTACAGATAGCCAATTGGATGGATTCCCATTCTTAAATATTTGGTGTTGTGAGAAAATTCAGGCTATGTATCTAAGTGTTTTGCATATAAAGAAATTTCCAGTTTTCTTTATTCTACAAATGTAATGGAAAATGAGTGAATACCTTTCTTCTGGTGGATTTCAAATGCTTAACAAGTAGTTATTTCAATTCAGTCGCCCTCAAAATAGGGAGATCAAAGAAAAATATTTCAGTGTGTACCTAATGAATCAAATATAAAAGTAAAGTACCAAAATGTCAGAATCATACTGATATTGCTCTCAAAATTTTCCACATATATTATTTTATATAATAATCGATAAGATACTTCATCAATTTAACAAGAAAGAAAAGAAGAAATGGTGTTTATTTCCATGTTCCTTGAAACCTTAGAAAAAAAAGACAAAATAAAATATAAGAATGTGCATCCTATTTCATCAACAAGAAAAATTATTTAGAAAATAAAAGGTACAATTGATAATAAAATTTCAAAAACAAGCCACAAACCAGTCCATAAGGCCCAATAATGGAACACCAACAAGATACCAATAACACAAGCATATGGGATAACATGATTTCTCACAAAAAATAGCTTCATGTACTAGATTGAGCATCACCACTAAACATAAGTAGATACAAAATAATAATAATATGCATTCCTCGCAACATATATTCTATAAATGTTATTGTCATCACTTAATATGAGTGAGTAATTGCACGATAACAAAATAAATCACCAAGTAACTTGAAATTTTCATCTGGTAGTGGGAAATTTAGAAATGGATATAATTCCACTTCAGATAGTTGCCTACGAGCAGCATAATTTACAAAAACAGTTGGATCCTGCATGTTAAAAATCACTTAAAAATAAATTAGTTTTCCAATTTTGAAGGCATTCAGAAAAAGTGTTTACACCAGCAAACCCTGAATCAACCTCATTGATACATGAATCTCCTCTACAAAATCAAATCACATAGATGCCATAATGTGTGATTGGGGACATCAATTGATTGAATGTGAAATGGGTTTTTTCCATGCCCCTACCTACACCTCGTCTACATACTTGAAAGATGAAAAATGAAATCAAACATAACTAGATGATGGTATGAGCAATGGTAGATAATCAAGGGTGCGGATGACAAACCAGGAGTGTGAGAACATGTGAAGATCACCACTGTACAAGCGATGGAGATTGAGAGGAGACCGGGGAAGAGGACTACCAAATTTATTCATGCTATAAAAAATTAAAAAAATATCTATAAGAAAACCACATTAGATATTCATGGTGGGTTTCATGAGAAAAAACACTGATGTCAGGATAATAACAAATAAAGACCCACTATCAATATTCAGATTTCACTTCCTCCTTCATGATGAAATTCTGGATACGGGTGGGATTCAAGACAATGAGAGAACCTACAAAATGAGGTCATTCCCTATAAATCATTTTGGTTTCCTCCTTCAAATACTTATTCAGAGTCATCGGGAAACTCCATCCAAATATCTTCCTCTCTTGTAGAAAGTATCGACCGTTGTAAGAAATCTCGAAGGAGGCCAGCACGACTCCATCCACGAAATTCATGTTGCTCATATTGTATTGAGATGGAGATTTCTGGGAGAATATTCGGATGTCTGATGCCTGGTGAAAGTATTATAGGGATTTTTGATCACCTACGAGCCTGATCTGGGAAAAGGGGAGATGGGGGAGAAGGCAGGTTAGAATCAGTTTTCATTTTACCTTTTTTTCTTTCCTTTTTACATTTTTTTTAATTACAGATTTTTATATGTGAATAATCATGTTTATTTTCATTTTTTGTGAATGATTTTTAAAATACCATATAATAATTTATTTCCAAAAAAAACATATTTATGATTATAGTTTGGTTTTATTTCAAAAAGTGTCATATTCTTAATATTTATAAAAAAAAAATTGTTAGTATCAATCTAGTTTGTTTAGTAACCTTATAAATTATAGTGATAAAAAATATTCTTAATTGATTTGTTTATAGTAAATAAACATTATTAAAAAATTTATATGTTTAAAAAAACTTTTGGTAATAATAATTAATAACAACAGATACATTTTTTGGTAAAACAATTATCAGTGTTAACGTGTTATACCAACAAAATTAATTATTGGTAAAAAATTTGTTGCTATTAAATAATTAATAACAACAGAAGTATATGTTGGTAAAAATAAATGTTGTTACTTAAATTTAATACCAATAAAACTTAATATCTGTTGAAATTTCTCATTTATACCAACAATTATATTACATGTTACTAAATTTCTATTAGTATAAGTCAAATATTTTGCAGTGTCACATTCCACTTGCATGTCAACAAGTAGCACCATCAACTACGATTCATCTGATGCATATTTCATCAATTTAGTATATGGATTTCTGGTCAATTCATTTACCACCAAATTCCCTTTTCCTGGTGTATACATTAAGTCAATGTCAAAAATCTAGAGATACACCATCCATCTCCTTTTCCTTAGATTCTAATCTCACTATGATAAAATGTGTTTCAATATTTTATGGTCTATGAACACTGTAAATTTCTCGGTGAAGAGATAATGACTCCATGTGTTCAAGACATGGATGACTACAGCTATCTCCAAATCGTGTGTTTAGTAATTCTTATCATGTAACCTCAACTATCGTGAACCATAAGAGACAACATGGTATCCTTTCATGAGAACATATCCTAACCCTTATCCTAATGCCTCAATATACACCACGTTCTCCAATTCTGATTCTGTAAAAATCAAGATATCTGATGATGCAAGATGATCTTTTAGTTCCTGGAAAGACTTCTGGAATTCCAATGTCCATTGGAATTGAGAATTATTCTTTTCCATATTAGTCATTGGAAATTATAATTATAAGAAATCATGCAAAAATAATCAGTAGTAGCCAACTAGACCAAGAAAACTTCATATCTCAAATACAATCTTCATTTTTTCCATGAGATAATAAATTTGTTCTTTTTAGGCTCAATAGAAACCCCTTACTAAGAAATAATATAGCCACGAAAACCTGCTTCATATTTCCAAAAATCACACATTGATAATTTGGAATAAAAACAGTGATCTCTCATGATTTGTAACACTATTTTAGGTGTTCCTCATGGTCACACATATTCTTTATATACAAAAATATGTCATAAAAAAACAACAAAACAATCTAGATAACACTGAAATATCCAATTCACCATATCCGTAAAGATCGCTGGTGCATTTGTCAGACCAAAAGGAATAACTACTTATTCATAGTAGATATATCTACTTCTGAAAGATGTATTGGGAATATCATCCTTCTAAAATTGAAATTTGTGGTATACTAATCACATTTCAATTTTAGGGAACCATAGACCTCCCCTTAATAGTTCCAATAGATCATCAATATGTGGAAGTGGTAACTTGTTCTTTATCGTAACATGGACCAGCTTACAATAATCAATGCACAACCAAAGTTTTATATCTGTATTATTCAAAAACAAGTCTTGTGCTACCCACGAATACATACTTTTCCTAATGAAACCCTTGATTTCATTCTCCACCAACTACACTACCAATTACTGTAACAATATTGGTCCCACCCTATTAGATGGAAGAGAAATAGTAATGGTCCCAAAAAAGATACCAATCGTATATTTCATATCCCCTATAAGTTAAAACCATGAGAAGTTATCTAGAAATAAATCTGGAAATTTATCCAAAAATAATGGAAAACTAACATCCTCAATCTCTTCCACAGATCTAAAAGATAACCCCACCATCTATTAAGATATCATTCCCACTGATGATTCCATCAAGCTCATTGCACCTTTATTTACAACCCTCTCTCCTTTGAAAGATTTGATGTCTTCTAGAAAGCTATGATCCCAAGTTGGATTAATTTAAATGGTTATGGTGCCTCTAATGGAAATTTGGTCCTGAGGGAAGTGGTGACTTTTCAGATATTTTCTTGCCCATAGTCATGGATGCTTCTTCAGTGGCTACGGTTCGGTATCCTCTTTAGGAGCGGAGATGTTGGAGGTGATCCATACAGTTGATTTTGTGAAACAAAAAGACTGGAACAACATAATTATTGAAAGTGACACAACAACCATTTTCCCGGAAATCTAGAATGGTGTGGTAGACCTTTCATCCCCTATTACCACCCGTTGGTTGAGCTGCCTTGCCTCACTCCTGGATATTAGATATATTTTCACTCATTCCATCATGAAGCGAACAAGGTTACTGATGGTCTTTCCAATAAAGGGATCAATCACACCATCACATGTCTTGATGACCTTCCTGTTGATCTTCATCCACTTTATGAAAAATATTTTAATATGATCCCCTCCTTCACGCTCAGGTAGTTTCTTTCTTTGGTTCAATAAATGGTTCCCCTTACTTTAAACCCCCCCCTCTCTCCTCTGAATATATGCTTCAAACTGTCCTCATTCATGAATTTAAATATTCTCTTTTGACAGTCGATGTGAGCCTTAAATATTGTCAACTAATCCATACCCAAAATTATGTCATAAAAAATTACATCCAATACTGAGAATTCCTATTTTTTGCTTGAATCCATCAATAGTTATAGCACTTCGGCTGTGCGTTGATTTTGGAAGTGGCCCGCTTCAGAAATTATCATGTGACAACAGTGTTTGAGATGTTATGATCCTTCTACATCTTAGAGTCTAAGGTCTCTACAGACATCTAAAGCACACAATTTAAGTGTTTTGGGATGCTCTGATCCCATTTTGGATTAAAGTAAATGTTGATGGAGCCTCTAAGGGAATTTTGGGACCTCCGGGTTGTGGTGAAATTTTGAGATATTTTCTTGGCCATTATCTTGGATGCTTCTTTGGCGGCTACAGTTCGGTTGCCTCTTTAGAATCAAAGATGTTGGAAGTGATCCATATAGTTGATTTTGTGAAACAAAAAGGCTGAACAACATATGGATTGAAATTCACTCAACAAACTTTGTTCAGGCTATCTAGAATGGTGTGGTACACCTTGAAAGGCCACTTACCACCCATTGGATGAGCTTCCTTGCCTCGCTCCTGGATACCAGATATATTGTCACTCATGCCTTTCCTGAGGCAAACATGGTTGCTGACGGTCTTGCCAATAAAGGGATCAATCACAACATCATATGGCTTGATGTCCATCCTTTCGATCTTCTTCCGCTTAATGAAAATGATTGTAATAAGATCCCCTTCTTAAGACTCATGTAGTTCCTTTCTTTTGTTCAATAAATG
The DNA here is from genome assembly GCA_963277665.1 of Viscum album. NCBI lineage: Eukaryota > Viridiplantae > Streptophyta > Magnoliopsida > Santalales > Viscaceae > Viscum > Viscum album. Next base: position 430,041,969 of record OY728123.1, on the reverse strand, counting down.
GTTCCCCGTACATTAAAAAAACCCCCTCTGTCCTCTGAAGATATGCTCTATGCCATCCACATTCATGAATTTAACTGTTCTCCTATAATAGTTTATGTGAGCCTTAAATGTTTTCAACTAATCTATACCCAAAATTATGTCATAAATATCCACATCCAATACTGAGAAGTCATATTTTAGCTCGAATCCATCAATAGTTATAGAACTTTCTCAATAAACAATGACATGAAATTGTCTTTTGCAGACCAGATTTTGCAGTTTTAAATTATAAGGCATCATTTTCCACATTAAATATTGAAATTAAACAGAACCAGATGCAACCAAAGAATGTGATGCATTTGTTTGAAAGAGAACTTTCATAATGGATAAATTTAAAAGAATCATACATCTCACCATATATGGTCCATCCTAATCATTGAAAATTATCTACTCCTCTCTATACAATTGCTTTGTCATTTCACTATTCTCTATGATTCCTTGCGGAGATTCCCCTGGAAGAGGAGTCATGGTATTTTTAGAATCATTGTTGGTAGCTCTACTCTACTAATGACACTGGTTATATTTTCCTCACCATGTCCAAGCATATGATGATTGTAATGCCTGGGAAGTGTCTTGAGTACCTGACCGTTTATCACTGCAACAATAGAGTGGATGATTCCCCATATTCTTGCAGTTATGGAATGATCTAGGTTGTGTCATACACTATTGATTTCTGTGGTCAATTGAACCACATTGAAACAACTTGATTTGATCTTGGATCAAGGAGAAAGGTTCACTGATCCAGTCGTCTGATTCTGATTTCCACTACCACCTTGGAAAGAGGTGTCCCTTTTCTGCTTTGTCCCAACATTTGAGTTCCCACCATTACCCGTAGGTATCATCATTCCTCATCCCATAGATACTGAGATATCGCATTCCTCTATAGTAACATTTTTCACAATCTATATATAATCAGTAATACAAGTCCCCAAAATCTTTGATCGAATATCATTCCTTAAACATGATTCAAGGATACATACTTTTAAAGATGCTCTTGATGAAAATTCTATTAAAAACATACTAAATTCATGTTTTTTTCCAAATATTTAATGAAAAATTGATTATCCTACTTCAGAAAAAATATTTCTGTCATTTTATAGATTCTAAACGTATTAGGATAGAATTTTTTATTAAACAATTCCTCCAAATCCTCCCAAGAATGAAATGAATCCAATTTTTCATGTAGTACCTGTTCCTACCACTAACGTGAATGAGCCTTGAGCATGTATGTTGTAAGCTTGACTTCGAGCTCTATCAATGTGACAATGAAATTGAAGATGAAATTCATCTAGATTAGGCACACCTCAACCATTTTAGGACCAAAATCACCACTAATGATGGGTGGATTAGGCTTCATGAACGGGATGGAGTGATCTATACGCCTTGTCTCATCCCACCAGTTCCTAGTGTCCATAGCGTGGAATATTTGTAAGATTCTCAGGACCATATCTTGGTTCACATATGACTTATGTGCAACCACAATCCTAACAGCTTCCTCTGGTTGGTTCCTATGATGCCTACTAGGTGCCATTTTCTATACAAAAGACAAACTCCTTGATTCACACTCACAGTTAACAAATGTCTTTGAATTTCAAATTATATCACATAAAATATCACATCATTGTTTTCCAAAAACAATATTTTCCCATGATGAACCATTTTTTATAACAATTAACTTGTTGTTTGAAAATTATACTATTTTCTAAACAATATAAGCATTTCCCTTTTCAAAATATTTCATTTGAAAAAAAATTTCATACTTCTCAAAAATCAACAATTTTTCAAAACATGAATCATTAACCAAAATGTTGTATGCACTCCTTGTGTGATGTCATTCCCCTAAAATGCATGAAATTATTGCCCTATTTTCTAAAACCCTGATAATGATGTTTAAAAATCGTTGAAGTGTATCCAAACACTTCTGTACCCAACTTCCTGGTAACTATAAGTTTATCATAAATGGGTTAGCTATGTCCTTTTATTCTATACAGTTAAAGTCCCAAAAATCCAACTCCTTTTTAAGATTCCATCCTAAGGAATAGACAAGAAGGAATTTCAACTCGAAGAACAGGAACACTAATTACTTCTTTTTAGGAAAGGATGGAACAAGATGATACCATTTGTAATGAACTGCTATTTTCCATTAGATAGAGAGTACAATGAGTCATTACTTAGACTTAAGTGATATCCCCAAGATTCCAATGGATGTAAATGAATTCAGAAGGGTTTCAATGATATTGGGGGATAATTTTTCCTTTAATTTATAAATACAACAACATGAAAAACTATCAACAAACTGCTCACTATATGATGCATGAAATCCAGTAATACATTTAAAATCATTCTCTCTAGAAAAAAACCAAGGTATTCTACAACGGAGAGGCAAAAAATAAACTCCAAGGTGGAAATAAGACTCCATAATCCAAAAGCGCCATGTTCCAACATCAAAAAGTTATCCAAGGTATCACGACATGGTGCTAAAGAAGTGTGATGCTTTAACTATTCACAAGTCCTAAATAGTAGCATATGCAATATCACTAATGTTCCAAAGCAGGGGTGATTATATAACACAATAGGGCCATAATGACATCCCTACAAACACATCTAGGATATAATGGTTAACATATTATACAAAATAACTTATATAAAATAATTTACCAGAATAGTTTATATCCATATATAAACAAGTTAAAAAACCAGTCATAAGCAAGTGTAAAAAAAAGTAAATGAAACCAACTTTCTGAATGTTATTTTCTAGAAAATTATTTATAAAGGATTATAAAACAATTCTAATTATTAATTTTTCATATCAATTCCATAGCTCACAACACACCCACACATGCATGCTTACTTGGACAGTTCCATACTCATAAGCTGTCTCTTCTCAAATTACCTTGTTTCCCAATGACACACACCCTTGATATAGGGTCACACACCTTATACAAAAATGATACATATCCCTTATTCAGGGGCATGATGAACATTAACTCACAAAAATCCCATGTATGCAAAACCATTTCGAATAACCAAAATAAAATGTTTCAATAAAACTACTTTTTTTATTGAAAACCAAATAATAAACCTACTTCAAAGCCACCATTACATTTTAATAAAACATTCCCATTATTTAAAAAATATATTCCAAACCTTGAACCACAATTCTATAAAATTCCCATTTTAAAATATCAATTTTATAAATTAAGAACACTAGAACTTCATCAAATTTCCAAATTTTCCAAATTTCCTAAATTTTCCAAACCATCTCAAAGAAGGGTTTCCAACAATTTTTATCATCCAAATGCCAACCATTTCTTCAGATGATATTTAATTTAAAAGCATTACCATTAGTTCCACTAAGTGGGGTTGAGAGAGAATCCACCAAACTCAATGGTTTTGATGAAATGTGACAACGAATGAAGAATGCAGAGGAATACTATGTCAATTCTACACAGTAACTCCTTCAATCTCTTATCCTTTAAATATCAGAACCAAAACACAACTTATCTATAATCCATAATCATTGATCTACCGATAACAAGTGTAGATCTGATAAACGAAGAAAAGAGGACATGTTGATCTATATAGATCTATGATATCCATCAAGCATGATGAAGAATGATCACATACCTCAAGATTACAGATTCTAAACACCAAGGTAAACCATTGAATTGACTCCAAAACTCTTGGGTGAGGTTTATCTACCTTTAAGGAAGATAAATCTCATGTTATGGATGCTTTGGTAAAAAAAATATCAACTTAGAGGTAAAAACATGTGAGATGCACTTTTTGAGGATCTAATTTAAACCATGTATATGGTCTCCATAACCATGAGAACCACTATGTTGAAGCTCTCTACCTCAAATATACTCCTGCACATAGTTTCTAATAGGATTTACACACCATTTGGATGAACCATGTATAGCTTGTACGACTCTCCTTTTGTACCCAAAACATAGTGAATGATTACAAAAATCTCCCAAAATCCCCCCTATTACTTTATTTCTATATAAGACACAAATAAAGGGTTACGTACTAGAAACCATTTGTATTATAGTTATATTATCTTTTATGATTCTCTCTTGAACTCTGATTGCATCTTCATACCCTTATGTACATCATATGTTCACTCATGAAATTCAATTGGTAATGTGTATGTAGACCCTTAATTAGAATTTCATCTTATACATTATTATTTTTTCTTTCCCCAAGATATCATGATTTATATTAAATTAATTATTTCTAGAATTATTTGATATGGATGATGGTGATGACCTAATATGTAATATGAAAAGTTGGGAATAGTTAGAGAAAATGTTCACTTTTAGAAAACAGTTGTTTACGAATACATGATATTAGGAGTTTATTCAAATTCACTAAAAATATAAACAGAAAAGGTACATGATAAATTACCAAATATAATATTTCCTTCCAATTTTTATGTTTTGGATGTTAAAAATTGTGTCCTGTTGATGAGTATCATATCTGAAAATTTAATTTTTTATTTTAGAAAAAGATTTTTTAGTGCATGTACAAGGACGTAATATTATATAGTCAATAGAATATTATCAAATGATTTTATCATTTCTATTTTCATTTGGAATCTTTTCATGATAATTTATTTAGCATATATATATTATTTTTATTTCATATCCCCAAACATTTAGTTTCTCCAAAATATAATCATTGCTTTGTCTATTGGATTATTCATTAACCCGAATCCTTCATGTTCTTACGATTAACAAAAACAAAAAATCACAGTGATTGAAACAATAATCAATTTGGGAAAGCACATAGTAATGAAAAATAATTTATAGGATGTATAATTTCAAGAAGCTTCTTCTCAATTAATTAAATATTAGGTTTGACCAATATCATTCTTTTTCATCTTGTATTCCAATATTTTTTGACAGTTTGTAATGAGTTTTTTGATTTATAATACATATCCCACGAAAGTTTCCAATCTTCAAAAGTCATATTGTTGTGCACCAGTTGATGATCATGTTAAATACCAATATTCAATTTATAAATTTATAAACCGTATGTTCAACTATTATATACCCACGTCCACTTGTAGTATCTAAAATGGGATGCAATTTCTTAGGAACCACTCCCATTATCCTCATCCAATATTACAATACATTTTCAAATAAATTTTTTATCCTTGGGTTTTAATCTAAAGATTAATCATCCTATTTAAAAATATTAAGTAGGCCGTACTTTGATACCAACTATAGTGACCCATACATTTCATATATATTTATAAAGTAATTTTAATTAAATATTCATTAACTAATATAATGGTCTCTTTTTAAATCGTAATGGTATAGTTCCTATGGAAATATGGATACATAGAAAACTATTTCATCAGGGGACTATATCAACTACAACTAATTTATTCATAAATATCATCCTTATATGACATATTTTACATAATTCTTTTCATCATACCACCCAGGAAATAAGAATTTGAAAATATGAGAAAGGATGCTCAAAAAGGATAAAAGAGAGAGCTATCAAGATAACATGATCATAAGGGTATGATAACATGATAATAAAATTTTAAAACCAGACCATGAATTTCAGAGATCATATTCATGAGTCATGGAATAATTTTGGTCCATTAAAAAGATGTGATTCATAAAGGAAAAAATAACATGAGTCGTGAGAGAATAAAATTATTATGAAACATATATTTTATTCTTACACATAATAATATAATATATTATTTTAATTATACCTAAAAATAGATTAATTACATGTTATCCATTGGGAACCCACTTTTATACCTTCTTTCATGCTTGGTAAAACCTTCCATGTAGCCTTTGAGCTCATAGAACAATAATAATTACTGAATGCAATAAATGGCATCAAAATTTAGATCCGACACATCTAATAATGAAAAAAATCTACTTATTTTCAACAATATATTAAAAAGAAGTCATCATATCAAAACCAATAAAATTAAAATGTGTTTCACTAGGATTAGATAATTTTATAACACATGGAGAATATAAAACATTCATAATCATTACATCAATTCCTCATAAGATATACCTTGTTAAAAGAACAAGTTTCGTAAACATATTATCATCATAATCATAAACCATCCAGCAAAATAATATATCTTATATCATTGGATAATATCCAAAATATATAATTAGTATACTAAGGGGTTTTTTAATTTAATAATATAAATACCATAAACATATCATAAATTTTTTTATGAAAAATAACACTTCAACTTTGAAAATCCCTTTTTAATGATTAAAAATATTAAAAACAATTAAATAAAACACTTTTATTAAAAGTTATCCATAAAAAATTAAAATGAGGCTTTATGTCATTGGTAATTCATGAAAAATATAAATATAGTTCATCATATACATGTTAAAATAAATATTCCGTTCACATTTTCAGAAAAATATAAAAAGTTACTCCTTTTAACAAGATTAAAAAAATAATATTAATTTATCTATTAAAAAATAAATCAAGGGTTAGAGTGAAATTTAAAAAATATTATAGAATATTAATAAATTAATTATAAAAACATTTTAAATCTTGAACATAAATGATATATGATTTTTTGTCCAAAAATATAAATGAATTTAGTTTTCATTGAAGCCATTTTTTGGACTCTTGAATACAAAAAGAGAGGAAAATAAATAAATAAATGTAATTTCAAAAAAAAACTATAGGAGAAGAAAATAAAATATTTTATAAATATATCTACCATATAGTTTCATTATAAAAAAATAAATTAGAAGCAATCTTGATAAATAATGTGATTTTAACACAAATCCCTTACCACTTTGGTATCTTTTGAACCATAAGTCCCATGAATGAAAGAACCTATGATGGATTTGGATATACAATGAGAGAAATAATAAAACATTCATGGTTAGTATACACTATAGAAAAAAATATATAGGAAGTTCATAATCCATCAATCCCATATAAATAATGACAAGAATAAAATCTCATTACTCATTTCTTGACATTGTTCATATACATTAAAACAACCACTTATTCAGAGAACCTCTTTAGTTTTATATCTAAATACTTCTAATGATAGTTTTATAATAAAATAATTCACTCAATTTCATGTGGAGTTATATTTGAAAATAATTTTGGTAGGATTTTTCAAATCCATATGACTTTTTATGTGTGAAGAGGAGTGGATAGGCAGTCCACTTTTATAATTAATGTGAGTAGGACATCTAAAATTGTTAAATTTTTATAAAAATTAATATTAAAAAACAAAACAAAAATTGCCCAAAATACTTTAATCTCAAATAATAGATTATATATGTTTGATATATTTCCATAAAATAGAAACTAGACAATTTTTAAGGTCCTTTTAACACTAATCAATTTAGTTCGACACCCAATAATCTAGTTTGAACCTTAACTATGGTAATTTATTTTTATCGTTCTTAATAATAATTATGAAATAAAATTACATATGAACATATTATGACATATTTATTATTATAATTATAAATAATTAATCTAATTTAATGAATTTATTTCAAAAAACTTGTAGATTTTAATTTAAAATTAATCTTGTAGGAAAAAAATGAAAAAAACGGGTTTCTAATGAATAAGGATTCATATGTAATAAGTTTTTTCATATCAAAATTGAACATAAAAGTGATTAAAATGACATATATTGTATTAATAATAATATAATATAACTAAAATTATAATTAAAACTATTGCAGAATAAAATTTAACTTTTTAAATAAATTAAATGAAAATTTAGTTTTTTTTAAAAAATATGAATGTTTCAGTAATCTATGAAAAATTAATATTTTCCGAAAAAATAAAAATAATTCACTCCATAATAATTTTAGAATGATGATTTAAATAATTTATTTTATTTTTCTATTATATTTTCTAAAATTGGTCAATGTAAATTTCAGAATAATTTCACAAAATAGAATGAAACTGTTACAAACAAAAATATTTTTTAGGCATAAAATTTGAATTATTTTTATTTGATAACTAAAAATATATATTATATTAAGGATAAAAATAATATTTTAAAAAAAATTTAAAAAAAATTAACAATAATTATCCAATTGTGATTCATTTAAATTATTATGTTAGAAACCCCATTTGCACGTAAAAATTGTTTTTTGGACAAAAAATGTGTTATGTTCTTAAAATATTTAATTTCATTTCTAATATTTTATTATATTATTAATTTATTTTATACATATATTAACCTAATAATTATATCTATGTAGTTTTTAAAATTCATATCCCCAAATTTAATGTGTATTTTATTAAGGGGAACTATATTTTGGTTCATTAAAACATTGGTTTTAATGTCATTCATGATGTGGGTGATATTAAATATATTTTATAAAAACATTATTGATCAAATTACCATGGTGTTTTATCTTCCCTTTACAATGGTATATAATTCTTCCATATAAGGATTTTATAACTCATTTATGATGTTTCATTGAATTTTTTTGTTAAATATACTATATTCTCATGGGAGTGTTTCAATGATGCTTGGGATATATCATATTCCCCCAAATGTGTTTTGGAGTGACTATATGAAGTTTTAATACAACCTTAACATAGATGAATAACTATCTAACATGGACAAAATAGTGATAAATATAGATAATTATGGAACCATATGGTGAATATATTTAACCTAAAATTACTACCTTTGGTTTCTTAACTAATCACATAGTCAATTAGTCATGTTGTATATCCCCATACCAATACAACTGATCAGTGGACTCATGGCTATTAAAGATACAACATGTGATCATTCTGTACTATATATTGTAGGCTTACACATTTTTTTTTATTTTTTTCATGAATTTAGTAAAAAAAATTAATGTTTGAATAACACAATAAGTCATGTGTTCATGTATTTGATCCTTATGATCATGTGGTTGCTCCATGTGTTTCATGTGTTCGATGGTTGGTAATGTCATTACCTCACCCATAGTCTGTTATCTCTCTAAGCATGTGCCCAATCAAATCAAAATTAAAATATAAAGGAATATACATATTGAAAAATAGAGTGAAACAATGTTTATTTATTTAAGATTTATATTGAAATTTATGACTCCAAAAATATTCTCCAACAACATATAAAAAATTAATTAATAAATATGATTTTTATTCATGATTATAATCAATAAAAATTGTCATTTCTTACTAAATGAACTCAAATAGGAAGCCTAATTAATAAAGACTTGAAATTAAACACTATGTTATTATGAAAATATTATTTTAGAACCTACAAAAAGGTAGTATTGTGTTTTATAATATAACATAAGTGTTTCTTGATTATTACGTAAGGAAAACTGTGAAGTTAATTTACTATGTAATGGTATATCCAACTATTTTGAGGATATGTTATTGTAAATGGAACCCTAAATAATGGAAATCTAATAATTCTTCAATATACATAAGGTTACTCATGAGAATGCCAAATCTGTGTAATGGTAAACAGAAATGATTTTTATATAATTAGTGTTTTATGGTGTAATAGAAATCAAAAGATTAATTTAATGAGAGGTAGTGTTAAAAATATCATATAGAGTTATGATTCAATCTTAGAGTAAAGACTTAGATGATTTAGGATGATATGTTATCTAAATGTTAAGATCACACTATTTTATACAATATATTTATATAATAACACACGGTGAAGATATTTTTTCCCTTTATGATACAATTTGAATAAGAGTATGGGTTGTTGGAAAGAATTTATCTTTGTTTCCAATTGTGAATATGAAACTATACCTTATACAGTTGTATGATTTATTTATACAGATGTTATATTAATCCAGTAATGTATTTTTATTTGAATTTGAGACAACGATGAAGTAATCAAGAAGTTAACATGAATAAATTAGAAAACTATATACTATTTTCTTTCATAATGGGAATAATAATGAAGAAAAAATACATGAAATTATATATCACTAACTTATTTTCCAAAGATAAAATGATTTCAGTATAAAACAGAATATTTAGATTGGGGTCCATGTCCACAATCAAAAAACATTAGGAAACCGATTAAAATATCATTGGAATATATTTATTTAGAATCTTTTATATTTTAAAATGGTAAACCTAATTATTTGGATAAAAATATAAAAAAGTAATAATTAATTGAATGTGTTTTTTCAATATTTGAGATATCATGATCCATTGTGTCATGTAGTTCAAAATTATAATGTACTTCCAAAGGAGAAAAACATTGATTTGACCCTATGATAAGTATTTTGATCCTATAGGTATCTACGCTTAATATAAAAGACGGAATTCCTATAAATCCTTTCTTATATAACATTGAGAAGAATAATATTTATTAACATGTAAATTTTATCTGAATGTATTATTTTATTGATGTTTCACATTTGGAAAATATAGGGAGATTATTGGTTTGAATATCATATATTTTTAGAGACTGATTGATACTTTATTGAAAATATATTAAGTATATATTCAATGAAAACTACCTATAATAAGTAGCCCAATTATAGGGTATTCTTGAAGACTACTGGTATTAAAATAATCTAATATTTTAATGCTAATGATTTATCTTATTGGTATAATTGCCTTCTATTTAGATCTAATAATATAATACCATGAATAACATCAATAGAATACATTAATATATAATATAGGACTCTATCAACCATATGTTTTCTAGGGTATGTTTAGAGACTACAATGAGACTTTGCAAACAGTGTAAAGCTTTTAGAAAAGGTCCTATAAGAGGAAATAATTTGAAAGAATCTTGATACTCTTGAATTGATGATATGGGGAACACTTTCCATTGTAAAAAAATTTCAAAATATAGTGGAGAACAGTTTATTTGGTCATATAACAAATCATAAAAATAATTTGGTTTTTGTATTGAACGTTATAAAAATATTTTTTTCTTATTTAGATTCATTACATATTTTTTTTAAAATATTACTTCTAGGATAGAAATATAATATATCCATACTCACTAACCAAAAACATGGGAAAAATTAAATATCTGTTTTTTAATATTATATATTTTTTGAAATAATTATGCCACACCATTTTCACCCATTCCCTATTAGGTATCTATAGATATCATGTTGTTCATGTACATTGGTTTTAGAGCCATGATCCCTTATGATTGAAATTATTTATGACATATATTAAATTTCACTTGGTTTCATTGAGTGTAAATTTGAACTATGAAATATACCTTATGAGAATAATTTGGGTTCCACTTCAGATGATAATGATGAATATCTATCATCCTTTGTTATAGAAAAATAATCAACAAATAAGATAAAAATGTGATAAAAATTCTTAAGAATAAAAGGCATAGATAAATTAATAATGTAGAACAAAGTTTTAGTTATTCATCTAGTGAATATTTTGATAAATTTAATTGTGATAACTATAGTTCAAGGTTATAAAATAATGAAGTGTTTAAAATGGTTAATGAAATTAAATCTAATGGAAAATTATATTTAAAAATTTTACATGATTCTATAGAATTAAAATGTTCTTTTTTCAATGAGATGTTTATAAATAAATAAAAACTAGATGAGGAATAATAGACATTAGAGAACGGTTTTTAATGACTACTGTGGATGATAAACTTAATGTATTAGAGAATAAGTAGAGGTTAACATTGAGTTATAATGATTTACAATTAGAAGTGAATTCTAAAATAATTCAACATCTTGACAGCTCACATTAAGTGGTATGAAATATCCATGATGAAAAAATTTTAATGATTAAAATTGGCTTCTATTTCATGTCATGATCATTTGGAAATCCAAAATTCACCCTCAAAATAGTGTCTAGAGAAGGGTAATAAATATAAAAATATGGAATTAGTCCAGTGAGACATTATCAAATATATGAAATTAATGATGTTACCAATCATGTATAAGAGGAAAATACTCCATCAACATATACATTATCTAGTGAAAAAGGGAGATCAAGATGTTTATTGAAGAAGACAGCTCAGTCACATTGGAATATATCACCTACAGTCCAAAAAATGATGTATTCACTTAATCTATTTTTTTTAATAGGGCTTAATGAAAAATGAATTTTTAGCATATATAGTTGGATAAAAAACATTATACAAAAATAACATCATCGAGTGTATATTTGAAAATATAATGAATATTTTTTCCATAAATGGTATCAAAATGATTCAAGAATCAACTAAATTATATTGAAATTTTCAAGCATAAAATATTGAAATATTTCATTATCAATAAAAAATAAGAGGATTATTGGATATTATTTTTGTTGATATAGATTCAAGAATATGGATGTATAGTTATGTAATAATTCAACATCATAATAAAGTTCAAGAGGGATTATAATAATGGTATAAAATCTACATAATAAAACATACACATTATATAAAAGATACAAGTTTCAAAAAATATGAATAATTGTTTATTGAATATAATATTTAATATTCTACAAGTATTTTGTAATTCATCTAATATACCTGTTTACACATATGTTTAATGTTATTATGTTTCATTAATCCAAATAATTTAACCAAATGTGTAGAAGAGGCCACAATAACATTTGGATGTGAAACCCAAAAATTAAGGAAAGATGTTCATGGGAATTAATCAAGAGAATAATGTTAAACAAAGTAGTTGGGGATGATGAATTTCTAGGATGTCCAACCCATAAGGATAATATTATTATTTTTATTTAATAAATGCCATACTTTGGATTTTTGTAAATAATCCATTGAATATATAGCATCCATGAAGAATATAAAATAATAACCATAATGAATGATAAATTTAATATATTTGTTTGGTGTAGAAAATCACTAGTGATATGATTAAAAATATATCAATTTTTTTTGGAAAAGACACATGAAGTTGTTTGGGTAATGTATAATAATTTAGTACTCTTTTTCAATAATAATGTTACATGGCTATGAGAATTAAAATGATTAATAATGGAAAGGAAAAAAGTTATTTATCGTTCTAAAACTCTATCAACAATAAAAAAATAATACATAGGAATGGATAGAGGTTTATGTTCCTAATGATATATGGATTATATGTCCCAAGCTATTAGAAAAAGAAAATAATATGGATTAAGTATGAAAATCTAATTTTTTTTGTAAAACTCATCAAGATAAATAAACACTATATAAGAAGAATAAAGTGATAAAAAGAAAATAATGCTTCTAAATGATGAATGTGTATGAAATTTAAATATTGATGCACAAATGAATAAAGGAATAAATTTCTGAGCATCAAATAAAAATTAAACTATGTTGATAAATATTTATATACCGAAGTTATATAATTTAGGAGGTGATAAATCCCTCACCATTCATATATTCTAAATATTTTTCTTTAAAAATGTAACTTATGTTTATGTCATAAGAAATTTAATCCACAATGTAGTGAATTATATGTTTTTAATCATTTATAATTAGTATCAGTTTAAACTATTTTAATTATTTGAAGGATCTAATTTCATCCATTAAAGAGGATCTACATAATAATTCAAGTTTATAACAGACATCATATGATTATACAATTTTAAAACAGATACCCCAAACCTATGTTTAGGATGATGTATTTTATTCAATATATTTTCTTTATTATAGTGTATATTTTTCATAATTATAAATATGTATTTTTTATATAAAAAAGTGGGGAAGTATGATTACAAGAAATTGATTATTTTGATGTGTTTGGTGAATATTAGTGTATGATTATTAATTTTTTTGAAAATTTGTTACACAACCCTATGGAAATTTTATTTTGAGATGGAACTACACTGAGATATGTTATGTCTACCTTTTTTCCATGCATTAAGAACTTTTATCCTACACTAGATTATTCAACATTGACTTATAGAGATAAATTGTTGTAACATTACTATGAAAACATTAGCTACTCAATTATATAGGAATATAAGATAATAATTTTGAGAAGAAGTGATGTTCCATGTGGAATTGAATAGTTTCCCCCCCTTAATATTCATTTTTAGTTATGGGGAGAAATTTTACATTATTTGTTTTGTATATTTTGAATTCAAAACAAATAAAAATTGTGGTTAAAGTATCGTTAGCCTGGTGATTATATTTTATGCCACTTGTTCATATTAAAAAAATCAGTGTCAAGATGAAAAGGTGATATGATGTTTTATAGATCAGAGTACCCACTAAAAATGGAGAAAATATGTTTGACATGAATTTTGGTTGAAGAAGATTATAAATTCCTTAGTTGAATTGAACATAATATTCACATATTAGCAATGGAACAGGAAATTTCATCATTATATCTTAAAAAATTATAATGATAAATTCTAGAAGTATCCTATATATCAGATAATTTATTGAGATAATATTTAAGGAATAACATAACAACTTATATATATGAATTTCTGAAACTATACACAATATATTATAATTTACAAATTGGTGGTTGTAAGAAATATATTGATGAGAATTTATAAATTACTATAAAAATTGAATCTTATTGGAGGATTCTATGGCCCAACAGTTTAAAGAAACCAATATCAGTGTTCTGGTGTATTTGTATATTGAAAAAATTGATTAAAATGGTTGGATGAAGTTTCATTGATTTTTAGTGTTCCATATATAGTATGTTCAGGGGAAATTTTCTAAAGAGTATGAGGAATTATCGTATACTCAAAATGTTGTTTTGGATAGAGTAGATATAGTTTTAAGAATAACGGAATGAAGAAATTACGTACATGAATTACACATGGTAGAATTTAGTGTCTATAAATATGTGGTTTATCCATTAATTGTGTGATTACATCTTAAATTCAAACAGCTTACCACATACTTAAATATTTTTTTAGTTTATAAATTATTTTATTTGTTCTAAAAATGAATCATGTTTTTTGGAGTTTCAACTTGTGATTAATCCTATTTTTTAATGTCAATCTCCATAGTATGTAATTTTTCGGCTGGTAGATCAATATCGGGATGATCAATTGTGATGATATGACATTTGGTCATGTGGTCAACACACATAGTGAAGTGGTCGATACATTTGTATCATTTGATCAAGAGGTTGGTCATATAGAATATTCACCCATGGTCTCCTATCAGTATCAATGGGCAGTCAGTCGATACATGGTAAAAATTTAATGGATATTACAAACTGAAAAAACATTTACAAATGAAAATTAAATATTGAAGGAGGAAATTTATTAAGCTAATGACATGAATGTGATGTTTCAACTTAAAAACTATTAACACCTGAATGTGATATTAATTCAATCATGTTATGGTTTAGAATGGTCAAATCTATGTTGAAGAAACATGTATAATGAAAAATAAATTGGGAGCATAAATTAGTTACTATGTAAAGGTAAATAACTAGTTTCAGTGTCTATATAAAGGTTGAATTATTTTTCCTAAACTATATAATAGAATAAATATTAATACATCATGGAAAAATATGAAATAAATGACCTATGTATATATAGATCCATCTATTTATAGGCTATGTAATGTTAAAATGTATTTAACATAAAGTGAAAATTAGAATTATTTTACCTACATAAGGGTACTCTTGAAAAAAATAATGAAATACATGGGGGAAATAATTTTTCAAAAATTATGATTCGGAGGTGAAATTGAAATATATGGATTTATATACTGATCTATAATATTCTTAAATATTATAATGGTTTTATACCCAATCACTGAGTATTATTGAGAATGGTCATGATGATTTTATATTCGAATGTTCATATCCCTGTAATGCACCTACAATATTTACTAAATATCTCAATATAGTGGAAGTGATTCCATCTCATGGATGTGAAAGTTATTATTTTCATATAGATGTGTTAAATTAATTATCTACATAAATAAAACAAGAAATATATGATGAATTTTTTGAGGAACTATCATGTGTAATTATTAATGAAGATAATAATATCCAAATCACATTTTTGGGTACAAAAATTGAACACCAATGTTAAAAGATTTCAGATATAGTTTTTGAGAGTTTTTTTTGAAGAGGATGAGTTGAACTCTAGGTCAACTAGTAGAAACTAGAAGACTCTAAAATAGTTTCTTTCTATATAGAAAATAATAACATATTGATGAATAATTAAAATCAATAAACTGATGTAAATTACTATGAAAAAATTCTTTGAGATTGAAAAAGTAATATTGAGATCTTTAAGTGTTACTGTGTTAAAAAAAGATTAAAAAAATTATTTTGATATCATAAGAATAGAATTACATGATAAATTTTATTTTCCATATTGTTAAAACTAATTTTCTAGGGAATAATATTTAAAAGAAAAAAATATGAGAGAAGAGTTGTGTTCAAATATTGATAACTCAAAATTTGTTGTACTTTGTTGTGCCAAATCTTGTAAAACTATAAAATATTATGAAAACGAAGATGTATCTGTTCATAGATGAGGATTTAGTCCCTTTATATATTTTTTTGTAAAGAATAATTATGTAATCCTTCAACTGAAATTTATATTTTTATGAGAAGAAAATTGTTTTAAAGTCTAATCCTATATAAATTTATTATTTCTTACATCCTATCATTTAATGAAGATGAGAAGTGGAAGGATTTTAAGATTAGTAGGGAATATAGATTCCCTGAATTATTTTGGTGAATAATTTTAGAATATTCTATGTGAAGCATATTTATAAGAGGTAACATATTTCTAGAGTATTCGTATAGACTCTCTTGCAATTAATGATTCAACTTTTAGAAAGAAAGTGATCTATTAAATTGGGTTCGAAGCATCTTATATTGATTTATTGAGATAAAGACATGTATTTCATAAAATAAAAAAAATCATATATATATATATGGTGATAATCTATCAAATATATGTGACTCATGGTATTCACAGAGATGACAATGATTGTGTGGGGGACAACACGCTTTGAAATAAAAATGAGATTATTGTGGTGAATCCATAATTTGGGGGAACAACCAATAAGGGGTATAGTTGGACATACTATAAAACCTTGAAGATATTTCATTATTTACAATTTTATTCTATTAATTTTAATGAAATTAATGATTTTTTCTAAAAATGTAAAATGGGTTCATATGCACTAAATGATAGCAATGATAAATTTCCATATAGGATTCCAGATATTTTTTTCTTTGAAAAAAGGTACTCAACAACTGATTATCCCCCCCTAATATATAGAGTCTACATTAATGCAGTTGGGAATCACATAAATATAATTGGGAATTCCTTAACGTCACCATGGTTAATTCCTACAAGGATTCCCATACAAATATTTACACATACCAGGTATCCCAAACAGAGCACAGTTCGTTATCCAGATCAGTATACCAAACTACTATTATCTCCACTACAGAAATTTGTAACATATCTTGTATGGAATATACTTTGTAGAGTTTCATAATTACATATAAAGTTACATGATTGAGGATCCCTAGATAATAATAATGGGTTCCTATGAGGCATATGAATTATAAATGAGATACATTCCTTATTTAAAGTATGTAAATGATTCAATATTTTTAAAAAATTCATTCAATACTAAAATGGTTTACAATGTTAAATTCCACATTTAAAATATTAAAATTAGATATCTTTTATTACTATTAATTAATGTGGGGATATTAAAAAATACTAACATATAAATCATTCCATGTTAATGGTATATCAAAATTTTGATACAAATTACAATAAAATTTTCAAGAATCATGAACTTTTATATCTTATAATAAAGAGATTTCATAAAACCACCCAACACATATCAATGAAATCCCTGGCGGATAATGAAAAATCCCTAAATTTCCCAAGTAAGGGCCCTTTTCACTATATTAAAAACCTTGAAATGGAATCCTTTTACTTAATATTTGGTGAAAAAACACCTAAGGACCTTATTTATATATGGGAAGAATAATTTAATTTGTAAGAAGTGAAATTAATCGAGGAGATGAATAAAATAAAGATTTTTAATAATTATTAATAAAAATCCCTAAAGGTTAATGTGGGATATGAGTATGTGAAAAATAGATGACACATAAGGTCTAAAATCTTCATATAACAAGGGTGACAGTGAAAATAGTGTCAAATTTCAATGACAAAATCAACCCTAACTGAGAACCCATTTCGGAACAATATTGAGGATGAATGTGAAACCCAACTTATGCCTCCAATTGTTCTTGGGTTATAATTTAGCACATAGTGTATAAAACACTAAAATGGGATTCATTTCCCTCATATAACCATGGAATGCATAAATAAAATCAAAAATAATAACTATATAGAAATTAATGAAGATCTAAAACAATCATACAACATATGAATATGGAATGAAAACAAATATAAAAAACCAAATTCTAAATATAGTTATTTGAAACAATTAAATATCAACTCATTATCTCTACAATATTATTTTCCATGTTGGTAATGAAAATATCCTAGGAAACCTAAGAAATGGTTTTTGTATATATCGGTGAAAATATGATGTATACATTGTCGGATCATTCTCATGACCTTTAATGAAAACGTAGAATCATTATAATAATTCTAAATTGAATTAACAGTATAACTAATTAGCACCTATCCGGTTGACTACCACCCAACTTCACTAATGTTTACACATCAAACAATGCACGTAAAGTAAACTAGACTAGAAAATATAAAAATAATAAACCCCTAAACCACTTACCACGTGTTTTTTACTCTCAATTCCCATCCTCAAAGATATTTTTCCTTAAATGGCTTTTACATATATGCCATAGTACAACATATTCCTAGTAAGTATGATCATTCCTACCTGAAGACATTATTATGTCCCACACCTAGATCAGAGATTATAGAAGAGGGGTAGTTAACCATATATTCCGTCTCTAATATAGATATTAGAAAAACCAAATAAATATCAAATAATATTATCTGTTTTTAAAAGAATATTATCATGGAGGGGTGTGTATTTAGTTAAAAGTAAAGTAAAATTCTATTTATATTCATAGAAAAGAATAAAATGTAATTACTTTAAAAAAAGAAACACAAATATCCATTTTAATCATTATATAACCTCTATATTCCATTAACTACTACATATATGTCTATATATCAAACTAACCCACATTCACATAAAAGGATCCATTATAATAATGATTAACCAAATTAAATATATTCATGTTTTTACATCATTAATTGTTTTAAAATTCCCCACTATTGTTTATTTTTAAGTATATGGTATTGCATTCTTCATGAACAAAATAACATTCTATTCAAAAATTAATTCCATACAATTCAATTCCATTTAAAAAGAAATATATTTTAAACATATCCCACTATTAATTAAATTAAAACGTACACAAATTACTTGACCATCATTACCATTGACATTACACCACATCCAAGTGACTTCAAATAAAACTTGTAAGAACATTTTAGGCCATGTTTCCACATATACCTTCATATTGTCACATTCCATATTTGGAGTGGATGTATAATCTTTGATTCACAATTATACATCCCTAATAGTATCATACTATGGCACCCATGTATTCTAATGGAAAATTTATTCCACAAACCACCAAAAAAACTAACCATCACCATAATGCTAAAATTTCTTCTCATACCAATAAAATATAGGTCATATTCCCAAAATTTCAAACCCTTGATTTCAAACCTAACCATAATAGTCACCTAATAGTATCCTCGACATTAACCACACGATCCCAGCAATAATAAATAAATAAATATAATTAATACACAATGAAAAAATTTATAATCCATTATTATCCAATCCTCCTTATACCAAACATTATTTATTTCCAATTCCTTTTTTACACATAATATGTTTATGACCATCATTATGTATGTACGATTTTATAAATGTGGTTATAGAAAGTTCCTAACAATAATGAAAAAAATAAACATCATTAATGATTTCATCTAATTTCTATAATTAGAATATATCATGAAGTATAAATTATTAAAGCATGTAAACACATGTGAATCATCCCATTCCCATCAACTTCCATTAGGACTGATTCATTATAGATTTTATGTAAACTACTACTATTCACCCTAGGAAAAATTATGACACCCTTATTATTACACATAAAGTATGTGAGTTCTAAAATGACATACCATAACTAAAGTTTTCTAAGTCATTGCATGAATATAATGAATATAAGTGACAATCCAAATATCGAAATCACATTGGTTATAACTTTATAAACCAAGAGAACAACACTGATCATCAACCATAAACATCATAAATAAAACAATCCATCCCTATTAAAAAACCAAAATCATTTTATTGTAATGAATGGAGATAAATTGGATAATAAAATGGGAAAGACACACCCCATATCACCAATAATCATCCAATTAAATTCAAGTATATTTTTGAATGAATTTGGATGAATGGTTTCCTTATATTATCCTAGATGTAAACCATGGATTGAAATAAAAAAAGATAGAATAGTGTATTTTGAAGGAGCCTTAAAATTTATAGACAAAATGGAATGTGGAAGACCATGGTGAAAAACTATATATAATTATAGAATATGTAGTATTTCCAACAAACCAATATTGTATAATTATATTCTACACATTAATGAGGCGCAATCCCACTCCCCAAGGACATTAATCCTCAAATTGACCCAATATATTACCATATAATTGCAATTTTATGGAAAATTATCAATTCTACGCTAGAACTATACCCCAATCAATCAAACTATTGAAGATGACACTTCAAACCATCACCCTATAACCAATAAACCATGTCATAGCCTCATTTTATTAACTATATTCCAATATTAATCAAAGTTTATTAGTGACATATATAATGGTACATGGAATAAGTGTCTATGAAATGGATGGAAATGGAATCCAACCCCCAAAGTGTCACAAAATTAATCTAGTCACCATAAAAATCGGCACCTGAACTGACTCATGGCTAGGCCCGAAGGGCGTTCCCAATCCTAGTGGTCTGGTATAAGTGCCCATGTATCAAAACAATGGAATTTGGGAATGATTTAGCAGAGTTTATATACATAAAAAAACAAAAAAACTAGGAAAAAATCTGGTTTTTTCATAACAAACCATATTTTAAAAAAATTTAGAATTGAATTACATAATTTAATATAATTTCCAAAGACTACAACAAAAGAAAAACACCAAAATGGAGAGCCCTGGAACATGTTTCACCCATTTCTTTCTATTTAATAAAACATTTCAGCAATTTATAAAGGATTATAAATATGTTATATATCTTAAATCACCACTTTTCTTTTCTAACCCCCATATTAAGTGAACAACCTCCCCAAAATAGTACATATACAGATTTTACCCACATTTTTAACTCAATTAATCATTTAAAATTTACATAAAATAATCTAAAGGGCTATAACCATGTTTTGTAGAAAAACCCCATTTCAAAACCCTCTTTCCAGGACACAATCACACCAATACCAATCCAAAGAAAATTATTTACCCTAGAAACATTTATTAAACCACACTCAAGTGTTATAAAAATATCTCAAATAATACCACAAAAGATACACATGAAAAATATACATTTTCAAAATAAATATGCAACTTTGAAATAAAAAAAATCAATACTACCAAAAATGGTTCCATCACAAAACATTATGTAAAAAGAACATGCTAAAAATATAAATGAAGAAAATCTAACTCTTCTTAGGATTCTAACACATGGTATCACTTACCTTTTGTGAAAAAAACTCTAGATCATTGTGTGAAACATCAATCTAACCATCACCGCACCATAAGGAATTGAAATCAAGAACTAATCCACAATATTTAAGCACAAAGGCACAAAAATAAAACCCCAGGTATGAACCTTAGATTTTTTACATTTTAGAAACCCATGAAAAGTAGATAAAATGCTAATAAAATCAGAGGAGCATGAGAGGAAACTCACTTAATTGATAGAGATTGAATAAAACGCCCCAAATACACCATTAGATGAATTTCTAAACAACCAAAAATTATATTCTGGGTTGAATAAGTATTATTAGGTAATATGAGAACTGAAATGGAGGGAAAAGAGTAAAAGTTGAAGGATTTCTGAATCAAACAATTTACCACATCAAATATGGATGATTTGAGAAATCTAGAGAGGTCTCGACCTTATTATTAATGAATATGAGCTCCAAAAAGGGGTAGGACAGCATGGGAGAACGCCCTGGGTACGTCGTCTTGGGTGAGAGTTGTAATAACCAAAAAACAATAAAAATTGAATGAGATATTAAGTTATTAATAAAAATTAAAGTAGAAAATGGCCATTCATGATGGACCAACCCCTTAATAAAAACCAAAATCCGTCATTATTATGGATTCCTATGGGGTCCGAATTGATACCGTAGTTTTAATATACCAGGGGATGCTAATTGGGAAGTTTAATGGGTGTAAAATTTTTAAAATGAGGGAGTTTTAAACAAAAATAATTATTTCTAAATTTATAAATGTTCTCACGGTTTGGCCAAAATATTGAAAACTGATTACTCCACCAAAATTCATGGGAAAACCCCAAAACAGAGAAATAATGGAAATGAAATGAGAAATACCTTTAAAAGAAGTCATGGATGTTAAAATTCACCCCACCATAAAATTTCAGCCCTCTAAAATGCATTACGAGGCCAAAAAAAAAACCATACCCAAACAAAAAAGTTGAAATAGACTCCTTTTACATGTTTTTCTCACCCCCGAAAGTCTAAAAAACATCCAATGATCAATTAAAGAAGGAATAATAACAAAAACAAAAACATAAACCACATTCCAGAAGAAATAAAGCACATTTAGACATTATCCCAAAAGTAAAATCCTCAATCACTAACCAAATGAGACTCCCACAATTTACCTAAATAAACAACAACAACGAACATGGTTACACTTACCTTTCTATAACTAAAGCGTTGGGAAATCTCCAATCCCAACATTTAATCAAGGAAGATTTTGGTATTTAGATTGCTCTGAATGAGACTAACTACTGCCAATCTGAGAATAAGGAAAAATCTGAGTTACTAGTACGAGGAGACACAAATGGGCTCCCCACCATAAGAGAGAACTAAAATTTTCCCAAGGCAGAATCAAGACACTAATAGGGGAGTCCTGGACGGACTCCCCATTTCAAGGGGTAGACATCCATTCTAAATTTCCAAAGGAACATACAAGAGAATCACAGTGGGTCAGCCCACCATAACAACCATCCATCTTAACTGAGAAACATGGGCCAATACAGAAATATCCCATATTTAAAGAGTTGGGACAGTCACATGGTTAGTCTGCACAGTTTGGGAAATCATTCGCAAACTATTGGTTCACTTATATCTGCATGGTTTTCAGGGACATTTTTACTACTAATCATGCTCTGAATTAGACTAGATAAATTTCAAACCATTCTCCCAAAACTCCCAATGGGGGTAGGAATGATATTAAGAGATAACATGGACAGAAGGTACTCCCTCCACTTTCAATCGAATGGGAACAACAAATGAAATATGAAGACACCAGATGTTTAAACTAATAAAATATTTAATAATGAGGATAAGAATTTTTATAAGGTATTTAATGACCCTGGGATTTACCCTGACTATACGCCAACATATCTCTGGGACCTTTGTAAGGACCTCAAAGGAATGAAGAATCTTCAGCATTGTAGGTAGGATTTGGAAACCCCTTAAAGGAAATTCTTCTTTTGGTGGTACAAAAAACTAAATTGCAATCCTAGATGGGTTCACTCAGACATAACACACTTCAAAACTCACTCTACCAAAATTTGACATTTTTTTAAATAATGGCTTAGAAGATGTACACACATAACCCCTTGTTTTTTTTCATATGAGAAAAAAAATGATAAAAAAATATATAGAAAACCTTCCCCTAATCAAAGGTTGTCAAGATTTTTCTAAATGAGACACACTTCTGAAAAAACAAAGACTCATAAAATATTGTACTACTTCAACTTTAAATTCAAACGAGAACATGACATCACAAGGTGTCACTATACATGACCATTGTAACACATATAAACATTTCATGGAGATGGACCTTATGAAACCTTCCCAAACATCAAACAATTCTATAAAGTGGCCATAACATCCTCTCATGGCCAGATTACCCACATTGGTGGTTTAACATGAACCCATGCATCGTAGAGACAATGAAGGAACCAGAGGCCCTCTTAGACACCATCCACACTAACAACCCTAGACCACTTCCACCTTCAACAAATCAGGTATCTTACAAAACTAAGGTCTCTTTCAACCTTCCCCAATAACTCTCCCACTACAAGAGGATCAAAAAAACCAAGAAGGGAAAGGGTTTAGACTCAATCTAAAAATATCGAGAAAAATACTAGATATATTGGTCAAATAGAGGATCTTCCAACGGAGGAAAAATCTGGGATGTACTTTAGTCATGCATTAACTCTTATTGGGGGCATACCTTACCCAATGTGAGAACCCAAGGACCTAACCAAGATGGACCATTACTCAAAACAATCCATAAACAAGATCCAAATATAGGAAATTAACCACCATAAATGCATCCTAATTTTTTTTATAAGGAGACCACAAACCATCCCTTCAACCCAGCTTACCTAAGGAACAAAAACCC
Source organism: Viscum album (assembly GCA_963277665.1). NCBI lineage: Eukaryota > Viridiplantae > Streptophyta > Magnoliopsida > Santalales > Viscaceae > Viscum > Viscum album. The sequence goes on along the minus strand of OY728123.1, from coordinate 430,017,294 downwards.
AAAACACCATTGAAACAAGAGGGGTTCTTGAACTCCAAACCTCCCACAATGAAAAAATTTTAATTTTTTTTTAAGACACACCATCCCAAACCAATCATCAAGACATCATGTTTTCCATTAAAATCATCTCTATGAAAATAAATGGTTAAACAATTAGTGTATCCACCAATGGTGCCCCATGGGCCTCACACATGCATGTTTTTGTGCTAGCCTAGGAATCCTCCCCATATCCATCCCTAAACTCATCCATTCTTAACATTAACTATCAATCATCCTATATTACTCCATTCATGTAGTCACTCATGGAAATACAAAAGGATAGAACAAAAAATCTTTCCACTTATCAAAACCCTAATAGTCAACCAATACCTAATTTTTTTCTCAGGACTACTAACCACGAATTCAAAATGTCTTTTCAAAATATTGGAATTTTTTTAGAAAGGCACAATAAATCAAATGAAAACACAATTTCAAGATATTCACATCACTTTCAAAACATATCAACCCCTTTCAAAGCACCACCAATTTTATAACAATCACCATTTTATCAGCACCCACTCATTGAAAAAATCATACAGTAATGTTTAAAAATTTTTGGAACTGATTCGTAAAACTTCTAAAAATATCCCCAATAATTAAATAAATAATCACAATAAATTCATGTACATTAATTTCAATAAATTTTATCCCATTTCAAAACACTTGTAATTTCATGAAAAACTGCATTTAATAAATCCCTATTAAATTGGAAACTCATATCTTATCATTTTAAAACCTGATTCCAAAATTTCATAAAACTATTCAAATGATCTCTAGTTACAAAATCAAAATCCATTTCCAAACTCGACATGTTACCTCTATAACATTTCAACCCATTAAAAATATTTTCAAATGTTAAGAAAACATTATCAAAATAACCTTTTCAAAACCAACTTTAACATAATTTCCTTCCTCCCAAAGATGTGTAAGCACACTATTTTCCATTCCTAAACAATTCTGAAATTTTAGTTCCACCATTCCACAAATCAATCCATTCCCAAATTGTTATAAAATCATATCACAAAAACTACGCACTTCTTAAAACTATGCCATTTTTTCATTAAAACAAAACATCCATGATTTGAAAACTAAAGGACAGAAGACAATGCGAGGGGAAAAAAGTTTCAGTGGGTGACTTGGATATATGGTTGGGGGTCATATTCCAATCAATTCACTATCAAAGAGAGTGTAATAAAGAAATATCCATGCCACCACTTGGCTTTCTAGGCCCTGTGATCTCACTGAGACCATTAAACCAACTATCTTTTCATTTCCCTTAATCATCATCAAACCAAGAAAACTAAAGGACTTAGATAAATCCTAAATTCCATTAGAGACTCTAATATTGTCATGAGTTGTGTTGGAAAGGCACACTACATAAAAAAATGGAATGTCAATTCCTAACAATACTACCTCCAGACTATCTCGAATCTTCCCTAGTTAACATAACCCAAAGAGTGTGAACTTAACATCCTCTGATAACATTTTTTCACGAACTGAATCTGGTTGCCATCAAAACTTGCACCCGACCCAGCCTGTGATAATGCTTGAAGGGCGTTCGGGATCCTCAGGGGCTGGAACAAGTTCTAAGGTATCACAAAATTGAACTAGGGAATGATTTACCTGAGTTTAAAAACATAAAACAACAAATAAATCCAACATAAGAAATCAGGATTTTTCAAATCAAACCATCTTTTATTAAAAAATCATAATTTAATTACATTATTTAAAATAATTCGTATTGAATATAACAAATTAAGAATCCCAAAATGGATAGCACGTGAATTTTTTCCCCTCATTTCTTTCAATTTTATAAAAAATTTATAAATTTATAAAACATTCTAGAAATGTTGGATATCTTAAATCACAACATTAGCATTCAAAAACCCATCTTAGGCGAACACACTCACCCAAACAGTACGTTTAAATCCTTTTCACACTTTGTTTGACTCAATAAATCATTTAAAATTTTTATAAAACAATCCCAAGGGGTATAACTTTTTTTTTTCACGCAAAACCCATTTCAAAACCCTCTTTTCCTGGCCAAAATCAAACCAAAACCAGTCCAAAATAGAATTGGAATCATTGGAAAAATTTACTAAACCACTCAAAAGTGTTATAAAATTTTGTTGAATAATACCACGAAAGACACACATGAAAAACACACATTTTCAAAAAATTATTCATATTTGAAACTAAACACTTAATCTATACTAGAAAAAATGGTTCCCACAACAATAATAATTTAATAAGAACATGCAAAAAATTTAAATGAAGCAAGGATAACTCATATTAGGATTCTTACACCTAGAAACACCTACCATTTGTTCCAAAAACTAAAAAATGTTGTGTGAAACATCAATTGCTACATTACCACACCGCAAGGAAGTGAAATTAAGAATTAATCCAGAAAATTTCAGAAAAAATAGAAAAATCAAACCCTAGGTAGGATCCCTAGTTGTTGTAAATTTTATAACCTCATGAAAAGTGGATGAAACCCTAAGAAAATGGGAGGAACATGTGAGGAAACTCACTTAATTGAGAGATATTGAATAAGACGGCCCAAATAAACTAGTAAATAAATGTCCAAATAGCCAAAAATTAAAATGTGGTTTGAATAAGGTTGGTTAGGTCATTTGAGAACTCAAAATCAAGGGTAAAGATTAAAAATTTAAGGAGTTATGAAAGAAATAATTCACCTCTTTAAATGTGGACGATTTGAAAAATCCTGAGAGGTTTTAAACTAATTCGCGATGAATATTAGCTCCCAAGAGGTGGACAAGATCATGGGATCAATCCTTGGTTTTTTTGGCTCATGTAAGAGTTGGAATCACTGAGCAACCTTAAAAATTTAATGGGATATTAATGAATTAAAAACATTAAAGTAGGAAATGGGCTTTCGAGTTTGACCAACACCTTAATAAATAACCAAATCCATAATTATTATGGATTCCCATGGGGTCCAAATTGATATGGTGGTTTTAATGTACCAGGAGAGGCAAATATGGAAGTTTTATGTGTGTAAAATGTTGAAAAATTTGGGAGGTATAAAAGAAAAAAAATTATATTTTTATCTAGAAATGGGCTCACGGTCTAGCCCAACTTTTGAAAACACAACATTTACAACAAAATTCAAGGGAAACCCAAAAAACAAGAGAAAATGGAAATTAAATAAAAAATACCTTTGAAAGAAGTCATGAATGTGACACTATATCACTACACTACAACCACCAACACAACACCACAACTAGATATTACAACTATCATGTCATGGTGAAACACATTCCTCAATACCATAGAACCAATTCAAAACTATAAATTCAAATAAAAATCAACATTACCTTCTTCAAAAAAACCTCATGACGTCACAAATATGTTAAAATTGAAATTTAATAGGATTTTTAGGTGTGGTGCATTACATTGAATACCACTAAAATAATTTCCAACCTCAAGAATCAGAACCAAACTCAAAAGGAAAGGCACTAAAACCAAAAGTCAATGTAGCCATGTGGAGATAATACTCAAATGAGATTACTCTACTAACCAAACACAACAAAAATTTATAAAATAATCCAAATAAATATTCACAAAATAATAATACACTTTAATAACTATGTTCAAAAAATCTGCTGACATCATTAATATATAATGTTCAAAATTAATTAAGACATTATGCATAAATCGATGAATCTATTTACTATGTACTCTCCTCCACAACATCATGCCTCCACAAGATGCACACCAAATGAATAATTCAACCACTAAACACCATCCATGTAATGACACTAGATTTTATAATTTCTTCTTTTTATGTAAATAAAATGTATTATTATGTCTTATTAATATAAAAAACACATGCACTTATTTATATTTATATCCTATCATATATAAATGACTATTAAACAACTTTTATATTAATAATATAATAGCTGTATAGTGATCACATGATTAGAAAAAATATAGTGTTTTGAAAAATCCAATTGTCACATACAAAGGAATTGATGGACTTAACCCTTAGGTTCATACCATATAAAGCCCATTTTTCATTTCTTCTTGGGGAAATGTAATCATAAGCATTTTCTTTTGACCAATATAATTTTTATATCCAACAACTTAAGCATTAGAGAAACTGTGAAATATTTTATTGATGGTATATGTATAAATACTAAAGTAATATTATTATATACATTATTTTCAATAGAAAATTTTCATATTTACTTCATAATTTTGTTACATTATAAATTATTTTTATTTTTATATAATAAAATTAAACTTGTATTTTTGGTAAATATTGAAAGTTAAATAAGGAATTAATTATAATGAGTTATTTAATTTTTTAAATAAGTAATATTCAAATACATTTTTTATTAAATATGTTTCATTATATATAAGGGGTCATATAATTTTTTTTGTTTTAAAATGTAATTGGTATAATGGTTAGAAAACTATTATTATTAAAAATACAAGTATTTATATATAAATATGTATTTTTTTTAACAATTGAAAGAAAATATATTAATAATTTTAATTAGATAAAGATAATTTTAATTGTTTAATGAGAATGTTAAAAATATCCAACAACGAATTTTTAATAATATTGTGATACAAATAATTTTTTGGTAATAATTAAATACCTTCTAAATTTACAATATTTATTGTTATATAATAATGTAAAAAAGTGATTTAATAAATACTATAAAGGGTATCCTAAAACAAATAGTTTATTTTACATTAAAATAATGAGATTTTATGTTTTTTTATTAATTTTATTAGGCCTTTATGAATCCTCCGAAACCCTTCATATATTTTATGGTTTTAAAATAATTTCTTTAATAATACAACTCACCTCCACATAAGAAAGTGAATTATTTTATTACGGGCATACCATGAACTTATTAAATATTGTAAATAACTCCCATTTGGTAGAAACCAGGGTAAAACCCATGGTTAGGTTTTTTTTGTTATTACATATAGTGCAAAACCTATGTTTGAGAATTATTAATGAAATCCCCACTCATTTCTTATATAAACCCTCCCAATATCCAAACCTGCATCAATAAATTACTTGGATAACATCCTTACTTTGACATCCCATCTCTAGAGACCACCAATGGTTCCTAAAGCTCTCAAAAATCTACTCCCAATCAATTAGAGTACGAAACTCAAGAAAAGGATCCTCACATTCTATTCATTATTAATGTTTGATTATTTTATCATTCCTTATATTTCAAGTTCCTATAGTTAGTATATGTATTTCCATGTATCTATTTCAATAAATTTTATTTCCAAATTATTTGACAGAACATTATCTCTCGTCAACACATTTTTGTAATAATTATGTGACGTCATTGTGCATTCAAATGTTAAACCTTATTTTCCATGCCAAAACAATGTGCAATGAATACCATAACCATTACCTATAATGGGTGTTCATATTTATACACTTATAATTATTTTAATTTTAACATACATGTATTTTTTTTGATTCTCCTTTAATGGTTAATTAAATATGATGATGATTGAATTCATGTTTTATGATCTTTCTAGCACTCTTAACCATGAAAATGACAAAAACGTGATGGGTTTTCCAAAACATATTTAGTGATAAATTGAATTTTTTAGTCTCACGATATGTAATATTTATATTGGGAGTTAACCTAATTCAATTGTGGTACTTTATACATCATAATTTTTTGGCAGTTCCGCTTGACCTATGTCAATGATGCAGTGTTTTAAGATGTTATCACTATTCACTTGTTCTCATGTTATATCATTTCTTATAGTTCGTAGTTTTTATTCTCACCCCATTCATCCTCCATTGGCATGCCTACTATATAACATTTAACTCCATCTTTATGTTATTCCATTTTTTATTTACCTTTAATAGAATTTATTGCTCACCCATATCATATGTATGTCCACAAGATATCCCATTCCATTTTATGTTTGAGGATATTAAGAATGTTTTCTATAAAGATGTATTTTTTCCTTTTTCAAATTTTTATGTAGTGTACCTATATAATAAAGAAAGTATATTTATCAATATTTTTTGTTTTATTACCATTAATCATATTTAATAAATAATATATTAATTTAAAATAAATTGTTGGGTTTCATAGCCGGATTTAAAGGAAATGTTTAGTTTTTTTTGGGATTTGGATTAGAAAACTATAGGGAAACAATATAGTTAATGAAAGGTATATGTTGACATCCAAAAAAAATTAATTATATAGTTATAGTTTTTTCAAAAAAAATACATCCCTATCAGTATACAATATTTGGATGTATCAATCGAACAAATGTACATATTTATAAAAATCCAAACACCACATTGAGCTAGACAGGATCTGGAAATGGGGCTTGATAATGGGAACTACTGCACTCCTAGTTTGAAACAACCACAGAATATGATTGGGTAAATTTATAAGCTCATTATGAACCATTATCAAAGGATAAAAAATTTCATCAATGTCTATTTTAGAAAATTAATCTTGGATAATATCGATTGAATCCAATAAATTCATAAGTCAATTAAATTCATGTAATTTATATAGTAAATGATAAATTTCATTAGATTACCTTTTTTACATTCTATAGAATAAATAATTCTCAGCACTAATTTTCCTTTTATTCTATCTAATGGATGATAGTAGGAGGAATCAGGTAAACAATCAATGTTGCAGGAAATGTGATGACTTCCCTAGTGAGATTCCTAATCTAATGGGAGGTGAAATCCATAAATTTATAACGATAAACTTTTATCTATCTCAGGTTATTAAAATTATTGTGGATCCAAAGGATCTCCCAAATCCCCTTAATACTGAACAATCTGCTATTTAGAGTGATATCTGACAAAAGGCTCCAAACCATCAATGGATCAGATGATCCCTTAATCACAAAACATTGGTCCAACTACATTTAGAATATATTTTCTATCCTTAAATGTTCTTAGCAGAAGAATATTCTAATGGTCGTTTATCATATGGTGGGATAATCTACTTAGTTTTGTAAATCCATTAGGATACGATGCCTAAAGAAGGGATCAATGTGATGTGGTGGAAGTAATATCATAAAATGTGTCTTGATAAATATTGTTCTCACACTCTCCATTATAAAAAGAATAGAGATTTCCTTGCCCAAAAATTTTACTAATTAGTCAAGGAATCAGAGGTTGTATTGACATGACATGCATGATACTCTTTTAGATTTTTGTTACCCATGAATGAATAGTTCACCACTTATTTGGTAGGATAAATACTTTTTTATAAAATTACTAGGTGATCTATTTTTTTGGTAGCTACAAGGAAATTGACCTAGGATCCATCAAAGCTGAAATAGAGATGAATAATATTATGTGTATCAAGGGGATAAGAAGAAAACGTGTAATTTAATTATGGTATTCTGATGGATAAATCTAATAGTGCCCTTAACTTTATAATTCCAACTTGTCAAAGGGGGAATAATGAAAAACCCATGAAATTACCTAAAGGGGGAATAAATTATTTAAGTGCAGGAATGTATGTCACCTTTCTAGATATTTATGATACGAAATACCCACTCATGTGTTGTATTATTGGAATTATTTATTCAACCCTCGGCGCATTGTTCATTTCTTCAACTTCAAGGAACTAGGGCCCTTCGCAAACCAATTCACTAATACTAGGGTTTTCAGAGACAACCAATAACCTCTAATGAATAATGTGAGATCTTTTTCTATCTCAATTTTTGAGGTGGATCCTAACAAATATTTGGTGAGAGGTAAATTAGTTTTTCATTCTATAATAACTAACATAATTTTTATTTTGTTTCTACACATCCCTTCATATAAATGTTTTTTAGTTGAACTATTCAAACACCCCCACAAAGCATGGTTGTAGAGTTGTCAGTGAAAAAAAAATAGTGGAAATTATTGTATCATATTCATATAACTCATCCCTTATAAATAATTTTTGGTTGAACATCCCATCTAAAAATTCCATACTCTCTTTGGTTGAATTTGATTCAATTATATGTATGGATGGTCTTCATTATATATAACAAACAAAAACTACTAAAAGAATGATATCACCCTATGTATCATGAATCGACGCCCAATTTTGTAGAAGAGAAGGGAGGAGTGAGAGTACTCTATTTAACCAAAATTTAATGAATGTATATTATTTACCTTTGAAAAATTGTATCTATCTCAAATTATTGAGTTCACGGAGTAATAAAATCCCTGAATACATACACATTATGATGGTATACACTGATGTATCTCCTGATGAATTGTATGCTCTTCCTTCTAAATTAGAGGTTTAATTTAAAATCAATATTATATTAAGGGTGTTACCATTATTCAATACCCAATATGTAATCAATGTTTTAGGAATCGAGGTTGTAAAGAATCCAGTACCAGTGATTATGGATAATGGCATCATATACCCATGTGCTTCACCTTGTGGTGAACCCGTCATCTTCATCAATAAGAAGAACGGATCTACACACCATTTTATTAACTATCATAATATAAACATGATCATAATAATGATAATGTATCCCATTACATAGATTTATGACTTTTCCTATCATCTATGTGGAGCATAATACTTCTCTCTGGTTGATATACCATTTGGATACTACCAATTTAGGTTGAATAAGTTTCATATACCCAAGAATTATTTTGGTATAGGTATTTTTCTATTTGAGTTTATTCTAGTTCCATTTAGACATTATAATTCTCAATAAATCATCATGGACACGATGATTTGAGTATTTAGAGATTACCTTGATGAATTTGTGGTAGTGTTAATAAATAATATTCTATGACACTCCAAAAGTAAGGAGGTGCATGAGGAGAATATGAGTACTGTGCTGAAAATAATATGAAAAGACAAGAATTACACCATGTATATTTAATATGAATTGTGGTTGAATAATGTGTCATTCATAGTGAATATCACCAAATTTAATGGGATATCACTAGAATCTTCAAAAATATATTCAATTGAATGTTGGATGAGGCCAACATCTATATTTAGTATTTTATGTTTCATTGGATTATCTAGATATTATCTTTGATTTGTGAAAAATAAATCATTATTATCAACCCATCCAACCAATATAACATGTATGAGAGTCAAATTTTCTTATAATTATGATTGAGAAGAGTGATTCAAGAAGTTTAAAATTATTCTTATCACTAGACATGTTTTCACACTACCCAAATGTTAAGAAACATTCATTGTATTCAGAGATTCAACCAATAAGGTCATGGGCTATGTGTTTATTACGAATGAAAATTACAAATAATGTTCTTCAAGGCTGTTGAATGTCATGAATAGAATAATAGAATTTATTATTTCGAGATGGATACATTGACATTCACATTGAAAATACTAATGCATTATATTTTTGGGGATAAGTTTGAAATATATACGTATCACAAAATACTCGATAATATATTCACTCATAAAGAGCTTAATATATACCAACAAATATGGTTAGAGATGATCAATAAATATGGCATATCAATTCACTACTATCCTGGGAAAGAAAATAATGTGGAAGATGTTATATTGAGATATAATCAAACAATTTTATAATTCATGATAATTGATAAGTTTTTGATATGATAATATTTTAATATGATGGATATGGGAATCATAAAGGAAGGAACATCCTCAATCCTTTCAAAAATGATTTATCAACAATATTTCTGGAAACAAATATGGGTGATGAAAAAGTTGATGTGGGAATTCATAAAATAATAGATGACATTTGAAATGGTAAATCTGTGGAGTTAAATATTAATGATTAAGGTTTTCTATTACTTGGGTCAATACTATGGTTACCATTATATACATAGTTAAAGAAGGAGGTATTGAATAATTCACATAGATGAACCTTATTTATCTATCCAGGAAGTAAAAATATGTATCATGAACTCTGAGAGGACTATTGGTGGAACAATATGATGAGGTATATAATGGAATATACATCAAGATATCTTATATGATAAAAGGTGATGTATAAAAGGAAAACAGATATTTGGGTCATGAATGAATTACCCATAACTACACAAAATGAAAAAACATCACTATGTACTTTGTCGTGAGACTTGTGAAAAAATCTATATGACAAATGCTATATGGGTTGGGGTGGTTTGTATTACAGAAAATACACACCTAATAGAGCTTCAAGAGTACTTTAAAATGGATAAACGTTCATAGATATAAATAATATAAGTGGTGAGTCCACAAGGTGTACCACTACTGATTCTATCTAATCTGGATCTGGTATTAATTTTCATGATATGGAAAAGTCTCCAACATGATCTAAAAATAGATAAAATATACTATGTCCAATCATCCTCAAACTAATGTATATTCTAAGTGGACTATATACACACTATAAGACATGTTGATATAAAATTCCATGGAATTCAAAGGAATATTAGATCAACATCTTCCTCTAGATGAGTTCACAGACAATGACAGTTTCAACATTAGGAACAACATTAATCCCTATGAAGCCCATTATGGGATGTGGTGAAGAAGATACTACATATTGGGATATATTAGTGTTACCAAAACTGCTAGGTCTTGAAATTGTCTAGGAGGTAGTGGAAATGGATAAGACCATTCGGCATCACAACAAGGCCGCATAGAGTTAAAAGAATATCTATGATGACAATAATTGATGAGAACTATATTTTGATATAAGAAACATGGAATGACTCAACATATATCCGTGGAATAATTCCATGATATTTGGGAAGAAATGAAATCTGATACCAAGATATATCGGCCCCATTGAGATTCTTTATCACATTAGAGTGGCGACATATTGACAAGAACTCCAACCAAACCTATCTCAATGAAAGATTTGTTTCATTAATCCCTCATGAGGATGTACATTATAAAAGCTTCATATCTAATCAATTGATATGTGGTTCCATTATAGAATGAATTTTCCTATGATGAGGAGTCAGTGAAGATATTAAATAATATGGACAATGTAATAAGGAATAAGACAATGCACCTAGTCAAAGTGTTGTTAGGAAACTACAAGTTCAATGAAAAATGTGTGTACTAGAGGAACTGATGAAATCAAAATAACATCATATACATTAGTTTAGGAAAATAAAATTAAGTGGGGAATGTTTCATAATGGGGGAGATTATAATTAACCAAACTTTTACAAATTACCATTTTCATGTAAGTGAAATGTATAACTATGAGTTATGATTATAGATGACACATGATCTTATTTTTTTATATAATATCAAAAATAAGTAAGCATTAAGAATCTTTACCATTGATAATTTATTAATTGAATAGTGATCACATGATTAGAATAATTATAAGGTTTTCATAATTATAATTGAAACATAAAATTAATGTGATGCCCTAAACCAGTAGCCTCATAGCCTATAAAGATGATTTTCAAGAATTTCCAAGTCTGATATTATATTTGCGCTTTTCATGGATCAATCCCAATTTGAGATCCAAAAGTTAACAATGATATGTTTTTTTTATAAGAGAAGTTCAATTTCATCGAGATCCGGGCCCAAACCATGTACGTAGAACAAGCCCATTAATGTCCCATCACCATACACCTTACATTTAGGGTCTTCGGTGGTGTATTAATGAGATATGTATCAATAAACATTAAATATTATTATGTACATTATATTTATTATAAAAATGATTATATTTACGTTTTATTATTTTTACCTTATGAATTATTTTTATTTTGATATATAAAAACACAAATAGAATTTTTTGTTAATATTGAAATTCAATTAAGGAATTTATTTTAATGAATTAATGAATTTTTGAAGTAAGTAATATTTTAATAAAGAATTATTATTAAATATTTTTTATCAACTATAAATGATCATATAATTTTAATGACGTCAAATTTAATTTTCATATGGGTTCGAAAACTCTTATGTAAAAAACCCAACCTTTCTCAACAAATGTATGTTCTCAATTTAATATTGAAAATATACATATTTAGAAAATTATTTAGAAAAATTAAATATTATTTTTTGAATCATATTATTGAAATATTACAATGGTGATTTTCTCATAATTTTATGAGGCAGTCGAATTTTTGGGAAACATTTAAATACCATTTAAATAAACAGTGTGTAATATAGGACAATAATATTCCATAAGTGATGTAATAAAATTAAAAATTGTGTCTATGAAAAAATATATGTATTCCATTTAAAATAATATTATTTTATAATGATTTAATTAATTTTATAATGCCTTTATTAATCCTCCAAAACCATTAATATAATATATGGTTTTAAAATCATTTAATTAATAGTTCGACTCACCTTTAATTAGGTAAAGGTGTTATTTTATAAAAATAGAAAATAGAAAATATAACATAATGAAAACCACTTCCATTGGGTATAATCCTTTGGAAAAACAATGTGATTCTTTATGGTTTTGGTAAATTTTTTATATAGGGTCCAAGAGAAATCTTTGAGAAATAATAAAGAAATCACCACACATTTTTACATAAACTCACCCATTATCCCACTTAACATTACTCAATATACATGTATAACATTCTTAAACTACCATAACATCTCTAATGGACTCCCAAAAAGTTATAAATCTTTCAAGAAGCTCCATCCTAGTATTTTATCTCAATCACTCAGGTAAATGATTCTCACTTTCTCTTCTTTATTAAAGACTCATTATAATATTATGCCTTCTATTTCCAATTCCTAATGCTGGGAAATGTATTTATTTTTTCCTATTACAAATATTTTTACTTCCCAATGATGAAAGACCCCTTTATATATTATCAAACCAATTTATGAATTTTTAAGTGATTTATTTATGATGCCAAAAATTTCATGCAATTTTTCTTGCCAAAATAAGTATGTAGTGAATATAATAACCATTTACTATCATGGGTGTTTACAATTATACCATAATATTCCCTTTACATGTGACTAAAATTTATTTTTTTCACACTCCATGATCATGGAAATTATTATTATGATAATTAATCCAAGATTTATGATCTATAAGGCGCACTTAAGCATGATAATGAAATGAAAGTGATAGGTGCACCCATAATTATTTGAAAATACAATGATTTCAGTAATGTGTAATATCATGAGATTTCATGATGGGATTGGGAATGAACCCAATTAATTTATGGTATATTTTCCATTATAATGTCTTGTAATGTATCCTTGACCTATGTTTATGATGCAATGATTGAAGATATATTCATATTTCCCATGATATTTTGTTATATCTTGTCTTATTGTTCATGATTATTATTCCCACCTATTTTATGATCCATCGATATAACTATTGTAAAACATATATTTTTTCATCATGTTTTTCCATGTTTATTTCCATTATTATGATTAATATCTCACCCCTTTCTTATGTATGTCCCAAGGTTATCCCATGTAGTATTAAGAGCGATCATGTTAAAGATGATTTCAAAAAATATTTTCTTTCTATTTAAAATTGTAATGTAAATTACCAACATACCAAAGACACCAGAATTCCAAATATTTTTGTTTTTATTAAGTGAAATAATTTGTAATAAATTGGGTATTAATGTGAATTAATGATAAGGAATGTTATATTACCTTGATTATTATGGAACACTACATGGAACTCTATGTATTTCTCTTTATGCCTGACATCCAAACAACCCCAATAAATTAAATGTTAATTATTTTAAATATACCTAATGATATATTAAATATGTAAATATACATTTATGTGATACATATTTAATGGAAGATATAATTATTATACAACATCATTAATATGTAAAAAACCCTCAATAAGACTAAGGAACTAGTAACAATATTACTCCCACGTCAAAACATCCATTCACCAAATTCAGGGGAAATCCTGGAAAGAATAAGGTTATTGAAATAAATATCCATCAACCTTCTATTCATATCCATATAATAATTTTTACTATCACGTATAACATTTATCAAATTTATGTCATTTAATTGTTTTTTTTCATGGTCTTCACTACATCTGCAGCAAGGAATGCTAACTCTACAACCTCAGTTAGGAATAATGATTCCCAAAAATGTCATTTATACCACACCTTATGTGATTCCATGCTAATGTAATAGGGAAATAATTATTGAAAAAAATAAAACCAATGTAAATTTCCTCTCATAATATCGAGGAAAATATTTAACACAATACCAAAACTTATCCTCAATCATTGGGATAATATTACTCTACTAACCATTCATACCAATATTGAAATTAATTCAAATAAAAATCATGGACATGAAATATTGTTAAAATACTCTCTAATACTATGATATAAAACATGGATCTCGATGAGAGAAATTAGTTATATATACACCAAGATTCATCACAATCTCATCAAAATTCTTTCATTATGGGATCTCTTAAACACCATACTTCCTAATTTATAGTATTTCAGAAGACTCATCATTATTTCTTTGATAGCCCAATCCTCAAGACGTCCTCCCAAGGATCCTAGTATACTAGTGTGAAATACATCACTGAATCCACTTACAACCACTCATGAATATGTAAGAGATGAAAAAATGATAAAAATATAGCCACTCATTCACCTATTAAATGTCAAAGAACGGTTATACAAACACCACTACTAGTCCTTTCATCACAATCAACCAATGTTTTTTTAAAATAATTCCTCTTACCACACCATCATGAACATTCACTATTGAGATATGAAACATTGAGGTAACCTCCTATCACTGAACTTATAGGAATATAATTAAGAAAAATGGATTACATTATTGGAAGAATAATTACTTATACTATCTAATATGTTCAACATAACCTTGGGGTTAAACTAAAATGATAAGTGTTTAATATAATACAAAACATATCTAAAACCAATTATATGTCTATATATCCATGTTATCCATCCTAATTTATAATATAGGCCCTTTTGGAATCCTCTATCATAGAAATTATTTATAATTTTTTACTCTTTTGGGAAATTTACATGTAGTTTCAAAGTGGGTTCCTTCACACTCTTATAAAATTCCATCAACAAACATCACTTATACACCCCTATCCAGCCATATAGTTTGTCAAATCCCTATAAAACATCCCTCACAGGAATCCTTATCCATGTTCCAGATCTTCTCATCCCCCCAACATACCAATAATATGGTCAATAATAAGTGATCAAAAGTTGGTACTTCAATGTGATTGTAATTGGTTCACTAAGATACTTCTATTTATTTCTTATTTTTTCACCATAAATTTTGCATTACAAATTAAAATATAAAATAAATAGTAAATCCTAAAATCATTTATTATATGATTTTAAATAAATAACCTATATCCATCTCCACTTTAGTGAAATGGAATACAAAACCGCCGATCATGTTGGCGGTAGAATGTCACCTCACGAACAGATAAAGATTATTTTTCATCACCACCATTTGTTGTAGGATATAATGATGTATTTACCCTATGAATATGATATGTATGAAATTAATATATATTTTATTTTTTAAAGTAAATATTCATTCTTACATTCTATTTTTTTGGGGGATACGATACCATCACTAGAGTATATAGAAGACTACCATTCCGTGATAAAATGTGATTCATTTTATCTTACGATTTAAATAGAATATAGTATAGAGACATTAATTAAAATAATAGATATATATGATATCATAATTATTCTACAATGGTAATATATTATCTACATTTTTTTAATTTCATCCATTAAAAAATAGAAATAGTGTTCATACGTACATATGAACTATCACATCCAAGAACAATATATTTCATTTTTTTATATCTAAATTTCATGAATGAATTTATAAATGTATATAATTAAAATATTGGTCATTAATTATATATTTAAAATTTTATAGCTGATGTAATTAGGATAAATGTACAAGGATTATAACAACTAAACCAAAAAACATATGAAAATTTAAATAGTTGACACTTAGAAATATTGATTTTATATAGGTAATATTAATAAATGGAAATTGAAATTTTTTAAGGGAATCATAAATGATAATATAATATGTGTATAATTTTGAAATATATGTATAATAAACCCATATTTATTTTACATGAGGTTTGAATGTGTATGAAGGATTTCAAGAATTAATGTAAAGGAACACTATCCCGCTTTTAATTTTTTTTGCGAGACACATTCTATATTAAACATGTGTTCATGTTATCTGGGTTATATATTTCCAATGAATTCATATTATTATGATTATAATGGAATTTTTTGTTATTCACATATCCAATAGATCACCTCTCATTCATGGGGTCCATGGATTAAAGGACAACAAAGCGATAATGTATTTTTCACTCAATTTTCCTTCACTGAGACATTTGTCATTTTATGTAGTTATTTTTTATGAGGTATATGTAAAAAAAATAATTATAATATCATGAATGTATTTATTAAGATGTTATATAATGTTTAATTTAATGTTATTACTTCATGGGGTGTTCAATTCAATGTTACCAGTGTTCTGAATATTTTATGTCACAATCTCATCATATATAACGATTTTTTATGATTATGATTCAAATGATAAAATATTATGATCTATATCTTTATAAACTCATTAATTTTATTATAAAATTACTTTTTCATGGAAATAAATGTTTTCCATTTTATTTATACTCTTTATGTACTCAATATTTCAACAGATATTTTTTATGAAAATGATCTTTATTTCCCTCTTTGGTCAAAATAGAATTTCCTTTCCAAAAAAATGTTTTCTAAAAAAATTAAAAAATTTCAATTGAAAAGGGATTTATTATTAGAATTTTACCCATTAATTAATTTTAAAAAAATAGGTCAAAATAAATATTCATAACATGTTCTTGAAAATTCCATTTTATCTTTTAACATAAAAACAAAAAAAAAGCAGAATCATCATTTTATCATCCAGTACATGAATAATAATATTATTTATCATGATTGGTAAATTATTTTAATTTTACATAATAATATTCAAGGGTAATTTTAAAAATAAAAGGATTTTGAAAATATATATTTTTCAAGGGTTTTTTAAATTGGAAAAAAAATTCACTAGAAATTATTTAAATGATTTTTAAATCTAATTTATAATTTTTCTGGATTATTTTCAATGAAAATTATTTCCAATGTATTTTGTGAAATATATATTTGGAATTTTTTTCAAAAAATTTATATTTTACTCAAGAAATGATCTAATTGATATTTGTTTGAAAATAAATTTCAATATATGGTAACATACATTGATGTTATTTCCACTTTACCAAGTATATAAACAAAATGTGCCCTTATTATTATCCCTCTGAATGGATTTTTTTATTTTATAATCTTATCTTTTTGACAAAAATATATTTTATATGGAAAATGTTATGATGAATTTAAGAAAGTATTAAAAATATTTGTGTCTTTTCCAGGTGTTATTCTAGGATGAAATATTTTATGAACCCCATTTCTATTAATGTTTTCTAATTTTTTGAATCTTCTATGATCATGTAGCATGTGAATGAATTCATTATGTGATGGGTTGGGGGTTATATCTCCTTAAAATAAATTAGGTAATGATTAATGTCATATGAGCTACGAGGGTACATATGATGATATCCCATGACCGATACATGATTATACACATAGGTTATCCAAATATCTAAACAATATAGTACATATAAGGTTAATCAAAAAGCAAAACAATAGGGTAAAAAACTGGTTATACACATCCCAAAGTAGGTACATAGGTGATTATACAAAGCCTAACATGTTATGTATATATTGGTAGACAACTTTGATATAATATTTTCAATTCTTATTTGTCTCCCACAATTATAGTCTTTTTCCAAGTTTATTCTCTCCTAGTTCAGGTTCTTATATGCTATTATCATTCATGTCTTATAAACATACAAGATATTTTACATTACTCACATTAATTATATTCATGTTAATTTTTTCAAATTTTATTCTCTTGTTATCATACCCATATTCTTCTATTACATTGATATCTAACATATTCCCCGTTACATAGAATCCAATCTCACTATTTCATATTTTTCAATTCCCTAGAAAATGATGAAAAGTTTAATGTAGGGTATGTCTAAGAAAGATACTACATAGGGCGATCATTATGAGTGATGCTGAATGAATTTCATGAAATAAGAATACTATAGTCTATTTTTACAAAGTCATTATACCATTATGATTATCAATAGTGTATTCAGTAATATAATTAATCTTCCTCTATTCATATGTTATATCATTCTAAGATAATTTTGGGTCGATACAGTTAGTATCAGAAGATAGGATTAGTTAACCACTTAAAAATATTAGGATAAATCATTAGTGATATCCACAGGTATATTTCTAAGGATATTTCCAGGGACATGTATAAGGATAATTCTAATGATGAGAAAAGGTATATGAAAATTTCCTACAATATTATTACATGATATAGAGGTTTGTTTCTAATATATTACATTCATGAATTTATACTAAAAATCGATGTTGATATACAAAATAGCTTTCTAGAAGAAATAACATTTAATATGGGTCACTGATATGGACTCAATAATTACATGCTGCATGAAAACATGCCTTTCTACACACCTGGATGGAAACTGCAATGGGGATATGCATTAGAAAGTTAAAAACACTTTAAAGACCATCAAGATGGATTTAAATATTATGATTATTATGATTTTTTTAGAAAAAATAAAATGTTTCATAGAATAAAAATAATGTGTCATGATTTAGACATACTATAAGTGACTTTTCCTAACTATGGGGTTCCTCACTATGATAATTGTTTATTTGATAATATTTTTTGTTTTATTCAATTGCGGGAACTATAATAAACTTGTATAACATTGAATGTGATCCATAATTTTTTTTGGGATTCCTCACGGGATGATGACATGATTAAATGACATTTCGATTATGCATTATCGGTTATAATGGAAGGTTTAAATTATATAATATTTAATCATCTCTAACTCGCCAAAAAAGTGAATTATAGAGTTATCTTATATTTTTAGTCATGTAAATCATAGAAGAATTAATATTAAGTGTCTTATATATCTATAATGTTTGAAGAATCGACCGAATGGATGTTTCAGAGCAACTGGAATAAGTTTCTAGTCTATAGAATAAGGAAACTATAAAATTAATTATTGAGGAAAAACACAAATCCTAGTTAAAGCAATATATCAGAATATTGTTCTCCCTATAATATTTTTATCCAAGGATTATATTAAATGTTCAATGTATGTGAATTATGAAAATAAATGACTCTGGGTGAAATATTATATATAAAATTATCAATGTTGTATGAGTAATACTGATTTTTCTGATGATGAAGTTAATAATATTGAAAAGTAAAATTTATGGGATATTGAACTAGTAATTTTATATTAAACACAAGATGAATGATTAATATAAAGATGGTGAATGTTAATAGTTGAAAAAAATTTCACATTTTAAGAAATAACAATCAAGAAATAAGAAGATAATTCCTAGTTAATCATTTCTGAATAAAGCATAATGATTAAATTGCTTATGTATTTTATGAATTTATAATGAAATAATTAAGGATTGTTCAGTAATGGTTTTTTGTTAATGACTTTTAGGAATAAGATCAATTTTTATAATAACCTAGAAAAGTGATTTAATGGAATGATTATATTTCATAAAAAATACACAATTAAGGAAAAGTACCACATAATATTTATTTGAGGTTTGGATAATAAATTTGCGATAAATAGATGAGGGATTTAAATAGATTTACATAGATAATATTGATGACCTTTTAATAGGTTATAGATTTTTTTAAAAATGGTTTATATTAGTAGTGATGAATTTTATAAAATAGTTATATTTAGGGAATATATTCAATAATATGTGATTTTATTCAAGTAATGTGGAAATATGAATATTTTCATTAAGGTTATATAATACAATTTTAGTAGGTTTTATGAAAATACATGATGAAGATAATCACATGCTTGGATTGTAAAAATTAAGTGCTAACATCATGTTGTTTGGGTGATTAATGGAAAAATTTAGTGTATGTATTTCTTATGTTTTATATTTTATTCTTTTATATGTTTCATAATGTTATCCATTTATGAAATGATTTAGGTAAAAAAATGTATAAGGTTTTAGATTTTAAAGTATTACTTCACCAAATGAATATTTACTAATATTGGAGAATAATTACTAACCCATTTTTGTAGCTTGTGAGAAAAAGGAATGCATTATCATAATATTATGGATCATTTGATACATTAGTGATTCCATAATAATGAATTTTATTTTCATTTCTCAGAGTAATATATTTTGTGGAAATTGATTGATGAATAAGAAAGGATGATTTTTATTGAAATAATGGTAATTTAATATAATGGTATATCATTTGATTTGAAATTATTTATCATATAATAATGATATCCTACTGATTTTTGCTTCCACATAACTTTTATTAGGTTTATCATGTGTTATATATATCTATCTAGATGATTTACATACCTGATACACAATTTGTGCTAATGTTAGTGGTTATACTGCTGGGGAATTATATTTCTAATGAGGAAGAATATGTAGATAATCTATATGAAATAGAAAATATTTTATGAAAAAATATCACTCATATCTTTGATGTTTTCTCTAGTAACCACCATCTTTTAAAAGCGTCATGGTAATATAACAATGTTATTAGGTAAAAGTATCCTCAGTTTATGGTACCAAAGTTACTTGTTTTTTGAGGTAAATTCATTTTATGGTTTGTATAATGAAACACCAGGAGATTTTGGGAAATATTTTTTTAAAATAAATTTAATCATTTCAATATTATATGTAACCCATAACACAAATTTAATGTTACATTAAACAGAACAATGATTTTATGTTGTGTTATATGCCACATCGATGTTATCTGTCTTGAAGCACAACATCAAGTTTAGAAAAAATGTGGAATACTTTTAAAATATTATTTTTTCACATAACAGTTATAAATTCTCTGTTATAATGGAGGGCATGATTAGGATTTAATAAATTATCAATATATATGGATTATACATGTATATAAAATGAATTACATTATTTTTAATTAATATGAAATGAGTATAAGAACAACTTTAAAGTAAAGGAAATCTATTTTTCAAAAAACTATTTTTATATAGACATATGTTTTTCACAATAATAAGATATAAAAACTGATTTTGGGGAAATATTTTAATTTAATTTATATATTACATATTCAAATTTTTTTCATTAATCATGGAGGTTTTTTAATCTTGATATATGAATAAATCCAATTATACGCTGAAAAATTATATATCTACAATGAATATGTATCATTTTTTTCCTAACTATAATAAATATATTTTTTGAATCATTTATAAAAATATTTTGATAATAATTAAATAATTTTAAAAATAAAAATATCAATATTAAAATGGGGTTAATTTTTTAAAGTTTCTATAAAAAAAGTCTAGCATAGTAAGAAATACTAATTTATATTAAGAATTATTCTAACAAGCCAAGTTGTAGTACATGGAAATTAAATTTATTTTTTAGAATACATAATGCATTACAGAAATAGACCCACAATGATTGTATTAGTTTAATGTATTTGGAAACTCCAAACACATTATTTTAGCTTGGTGAATGATCTTCAACATCTCCCACAAAGATAATCCCCATTAGTTTTCCTACCAAAAACCATTATTTATATCCAGGATAAAGGGAAACATAAAAATTATGAGCTCTAATGCTCAATAAAGGTAAAAATTATGAACATTAATCAAAACAAAAAAAATAATAATGTAAAAACATGAACCTTAATTTTGAATATCCAACCTTTGAGTCATGAAATATATATTAAAATTTCGTAAGGCATAAATAAAAAATGAACACAATCCATGATAAAATAACATTGACATGAAACATTTAATTATGAAAAGAAAAGAAGAGCATAATAGTTTTTCCATTGTAGCGATGACATTACAACCAATACCGTCATAGTAGACAATATCCAATAATGAACTGGGTTTACATGTTGTTCTAAGCATGTATTAGTGAAAAATATATACTTGTCATTTTAGCCCTGTATTATAAAACAAAATTTACATTACATTCCAATCATGTCTATCCCATGAGATACAAATACTTACCTAATTCATTGAAGGGAGATATAGGTATCACCCATCTCATAATGAAATAATTCATACATGTTCTACAAAAACATTAATCTTTCATTATAGCATAACCCGTGAAATAAAATATGTTTCTTATGCATCATTACATCATAATCCATATAAAATAAATGGATTTCATAGAAAACTCCATAATTAGAATTATAGAATCAATTTAATTGTACAGATTGAAACATACCCCTCTGTCATATTAGATGGAAAATAATTTTGATAAAACACTTGAACTTAATTATTGAGGAAAATATCCTTTCTTCATCAAAAGTGTTTTATTTTCACAAAATTCCATGTAATTATAAAAAAAACTTCATTGAATTAAAATTGAAACATATAACATAATAATCATGGAAATATAGTGGCATGAAACCATAAAAATACATTCATTCCATATAAGTTAAAAAATATTATTCTCATACTTTTACTGGAAAGTCAAAAAGTACATCATATTGAAAACTAATAATTATTTTTTTCATACCATTTTATAAAAATTCCCAATTGTTAAATTTTACATTAATTTATTTAGAATAATATAAATAATATTTAAAATTAGTGAATCATGTAAATAGATGATAAATACACCTCAATAAATACTTATGTATAAACAATCATGGATATTAATGAGATTATGAAATTATACATTATCGTAGGTCTAATTTCTTATATATGTGTCTAAAACATCTATATAGTAGGTTTTATCATATTATTAACCAGTAATATAACCAAAATAATATATATTATATAATATATGGTTCACTAATTACATTATATTACCCGTTATTAATCAATTTAATGTTAAAACAACATTTTGGGTACTAATTGTTTTATTTTTCATAGGTGTCTTCTCGTACGACAATCTTCGAGCTCTCAGGCACGAAATTTCCTCCAGCCCTATGCAAAAACCCATTCCAGCTGTGAGTAATTCCACTAAGATCATGGGTCATTTTACGCACAAACCCGGTGTTTTGCGCGCCATAGTCTAAAATTTCATGACACCCGCTGATTTTACGCACCGCCCTCTCCTATTTCACCCCAACCATCTGAACACTTGTCTGAAGAAGATGGCCGCAAACCAAGATAGTGAGGGAGAAGCCACTGCTCTAAGGGATGAAATGGTTGCAAAACCAGAAGTTTATTGTGCCAAAAGGATTACCTCCAACAACCAAACCCTCTTCAATTTGCTAACCCCCGACCAAAAGGAGTATTCCTTGTCTAATAATCTGTCGTTGGGAGACTTCAGCATCCTAGATGAGGTCCCCCTGTAGGGCTTTGAGGTGGATACACCACGGTCTTGGGTGACTTATGAGGACAATCTTCCTCGATACAACATCACCAACAACGGTCATTCTACCAGAGAAACCAGGAACATGGATGTTTATGTCCCAAGTCCCAGGACTAGGACCATTACTAGGGGTGACCCTGTCGCAGATATCTCCCCGTCCCTCTATGTGAGCACAATTCGATAGAGCATCACTGACGAGACCAAAGGCTGGATGCAAGACTAGGACCTGCAGTCTGGAGGAAACTTCACCAACTAATGGGCATGGGTGTACTAGGTTCACCATTCATGTGACCAATTTTGGGTCGAGCTGTGGCATATTGGTTTATTTGAGGTGGTATGGACATTGTAATTCCCCTTATACCGCCAACATGAGCTCGGCCCAAAACTGTTCACCCAGTGGTCCCCTGATACCAATACATTCAATCTCCATCATTGGGATGTCAGTATCAGTCTCTGGGACATCCACTACATTGGGGTAATCCCATTGGGGGTCCATGAATACAAATAATTCCTTCCTCCGATGAACACCTAGGGAGACAGATCACGGACCCCTATACTGATGTGGCACCTACTGAAGCTGGCTAAGGAGAAGCTGGGGGTCAAGGATTTCTGGAAGTACATCTCCTACAAGGACCGGTTTAGCCTGTTCTTGTAGAGGGATCCAGAAGTCAAGATGCCAAGGCGGGGAAGATGGTGTCCAACCACGGCACATAGGAGTAAGAGTGGATCAAACTGGAGGATCCTGGAGGTGGGGCACTACCAGTCATGGGGCTATAGAATAAACAAGAGTCGGGACCCGAATGTTCGGTATGTCGGATTTCTCGCTACATTCTGAAGTGGGTGTGTCTTGCCAGTGAGGGACGCAAGGATGGGTGTCCACCCAGCAACCCTGGTGATGGCCGACATCATGTCCCCCAACAAGAGGATCAACTTTTGGATCCCAATGCTGGCTTAGCTTTATGCCATCTTGGGAAGCATCTTGAGAGGGGGATCACCTAGGAGAGCCTGTGGCCCCTTCTATATTTTCCATGGCTGGATTGCGGCTCATTGCGGCAGATACAGCTTCCCAAACACCATCTGTCCTCCAGGCAATGGTATGCGACCTTCCCTGTTGAACATTTTCGGGGTCATGCCACTGACACTCAATGAGGAGGGAGTAAGGATCCGAATTGGTAACCATTCAAACTTCTCCTTCAGCCCATTTCCCACCCTAACTGGCCAGATGATAGACAATTGGAAAGGCCCACTGGAGCAGAATAAGTGCTTCCAGAACATTAGATGCGGGGAGTTTGTGGCCCGGATTGATTGGGAAGATCTTTTGTGAGTTTAATGTGCCATCTCGATTCTCCAGGCAGTTTGGGTGCCTCTAGAGAATGCCGAAAAAAGTATACAAAGATGTCTCGGAGGAGATGCATCCCTGTGTTCTTCATCAGCTATGGCTGATGTTCACGACCTATGACTATGGTGACATCATCACCCTTCCCCCAACTAGATTCGACGCCAGCCTTTCAACCGAGTATGCCAAACATTGGGCCATAGCATACCCTAAGGGTCTTTTTCCGAAGCGAGTTCAACAACTCAAAGTAGTATGTGTGGAACCCCGGTGGCGAGAGAGTAGGCATGGTGCTTCTATAGGGGGATAATTAGAAGCATGTTAGGAAATGGGGTCCGTACAAGCTGGGACCTCAGCAGCAGGGGTGTCACATGGTTTGGTCGTGCCCTCATCGCCTAAAGGAGGGTCCCACAGGGCGGCCAGAGAATATCCTGGGAAGAAAATAAGATGCATACTTCAACCTTCCCATGATTCCATTTTCCTTGCACTATGGTCGGCTTGGCTAACCATGCGACAGTCAGTGAGTACTGAAGTCCTCTAGCAGAAGATAGTGCGAGACGGGATCCAGCAACCAGAAGTCAGGCTTGTCCGAGTTGTCGACATAGTGAACTTCCATCGACAACATGTGTATCTAACAACCATGGATATGTACTCATGTCAAAGGGGTCAGCGTGTGGAGACACCTCTCTTGGTGAAAGTGAAGCTCGGCCAAGAGCATGATTCGGAAATGATGCCGCTAGGGGATGATGACAACAATGATGAGTCAGAGGGTGGTGAGATAGAAGAGGAGGGGGTAGAAGGAGAAGGTGAATGAGAAGAGGAGCTAGAAGATCAAGGAGAAGAAGATCCCAAAGGTGAAGGGTTTCAGGGGGCATCCCACCAAGGGAGTCTCTAGGAGAGTGGAGAGATCATCAACTCCGATATGGATGTGACTGAGCTGCTCAAGGTATGCTTTGACCCTTATCTACCCTCCTACATTTCTATAATTTTCATTTTAATCCTTAATCCACATTCCTTATCTTAATCAGGAGCATATTAGTGCTGATCAAGCATCTCCAGCCGAAGGAGGGGGAAGCACCATTAGAGAAATGTGGGGCACCGACGCTCATTATAAAGCCGACGAGCACTGAGGGATCCCCCTCTATGATAGCTCCTGTAGTGTCCAGAACACCGAAGGCTGGCACCTTGGGTTTCTGTATGTTTCTTGCTTCGATACCGGTACTCACTGTTAGAGGACTCAACTAATTAGGGTGCTCCTTGTCTGTAAAGTGATCATGGCATTGGAGGCTCGACAGGCTGCTGAATCTGAACCGTCCACAAGCGAGCTGATGTAAAACATACCGCCCCATCCAGATCATGCCTCCCAAACCACGTCGGCCCCAAAAATTGGTGAGTAGGGAGCAGCGGTAACTAGTGGTGCTACTACCGGGGTAGGGCCAGTAGTTGACGAAGGTTCCCCCAGGGTTGAGGTGGGAGAGGACGGTCGCCCAGATGCCAAGGAGCCTATTCCCTATGGAGGAATCACCATGGAGGACCTTTCTTCTAGACTGTTGGCTATC
Organism: Viscum album; assembly: GCA_963277665.1. Taxonomy (NCBI): domain Eukaryota; kingdom Viridiplantae; phylum Streptophyta; class Magnoliopsida; order Santalales; family Viscaceae; genus Viscum; species Viscum album. Next base: position 429,990,864 of record OY728123.1, on the reverse strand, counting down.
TTTCCTATCTATTGGCCTACTGACCCCAAGGAAATCGATGATTCAGACTCGGAAGTGGCCGAGGAGAGCCAGATGATGCGATGTATAGGGTGGAAGTGCATCCAGCGTTTTCTCTGTTGGCCTCAGATAGAATAGCTGAAGCGGATGGGATCACTCCACACCTGGCTATGTTTTCTGTGTTCTAGAGGGGAAGATTCCCAATGCCTTCACCTGATGGTCCATGATTACTTGTATGAGAAGATGTGCGAGAGTAGCTGGTGCCCCGAAGTCACCCAGTGTCAAGAGGAGTTGGGGAGTACCCAAGCATTCTTGTGGGAGGAGCAGGAGGTTCAATGCATCGAGGAACTGGAGAAAGAACTAGAGATATTCATTGCAAAATGTTCTGAGATTGTGGAGTAGTTGAGGGCTCAGTTGGAAGATGCCCAAGAACAACTCATGGAAGTGAGTCACCAGATAACTATGCTCTATGATGAACAGGTGCTGGAATAGGCTAGAGTCTGAGAACTACGCTCCGCGACCACTGATGAAGAGAAAGTCCTCAGGGGGAAGGATACATTTCTGGAGGCCACTAGCCAAAAGGTGGTGGCATTGGCAAGATCAATCCAAGAAGCCGACCCTTAAGTTCCCTGTTTCGGCTGAACCCATAATCTTGTCTCACCTTACTGCTTTCTTTTTTTTATATGTGGAAAAATTTATTTACTATTCCATTTGGTTTAACGTTCTTAACCACAATCCTGAAATAAATAACAATCCATTCCTATGATCACGTGGGCCATACAAAATGTGAGAAACAAGGTATTCTTGTACTATCACTTCGTTTGATCGTGGGAGCGTCAACCAAGCTTAGTGGATTCAAAATTTGAATTTGGATTTTCGGGTAGAAGAAGGAGTCCCAATCAAAGGAAGAGGACCTCAGACCAATTGATGTGTCATCTTCTCAATGTGATCTGGTGTATGAGTGGGGAAATTCCAGGGGCATTGGAATCAGTCCGAACATAGGGGAATAAAAATGATTTGAATCACGTTACCCAAATTCATGGCACTATAGGAGGGGAATGACAATAAAGGTCAACTGTTGACCATGTTAGAAACACATCATCTGTATCATGTTAGCCTGAAATGGGGACAACAAATGGGGGTCAACCGCTGACTATGTTCGCAACACGGGACCTAACTCAAATATCGTCCATCGGTCTTCCAGAACGTTGGCCCAGGACAGTAGGCGGACCATAGGTTAATCATCCATACTATTAGGGGGTCCTTTTAGACGTGAAAGAGGATGAGGATCCAAATAAATGGGTATGTGAAGCATGGAAAACGAAGTGTTGGTTTGTTTGAATAGAATCCATCACTCCTGAAATTACACCACCACGGTGGAAGCGTCTTAGGCGGGCGCATTAATCTGATCATGGATCATCCCAACATTCAAACAGGTCCTATTTGTTGAGGGAATTGTCGCTTCCCAATGTCATTATGGGGGATACTGAACTTTTTCAGGGAAAATTCAGCAGTTACACAACTCCCCCGGGGGGGGGGGGTGGGTGTAGGCCAAGGGGCCAACGATGAGAAAGGATGGTATTTTTGAGTCCCAGGGCTGGACCCGAGACGAAATGTCTGGGCATTACTATGTATCCCATAAGGATAAGAATCATTACACACATAGTTCTAGAAGGGGTCTTATTTTATGATCATAGAAATCAGACCGGGGATTGGTTAAAAATACAGGGGAAACATGGTAAGGTGATTATGAAGCCCGACAAGAATGAGGAAAAAAATACAAATTACCATGTGTTCCTTGGGGGAGTGTTTAGGTCAAGGGACTAAACACGAAAGGTTTGATGGGCCCGTGGGGAAGTGCCCAGGCATTCCTACATATCTCATGAGTATGGGAATCAAGCAATACATAGTTCTGGGATGTATCATGGTAAGGTACTAGTGCAAAGGATGAAAGGGGCGTGCGGGTCTGGCCCTCACACTAAAAGAAGCGTTATTTGATGTATCTTGTTTTTCCTTTAAGGTGAATGGGGTATTTTTTTGCGAAGCGACTAGCCTAGGGTAGGAATTCCCAGTATCACCACATGAATCAAGCCATATACAAGTGTTAACAAATGTTATGGTGGATGACTGATACCCAACGTGATGCCCTCTATGATGAGGTCCTCACAATGTAGTGTCGTTTTTCGTTGTGCAGCCGGAACTATACTATGATAGTTTAGGGTCTTATGATTGGACCCGACAACACAGTTTAAGTTAAAATGGCTTGGACCTGAGGTAATGCGGCATGATGAGATAAAGAATACCCAATGTGAATGAGGAAGAGGTCCACATCACCACCATGTGTTGATTATGGGAGAGGAGCCTCGAGCCAGGAGGCCAATGACGGTCAGAGGATAAGGGGCAAGAGAAGCTAGCTCCCAACTAAGCTGGACCCGGAAGCATGATGTATGGGTGATCCTACGTATCCCATGAGGATGAGGATCGAGCTACATATAGATCTTAGAGAAGATCTCAGTCTATGATCTTAGTTCTTGGATCGTGGGAGCCCCGAGGGATGCCGTAATTACAACTTTCTCCACTTGACGTGTGGAGGTGCACCTATTGATAGTTCCAAGAGTGTCCAGATTCACCTAGACATGATGGGGTGGAACATAATGTGAATCATGTATCCAACATTCATGGCCTGAAGGGACTGGTGTGATGAAGTAGGAATACTGCTAACGATGTTCGCAACACATCATCCTGTCGCGTTAGCCTAAAATGGGGACAAAGAAATTAGCATCGGACTGCTGAACCATGTTTGAAACGTTATTTTTGTATCAATTTTTTATCTGAATCCCTCGGGGGCATTGGCCTGTAATGGTAGGAGAGCCCTTAGTCCTAGAATCCATGCCGTTTTTGGGGTTCCCTTCGGTTTTGAATGATACTGGGGGCCCAAATGAAAGGAAACATGAAGCATGAAAGGTGAATGGAAAACTTTCCCCAAGTTGAATCTGACACTCCAGGTCCTAGACTAGAGTACTCATAGACACATCAGCGAGCCCCTGCAAAGTGTTGAGGGGCTCATCTTGAGAGCTGCCAGGAGATGGATGATTCCTAGGAGAAGAGGAGGGTATGGTTCCAAAAACCCAATGAGAAGGAGGAAATAACCCTAAATCACACCTATATATCCCCCTCGTGGAGAGGAACAGGCTATGGGGCCTAGGTGACCCAGAGATCGAGAGATCTCTAAGAGATGGGGCAGGAATTTAAATCTAGATGTTCAGGAGGTCCTAAAAATCCCATGAGGATGTGATTCAAGACACATGTAGTTCTTGATTCTATAGTTTAACATCATGAAGGATGACAAACAATTTAATGTCATGTGGGACGATATACAGTTTAATGTCATGCAGGAAGACATACAGTTTAACGTCATGCGGGATGAGCGTGCAGTTTAGGGTCATCCAGGACTGACAGTTTAAGGTCGTGCGAGGCTATAATCCAGTTTAAGGTCATGGAGGAACTGAAGGAAGGATTCAAGTAGAGTATTTCTTAAGGAACTTGGTGTTGGTGGGAGGAGTTATACGCTCACCATCCATGGTCACCAGTGAGTACGCACCATTGGCATAAACCTTATAAACAATGAAAGGTCCTTCCCATTTGGGCTCCAACTTGGGTGATTTTCTGCCGGGGATCATTGGCACTATGATGGATAGTACCAAGTCACCTTTCAGGAAAGATCGGAGGTGAACCTTCTTATTGAATGCTCAATCCATCCTACTATGATTCCTTTCTAGGTTGTGGAAGGCACGAAGCCTATTCTCGTACAGTGCTTCCAATTTAGCTAGATAGATTTCAGCCACTCTATCTGGCGCTTGCTAATCAGAGACCACTACGCGCAATGAGGGAAACTAAATCTCGATGGGCAGGACACCCTCAGTTCTGTACACCATGGAATATAGGGACACCAAGGTGGAATTACGAGTCATCATCCAATAGGCCCAGAGGGCGTTGGGGAGCTTATCCGGCCAACTCTTTTTGTTCTGACCAACCATTTTTTGCAGGATGTTAGAGAGAGTTTTATTGAACTCCTCAATTTGTCCATTTCTCCAATGCGTGATAGCTAGAGGTATTGTTAGAGTGGATGTTTTACTTGGCGTACAAATGTTTCAACTTGGCTGCTCAAATGTTGGTTTTGTTATCTGTGAGGATAGCGTGAGGAACCCCAAACTGATAGATGATATTGGAAATCACGAAGTCAATGATAGAATGGGCCTTGAATTCCTTGAGAAGAATTGCCTATGCCTACTTGGAAAAGAAATATGTAGTAGTCAGAATGAATCGGCATTGGAAAGTCATTGCAGGTGGGTATGGTCCTATGACATCTAATCCCCAGACTACAAAGGGATAAGAGTACTTGGTAGTGTAGATATGCTATGGTGGCCATTGCAAAAAGTTATCATGAACATGGAATGAATGGAACCTCTTAGTGAACTCGATGTAGTCGTAGATCATGGAGGGACAAAAATACCCTAGTCTCCTGATCTGGTGAGATAGTTACAACCCACCCTCATGGGCAACGTAGGAACCGGCATTAACCTCTTACATGAACTAGGGAATCTCACCCCCTTGAATGAAATGGAGGAGAATACCATCAAAACCATGCTTATAGAGGATCTACTCAAAACTGAGTCTACTTCGGAGGGTTAAATGTAGCGCGTGGCGTCGTATTCACTCGCGCTCAGCCAGATCTGACAAGAGATTACCATGTTGGGGGTATTCAACCAAAGGTGTCCTCCAATCGGCAATTATTTCAATCACTGCATTCGGGTGACCTAGTGGTCTTGACGTAGAGGCACCGATGGTAAGATGGATTACCTATGGTCCGTCATTTCCATCCGGGGTAACAGTAGCTATGAATCTCCGATGTACCATGTGGATAATTAGATCATCCATTTCGGGCTCTGCATGTGATGCAGCTAAGCTGGCCAAAGCATTTACTTCACCATTCTGCAACCGAGGGTCATGGATAACCTCCGACTAGGACAAGAATTGGGCCATTAGCTGGAGAGTGCGTTCTAACAATGGTACGAGCTCTGGCTTCCTGACAACATAGTTTCCACTGACTTGCTTAATAACTAGATCGAAGTCCCCTTTCACATGAAAATGGGGCATGTGGATCTCAAGGGCTAGCTCGAGACCAGTAATGAGGGTCTGATACTCTGGCTCATTGTTAGTGAAGTCTACTGACAGTAGGAATGAGTATGGAATAATGGCTTGCGTCCGAGAAATAAAGATGATACCCAAGACTAATCTGTTGAGATGAGGATCATTGAGCCTCCTACCGGTGGGGCTCTAGGAGGTACAATCAAAGTGAATTTTCCATAATGGGATGACTTGATTGACTGAGAGGATTTCCTCATCAGGAAAATCCATGTCCAGGGATTGATCCACATAGGGTTGATGGGAATCTAGAAAGTCTGCCAATTCCTACCCCTTGATAGCCTTCTGAATAACGAACCTAATGTCAAACTTCCGGAGGATTACCGTCCACCGTGCTAGATGGCCATTCAACATAGGATGTATTAGGATGTACTTTAATGGGTCAACTCGAGAGACCAGCTGTACCTTGTGGTGCTGCAAGTAATGCCGCAATTTCTGTATGGAGAATACGAGGGCAAGTCATCTTTTCTCGATGGCGAAGTACTATGCCTCCATATCGAGGAGCATACGGCTAAGTTAGTAGAGGCTTTTCTCTATGCCCTCATTATTCTTCTAAGTGAGAAGGGCGTCGAGGGACCATTCCAGGGCGGTGACATAGAGGACCAGCGGCTTCCCAGAGATGGGTGGCATCAAGACCGGAGGCCAGAGCAGATACTGGTTGATTTCTTCAAAGGTGGTCTAGCACTCTATGTCACACTCATAAGCAGTTCCTTTCTTCATTAGCCGGGAAAGGAGAATACACTTGCCATCCAGATTTTCAATTAATGGGCGTATGTAGGTTAAGTGGAATTGAAAACCTTGAAGCTCCCGAATATTGCTTGGGGGAGGTATTTGAATGATGGAATTGATCTTTTCTGGGTCGATATCGATGCCCTGGTATCTGAAAACAAATCCATGAAACTTCTCGGAGGTGACCCCAATAGTACAGTTCAATGGGTTCATCTTTAGGTGGCAGGAACGGAGGAAGCCAAACACTTTATCAAGATCCTTGAGATGGTCCTGTAACTGGTGATATTTGACTACCAAATAATCCAAATTTCACTCCACCAATGTCCCGAGGATTGGATTGAATATGCGATTCATGGCCCACTAATAGGTGGCGCCTTCATTTTTCAGGCTGAAGGGCATAACCTGGTAATAGAAAGTACCCTGGGGAACTCTAAAAGTCACGGAATCTTCATCCTCGATGGCCATCTGGAGCTGGTTATATCCAGAGTACTAATCCATATAGGAGAGGTCTTGGAAGCCCCCCGTAGTTTCAATCCACAATTCTATCACTGGAAGAGGAAAATCATCCTTTGGGAAATGGCAGTTGAGATCTCCGAAGTCGATATAGACTCTGATATGTCAGTTATTCATCCTAACGGGTACAATGTTGTCCAACCACTTGGGGTACTGGAGCTCCTTGATGATTTTGGACATGATGAACTTGTCATCCTCGACCTCGACCAAGGCACTGTGAGAATAGTGCATCTTTCTGGGAGGCTACTTGAATCTCTGATGATTTGCCAGAAGGCCGAGGTGGTGGATATACCTGAGGATCTAGTCCCAACATCTCATTGTAACACAATGAGAATAAATCATTTTGTTGTTTAAGGAAGCATACATAACGCTGCTAATCCTCAGGGGACATAGTGGCACTGATGAATGTGGATCTTGGGTCTACCTCGCTTCCAAGGTTCACCTATACCAACTCATCTACCATGGTAGAGATACCTTCCTCAAAGGTAGGGGGCGTCCTATATATCATATTCTCCACTTTTGGAGGGATCCTCTGTGGGGAAGCTACTTTTGAGATACCAGGCCCTGATGGGAGGCTGGTACCAGCTTGTGTGGTAGTGGTTACTGCATCGGGGAACTCCGGCGCTGCTGAGACCATAGTGACAGAGGCTGTCGACCTGATCCCATCTTGTCTCCGGCCAAAGGGGCCACGCTTGACAATATCAAAGTAATAGTGGCGCATCGGCCAGAGCTGACATATTCTATCCCGGAGAAATAGACAAGTATGACATACCATCGTTGTAATGAGCCAAACGTCCCAATATCTGATTGGAGTGGGAGGCTATAGGATTACTAAACCCTAGTTCGTATTAGAATATGAAGTTATCTTCTAACGTCACATGGATTTGGGAGCATGGTTCCCCCTTGTCACAAAAATGATGAAACATTACCCCATGTCGGGTGTCGTGGCCTCTAACCGATGGATTGAGAAGATGTATGTGTCATTCATGCTTTCCCGAGGGTCAGTCGTAGAGGTGACGAGCTCAACATCGCTTGCATGGAATTTTTTATCCTTTCTCTTGTAATAGTCAGTGTCCAGGTAGTGGCCTTCACAAGAGGCGAAATAAGATGCATCACCTTAGAGTACGCCTAATCGACCATTAATGGAGTACTTGAGGCATTGGTGATATGATGAGTGGACCGCCGCATGTAGGTGGAGCCCTGGCCTACCCATCAATGAATTATACACGGTGTCCTAGAAGACAACCATGAACTCGGTGCTAGCCACTAGGCCACCAAACTAGGTCTTCAGATGGATCTTGCGAACTAGGGTCTACTCTATCCTATCATATCCTTATATCCTTAAATCGGAGGGGGTCATGTCATCTTCAGATAACCCTAGCTTACGCATTGTATGTGTCGGTATAAGGTTGATCCCGGAGCCGGTGTCAACAAGATAGGGGAGAACCTCCATGCCATTCAATTGTCCAGTGATATACTGCGGGCGAATGTTCCCCTATATAGGGGAGCCTTCATACTCTCCAGATAAAGAAATGATGGCCTAACACTCAGCATAATCAACTGTTTCAGTATGGAATGCTTCTGTAGCTGCTATCTCTGTCTCAAATGGCAGGGGGATCCTTAAATCCGCAATGAGTGCATCACGCATATCTCGCGACAAGTGAAGGGATTCATGGATGGAAATCCTCACTGGGATGCCCCTGAGGTTCTTGAGGATGTCGTACTTCCATTCCTGGTGCAAACCACTTCTTGTAGGGAGCCACTCTATGATGGAATGCATGGAAGGCCCTGTCGGCCGGACTGGAAGTTGATTGGTACTTGGTATATCCCGCTGCTCACTGGTCGAGTCCTAGAGAGTAGCTATTGGATGAGGACAAGATGACTGAGATCATCCTGTTGTATGGAGAATCTGGTCTTAGCACAGTCAGGTTGGTTCGACCTGATCCAACAGTCCAAATGGTGGTGGAGGCAGTCCTGTTGACACCTGATGAAGAGGCCACACATGCTAAGTTCTACATTGGGCCTGTTTTCTGGTCTCTGTAGCATGCACAGACTAGCTGGAGTGCCAACTAACATTCCACGATGACCCATATGGTCGCGGCTCCGCCAATGTTGGCATCTGCTGGGGATGTTGGGGAGGTTCACTTGGCGCTCCCCCTCGTTGGGAGTCATATAGGAGTTTACCAACTCAATGGTATTAACCAATGTGTACCCTTGACTATCACCTGACGAATAATCCAACACTAGTTGTATCCTGGGGTAAATCCCCATCTCTGGTGGCATAAAGTCACCGAGAGTATGGGATGATGATGACATTGGTGGGGTGATTTTCGTTTTCTTGCACCGCCGATGCTGGGTCTTCTGGGAAGAGGATGGATGAGATGATGACACAGAAGCGGTGGTCGCAGCTTCTGAAGGCTCTAGCTGATTTATATGGGCACAGATAATTCCATGGGTGTGGGAGCCCGTCTTGTGAGCCATCCAGTCATTATACTTCTGGGACCCCCGATGAGAAACCTGCTGCCACTCACCTTTGTCGTTGCTACTACTATCTGACCTCACAGACACCCGCCACTTGTGCCAGTGTTGGGCCCATCCTAACTATGTTGTTGTCAATAAAGTTTTGGAGCCAGTCCTTTAACACATAGCATTTCATGATGGTGTGACCCAAGATCTGGTGATAAGGGCAGTAGTTTGGGCAATCAATGATATTCTCCTCCTCTAGATTTCGGCACTTAGGCAGTCGTACAATTCTCTGCTCTAAGGCAATGCCGAAGTAACCGGGGACCTGTGCCTCGTTGAACGAGTAGGCCTAATTTATTCTATCCAGAATGGGGGATCTAGGAGCATGCCGTGGAGGTGGAACTTTATTATCTCACCTAGGTGGTGGAAGCGTGTTACGTGGGGGAGCCTGCTGATTTTCAGGTGGACACTGCTGGGACGGAAGCTGCGCCCGTGGCGGTGGATGTCTAGGGGGCTGCGGAGCAGGCTCCACAAGTAGAAATTCTAGCCTCTGGGGGGCCTCTACCTATGCCACCACGGCGGGCTCGACATGGGAATCCCTCCTTGTGGGGATTACAGGGGGCATCAGACGTGCTTGGCTGGCCTGTTGCAGGGCTTCTTCGAGACGCTGGGCCATATCTGAGAAGTCTCGAAACCCTCCAGGATAGTTATGAGTAATCTGGGAGGGATCCAGTTCTGACTTGACATTCCCTATGCACATCATTAGTTATTTCTCCTGAGTCAGTGGCATGTCAAGGGAGTATGTGAGCACCTTCCTATGGGTGACAAAGTTCGCGACTCCATCATCAGGTCTTTTCATTCACTTGAAGAGGTATGCGATGTTCATTTTTTGGGTGGTAGAGTTGAACTGGTAAAGGAACTTCCTGAGAAGGTCCTCCCGGCTAGTCATGAATCCAACGTGGAGTTGGCTATACCAAACTAATGCTAGCCCCTCCAGCATCTGAACAAAACAGCGGAGCTTGGTGGCCTCCTGCTGTGCTGGGGTCCCCAGCATAGGCCCACACCTTGAGTTGAAGTGTGACCAATTCTATGGCGGGTCCCCCATCTCGTTAAAGAGGGAAAATGTGGGGTTTCTGAATCCTGAGTGTGCTTTCATATCAGCCACCCACGCCGGGTATGGCTTTCCATCATGTGGGATGGCCACCTGCCACATTTCCAAAGCCTCTAGGTGGGAAATGAGTGCCGCCATTGGATCGTCTAGAAGGGAGTCCCTGTCTTGACCAGGTTCCCTAACCACGAGCACATTTCCAAGTTCTTCAATGCGGTAGACAAGCTCAGTGGCTCATGGAGCGGCTGGGGGAGTGAATCTTGGGGCTACCAGTGGAGCCTGAGCAGGGTTCCTTGGATTGTTGCGCCGTTCAGGAGGGTTTGGAGAAACATACCGTTCCCTCTTTTCATGAGTTCCATCTTCCTCCCTTTCTATGAATGTGGCATGATCAGGGTTTCCTGGGGGAATCTCACTGAGTGGTAGTTGTTACTTCCCCTACTGCCCTGACCTAGGATCACCATAGTCGGGTCGTCTCTCTACAATGCGATCAGCCAGAAGTTCATTGACCAAACTATTCTGCTCAGAAAGCTGCTAGTGTAGCGTGGCCTTCTCAGGGTCCTCCTCTGTCTTTTTCACTGAGGTGGATGTGTCAGAGTGTTCGATATCTCCTACGTTCTCCTTTACCTTATTGGAATTTCAGCTGAGTACCAATTCCTTGGTGGAAGGGGGGAGACTTAGGAGGTTTCTCTGCTGACGTCTGATCCTCCCCGATGGGTCCAGTAGTGGTGGAACGTTCTCAGGGTGGTCGTTCCCATCAAGATGTTCCAGCTCATTCTCTCCTCTTGACAGATCAGTCATGTTGAAATTGACTCTCCTCTGGGGCATGTCCTCAATGTTTCCAAACGAGTCGGGATGTCGGCGAATTGCGCTGAAGAGGAGGGCAGCGTACTGCCCCTAGCCGCAGACTTGCACGTGGGGGTATCCTCCTTAATAACTTTGTGTAGTATTGGAAAACTATGAACGCATTGCTGTTGGAAGGCCCTATGGTGACTAGGTGACTCGGGGTGCTGGACCATGGGGAGTGTGGCCAGGTCAACCAGACAACATTGTTCGTTGATGTCTTCAAGGTGCACTTGGCTCCTGGGATAAGTCACTCGCTGGTGGTGAAGAAGAAAGTGAGTTGACCAAAGGGTCTGGCAGAAACAATTAAACTCCTCCAGGGTGAGAGATGCCGACATACAAAAACCTGGTCCTGCGACTGGCCAAAACATCTCAAGGAAGTTTCATACTGCAAGGATAGTCTATAAGATCCTCGGATCAGATTTAGGGTATGGCCTTTAATTTCCCCACTCATCAACTAAGGGTGGATGAGGAACTGGTGGTGGCATAGAGGCAGACTGCTGGGATAGCGGGCTGGTCGGTGGAGAATATGGAGAGCGAGCTGATTGGCCGCCGAATCATGGGCTGTCCTCTAAGGTTCATAGTAACCTGGCCATTATATCACTATAGAATTTACTAGTGACCAAGGCTACTAACACATCACCAACATTTGCCGAGGTTGGGATACGTCGTGGCTCATCTGCCATTGACCCCTGAAATAGATCTCTGTAGTCCCTAGCTGAGGCAGAGGGCGCTTCTGGAGATGACAATGATGATTGTGTGGTCATTCCCCAGGGATACGATAGGTTCTCGTCCTCCTGGATATACCTTTGGAGGGAGGCATGGATCCTATGGACCTTGAATTCTAGGATTACAAGGCTGATGCGCCTTGTTCCAGCCCATCCCTTGACTCGAAGGACTAAGGGGAGGGCTCCTGCACTGAGTCGCACTCTGCTTCGGAGTTTGAGAAGCGGATTGGTCTGATTCTTATCCAGCCTTCCCCATAATTCCTCTTGTGGTGGCAACAACCCGCCATCCTTCCCCTGGGTGGCTCCTCGGGACAGGGCTGATTTCTGACATGGGGTCCTCTGGCCGCACTAGTGCTAGGGCGGAGAGGGTTTCCACCTGAGAAAACCGGGGTGTGAGGAGCACCGAGAAAAATGTCGATAGGGACACAGGGAGGAATTCCATGTTGAGTGTTAGTGAAGTGAATTTGGCCTCAACCTCTCCGACCACTAGGGCAAGGAGGAACTTCGCCAATCGACATAGGAACATGGGGAGGACCTCCATGCTGGCGAGGGGCTAGACATGCAATGTCTCCATACCAGCGGTCTACGTCAGGGGGAGTGACCCGGTACCCAGTGTAGTGATCATGGGAGAGACCCTCGTACGGAGTGTTGCTGTCATAGGGAAGACCCTCACTTGGGATGAATGTGGTGTGGGGCAGACCTCCAAGCCGAGGATGGAAACAGGTAGGGCCCGCACCTTCCATAGTGAAAGAACGGAGTGGGACACTACACTGGATGACATTGCTGTGGATTGGTCCGCATCAGCCATCACCTTTGCCGGCGACCGAGAGGGTCGACTAAACATGCTCGTGGGGTGGTTGGGGCCTCCATCCAGGCCATTCATATAGCTTCCCCTTCCCTACATATTCCTGGAGTTGGTGATATGAGTTAGCGATGGCTTGGGCCAAAGTAGTCACTGATTTTGACGCCCCATGGCGGGTTCCGTCTTCCATTTGCGCCTGACGCTAGCGTTGGGTCAGATGAACCGGGGCCAGTGGTGCAGGTGCATGGATTACCTGCTCCTTTTGTTGAGGAACAAGACGGCGGCACTGACGCAGCCTGGGGGGATCCCTCACCAGGATCCCTTGAAGCGGGAATCTGATTGGACCAATCTGGGTACCCCTTACCTCGTCGGCATAGGCGAGGGAGTTGTAAAGGCGTTCCTGGGAAAAGCTCCTGAAATGATTTAATTTTGGGGTGGGGAGTAGCAACCCTTGGTAGTGGAATTGACAGTGAGGCATAGCTGCCTCAAGATCCAAGCGGGGAATATCCCTGGTGGGGATGATCCCTCCTCATCGTACTTGCGTACAAGGTCATTAATTACCCTTCGTTGGATAATTTCTGATGGGGATAGGGGGAATAAACACTCAGAAGTCATGGCGGTCGAATCTGTCATGGAAGAGGTAGAACTGTGCGAGGTAGCCCCATCGATATTTCCCCTTCCCCTACGCTGATGGGTAGGTGATCAAGCTTCGGATGCAACAACTTGGTTCCTAAGAGCAGGTAGATGAACTCATTTACACTGAGAGGAAAAGAAATCAAAGACCACTTCCCCATCATCATTCTATCTTCCATGGCCGGTAAGAGTGATCCATGCTTAAAACGTCACAGAACTGAATGCTCAACATCCTAACTGTCCCAACTTCTTGCGAGTTTCACGTCAGGCCCGCTATTTTCTTGGGGACCTGGTGCCGGTTGATTGGGTCTAACAACAAGCTAATCCATTGTTGCATCAAATGCTACTAGTCTCCAAGATAAGGAGAAGATATTCATGTCGGGTTCATCATTTTTGTTTCTGATGCTTTTGTTGGGGCGCGTGCATCCGTCACGCAGAGGACGCATGGCTGTTGACCTACATTCCCGCTTTCCAAAGGCGGGTGACATCCGCTCCTAATTTAGGGAAGTCTTCTCCTTGATCAAAACGATATGATGGGATATTTGTTCTTCCTTCTATGGATTCCTCCTCGAAGATCGTCACCTAGTCCGAGTCTCCCTCATTGATTTAGGACATTGTTCGTGAAACTCTTCCCTACGCCATATCTTCGTGGACACCAATTAATTACACTACTTCTACCAGGATGTTCAAAGGGGTCCGGTCAGGGCAGAAACCTTTGGTTAGGTGATTAGTCATGTCGGGCACCATTGGTGTGTCTTGACATTGGGGGATTGTCATGTCTATCTTCTGTCCCTTATTATAGGGCTTCTTGAGGGCGCAGAAGCCTGAGGAATCCAACATCAGACGTGGAGAATCATATTACATGGTCATGTATCTGAGGTTTTCCTCAGCTTCCCATGTTTAACATAGGGTGTGTCGTGAGTTTAATGTCTAGCAGAGACGGATCAGACTGATCAGAACACTGATTAGTCTGGATTAGACTGAGAAACCCCCTAGAGGGAACACCGATATTGGGGCTGACACGTGGCTGGATTCCTGAATGTTATTTGATGGAATGGAGAGTGGGGTGGCATGATTCCACCGTGATGTGGCAGCCCGGGTAATAATTAGGATGGGTGATGGATTTGGTCTTGAGACTCAAAGAGACTTCCTATGTATCCCCATGGCGTGGAATCGAAGTCTGTATAGTTCCATGGAATGATGGGACACCTTAGGAGGCGACCTTTGAGAATGGACGCATGGATAGGACCTAGAGGAAGTGGAACCTCCGAGTTGGGGAATGAGCTTCCCGAGACACATGGGCTCGAGGGAGAGATCAGGATGAGTCATGGGTGGTGGGAATGACCCTCTTGGAGGCTTCCTACGTATCCCCATGGCAGGGAATCAAAGACCATGTAGTTCATATGATGAATACAGATTAACGTCAAGCGGGACATGGGTGAACCGATGTGAAGAGGGTTAGAGCAACCGCTTGTTGGGCTTGAACCTCGTGAAGGCTTCCTATGTACCATGACTTGACATGGATCAAAGTCCCCATAGTTCGGGATGAATTGTGGCTTACACTCTGAGGAATCCCAAGTGGTTGTGGCTTGAACCTCATGGAAGCTTCCTATGTACCATGCCTAAACATGGATCAAAGTACCCTTAATTCGGGATGGATTGGGTCTTACACTCTAAGACAGCTCAAGGTGTTGGCGTTTGAACCTCGTGGATTCTTCCTACATAGCATGACTTGAAATGGATCAATGTCCTTGTAGTTCAGGATGGGTTGGGGCTTACACTCTGAGGTGGGACAAGGAGTTGGGGCTTGAACCTCGTAGAGGCTCCCAGCGTTCCATGCCTTGACATGGATCAAAGTCCTCGTAGTTTGGGATGGAATGGGGATTACACTATGAGGTGGCCTAAGGTTTTGGGGATTAAACCTCGTGAAGTTTTCCTACATACCATTCCTTGAAATACATCAAAGTCCCTATAGTTCAGGATGGATTGGGGATTACACTCTGAGGCGGCCCAAGGTGTCGGGGCAAGAACCTTGTCGAGGATTCCTACGTACGATGCGATGACATGGATCAAAGTTCCTGTAGTTCGGGATGGATTGGGGATTACACTCTGAGGCGGCCCATGGTGTTGGGGCTTGAACCTTTTGGAGGCTTCCAACGTACCATGCCTTGAAATAGATCAATGTCCCCATAGTTCGGGATGAATTGGGGCTTAAACTCTAAGGCAGCCCAAGGTGTTGGGTCCATGGTCGATGCTTACTCTATGCTCACGTGAGTCATGCTCGGTGTGAGAATCAAGAGATAGAACATGCCTGGTGATCACTTCTCAAAAGGTGCGTCTGTGGGATTTGGAGTGGGGCTTACGCGTGGAGTGGCCCAGATAAGAAACATGGGCTTATGCCTGGTTAGAAGCCCGGGAATTCGGGGCTTACTCTAGGATGGAGGACTAAAGCGACAAAGCGCAGTGGGAGAGGGATTTGAAAAAAAGGAGGAGCCCCATTCCCAATCATGCCCTCCACTGGCCTTCGAGACTGAAGATGAAAGGAGGAGTAGGTATGATGCCTCCTGGAGGGAAAACTATGGTCTTACATCTAGGTGGAAGCCCTTCCCTGCACAAATACGCCACACTGATAAGGACGATATATTCCCATGTGAGGGGTGATCCCATTCCCATGGAGATGAGTGGGCATAGAGAATGAATGAGGTGGGGGGGACCCTGCGTGCGACGCACGGGGCCAGGTCACAGTTTAACGTCATGTGCTGAGGACAATGGTGC
The DNA here is from genome assembly GCA_963277665.1 of Viscum album. Lineage (NCBI taxonomy): Eukaryota > Viridiplantae > Streptophyta > Magnoliopsida > Santalales > Viscaceae > Viscum > Viscum album. Next base: position 429,975,071 of record OY728123.1, on the reverse strand, counting down.
TTGTCAGTTTAACGTCCCGCAGCTCGGACGAGGTGGGTTTGCTCCGCACCCCTTGGATGTATATAACTGGTACCCTCTGCTCCTTGTGGGAGGGAAGGAATCGGCAACGATGAAGCAAGGGGGTGTCACGGAGCGAACCATCGAGGGTCCACATTACCATGCCTATGTAAATAAGATATAGCTATTAGCATGCCTATGAAAAGAAGCATGAGGCAAAGCAACGCAACAGGCGGTATTGTCCAAGGGACCATGATGTTACTTCGCACGAGCCAAGAATGTCGCACATGGATATGTGCATGATATGGATTCCTGGGTCATGAAAGGCACCCACGAATGGCATCCATAAGAAGAGCATCGGGCACCCATGAAAAGAGGCGCCTGGGGAGCAACGAGGTGAAGGGGCTCGGGGAATTGTGCACAAACTTTGAGGCTTTCACGTGAAATAATGGCCCTGCACTAAAAAAACTGGGCTGGTGAAAAATCAGTGATGCTTGTGTGGAATTGGAGATGAGCTTTTGCATGAAACAAGAAGGATTGCGCGCAAGGTGCGGAAATGTGCGCAAGTGGGAGAGCCTGCGCGCAATGACTGGGGGTGTGCACACTTCAAGGGACTGCGCGCAATTAGCGGGGGTGCACACAATGGCAGGGTTGCGCACAATTGGCCGGCCTGCGTGCAAATGAAAGGGATTGCACACAAAGGGAAGACCCTGAAGGTATTGAAATTCAGTCTATTCCATGGGGATATCGCATGAATGCGGAGCCTGGGGTGACTTGGCCCGAAAAGAACCGTACCTGAAGGTCATATTTACTCGGGCGGAAGACGAATTTCATGCATGAGAGATGGTTCAAATTCTTCAGCCAAGAATTGGAGGGGGTCAACTTATATTTATTGGCGTTCGAGGGAATAAAAACTAGGTCAGTGCATAAAAATTGCGCGACGTATGCTGCAGCGCGCAGTTTCAACCACGCGAGTCGGGGCACGAAATATTTCGCACCAAAGCCAAAGGAGTTTCGTGAATCCCAAAACATTCCACACGGGCCATAATTATTTCATGCGCCATAGATTTTATTTCGCACAGACAATCTGCCCCCCCCGGAAAGGGTCCCCGAGTCTGAATTTGACTTCTCTTTGTCATTTTGAAAACTTCTTCCGCACTTGAGCACTTTTCGGAGTCTACAGTAACCATATAATGAAACTAGTTTTAAGAGATGACGAATAAATAGTTCAAGGTATATCCAAAGGATAATATTGTGTTAATAAATGTGAAATTAATCAATTACTTATATTTAAATATATTCATAGAAAATTAATTAATTTCTAAACTCCTGGAGAATGGATTGACGCAAAACAAATTCCTATTATAACAATTTTTATGATACAAAGTAATATAATTCACACATATGGTTTATGATTTTTTTTCAAAAAAAATTCTCATAAACATGATATATCTCACACTCCATTACAACATAATAATAAGATTTCATCTCCTTGTCCACATTTTCGCTATTGTCATTCTATTCTAAGCTCTAGTTTAGGTGATAACTCTTAATTTTCCTTTATCAATTATTAATAATATGTTTTATGATCCCAATTTCCGATTTGGGTTTTTCAAAATTAGTATTTTCAAATATAAATCCCTTGATTAAGGAGATAAATATTGAATTGTGAGGTTGTAATTTAATTATGTTTCAATGAATTTATCACCCCAAGAAATTAAAATATATTATTTTTAGAATAAAATTATTTTTTCTCCAATATTTATTTATACCCAACACCATGTTAAGTTATCACTACACACTACAATGAGTTAGCTTGTGTTACCTAGAAAAAGTATTTTTACCTCCTTTTAATGGGGAAGATATTTTATAAATAAAATTTAAAAATTTTTTAATTATATTTTCAAAAATAAAAATCATCTATAAATAAGGAATTTAATTTAATTTATGGCTGATTTTTTAAAATTTTATAACAATTTTAATAAAGAATGAATAGTAAAAATACTCTATTTTAGTTGAATCCTGTATTTTATTATAAATAATTATTAATTTTTAAATAAAATTTAATTCATTATAATGTCACCATAGAAAAATTATACATATTTAAATCCAAATTAGGTAATCAGTATCATTTTTATATATAATTCAGATTTAAAAACATAAAAAAATAAAAATAAAATTCACTTTAAAAACTATATTTCTTAACATGATTGTGGGATTAAGTTTAAACTTAATTTTGCAGCATCATTGAATTTAATTTGTAAAAATTTATATAAACAGTTGAAATATATATAATAATTATAGTCTAATAATATTATGTTAATTATTTTTCCAAAAATGTTTGTAAAAGTGATTAAAATTAATTAATGTCTTGAATGTAAAATTAAGCTTCACAAGGGACTAAATATTGAACTTATAGAATTTAATAACCTAGATACTTGTACAAAATCCATTATATGACCATTATTTTGACCATATCCTATCTTGGGTATATCTAATGATTTATTGGGACACATTTTCATGAAATTGAATTGTATAATAAGTTATGTAATGAAATGGACAAAAAATGTGACTTCATTTTCATTAATTCCAATAAAGATTTACAGTATGGTTGAAGCTACTTAGTTTTTGTTATAAAAAATATTTTTAAATTTAAATTTTATTTTATTATCATGATAATTTATAATTAATTTTTAAGGATGATATAATTTCATTAATCACTTAAGAAATTCCAATGTAGTTTTTATTTAGTCAATAATAAAATAAAATAAATGTTTGAAAGAGCATAAAAACTATAGTAAATTTAAAAAAGTAGTGGTAAAATTATTTTTAAAGATGGGAATATAATTTTAAATACATATGAACTAAATATATAAAATTTATAATATTTTCTTGATATTATTATAGTTAAAATTAAATAAATAATATCTAAATTTATATTAATGCTATTTTACAATAATTGGTATTATATTAAATTATTTAAAATTAATAAAAAACCAATATTCTTCCATGTGAGTTTATACTATTATTATATATCAAAAATTTCCCATTAATGGACCAATTTATCTTTTATAGTACTCATTTTGACCAATATATAGTAAAAACATTGTTAGCACGGTTCAGGTTAAAGTAGTGTTTTTTCGTGTTACATATGTTTGTATTAAAAATAATTTCTAAAATATTTGGGATTATTATTTTTTAAATTATATATAATATTTCGTACTCAGTAGTTCTAGATAATCTAATATATCTCACATTAATTTACACTTAATTATAAAATTACAGTGGATTAAAAACTAGTTACATTAAAAAAGAAAATTATTATAAGTGGGGAAACATTGACATTTCGGAAACGATTTATAAAATTGAACTTATTTTTGGGTATAAGACATTTTTATGGAACATAGGTTCATTTTAATAAATTAGTTTAGAATTTTTGATAACCCTGAGTTAAGGGAAACCACCAAATAGTGCTTAATGTCACTCCCCCAACACTATAAAAAGGCACTCACCCCTCCCACATCATCAAAACAATAAATCCATTTGGATGGTTAAAACCCTTCCGAAAAATTTCCTTATCATCTATACCCTCCACCTAAATTCCTAAAGTTTTAGAGAAAAATTGATTTTGATGTTCTTTTGTAGAAACAAAATTGAGTTACCTGAAGATGAGGTAACATTCTTCCACGATCACATTTTTTATATTTCCTTGTAAAAATATAGAATTATTTTTATTCCAGGATTATAAAGTAACTTTCATATCCTCAATATAATAATATATTTTTATGCTAAGGTTTCTACCAGAACAAGCACACTCTTTTATTAAATGGTTAATGAAATTACCATTCATGTGCATGACGAACTGCCGCCTCACATAACGATGTCATTCATTTTTCATTTTCCACCTCTCGTGGATGTTAAGTACGATAGACACAAATTTTTTGTAAGATATATTTTATATCGTTTTTCATTTTATTATTATATAATTTTAATATAACACACACCTTCATTATTTCCATATTTTTAAATATGATAACATCGTTTTTGGATGTGTAGACTGCCGCTGCTTTTAACCGATTTGATATGTTGACACAATACATGGAATGTATTAAGGATGGTTTGGGTAAAAATTATTTCATAAAAAATACAAAATATATTCATGAAATAATTAATTTTCTATAAAAATAATATATCATTTTCATTATTAACATTTTTACATACTAAAAAAAGATATAGCGTCTTTGGTGGATATCTAGACTAATGCCTCCTCAACGCGATGTGATTATATTAACATCACAAAAATTATAAATATATATATATATATATATATATATAATTAAATAACATGGTTTTGAGGATATAAAGTAAATTAAAATAATTTAACATATTACTTAAATTCATTCCATATCGATCATTGAAAAATTGGAGCGTTACTCATCCATATGTACGACCTACCATCTAATTTATTATAACATTGATTCATTTTTTTGTAACCGTCATTCATTATTTGTTTTAAAAGAATAATTTACATAAATAAATATTCTATTTCTCTAAATATTAATATTCTTTATTTGTTTATTTAATATACCTTTTGACTTTCATCGACCCTCTAATTTTATTTTGACACATGAACTGAATTTGGTCAAAACACCCAATGAAAGAATAATTATTTAAGTAGTTGTATAAGAAAAATATTAATTGAAGTAAAATAATAAAAATATTGAGAAATATTCTAAATCAATAAAATAATTATAATAATTTTATTATTCAATAAGATAAATACACACGTGACAGGTCAGACACAAGGTAAGAGATTCTTGTCTCACTTTTCATTCTGTGAGGCATACACCATTTTCATAAATTATTCTTTTTTAAATGGTGTATATACTACCCATTGTTTAATGTATTATATCATTAATCATTTTAAATTAATGGTATTTAATTTTTTTACTTTTGAATTATCTCATCAAAGTGGTTTAACATTAAATTTTCAAACTGGTAAATCAAATCTTACCACCTCGCATTTCTTTTCTCATTGTTACCATTCTATTAAACAAATCCCTTTCTGGTAGTCAGTTTTCATTGGAAATTATACTTCATTTTGGTGTCCATATTCTAGTATAATTGATATTATTTTTACCTATTTTTTATTCCTTATTAACCTATGGGTTTATACTTGGAATGATTTTTTAGTATGTTTTAAAATGTTGATAATTCATGTATATTTTTCTCAATATGAATATTTGAAGATAAAAAAGTTTTTTATTAATTAAATCGATTATTAGATATATGGTTAATGATTTAGACTAATATGCATGGGTGGTTCGATGTTATAGATATCCTGGTGTTGCATTGGTAGTCTCATGGGATGAATTGGTTTGCCGAATTAGTGTATTTTAAATGTTATTCAGAATAAATCTTGAATTTGTAGTGGTTCATATTCTAGTTACCCGACCTCCAATAATAATGAATTAATTTCATTCAATATTCATTTCAATTTTTACCAAATTATTTTAAATTTGATATAATCTTTGCATGCATTGGATTATTAGACAATTGAAAAAATTGATTTTGTTTCAACAATCCACCATACCATATTGTTTACACATTTTCCAATAACATGAATGTCAGGTTTTCCCAGTTATTTAACATTTTTTTTTTCATTTTATGGATTCATGATAGATTCCATTGTACATATACATTAGAAATAATTTTATATAACAATTTCTTTTTCTTCTTTCCCGATGTTATGAATAAGATATCTTTGAATGAGTTTTCAAAGGTGTGGTTTATTAGAATTTGTTATGTATTTTGTTTTATTTTCATTTTCCAATTTTAAATTAGAAATCAGGTTTATATATGGTTTCCAAAAATTACTAAACTAAGTTGTCCTTTTGTATTTAATTCCTTTTTATCATTTCAATGTCATAAATTTGTTCATCGACTCTGAGATTCTAGGGATGAGGAATTAAAATATTAATAATAATGTATAAATGGGAAACATTTATATTCAGTAATAATGTTAGAATTGTAATATATTATGGTCTCCGAACCTATCTTACTAACATCTATTAAAGGGAAGGGATGTTTTGTTCTTTTAATTGATGAATATTTTAAATTTTATTGTATATTTATTATTATCTGAATGTCATAGGAGACTAGTTTCTTTAATAGAAGTCTATATAGTCATATTCCTTTAAGAATCACTTGATAAGGTAATAAGTTAATATGGTGAGATATATTTAACAATACGGGGTGGTTGATAGAAGAAACACAATTACAAATAACATGGATAAAACAATTATTATTGAGAATGGCCTACCTGATTTTTTTTCATGAATTAGTATTAGAATAATTTTATATTTAAAATAAAGCTTTGAGGAATATTTCAGAATAGAAGACTCTATATGAAATATAACATGGGATGAATACAGTGATGAATTACTTTTGAGTCTCCAAGAGTTTATTTTTCTCTCATTAAATAGAAAAAATGACATTTTAATCCCATGGAGTAAAGAGAAATTAATTTTTATCCCTAAAAAAATAAAATCAGGTAAATTCAATAATAAATAGCATTGAAAGGTTGGGGAGATAAGTTATTTTTTCTATCAGAGAATGGAAAATCACATTCAGTAATGTAGTTACTGTCTTAAGAGGATGTTAATGAAGTAGTGACTTCCATATAGGGAGTGAATCTTCATAAAAAAGATTCAAAATAATACACGGATAATGAGCAGAATGATTTCAATTTTTTCTATAAAGTATCCAAATAAGAAATCTAATGTTGATAGAAATAATTTCATCTGTAATCTATTTGTTCTAGTAAATATTTGGAAAATAATGTTTCTAAAAACAACATGGATTTTATAATATGAATATTAAAAATCATTTGAATGAACAATAATATTTGGGAATTTTTTGTAAATGATGAATGAATAGTTCAAACCAATTAAGATGAACCAACCACTGATTATTGTTCTCTAGGAAAGGAGATAAAATTGTCATTAAGACAAAAAAGGGTATTAGAAAAAATACTAATGAATAATGAATTTTCATTTGAAAAAAGGAATTATTGGTGTGTGAGGTATGTTATTAGATAAATGGTATTGATATTGGTGATACATTTTGAAGCATGGAATTGATAGGGACAACTAGTCAAATATTAATCAATACTATGAAATGTAAGTTTAAAGTATTCTTGGTGGAGTTCAAGTTAGAATTTTTAAATGGATTTATGGAATAAGTTTTATACATCATATATCCAAATGATTTTTTAATTTATGAAAGTGAGGGTACATTATTTTTCCTAATGAGTTCAATTTATAAACAAAAGTATGAACCATGAGCATTTTGTTAAGGATAGTATCAATACTTGATGATATTCTATTTCATGTTTGGAAGAGATTATTATAATAATTATTTCAACAATGATAGTGATCATATGAATATATTTTTAGTTTATTAAGATGGAATAGTCATTTTAAGATTTTGATGAATCTTGGGGGAATCTATTTTTAGTGTTTATGAAGTGTGAGTTCAAAATATCAATAATTTTATAAATATTTTTCTTTTTTAGTTTCTTGGTGGTATAAAAAGTCAATATCACATTTATTTGTCAAGAAAAATATTTAATCTATATTCTAAAGATCATTTTAATGGATGACCTCATGGAGGTGAAAACTCCAATTTTACATTGTTGAAATTATTAAAGGATAAATAATAGAGTGTTGAATTTCCCATAATACTAAAAAATCACTATAACCATGTATTACATAGAATTGAAAAAACATGATATTGTTTTTCCAAATTCCAGGTGGTACAGCAGCAAAGTAACACCATGTAAATCCAATTTCTTATTGTGAATGTAATTCAACATTGCATTAAATGCACTGTGGATTTCAATTTACTATGTTGGAAAAAATATCATCAAAGTTTATTGGGATATAAAAATGATTATTTGGATAGTTAAATATATGGAATAAATTTAATATCAATATGTTCATTCTATATTTAGAAAACTTTGAAATTTTTCTGTTAGTAAAAAATAATACATCATTTTTATAAGTATAATAGAAGATGAATATATTACAGAAACTCACATATTCATGTATTTATTATAGATAATGGGGAAACATAATGACATTAGAGTTTAGTTGATTCATTTCATTGGAATCAATTTTTGAAATTAAATTATTTTAATTATTATGGAAACTTCATTCCTATACTTGATGATGAAGATCATTAAAATCAAATATGATTTTACCAAGGGAAAGGTAGAGCCTCAGTCATATTATTTATAGTATATAACCACAAGAAACTATATTTATATCTTTTTTAGAAAATAATAAATAAAAAATTGTATAAAATACAAATATTTCTTCTTACAGTCTAGTAAAATCCCTAATCCAATAATGTGTAGATAAGGAACCACCCCCACATCCCCTATGTATGTTTACTATTTCCATGTGTTTTGATTAATTTATTTCTCATATTATAAAACAAAATGGGATAAACATTAGTTTTATAGAAAAAGCGACAGAAATAAATAAAAGTGAATCTATAATTTCTCAATCATTTTATAGGGGAATGTAAGGTGTTGAATAGGGGGGAGCATTTCCCTATTGATTAATAGGAACATGTAGTTTGGTATTTTTTTAAAAGTAGATGATGCTAAAGAAGTTCATTTAATGAATATATATAATTAATGGATGTACACTGGTTTTTTGATTAATATAGTTACTCATGGGGGATATAGACGTGGGTATCCTAAAATATCAAATCTGAAGGACTTTTGTAAAATTATTTAGATTTATGAAATTATTGACCGCTGATATCATATTTTGAAAACATTTATATTTCCTCCATTATCGATCATAAACAACACATTTTCAATCAATTGATATTTATATATTTTTCAATAGTAAAATATAGTAGTTATCTAATAACTAGATAAGTTGTTAATGATTCAGAATCAAGAATTATTTATTCCATTATACCATGAATGCAGGAATCCTTTAATGAAATATTCATGCAACTCGTGATTCTCATGTTGATAATGGATCATGTGATCATATAGTATATGCTGTATAAATCAGTTATTTATATCTAGAGTACTGAGATGCGATTTTATATTGAAAAATGTTTTTTTCAAATTAACATCATTGAGGAGAAAATGGATAGGTTAAAGGTGTATCATAGGTTTAAGAGTTATTGAAAAACTAAAAGGGGGAAATTTCTAGGGAAAATCCCTCAAGTTGACATTGTTGTGTATCTTGTGATGGTTGAGAATGTAGAAAAGGTAGGTTAAAATTTAAAAGGATAGGAAAACCATATTGAGAGAAAGTTTTATGTTATTTAGGAAATAAAAATATTCATGTTTTCATAAGAAAAATTAATCAAATTATATTTCTATATGTTATTAAAATGTTTTACAAACTTGTCAAAATTATTAAATAGTTTTTAGTGAATGTGACTTTTCAAGGCTACCACATTGAAATATAAAAACATCATGTATTAAAAGAAATTTCATAAGATTCAACAAAATTCATAACTGGGAAACGTTAATATTATTTATAAAATCTAATAAATACATATTGATGTTGGAGATTATGAGGTGTTTTGTGCGAATGTTGGAGAAAAAATATGGATTCATTTCGAACTATAGTTTTTTTCAAAGTCAACAAATGATGGTAATATTTAATGTAGATTAATGAATACCAGTAAATATCCACCCCCATACAACAATTTTACAATCAAACTCTAAGAGAAAATTTTGGCTCCTCAATAATGTAAGAGTTTATGAAGATACTTACTATCTAAATTTATTATGTGAAAAATAATTACAAAGAGAAAAAGAGATTCCATCTATATATACAAGTGATATTTATAATAGTCTATGAAGATAAGTTGAAATTTTTTTGTTAAAAAAAAGGTAATTTTTCTGATAATTAATCTGTTTCATGGATATTGTGAAAAGGTTTCATGAAAGTGAACGTTGTGCGGTCAGGAAGAAATTTCCAACAAATTCATTGGTAATTTGATATTCTTAATGAGGATAAAATTGGAGAAACATGGAACAATAAATGACGTATAAAAATTTATTATTTTAAAAATAAATTGAAATAATATTTCTTATAAACATTTCATACACTTTTGTAGATTGATCAATGAGATTTAAATGTTTGAATATTTGTGAACCAAGAGATAAAGTGAGTCTGCTCCGGTATTGTAATAATTGTGTGATATAATGGATTAATTTTATTCCCAAATTAATTTTTTATTCTCCTTGGACTAGACCTAATAATAGTAATATTATTAAAACAAATTTTCTCATATAGGTTTTCATTTAAATTTGTATATTTCTTCAATAATAAGAGAGATGAGATTAATGCTCGATGATTAAAAATAATCTAAAAGGGGTCATGTTATAATTTTTCATACCTCGATTCATAGCCCCCCAGGGAATTTATCATAGTGGTTAAAATATTATCCTTTAAAGTTTGGACATATATCTTCTACTATTACCATACTACTCACCACATTTAACTAAATATCAGTAGAACTCAATACCCTCCCCTTACACAAATCAGGATCAATGAAATCTCAAAATCCATTATACAACACTATTATACTAGATCTGAGATTGAACCCTACAAATTAATCACCCCATAATGCTAGAAAACAAACATTTTATTCTATTAAATTTCATCATCCCTATCCATGTCAACATGTTAACGACCAAATCGATCATCTTGTTGTACCTCTCAAACTAGACCACTACTGATTACAACAATCCAATATATATATATAAATAAAAAATTCTTCTTGGAAAAGTGTAATTTATTTAATATAATATATATTATTAGATGCATTTATTTAACTCTTAAATCATCAACAAGTAAAGCATAACCATACACCATAATGGTGTGTGTATCTTTTTTATTTTTCTACACTATGAGTAATACAATTTCATTACATACCTTATAGGATCAGTGTAGTCTCTAATGATGGGGGTGAATAATCAATTTTCTTTTTTTCCTAATCCAAAAGTCCCTTAGAATATTTTAAACCCAATTAAATTTTAACTCTATTTTTAATTAGTTAAATGGGATATTTTCATATTTTGACATGGATTATAAATTATTTATATAATAAATAATAGAAAATAAAAGCAACACACTAAAATTTTGTTTCTCACTTAAAATAACTAATAATTTTTATTTCTATTATTTCAAAGTAAAATAATTTACAATACAATCTTATCATCAATACTAGTGGAGTTAGGTCATGTATCATCATCTATACCCATGTGTATACTACACTAACACAATATCCCTCAAGATTTATAACATATTTCATACAACATATTGTTTGTTTAGAATCACACTTTTTTCATAGCTTCAAATCATGATATCCCATTATAACTTGAATTCCATAGTTTTCATGGAATCACACAATATATATGACAATTTCTATATCAACTACAAATTGTCAGTAGATTACCAATTCTATAAAGGGTACATTTTCCTCTACTAGAATAGTTCCCCTTTAAACTTGTTATATGATCATCGAAGGAATTGAATTCATAAAGTATTTAAATATAAGGTTTTCCCTATTATCTTCATATCATGAAATAATTCTATAGAATCTACTAATCTTGATATCTAATTCATTCACGAAAAGGCTTGAATCTGAGGACCTAATGAATAGCTATAAAATTGGTATCTCCTCATCTCTTCATTCTTATTCCAACTTATTCAACCCAATAATTTAGTGCCAGTATGATATTTAGCTTACCCCTTTTCATTTTCATCAAACATGAACAACAAAATTATCATAATTTTCAAAAACAAATTTCCATCCTCATCTTATACATTATCAAGATAGTTCATGGGATTTCCTTTAAATATATAGCTCTTGGATCTCACATGTTGTAACTCTTATTATATTTCTAGATTTTCTGTACATATATAAGTCACATATATATTGTATTATGTATTAAAATTATAGAATATTTTATATACCATTTCATTCATAGGATTATTATTTATTTTATATAAATGATCTCCATCCACTATCCCAATATTCTCCTTTTCTATCATAATCAATTGCCTCTTATTTAAGAATAGTAGTGGAATTTTTTTCTTCTCCATAAAAAAATGTTGACGATTCTCCCTGATCATGGTTATTATTTTTTCATTTATCACTATCCTAATTAATACGAATAGTTAATTTCTATTTTTGTCATTCTCTTTATCGTAGGTGAATTTAGATCCTTTATATTTTACCAGTAGACTCAACTACATCTAATAAATTTCCTCTTAATAATCATCTAATCATTCCTTATTAATCTAATTGAGAATATTTACTATAGTCAAATATTATTATAGTCATAATATTTATAACAATTTGTGGTTCATGTCATTTCTATCCCCATTATTAACTCAAAAAACCCTAACATCCTATATGGAATATTTTGGTAGGACTTCTCTTATATATGGAATTATTTTATGATTTTTTCCTAAATATTTCCACAATAAATTAATTATAGTGTCATTATATTCACATCAAATTTCTCAATTGTATATTTCATTATTATATAGGGTTCATCTGTAACACACCAAGGATTTATAAAAATAAAATGAAATGCTTGAAATTTTCTTTATTGTAGATATTTATATGCAACATTTAAACATAATTTTATTGCTTCTATGTTTTGAATTTCGAAAAATTGTCATCTTCCATTTTGTTCAGTATGTTATTTGGAGTCTATTGGAACCAACATGTTTTTTTCTGAATCGTAACATACCCTCATGATTATTAATATAAATAGAAATATGACCCTAACAAATATTAATTTGTAATATTATTTTATTTTATTATGTCTATATGATAAATACATCTTGATTAATTTATAAATTTTATATAAAAGCAGTTGTAGTTTTTAAAATATTCACATTTTTATTAACTATGATTTTATATAGAAAATAAATTATGAATATTTGGGAAATTATTTTTAGAAAATGGACTTCATTTTTTAATTATGCACTTTGATAAATGCTTAGGGTAAATTTTGGGGATTTATCTGAAATAGTGGATTATTCGGTGAATAGTAAAAAATACAGTTTTTAGTTTAGGTGTGTTAATGAAATCATTAAGGATGTAATAATTATGTAATAAATCTGGTAAACCAGTGTAAAATAAAATAATTTATGAGGTTTACAAAGTGGATTATTCCATGGGAAAGCCCATGGTTTTGCGAATAGCACCAATGAGGTGTCCCTTGAAAATTATTAAAATATTTCCTCACTTTTGCTATAAATACCAACCCATTCCTTCATTAACTTCATTCCAAATTCCTCATCAACAATGATCTGGCCTAAATACCTCCCTAGTATCCCTAAAAAGGTTTCTTTAATCCCCCTAGGTCCTAACCATAATGTTCTTGGAGTTACTCTACATTGTAAGAAAATTCTCAATTTCTTTATTTTTTCCATTCATATTATTTTTTAGGTTGTATAAGAATTTATGTTTCCATACAATGTCCTTATTTCCAACTTATTCTTCATCTATTCTATATTATGAATCATTTTCGGATGGGTGACCCTTTTCCCCTTTATTTTTAATAAATTCTAAAACCATGTTGCATAGCCGTTAGGCTGCAGAATTTTTGTAAGGGATTGCACAATTATTCTTTTAGTTTGAGTTCCTTTCTTCTCTAATTATTTTTTCTCATTAACTTAACCAGAGGCAATAAATCTCTAGGAATCATGTATATCATGTATTTTCACTTTTTCATGGAATATTCATCTTCACTATTCTTCTCCTCTCCCACTTATTCAACGAATAAAAACGTTGTCTGTGGTATTTCGAATTACTGACATCGTAGATGATGTGATTTTAATTTTCCATTATTTCATTCAAGTATGGTCCAGAAAGAATTTATACAGATGAACTGGGTTATAATATATGTATTATATCTCATCCATGGTTCTGGAATTATGTTGTACTACTAGTTTTAATTTATAAGAAAAAATGAGGAAGTTATTAAAAAAGAACCACTAAAATGATCTAAATGAACATCATTAATGTTTTAACATTGGAATCATCCTTATATATAACATCAAAATGATAAATAGTATAAATTATGGTTCTGGAAATATTTAAATACCTTTCCATTCCAATTCTAGAGTTTCACTTCCAATCGACAAAAACATCCATCATGAACCAATCATTGAAATATTATAAGGTACTCACCCAAAATAGTGAAATGAACAAAATACTGATAATTATTGGGTTAAATGAGGTTATGAAATGATCATATAAGATTTTATAAACAATAAAATGTTTCTAAAAATACATATAACACTTTTTGACCATTATACAGGATGTTTAAACAAGTTTTATATAAGACAAACTTGAGGTAAGGGAATTATTAACCCAATTTCTAGCCTTTGGGTTAACCTTATTCTTCATTATTTATGTCGTATTTAAATTTTTTGTGTGATGAATTATGATTATAATATGTTTAGTTATGTATATATACAGAGTACATACATATTCCATCCACTATATTAACACTACAAGAAATCGGAGTATTTGCAACGGGTTATTTGCGACGGGATCCCGTCACAAATAACCCATCGAGGAAAATGGTGACACAATTAAAACTATTAGTGAAGAAAACGTCGCTAATAATATTAATAGTGATGGTAAAGATTATAGTCACGAATACTTCTCAGGTTATTTTTAGAAAAACCTATTTGCGATTGGCCCGTCGCAAAGAACTTTTGCGACGGGCCCGTCGCAAATACCTTTTGTGACAGGCCCATTGAAAATACCTTTTGCGACGGGCTCCTATTCCCACCACAAATACCTTTTCGAAAAACCCTATTTGCGATGGCCCCATCGCAAATACATTTTTCAACGGGCCTCTTTTCCTGCCGCAAATAGTTATTTCGAAATAACTATTTGCGACGGGCCCGACGCAAACACCTTTTATGACGGGTCCTTATTACCGTTGCAAATAAGTATAAAAAAATAAAAAATGAAATAATAATATAATAAAATAAATAATATTTTAATAATAATAATAACATTATAATTCAATCAAATATTAAAATAACAAATAATTCCAATATTTAGAACATTATAATTAATTATAATTTTAAATATTTTTAAAATTTTTAATATAATAAAATATGAATAATATTAAAAAACATTAACAATCATATTAATACTATAATATAAAAAATATAATATTATATAATATAATAATGTTATTATTACTATTAATATTTATGAAAATCTATTATTAATATTATTAAACTAATTAAAATATGAAAATTATCAATATTTGAATATATATATATATATATATATATATAAACATTAAAATAATAATAATAATAAATCAAAATTTTTTTAAATAATAAATCATATTTTTTTACCAATACTTGCAACAAAAAAATATAAAAAAATAATAAAATAGAGTAATATTATTATTAATAAAATAAAAAAACATTAGAAAAATAATACTAATAATAAATAATAAACTATTAAAAATCAATATGAATTAAATAATGCAACATTAACACAAATATAAAAAAGACAGAAACTATAAATAGAAAATAATTCATATTTTGAATTCAAAAAACTTTATAACATCAGAATAAATCACTGGTCCGAAGGAGGGGGGAGCTGGTCACTGGTCCGATGGAGGGGGGAGCTTGAGGATCTGGAGGAGCTGGTGGAGGAAACTCTATCCCTAATGCATAAGTCAGATGGTGCATGTACTCCATCTGCTACTGATGCTGCTGCTGCCACTGACTCATCAGCTCATCATACTCCTGCTGTTGTCGTTGTCACTCCTCTTCATGCTGCTGCTGCTTCTGACGCATCTCCTCCTGCTCCGTATGGAGACTCTCTATCAGCTCAGTTTGTGATCGCAACTGATCCTTATAATGTGATGCAGATGATGATGCATGAGCTCCTCTCAAGCTGGATTCCGACATCACAGCACTACCATAATAAGCCGCAGAAGTCAACTTAGAGCTGATACCGACTACTCGGCCCTTCTCGAAGCCATATTGGGTAGCCTGCATCCATGTGGCCTCATCAAAATGATGGCCACTGGTCAGATCAGATGTCTCGGACTGAACCTCATCCTTGGTCTATGACGTCGCGACCTCATATGACTCCTTCAGTTGCAATTTGAAATTAAAATTGTGAATATATTATATGCAGTTAATTTTGAAACTGAAAAACAAATAATATTGACCACAATCTGATTCTGGCGATCACCTCTAATCTCCCCAGTAACTGGATCACTATACATCCTCTGATATACGTCGTACTCTGTAATATCGGGCTTCTCGATAGCCTATAAGAATATAAAATAAACTGTTAATATTTAAAGTTATATAAAATATTTTCAAACAATGTGCATTCCAGATGCTGTCTATGCGTACTGAATGTAAAAATCCCAGCTCGATGAGTCACCTCCTGTCTCCCCTGATTCTGCCTCCCCAACGATGATCTCCTCTGAAATCCACCACTCAACCAGTGTGAACAAAATCCATCCCATACGTGGGATGAAATGTACTCTGGTCGGTGGGATCTATAGGACCCATCAAACAGAGTCACTCCAGCTTTTTTCATGGTCATTTTTCTTAAATTGGGTAAAAACTGAAGTAATCGCTGACGCATCACCACCTCCCATGCCTCATGGATGGAGTCACAAATGGTATCATTGATCAGATACCATAAAACCTACAAATAATTTACAATATCAAGTTATAAATGAAATAAATTTCAAAATAAAAAACTATTTATTTACATACCAACCAATGGCCGAACATGGCTTGCTGCACATCAAAGGGAATCTGTTCCCACGTGGTCCATGGCTGAGAAAAATAGTTGCACAAAATAGCATTGCCCTGTCAGACTTCTATATGAGGAAAACTGTAAAAAAATAATCGAACCTTTATTATGTAAATAAATTAATGAAATCTTAATAAAATGCACAGGTTATCATACCTCCGCGTACGTGGATCGAACCCAATATGCAGAAGTCGCTCGGGGATGGGGCCAGGGATCATTATTCATGCAAGACCACACCCCCTCCGTGTACTCCCTAAAGTGTCAGTAGGATGAGGGTCAGATGACCCGAAATCATCCTCATCCAAAGGTAGGTCAGCCTCTGAAAACTGACAAAATAGCTCATCGTTCATCTTAAACAGAAATTGAATGTTGTTAGAAAATTATTAAAAATTATTATTATATATACATATATATAATTTATGATTATATATGAGTAGAATTGAATTGTATTAATGTACACATTCATTATCATCTTCATATCTGACGATGTCATCTTCATATTCCTCCGCAATATCATCGATATCCATTTGAGTTTCAGTTCCATCATCTCTTACCATTTCAAATTCATTTGTGACATCATTAACATCATCTTCACCATCGAATCATAATTTTGGGATGTCATCATCTATACTCATGTTTCTTTGTGAAAAAGATGGATTTTGAGTAGTCTCTTGAAAAACATCAATTCCTTGCACGTCAGGGAAACAAGCTTCACTTTGAGAAAACATATTATCTCGAATTTTTATTTTTATTATGCTCAACCAATCACTCAGGTATCTTAGTGTAGCACATAACTTTTCATAATAAACTTGATGTGCCTGTTGAGCCAGTAAAAATGGTTCATTTACTGCAATAAGACTTTTATATTTAATATCGATGATTCCATGAGTAGGACGAACACGAACTCCTCTTTCAGTATCCAACCACTGACATTTTAACACCGTTATACACTACTGACCTAGATAACATAGTTCAATTATTTAATCAAGTATGACATCAAAGTCAACTTCATTTTCTCTATGATGAGATCCTTTCAATAAAATTCCACTGTTCATTGTTTCTTTGATTCCCCATATGCACGTTTATGAAATCGAAATCCATTCACCACATATGCGTTATAAGATTTAACCATTTTGGAATGTGGGTTACTCAATATACACAGATGTTTTCCAATTTTATCATCATGTTGAGACACCTAAAAATTTGTAAAATAATTATCAATATAATAAACAATAAAGTGAATGAGATGTTAAAACATGAAGAGTTTATGTTACCAGTTTTTGAAACCACAGAGAAATTTTTTTCTGCCGGCGTTCTTCGAGATCAGCTGCTGTAATTTGTGGAAGTTGTTTCTTGATATGATTATTATATAACCTAAAAAAATAATGTTACTTATTGTAACATAAATGATATAATAAGTGATAGAAGCACTTAGAGTACAAATGATGTCATCTCTACACAGTTGAGTAGAACATACGTATGAGCTCTGTGATGTTCATCATCCGAAAGCCATTGTTCATGAACTCCACCGAAACCAAGATCTAACTGATTAAAAACTGACAATTGATTGTCTATTCCATCATTAGGATTCCCCTCATTCCATCCCATGCGGTTGTGTTTTGAGGGATAATCAGATTCAAAATAGTGAGAGCAGAAAAAAGATATTTCTTCTTGAAAATAAGCTTCAACAATTGATCCTTCAACATATGCTTTATTACGTACTTTTTTTTCAACTTCTGCCTGCATATTTCGAATGTGTACATCCATAAAAATTGTAATGTACCTCCACACTTTTATTCATGTGGAAAATTTAATATCAAATGTTCCATTGAGTCAAAGAAATATGGTGGAAATATTTTTTCTAGATTACATATAATTACAACAACATCTTCTTCATGTTTTCTTAGAACATCATAATCTGCTGTCACTGCACAAATTTCTCAAAGGAAATATGATATGTCTGTTATCGAATCACAAATAATGGAATTCAACAGACCTCTTAATCCAATTGGCATAAGTCATTCCATTATAACATGACAATCATGACTTTTTAATCCGCTAATATAACCATTCTTTACACAACTACCCAAACTGGAAGAACAGCCATCTGGAAGTCTCAAATCTGCAATCCACTGACAAAATATTAAGCGAAATTCTTTGGAAAGTGTATAAGTTACTTTTGGATTCACTAACCTTTATGCTCTGACATTCTCAAATAGTTCGAGTTCTGGGCGCCTGCAAATTTGGGCAAGATCTAATCGTGCCTTTACATTATCTTTGCTCTTACTAGGTGTATCCAAAACTGTATGAAATAAATTATCAAAATAGTTCTTCTCAACATGCATAACATCCAACATGTGGTGGACCAACAAATCAGACCAATATGAAAAATCCCAAAAAATTCTCCTTTTTATCTAATTGTGTTCTTTCTTAAAGCCAAAAATATTCTGTTGGTTTATTGTGAGTCCAAATGTGATGGGAGGTAATGAAAATAGAACTGATTTTAACTCCGTACCTGATAGCATATTAGGAGGTCCATCTCTTTCAATTGTAATTTTTCTAAAATGAGTTTTGTTCCTCCGAAAAGGATGATCATTTGGTAGAAATCTGTTATGATAGTCAAAATCAAAAGGTTTTTTTCCATGTAAAAGCATAAATTCTTTGTTCTCACCCATACAGTAAGGACATGATTTCGGTCCATGTGTAATCTAGCCAGATAACATGCCATTTTCCAGGAAGTCACTAATTGTCCACATCAATGCTGCTCTTAGTATGAAATTCTGTTTTGCAGCAACATCATATATTTTGACACCAGTAATCCACATTAAATTTAATTCATCAATCAATGGTTTCAAATATACATCAATATTATTTTTTGGATGTACTCAGATTAATAAGGTCAAATAGATATAGAGCTCCTTGATCATCATCCATGGAGGTAAATTGTACGGAGTTATAAAGACAGGCCAACATGAATACTGACTACCATAAGATCCAAATGGATAGAAACCATCAGTGGAAAGATCCAGTCGCACGTTTCGAGCTTTTAAAGCAAATTCCGGATGCACTCTATCAAAATGTTTCCATGAATCACCATCGGATAGATGATTCAAGCTTTTACTTGTTGAAATACTCATTTTTTGCCATGACATCATTGTCGCTGTATTCTTAGACATGAATAAATGTTGCAGTCTGGATGTAAGCGGAAAATATCTCAACTGTTTTACAAGAATCAAGCTAGACTTCCCATGTTGAGATTCTTTATACCTCGGTTGTCCACATGTGGGACAACTATCCAACGACTAATTTTCACCAGAATATAAAATGAAATCATTTGAACATGCATGAATCTACTGACAACTATGTCCTAAATTCTGAACTAGCATCTTACATTCCTAGTAATTTGCATGCAAAAAATTTCCTTCATGTAACAGTGTTTTAACCAAAGAAAATATCTGATCAAAATAGTTGTTTGACATTCCATTATCTGATTTGATAGCCATAAATTTTGCAATTGTTTCTAACATGCTTATATTGCAACCAAGATATAATGCATCCTCAGTAGACCTCAACAACTCATAAAATTCAGATGGTGCCAACTCAGGATTTGAATCAATATCATCCTGACTTTCAGTATGTTGAATAGATTGACATGTAACATCATGTACTAAATTTTGAAACCGTGGTGGATCTGGAATCAAGTTAGTATCACCTTATCCGGAACTTCATTCACTGTGTTGATACCAAAAAACATAATCTGGTTGAAAACCAAAATGCAAGAGATGTCCCCAAACATTATCAAATGTGTCAAACGTTCTTAGTGTCCATTTTTTAGAAGGACATTTTATTGTGCCTTCTGAAACAAATTCTGGATTTGATGATGAAAATGATAAGAAATTCTCTACACTCTCAATATATACAGGATTTAAACCAGAACCGTTTGGATTTCTACGTTGATTTATCCATACATGGTCTTCTAATAATGACTGTTTCCGACTTCGTTGTTCCATATTTTTCTACAAAACATTAAAACATTACTGGTTTTAAATAATTTGATATTAGAATAATTCCCAAAAAGAGAAGATATTAAAACTACTTCTTAATAATTACCACTATTTACAGGCGACACAATTTTCAGGGAAATTACTGCCAATTACTGCTAATTATTGGTAATTTTTGGTAATTATTACTAATTATTGATAATTATCGATAATTATAACTAATTATTGGAAATTACTGATAATTATTCGAAACATGATTTGATATATTCTTAACATGTTCAAATCTTAAAGGGTCTTTAATATTTAGGTCATGATCAATAAAAAGTTTGCATCAGCTGTGTACAATGTTAACATAGAAAAATCCTCAAAAAGAGAAGATATTAGAAATACTTCTTAATAATTATCACTACTTACGAGAGACATAATTTTCAGTGAAATTACTGCTAATTACTGCTAATTATTGATAATTATCGATAATTACTGATAACTATTCGATACATGAATTGATCTATTCTTAACATGTTCATATCTTAAAGGGTCGTTAAAATTTAGGTCATTCTCAATAAAAGTTTGCATCATCTGAGTACAATGTAAACCCTATAATTTTCTTTTCTTGGTTGATCACCTCGCAAGTAGTGTTTCAATAAGACAACCCAAGTCATGTTGTTCACGTCTCTAAGAATCATCTCGCATTACCATCTACATAGATCATTGGTATGTAAAGGGTCATGTGATATGATTATTATAGATGAGAAAGACTTGACATGGATTGTCTTATTGCAATGCTACTTTCGAGGTGGTTAACCAAGCAAAGACAATTATAATGTTTACATTGGACACGGCTGGTGCTAAATTTTTATTGAACATGACCTAAATATTAATATTATTTTTTCATAAATATTAATTAGATAATAATAACATATGTTACTAACTATATACTAATTATATACTAATTATGTTACAAATTAGTAATGGGAAGATATGCAGAGACCAGGTGATTAACCACTCATTCAATGGAAAAGCAAACGTGATTGACCACTCTTCCACCTCAATTCACTTTTCATCTATGTGTTGATGATTGATAGGAAACTTCTATCTCCACATGTAATATTCAAATTCACTTGCAGGTTGATTTTGACAGTGAATGAAAATATTACATATGGAGACAGAAGTTTCTTGTCATGCATCAACACATAGATGAAAAGAGAATTGAGGTGGATGAGTGGTCAATCACATTTGTTTTTTCATTGAACGAGTGGTCAATCACATTTTCTGCTAATCACTTTGCTGCTAATTATTTTAATCACATTGCTGCTAATTATTTTAATCAGTTTGCTGCTAATTATTTTAATCACTTTGCTGCTAATTATTTTAATCACTTTGCTGCTAATTATTTTAATCACTTTGCTGCTAATTATTTAAATCACTTTCCTGCTAATTATTTTAATCACTATGCTGCTAATTATTTTAATCACTTTGCTTCTAATTATTTTACTCACTTTACTGCTAATTATTTTAATCACTTTCTAATTATTTTAATCACTTCCTAATTATTTTAATCACTTCCTAATTATTTTAATCACTTATTAATAATTTTAGTCACTTGCTAATTATTTTAATCACTTGATAATTATTTTAATCACTTGATAATTATTTTAATCACTTTCTAATTATTTTAATCACTTGCTAATTATTTTAATCACTTTCTAATTTTTTTAATCACTTGCTAATTATTTTAATCACTTAATAATTATTTTAATCACTTGCTAATTATTTTAATCACTTGCTAATTATTTTAATCACTTTATAATTATTTTAATCATTTTCTAATTATTTTAATCACTTGCTAATTATTTTAATCACTTGCTAATTATTTTAATCACATGCTAATTATTTTAATCACTTGCTAATTATTTTAATCACTTGATAATTATTTTAATTACTTGCTAATTATTTTAATCACTTGATAATTATTTTAATCACTTGCTAATTATTTGAATCACTTGCTAATTATTTTAATCACTTGCTAAGTATTTTAATCACTTTCTAATTATTTTAATCTCTTGCTAATTATTTTAATCATTTGAATTAAATTGATTTTTATTTTAATTCCTAATTATTTGAATTAAATCCCTATTTATTTTATTTGATAATTTTTTTAATTATTTGATAATTATTTTAATTAATTATTTGAATTAAATAGCTATTTATTTTAATTATTTTCTAATTATTTGAATAAATCTTATTAAATCTCTATTTATTTTAATTTATAATTATTTTAATTATTTTCTAATTATTTTAATTATTTGTAATTATTTTAATTATTTGCTAATTATTTTAATTATTTGAATTAAATCGCTATTTATTTTAATTAATTTCCAATTATTCAAATAAATCTAATTATTTGAATAAATCTATTTTAATTATTTGAAAATTTCTAATTAAATCTAATTCTTACCAAATAAATATCCCCTAGGAGTGTCAAACCAAGAGTGCAGCAAGGCCCGTTGTCGTGTACCAGGATACCCCGTGTCATGCCCGAAACTCCTTGTCAGAGTTTTCAATCCTAGGTACATCTGTTCCAGAGCCGCCTCTACTTGTTCGTATCCAGACAAGGATTTATTTGATTGATAAACCAAAAACTATACTAATTATACCGAATTAATTATGACTAATTATTGATAATTATTTATATCAATATCAATTTATTAATATAACTAAATATAAATAATAAATTAATTTAAATCTAATTTTATTAGAACAATAATTAAAATTAATATAAAAAAATAAAATAAATATAAAATTATATAAAACGTAAATACCTTTGAAATCTTAAATCTATGGACCCCTTTGATTGCCTTCCGACAGTCTCAAAAAATAAGTTGAATTTTTTTTTGTTTAAAACTAAAGCTTCAAGGAGAATAGAGGAGAAGAAGAAGATTTGAATGTTTTAAAAACTGAAATGGTTGGGGGTATATATAGGTTAATGTATTTGAAACAGGATTATTTTTGACGGGTTATCATTCACAAATACCGCTATTTGCGACAGGTCTCGTCGCAAATTCTCGCCGCTCGCATTAATTTCATTCGGCATTTAAAAAGGCTTTTGCGATGGGAACCATTGCAAATACTTTCCTGCCGACATAACTTTAGTGACGAGTGGAGATTCCCATCACAAATACCCTGACGCGGTATATAATATTTGTGACATGATTATTTACACCGGGTAGCCATCGCAAATTCTCGCCACCCACATTAAATAAGGTCAGCTTTTAAAAAGGTTTTTGCGACGAGAACTGTCGCAAAAACTTACCTGCCGACATAACGTTAGAAACGGGTGGAGTTTCCCATCGCAAATACCCTAACATGGTAAATACTATTTACGACGGGTGGCCTTACCCATCGCAAATAGTATTCACCGTGGCTGGGTATTTGAAACAGGGAGTAGCCACCCGTCACAAATACTTTACCCACGTTTTGGCATGAAATCCGTGCCAAACCTATTGTGACGGGGACATTTCCCCCATCACAAATGATATGTTATTTGTGACAGGAATATATTTCTGTCACAAATATCAATTTCGTCAGAACTGTTGTGATTAGAATATGTCCCGTCGCAATAAACCCTTTTTCCCGTAGTGTAAGTCTCACTTCAATTATATTATATTTATAAGGAACTTTTCATTTAAAATCATATTTTAAAATTCTGTTTCACAAAATTCAAAATCAATATTTTTATGATAATATTCATGTTCCATGATTTTGTTCTGGATCTTGGGAATTGTTTATTATGAAGGCTGGGACCTATATTTATCTCCAATTCATTGGGTGTCTATAAGTTGGAGGTCTTCTATATGGTTACTCCAAGTGTAACTACGATGGTTACACAAATAGTAAGGTATCCATGAGGGTTATAAATTATAAGGGAGCCTTGAAGGTTTCAAGATTACGTAAGTAATTCCCCAAGATAACTTTATGGTTCTACTAATGTTCATAGGTATTATGGAAATCACATGATTCACAATGTAATTATATATATACAGGTGATAAGTATGTCTTATGAAAATGATTTCACACGTTACAAGTATTCATGGACTAATGTGTTCTTTAATTATTTTTTTCTCCCTTACTAGGTTTTTATGCTCATCCAATCTTTTAAATGAATTTTCATAGGATAATGGATGTGTAAGACAAATAAGGAAGCCATGTAAATTTTTTAATAATTTTCAAGGAATCATGTTTTATGTTTTAATGTTTTTAATTTTGAAAAAATGGAAACTGTTTTTATAGTATCCACTATGTATCAATTTGTAATGATATGAATGTATTATACCCAAAATCTCTAAATATCTAAACATGAAAAAATCCTAAATGTAAAAGGAAGTGATTTATTGACTAAATACAATATTATGTATATAATAAGGTCAGATCCATATAGTTGGTATCAGAGGATGGTTTAGATGACCTTAGGGGTTATGATGATGTTAAAAGAATACCATAAATACTTTTTACTCTATCATTAATTTTAAATGTTATAGCATTTAAAGGCTGCCAATTTTCTTTATCTAATATATTTTTGTTCCAAATGGTTTTCCATAGATAGATCAGGGATGCTGAAGAGCAGAGGCACCGACAGAATGACATCTTTCTAGATCTATAGCCAAGAATGGTAGGGATTGGAACCGTTTGGTTTTTGAAAGTAAAGGCTCAGCTAATGCTGGAAATAAATGGTTGTAGAATCCATTCAACAGAACAATTAGAGGTACCAAAACAGAGCATGGAATTAGTGGAACATTTTATGATAAAACACCCTCCTACTTTCAATGGATTTTCTGACCCAGTAGAAGCTGAAGGATGGATCAAATCCCTTGAAGAGATATTCAATGTTATGGGATGTTCAGAAAATAAAAAGTCAAGTCTTTCTATTATCATATCGAAGGTGAAGCTAATTTTTGGTGGTCAATGGTAAAGAATATCAGGGGTATAGAGTATTTTTATGCCTTAGAGTGGGATGAATTTAAATGTATTTTCCTTGAAAAATATTTTCCTAAGGTGGTGCGACTTAGGATAGAGAAGTAGTTCCTTCAATTGAAGAGAAATGAAGAGGATTCAGTGGCTGTGTATGAAGTGAACTTCACCTGACGGGTTAGGAATACTCCAAATCATATGCTAGATCTTGATATAAAAATAAACCGCATATATTTTGGGCTGAAACCAAGGTATTGAAGGGTGTTGGCCTCCCGTGAATTCAAAAGTTATGATGAACTTGTCCGATGCGATGGGAGGGTATTGATGGAGTTTGATGATGATCATGTGAATTTTTGAAATGAGGAGAAGAAGAGGTCCAGTTAGCAAGTTATGGGTAAAAATCAACCAATGAAATCTGACGGGAAGAAAATCTAGTTTCCTGTTTGTGAAAAAGGTTGCAAGAAACACACTGGGGAATGTCTTAGCAAAACATGGAAGTGTTTTAAATGTGGTATGTTTTGAAATATGTCATGAGATTGTAATTAAAATTATCCTAACACTAATCCTAATAATTAAAATATAAAGTGCTTAAAATGTGGCGAGATGGGTCATTATGAAAATGCTTTCCCAAAGATAGATATGAATGATGCAAAGAAGTTAGACTATAAGCAGAAAGGTGTAGTGAGATCCTATGCGACTACATCAGCAGATGTTTGGAAATCCAATTAAGTTGTATCAGGTACTTTTTTTGTTCACTATGATTTTGCTAATGTTTTGTTTGATATGGAGTCTACACATTCCTTCATGTCTAAGGAATTTTCATGTAAATTGGAAACATCACCTCATCAAATGAGACCTGAACTTGTTGTTAAAACACTAGGGGGAAATATTATAGTGAAGAGTAATTATAATATTCATTTTATTGTGGTCTGTGGAAAGAATTTACCAAAAAACCTTGTAGATTTACCCTCAGTCAAGTTTGATGTTATTCTGTGAATCAATTGGATTTCTGTTTATAATGATATGATTGACTGCAGAGCTAAAGAAGTTTTTTTTCAAAAAGTGTTTTAGTTTGTATAAAATAATGAACACATATAATTGATAACATATAATAAATATATGAAAATGTTGAAATATGGAAATGAAAGTTATCTTTCTCATATTCCTGAAAACATTGGAACTTTTCATATTGATGTTGTGCCTGTGGTAAATGAATACCTTGATGTTTTTCCTAATGAGTTCCTAGGTGTCATAACAAATCTAGAGGTTGAATTCACAGCTGACTTAGTTCCTGATGCTAAGCTAATTTCAAAACCCATATATCGTATGTCTCAAATAGAACTTATTGATTTCAAAAATCTATTACAGGATTTTCTTAACAAAGGATTCATTCATCCTAGCACATCACCACAGGGAGAACCTATTTTGTTTGTAAAAAATAAATATTGTTTCATGATACTTTTCATTGATTATAGAGATTTGAATAATATCACTGGTATAAAGATGTATCCCTTTCCTCATATTGAAGACTTGTTTGATCATATCTAGGGAGCTCAGTACTTTTCCAAGATTTACATGAGATCCGGATACCCTTAGCTGAAGGTGAAGGACGATGACATCCACAAAACAACCTTCTGCACTAGATATTGGGATTAGGAATATATTGTTATTCCTGTTGTTTTAACTAATGCACCTGTCGTATTCATGAATCATATAAATAGAGTATCTCAGGAGTTCTTGGATATGTTTGTGGTTGTATTTATTAATGAAATTTTGGTATTTTCTAAGAATAAAGAGGTGATAGAAAAACATCTAAGGGTTTTTTTAAAAACCATAAAATAAAAGAAACTGTATGGAAAAATCATCAAGTATGATTTTTGGTTGCAAAAGATTTAGTTTCTTGGGAACATTGTAAATAAGGATGGAATAACAGTTGATCCTCTCAAAACAAAAGATGTTGTGAATGGCCAAGACACTCCAATGTTATAGAGATTTATAGTTTTGTGGGGTTAGAAGGTTATTAATGACGTTTTTAAGAACATTGCTCATGTATCTAGCCTGATAACTAAGTAAACATGGAAAGGGGTTAAATTTGTTTGGATAGAAGAATGTGATGTCTATTTTCAAGAATTGAAGAAGAGATTGGTAAATGCTCCAGTTTTGGCATATCCTTCCCGAAAGAGTGATTTTTTCAACTAAAGTGATGCTTCATTGAAGGGAAATGGTTGTGTTTGGATGTAGAATGATCAAGTAATTGCTTGTGATTCAAGATAACTAAAACCTCATGAGATAAATTATCCCACACATGATTTGGAATTTTTATCTATGGTATAATTTTTTTAAATGTGAACATGTCATTTATACAGAGCCAAATGTCAGATATATACAAACCATAAAAGTCCAATGTATATATTCACTCAGATGGAATTAAACATGTGGCATATAAGATGTCTTGAACTGATAATGTATAATGATTTCATAATCAATTACCATCATGGAAAAGCAAAAAAAGTGGTGTATTCCTTGAGTCGAAAATATCATGCATTATTAACCATGTAACGTTTGGAACATGATCCATTGATTAATGATTTGTTGAATTTTGGCTTAAATATTGTTGATGCAGGGAATATATCTATTTTGTTTTAGGTTACAGTGCATCCTTCATTGTCAGACAGAATTAAGTGAGAAAATAAGGATGATCGTGAGATATAGAAAAAAGTTATAATTGGATAAAATGGGTTAGCTTTGAAAATTTAACCATGATAAAGTTTGAGTTTTATGATTTGGAAAATGGTTGTGAGTGCCCTGTGATTCTCAGTTGAAGAATTATTAGTTGTGTGAAGCTCATTGTTCTCCATTTTCAGTTCATCCTAGCTGTACTATGATGTACAGAGGCTATCAGAAGTATTACTAGTGGGATGGAATGAAAAGAGATATTGCAGATTTTACCATGAAATATTTTACATGTCTATAGGTTAAAGTAGAGTGGAAGTTACCGAAGGGGATGCTTTATAATTTTCCAGTTCCAGAGTGGGAGTGGGAGAATGTATCCATGGTCTTTGTGGTGGAACTACATAATACCTCTCAAGGTAACAATAAAATTTGGGTTATTGTGGATCAGCTGACAAAATATGCACATTTCTTTCAATTCTAGATACAATGTATTTAGATCAGCTTTCTCGATTTTACTTCAAGAAGATTGTCTGATTACATGGAGTTACACTTTCCATTGTATCTAACAGGGACCCATGATCACTTCTATCATTTGGGAAGGACTTCAGAAGTCGTTGGGAAGAGAGTTAAATTTATGTGAAGAAATTCATTCTCAATCAGATGGGCAGTCAGAACGAACAATTCAAACATTAGAGGATATTCTTTGAGGTTTTCCAATGGACTACTAGGGAAGTTGGGATCAAAATATTTCTTTAGTTGGGTTTTCTTATAATAACAGTTTTTATTCCAGTATAATGATGGCACCTTTTGAGGCTTTTTTACAAAAAGTGGTGTCAGACACCAGTGTTTTGGGATGAAGTCGGTGAAAGAATGTTGATGGAACCTGAATTAGTAGAGAAAGTGGCCAAGAAACTGAAGATGATTCAGTAGCACATGGGGAAAGATCAGAGCAGGAAGAAAAGGTATGCATATAATAGAAGGATATACTTCTCTTTTGAGGTGGGTTACCATTTTATCCTTAGAATATCTCCTTGGAAAAGTGTGATTCATTTTGTTATAGAAGGAAAGCTATGTCTGAGTTTGATCTATCCTTTTGAAATCCTGGAGAAAGATGGGCCAGTAGCATACTTAGTATCTTTGCCTCCGAGTTTTCTCAGGAACACAATGTTTTTCATGTTTCTTTGTTGAGGATGTATGTACTAGATACAAATCTTGTTTTGAGACCAGAAGCTATCCAGCTGGAGGAGAACCTTTCATATGAAGAGAAACCAGTTCAGATTATTTATTGAAGGGAAATAGTATTGTGGAATGAGTTAATCCACAACGAAAAGGTTTTGTGGAGAACCCACATGGTTGAAGAAGAAACATGGGATTCTGATAATGCTATGAGGGAAAGTTACCCTCACTTGTTTAATAGGTAAATAAAACTGGGAGGATGCAATTTATAGAAGATATGGACAATGTAACACCCCAAGTTTTTTTAAAAATAAAATGAACTTCTTGAAAATTTGTTTAATGTAGATGTTAATAAGTAGCATTTAAACATAATTTTACTACATCTATGTTTTGAATTTCAAAAAATAGTCGTCTACAATTGTGTTCAGTATGTTATTTAGAGTCTATTAGAACCAACTTGTCTTTTTTGGTGAATAGTAACATACCCTTATGAATAGTAATATGACCCTAATGAATAGTAAGTTGTATTATTATTTTATTTTCTTAAGGTGTTAATATAATGACATTTTGATTAATTTTTAAATGTGATATAAAAGGAATATATTTTTCAAATTATTATCTTTTGAATTATGTTTTATTTTATTTAAAATTTTAATTAAAAATATTTAGAAAATTATATTAAAAAAATTATACTTCATTTTTGAATTCTACTCGTCGATAAATGGTTAGGGTGAATTTTTGGGATTTTTATGAAACAGTTGATTTTTGTTGAATAGTAAAAAATATAGTTTTGAGTTTCAGTGTGTTGATGACATCATTACTGATGTAATAATGATGTAATAAATCTGGTCGACTTTTTTATAGTAAAATAAGTTATGAGTTTTCCCAATTGGCTTAAACCATGGTAAAATACCATGGGAAAGTCCATGGTTTTCCATATACCACTAATGAGGTGTCCCTTGAAAATTATAAAAAAATCCATCACTTTTGTTATAAATAACAACCCATTCGTTCATTGACATCATTCCAAATTTCTCATAAAGGGATATTTGGCCATCTTACCTCTTTAGTATCCCTCCCATGTATTCCTCAAGACCCCAAGGTCCCAAAGTTCATGTTCAATTAGTTACTCTAGAAGGTATGAAAATTATCAATTTCTTTCTTTTTCCATTCAAGTTCTATTTTATGTTGTATAACATTCATGTTTTCATAAAATGTTATTATTTAATTATTATTCTAGATCTATTATTTATTATTATTCATTTCTGAATGGGTGACCCTTGTCCCCTCTCTATTTAATAATTTTTAAAATAATGTTTCACGGTAATTAGGCTGCCAATTTTTTCTAAGGAATTTCTCATTTATTATTTTATTTTTAGTTTCATTCTTTTCTTATTCATTATTCATATCTTCTTACACAAGAGGCATGAAGTATCCAGGAATCATGTCTATTCAGGATGTTCTCATGTTCGTGGAAATTTTTTCATCAATATTCTTCTCCTCTCAAACTTATTCAAGGAATAATAACATTGTTCGGGATGTGTCGAATTACTGACATCGTGGACGATGTGATTTCCATTTCCATTAATTCTATCATGTTTGGTCATGAAACCATTTCTATCATTGAATCGGGTTATAATATATGATTTATGTATCATCCATGGTTTTGTAATTCTTTTGTACTCATGTTTTTAATTTATATGAAAAAATGAGTTTGTTATTAACCAAGAACCACTCAAATGATCTAAATGAACATCATTAATAGTTTATCTTATGAATCCTCCCCATATAAAACATAAAAATGATAAATGGTATAAATTATGGTATTGGAAATATGTAAATACATTTTCCATTACAATTCTGGAGTTTTACTTCCAATTCTGGAGTTTTACTTCAGACGTGGCCTTGTGTAATCTCCTACAGGTTCCCGGTGTTGCTCTGTGACCAATCTGTAGTTTCTTGGAGGGGGGGATCTTGATATGGGAACGAGTGTGATTTTTATGGATTTTTGGTTCAATTTTCTATATATTTGTCTGTTTTCTGTGAATATGATGATATTTTGTTCTAGTTTGTCATGGCTAGTTCTCCCCTACTCCTCTCAAGTTTTCTCATCACCACCAGCTTTCTTCGAAACCCGTTTATGGTGTAGTCTTGGTTCTGATTGGAATAGATCCACGTATAAAGTGAAATTTCTATTAATGAATGATCAGAATTCCCTTATTGGTGGAATTTCCTTGGTGTGGGTTTGGTACATCCAGTCCTAGGTGACGATGGATTGGACTCGTGTCCCTTAGATTGCCTTTTGGGATTCTTCAGCTGTGGTGGTTGGGCTTCTTGTGGAGTTTGGTGGGGTCTTCCAAGATGGAAGTTTTTGGTGTCGTCATGGAATCACATTTTCTTGGAACTTTTCATATTTTTTTGGGTTGGTTTTCGAGACTCTGATTTTGACGCTTTAGCTGGACTCGACCTCTTAGAACAAGACACAAAGGAAGATTTAGTGCAGGCAGTTGACCTATACAGGCTACATGGAACTGGATGTTAGAGAGGGTACATAGTCAGCAATAAGATCCAGCCTATGGTTTGACACATTACACTTTCTAGCCATACAGTCTTGCATCGGTGGAGTTTTTTAACATGTTTTAAATGTTGGGGAGAGGAAAATCCAATGTGTTAGTCTGGGTTTTATTTTCATGATCTTTGGGTCATGGTATGTTTCTGTCCATGATGTCAGTTTGGGTTTCCCCAATTCTTACCTTAAAATGAAGTTTATCATTTCTTATAATAAAAAAATATAAGGCCTTCAGGCCATTAGAGTGTAAGGAACTAACCTGAAACAATGCAAGGAACAAAATACTAATAATTAAAGGGTAAAATGAGGTTATGAAATGATCATTTATAATGTTATACACATGAAAATGTTTCTATTAAATTCTAATAACACTATTTTAACCATTATACATGAAGTTTAAACAAGTTTGTAGTAATACATGACTGAGGTATGGATATTCTAAACCCGATTTCCATTCTTTGGGTTGACCTTATTCTTCATTAGTTATGTGGTATTTAATTGTTTTTGTGATGAATTATGATAATACTATGTTTAATTATGTATATTTACAGAGTATATACATATTTTATCGAATCTATAAAGTCTCACTCATATTATATTATATTTATAAGGGATTGTTATTTTAAAATCCTCTTTTAAAATTATATTTAACAAATTTTAAAAATCAATGTTTTTATGCTAATATTCATGTTGTATGATTATATTCTGGATCATGGGTATTGTTTATGATGAAAGATGGGACAAATATTTCTCTCAAATGCATTGGGTATATATAAGTTGGAGGTCGCTCGTATGGTTACTCTGTAGAGACCCAAAACTTGACGTACATAGACATTACATTACTTTTGCGGAATACTTAATACATGAAAAAATAGAGGCCCAAAGACCGTATTAGTTTAGTGTATTTGGATACTCGGAACATAATCTTCTAATCATGGTGAATGATCTTCAACATCTCCCATAAAGATCTTCCACTTTGGTTTTCATACCTAAAACCATTCTTTATATCCTGGGGAAAAGAAAACATAAAAAGTGTGAGCTCAAATACTTAGTAAGGGTAAACATGGAGAACACAAAAACAATCTATAAACATTTGAATGTTAAAACAAGAACATAAAACATCAAAATCTTGAGCAAAGACATAAATCTTGGTTGTAAATAAGTCATAGATCATAAAGGAACAATAATCATGATAAAATAAAACATGTAATTGTGGAAAACCATTAATCACATGGTATGATTTCCATAGTAGCCTAGGAATTACTGCCAAGACCATCATAGTGGACAAAGTCCCTTACTGAATCGAGTTCACTCCTCGTTCCAATCATGTATCACATAACCAGATTAACTTTCCATTCCATCCATGTCTATCTCATGAGATTTAAATCATTACCCAATGCATTTGAGGGAGATATAGGTCCCACCCATCTCATAATGAAATCATTCTTACTTGTGCCATACAATAAACATAAAACATTCATCATAACCCAAATAATAAAATGGGTTTCAAAAACATCATCCCTTCATCATATAGTCCATATAAAACAAATGGATATCATTTCATCACAAGATAAATAACACCATGTAAATAATAGAGAAATTATACTTGAAACATAAATTTGCTAAATAATGTCATCTTAGATGGAATATAGTTTTGATGAAACTCTTGAAATGAATTCTTGAGGAAAATATCCTTTCTTCTTTAAAATCATTTTTTTTTCACAAAATGACACAAAATTTTAAATGAAAAGGATTTTATTGAAAATAACCATGAAATCTTGTAGAGTTAGTTTCATGAAAATTAGGCGTTATGAAACCGTAAAAATTCATTCATGTCGTATAAGTTAAAAAAACATTCTCCTCATACTTTTGCTGGAAAAGACAAAAAGTTCCTCGTATTGTAAATAAAAGAAAGATTATTTCCATAACACAATGTAAAAGTCAAAGAGGGGTAAACATGACTTTAAAAATACATGTAAGAATAATAAAAACTTTATGAAAAACATTTTTATGGACATGGATGAAAAATATAACCCCAGTAAATACTTACGTATAAGCAATCTCAGATAAAAATAAGAATGAAAAATTATCCCTTACCATAGATCCAATTTTTTCTTTATGTGTTCGAAACTACTGTATTGTGGAATTAAAAATATTATTAACTTGTAACAGAACAATAATAATATTTATGATATCATATATGATTCACATATGACTTTATATTACCTGTTCTTTTGTCAATTCCATGTTAAAGCATCATTTTGGGTAAAATCGTTTCATTTATCGTACGTGTTTGGAATTGTTGTTCTTGAGATTATTACTTATATCCTGATTTACATAAATCCATAATTTAAATCATGATTTATATATAAAATATATATTTAGAATATGAATATATATGGTTGATCAATAAATGGAATGAAATACACCGTTCATGGAGACGGTAGGCCGTACGTACGCATGAACACTATATTCGTTTCCTTATTGAATTGAATGGAATTAATTAAATGAAACACATATGTACATAAATCCAGTATCATTATTGTGTAATATCATTCATTATTATTTTTTATATATAATTTATAATCATTCTTGAATGGTTAACATGGAGAATGAATCTCATCGTATCGTGGAGACGGTATTCTGTACGTACGCACGAGCAATGATATCATTCCAATAATTATTGAATAGAATTTGAGTGGATGATATAATATCTCAGAATTATTATGATGTTATAATAACCATATATAGTTATTATTTACACTATTATACACATCCAAGTTTGGTGGTGGTGGAAAAACAGATTACACAATGGTGTGGAGACGGTATTCCGAACATACGCATACGTGGTGATTTAATTTTCCATAGGATGGATAGAAGGTGAAATGGGGTTGTTTCGTATTTATAATAACATATAAGTATATTATTTATACTGATTTTATTAATTTAGAATGAAACAACTAAAGAAGAGGACATAGAAGAATAAATAAACTTGAATGAATTGGTAGAAGAGTTTACCTCTTCTTCGACGCGCCTTCTCTTAACCTCCTCTTAGGGCACTAAAGTTGGTATTTGAAGAAGAAAAGTACCTCTAGTAGGTTTATATGGAAGTTTATAAGTGAAATGGTTTGGGTTTGGCTAATCATGAAGGCTCAATGTTTGTGAAGAGGAGAGGGGGAATGTGCCCTTTTATAAGGGAGGAGATGGGTTCCTTTGGAAACCTCAAAAATATTAATTTCATATAAATTCAAAACCCACTTAAAAACTACCAAAATTACTCAAATCCGATGAATAGATGATATAGGGTTGTAATCTCATCAAGAAATAAAATTTAGACATGTTGGAAATTTATTTTAAACCTTATAAAATTTATTTATCTTTATTTAATCTATTTAATTTTATTTGTTCTAATAATATTTGAAATTTTAAATTGTTATAAATAAATATATATGTGTTGTGAATTGTCCATAATTGGATACTATATGACATTTTAGATCATATAAATTTATATTTAATATTTTGAAATATTTTTGTGATTTTGAAACAATTTTATAATACGTTATTTTTATAAAATAACAATAGAGTCAATTTTGACACTATTCATTTATTTGAATTTAAATAAAATATAGAAAGAGAATATATTCGAACCAAAATATTTAATAGATTCCTAATATGTCTTATCATCTTTAAAATTCGTGTATCTCATTAAATGTTTCTTATAATATGTATTTTAATATTTTTAAAACCATTTATTTGATATTTCAATCAATATAATAATTTCAACATCACTACTGTGTCATCATTAATGATAAATATATAATCCCTAAAAATTATAAATAAATCAACATGATGTATATAATTTTATTATATTTTTTGAGACTATTAAAGTCTGAAGTTTTATTATGTTTATCACTAAATTAAAATTATTACACATGTAAGATATAAGAGAGTGACAAGTTGTCAATTTCTTTTGTTTTAATAATAATTATATACATTTCACGGTCAAAAGTCCATGAAATGAATCTATTCCAACCCTTAAGTGATATGGGTTGACTTTTATTCATCCAATTCAATTTTGAAAAGTGTTAGTATAATTTTATAATCTTATTTTTACCCTTCATTACCCAATTTAACTTTAACTGTATTAAATAAAAATTACTATAGTTACTATTCATAATATCAAAAAAATAAAAGTAACATATTAACATAATTTGGATTCACTAAATCCAAATATGGAATCCATTTTTCAAAATTCAAAACACAGGTGTTGTATTAATTAATTTAAAATTAATCACTCTATTGGAAAAACGGGTTTTAAAAGTTAAAACATTGCAAAAGATTGAAATGTTTTTACCTATGAATTCAACGTAAAATTGATGATAATGACTAAAATTATATAAAATGGTAAAAATATTTTTTATTTATAATATAAAACCATTAAATATTATAATTTAACAATATAAATTATCTCGATGAAAAAAGGTGTTTTTAATTAAAATTTAGCATATTTTTACTATTCATCAAAATATGAAGGTTATTAGAATAATATCAAAAATTTATCGAAAGTAAATTTTTATATCCTGATTCCAAGTAATAAGTTCTATTTGTCAAATTGAACTTATAAAAATGTCAAAAACTAGATTTAATGTTGGTGTGCCATCAAAAGGCGGTAAAACTGTATTTTTTGAAAAATACTTATTTAACCTGGAAAATTTATTTTGTTCTCATACCATGTTCTATAAAATTTTTAAGATGAATTATAATGTCATAAAATTAAAAATTTAGTAACTACTATTCATAACGTCTAGTTCATAATTATATTATAAAAATATATCATTGTTTAGTGAAACCCAGTATTGCGTACAAAACATGCTATCGAGGACGCCCGGTATTGCATGAAACAGTAGCCAAGAAAAATGTTGTGTATACAACAAAGCTGATACAGTGTTTCATGTAGCGCAAGATGATCATGGTGTAGCATATAAAACAAGACATCAAATAAATTAAAAATAATATTTCTCATAAAATCTTGAGGTTTTACATTCTTCCCCCCTTAAAATGAATTTCACCCTCAAAATTCATCAAGGTTATAAATGGTTTACTACTTGAAAGTTTAATTCATAGAAACCCACATCGTAAAAAGGAATACTAAAATATAATTTTTAAAAGTGATGTATGAAACATAATGGTAACCCAAATTAACTCATCACTGGGTTTCCACATAGGATAACATAGGTGAAAATATGGATATGGAAGAGAAATATAACCATTAAGTTCTCCTGAAGAGTGGTAGAGAACATGGCTATTAAAAATACAACAATCACAAAGCCATAAATTTGTGATGATCTAAATTAAAATATGATTCATCATATTTGAGGTCACTAGGAAAACATTTTTGGTTTTCATGATCATTTCCCTAATGTTAGAGAATTAAAAGAAATACATACTTTATTTTGGTACAATCTCACTATTGTTCGTGCCTTTAACAATTTACAATTCATCACTTAAAGAAATGAAGTTGAGTTTGTCTTCCATGAAGTGTTAACAGATCATGTGATAGAATGATAGGTCATTCCATCTGTCTCAAACATAATGTTAGCAAAATTTATATACATAAGTCCATCTTATTTTGAGATTAATCATATATGGTTTAAAAAATAGGCTTGTACTTCATATATCATACCGCTTAATAAAATAAAACTAGTTTCTTCTAACTAGGGGCTTCCTGTAGTCCAGTGGTAGGTGATAAAGGCATGTCACACTTTGTTTGTTCAATTCCCGCAATCTTGTCCGACGCGAAACGTTGTCATCTGTCCTGCATGTTGTACTTTTTCTAAAACATCACCATTATAACATTAAAAAAATAATATCGAAAAAAGGTTCTAGCCTTAAACAATACTATCTGATGTCCAATCATTAGGCTTATCCAAAATAATTCTCTCCAATCTCATAGTTTAAAGTAAACTATTACTAGAAATGTCATATAATGAGCATGTGAATACCATCATCTATCATATGATATATCTTATTGGTCACATTCCACACATGTGGATACCTTAATAATGTATTCTATTGAAAAATGAATACACATTGAACCTTATTGAAAACATTAATTCTGTCAAAAGTTATCTCTTTCCACATACCAAAATCCCAAAATTTCTATACACTCAAACCATGATATCACTTTGTCCTTATATCAGTCAGGAGCTCATTAATACTATCAATAATATTATTTTCTCCTTATCCCTTCATTATGCGCAAATCATCTGCTTTCCAAAAATATTTCCATCACATTTCATGGTTACCAGTACCATATAATTATTGAAAACCACAATAAACAAATACATAGATATTCCAATATTCCACAATACTATAAATGAGATTCCACGATATTATTTTGGAATCCCGTTACACAAACACAAAGGCATTCCACTATATCGTTGTCATACTCAACATCACCAATAGTGATCGCATGTGACTTCACTTTGTCCTTTTCCATAAGAGGTTGTTGTGGACTATCATCATTAAGCCTTGGATTAGGGAATTGGTTAGCATAATTCCCTATTTCCTTGCACTTGAATCATTGAAGTGTTGGTGGTGCATTCTTGGTAGTCTTTTCTCTATTCTCATCATTAGCTACCTTTTCCCAATAACTTCGACACTCGGCTACTTGATGACCTTCTTTTCCACACTTAAAACATTTTCTAGTCCCTTTTAGACAATCTCAACCATGCTTCTTTCCACACATTGAGCATAATAAAACATTCATCTTCTTTTCACCATTGTTTAGTGATTTTTCCTTGAAGTCCATCTTTATTTTCTTGTCAAAACAATGAGATGGATATGTAACACCAAATTACAGTTCTACCTTGATAGCACAACGCACAATTTCATCCTAGCTACTAAAGTCTCTTATAGCTAATTCCCTTCGAAGACTTAGTTTTAAGCCACTGAAGAATCGATCAACTTTACTTTCAGGTTGGATGATAAAGCCAGATGCATACCTTAGAAGCCTTGTAAAATTCTCTTCGTATATACCAACAGATTCATTATCTCTTTTCTTAGTCTCAATGAACTCCTTTTCAATATTTTTTTGAAGAATATGTGGGAAGTACTTATTGAAAAACAAGTTCATTAACTCATCCCAATCCATGGATTCAATTTCATCTTGGGGACTTGTATTCTTAATTAGAGTCCACCACTGGTCTGCTTCACCTTCTAACCGGTAAACAACCAAAATTACTTTTTCATGCTCTATAAAGCAAATTATGGAAAATATCTTTTCAATGGTACTGATGCATTGTTCAGAAACAAGTCGATCAGAAGACCCACTTTAAAAAGGTGGACGTTGCCTCATGAAGGAATCAATAGAATATTGTTCCTTTCTCTGCTTATTTGGATGTCCAGAATGATTCATAGCTTGTGTAATTATAGCAATAAGATTTTTCACTCCATCTCCCATCACATTTGGTTGTTCAGGAATACAATCATTGCATTATCCATTACATTGATCAACATTGTTCTTTCATGTTCCAACCATCCTCTAAAACCCAAAAAGAAAAATGTGAGAGGCAAAAAACATGCTAGGAAAACAACATAATAAAGGTGGAGTACCATCAATATATAACATCTTAGTTTTAATTCTATGACTGTTACCGTAATTCTGGCACTATAACCTATACTTATACTTAACCTTAGGGACATCCCAAGACATACCTTAGAAATATATCTAGGGATTTCACTAATGTTTTCGCATCCTAATTTACAAAGGTTAACTAAACCTTTTCTTTGATACCAATTGTAGCGGTCTGGAATTATTTCTATGGGAATAGAATTGATACCTATCAGAGCACTCCATGGGCGGTTACACCCCCTGGGCGGGACACACCACTATCCCCAGTGGCAGCCATTTCCTCATGAAGCCCTTGGGCGGAGAGCCATGCTTCTTCCAACACTCACACGTGTGAGTTCCCAAGGATTGGATTCATTCCTACCTCCTTTGCTTTGATACCAACTACAAAGACCCAAATCTTGACGTACATAGACATTACATTACTTTTTCAGAATACTTAATACCTTACAAAAAAAGATTCCCAAAGACCATATTAGTTTAGTGTCTTTGGAAACTCAGAACATAATCTTCTAATCAAAGTGAAATATCATCAACATCTCCCATAAAGATATTTCCCTTTGGTTTTCTTACATAAAACATTTATTTATATCCTAGGGAAAATAAAATATAAAAAGTGTGAGCTTAAATGCTCAGTAAGGGTAAACATGGAGAACTTAAAAACCATCCATAAACATTTGAACATAAAAACATGAACATAAAACATCAAAATCTTGAGCAATGACATAAATCTTGACTGTAAATAAGTCATAGATCCTAAAGAAACATTAATTATGATAAAATAGAAAATTTAATTGTGGAAAACCATTAAGAATATGGTATGATTTCCATAGTATCCAAGGCATTGCTGCCAAGACCATCATTGTGGACAAAGTCCCTTACTGAATCGAGTTCACTCCTCGTTTCAATCCTGTATCACTGAACCAGATTAACTAGAAATTCTAGCCATTTCTATCTCACGATATATAAATATTTACCCAATGCATTGGAGGGAGATATAGGTCCCATAAATCTCATAATGAAATCATTAATACTTGGGCCACAAAATAAACATAAAACATTCATCATACCCCAATGAATAAAATGGGTTTCATAAACATCATCCCATCATCACATAATCCATATTAAAAAATGGATATCATTTCATCATAAGAAAAATAACACCATGTAAATAATAGAGACATTATACTTGAAACATAAAAATTCTAAACAATATCATCGTAGATAAAAAATAGTTTTGATAAAACTCTTGAAATGAATTCTTGAGGAAAATATCCTTTCTTCTTCAAAATCATATTCTTTTCAAAAAAATGCCAAAAAAATTTAAAAGAAAATAATTTTATTGAAAATAACCATGAAAAAATGTAGATTAATATTCATTAAAATTAAGCATAATGAAACCATAAAAATCCATTCATTCTGCATAACTTTAAAAAATATTCTCCTCGTACTTTTACTGGAAAAGTCAAAAAGTTCCTCGTATGGTAAACAAAAGAAAGATTCTTTCCATAACACAATGTAAAAGTCAAAGAGGCATAAACATGACTTTAAACATACCTTGATGAATATTAAACACTTTATGGAAAACAATTTTATGGGCACGGATGAAAAATATAACCTCAGTAAATACTTACGTATAAGAAATCTCGGATAAAAATGAGATTGAAAAATTATCCCTTACCTTGGGTCTAATTTCTTCAGTACTTGTCTAAAACTCATTTATAGTGGTTTTAAAAATATTATTAACTTGTAAAAGAACCATAATAATATTTATGATATCACATATGATTCACTTATGACTTTATATTACCTGTTCTTTTTTCAATTCAATGTTAAAGCAGCATTTTGGGTAAAATCGTTTCACTTATCAAACGTGTTTGGAGTTGTTGTTCTTGATATTATTAAATATATTCTTATTTACATAATTATAGAATGTAAAAAATGATTAATATATAACATATATATTCAGTATATAAATATATATTTTAGATGAATAAATGGAATGAAATACACCGTTCATGGATACGGTAGGCCGTATGTACGCATGAACACTGTATTCATTTCCTTATTGAATTGAATGGAATTAAGTAAATGAAACATAAATTTACATAAATACATTATCATTATTATGTCATATCGTTAATGATTTTTTATTATATATACTTTATAATCATTCTTGAATGGTTAACATGGAGAATGAATCTCATCGCGTCGTGGAGACGGTAATCCGTACATACCCACGAGTGATGATATCGTTACCATAATTATTGAATGGAATTGGAGTGGATGATATAATTTATCAAAATAAATATGATGTTATAATAATCATACATGGTTATTATTTATACCATTATACCAATCCAAGTATGGTGGTGGTGGAAAAACTGATTACACCACAGTGTGGAGACGGTATTCTGTACGTACGCACACGCAGTGATTTCATTTTCTGTAGGATGGATAGAAAGCGAAATGGGGTTTTTTCATATTTATAATAACTTTCAGTATATTATTCATAATAATGTTATTAATTTATAATGTAACAACTAAATAATATTAATTATAACAAT
Organism: Viscum album; assembly: GCA_963277665.1. NCBI lineage: Eukaryota > Viridiplantae > Streptophyta > Magnoliopsida > Santalales > Viscaceae > Viscum > Viscum album. The sequence goes on along the minus strand of OY728123.1, from coordinate 429,932,609 downwards.
AAATAAACTTGAAATAATTGGTAGAAGAGATTACCTCTTCTTTGACACGCCTTCCCTTAAACTCCTCTTAGAGCACTAAAGATTGTATTTGAAGAAGACCAGGACGTCTAGTAGGTCTATATGGAAGTGAAGAAGTAAAATTAGTAGGGTTTGGCCGATATTGAATGCTCAAATATTTGTGAAGATGAGCGAGGGGAGGTGCCCTTTTTTAAGGGAGGAGAGGGGTACCTTTGGAAACCTCAAAAATATTAATTTAATATAAATTCAAAACCCACTTAAAAACATCCCAAATGACTCAAATACAAAGATTAGATGAGCTAGGGTTTTAATATCATCATCTAATAAAATTTATACAAGGTGGAAATTTATTTTAAACATTATCAAATTGATTTATCCATATTTAATCTATTTAATTTTAATTTTGGTAATAATATTCTAAATTTTAAATTATTATAAATAATTACTTATGAGTTGTAAATTTTCCATAATTGGATACTAAATGAAATTTTAGACCATATAAATGTAAATTTATAATTTTTAAATATTTTTGTAATTTTTAAATAATTTTATAATTTGTTATTTTTATAAAATAACAATAGTTTCGATTTTGACACTATTAATTTATTTGAATTTAAATTAAATCTACACAGATGATATATTCAATAAAAAATATTTAATAGATTCCTAATATGTCATATCCATCTTGAAAATTCGTGGATCACATTAAATACTTCATATAATATTTATTTTAATATTTTTAAAACCATTTATTTGATATTTCAATCCATAAAATATTTTCAACATCACTATTATGTCATTAATAATGATAATTATATAATCCCGAAAAATTCTAAATAAATTCATATGATGTAGATAATTTTATTATCTTTTGGATACTATTCATTTTCTATGTTTTATGAAATTTATCACGAAATTAATATTATTACACTTATAAGATATAAGAGAGTGACATGTTGTCACTTTATTTGGTTTTAATAATAATTATATACTTTTCATGGTCAAAAGTCCCTGAAATGAGTCTATTACAAGACTTAGGTGATATGGGTCGACTTATATTCATCCAATATAATTTTGGAAAGTGTTAGGGTAATTTTATAATCATATTTTTACCCTTAATTACCTGATTTACCTTTAACTGTAGTAAATAAAAATTACCATAGTTACTTTTCATAATATCAAAAAAATAAAAGTAACCTACTAACATATTTTGATTCCATTGAATCCAAATATGGAATCAATTTTTCAAAATTAAAAACATAGAAGTTGCATTAATTAATTTAAAATTAATCCTACTGTTTAGAAAACGGGTTTTAAAAGTTAAAACGTTGCAAAAGATTGAAATTTTTTTACCTATGAATTCAGTGTAAAATTAATGATAATGAGTTACATTATATTAAATGGTAAAAATATTTTCTCTTTAAAGTTTAAAACTATTCAATATTTTAATTTAACCATATAAATTATCTTGATGAAAAATGTTGTTTTTAATTAAAATTTGGAGAATATTTACTATTCATCAAAATATGAAGGTTATCAGAATAATGTCAAAAAGTTATCCAAATTAAAATTTTATATTCTAATTCCAAGGAATAAGTTTTATTTGTCAAATTGAAGTAATAAACATGTCAAAAACTAGATTTAAAGTGGGTGGGCCATCAAAAGGCGGTAAAACTGTATGTTTTGAAAAATACTTATTTTACCTAAAAAATTTATTTTGTTCTCATACCATGTTCTATAATATGTGTAAGATGAATTATAATGTCATAAAATTCAAAATTTTGATACTACTATTCATAACGGCTATTTCATAATAATATTATAATAATATATCGTTATTTAGTAAGACTCAGTATTGCGTACAACACACGCTATCGAGGAGGGTCGCTCTTGCATGCAACACAAGCCAAGAATAGTGTTGTGTATACTACAAGATGATGCAGTGTTGCGTATAGCGCAACATGATATTTGTGTAGCGTACAACACAAGAAATAAAAGAAATTAAAAATAATATTTCTCATAAAATCTCAGGGTGTTACATACTCCATGTGTAACTGCAATGGTTACAAAAATAGTAAGGTAGCTATGAGGGATACAAATTATAAAGTAGCCAAGAGGGTTACAATATTATTTAAGTAATTCCCCACGATACCATTATGGTTCTACTTATGTTCATAGGTATTGTGGAAATTTCATATTTTACAATGTAAGTATATGTATGCAGGAGATAAGTATATATTATGAAAATGATTTCATACGTTACAAGTATTCATGGAATAATGTGTTCTTTCCTTCTTTATATATCCCTTACTGAGTTTTTGTGTTCATCCCATGTTTTAAATGATTTTTCACAGGTTTATGGATGAGTCAGACTAATAAGGATGCCATAATAATAATTTAATAATTTTCAAGGAATCATGTATAAAGTTTTAATTATTTTTTTGAAAAAAATGGAAAATGTTTTTTTGGTATCCACTCTATAACAATTTGTAATGATATGAATATATTATGACCAAATTCTCAAAATCTCTAAACATGAAAATATCTTCAATGTAAAAGAAAGTGTTTGCTTCACTAAATTCAATTTTATGTATTTAATAAGTTTGGGTCCTTATATCATCTCAAATTAAATTAATATAATAAATAAAAGAAAAATATTTATGTTCACCATAAACTCCACCTAAACCAAACCATTTAATTCCAATCATAAATCACAAACCTTAATGGTATTTTGAAAAATAATAATTGACCTAAGAATCATCTAAATTAGTTTCCAATATAATTTATAAATTTAAAAATTTTGATAATTCAAAATTTTAATAATTTCAATTTCTTTTATCTCCATTCAATTAGTGCTGATTTACATTACCCAACAATTCAAATAATGAATCACGTATATTTTTTTAATGTTTTAGTCATTGAAAAATAGACTAAGAATAATATCATTTACTTATTTACTTTATATAATAAAAAATTATATACTAATTTCTATCTGTAATCATTATTTAAATATTATAAAATATTGAAGTAATACATATGGAACAAAAAATGATTAGTCTATTAATATTTATTCTCATCTCCAAAAGGCATACAATGAGTAACTGGAATATTATATCCAAAATGAATTCACATGATGTACTAGTGTGTTATGATCAAATAAATATGGTTTTATGTCATAGAGTGATGTTATAAAGTGTACATGAACTCACATAATTTAAAAACATATAGTTTTCTAGCCTCATACTCAACAAATTGATCAAAGTATCATAATAACATTCTGAAGTCATATAATCATTATAGTGTAACCAAAATTAATCAAACTCACAAAAAACTAACACCTAGTGATCTCAAATGTTCTCAAAACATCATATATTAATTTAATATTTCTTTTAATGTAAAAATATATTGATTCCAAAAGCTATTCACCATGATATATCTCCACTTCTTATAGTTCTATTGTTGACAATGATTTGATGAAAATTATAAATTTTATTTTTCTTTAATTCAAATTCGATAAAAATCTAATTTACATGGTTGTTATATGCTCTTATCCATCAAGATGTTACATGGAATCAAAATGACCTTCCTCTTCATTACCAACCCAATAATTGGACATTAGTTTTTCTATGTAATCTCACCCCATTCTTCGTAACCTATCATTTTTTAGTATCAGGTACCTTATATATTTGGTGTAAACACCAATCCATTACCCATACATCTAATAAAAAATTAACATCCACATTGTACATTGATAGCGTATAGATTTTTTGAATCAAATTGTCCACAAGATAACTTCAATCTCCCCCATTGGAGTTGTTTATAATACAACGTTAACTCTATAAGATGAAGTTTCTCCTCCCACCTAAATTGAAAATAAATATAATTTATGGAAAAAGTCCACCCAAAAAATAAATGGGATCCTCAAGAGGGGATTAAGTATTTTCCTATGGATAAAAGAATCCAATTTTCCCAATTTTTATAATAATTTCTTAATAAAATGATGTAATCATTTACTTATTATTAATGAAAAATTAGAATGTAAATGATATGTTTTATAGGTTAGTCCGATGTAGAAAAAAAAATTTGTTTAAAATTAAACAATGCTATCTATATAGATTAATTAATGTTGTTCCATATCATAATATCATTTATCAGGTGTTATAGAATATATTTTTTCAAATTTTGTAAAACTACATCGAATATAACAAAACAAATAAAAACATTCAAGTTAATGTTGGGTTTTCACCATTCTTAAATTAAAAATCACTCCCCATTGGATTCATATTTTTAGTAATTATATATAAATACTGAAAAGTGATTTTCCTACCTTGAAAAAAATACCTTTCTAGGTATTTTAATATTTAAAATTTATGATAAAAAAAAAGTTTGTAGAATAATTGACATCATTAGTTTATCACCTATTAGCTATGAATTTTATTTTCCATAACCATTGATGTTTTTTTTAAGAAATTGAATAAAATATTTTATGATATCTGTTAAAAAATGTGTACCAATTATAAATAAATAAATATAGAAATTTACTTCATAGTTGTTTGACCATATTAAAGCATCACATTCAATAACATATTCAATATAAAAAATAAAAAGTTTATAATAATTGGAATTATATGGACTTATCTATCTCATATATTATTGGACTATGTCTTAGATTTATTTACCAACCCAATGGAATTTTAATTTCAATCCCTAATGTGTATTTTATTCTAAATGATTGTTTCCTTATAGATTTTATAATCCCATTCTTAATTTTTCATTAAAGTATCCTTATTCTAAAAAACTTTTATACATTCTATAATGGGATTGTTTTTTTGATTATTCAAAGTATATTTATTACTTTTGGATTTCTCTTTTTTTGGATTCTTCTTGTCAGGTTTTCCAAACCACTGAGAAGTTTTCTTTCACTAGATCAACCTTCATCATAGGTGTGAACATCAACTTTGTTACATCATCTTTAGAATTTGAAAACATTAATTATTTCCATTCTTCATATAAAATTCTGACCAATAATTAATGTATTGTAATTTATAGGAATATGTCCTACCATGTTACACCTGATACAACTAACACTTTCAATATTGTTGTTATCATTTTTAGGAAACTAGTAACATCATAATCAAAAACGTCCACCACTATGAAAAACAAGTTGTGTACTTATTTGATTATCTTCAAAATTATATCAATCTTTATACCTTAAACCTTATCGATCCTCATGTACATTTTTAAATGGAAAAGGGTGAGGCCTCTCCTTCCATAGTGGAATAATTCCATACTTGTCTAGTAATCATCATAGTCAGATATCATCATTGGATTCTTCAGTGGATTTGATTCAGTAAACATCATTACTATTTTTTTTATCTCACATGGTTTACATAATCAGATTCTTTACATAGATATTATTATTTGATGGATCTCCCTTTACATAATTTAATTTGAGAAACTTTGAATGGTTCAACCTATATTTATCCTAACTGTAATCAACAATGTTTCACAACCCATAGATGTTCTTTAATCATTCAAATCATTACAGTATGGAAAAATTTTTATTTTCAATTTTTTCTTCTTCACTACAATAATATTTATTTTTTCTTCAACATTTCACCCATAAGATTTAGTTCTTATTGAATAATTTTATACTACATTTTTATTTTAGTAATAAATTTCCATGTACTCTAACCACCAATGACACTATCATCTTTTACAAAGTCTTATTTTCCCATTTGATATAATATATCCAATCATGTAGCCTTATAATTTTTATAATGGAACCAATTTTTTTTATCCATTTGGGGGAACTTATCTAATACATAATCACATCATCCAATGTTATTTTTTTGGGTATTTCATCATTTTTATCCTACAAATGTTTTTTATATTTTTCATTTATTCAAACACTTCAATTAAAACATTCTATACTAAAAAACTTAATTGAGTAATGGGATCTTATTTTTAGTGAGTTAGAAACAGAAGAAACCCCAAATTGTCATGGTATCTTTGATCCCCAATTTGAGTCACTTTTAACAAAATAATATATTATAAGGTTTGTATGGAAACAAAATTAAACTATAAATATAGTGATGTTCCATCATGGTTCATTTCTAAGTTTATCATATCTAACATTATCTCAACACACTTCATGTCAAGAGTACATTTATACAACCCAATATTTTTCAATCCTACATCATAAAATCTAATTAATTTCATTAAATTGTCCTTATGATTATCATTTTCCTCTTATAGATTTTCACCAACAACTTTAATTGAATTTTCCTAGATTTTGTGTTGATCAATGTTTACATCCATTAAGGCCCTATAAAATAATTCTTGTGCTTGGAATACTCTAAGGAATACTTTTTATATATTTTATTTCTCACACATGATTTTTTTTTTATTTTTTATCAATTATAGTTAATATTTCTTTTCAATGTAGAGAAGATTCATCTGTTATATTAAAAATGTTTTTTTGAATTTTTTATAGCATGTCATATTCAGTTTATATTTTTTCCCATGACATCAACCTTATATTCTATTTGTGACTGACCATAATTTGTCCCCCAAAAAATATAAATATATAAGTCACTACATAATATTAAAAATTCTATAAATAAACATTTCCATCATTATAGTGGGATTTAGAATACTCAATTCAACCATCATCACAACAAGAAATCTATTTTTGGAGGAATAATAATTATTATGTGTATCAATATTATAATACATTAATAATATTCATCTATTGGTGATTCCTACTTATTCCCGTTTTCCATTATTCTATTTATATACCGTATCATTTTCATTTTGTTACGGATCTTGTAAATTACACAAAATCACTAAAAAGACGGATGGAAATATAATCCTCCATTTCAAGAAAATCAAACTCAAATATAAACTATATCAAATTCTCATAATATTCCAAGAAAAAAACATTTATTTCCATCCTAAGTCAACTTGTTCAATTACAGACTGAGATACACAATATAATGGAATTTGTCAAATATGCAAGGGTGAATTTGGTGTTTTCTTTAATTAATTATAAGGAGACTGAATAAATTTTTAATAATTAGATATTAAAGATGTTTTTAGATAGTGAAAATGGATATTTTTATCTATTTACATTAAATATAAATTCAACATTCTTTATAGTAATAAAAATTAAATCAACTCAAATAATTAATAATGTTTGTTTGAAAGAATGACATGTCATCATTTACAAGATTATAAGCCATGGATAATCATATATAATATTATCAACTATACAACTGTCTTTAGGCTATGTAACATTCTATAAATTATGGTTCTTTCGACACCGATTGATGTACCCTAAAGATATAATTTAATCATATATGTCTATTTATAATATTAATTTATATCTCGAAGTACACTCGACTACAATGGTGTAATAACCCAATGTTTTTCAATGGAAATTCCCTTCTTATAAATACATCATAAAATCACATGAAAACACAATATAATGAACTAAAATGTGCTAAGTGACCTTCAAACATAATTTTTTCAATTCAGTGTTTGATATTTCGAAAATCTGACAAACACTGTTGCTATCAGTAAGTTATTTGGAGTCCGATAAGGAAAACATATTTTTGTTGAATAATAACATGCACTTATGAATAGTAACATACAATTATGAATAGTGACATACCCTAATGAATAGTTAACTTACCTATGATAATGTATAAATATTATTCATGTTAAAAGTATGATATACCTATATTTCAAAATAAGTAAATGAATGTTTTAAAACTTGTTTGTGATAAAAAAAATTATGATTTAAATTAAATATTTAAATAATAATATTTAGAAAATTATTTTTGAAAAATGGACTTTATTTTTGGATTATAAACTTCAAAAAATGGTTGTGGTGAATTTTGGGATTTGTATTAAATACTTTATTTTTATGGTGAATAGTAAAATACATTAATTTACCGTGTAAATAAATTATAGTTTAAACCCACCATTTTGGAAATCACAAGTGGTGTAAGAACCCAAATCTCAAACTCACATGCCCTATTTACTATTCTTTGTAATAGAAGACTCAATATTATTTTTCTTGTGGAGAAATAATACATTAATGAATGTTATATTGAGAAATCCCCTCTCCCCACAACTATAAATATTTCCCTCCACACCTTCATCTCCTCACACCTCTCAATCTTCATGCCATACCTAAAATCTGCCCAATAATATTTTCTAGGACCTACCCCACATCCAAAAGCTTCTGGTATCATCCAAAGACCAATGATATTTCCCATAAGGTGGTTCTCAAGTGGAGGATTCAAGAGGTAATTTCTCTTGCTCTTTTCCTTTATTTTCCTTCCAATTTCATGTTATTCTCGTATTCTCTCCCCACCTATCGTTTTACAAATGGTATGGTAAGTCCATTATCATTTATATACTGGAATGTTATGATAATAATGGGATAATAGACCATCCAACCACATTCTCCCCTTCATCTTATTTTATAATATAAAATGATGTTCGTGAGGTGTTAATCTATCACCTTCAAGAATGACATGTTTTCAGTTTCCATTTAAGATTTCAAATCATGTCATGAAACCATTTTTATGGTTTAACAAAATTATATTATAAGTGTTACAACCTATTTCATATTCTGTAACTAACGTTGGTAGATATTACTAAATGATTAAACAAAACAAGTTTCTTGTGGTCAAAAAACCACCCAATTTAACCCAAACAATCATCATTTAATTTTTTTCTAATGATTCATCCCCACTGTATATAATATAATTCATTATAAGGTCATTTGAACTTCTATAATATCATCAATAACAAGAAATATTAGTTTTATTTCTTCACACATGTTCTACACAAACATCAATTTATGAATACTTGTGTACTGCTCAAGTGAACCATAAAAATAAACATTACCGAACAATGTTGTTTCTATAATATAACTCATCAAAAGGCCCATAAAATCACTAAATGAAACCATAATAAACCATATTCACGTACACAATGTTATAAAATTTTAAATTAATTAATCTAATTTGGTTATACAGTACATTAAAGTGAAGAAGTGTTTAGATACAAGGTAAGGTAAAAATTTCAAACCCAACAGTCATTCATTGGGTTCTCCTTTTTTTTCACTCCATTTTTGGAATGGTCACTCCATAAAAATAATTTTTTCATAATTATATTACCTTTTATGGGATATACATGTTTTTTACGAATGTTTATGAAAAACAATTGTTTTCTAAAAGAACTATTCTTACAAAAACACCCCTTTTATTTCTAACTCAAGGTGGATGGCTATCATATCAAGTATGTTATTCCCACTTAATTTTGGTAACCTAATGTTTATGAATAATTTATAATGAGATGAAACCCATTACTTTCCATGGGTTATGTTATGTTCATTTTTTCCTTGTGGTATGCATGATAAATGATAATGTTATGATGTGATGGGTGTGTCCGGAATTATATAGTGCTATATGAATATTTCAATGTGACGGGTACACCCAGAATTATACAATGATCCAATAAATTGGGTTATGTGATTAAACTCAAGAGTTAATCTGAAATTATGTGTGAACAAGATGATATATTTGTTCAAAAGTATGTGTGGTAGTTAACCACTAATACATGATGTTTCATTTTTTTCATTGCCACATTTCAGGTATTTTATTAATGATTCCTATAATGCTCATGACATTTTGACTATGTTATGATTATGCACACCCCATGCTATATTGTTCTTATATATCCTCTTACTGGGGTTTTATCTTACCCCTTTCTAAATATATTCTCATGTGACTACATATAATAAGGAGGGGTGGAGTGCTAATATGAAGCTAGAGATGTGGAAATTAAATAAATGTGTATGCTTGATGTGGTAATTGTTATGTATAGTCCTAGTTTTCCAAATACACTAATCCTTTGGATCCTTTATGTGTAATACTATTATGTTGTTTTTCTTTATAATTATGTAATAGTAATGTATGAAAAGGTTGGGTTGCTATAGTTGGTATCAGAGATAAGATTCAGTTAATTTGGGAATTAGGATTTTCAAACCCTAGAGAAAACATCTAGTGTGAGACTAAGTACAAATATGCACACAATAATCTTTACATAGGGATCCCATATTACATATGATTTGTTCAAACATTTTCTATTTTTGAAAGCGGTGGGAACTAGGCGAAACAAGGCCAACAACTCATGAGAGGGATAATGTAACAATTACCCAAATGACATCCCAAATAAATTGGGAGGTGGAGTTCATAACTTCATGGTGATTCTTAATCAACTATCTCAGGTTATGAATAATAACCATAATAATTGGTAACTTCTTCCTTCACCAAAGAGAGAGAAACTATCTATCAAATGTTTTATGTGGCAACAACCACTAATGTTTATTGGATCTTCAGATCCACTAGTTGCGGAACAGTGGGTCAAGTCCATAGAGAAGATATTTTCTATGATTCGTTGTTCTGGGATGGAGAAGGTGACACTAATAATTTATCATCTAGATGGATAGGACAATAATTGTTGATCATTGATTAAGAACACCATGCCAAGGGACGAAATTGAAGAGATGGAATGGGAAGACATAAAGATCATGTTTCATAATAACTATTTCAAAGGAACACTTCGCATGAAGATGTAGAAAGAATTCATAGAGCACAAGAAAAAATATGGAGAACTTGTCAGATCCTTTAAAGTGAATTTCACAATGTATGAAAGGTACTCTGTGGGTTTTCATATCAACAATGATAGAAAAATTGATAGATTTTTTAGTGGATTAAAACCACACCTTCGAAATGATATTTCAATCTGAAACATTGGGAGTTATGAAGAAGTTTTTTGATGTGATCTAAAAGTTCATATGGTGTTTGGAGAATTTCCCCATGGCTATGTGATATGAAACAAAAGATGGCGTTTCAAGATGGTGGATCTAATGAAAAAGTTGGGAAGAAAACTAAACAACCCACATACCAAAAAATGAGTGAAGTTGCACGATGGGAACTTCCTCAAAGGGATGAGGAAGTGATTCATGTGTGGGAATGAAGGACACCATGCTCAAGAGTGTTGAAAAGACCTGAAAATAAAGGATAATGTGGTGGATGAATGGAGAGAACCACACATGTTTCAATGTTACAACTTTAGGGACGTAGGGTACTATACAAACTAGTGCAGTAAACCACGAGTTCTCGAGGGTAATCAGCATCAACAACCACTAATGCCAAAGGAATGATGGAATTCTTATTCCATCACTACTGTAGAAGTGGATCAAGATAATGAAGTCGTACAAGGTAAACATACTATTCAATCATGAATGGAAGATTACTTATATGATTCTGGTTAAATTCATTTCCTTATAACATGTAAGTACGATATGACTATATAATCAAAGCCCTGAAACATTAAAGTAGATATATCTATAAAAACACTTAGTGGTGAAATCATTGCAACCTAGTTGTTTAACTCTTCTATTGTTCTCATATGTGGAAATATTCTTCTAGTGAATCTTATAATACTTCCCCTAGTGGAATTCGACGCTAAAATGGTAATGGATTGACTCTTGTTATATAGAGCATGTATCAATAGTCAGGAAAAGGAAATATGTTTTTATATTCCAAACCATCCCATGCTTCTCTAAAATGCAAGGACTATTAGTAATCTCTATTGAAAAACATTTCAATGGCATGGGAGTCGATTCCCTATAATGAAGCATACCTCTCCCAAATGGTTTATTCAACGGATAATACCTACCTTGTGGAAATTACCATCATTAGGGAATACAATGATGAATTTCTGGAATAATTACCTAGACTACACCCAGATCGTGAGGTAGTGTTCTTAATAAAACTCATACCTAGAGAAACTCCCATCTCAATGTGTACCTATAGGATGGATCTTATTGAACTAGAGGATTAAAATAAGTAGCTAAAAGAGCATCTGGGAAAAGGTTTCATATTACCTAGTGCGTTGCCTTAGGGTGTGCCAGTGCTCTTCATGAAGAATAACGATGGAAAACTGCGGCTGTGAATCAGTTATTGGGAACTCAAATAGATCACCATAAAAAATAGGTATCATCTTCCAAGGAATAAAGACGTGTTCGATCAGTTAAGAGGATCTCAATACTTCTCAAAGGTGGATATTCGTTATGGATATCATTAGATAAAGGTAAAGAGGGATGATATTCAAAAGACTGAATTCCATATAAGATATGGGCACTATCATTTTTTGGTGATGCCCTTGGGACTTACTAATTCCCCTACAACCTCCATGGATTTGATGAATATAATATTTAGACATTACCTCGACAAATTTGATGATATTATCATCTACTCCAAGATCAAGGAGGAAAATTAAGAATATCTAATATTTGGAATGGAAGCACTGATAAAATAGAAGTTGTACACCTATTTCAGCAAGAGAGACTTTTGGATGAAGAAAGTTACGTTCTTGGGACATGTGGTCACAAGTTAGGGAATTTATGTGGACCCTTCAAAAATAAAGGCGACTGAGGAATGGACCAGACCCTCTAGTGCACATAAATATATTGTTTTCATGTATTAACAAGGTACGACCAAAATTTTGTGATAAATTTTTTACGATTGTCAAACCCACTAAGTATGTTAACATGAAAAGTGGTAAAGTATATCTAGATGGAATAATGTGAGGGAAGCTTCAAGGAACGAAAAAGAAGGTTGATCACTACACCTGTACTCACATTATCGAAAAGTAGAGAATGTTTTGTGATATATAGTGATGTTTCAAAGAAATTATTGGGTTGAATACTCCTGAAAAATGACAATGTTATAGCCTACTCCTCATGGCAGTTGAAAATCCATGAGCAGAACTACCGGACACATGATCTAGATATGGCAGTTGTGATTTTTTCCTTGAAAATCTAGAAGAACTACCTTTATGGCATGATGTGTGACATATACACCAACCACAAGATCCTAAAGTATATATTCACACAAAAGGATCACAACATGCAGCATAGGGGATGGTTAGAGCTAATCCTGGATTACAATTTCTCTATTCACTATCATCCTAGAAAGGAAAACAAGGTAGCTGATGCTCTATGAAGAAAAGAACCTGCTACTCTATCCAAGTTAAGGATTGAGAAAGACCATAACTTATTTGATAATCAAAGTATATATTTGGAAAATCATAAGGTAATGGGATACATCCTACCCTTCCAAAATGATTCTGCAACCATCCATCCAAGAGAAGATTAAGGAATCCCAATGGGATGATGTGGAGATACAAAAAAAGGTGAATGCAATAAAGGAATGGAAGGTGCAAGAGTTCTGTATTGACGGTGATGGTGTGATTTGGTTTGGAACATAACTTTGTGTGCCTTCATCACCTGGGATAAATAAGGAGCTATTTTACAATTCACATAGCTCAACATTATCTATCCATCCTAGGAGAACCAATATGTATCGTGAACTCTGAGAACACTTCAGGTTGGATAACATGAAAATTGAGATTGCAGAATATATATCATGGTTCATGGTATTTTAGCAAGTTAAATAATATAAACAAATGTCAAAAGGTATGTTGAATCAACTACCTATACCCATGTGGAAATGGGATAATGTTACTATGGACTTCGTCACGGGTCTCCCGAAGACATCGATGGGAAATATATAATGTGATATGGGTAGTGGTTTACTGACTCATCAAGACTGCACATTTTATTGCTATTTGGGTAGACCTATCATTTGAGAAACTTTCAATGATACATGTGAAGGAAGTCATGATAATGAATTGAGTACCACTCTCGATTGTCTCTAACCATGATCCAAGGTTGACATCTAAATTATGGAGTAGTATTCAACATGCTTTGAATACTGAATTAAATTTCACCTTGCCCTATTACCCCCAAAATGCGGGCCAATTTGAAAGGACTATTTAGATGATTGGAGATATACTAAGATCTTGATCTCTAGAATTAAAAGGTGGATGGGATCGATATCTCACATTGGTTGAGTTCAAAAACACTAATAGTTTCTACTCGACTATTCATATGGCTCTAAACGATTCTTTTTATGGAAAACAATGTAGAACTCAAAACTTTAGGGATGAAGATGGATAAAGAAAGCTAAATGGACCCAATATTGTGAAATAGATGACGAAGAATGTTAATGTAATCTAGAAACACCTCAAATATACTCTAAGTCGGAAAAAGAGATATGCTGACAACTATCGAAGTAACATGGAGTTCATCATTGGAGATAAATAATCCCTTTGAATATCACCATGGAAGAGAGTCATGGGATTAGGAACGAAACAGAAGCTATTCCAAAGGTACATTGGCCCATTTGAGATCCTTTACCGCATAGGATCCATGGCCTATTAGCTTCCACTTCCACCAAATATGTCTCAAGTTCATGATGTGTTTCACGTATCACTACTGAGGAAGTACATACTAGACCAATCACATGTACTGAACTCAGAGGTTGTACAGCTGGAAGATGATCTCTCTTATAAGTAGCAACCAATACAGATTCTGAACTGGAGAGATACGATTCTACACAACCAGATACCTCAACTTGTCAATTTCTTGCTGAGGAACCATAATTTTGAAGAAGGAACTTGGGAATCAGAAGATGTGATGAAGGGGAAGTTCCCTCACCTGTTTGTGTAAAGTAAAATTTTGAGGGTGAAATTTCATAAGGGGGAAGAATGTAACAACCCAATATTTTTCAATGGAAATTACATAACTAGAAATATGCCATAAAATCTCTGGAAAACACCACATAAGAACTACTAAATGAAAAGTGACCTTTAAATGTAAGTTTGTCACTTCTATGTTTGGAATTTCGAAAATATGACACACATAGTTGCAATCAGTAAGTTATTAAGAGTCCAATAAGGAAAACATAATTTTTCGTGAATAGTAACCTACCCTTATGAATAGTAAAATACCCTTACGAATAGTGATATACCATAATGAATAGTAACCTTACCAATGATAATATATAAATAATATTCATGTTGAAAGTACGATATACCTATGTTTTTGAAAAATTTAGTGAATGTTTTAAAAATGGTTATTGATAATAAATTATGATTTTAATTAAATATTAAAGTAATAATATTTAGAATTTTTTTTTGAAAATGGAAATCATTTTTAGATTCTACAAGTTGATAAATGGTTTGGGTGATGTTTTGGGATTTTTCTGAAATAAATGAATTTTTGGTTTACAGTTCAATACATTAATTTACTATATAAATACATTATAATTTAAACCCAATATTCATGACAACACAAGATATGCTAGCACCCAAATCTAAAACTCATATTACCTCATTTCTATTCATGGTCTTGGAAGACACACTAATCGTTTTCATGTGGGGAAATAATAAATTAATGGATTTTATATTGGGAAAACCTCTCTCCCTTCACTATAAATACCACCCTTCACACCCTCATTTTTTCTCATATCTAAAACATTAATACTTGTCTAAACTCTACCCAATAATCGTCCCTATACCCACCCCCACATAAAATATATTCTGGTTTCATCAAAATTCCATGCCTAGGTCCCTTAAAGAGGATATCAAGAGGTGGAATCAAGACATAATTTATCTCCCTCTTTTCCTTTAGTTTCCATTCAATTTCAAGTTCTTCTCATATTCTCAACACACCTATCATCATCCAAATGGTATGGTAAATCTAGTATCATACATATATTAGACTTTTATGATACTAATGGGATATTATACCATCAAACCACCTTTCTCATCTTCCTTTTATATTATAAATGAAAACATTTCTCATGAGGTGTTAATCTCACACCTTCAAGAATGATATGTTTTAAATTTAATTTAAAACATTCATACATGGTTATGAAACCATTTTTTATGGTTAAAAAAGATTATATTTACTGTATTATAACTTATTTCATGTTCTAGAACTAACTTATGTAGATATTACTAAATTATTAAACAAAACAAGTTCATTGTGGTAAAAAACTGCCCAATTTAACCCAAATAGTCATCATTAAATTCTCGTCTAATGATTCATGCACATGGTATATAATACAATTAATTATAATTTAATTTAAACTTATGTAATATCATAAATATCATTAAATATTAGTTATCTATGTTTACCCATGTTCTACACGAACATCCATTTAGGAATACATGAGAACCGCTCAACAAAACCATAAAAATGAACATTCATGAAAAATGTTTTTATATTATATAACTCATCTAAAGGCACACAAAATAACTTAATGAAACCATAATGAACCAATTTATTTTATACAAGGTTCTGTAATTTTCAATTAATGAATATAATGTGGTTATACATGACATTATAGTGAATAATGTGTTTGGATACAAGGTAAGGGGAAAATCGCGAACCCAACAATCATTCTTTGGTTTCTCCCTCTTTTCCCTCCATTTATGGTATGTAAATTCCTTAAAAATCATTTTCATAATTATATAACCTTTTCTGGGATATATATGTTTTCTAATGAAGTTTATGACAAAAAAAAGTTTTCCAAAAGAATTCTCATTTCTAAAACACATCATTTATTTCTCACTCAAGGTGGATGGTTATCGTATCAAGTATGTTATTCCCAATTATTTTTGGGAACCCAATGTTTATGAATGTTTTAATATGATATGAAACCCATTACTTCCATGGGTTATGTTATTATCATTTTTTAAATGGGTCTTCCATGATAAATTGTATTGTAATAATGTGACAGGTGTTCCTAGAATTATACAGCGCTCCAATTCATTGGGTGAAGTGAAGAATATTCTGAGTTAATGTGAAATGATGTGTGAAAAATATTCTAGATTTGTGAAAAATTATGTGTGGTAGTTAACCACTAACACATGATTTTTTATTTTTATGCATTTCCACATTTCAAGTATTTTATCAATGATACTTCTCATGTTCACGATCTTTTGCCTATGTTATGATTCTGATCACCCCATGCTATATTATTATTATATATCATCTTACTGGGATTTTAGCTCACCCCTTTTTATTTATATCCTTTGGTGAAAACATGTAGTATTGGGAGGTCATGTGCCAATAAGAATTTATATAATAATTCAATAAATAAATGTTTATGCTCGATGTTGTAATTGATATGTGTAGTCATAGTTTTCCCAAGAAAAAAATAATTCAGATCCTCTATTTATATTATTATTATGTTGTTTATCTTTAATATGATTTAATAGTAATTAATGAAATGCCTTGTTCACTATAAATGGTGTAGTAAAGTTTCACCACATGGTTAAATCCACAGAGACAACATGAATAAACACAACCTATAGATTCGAACCCTAAATTAGTATTCCTCCCTATCTCTCTTCGTGTATAGTATTTCTAAAATAATATATCTTGTATTAAAGTTCATGAATGATAATAGGGTCCATAGTCAATTTTAAGAAAAGGAAAATTTGATAATCCAATATCTAACTCAGGAAAGACCTATGTCTTAGGCTATGAAGTTGTGAAAGGGTCACCAATTAGTAATGGCCAGCCCAATTGGATCAAACTACACTAAACCTATCTAAGGTTTTAGGCATACATAACAACCTAGATTCATTAAACATTTATTATATTGAATAAATGATAAATATTTTAGGATAATGTCATGGAGAACTTCAATTATGGTAGGTTTATTCAATTTATCTACCCATGGCCAGGGATATGAAAGATAATATGATAAACAATTTGTTAGAACCTAATTACTTTACACAAGGTTACTGAGGATCAATTTGTAGATTTAACTAGCTTTAGAACGCCCTTACTCTTGAACCCTAACCCTAAGATTATTATCCACACATTATAGAGCTTATCAATATCTAGGGAATAATATAAATTCATAGAAATATCAAAAATATATTCATATTAATTAAATTCCCAATTTCATTTTTTAAAGGAATAAATCAAACACATAGTTTTAGCAAAGAAACATGAATGAATAATGTAGGAATTGAAGGATAATGGAGAATGATACTGAAAAGACATAAAAACTGGAATGGAATCGAAATGATCAAATAATATACATATAATGTTTATCAACAAAAAATTATTTGATTAAAATATTGATGAATTCAATTGGAATCTGTATTTAAAGAAAAATACATAATAAATTTAAGATAAAATTAGAGAAAAGACTTAAGTCCTAGAGTTTTTTGTTTACATTGGTGTTTCTCAAAAATATATAGGCTTGAAAATTACATGACATGTAAAATATTGACACTGTGAAATGGCATAAAGTGTCTTCTATCAAAATATTCATAAGATTTAAAAGTAGGATGAACACCTTCTACCTCAGATCCACAATCACCATCATGATTCATGATTTTCTCTGAATTATTATTTTATTTGTTTTACTATATGGGATCTCAAATATTTTATGCATGTAAATTCTACAAGTCATGTTTATAATTCACATCTTGAATATTATACAATATTCGTAATTTCAATGGGAATTGTACATTTCATACCTCATGATTTGTATGGTATTTACATATAACATAACCACTTCACATCTTTTAGTTTCTCCCAGGTTTTTGATTGGTTTGAAGTGATGAATTTAGTGAGGAATACACATCTTGGAATCCATTAATGAAGTGTAATGTCTGTTTTTTTATTTTTCAACCTTTATTCCATTGAATCCTAAAGTCCTAATTCTAAAAAAACAAAACTAAAACAAGATCATTGTCGAATAAAACATGAATAAACCATAAAATATATATCCAAAATATATATATATATATTCAAATTCCACAACATCTAAAAAATTTATTATCACAAAGGAAAATATCATATAAACAAGGATTTAAAAATAATCACTTCCTAAAAAAAAGACATGAAGTACATCATGGGAAATACAACACTGTGAATGAAGAAAAACATGAGCCCTCCAAAATCAATCAAGTAGAGAAAATAAATCATGCCTTATCGTGATGTTTTTTATTCAGATAATTTTTTCTTTTAATTTCAATTTCATAACAATTCCTTAAGTAATATACCCATATTTCAATTTGTCACATATTCAACTTTCTCTATTCACTCAAATTAAAATTTAACTAGAGTTGTTTTCAAACCTGGAAAATGTTTTCCTAAACATATGATTTAATTGGTTCTATCATATCCACTTAAGAATAAAAAATAAATAATAATTCAACAGGGATTGAGTAATAAGGGTCAAATGTATCTGATGATGAGGACATGTTGATGTAAAATAAAAATAATGCTAAAAAGTAGAGAAATCTCTATATTATAATTTATATAATTTTGAATAGTGAAATAAAGCGACTCTTCCTATAAAAAATTCTTCCATTCTCTAAATATGACAGTGTTAGAATAAGAATATGTCATGTAAGTATCAATAATGTACCACATTCCATTATTTTTATTTTTATTAATTTAAAATTCAGAAATTCACATCTTGGAGAGACCTCACATACATCACCTAACTAGACATGATATATCAAAAGATTCTTTAGTTTGGTAATAGTAATTTTTTATCATCCAAATACAGAACTAATTTTCTTTTTTATATATATTTATTTTCACAATGTAATAGGGTATGAATTGAGACTGAAAAATTTAATCATGAATTAGATCATATCAATCTGGTTAAACTGTCACAGTGCATGCCATCAATATCAACATCACATGTCCACCAACGGTGAAAATTTCAAAACACATGTTCAAAATAAAAACATGCATGGTATAAATAGAATGGTTGGTATGGAGAATAGGCATGAGAAAAATCAATCCTAACATGTCCATTCATTTCTATTACAGGTAAAATAAATAATTAATTATAGGTGGATCACTAGAAAATGTGTTATAAAATGAGTGACTCAATAACATTCAAAGAATAATTTTTTAATTATATCCTCAATAATATAATAATTCATGTTATGATAGGTTTAAATACACTAATCATCTCTCTGAAAATTTTCTTAGAAAAAAATATGGCCATGTATGTTTATAATTCTCTTGAGAATGTACGTATTAAAAAAACTATAAATGTGTATGGGAATAATATACAATAATGAATCGTCAAAATAATTTTCAAGAATCTAATATTTAAAGGGAAGTACTCAAATAATGAATCATTTTGAAAATATAAATAAGAATAAAAATGGAATTCAACAATCTCTAACCTATCACTATATTTTATTTCAATGGGTGTAACTGTATTTTAATTTGAAAGAATGATTTTAATTAATAATGTATCATAGACTAGTGAAAATAAATAATAATTCATGTGTATCAAAAATAAGGCTCAATAAAGACTCCCCACACATAGAATGACACAGTTTCTATACTATTCTTTAATGAATCATGGAATGACAACTATGGGTGGCATAGATAAAAATGAAATTGAATTTCGGGCTCCCTATAATGAATTTCAATCCCTTTGGAAATTTTTTGGATTTTAATTATAATTTTTCTACCAAAAAATATTTTTAGAAATAAAATAAATGTACTATATAATCCATTATTTCATAGGGATTAAACAATTTGTAAGAAGAAAAATTATGTACACATAGTCAAATATAGGAGAAAACAACTCTAATAAAAGTAGTAAGTGAGTAAGGTGATGTTTGGGATGATATCAGAAAAAAGGAAAAAAGGTCCTAATAACACAATGAAAATAATGAAATAAGTATGGTCTTCCTCCCATAATGTTCTAACAATGTATTCATTATCCAAATAGATAAAAGAAATAATCTTTCAATGTCATCCATCATCTCAGAGGTTTTTTTCTTCTTCATGAAATTGGTGGAATTATTATCAAGCTCACAATAACACTTGGTGGGATTAAACATCATTTTATGGTATCAAATTTTAATATCATGTGGTATAAATAACTATTTTGATAGCCTTGGAATACAATTTTTTTCAGGGGAGAACATGAGTTGGATATCTATATGCCATCTCTGATTTAATCCAAATCCTAATACATTTCATGTGGGGGGATGAATGGTTGTCTAATAAGCAAATAAATGAACATAGATGATGCATAAGAGGTATTAATGGATTAAGTAATGAAAATGTGATAACAAAAAAACTCATTTACCTTAAAATAGTATCCCATCAATATATATTATAAATTTCACATCAGTGAATGATTGATACAATGGGAATAAAAAAAAAGAGATACCCAAAATAGTATTCAAAAGTGTTGGGGACATGGGAAAAACTAAATAATTGGTCCATGCCCTATGGTCTCGGCATTATAATTACCCTACCAATGAATGGAGGTCTAGATGATATCTTCCAGATTAATCTCATCAATGGAGGTGGGGACAAGAGGGTCAAATAACATGAGAGATGTTATAGTGTTGTATGTTGTACCAATCAAGGATAGAGGAGGAGGTGTGTTGATTCATACTATGGTTGAACATATTGTTGCTAAATTGATTAGTGTAACCTCATGAGAATTTGTGTGGGTGGGACCCATACCCCATAAAACCTGCTTCACAATATAGTCTTGATGCATACTAGGGTCATTAATAATGGAAGGTTGACTAGCTAGGTTGGGAGGTGGTGAGGGGAAAGACGTCAAGTGGGATTAGTTTGCGGGGGTGGGTTGGATTATAAAGGGTCTAGTATATGGGAAGTTTTTTTAAGTTATATGGGTCTGTGATCGGTAGGAGATGAAGACAATGAAGATGAATTACATTCTCCATGATTAAATGGAGAAATGGGTGTATGTTAGTGGAAATTGGTAGGGTGGGTGAAGATTTTGCAGGGTTATGTGTAGTGGTGGTGGATCGTATGGTAGTGGTAACAAGGGTAGATGCTATGGTGGATGTATAGAAAGAGGTGGTTGTGGTGGATGTAGTGATTGTAGGAGGATATGTTGGGTTAGACGCATATTGAGCATGTGCTTCATCAGATCCCTCAACATTTCCCAGTGCCCACTACTAGATACACCCACTCTTAGTTGGCAACCTGTTCATGTTGATAATAAGGAGGTCGATACTGTCTATCTTCCTAGGAGAATATAGAGGTTGGGTGGCATGAAAGGGGATGTGATTCCTATCTAGAGGTGTAATTTCTCTACCTCGTTTCAATTTACCAAAGGTATCCCCTTTCGGGGTTAGGTAGAACATAAGGAAATTCCATGCCAGGTTGATGGTTTTCTCGCCCATGGATGGGGTAATAATGACAACATTAATTTGTCCCACATTCCTTTTTTTGCAAGGAAAATATAATTTGGTTCACACTCCATTGAGAATTTCTTCAAGGTTTTAGGGGATGATCTAGATCCCAGTGAAGGGCCTACAGATAAAAAAACTCAATTTATTTTATTCATCAACGTTTTAGGATTGTAAATTTTTTATGAGTTTTTTATCCTTAACCAAATGCGTGATATTGGAACCCGGTAGGGCTCATGTTGCAAGTACTAGAATACTGCGGAGGAAACATTATTGGTATAGTAAATATTAAGTCCAACAACTAATACATCAAGGGTGAGTCCCACAACCACCCTCTGATTTAGAAGGGGACTCATTAAATGACCAACTCAATGTTGGCCAGTAACTTTAGGATGATCCGGATGAAGTTGTCCTCAAATATCTCAGTGATAGGTTATAGGTTCAATTGGATAATGAACTTCATTATCTCTTAGTGAATCTAGACCAACTCAAGAACCATGAGGTCCAATATCATATTTGTCCTCATACGATTCCTCTATATATGGACCAAAATAGATTCATCCCCTAGTGTTGAGATGTCAACAGAAGGATAGAGGTGCAAATGGGAAGAAAACATGGACATATTGGATGAATATTATGACCCCTCTAAAGCATATGTCTTGGAAGAGGTTTTAATGGATTTTAGTGTAGATGGATCAGTGAATACCAGAGGATGATCAATTGTTTGACCCTTTGGTTGTAGAGAAGTCTAAAAATTATTGGCTTGGAATTTAGTGGGTGAATTGTGTTAGGTTTTTTTGGATCATTTTAAATAGAAAGAAAATAAAGGGGACAGAGAGGTGATGTAAAATGTGTGGAGAGGCATAGGAATTTGGAAGGAGGGGATGGCTAGAGGAAAGTGTTGGTTCATAAGGTGGTTCATGTGGGAAAGAATAAATTGCGATCGAACTTGTACCCGGAACCTAAAGATTATTGAATTTTAATTCCGCATGAAACATTCAGGTCATGTAATGAATAAACAATGTGTATTGAACAAGTACTCATTAATTTCAAACCATAAACATTTACATAATTATTATTTTTATGTGGTGTTAATGTGGATTTTTTCACCACTTTTTATCCATGTATTTTTAAAAATATTCTAACTTTACTAAACCATTATTCAAGAATATACTAACCTATTAATCCTACCCTAGGTTGATTCCAAGTAAGCACTTCTATTAGTGTTGAGAGCTATAGTCTTTTCAATTCAATTGAATATGAAAACAATGACACAATCATATTCTACTGGTTATTTACATATTTTTAGTCTTTCTTCCATTTTCCATTCATTATTAGGGATGGATTCTTTTCAATTTTGAATTTCATTTTCCCCATAGGGGAATACCTTGATGATTTTAAAAAAACATGACCATCATTATTTTATAAGTCTTTGTAATAAATTAAATGAATAATTAATATCATTACATTACTTCATAGTTTGATGATTTGACACATAATTATTTATACATCCCATTTCATATCTTTTATTTATAGATTCTTTCATTTTCATATGTGTACATTTGGATTTCTTCTAATTCATTTATCCAATGAATTCTAACATCACTGACTATTTGAGCATCCCATTTCCATTTTTTCCAAGTAAGAGAAATTCTCAAATTCTACTTGTATGTTAAAAAAACTTACATGGACATATTTTAATGGAGTTGGGTCATTGAGAATCTTGTATGTTGTGGGATAATTCCATAGTGTGTCAACCAATTTGGTATATTATCCTTTTGAACTTATGTTCACTATTTTATAGAGGATTTTTATAATGTGGTTTTTCAATTAGACTTATCCTCAAATATATTGATTGTAGGGAGTAATAGATTTATAAAAAATTCCATACATTCAATGAAATTTTTTCAAATAATTATTGGAAAATTTAGTTCACTTATCGATAATGAGTAATTGGGGAACTATGAATCTGATAAATATTTTAAAAAGTGTTGAGTACAACATTTTTTCTATCCTGAGAAATGGATTCAGCATCAACCCACTTCAAGAAGCAGTAAAATCCGACCATGAAATAGAATTTCCCATGATAATTAGGTAATAGCCCAATAATTTTGATTCCCCATACATCGAAGATATCAACGTCTTGGATGGTATTTTTGGGTCATTTCTTTTATTTCCACAATGGTTCCAACACACAGGAACTAATCAGTGCTTCCATGAAAGTTCTTTACATCTTGATTATACATGGTGAAAAACCCCAAATTAATGTATTTTGGCCAGGGTATGTTTGGGTTTACGATTCCCTCTATTTAGGGATGTGAGATATGTCAATTACACATTGTATATCACCTTCTGAGATGCTTAACCACATTAAGAAAACAACAACATAGAATGTAAAAGGTATTGTGTCATCCTAGTAGTAATGTGAAGAATTATCTAACAAGATCTTCCTCTATTTATAGATGAAATTTTTGTAGAGTGATCTCATGGTTATATAATTATAAATATGTGATAACCATGTTCATGATTGGGTATTTATTAAGAACAACGTTTCTTCGTGTAATTCATCATCAAATTCAATATTATCTCATTCCTCAATTTTGGGTTGTGGAGGTCTCGATAAATGATCATGAATAATATTTTTATTCCCATTTCTATCTTTTATAATTGTATTGAACTCTTATAGTGAGAGGATCCCCCATAATAGTCATGTTATGGAGTCTTTTTTACTCAATATGTATTTAAGTGCTGTGGGTTCTATGTAGACCACTAATTATGATAGTATGAGGTAAGAGTGTAACATTTCAAATTCATGGATGAAATCGCAATGAGCAGTTTCTATAATAAGTTAATTTAATTAATCCTAAATCATTATGTGAGAGTAATTTTAAATTATAAAAAATATATGAATGACTCGTTGTCCCAAGACATCACTAATTATGAGGCTACCAGTGTCACATACCAACATGGATTTGTTATCCTAATATGTTTAAATCATGATAGAAGCCTGAACCAATGTATTTAATTACAATATTCATTCTTCAGGAAGCTACAATGTATTTACATTCAACAATATGTGTTTCATGTGACATGCTTCATTCAAAAATTAATTTCTTGAAATAGTGGTAGAACACGACCTGACCAATAAATCTCAATGTCCCTTTTAACATTGAAGGCCCATGTATGTCTTTTATTACTTTTATTTGTTCAAGATGCTATTCCATTAATTGGTTTGAGGTTTTATGTTTGAGGACTATGCAACTTTATAACATGAAATGATATTTTCCCTAATTTATGCCATTATGTTTTATTCACAGTTTTGTAAAAATGTATCTAAATTAGTCAGGAATATGTAGAATGATATTCCATATAGGGATAAATCATACATAATGATCTCTAAGAACTCCACCACCATATCATTCAATACATTTTTCATATACAATTGAAGATTAATTGGTTCATTACAAAAACCAAATGACATACATACATATGATATTGTTCTCAATGGAAAAGTAATCAATGTTTTTGATTAGTCATATGGATCAACATCAATTTTATTTTATCTCGACTATCTATATTGTAAATAATATATTTCATGACCTACTATTGTTTTCTTCATTGTGTCCATAATAGGTATTGGTAGATGATCATTTCGAGTTTCCATGATGGGGTTTTAATCATAAATATAGTCTACCCATCAAGTGATGGTTCAAGTTGAGATCTTCATGTTTTCATTTTTATCAAAATGGTTAGAACACCATAATGTGAAATGAAATTTAGAAAACCCACCATTTTATATAATTTATTAAATATATTATTCCATAATATAGATGATTAAGGACTCCATTTTTAACTACCTCTGCAATTAGAGGGGTGAGTCACCTCTAGGGTTAGCATTTAGATTTCTTACCTACTTACAATAATATCATATGGGTATTGATTAGGGGTATGATCACTTTAATGTCATCCAATACCATGTATATTGATTTCTCTTTATTTTTAGGATGTCAGTCAACTTTTCCTCTTTTGTTTGGGACATCTTTGAGATAAATATGTCTCGAAATATTGCTGAAGTCTTCAAGAATAAGAACATAAATATTCTGATCTGTGGGTATAGTTCCAAAATTTTTAGATTTATCATCGACTGTACGAATGGTGGGGGAGTGTCCCCTTTAAATGGTTTAATTTAATTTACATCATAAAGAACATTTTAATCATCTTTATTAGGAGATATGATTTCTTAGTCGTCCTCGATGGTCATAAACTACTTAGTCACATCCATAAGAAATATGTCTTCATAGTTCAATTTCTTATTTTTTCCTTGGCATCATTCAAAAAGTGAAACAATAATTTTTCATCTAATACTTTGAATATTATTCTCCCTTGATTTACATTAATCAGTTCCGTCCTAATGGAATTAAATGTGTTTCCCAAAATAATTGGAATGTCTCCCTCTTATTCATTGTATAAAATAAAGAAATCCAAAGGAAAGATTATTTTTTCTACTTTGAAAAATAAATAATTGAGAATTCATTAAGGATACTTGAATTATTGGTCATCCCTTTCATGTTCCACTCTTTATTGTTTTAGTTATTTAATCCCTATCTTTTGGAATACACACATTGGAATGAAATTGATCATGTTCCAACATCACATTGGTCTTTTCCAAAGTAACATTCCCATATAGTTCATGGAATCAAAAAAAATTTAGTCTATAACATCATAAGGGTTAGTTATGCTGAATGATAGTTTATTAATCTTAATTTAATGAAATAACTCCTATTTTTCATGTTTCATTTATTATATGAAAATTCATTTAATAAATTGTTGTCTGTATGAATCTAAAAAATGGCTTCAATGAAGGGGGTGTAGATTTTTAATTGAATAAACATTATTATAAATATCTTATATTTCCCTTCAAACACTCCATTACTCATTATTTATAGGAGGGAATAGGTGGTTTATGCTATAATACACATATATAATTATCATTTTAATGCTATTATTTTATCTAAGTTTCTTTAGTATTTTATGATTTTAGATTTGTTTACCAACCAACTTATTTTGTGTTATTAGTTTCATACATAGAGAATATAATTCAAATTTCGTATGTTCTTAAAAAATATTTTCCTCATCTAGTAAAGGCTATTAAAAGTCTATCACTATCCCACTCCTATGAACCACTATCTTTTAATCTTCTTTTTATAGTTTCTTAGTGTTATCAAGAAATGTATCAGGCAATATATATGATAAGGCCCTCGATATTTTATCCATTTGGTGATCATGACTGTTGATGGTAGCTCGATGGTTTTGTTTCCCATTTTTATTCATCCTCTCATCCACTTTTTGAACAAATTTAGAGGACTAGTTTTCGTGAATAGACTGTCAAGGGGGGTTTTGTTGTTATTGTTACTGTGGACCTATCTAGAATTACTACATAGACCTAGAGAGAAATATTTTCTATGTTATTTGATGTTGGGTTAGAGTAGATACATTCTTAATTGTGAACCCATGACATCCCTAATTCAAGTTTGGTGATTGAACACTCCTCTACTGACAATATCTTTGGTTAAGTTATTGATGTTGCTGTTATGTTGGCCTCCCATGGTAGTATTTTTATTGTTGGTACTATTGATGTAGTTTGAATTTATGTCCATTTTATTATAATGGAAATAATTAAAATATTAGGTTTGAAATTACTCTATCATTATCCTAATTCTATTTTATGGATACATGGAACTACACATAATACAACATTAGATATCTCTCCCAAGAGAAAGAGGGTGTGGTGTTGCATCAAATAGATAATTGACATTATATTTTTTATAAGGGACACCACCTGGTCTTCAAGGTGGTTACTCTCATCAACTTTATGTATTCCATATTGAGGCATCCCTATATTACTCTTCAACATATTTGACTTTTTAAATACCTCAACGAGATGTCTTCTTATGACATAGAGTGTTTTAAGTTATAACAATAAGAACTGTTATATAAAATTAACATTTTTTAATTAGAATTTCAAAATATGTATTAGGGATATAAAAAAAACATACAATTTTTTTGTTTTATTATATAATATGATATTTAAATGAAAATTAAGAGACTTTACCATTTATACAATTCCTATTTAATTGTGATCACGTGATTAGTATAAATATAGGGTTTTAACAAATCCAACAGAAGCTGGAAAAAAGTGATTGACCAAACCTGTAGGATCATACCCTATGAATCCCATTTATCAAATATAGAAAGGGATAAATCATCACTGGGTTTTTCCCTAGACCAATATGATGCTAAGATCTAAATAATTATGCTTGAGTGAAACCATTTACTGGAGAATTTCTAGATAATTGAGATCACTGGAAAATCCTAGGATCCAAACCAACCAATTAATGTCCCATAACAACGTACCATACTGTTTTAGAGTTTGATTAATTATTAATTTGATATGTGTCAATACCATAATAATATATTTTTTTATTTTTTTGTTTTTTTCAATAAAATAATTTTTTCATTTTCTTCGTATTGGTAATTTATAAATTATTAAGATTTTTAATCAATAAAAAATTTATATTTTCGACAAAAAATAAAATACAATTAAGGAAATTATTTTCATTAATTAATGGATTTTTTATAAAAATTATATTTTATTTATGTATTGTCATTAAATATGTTTTTCTAACGATAAATGATTAGATAATTTTTATGATGTCAAACATAATTTTTATAAGGGATTGGAAACTCCTATTGTCAATGAAACACAAAATTTCTCAACAAATTCTAATTATTATATTAAAAGTAAAAATAAAATATTTATAAAATTATGTTTATAAAATTAATATAATTTTTCTAATCATAAAATCAAAATTCTACATAAAAATTAATATACTTTATGAATTAAAAATAATTTCTTTAAGAGTATGACTCACTTCCTCATAGGAAATGGTATTATTTTATTTAATTAAACCCGTTGAATTATAAAATAACTAAACCCACTGTAATTTGTAGAAAATATGGTAAAAACCCTAGGGGACAGTTTTGGGTTTTTGTTATTTTATTATAGAGTCCATAACCTATGTTTGGAAAATATTTAGGAAATTCACATTCTATTCATTTATAAAACCTCACGGGATCACATTAATATTCACATTAAATCCTTGTATAATATATTTAATCAACCCTCCCTTCTCAATATTCAACCCAAGGTTCCCTGACACTCTCAATAGGCTCCTCTCTGGTATTTTTACTCACACACTCAAGTATGGGATCCACCATTTCTCTTATATTATCATGTTTCTTTATAATATTAGGCCTTTTATTACCAATTACTAATGATTGGATATGTATCTATATATCCATATTAATTCCAATTTAATGTCAAAATTAGGATATACCCTTTCACTCTCAACAAATCTTTTAATGATTTATTATGACATTGTTAAAAAAATATCACAACTATTTTCTACGCACAAAAAATTGTGTAGTGAATGCCATACCCATTTTCTATCTAGAGTTTTCTTATTTATACACATATAATTCATTAAAATGGGGATTTCATGTATTTATTAAACACTGTATGATCATGGAATGAAATACGATGATTAATGAATCTATGTTTTTTGATATATTATGCACACTAAAACAAGAGAATGAAATGGATGTTATTGGTGAGCCAAGAATTATATAAAACTCCAAAAAATTATGTTAATTATTAGTCTCATGATATTTCATTTTGTGACAGGGAGTGAACCTGACTCCATTATGGGACAATTTACATCACGATTTCCTTGTAGGTATCTTTGAATTAGGTTTATGATGTAGTGGTTTACATTGGTTCCACATTTCTCTTGTTATGATTATCATGTCGTACTATGCCTTATTATTCATGTTTATAATTCTCAGAACTTTTATTCATCATTTAAATGTATATTTTCAAACATGTATCACTATATTCCATGTTTAATCCCTTATTGGGATTTATATCTCACCACATTCATATATATGTCCTATGTAATCCCGTAATGTTTTAAGAAAGATGGTTTATTTTAAATATTTTATGGGTGTTTTCATAAAAGATGATGGTATTCTTATTTAATATTATTATGTAGTGTACCTAATAACAAAACACACTAGATCTTTTTATCTTCAGGGTATTATTATGTGGAATTTTATATCACAAATCATGAATTAATGTGTAATAAAAAACAATAATCATATATTTGTTATCAGGTGAAATGATTAGTTATTTGTGGTATTAGGACTAGAAAACTGTAGGAATATCCTTTGGAATAAGGATATGCATAAGACAATATCACTAATTTCTTAAAGTATAGATTATATTGTTCATCAAGAAAATACATCCCTATCTGGAATCTACTAGTGGACATTGTTCTATCATAGATGAACCCAGGAAAAACAACTCTAACAAGGTGTGTCAAACCATAATCAGTGTAACCTCAAACAAGAAAATGAGCCTTACAATGCACCTTATTTGAAAATACAAGGGGATATGTTTTTTTGAATTACTAATCTCATTAAAACCATTATTAAGTAAAAAAATAAAATTACCTTAACAATATATGATAGGAAATAGATCATGGATAACATAGATTGAATCCTAGAAATTCATAATTTACGGGAATACATTAAATTTATATTTTACGTCATTAATGTCACTAGATTACCCCTATATGTGTTTAAAAATAATCATCCATAATTATAATTTCATTATATCAAATGGATGTAAAAAAAGTAGTTAGGTATACAACCAATGTGATAGGGAATGTGATGACTTCCCTTATATGAAGAAAAAATCAATGGGTGATGGAATCATGAACTTTCTAATGATACTCTCCAATCTGACTCGATTTAGGAATAGAAACCTAGATCAAGAGGAGTTTACAAATTCCTTTAAGAGGGATAAATCTTTGATTGATTCTTTAAACAACAATGGAATCTGAATTTAAATGAAACATCTAATCCCTTAATCATGGATCAATAGATCAAATCCACTGAGAATATGTTCTCCATCCATCAATGTTTTTATCAAGAAAAGTTTATAATGGATGTTAATCATATCGAGGGAGAATCCAATCAATGGAGGAAATTGTACAAGAATAAGAATCATGGGGAAGTAAATGAAGCTATGAGATTAAAGGAATTTAATAAAATGTTTCTCAATAAATATTTTCATCAAAGTGTTCTTCTTAAAATGTAATTGGATTTCCTTTCCCACAAGAAAAATAGATGTTGAATCTATAAGTGAAAACAAGAAAAATATCATAATACATTCATGATATGGATGTATATTTTTCATTTCCCATAATTCAATGTTGTCAACTTTTGTCTGGGGATAATACCTAGTCTATGAAAATGACTAATGACACGAGACATTGATGAATATGGGAAAATTATTTGATATTCCCTCAAATTTTTAATGAATATTGGGGATTATCAAGGGTATTTTGGTTATAAGAAGAGGAATGTGGAGTTTAATTATTGTGGTCCTATAGTGAAATATAATTCTATAGGGAAATTTAAACATCCATATATTAAATGTTTTGGAATGAAGAACCCTATAAAATTCGAAATGGGGTGAGGAAATGGTTTAGGTTCTGGAAGGAAGGGCACCTAAATAGTGATTGCTGACAGGGAGAACCCATGAATGCAATGGAGGAAAGGACTTTTCCAGTTGACCCTCAATACATTGTTCATTACCTCAAATTCATGGATACACGGATAATTTCTAATCAATTCACTAAGACACAAGTTTTTATATAAAACCAACTACCTATATGGTAGGAGTGGAGTGATTTTTCCATCCCAACCATTTAGCCAAATCCTGACAATGAATTGGCGATCGGTATGCTAGTTACGTACTTTGGGATAGTGAATGTAATTTTTTATTCTAGTTCCACACATTATGTTATATAACTAAATTATAGTAGAACTATTCAATCACCACCAAAAACCATGGATGTTGAGTTATCTGTTATGATTTAAAATGGGGTAATTATTGCATCCTAGGTATAAATATTCTTCCCTAAAATAATTTGTGGGACGAATGTCCTTCTGAACCATTTAATACACTCTTTTTTAGATTTTGAGGAAATTATATACATGCATATGAATTCTGTATATAGATCCAAAAAAAATTCAGTAGACAAAAACAACTCTCTATATTTTGAATCGACACATGATTATATACATGTGAATCGATGAGGATTAATATTATTTATCATCAACATAACAAGAATTGATATTTTTCAATATGAGAAATTATATCCAACTTATATTGTAAGAACCCAATTTTTTACTTAGAAGTGGATCATTTAAATTTTTATATAAATGATAATTGAACCAAATATTGATGCCTAGTTAGCTAGAAATGTTCTTAGGGGTGTTCAGGTCATGTTTGGAAACTAGAACCCATATTCAATGCGAAACATTCCATATTGCATGGTTAAATAATGGTTGGCGCATAGTTTTGATAATATTACATATTAAAATTTTAAGGAAGAGCTATATAGCAAGGTTGGCGCATGGGGATGTAGACTAATCATGCATGTTCCCATTCTTACCAAGTATTCATGAATACCAATAATGGATATGCCATTTTTCTAGATAAATTTTCCTTTTTACCATAATGAGCTAATTATATCACTCCTCCTTTTCCAATTGGAGAACTGGTGTAGTAGACCTATTATCTCTCAAATTGGATCTTTTTGAAGGGCAAATCTAGGGATTTAATGATATCCTTTTTCTGGTATCTGATTGAGCGTTTGTTCTTGATGATAGATGCTCAACAGTATTAAATCGATTCCATTTGAACCTTTATCCTACTCTCTTTCTCTCAACCCAGTTATCGAGCTGCTAGAATTTTACTTCTTTTTATATATCAACTCTAATTTTAATAAAATCAGGGGCCAATAAAAAATTAGGAGATTCAAACAAGCCTAAGTTGGGTGGCCTCTAACTCATCCCAAAAGATTGTTAATTAGATAAATTTTTGTGTGTGGCCCACCAATTTCGTCGGGTGTTGTTTATAGAATTTATATTCCATTATTAAAATCAATAAAACCCTATTAATATAATCTTTCAATATATGTTATTAATTATTAATGGTTTCTTTTATCACAACATCTACCCCATGTCAGAAGTTGTTCCATAGTTGAGTTTTGAGTATGTAACATGTTTGAGCAACTGTTTGGGTGTGACTTGCTTGACCCTTATAAGGGTACTAATATCATTATTTAATGGATTGATTTATATTGTTGGTTTCTTAATGGAATGTACTATAAATAGTCACCACATGAACCACCTAAGTTAAGTGATTTAGTGGATAAATAAATGTGAAATGGAAATTGGAAAGTATACTAAGTATATGAACTAGTCAAATTAAATATGAATAAATAATAGGTTTCACGCACATAGAACCTCGTTCCATATTAATGGAAGGTAGTAGATTGAACCTTATTTATTGAATTTTCTTGGAATATAATTAATAATAGTTTTTTTCTACATGGCCAAGTCACACAAATGAAAGTAAAGGCTTGAACGAAATGGACATATTGATTAATTAAGACATGATTAAGAGGGTTCGTGCTACTTGAACTTATTACACTAAAGAATGGAAATTCATGAATAATATGATATATTGCACGACTTTAATATCAAATAAAACTATCCGAACTTGACATTTCCTTGGATTCTGATTGTAGAATGCCTTGAACAATCGGGAACACCATTTTTTTCAAGGATATAGCTTGTATAGGTTGAGACCAACCATGATCTTTATCCTTGTATACTCTATGGATGCTCGGTAGGACACAATAAAATACCTTAAATATTATCATAGGACACCTCGGATACACTCCATTGATATAGCATTGAAAAGTAGGATCCATGGTTAAAGCCCATCAGGCCTAGTCATTAAATTGATCTTTGTTACGGAGGATAAACTCCATGGACTAGGTAGACATCTCATTATGGAATGACTTAGAATGTTATCCATTTATTACACTCTTATCCACTACTGGGATATATTTTTTAATATGGGTGGTGAACCTTGATATCTATGTCACCATAATTACTAACCTAAAACTTCACAATTAAATATAATTACAGGTTTCCTTGTTATAACATGGAACATTCACTATTATTTACATGTGACATATTTACAAAATGGTACAAATCAAAAAATTAATTGGTTACTTGTTCAGATACCAACCTATGGCTGATGTAGGTAACGGGGTATTTAGTTCTATTGTACTACTTTACATTATATGTTCATGGATTCACACTATTAAATTACAATTACACTGGAAAAATGTTATAAACATCATTGGTGGCGGCCCAATGAGCTTTATCTCACAACCTCTCTAGGCACTGATTGGTAGCCAGAGTATATTTCATGGTTTAAGGTGTTGATAAAGGGCATCTTGTGACTTAAAATGCTTTATTGCTTGAAATTTAGTATAAATCATGATAGAAGATGACAACATCATTGCTCGAGATGTCTGGTACAGTATTTGATTTCCTTTATACTTATGTGGGAAATTTTATACCTATTGTCTTGTATCCATGTTTTCTAGTTTCTTGGTGACATGAAATATCATTATTTGTTAAATGATATTCAAGATGTTTTAGTTATTGTTACAGTTTTCTCTATTTTATGTTGTGTCTTATGTTCACTTATATTGATTATATTATTCACCTTAGTTAACATTCATAGGATGCACTATGATTTGGTAATGAGGAAATAATTTCCCAAATGACAAACCCTAGGCCCCAGCTACTGGTCGGTAACCATGGGTGTTTGGGGAGATGTGCTTAGTCCATGTGGCCCACCGGGTTCTGGGAACCCCTTAATTTGAATTCGGGACCAGGATATCACAATTCGGTATCAAATTGGGTTTTAATTATTCCATTAAAATTTGGAGACAATATATTGGGTATTAATGAATTTTGGGGACTTGGTCATACTCCATTCTTAGGTGCCATGATCCCATGTTTAGTGTAGAAAAACCAAGTTTCCTAAATTGTATTTTTTGTATTTTTTCTTTTAAAAATGACCTTATTTCTAAATAGGTGATGTATATGTTGTGTATAGTTGTTTATTATTACATTGAATGGGTATTTTATTTCATCCTTTGCTCGATGATATGAGGGAAAACAGAATTGTTACATACATCATTATAAGACCCAGTAATTTTCATGTCATTCATATTCCCATTCCATATAGGATTATTTTCCAGCATTCCATTGCTTGATATTCCTGTGATTGTTGAGTGATGTTGTGATAGAAATATTATGATTGTATTTATGTGTGTTTATATTGAGTGATTTATTGTCTCAATTCTTGTGGTGTATGGGACATCAAGGATTATGATATGTAATTGAATTATTCAAGCAATTATACTATAAATAAATGGGTTTCATTTCTAGTGATATGTGAATGGGAACTGATTCACCGGAAATGGATATCCATTATAAAGTAAATCATAACATCTAAAATGAATTGGTTGTGCATCCTTATCTCTCATTTTCAGGTTTATGAGTGGTAAAGGAGAGAACCTGGTAGTAAAATGAAAATTGAAATAAAACATATATTTGAGCACCTACTGATATATGGCTATCAAAGTGGGTTATTTGGGTAGAATGCATTGGGTAGTGAGTGTTCTTACAATCATCTTTTTATAGTTATGTAATATTTGTACTTAAATTATTTATAAGACATGTTCTATCCATTTGTAGACGAATTACACCACAAAAACCTTGTATCATACGCCAGTAGTGTGGAGACGACCATGATCCAAACATTGTTGGCCTTGAACATCCAGTCTTACATCCAAGAGTACCACTCAAGGCACTACATAATGTAACCAATCTATGCATTTATTGACAAATTCTTGATAGTTTCCCACATCTGATTCATTCCATACATGTTGATCTACGATTTCACCTATGATGAATGATCAGACTTGTGAGTTCAAATAGCATCATCCCCCTACCTTTTTAGGGGATAGAAGTCTGCAGGATGCAGAGTCATGGACAGAAGCCATCGAATATCTCTTTGATCATCTATGAATTCCACTAGGGTGGAGAGTAAAACATTACACATACATGATATGGGATTCATCCGAGCACCATCGGGATGTAATTACCTTAGATGTTCATCCGTAGGGCATGTTATGGGTTGTTTTCCTTACTTTAATTTATGATCAATTATTTCCTCAGATGCTAAGAGCTGATAGATCTAGAGAGTACATGCATATCGAGAAGGGTTCTGTGTCAGTTATAGAGTATTGAGCACATTTCATGGCATTGTAGAACTTTTCACCACTTCTAGCTGATGATGAGATTTTTCATGCAAGATACCTCTAGGATGGGATTATGTATTCCTTCCACACATCGGTGAATATATTTAACCTTCTTGCCTTCTCTGAAATATTAAACTAGGATCTTATCATAGAGCATAACTTATGTGGAGACAATATTACCATGCATATAGGTCGAGTGACACATTATTCAAGTTGATCTTCTGGTTGTAGGAATTGTTCTCCCATGGTTTATCATTAGGGAAGTGACAACCAAAGTGCCTATTTTGATAGCTTAAAAGTGTTTCATTAGTTTGGATGTTGAGGGAATTCAACGAATTAGTGTGATAGAGATCCACTGGAGTTCTGGGCTTGTGGGCATATGGGGATACCAAGCTGCTCTAAAAATCCATTCCACCAGCTTCCAGTAAACAAGGAATCGAACTGTCTCCCAATTTTAGAGTTAGTTATTTTAATAAATGTTTTGTGGGGATATGGAATAGAAATGATAGGCTTGGATGACGAGGTTCACATGGTTGTGGTATCCAGACACCAAATCACCAATAGAACCAATTGAGAAGTAATGATCGTGGTATTCCATCTGAGCATAGGTTCATGGATCTGGCCAGTTGCAAGCACTACAACCAATACTTGGGGACTAGGTCGTGGGACAATCTATAGTACAATGTTCTCTTCATGTGGCATATAATATATTATCCTATTTATTTGAAATAGGTGCCTCAAACTCTTTTATCTTTGTATCATTCATGGTGAGTCTCAGACAGGAGGTACAACATCACTCACATGTAATGAACATAGATACACCGTTAGGGGTACAAACCAAGTGCATACTCCAATGTTGTGACTTTCCTCTTGACGTTTGAAGTTACCCTTTCTTGTGTAAACTCTTTATTTTCAAGACAACTGGATTCAATGTCATTCTTAGGATAGACTAGTTGCTTTACAATCATGATTTTGTAGACTCCTATCATCATAGGGTATCATTAACATCACCAGAGAGAAATAATTATCGACATAAGGGTGAGTGGGATGACAATGATGGTACAACTCAACCAGAGCATCCTTGTATAGGATGAGTGACATCCTAGATTGAAAAATATCTTCATATTGGATCATGGTAAATGAGAAGGAGATTTCCATATAGTAGTCCATTTTTTCAGGGATGTCTTTCCTCTTGAATTTTCTTGATTAACTCCTGATAGATAGGTATATTTCATTGTTGAACTTTCTCTAGGGGTAGTAGCATTGTCCATTCCATCATACAGGATGACATCTTAAGAGATTCTAGAGCCCCATCAGAAGATAGATGATCTAGAGGCCAAAGTATTTATACATACCAATATAAAATCTTGTGGTTCTCCCCTACTTTATTGCAAAATGGATAATAGAACATTTCATTTATGTTAGAATTACAGAAGGTTGAACAAGATAACAATAAAGAACTGATATCCACTACCTCAAATAGATGATCTCTTTGTATAGCTCCATGGAGAAAATGTCTTCTCTATGATTGACATGAGATTGGGATATCATCAGGTGCGGGTTATGACATAAGACATATGTTGTATAGGTTTCCATAGAAGTTATGGTCTATTTGAGTACCTGGTTATGAAATTTGGTATTAGGAATGTACCCATAGTTTTCATGGAACAGATGAATAAGGTTTTCCACCACAATTTTGACTATTTTGTTTTTGTCTTTGTAGGGGAAATATTGGTGTATTCTCGCACTCGTAGAGACCATTCCAAACATCTTGGTATCATTTTGAGTAGACTGACAGAGCATCATCTTTATACCCAGCCTGTTAAGTTCCACTTTAGGGTCGACAATGTACATTTTTTTGGGTCATATAATATTTTAATATGTAGTATCTATTGACCTAGAAAATGTTAGTGTCATGGATTCATGGGAGCATTCCAAGAATATTTTTGAAATAAAAAGTTTGTTGGGGATGACTGAATATTACACATGTTTCCAACATGGATTATTCTGCCTGGCTTCACCACTCACTGCTCCTATAAGGAAGGGTGTCAACTACTTGTGGTCAAAAGCATATGAGAATGAATTTTAGGAGGTGAATGGGAGGCTTCTATGAAGACATATTATGACTCTTATAGAGCCATGGATATGATATATTGTCTATGTCACCTTGGTTAATACCTTGGGACTTCACTATTAAATATGATTTCAGGTTTCCTTGTTACAAATTTGAACTATAACTATTATTAAGATGTTACATATTTCTAAATTGGTGACAATAAAATATTTAATTTGTTACCATGTTTTGTCAAAAACTGATTGTTGAAGCATGTACATGGGTATTTATTGACATTTTAATACATTACTTTATATATGAATGCTTAGAAACTATTAAATTCCCATTATACGGGCTCGATGTTATAAACACCATTGGTGTTAGCCCATTAAGATTAATCTCACACACTCTCCGAGTGTCATATGGTACCCGGAGTAGATAACATGGTTATAGGTGTGGACAAAGGGAATCGTAGGGCTTCAACCACTTCATGGAATGTTTTTTAGTCATGATCTTTTTATAAGATAACTGAGTCGGAGCTCAGGATGTTGGGGATAGTCTTTGATTAACTTTATTCATATGTGGAATATGTTATTACTATTTTATTGTATCCTTATTTTCCAATTCTCTGGTAACATGAAAAATCATATGTTCTTGAATGTTATTATAGTTGTTTTAGTTGTTGTTTTTGTTGTCTCTATTTTCTTATGTGCCTTTGATTTACTTATATTTATTACTTTATTTACCTCTATTAACATTCATTAGATGCACTATAATTTAGTAATGAGGGAATATTTTCCCCACAAACACACCCTATGACCTCGCTGCTGTTCGACAACCTCTTGAATTCAGAGAGATGCGCTAGAGGAAATGTTCCCATCGAGCTCAGGGCACCTATTAATTGGAATTTAGGTTAGGGACGTCACAAAAATGATGGTGTTTAAGGAAAAAATAATCCTTGAATACATGGAAATCATGGGGGAATACTCTGACATGATTCCAAAAGGGATTTTTTAGTCTTCTTCCAAGTTGAGAGGTTGAATTTTAAATTGATATCTTTCCTAGGGCCTTACAATTCTGCAAGAATCAGTATAGAGTGGATATTTTGGAATGTGAGGAGGGGAAGAAACAACTATACGAGATTTTGGATAATGGTTTTATATACGTAACTGCTTCTTCAAGGGGTGCCCCGGCCCTTTTAGTAAGAACATGGATAGTTCAATTCACCTTTTCCTTTATTGTCATGATCTCACAATGATATTAATAATGAAAAAGTATCCCCAATCATGGGTTGAATACTTTTTCAATTATCTTTTGTTGATCATAATACTTCTACAAGGTAGACCAGTAGACAGGATATTGACATGTTCGAGGGAACTAGGATATCCTAAAAAATAATTTCTGTACATGTTATGGGCAATATGTGATCATACTAATTCCATTTATAATCACTAATAATTCAACAATATTTATAGACATGATTAATAGAGTCCATAGAGATTACCTCAACAGATTTGGATAACATTATAGATGATATTCAAATTTTTTTCTATTACAAAGGAGGAGCATCATGAGAATATGAAAATTATGCTAAAGACCCTACGAAAGGATATGATTTGTGAATAGTAATGAAAATGTATATTCTATTTGAATAAAGTCTAATTCATGGTGAATATCATCACATGAAATGGGATATCTATGAACACTTTAACAAAAAAATAAATTGAATGATGGGTGAGGCCAATATTTGTGATAGATATCTATATTTTTCATGGATTAGAGGGATACTATCATCGATTTGTGATAAATGTCTCATGATTTTCAAACCCTAAAGGCAAGATAACTCGGAATGAAGTCATGTTTTCTTGGAATTATTATTTTGAAGAAAGATTCATGGAACTGAAATGGAGGTTTATCATTACACCTATACTCACACAACCCAAAAGTGGAGATGTTTTCATGGAATTCATTATTTCTTTGAATAATTTCATGGGATGTGTGTTTATGCATAAAAAAACCATAGCCTATGCTTTAAGTATGTTTAAATTTCATGAATAGAACTATACAGTGCATGATCCGGAGTATGTTGAATTGATCTTTGGTCTAAAAATATCACAGCATGTTGTCTTTGGGGTGTAGTGTGAAAAAGATATTGGTAAAAAAAATATAAATGTATATATTCACATAGAAATATTTGAATATGAACCAATGAAGTTGTTTAGAGATAATAAAGGACTATGGATACTCAATCCACTACAATCTTGGGAAATTGAATAAAGTGGTAGAAGCTCTATGTTGAAAGGATCTATAAATTCAACAATTGATGAGAATTTATAGGTATCTGATATTATTAGATATGAAAAGGGTGGATATTTGAATCATAAAGAATGTAACATCATCAATCCAATCAAAAAATCATTATTCAAATGTCCCTTCTTGAGAGGATGGAGCACGCTCAAGGAGATGATGTGGGAATTAAAAACAATTTGGAAACTATAAGAAAATTGAAACCATCATAGTAAAATCTTTTTGAAGAATGAGTTGTGCAATTTCTGTCAATAATATGTGTACCATTAAATCTTGAGATAAATCATTTGTTTTTTGAGGATTCACATAGCTCAACCTCCCCCATCCACGAAAGAAGCACAATGATATATTGAGATCTCTGAGAACACAACTGGTGGGACAATATGAAGAATAAGGTAATTGAATTTACATCAAGATGTCTTCGATGTGAGTAAGTTATACTATAAATGAAAAATCCAAGGGGATGATGCAACCAGTATCCATAACTACATTGAAATTAGAAAACCTCATCCAGAACATTTTCAATGGTATTTGAAGAAATCCGGGGGAATAGTGATATATGGGTTATAATGGATCTTTTTAAAAGGACTATGCACTTAATTTATATTTGTGAGTATTTCCTACTGGATCAACAAGAATGGATATACATAAGGGTATTAGGGTGGATGAATAGACTATCATTGTAGACATTATCTGATGCAGATCCATGATTCACCTCCATGTTCTAGAAAGTTATCCAAAAAGCTATAAACACTGATCACAATATTAGTAAAGCCTATCATCTTCAATCTAATGGCCACTCTAAGAGAACTATTAAAACATTTAAAGACATGTTGCAAGAATATTCTATGGTCTTAAAAGGATAATGGTAGAAACATCAACCACTATTCATGTTCTCATTCAAAAATAGTTTCAACTCGACTATCTAATGGGATCTCAAAAAATACCTTTATCTGAAGAGGATAAGTACACCAGCATGATGAGATGAAATTGTTGAAAAAAATCATCTAGGTCCTGAAATTTTCATGGTAATAGCATAAATGGTTATGAAAACTCATCAGGACATTACATATGCTCATAGTGGACAAAAGATCAATGATGATAATAATCTTTGAGTCCTAGTGTTTCATGTTAAAGATTTGGTTTTCCTATTTTGATATTTATAGTACAAAGAGATGAGATATGGGAAGAAGTGAAGACATAATACAAGATGCATCGTCCCCTTTAAGATCCTTGATCGCATTGGAGAGGTGGATTATCGACTAGAAATCCCACCCACCATATTTCAATTCCAGGATATACTCCATGTATCCTGCTTGAGAAAGGATTTACCCAACCCATCAAATGTACTAAATATGGAGTGTTTGAAGGTTTTGGGCACAACGGAAGCGCATGGGTGGATGTAACCACATGGATTTTTGTCATTAACAATGATCAATCAAGGATCAACACGACGATAAATTCCAGTCTCCATGGATTTATTCACATAAATAGACAGAGGAGAAGAAAGGTCCCAGAACCACAAAAGTGGATCGTCACAGGTTGATTATAATTAATTGACAAGAATTACATATTGGGTGTTCTTTCCTCGTTGATACTCTTGGTCATGTTCTGATGTTATTCTTCGTTGTGTCGCAGATGCCATGTGTAGACTTCCTCTAGCGGTGATCAACATGTGCACCTCGTATATCTGGATGTCTCCAAAGGAGTCTCTGGGTGCTAGCATGGAGAAACCTTTTACTGCATTTCTAGCCTTAGATCATCTTGATCCAATGGAAGAGGATCCCTCCCAGTCTTGAGAGCATTCTTGGAGGATTAGGATCTTTCAACCATGAAAGAATTCTCAAGAATTTTTGTGCACAACGATTCTCTTGTGTAGGAAAAGAGTTGGGTTGTGAGGATATTTATAATTGGGTTTGAGGTTGTAGAGTTATGATAATAAATTAACATGTTACTCATTTCATTTATTTC
Organism: Viscum album; assembly: GCA_963277665.1. Classification (NCBI taxonomy): domain Eukaryota; kingdom Viridiplantae; phylum Streptophyta; class Magnoliopsida; order Santalales; family Viscaceae; genus Viscum; species Viscum album. The sequence goes on along the minus strand of OY728123.1, from coordinate 429,889,763 downwards.
ATTAACTCTTATTGAAAACCACCATGTTGAATAATTAATTCTTTGACAAGCGCCCATGCTGATTATAATAAATATAATTTAAAGAAACAATATTATATTATCAAAATCCCGACTTGAAAAACTACACGGCTTTTAATTATAAATACATGGCGTGTATTTGTTTTTAATTGAAAACTACACGGTGTGTACATTCAATGTACACATAATGTATATCTTGTTTTAATTTATTCATTTCCTTTCCAAAATAAAAACTACATGGTGTGTAATCATTAATAAATGATGTGTACTTGTTTTCCATGAAAAACTACATGACATTTAATTTAATAGACAATATGTATATCTTGTCTTTTATCTCCACAATTAAAATTATTTAAGATTCCTTGAATAATTATTAAACCACGTATTGGAATAATCTTTATTCTACTTGAGATACTTGGATACACATAGTGTGTGACCCTCTAGGCCTCTTTCTCGTTGGCAATAGGCGGTCTTGCCTATAGTCCTAGATTACTGTCTAGTAATGGGTCAAGTAACCCAAGAGAAAGAAGTTAATGCTGCATTGACATATCACATCATACGAATGCTTACTGTGTAATTTAATCCCTTTCTCTCAATATCTCATCAAGAAGGATTCGTGGTAGTCTCATAAACCTATAATCTTGATCTGTCATTCTTTGACATCTAGAAGTAAACTCATCATTTCACCATGGCCATGGAATTTGTTCGACAGTTCTATTTCAATCAAAGGGTCTGAGATATCTAATTCCATAAATATGGAAGGGAAAAATCCTTTCTCGACTTATCCATTAACAACATGTCATTCATGACACACCCAACGTACCCTACTTCCCACCAACTGTCTTCGTGATGGTTTTCGTCAGCAAATCTAAGTGTGCGAGTCATGACATGAGTTAATGATAATCTTCTAGTCTAAGTACCATTACACATGCTCGTAGATAGAAATATCCGATGACACAAAAACATGTGGAATTACTACTGGAAGGTCTGTTCTCATAATCTCCCATCTTTGGAGATTACCATGTGAGAAATCCATGAGAGAGAGTCTCATCATCTTATGAGTACTCGCACATGACGTTCTGTATACTATGTGTCCTGTCATAGTATGTCATCCAACCGTAGAACTTTATTTAAGAATATTGTTATAGCATTTCAAGGTTCTCATCATATTGGGGATATTCCTTGACCTTATCAATGCAAAAAATATTCCAGGACATTATTATATTATAGTCATGCAGAACAATGAAAAATAAATAATAATTGAACATTCATGTAATTAAAGTATAAAATAGTTGGTTCTCAGGACACCAACCCTAAAAAACTACCAATTGGACTAGAGCCAACTGCCTACAAATTTTAGTCGTCTAGACCTCACATGATGATCATGTTTCTTCTAAGTCAAGGCTTTATTCAACGGGTCCACCACATTGTCTTCCATGGAAATATTTCTCACTGAAACTTAACCTCTTTGAGAAAAATCCCTCAAGAGATGATACTTACAATGTATGTTCTTTGTCCGCTGATGTGACCATGGATCTTTTGCAAGTACCACCATTGCAGTATTACCACAATAGAGTGTGATAGTATATTTACTTCTAGGTACAACATCCAGGTCATTAATGAAGCTTCGCATTCATACTACTTCTTTAGCTGCCTCAGAAGCTGTGATATATTCGGACTCTGCTGTAGAATCTGCCACCATACTTTTCTTAGATCTCTTCCAGCTCACTGCACCACCATTCAAACTGAATATGTAACCTGTCTACAACTTCATGTCATCTTTATTTGTCTAGAAACTATCATCTATATGCCCTCTGATGACTAGTTCCTCATCTCCTACATAAGCCCGGAACATATCCTTAGTATGGATCAGATACAAAAGGATAGACTTCACTTACATCCAATGGAGGTCTCCTAGATCAGCTTGATATCTTCCTACTCCACTTAATGTGTAAGAAACATCTAACCTTGTACACAACATACCATACATGACTGACCCAATCACGGATGTGTAAGGGATCCTTTCCATTTTCATTCTTTTCTCATGCGTCTGAGGACACATTTTCTTGGAACGATGAATGTCATGTGACACTGGAAATAATCCCTTCTTGGATTGCTCCATAATGAATCTATTCTGTATCTTGTCAATGTATGTACTTTTAATCAGGCACAAAATTATCTTAGATCTATCACAATGGATCTTGATCCCAAGAATATATGCTGCCTCGCCCAAGTCTTTCATAGAGAAGCATTTATCTAACCATGCCTTAACTAACTGTAAGAAAGGTAATTCCTTTCCAATTAGTAATATTTCATCAACATATACTATTAGGAAAATGATTTCACTTCCCCTAAACATCTTGCAGACACAAGTCACACATTCATTCGTAACAAATCCAAATTCCTTTACAGCTTCATCAAAATGAATGTTCCATGACCTTGATGCATTGCTTAATCCATAAATTGATTTCTATAACTTTCATACCTTGTTGGTATCCTTTTGAGTCACAAACCCTTAAGGTTGCATCATGTATACATCTTCCTGGAGGTTCCCATTAATGAATGATGTATTGAAATCCATTATCCAAATTTCATTGTCATGGTTAGCGGCAATGGCCAATCAGATTCTAATGGAATTCAACATCGCAACCGGTGAAAAGGTTTCATCATAGTCAATTCCTTGATGCTGTCTAAAACCTTTGGCAAATAATCATGCCTTATAGGTGCTGAATTTCCCCTCCATGTCCAGTTTCTTCTTGAATACCCATCTATTACCAATAGGCTTTACCTCAATTTGAGGATCTACCAAAATCCAGACTCGGTTTTGGTACATGGAATCCATTTCAGAATTCATGGCTTATTGCCACTTGGAATCGTCTTTACCTTGAACTGCTTCGTTATAGGTAAAGGGATCATCATTTTCAACGAATAATGACTCACCATCCTCGGTGACAAGAAAACCATATCATTCTGGTTCTCTCACCTCTCTTGTGCTCCTACACAGTTCTTGTTTCTCTGGAATATATTTTTCTGCCATGGGGATTTGTGGAATCAGTTATTTTACCAACTCTTGTGTATCTTGAGACTCAACTTCATCGAAGTCTATCTCTCTCCCACTATCACTTTTGGATATGTGCTCCCTCTTAAGGAATATGGAATGTCTTTACACTGTAACCTTTTTGTCTGAGGTGTTGTATAGGTAATATCCCCTTGTTTCCTTGGGATATCCTATAAAGAAACAATTTATGCTTCGGGGTGCATGTTTCTTACCTAAAGAGGACTTAACAAATGCTTCGCTACTCTATACGTGTAAATTCAAAAACATGTCTTTGTGTCCACTCCATAACATGTATGGAATACCATTTATCGATTTAGTTGGTACTTGGTTTAGTATGTGTGCTTCTATTTGTGATGAATATCTCGAAAAGGATAATGGAAGATTCACATGACTCATCATTGATCTCACCTTGTCAAATAGGGTGTGGTTCCTCCTTTCACTTACACCATTCCACTGAGGTGTGTAAGGAGGAGTGAGTTGAGATAGAATCCCAAGATCCTGTAAGAAATCAATGAATTCCTGATTAGTATATTATCCTCCTCTGTCTGAGTGGAGTTTCTTAATCTTCTTACCAAGTTGGTTCTCAACTTCATTCTTGTATTCTTTGAACCGATCAAAATAATATGACTTATACCTCATTAAGTAAATATATCCATTTCTACTAAAATCATCAGTAAAAGTTATGATGTACGAGAACCCACCCCTTTCTTCAACTAGAAATGGTCCACACACATATGTGTGAACTAATTATAGAATCTCTTTATCCATTTTACCTTTCCCAGTAAATAGGGCTTTGGTCATTTTTCCTTGTAGACACGCATGACCTACACCAAGTGGTTTTAGTTCGAAAGAATCTATATACCCATCTTGATGTAATTTTTTTCAAACATTTCTCATTGACATGACCCATCTGGTGATGCCAAATTTGGGTGTGGTATGAGTCATGTGAATTAACTTTGTCATTGACTGCCATTACTTGGTTTGTGTATTCTAACACATAAAGGCCATTATATAAATGTTCCCTACCAAAAAAGTGTTATCTTAATAAAAGTATCAATATCCACTTCCAAAAATGAAGATGAATTCATCAGTATCTAATATGGATACTGAAATAATGTTTTTGCTTACAGAGGGTACATAATAAAATCCTTTTAAAACCAAGACCATCTCAATAGGAAATATGTGGTGGTAGTCTCCGACAACCACAACAGCGAGTCTGGATCCGTTGGCTGCTTGTAGATCCACCTTACCTCGGTCAATTTTCTGAATCTACTTGGTTCCTGTATTTGGATACAAGTATGAGCACCACAAGAAGTATCTAATACCCAATTGGTAGAAATAGATAGATTAAATTCGATAAAAAACAATCCTGAAGATTCCCCTTGCTTCCTTGGTTGGGTAATGTTTTTCTTCGAGTGGCCCTTGCCACATGCAAAACAAACAGCATCCTATTCTCTTGCCTCCCCTTTGATCTTCCTTTTCTTGGAAGGCCTTAAAGAAGCTTTGGGCTTAAAGCACTTCTCCTTCCCTTAACTTTTATTCACCATGAGGATAAAAGTCTTTTCACGTTTCATGTCATTGTCTACTTGGCGAATGAGGATAAGAAGATCAGATAGAGACTTCTCAATATTTTTCATGTTGAAGTTCACAACAAAGTTTGAGAAGTTCTGGGGGAGTGATGCAAGAATGAGATCGGTGCCCAATTCTTCATTGAGTTTAAACCCTAGAACAACCAAGTGCTCAATATAGCCAATGCTCTTGACTACATGAGGCCCAGCTGGGGCACCCTCTCCAAGCATGCACTGTAATAGGGCCTTGGAGATCTCAAACCATTCCTGTCTTTCTCTCTCCTGGTATAGACCATGAAGGTGATCAAGCATGTTGTAGGCATCCATGTCTTCATGAGACATCATGAGATCACTAGACATTGATGAAAACATCAAACATTGAATGTCGAGTGCATCGCTCAAATGTTGATCATAGACTTGTAAATCTTCATCACTCACCCCTTGGGCAGGCATATCAAGAAGTGAGGACTCCAGCACTTAAAACATTCATTCATGGAATAGAGTAACCCGAAGGTGACTAAACCATTCCTAAAAGTTACTTTCGGTTAGGATATTGTCTTTATCAAGAATTGATCTCAGAGAAAATGTGGTTAACACGTTTGTCCTTTCAATTCTAAAAATTAAAAGAGAAGATTTATCAGTACCTTTTGAATACATTTTATGAATAATAATAAATTAAATTATTAATTCTCCCAGTATTTTATCAAGTTTCAATGGCACTCACCATTGAACTCGGAATGTCCAGTTGCTTTGAAATTCTAGTGGCAAGGATCCATAATCGCCTTCGCATAACCCCAACAAGGGTTGGTCAAGCTATTTGAAGGTATTTAGGTAGGCAGGTCTTAGGAAACTATGAGCTTACAGTTCCTTGATATGTTGTGTGGAATCCCCAATCCTGACATCCTGACTTGGATTTTGTCAACTCTTGCCTCCAATATTACATCAAGTCTAGCAAGGGCTACACCTCTTGCTGTATTATGGTTAATTCAACTCAAAACCTTTCATAAGGGCTTACATTATAAAAGTAAGTGTCCCAACAAGGGTTAGTCAAACACATAGTTTTATTGAGTCTTTCCCTTGATCAGGTAATATAGGGATTGGTTTGAATTACTATGGTGTTGAGGGATTTTAATCCTTTATGCTTAGTTTTTCATTATCACATGCTTTGTTAATATTAAGTGATTCTTGATTAAGTGATTAACCATGTTCTAATAATGTTTACGCATAGTCCAGTTTTTATTTTATTCCATCATTTCATGCTTGTTCATTTTATTAACTATGTGATCGCAACAAAACATACATAATAAATAAAAAATGCTATCAGAAAGAAATAAAATAAAATGGAATGATCATGAGGTTTTATTGGTTAGCTTATCTAGCGGTTTGATAAGATAACCCTAACCTATGGAAAAACACCTTGAACCGATGGTTCATGTTTTCCAGCTCCCACCTGTCCACCTTTGTATCTTCTTGGGTTGGATTCACCTCAGCATCAGATTTTGAACTGTCTCATCTGGCTTGGGAGATTCTCCATTACATGGGGTTTACATTAAAGAAATGAAGGGCACGCAAGCCCTACATTTTTTTGGAAGAAGGCTCTCAGGCCAACGAATTTAAATTAAACACATTTAAATGAAACCATACACACATAAAAAGGGTCTTCAGTCTAACTCATGATCATCCATAGCATACAACGACATTTATGCATATTTAGAAATCAAATTATTTTAATCGTTCTATTATTCAAGATAATTCGTGATTGAATTAAATTAATTATGATCTTATAATTAATCAATTATTTATATTAAATTATTTAGTTAATTCTCTTGAGATTATTCTCATCCATATTGCGTGTACGATGTCTTTGTACATTTGGAGGAAACCTGGTGAAATTCCATTTCGGGAAAGCACACGGCGTGTAGTTTATATTTACACGACATGTATTTCTTTCACCTTTTATCCAAAGTTCACACCGGGGGATTTGGTGTGTTTTCTATACTTTGGAAATTTTGGAGTAGACAATATGTAGATAAATCATACACAGCGTGTACTTCCTTATTACGTGGTAATCGGCATGGAAATATCGTGTACGTGGTACGCGGCTTCTTCTTCGTACACGGTTTCACTTGGGTCGGATCGGACTACACGACATGTTGCTCCAACATAAACGCCGTGTATTCTGGTTCCCATGAGCCGTTTAATTCTAGTAAACATGGCATAATAAAAACATAGTAATTCTCAATTCACACGGTGTAGTTTGGAGGACCATTGCCAGTTTTTTAAACCTATGTACACGACGTGTAGTTTTCAGTACATGCCATGTATTCCCATGTTGTACAGACAGAAAGAGCGGATCCTCTAAATGAGTTCCTCGTTTTTATTTTAATAAAAATTAAAATTAAAAATTTCATTTCTATGATATGAATCGTGAAATGAAGGAGGAAGAACATATCTTATTTATTCATATTTATAGAATGATTTATTTCAAATTAAATCAAATATAAATTCATAAATTATCAATGAAAATTAAACAACTATAATCAACATTGTAACCTCACTCTGATACCAATTGAAGGTTACGGATGCAACAGAAGTTCATGGGTGGATGTTCCCACTTGGGTTCTTTTCATTAACAATTATCAATATAGGATCAATATGACTCTAAATTCTAGTCTCAACAGATTGATTCATAGAAATAGACAAATAAGAAGAAAGGTACAGGATCCACAAAAGTGGATCTTCATAGGTTGATTATAATTAATTGACAAGAAGTACCAATTGGGTGTTCTTTCCTCGTTGATATTCTTGATCACGTTTTGATGTGATTTTTCGTTGCATCGAAGAATCCAACTGTATACTTCCTCAAGCGGTGATCGACACGTGCACCTCGTATCTCTGTACATTTCCAAAGGAGTCTCTGGGTGCTAGCATGGAGAAACCTTTGCTTGCATTGTCCGCCTTAGATCGCCTTGATCCGATGGAAGAGGATCTCTCTCTATCTTGATAGCGTTCTTGGAGGAAGAGGTTCTTTCGACCTTGAATGAATTCTCCAGAATTGTTGTGCACAATGATTCTATAATGCAAGGAAAGAGTTGGGTTGTGATGATATTTATAATCGGGATTGAGGTTGTAGAGTTATGACAATATATAAACATGTTACGATTTTCAATTATTTCATTAGCTCTTATTGAAAAATCCCCTGTTGAATAATTAATTCCTTGAGAAGTGCCCATGCTGATTATAATAAATATCATTTAATAAAACAATATCCTCAAAATCCCGACTAGAAAAACTACATGGATTGTAATAATAAATACATGAAATGTACTTGTTTTTCATTAAAAACTACACGGCATGTTCATTCAATGTACACGGCGTGTATATCTTGTTTTCATTTATTCATTTCCTTTCCAAAATGAAAACTACACTGCTTTTAATCATTAATACATGAAGTGTACTTGTTTTCCATGAAAAAATACACGTCGTGTATATTTTGTTTTTCATCTGCATTATTAAAACGATTTAGGCTTCCTTGAATAATTATTAAACCATGTATGGGAATAATATTTATTCTACTTGAGATACTTGGATACACTTAGTGTGTGACCCTCTAGGCCCCTTTCTCGTTGGAATTTGGTGGGCGTTCCTAATGTCCAATATTACTGTCTAGCAATGGGTCAAAGCACCCAAGAGAAGGAAGTTTACTCCACATTGATGTATAACCTCATACGAATGCATACTGTGTAATTTAATCCCTTTGTCTCAATATCTCATCAAGCAGGTTTCATGGTAGTGTCATAAACCTATATGCTTGATCTTTCAATCTTTGACTTCCAGAAATGAACTTGTCGTGTCACCATGGCCATGAAACTTTTTTGACAGTTCTATTTCAATCAAATGACCCCAGATATCTACTTCCATAAATATGGAAGGGACAAATCCTTCCTCGAGTTATCCATCAACAACATGTCATTCATGACACACCCAACGTACCCTACTTCCTGCTAACTGTCTTCCTGACGGTTCTCATCATAAAATTTAAGTGTGCGAGTCATGACATGAGTTAATGATAATCTTCTAGTCTAAGGACCATTACACACGCTTGCAGATTGAAATATCTAATGACACCAAATCAATGTGGAATTACTACTGGCAGTTCGGTTCTCATAATCTCACATCTTGGAGATTACAAAGTGCAAACTCCATGAGAGAGAGTCTCGTCTTCTTACGAGTAATCACACATGACGGTCTGTATACTATGTGTCCTATCATATTATTTCATCCAACCATAGAAATTTATTTAATAATATTGTTATAGCATTTAAAGGTTCTCATCATAGCGGGGATCTTCCGTGACCTTATCAATGCAACAAATATTCCAGGACATTATTATATTAGAGTCATACAGAACAATTAATAATATATAATAAGTGAACAATCATGTAATCAAATTACAAAATAGTTTGTTCTCAGGACACCAACCCTAACAGTGTTACCATTGGAGAATTAACTTTCCTACGAAGAGCATCAGATGAAAATCATATATTATAGAGACAATTCTCTTAGTAAAATTGTTGTGGAGTAACCACTAGTATCAAGATGTGACATAAGAACCAAAGGTGGGGATGAAACATTGTAAACCTCATTTGTTTTTTTATGAAAAGAAAATTTCAAGGGAAAATTTTTATAAGGTGGAAAGATTTTAATGACAAGAATATTTATAAAAAAATCCCCTTTTATTTTATTTAAAAAAATTATGTGTTATGGTTATATAAAAAATTTAATTATTTGGTTTTATTATATCCTATAAAATTTAAATGACCAATAATGATCTTTACCATTGATAAAATATCCATTGAAAAGTGATCTCATTATCAGTATAAATATTGGGTCATAACAAATCCAATTGACATAGACAATGTAGGTGTTAGCCTCAACTAGTTAGATCATACCCAATGATCCCCATTTATTGGAGCATCCAAGGGAGATAACATCTGTAACGACCCAAAGTTTCATTAATAGAAAATCTTTCTTGATATAGTTAAATGTATCATTATGTTTATATAAAATGTCAACTTCTTTGGTTTTATGTTAAGAATTTTGACCGTTGCTAATATAGCCATTGAATAGTGATCACATGATTAGTATAAATGTTGGGATTTAACAAATCCAATTTACTCAGACAAAAGAAGTGATGGCCTCATCCAGTAGAATTGCTCCATAAAAAGCCCATTTATTGGAGAACAGAAGAAAGTTGGCTTTCATGGGCTTCGCTCTTGACCAAGCCCATGCTGAGCTTCATCATGTCAAGCTCGAACAGTACCGTCTATGGGAAAAGTGGAAGTTGATAGAGATTACCACTCGAGCGATGTTATCTGATCCACCCAAAGAGTCTGTCATCATCATACACCTTACCCTTAGGTCTTATCCATTTGTTTTAAGGGGTTATGTAACTAATCGCTAGTACTATGTTCATGTATATTATTTTTGTATATAATAATGAATATACCACCTTGTCATTTTTGATACATTTTAAATAGTTTTTAATGTACAAATAGTGTTTTTAGTTATTATTTAATTAAGAATTATATTTTGTTAAATTAATGGATTTTTGAATTAAATAATATTTTTAATAAATTATTATTATTATTATTAAATTAATTTTTATTAAATATAAATGTTCTTATAATTTTATGAATGCAATTATAACATTTATTATGGTTTGAAAGCCATTTCTGTCAAAACCCGTGAATTTTCGTTAAATGTCGGTTTTTATTTTAAAAGTGAAAATTAAGATATTTAGAAAATTATTTAGATAAAATAAATGTTATTTCTAGTATCAGGATGTCTAAATTATCCAACGGTGAATTTTTCATAATTTTCTGAGACAGTCAAATATTTGGGTAAAAATTAAATACCGTTTAAATATATAATGTGTTTTATGACATCATAATGACCCAATAATAATGTAATAAAAGACTATAATCTTTATGTTAGTCAAATATAAGTTTTACCATTAAAATATTGTGATTTTGGGTTTGTTTGACTTACTTTTCAAAGCATTAATGGACCCCTCAAGACTTATTAATCACCTTGTCTTTTTAAATTGATTTCCTTGGGAGTGTGACTCACCTCCACATAAGAAAACTTATTATTTTAAGAAGTTAGGACTTTGAACCTATAAAATATTATTTTCATCTTCCATTTTCCAAAAACCATGGGCAAAAACCCTAGGATGGTTTTTGGTTTGGATTAATTTAATATAAGGGGTCCCAAACGAAAATAATAAATAATTACCTCACCTTTCCTATATAAACCCACCAAAGCTCCCACTTCCTCCTCACTAAAAACCTTTGGAGTTTGTCCAACCTCTGCCCTACTCATTCTAGAATCCTCCCAAGGTTCCCCAATCAACTAAGAAGCCTCTAAAAATCCTCGATCTAGCCTTTGGAAGCACACTTCCATGTAGGGGTTTTTTCTTCCATTCTCTTTTTTGTCCAATTTTCATTAAGTTGTTTTTCCCTTTTAATTTCAATTATGAATGTTGGGGTATAGTTTCTACCCTCCATCATACTGCCCTATTTATGTTTTAATGATGTGATACCCCTTTATATCTCATTAAATGCCTCCCATGTACACCCATTACTATGCTGCAATTCTGAAAGGAACTTCTCTCTCCTCATTTAAATTCAAGCAATACTTTTGTATCATGAATCTAAATTCCATTACAATTGTTGGTAAATGTATCTATATGACCTCCTTACTGTCCATTACATGTAAATATGATGAGGAACCCCTTTCTCTCTCATCAATCGTTTTTCTGAATTCTTATGTCACGCCGTTACGCTGCCGAAATCGCACCGATTTTCTAAGCCAATGCCATTATGTAGTGAATACCATGCCCATTTTTCTCCATCAAGGGTATTCACCTTTATTCAAATTTAAATATTGATTATAATGTTTCATGTATTAATTCCACATTCCTTTATCATGTAATAAATGATTATGTTTTATGAATCCATGTTTTATGGTCCATGTGGCACACTTTTGCATGAAATGAAATGTTTAAGAAGGCTGTGCCGTTATAGCGCTCCAATACATTGGGTAAAGTATAGTATCATGATACGTCATGTGCAATGAGTGTTGACTCATGATAATTCCGGTTAAACTAGGGTTTACTCATGCTTCATGTGCAATGAGGATTTACTCGTGCTCTCTGTGCAATGAGCCTTGGCTCATGCTAATACCATGTTAAGTGTTGTTGCCACATTTCCATGTTATGATTATCATGATTTATCATGCATTTATGTTCATGTTTCTCTTGTGATCTATTGATATGTCTAATGTCAAACATGTATTGTAATCCCCATTTTATTCCATGTGTATTCCCTTACTGGGCTTTATAGCTCACCCTTTTCTTATGCATGTCCTCCGGTTATCCCATGCAATGATAAGTATGAGGGAATGTAGTGGTCATGTAAAGGAAGTTTTCAATAAAGATGTTGAATTTCATGTTTCAAGTTTTTATGTAATGATCCTAATCCCCAAAGGCACTAAACCTATCGATCTTCATTGTTGTATCAAGTGATGTTTTATGTAATAAATCATGTTTAAGTTTGTAATAAAAGCAGGGTTGTCATAACATCCGTGGAATTTTCCCTTGACCAAGACTAGGGTGATATTGAATAACTTAATTAGTACTAAAACTTTTTATGGGAGAAGTTCATGCTCATCAATGTCAAGCCCAAAACCAAATATGCTAACCACCCAAAAAACGTCCAACCCTCATGAACCATATTTTATGGGTATTTATTGGTGTATTAATGGGATATGTATCAAGACCATAATATTATGAAAATGTAAAATCAGTTTTTTTAGAAAAATAATTTTTATATTTTCTTATTATTATTACTTCATAAAATATTTTGATTTTTATTTAATAATACAAAATTTACATTTAGGGGTAATATTCAAATTTAATTGAGACAATTATTTTCCTAAATTATTGGATTTTTTAAATAAATAATATTTTTGTAAAATATTATTATTAAATAATTTTTATCAAATATAAATGGTCATATAATTTTTATGCAGTAAAATGTAATTTTTATAATGGTTCAAAAACTATTATTGTCAAAAAACCCATAATTTATTAATAAATGATGATTAATAATTAAAATAATAAAATAAAGATATTTAGAAAACTATTTTCTTAAAATTAATATTTTTTTTGGAATTAACAACTTGAAATTATGCAATGTTGATTTTTTCAGAATTTTTTAAGATAGTCAAATTTTTTATTAAAAATTAAATATCTTATAAATAGAATTTATGTATTATGACATCATAATGACCCATAAGTGATGTAATAAATGCAATTAATGGGATCCGAGAAAAAATATGTGTTTTAACCAGGTAAGAGTTTTTGATTATTTGGTTAATTTTACTATGAATTTATGAGTCCTCCATAATAATTAAGATTTTTATGGTTTTAAAATCAATTCATTAAGTGTATGACTAACATATACAAAAATAAGTGTAATAATTTATTAAATTAGTCCATTTTCCTTATAAAATAACTAAGAAATCATCAATTTGGATGAAACCATGGGAAACCCATAGGATGGTTTGTTGTTTTGGTTAATATATTATATAGAATTCAAAAACAATGTTTGAGAAATATTATAAAAGACCCTAATATTTTCATATATAAAAATAGTAAAGATCCTATTTCTCTTAACTCAAAATACTTGGGAACTTCTTTACTATTACCTTTACTCTCTATATTCCACCCAAGGTTCCCCCATGATCTCAAGAATCTCCTCCCAAAAATTTGGAATTACACACTCAAGAAAGAGATCTTGTAATTGACTTCATTTTTCATGTTTAATTATTATCTTATGCATTATATTTAAAATTAATAATGATGGAATATATCTTTACATATCCCTATTATAGTCAATTTTATTTCCATTTTATGAGAGTCCCCTTTCTATCTCATTAACACAATTTATGGATTTTCATGTGATGTCATTATGATACTGAAATTTCACCCCAATTTTCCATGCTAGAACTATTGATTAGTGAATACCATAAACTTTTACTATCTTGTAGAGACCCAAAGATTGATTTACATAGACATTACATTACTTTTTAGGAATACTTAGTTCAAAACAATAACCAACACTCAAGGATCGTAATAGTTTAGTGTCATTGGAAACTCGGAACATAATCTTCTAATCATGGTGAACAATCTTCAACATCTCCCATAAAGATCATCCCCTTTTGTTTTCTTACCTAAAACCATTCTTTGTATCCTAGGGAAAAGAAAACATATAAATGGTGAGCTCAAATGCTCAGTAAGGGTAATCATGGAGAAAATAAAACAAACCATATACATTTGAAATTCAAAACATGAACATAAAGTTTACACATCAAAATCTTGAGTTGTGAAATAAATCATGGAATTACCTAAGGCATAGTTCATAAAGGAAAATTAATCATGATAAAATATCGTGGTAATAAAACGTTTAATTGTGGAAAACCATTAATCACATGATATGATTTCCATAGTAGCCAAGGCATTACTGGAAAGACCATCTTAGTGGACAAAGTCCCTTTCTGAATCGAGTTCACTTCTCGTTCCAGTCCTGTATTACTGAACTAGATTAAATTACCATTACTGCCATGTATATCTCATGAGATATAAATCTTCACCCAATGAATTGGAGGGACATATAGGTCCCACCCATCTCATAATGAAATCATTCTTTCGTGTGCCACAAAATCATAAATCATATATCATAACATAAACCATGTAATAGAGTGGGATTCTTAAAAATCATGCCATCATAACATAATCCATTTAAAAAAATGAATATCATTTCATCATAAGAAGAATCAAACCATGTAAATAATGGAGACATTATACTTGAAACATAAACATATTAAATAATGTCATTTTAGATGGAAAATAGTTTTGATAAAACACATGAAATGAATTCTTGAGGAAAATATCCTTTCTTCTTCAAAATCATTTTCTATTCAAAAAATGTCATGAAATTTTAAAATAAAAGGGTTTGGTTTAAAATAATCATGAAATATTATAGAGTAAGCTTCATGAAAATGAGGCTTTATGAAACCTTAAAAATCCATTCAGACTGTATAAGTTAAAAATAACATTCTCCTCGTACTTTTGTCGGAAAAGTAAAAATGTTCCTCATGTGGTAAACAAAATTAAAATTCCGTTCATAACATGTGGTAAAATTCAAAAATGGGTAAAAAGGCCATGAATGTTTTTTAGAAAATAGGGACATGGATGATAACAAAAACCCCAGTAAATACTTTCGAATAAACAATCTCGTATAAGAGCGAGATTGGAATAGTTATCCCTTACATTAGGTCTGATATTCTTCGTACGTATCCGAATCTCATGTATAATGATTTAAATAATGAAACTGAATTATTACAGATTAATATTCATTATTATGATATCATATATGGTTACTTATGACTTTATATTACACGTTCTTTTGTTAATTGCATGTTAAAGCAACATTTTGGGTAAAATTCTTTCATTTATCGTACGTGTTTCAACATGTTGTTCTTGATATTATTACTTATATACTAATTTACATAATTACAGAATGTAAAAAAATATTTATATATATAATATATATTCATCATATACATATATATATGATAGATCAATAAATGGAATGAAATACACCATTTTTGGAGACGGTAGGTCGTACGTACGCATGAACGCTGTTATCGTTTCCTTATTGAATTGAATGGAATTAAGTATATGAAATACATATATATATATACATAAATACAGTATCATTATTATGTCATATATTTCATTAATATTCATTATATATACTTTATAAGCATTCATGAATGGTTAACATGGAGAATGAATCTCATCGCGTCGTGGAGATGGTAGTTCGTACGTACGCACGAGCAATGATATCATTCCCATGATCGTGGAATGGTGTTGAAGTGTATTTATAATATTTCATAATAAATATAAATTTACAAAAATTATATATAGTTATTTATTTACACCATTATACCCATCCAATTAAGGTGGTGGTCGAAAACAGATTACACCATGACGTGGAGATGATATTCTGTACGTACGCACACGCGGTGATTTCGTTTTCTATAGGATGGATAGAAGGTGAAATAGTGTTGTTTAATATTTATAATAACATATCAATATATAAGTAATACTTATGTTATTACTTTATAATGAAACAACTAAAGAAGTGTAAGTAGAAGAAGAAAGAAACTTGAAAGAGTCTGTAGAAGAGATTACCTCTTCCCCGACGCACCTCCTTTAGAATTCTTCTTAGGGAAGTAGATTTGGTCTTTTGAGAAAACCAGAACCTCCATAATCTTTCTAGGGAAGTGGAAAAGAGAAATGGGTAGGGTTTGGCCGAGCTTCAAGGCTCAAAAGTGTGTGAAGTGAAGAGGGAAGGGGTTCTCTTTTTATAAGGGAGGAGAGGGGCACCTTTGGAAAAATTTAAAATATTATTTTATAATAAAGTAATATTGGGTTTATATTAGCTACAAATTGATTTATTTCAAAGATAAAGTGGGTATGGTTTTAAAACCTCTCAAACAATAGGTTTTAGACAAGTTTATGTTACTATTTTAAACTTATCTTTTAGATTTAACTCTAAGTTAAATAATTTAACTTTTACCGTGTATTTTTGTTTTCTTACACTATATAGTTAATAAACATACTATAACAAGACAAATGAACCCCAAGTTGTTCATTATTAATATATATATCCGTATATAAGTCAATTTTCTGATCCTCAGATGTTTAGGAATAAAATAACAATTAATAATATAATATTTGTTTTAAAAACTATATTATGTCAATTTTGACACTATTTTGTACATGATTTTTGTGAAAATCATAACTGAATGATTAGTTATAAAAAAGTTAATTAAATCAATACTAACATGTTATATTAACCTAGAAAATTAGTCTAATTCATAAAAAGTTTCAAATTACATTTATTTGGGTATTCATAATATCAATTAATTTAATATTTTATTATTTAGGTAATTACTGCATCACCCTTGTGTCATAAATAAATTAACTTATTTAATGTCTAAAATTTTTAAATAAAATATCATTAGGTAGGAAATATTTTTATCTTTCTAATGTATATTTATAGTCTAATTTATCTTATATTTATCCCTATATTAAATATGTTTTAGTTATTAAACTTTGATTTTAACTATTTTAACTCTTCTTTAAATAAAATAATATTAAATGTCCTAATCTAATCCAAGTGGACCTAAAGGGTAATATTTTATTCCTAAGGTTGTTTTTGGACGAATTAAACTTTATCAAATATAATTATGACATGTGTTAGGAAAATAATAATATCATTTTTACCCTTAATTACCCTATTTATTTTTAACCGTGGTAAATAAAAGTAAAAAGTTACTATCCACCAAAAATTATTTTTATCTTATTGAACCAAATTTTACTCCTTGATATTAACCATGTCTCTCGTATTTTTGAAATTCCACTCACAGAAGTGGTAAAATTATGTTTTATGTAAATTTTCAAATTTTCATAGTAGGTGGGTAAAAGACGGTGAAAAGTTCAATAAAATATTCATATATCTAAAATTATTATAAAATGACTCCAATAAATTACATTGAACTTATATAGGTATTATGTATCAATTTTGACCAAATATAAATTTAAACAAAATAAATAAATATTTAAATAAAAATTCGGTTTTTAAATAGTAAGCCATTGTTTTTACTATTCATCAAAAATTAAAAGTTTTCAGAAAAATACCAAAAATTCACCCTAGGATCATTTAGATATTCCGAATCCAAAAATAAAGTCCATTTTGAAAAATAAAGTTTCAAAAATTTCAAAAATTATGTATTACTATTCATAACGGCTAGTTTATATAACAAATCGTTGTTTATTGAAACTCGGTATTGCGTACAACACACACAATCATGGAAGGTCACGATTGCGTGTAATGCAAGCCAAGTCAGTGATGTGTGTAGTGCATGATTTTTTTGGTGTAGCGTACAACAAAAGACATCAATGAAATTAAAAAGAATATTTTTCATAAAATCTAGGGGTGTTACATTCTACCCCCCTTAAAATGAATTTCGCCCTTGAAATTAGTCAGGGTTATAAATGGTTTACTACTTAAAATTTTATTTTATAGAAACTCACATAGTAAAAAGTTATAAAAAAACATCATTTTTAAAAAAGGAATGTTAGAATCATAATTGTCACCCAAAGTAACTCAGCACTGGGTTTCCACATAGGACAACATAGGTGAAAATATGGATATGGAAGAGAAATATAACCATGAACTTCCGATGAAAAGTGGTAGAGGAAATGGATATGAAAAAGCCAACAATCACAAAGCCAGAAATTTGTGATCATCTAAGGTACCATCTAAGTAATCAGATATAAGGGCAGTAGGACAGCATTTTTGGTTTTCAAGAACATTTCCCTAGAGTTGAAGAAATTGGAATTAGAAGAAATACTTTCTTGATTTTGGTACAATCTCACCGTTGGTCATTCCGTGGACAATTTCCACTTCATATCATAAATAAATGAAGTTTAATTTGTCATTCATGAAGTGTTAGAAGATCATGTGATATAATGATGGGTCATTCCATCTGTCTCAAACAAAAGGATAGAAAAAGTTATCAAAAATACATAAGTCTATCTATATTTAGATTAATCATATATAGTTCTTAAAATGGACATATACTTCTTATATCATATGACTTAATATCATAAGACTAGTTTCTACTAACCAGGGACTTCCTGTAGGCCATTGGTAGGTGATAAAGGCCTATCGCACTCCGGTTGTGGGTTTGATTCCTGCAACCTTGTCCGATGTGATGGGTTGTCTCCCATCCTGCATGTTGTACTTTTTCTAAAATTACATTATTATAACATCCCATCAATAATATCAAAAAAAAGTTCTAGACTCAAAAAATACTAACTTATGTCCTACACAATTCATTCCAATCTTTAGGATTATCTAAAATACTTCTGTCCAAGCTCATAGTATAAAGAAAAAAATTTCAAGAAATTTCATCTAGCCATCATGTGAATACCATCATTTATCACCCATATATCATATGATATATCTTGTTGGTAAAATTACAAACATATGAATACCTTAATCATTTATTCTCTTGAAAAATTAATACCCATTGAACCTTAGTAAAAACATGAATGTTGTCAAAATTTAACACTTTCCACATACCAAAATCCCAAAATTTCTATATACTCAAACCTTGATATAACATTGTCCTTATATCAGTCATGATCTCATTTCATTTTTTCTTTATTGCTTAATTATGTGCATATCATCTTCTTTCCAAAAATATTTCAATCACTTTTCATGGTTACCGATACCATATAATTATTGAAAACCAAAATAAACCAATACATAGATATTCCAAAATTCCACGATGACATAAATGAGTTTCAATGATACTATTTTGAAATCCAATTACATAAACACTTAATCATTACACAACATCATTGTCATACTCAACATCACAAATAGTGATTGCATGTGACTTCCCTTTATCCTTGGCCTTAAGAGGTTTCTCACGTTGATCATCATTAACCCTTGGATTAGGGAATTGATTAGTATAATGCACCATTTCCTGGATCTTGAAGCATTGAAGTGTTGGCGATGCATTCTCTGCTTTCATTTTTTTATTCACATCATTAGAAACCATTTTTCCATTAATTCGACACTCAGCTGCTCGATGACCTTCTTTTCCACACTTAAAAAATTTTCTAGTCCCTTTAAGACAGTCTCCACCATGCTTCTTTCCACACATTGAGCATAACGAAACATTCATCCTCTTTTCACCATTATTATAAGATTTCTCCTTGAACTCCATCTTTCGTTTCTTGTAAAAACCATGAGATGAATATGTAACACCAACTTCCATTTCTACCTTGATAGCACAGTGAACAACTTCTTCATAGCTACTGAAGTCTCTTATAGATAATTCCATTTGAAGACTTGGTTTTAAGCCACTGAAGAATTGATCAACTTTACCTTCAGGTTGGATGATAAAACCAGATGCATAACATGCAAGTCTTGTAAAATTGTCATCATATATACCAACATATTAATCAACTTTCTTCTTAAACTCAAGTAACTCCTTTTCCATCTATGTTCTAAGAATATTAGGGTAGTACTTACTGAAAAACATGTTCTTAAACTTGTCCCATTCCAGGGATTCAATTTCATCTTGGGGCCTTGTATTCATAATTAGAGCCCCCCACTAGTTTGCTTCACCATCTAAATGGTAAATAGCTAGAATGAATTTATCATGTTACGAATAGAAAAGTATGGAAAATATCTTTTCAATGCTACTGATCCACTGTTCAGCAACAATTGGATCAGAAGACCCATTGAAAGATGGTGGACGTTGCCTCATCAAGGACTCAATAGAATATTCTTCCCTTCTCTAATCATTTGGAAATCCAGAATTATTCATAGCTTGTATAAGTATAGAAATAATATTTTTCACTCCATCTCCCATCACATTTGGTTATTCGGGAGGACCATCATTGATTGTACATTACAATGATCAACACGGTTCCTTCGGGTTCCATCCATCATCTAAAACCCAAAAAGAATAGTGTGAGAGGAAAAAATCATGCTAGAGAAAACAACATAATAAAGGGAGAGTAACTTCAATGTATAACATCTTAGGGTTAATTATAATATTTTTACCATAATTCTAGGACTATAACCTATAGTTATACTTAACCTTAGGGACATCCCTATAAATACCTTAGAAATATCTCTTGGGATATCACTAAAGTTATTACATCATAGTTTCCAAATTTTGACTAAACCTTTCCTCTGATACCAACTATAGAGACCCAAATCATGACATACATAGACATTACATTACTTTTTCGGAATACTTCGTACAAAAAAAAACACTCATGGATTGTAATAGTTTAGTGTCTTTGGAAACTTGGAACTTAATCTTCTAATCATGGTGAAAGATCTTCAACATCTCCCATAAAGATATTCCCCTTTTGTTTTCTTACCTAAAACCTTTATTTATATCCTGGGGAAAAGAAAACATATAAAGGGCGAGCTCATATGCTCAGTAAGGGTAAGCATGGAGGAAATAAAACAAACCATATACATTTGAACTTCAAAACATGAACATAAAGTTTACACATCAAAATCATGAGTTGTGAAATAAATCATGGAAGTACGTAAGGCATAGGACATAAAGGAACATTAATCATGATAAGATAACATGGGAATAAAACATTTAATTGTGGAAAACCATTAAGCACATGATATGATTTCTATAGTAGCCAAGGCATTGCTGCCAAGACCATCTTAGTGGAAAAAGTCCCTTTCTGAATCGAGTTCACTCCTTGTTCCAGTACTATATTACTGAACCAGATTAACTTACCTTTCCATCCATGTCTATCTCATCAAATATAAATCTTTACCCAATGAATTGGAGGGAGATATAGGTCCCACAATTCTCATAATGAAATCATTCTTTCGTGTGCCACAAAATAATAAATCATACATCATAGAATAACCCATGTAATAGAATGGGATTCCTAAACATCATGTCATCGTAACAAAATCCATATAAAAAATGGATATCATTTCATCATAAGAAGAATCAAACCATGTAAATAATGGAGACATTATACTTGAAACATAAACATATTAAATAATGTCATTTTAGATGGAAAATAGTTTTGATAAAACACATGAAATGAATTATTGAGGAAAATATCCTTCTTCAAAATCATTTTCTATTCACAAAATTCCATGAAATTTTAAAATAAAAGAGTTTTGTTGAAAATAATCATGAAATCTTGTATAGTAAGCTTCCTGAAAATGATGCATTATGAAATCGTAAAAATCCGTTCATGCCGTATAAGTTAAAAATAACATTATCCTCATACTTTTGTCGGAAAAGTCAAAAAGTTCCTCGTGTGGTAAACAGAAGTAAAATTCCTTTCCTAACATGTGGTAAAATTAAAAAATGGGTAAAAAGGCCATGAATTTTTTTTAGAAAATAGGGACATGGATGATAACAAAAACCCGAGTAAATACTTACGAATAAACAATCTCAGATAAGAGCGAGATTAGAATAGTTATCCTCTACCTCAGGTCCGATATTCTTCGTACGTATCCGATCCTACTGTATGATGATTGAAATAATGTAGCTGACTTATTACAGAGTCATATTCATTTTTATGATATCATATATTGTTCACTTATGACTTTATATTACCCGTTTTTTGTAAATACCATGTTAAAGCAGCGTTTTGGGTAAAATCGTTTCATTTATCGTATGTGTTTCGACATGTTTTTATTGATATTATTACTTATATCCTGATTTACTTAATTATAGAATGTAAAAAATTATTTATATATATAATATATATTCATCATATACATATATATATGATATATCGATAAATAGAATGAAATACATCGTTCATGGAGACAGTAGGCCATACGTACGCATGAACGCTGTTTTCGTTTCCTTATTGAATTGAAGGGAATTAAGTAGATGAAATATATATATATATATACATAAATCCAGTATCATTATTATGTCATATATTTCATTATTATTCATTATATATACGTTATAATCATTCATGAATGGTTAACATGGAGAATGAATCTCATCGCATCGTGGAGACGGTAGTCCATACGTATGCACGAGCGATGATATCATTCCCATGATTGTGGAATGGTATTGAAGTGTATGTATAATATTTATGAATCAATATCACTTTACAATAATCATATATAGTTATTTATTTACACCATTATACCCATCCAAGTATTGTGGTGGTCGAAAACAGATTACACCACGACGTGGAGACGATATTCCGTACGTACGCATGTGCGGTGATTTCGTTTTCCATAGGATGGATAGAAGGTGAAATAGGGTTGTTTAATATTTACAATAACATATCAGTATATAATTAATACTAATATTATTACTTTATAATTAAATAACTAATGAAGAGGAATTAGAAGACGAACGAAACTTGAAAGAGTCTATAGAAGAGATTACCTCTTCCTCGACGCACCTCCTTTAAATTTCTTCTTAGGGAAGTAGAGTTGTCCTTTTGAGAAGACAAGAACCTCCATAATGTTTCTAGGGATGTGGAGAAGAGAAACGGTCAGGGTTTAGATAGGATTCAAGGATAAAAAGGGTGTGAATAGAAGAGGGAAGGGGTGCCCTTTTTATAAGGGAGGAGAGGGGCACCTTTGAAAAAACATAATATATTATTTCATAATAAAGTCATATTCGGTTTATAATAGCTCCAAATTGATTAATTTAGAATCTAAAGTGGGGATAGGTCGCAAACCTCTCAACCAATAGGTTTTAGAGAAGTTTAGATTACTATTTTAACCTTATATTTTAGATTTAACTCTAAGTTAAATAATTTAACTTTTACTGTGTCTTTTCGTTTTCTTACACTACATGGTTAATAAACTTACAATAACAAGACAAAAGAACCCCAAGTGGTTCAGTATTAATATATATATCATTATCTAAGTCATTTGGCTGAACGGTTGATTTTTAGGAACAAAATAACAATTAATAATATAATATTTTTTTTAAAAACTATTTTATATCAATTTTGACACTATTTGGTACATGATTTTTGTGAAAATCATAACAACATGATTAGTTCGAAAAAATATAATTAAATAAATACTAACATGTCTTATTAAGCTATAAAATTTGTGGAATTCATAAAAGGTCTCAAATTACATTTATTTGGGTATTTATAATATCAATTAATTTAATATTTGATTATTTAGGTAATTACGACATCACCATTGTGTCATAAATAAATTAAATTATTTAATATCTAAAAATTATAAATAAAATACCATTAGGTAGTAAATCTTATTATATTTATAATTTATATTTATAGTCTAATTTATCTTATGTATAACCCTATATTAAAAATGTTTTAGTTATTAAACTTTTATTTTAACTATTTTAACTCTTCTTAAAATAAATTAATAATAAATGTCCTAATCTAATCCAAGTGGACATAAAGGGTATTATTTTATTCCTAAGGTTGTTTTTGGTCAAATTACACTTTATCCAATAGAATTAGGACATATGTTATGGTAATAATAATATCATTTTTACCCTTAATTACCCTATTTACTTTTAACTGTGGTAAATAAAAGTAAAAAGTTACTATTCACAAAAATTTATTTTTATCTTATTGAACCAAAATTTACTCCTTGATATTAACCGTGTCTCTAGTATTTTCAAAATTCCACTCACAGAATCGGTAAAATTATGTTTTATGTAAATTTTTAAATTCTCCTAGGAGGTGGGTAAAAGACGATGAAAAGTTCAATAAATGTTTCATATATCTAAAATTATTATAAAATGACTCCAATAAATTTCTTTGAAATTATATAGGTATTATGTATCAATTTTGACCTAAAATAAATTGAAATAAAATAAATAATTATTTAAATAAAAAGTGGGTTTTTAAATAGTAACCTAGTGTTTTCACTATTCATGAAAAATTGAAAGTTTACAGAAAAATACCAAAAATTCACCCTCGGCTCCTTTCGATTTTCTGAATCCAAAAATTAAGTCCATTTTGAAAAATAAAATTTCAAAAATTTCAAAAAGTGGGTATTACTATTCATAACGGCTAGTTTATATAACAAATTATTGTTTAGTGAAACTCGGTATTGCGTACAACACACGCTATCGTGGAAGGTCGTGATTGCGTGTAATGAAAGCCAAGTCAGGGATGCGTATAGTTCAAGCTCCTTTTGGTGTAGCGTACAACAAAAGACATCAATGAAATTAAAAATAATATTTTTCATAAAATCTCTTGGTGTTACATATCTAGTGTGTTCACATTTCTGAACCTATAATTCATTTTCCTGGTATAAACATAAATTGTATTCCACACTCATTGATTGTGGAATAAAATATCATTACTAATTAATCCACATGTTATGATCTATGTGGAACTCTTAATAAAGTGAATAATATGAATTTTAAAAGTGTTCCCGAAATTATATTTCACTCCATTGCATTGAGTAATATTTAGTCTTATTAAATATCATGTTGGGAAAGGGAGAAAACAATATTCCATTATTATACATTTTCATTCATGATTTCATTGCATTAAAAATTAGCAAATGATTATGATTAATTGTTTTTAGTTGTTCCCACATTTCTCATGTAAGGATTATCTTGCTATACAATGCCATAGAATTCATTTTTATTATTTCCAAACATTTTGGTCCCAATTAATATGTATTTTATAAAACATGTATCTCCTTATGAAATTTTTATTCCCTTACTTTAATTTATAGATCACCTATTTCTAGTAATATCCCCAGAATATCCGATGGAATTTTAAGTACTATGGACTATCATGAACATCATAAAGAGGACTTCAATAGAGTTGATATTTTATATATTTGAAGTTTTTATGTAATGCACCTAATTACCAGAGACACATTACTACTCAATATTCTAGTTTGTATTTTATTAATTTTATGAAACAAATCATGAGTTAATATGAAGTAAATAACATGATTATTATATAAGCATTAGTCAAAACTCAGAAGTAGTGTCAACTATAGTCCCTGAAGTTGTACAAAGACTTTCATAGAATGTTTATATCTGTATCAACACATCACATATGTGATTAG
The DNA here is from genome assembly GCA_963277665.1 of Viscum album. Lineage (NCBI taxonomy): Eukaryota > Viridiplantae > Streptophyta > Magnoliopsida > Santalales > Viscaceae > Viscum > Viscum album. Next base: position 429,864,351 of record OY728123.1, on the reverse strand, counting down.
GATATTTAAAAATTAGTTTATTTAAACAATACGATTTCTTCCAAACTAATTCTATATCCTCCTGTGTATTGATTTAATCTCATTTCTATGCTTCCATGATCTTTTTAGTGGGAATTATTTATCTAGGAATTTCATAGATAGATCTTAAAAAGTTGATATTGACCAAGAGTTTTAAATTTGAGACACTGGTTTTCTTCATCCAAAAAATTTTATGGATTATGTGATATGAAATTTCATTTTTGATAAATGTATCGAATTCCTGAAGAAAATTGGGAAAATACTCATGGTAAATTTCTCTTTGAATCCCACTACATTTACCCATGTAATGGATCATTTAAATTTGTTAATCATTTATTTAGGAGACATGACCTTGAATAGTATGGTTCACATTATTGGGTGCAACACCACTAATGACCAGCTAGTCATAATACATTATGGTACACTCTTGTAGTGATGGACACTCTACCTTATTAATAGATGGTGAATATGGTATTTTATGGGTCTATATTTATATAAGATCGTTGTGATCATCTATTCTAAAGCAGTATCATGAAGGTAAATATCGATTGATATCTGGATTGAATGTATGCAGTTTTTGGGAATCAATGTTTTTTGAGTGATTTAAAAAACCCTGACGCGTGAACTTTCTGAGAAGAAGTTGACACATGTCCTATCTCATGAGAATTTTTTTTTTAAAAATAATAGGGGAAGAAAAAATAATAAATTTGAAGGGGTTTAGTGATCTATGGTTCATGTCATAGATCATTATTCCAAATAATAGCCAGTCCCCAACAACTATTCCAAAAAATTATACTTCATGAAGACATTTTTAACCCCACATAGAGTGATAATATTAGAAATTTATATCCCAAAATACACTCTACTAAAAATACATAATAATGTAGAATATAGGGTTGATCATATAGAGTCGAATTAAAAGCACACAACCTATTGATTTGGAACCCAAGGTAGGATTACTCACAATATCTCTTTGTGTTGGTTTTTTCTAGAATTATGCAGCTGGGATTAATATTGAATAAAGAGAATAGGGTTTACAATATCATTTTGTGTTATGAATAATGGATAATCTGACATTTAACATAGGATAGAATTATGGATTAGGCTCTGAAGATGAATAACTGTCACAAATTGGTTATTCTTAACCCAATTGAATCTACAAATAACAAAATAATCTCTTTGTTAGTGTATTCCTAACAAAGTAGATGTATTTATCAAACAATTGTTATAGAAAATGTCTCCAAACAATGTTTATCGACTTCTCAACATTAGATTGGTTAGGTTCTTTCAATTTCACCTCTCATGGTGTGGGATATTCATGATAATATGATAAAAAATAGTTTTTAACTAATTACATGTCATAGGGTTTCCAAGGATCAATTTATAGATTAATGAGGCTCCGAAACACCATTACATTAGAACCCCAACCCTAATAGGATTTTTCATGCAAGAATATGTGGATCAAAATCATGGGAACAATAAAAATGGTTATAATAACCATAATGAAATTTAGTTAAAATAAATTGATTGTAGAAATATATAAAAGAATAAATCAAACACTTACAGTGAATCATAAAACCTAAAATATTGAAGCAAACATTGATATAGAACAGATAATGGTATTGAATAGGAATAAAAATGAAAATGAAATCAAAATGATCTAATGATAGATTTAGAATATCCAATAACACAAATTTATTTCCCAAAATGTTTAAAGGATTGTATTAAAACTGATTTTAGAATGGAAGGGAGAATAAATAGGAGAGAAAATGAGGGAAAATATTGAATTCATCATGTTACTATGTATGGTGGTGGTTCTAAAATATATATGGAATCATAAGGTACACACATTTAAAGTGTTCGCATCATTTAATAGGCTAACGTTGGTTATATATTGACTTTTACATGATGTAAAAGTATGAATTATCAAGTAATTTAGATCCACAATCACCACTGAGAATAATGAAACTTGTGGCGTTATAAATATGTATCTATGACTATATGAGATCTCAAATGTTTCACATATTGTTAATTATAAACTATATTAATGTGACTCACAACTTTTATTTTCGACACATTTTTTAATTTCGACTGGATTTGGAATATGAAAATATCACAATGTTTAATGAATTTAGGCATTGAGTAATCACTTCATAACTTGTAGTTTCTCACCATCAAATAATTGATCATAAGATATTATAAAATTGGGGAATGAAAATAGTGAACTCATTTCATGATGTTTAAATCCTATTTTTTATGTTTTCGTCATTTCTTCATTTATGTTCTAAATCCTAATTCCTTTTAAAAAACACCAAAAACCAGAACAATATAAAACATAATTAATATTTAAAAAATATATCCAAAATTTATATATAAATTTATCTTATCACAAAAACAATACCCCATAGTGTTTAAAATAGTCTACTTCCCTAAAAAAGTCTCAAGCTCTTTTCGATATTGTCAGAGTTTCCCACCATGATCTCACTGTATACTCTGAATACCTTAGGTTCGGTGGAATCCCATCATGTTTAAAAAAGTTTTTCTTTTATATCCTCATTGGAATTATATCAAAAGTTTTTTACAATGTGAATCTATATCAACTAGAATGGATCTCCTTTAACCTTATCACAACATCATTGAATTTTTTTAGTATATTTTGTAAATAAAGAAAACTAGAATCATATTATCTGTTAATTTTTTAGAATTCTATATAATTATATAATCTAGTATTATTACATACTCACTGAAAATAGATTCTCGCAAATTATTTCATCAATAAAACCCAATAAATTTCTCCACTACTATACATTCTTATTATCATTTCACATAATTATTCATCTGATTTCATTACGATGTCAATTGTAATATTATTCTTATTATTCATTTAGATTTTATACCTAACAAACTAGAAATTGCAAGCTAGGAATAGAATACTCATCTATTAGTTCTTTAAGAGAGTTTCTAGTATTTTATTCATAATTATAGCTCTAAAATATCATTTGTTTGAACACTAATAATCTTTATGATATTCCTTTTATTTTTTTCCATCATATGATTTTTTTGTATTATAAATATATAATATCTCTCATATCATTTAGTTATCCAGAACCCCATATATTTTATATATTCACCCCTTAGGATATTCCTATTATATTATTATTTCAGAAATATTTTTATCATGTATATTACCATGAGTTTATTTCTATTTTTCATGAAGAAAAATAAATGTGTTTGAGTATCCATATCCCAAGTTTTTATATATTCCTCAAATGGATATCTCATGATGTATAGGAACTGTCCTAATATTTTTATCAAATTCCATTTATCTCAAAAAAATGTAGATCATCAGTAACCATCAACTAGGTTTGAGTAACAATCCTTATATTCTACAGTATAATCCTATAATATATTTTAAATACTCATCATGAGCTCAATTTTCTTATTCCTCTCTCAATAACTAGTAAAAGAAATATACCACAGCATTGTCCATATAATTTTCATCACTAGGATTAACCTCTCAAAACAAAAACATCCTCCTTAACATAGTAAAAAAATCCATTTAAAATTAGTGGAATTCATTTAGAAGTGAATGAAAAAACCATAGATAATTCACTATAGTGTGTTTGGTTTCACTTCCGATCTCCCCGCAGTGTAGTCCTTTCTACCATATAACAGAACATACACAATATATATCATATAAATAAGAGATAAAAATGTATATTCCAAAACTATTCAACCTCTTATTCACTATTTAATTCCAAATATGAATCTCAAAATCACTATACAATTTAAATAATTATAACAAGCTCTAGAATCATCAAAATTATATTCCACTAAAATATGAAAATTTCCATTTATTTAATTCTAAATATTCCTAAACCCAACTATCATGATATTATTTTAATGACCCCAAAATATTATCTCAAATATATTTAAATCATGTATCACCCTATTTTTTTGTGTTTTGATCATTGATAAAGTAGACAGTCATCATTTCATTTGACTACTCTCTTTCATGAATTAAATATATAAATCATAAAGTCATATGGTGGAGTCATGCATTGGATATGAAGTCAGATGATATCCAAAGATATACATTCCTTGAAATAAAGTCATAATTTTTATAAAAGTCATATAATATTATCCCAATAATATAAAATCTATATAATTTATCAATAAATCTTCATAATCAAATCATAATAACTTTTGAAATCTCAAATCATCTCAAAACATCATCTCTCCATTTAATATTGATTTTATCAAAAAAATATTTCTCATATAATATTTCAAAAATGAATCCACATCACATATTGTGAGAATATAATAGAAACGTACTTTATACACCATAGAAAATGTCTTTATCATGAGTTCTAGTCCCATAACCAACTAATTTATGAGGCTTCCCTATGAAAAATTTCATTAAGATGTTGTTAGTGAGCGTGCATCTCTTTATTTCTATTGCCTCCTTAATGACTTGTCCATTTTTATATCCTTTGATTCTCGGATCATATATCTTAACCCACAATAAATGGATATTCTCTAACATGTATATTGACTAAATAATTCATTATTTAAACTATAATTTTCAACAGATATTCATTTAAACATTATAAATTAAATTAAATATAATATAACAATCCTGAAATTTATAAAGAAATTTCACTAAAATATTTTCCCACTATGGATGCCATGATATATTCCACTATAAATTTCCACATACATGTTCTTGTTTATCTGAGATATCTCACAATTCTATAAAATATTTTATACTTTGGATATAATATGAGCGGAAATATATTCTATGAATGGGATTCCCCCACGACACATGTGTCCCATAGGATGTTGTGTTAAATTATTAATACCTACTTAGAACTGAGTGAAATGTCAATCAAACAAAATTTTTATTAATGTATTTCCATGTAAACATTACATTGATTTTTATAATACTCTGTGAAATAATCTCACCCTAAATAATAAATTAAAACTTTTCAACTTGTGGTTTGGCATTTAAACCACAATAGGATATATTCCCACCCCTAATACCATGATATTGTTTATACAAGTGTTGTATTTACATTATTTTCTCCCATAAATCACACCCAATTAGAAAATGCATTATACTAGGTGGTAGATACTCATAGAACTTATATACCATTAATGATACTTCACCACATACCATGTGGAACTTGGGATGTGGGGTAAAATAACTCTTCCTTATTTATTATTGAATGAAATTATTAGTACACAGATGACTAATTAAGTCCATATCACATCTATTATGTCTAGTCATTACCAACCCTTGGATAATCATTTCAGATTGTTTTTTGGTAAACCTTTTTTCCTTAAATTGGATCATAGGTGTCCCAAATATATTTTTTATTAGCCTTTCTCCAGGGACTATAGCTTGTACCACACTCAATTAATAATATTTCCTTACCTACCAATGAAATCCTTTCTAATTTTGAACTCCAATATCCATCCAAACTCTTATCCAACCACCAATACCACTATAAAAAAATCCCCAGTGGGTACCCTCTTGGAACTATAGTGAGAACAAGAGTTCACCCTAGGGTCTGCCTTTAATTGACTCTAGGTTGTCAGTTAGCACCATGGGGGTAAAATTTAAAAACAGGTGGAATTTGGATCCTTTTAACTTATAACACATAAATAAAAATACCAATACAAACCATATATATAAATAAAAAATATCCACAATAATCCCATAATGCATTAATATGGTATATATATAAAATTAAAAAAAAAGAAAAATAATGTTATAGAAAGAAACCCTATAAAAACCACTTTGATCCATGTTAGTGTTATAGATCTCAATCCCCAAATTAACCCTAATCCCTAAAAATTACTATATATATTTATATATTGGTGAACAAAATTTTTATACACAATTCTATAACACTCAATAACTTTTGTGATAACGAGGATGGAGTATATGAATGCATTTGTGAAAAAACATGAGAACATATTATAACATTTTCAAAAAATTAGCAATGATCCTCACCATGTCCCACACAATAAAAATAACATAAAATGACACCAAAATATTATGTTTGAAAAATAATAAGAAGACACCCAACTACCATTACCCCATTAGTATTTCACTCTCATGCCACAATATCAAATGCTCTTAACTCCCAATCCCTTCAACAAACATTCCGAAAAACACCATATATCATATTATATATATGCATCATACCACAACAATATCATCATAATCATTTCATAACCATTTATTAATCACTATTATTACTTCCACTATGTATCTAACATGGTATAGAATCAGAAACATGAATCAAGTAAATTTTGTTTCCTCTTCCAATAATGGATGAAATCCACCATGTATTACTGTCCAACAAATTCCATGAAGATTTAAACAATTCAATTTATATGTCTCCAATGATACACCAAACTGTCTTCTAGTACGTCATGTTCAAATCATCACACCATTCCGTTAAATGGGATTTCAGTATACCACTTACTTTGGTAGTATGATTCTACCTACCTCGATCCAGCATAGTCAATATAATTCCTGGAATGGGGAGTAGTAAATTGGTCATATAAATCCATATATTCCTCTGAAAACCTTAATTATATGTGAGAAAACCAATCCCAGATGAGTTTTTAGTGTTTTGGAGTAATCTAACTTTAGTTCGGTGCATATATAAATCACAGTGGAAATAAAATTATATTAATGTCCACAAAAAACTCCAAAATAACGATGCTAATCAAATAAAACTACATACACACATAATCATCATCACATCCTCTCAAATAGAAACTATAACCTAATTCTTTATAAATAAATCAAACAGTCCCACTTCTCACACCAAAAAAACATAGCCGAATACATTTAAAAATGATAAATTAAACCTAAAGTTATATGTATTTTATATAAACTCTTTCTAGTATTATAACATTTCATACACTATCAAATTAAAAATTTAAATAAAAAACACTTCTTGTTAATGGAGACATAAATACCATCTAAATTTCAATATATTTACATTATTTGATATTTCAAAATTTTCCCAAAATTATTTCAATTTAATAAAAAACCCTTTCTAAATTTCTTGTTAACATTAACATTCTACCACTACCATATGACTCAATAGTTAATCCCAATAATCAAACCATAATTATTTATAAAATAATCCATACATTATTTATTCCCAAAAATATATGGCTGGTCATATAACTATTTTACAATTCCAAAATCTAAACTCTGTCATATGATACCTCACACGATGTCTCCCACCATAATTCCTACCCAGAATCATAATAATAACCCACCAATAACACAAAAAAAAATCTATTCATATTATCCAAATTCATCATCACTACACAACACATTATAATAAGTGAATATAAACCCAAACTTAAGAGTAAAATGATAACACCCTCCAAATAAAGCACACATTCAACTCCATAGAAATAAGTATATAAATTTAAAAATAACAATAGATTTTAGTATCTAATACATTCCATTTTTCCTTATAAAAATTATGATGATATAGAAATTCATTTTTCCCACATTTCTAGTTTATCATCATATTCATATTATTATCATTTAAAGAATGTGGTTTCAAAAAATAATTTCAAAAATAATGTAAATTTATCAATAATATGGAAGATATCAAAAAATAGTATAAAAAAGAGTCAAACACATAAAATATTTCATAAAGGTAGGTAAACACATTTGAATCATCCAATAAATCTGAATTTCTATTAGTTCAGATTCATTATATTTATTAAGAAAATATATACTATTCATGTATGGAAAATAAAATAATTAAACCACTTCAAATATGAAAAACGTTTTAGATTTCTTAAATATCATATCTCATTATAGGCTTACTAAATATATTCAATAAGAAATGGTATGTAAGTGATGATCCAAAGTTATAAATAACACTATCGGGAACATTATCAAATTAGTATATTGTGCTCATCATAAAAAATTTGATTCACAATCCGACAATCCAAACAATCACACAACCAAAATTTTTTTATGTATGATGAATAGAGGCAAAACCATAATGATAAGGGTATTGAATAACCTCATTACACCAATGACATACCTCATGAATTCAGGTAAAAAATTCAATGAAGGGGGTTTAAACTAAACCAAAATTATCTCTTGAAGTCATCCATGGCAATAGACAATTGAATGGATAATAATGGGATTTTGAGGGTTATTAAAATTTAAAACCGGGATTAAATAATTTAAACCATGACATAATTTTATAGGGTATTCTATAATTCCAAGGTTTTTAAAAAAATACTATTCCATGAGCTATTATTTTACACATAAAAATGACATAGTACAACATTCCCTAGAAAATTCACAACATATCTACCCAAAAATCATACAATCCTAGGATAAGGTTACGACACAAACTCAACACCATAATTGTATGCTACCCCAATCAAGAGAACCCATTATGTTGACACATATATCCTCCATGTAACATATTAGAATCCACTTTATATCCTTTTAACCTATACAACATATAGAAACCTAATCCATAATAACTTTTTCTTACATTATTTGTAACATAGTTATCCAAAATTTCATTCCAAAAATCAAGAGTGACAATGCATTAGGATATTAGACCCAAAAATTAATAATGTAAAATATAAAATTAAAATCCATTATTTAGAACTCTAGATAGTTATAATAGATCACATTTTTCTTCTAAAACTTCTTAATACTCCCTATTGAAAATAGAAAATGGAGATTGTGACCAAGAAATCACAGTAAGGTAATATACATGGTAACGAATAATAACATGTAAGATAGGAAGCATAAAATAATTTCATAAAAAAGATAATGATAATAATAATGGGAAAATTGTATAAGGAAATTATAATATAGGATAACAGAATCATAATTAGGTAGAGAGTATATAAAAGATGACATCATATGCATTGGTCAAGGCGCATTTCCAAAACATTTATATTATAATGTTCTCCATGGGGGATTTTACTCCCTACAAATTCCCATAAATATAGAATATAGATTCCACTAGTATATTGGTTTCAAAACCCACTCCCTTTAATGTTATCTAATTATACATATTAGATACCCAAAAATTTTTATGGAAAAATAATTGTGGGCCCTCGAGTCACATAACAAATCTTTCATCAGATAATTTATCATGAACCATAAATGGTATCTAATTAGATGAAAGTTTACCAAATTCATTAAAAGGATATACATAAGTATATCCCATTCTATAACATATTTAAAAATCATATAATATAAATTCATCCATGTCATAGATGATGAAAAGAAACCATACATAAAGCATAAGTATGAAAAACACCATGAGTAAGAAGTGGGATTTTTAAATTTTTATTAAAGCATATCCAAATTATATATCACAATGAATCACTTGAGGGGATATAATTAAATAAATTTAAATTATAAAAATTTAATAAAGATTCATATCCCTATAAAAAAGAGTTCTAACATTGAAAAATTCATGAGGGTAATTGAGGATAAGTACAAATAAAAATTAAATGAAAATGAGATCCTTTTTGAAATGACAAAATGATCCCTTAAGGAAGAAATACATTACAATATTCCATGAATCTATAAGTGTACATGTAGGTATATCTATGAAATAATTATTTGTTCTATAATCCAACAATAATTAAAAATATTTTATGGATTTGATAGTTGTCTGGGAATAATAAATTAGAATGTTCTCTTAAGTAGGGTTTATATGAAAGTTGGAATTTAAAAGAGAACATAAAACATGTATTATCACCCAAAAAAGGATATTGTAAACATTATATATATTTAAATATTTAATAATTATATTTTAATAACATCCTCAAAAATAGGGAATAATAAATACAACTTCTCACTCAAATGTAATGTGGTTGGTTAAGAAGATCATTAGCTTCTATCCTAATTCATGTTACCTGTGTACTTAAAAATATATATAATAAATGTATTTTTATTAAAAACATTATTAAGAACAATATTAATCAATATTTTAAAATATTTATGTCTCTCTATAACCATATGTTATTTATTTACTATCCATTATTCAATCGATTGGGCTAGTTGAGGATGTATAATCAATTATTCTGCAAAGCATTCAGTATGTAGAACACATGAAAAGGTGTTGTATAATATCTTCATTGACAGAAAAATGTTTTATGTTTATGTCTTTACTATTCAATTAGCACTAAATATTTATTGTTTTGTATGTATAAAAAATGGACTCAAATTTGTAATGATGTCCAAATATATTCTTTTAATGAATTCAAATTTAATATAACAATTTATTATTAATATTAAATTAAAATTGTAAAATATTATAATTATAGAATATTTATCGTTTCATAAAAATTATTTTATACCTTATATAAATTTATAATGTCAATAAGGTTATGTATTATTTGAAAATGATTGGTTTTTTTCGTGTATGCATCAATCCGCACATACATGAATGAAGATCTTATTTTTCATAGAATGGGATGGGAATAAAAACTAAAATAAGTATCATTTTATAATATTAGTAATGTAATATTTCTACCTTTGAAAATTAAATGTCTATTTTATAACACCCATGTCATCAATTTATGAAAAATCGAATTCACTATTCACATCAGTTATATTCCTCCCAAAGACATGGTGATGCCTTCTTTTTTAGATCATTTGTTGATGAAAGTAGAAATGTGATATTCCATATTTATAATATATTTTCACAGTATTATAATAAATATTTTTCCATAAATTAAAAAATATAATATATTTGGATGATGAATATTAAGAATATAATTTAAGGAGTATGAATTAATTTCCTTGATAGCTTAAGCATCATATTCAATGTTTATTACAAATGAATATATTAGTATCACATCTAATGATAAAGGGATTATGTAATTGAATTGGATTACTAAAGCTGGTAAATTAGGAAGAGATTCAATAAGATAATAGTGGGGACATCTATCATTAAATGGGTTTAATTTATATCTTTTTTATGAATGGAAGAAAATGGATTTTTAAAAAAACTCATTAAATATAAACGATTCCAAGACACTAATTAGGGATCAATGTCCCCAAATGTCAACCATAATTTAATTGTCAATGGATTAGTAAAATAAATAATAAACTCTGTGTTTTCATACATGTTTAAGAAAGATATTAGTATTTTACCCTTATATTTATACCCTTTACGAGTTTTATTTTTAAAATAGTAAATAGTTTTTTAACTATGTAATTTCTGTTTTACTAAAAATATTACATAACCCATCATACTAAACATGGTTATACAAAACAAAAATTAATACTTTATTAAATCTATTTAAAATTATAAATATGAGAAATTTACTTATAATTTAAATCATTTAACATATAAAAAATGGGTTTTTATGTAAAATTGATGTTTTAACCATTATGTTTCAAATTTTTATATGAAAATAGTCACTAATTAAATGATTTATAAAATATTTATTTCTATATTTTAAAAAAATTAATAGTAACTTTAATAATAGGTCAATTTAAATTCATAGTTATTAATTACGAAACATTAGTATAGAAATTCTTTCAAAATAATGATTTTATTAATTTTTATTAATTATCATAAACCTGAGTAATATTATTTTTATGACTAAAAACGATATGGCCCTTTATATATAATTTATAATTTGTTATATAAAATATATTTTATAAAAATTATCATTGAGAACAAATTAATTTTTAAATTGGTAAAGTTATTTTGTTAAAACACCATTTATATATAAAAGGTGTATTTACAAGTATAAATGAACCTTTATTTTATTAGTCATTTTTACATAGATTTGGTATGGTGGTTACTTGTTATTGGAACCTTCCAATTTGACAGCAATAATATAGTGGTCATATTAAATTATTTTAGTTTGTTATTTCACATTTTTAGTTTTGTGTAATATATAAGATAAGCTACTAAATGTGAACATTATTTTGAGAAATGTACTTACTATGATTTTGTGTCTTTACATTTTTCCACCTTACAAAAAATATTAATTGAAATTTTATTGCTTGGAATAAAATAGGTGAGTTAACATTTGTCTCATTCAATCCTTATGTTCTCAAATAATGTCCTCACACATATAATCCTATATAGAACATTGATAATATGAATTTTCATTTTCTCTAACCCCATATCTATAAATTGCTTGATCTCTATATGTTTATCCTCATAACTAGGCACGAGTTCTAATTTAAAAACATCATTGATAAATATATGTTATATTTATTTTATTTATTTCTAAAAAATGAATAAATATAACATATCATTCACTAGGGAGAGGTCTGTAGGGTTTGATAAGTGATAATCTACAGAACAAACGTTTTCAAAAATCTTAAATGGAACAACATACCCATGATTAAACAATTACTACATCCTAAATATCATAACCTTTTTACAAGGAGTAAGCCCTTTGAACATCTTATTAATAACTTCAAACCCCAGATTTCATTAATGATTATAAAAATATCACATTTGTTTTATTTTTTCAAATTTCACGTGTCATTCATTATTTTGATCCTTTTCAACCATTTCCTCAGAATGGTCATGTCTATTTAGATTGATTTCTCAATCATCTTCCTAGAGAATTGGATTCTTGAAAATTTTCTTTTATAGACTCATATTGTTCCATTTGAATTCTACAATGTAAACCATAATAATATAATAAATATACCCAATAGAGGTGTTGATCCCAACATCATTTGAAATCCATTGAATAATATCTCACTATATCCTCGAGATTTTTAATTATCGATTTTGACTAACCGTCTTTCTGAAGGTGATAGTCATTGATTAAATGTGTCTCTTCTCTAATCCACAATAATGACTATTAATAACCATATAGGTAAACCAAGAATATCAATTAGATACAATGGAGAGTGGACTCTATGAGGCTTCTCAACTCCCTTTATTTGAATATTTGAGATTTGACTAAGATATAACTGATATAAGATAAATAAAAATGTGTTACATTTATAAGAATTTTGACTACAACCCATATGGATTCATTGAATTTTTAATTCATTGGTAGTTCATTGAAAAAATACATGGTGATGATTTCCATTTTACAAACTATTACAAGAAATGGTTTCATCATCCCCTTATACTTTTATCGATCATCCTTAACTAGCACGCAAAAAAATTATTCAGATATGTATACATAGAAATATCCCACATTATGGTACACAAAATTTTGTTTTTCCTTAGATATATATAAATATTTATTCATCATATATGAATAGGTAATTATTATCTATATACATCATCAAAATGTTTCCACTTTGGTTCTTGTTATTATGGGACACATATTGGATTCTAGAATTTATAATTCCATCTTTATCTATGATTAAATACAGAATATTCAATTTTAATTTCTATAACCTCATAAATAATTATTGGCTTCCTTGAAACATATATGAATGAATTATTATTCAACCATTGGAGAAGAGATATTTCTTATTCCCATAAATCATGACTTCAAGAATCATCCATTTTAAATACATGAGTTTTGGATAATTTTATATACTAATCAGATATAAGATTACTTGATCAATCCTTATTATAACATATACAACCATTTTTTCATATGTGGAGTTATAATGTATAGATCAATGAAATTTTTACTTATTCTAACCATTTATATTGATAAATAAAGATAAAGTTATCACAAAATTCCATAAGTATCCAGCTATCTAGTGAAAACAAAGGATCACAACCGCTAAAGTTTTTCTTTGTCATTCATTAATTGTATCTCTCTGTAAAGAGTTAAATAACATACCATTTATGGTGATAACCTGACATAAGAATAATGCTTTATATATATATATATAATTCATATAAGATAAGGATTTTGTATAGGTTTTCCTTTTGTAAGGCCTTACTCTCAATCCAATTATGGACTTTATGTTCTCCCTTTTTCTTAGAATATATGATAATATCAACAATGAAGAGAACCAAAAAATTATCAAGGTATTTTTATTGAATATATTAATCATATCCATGAATATGGTTGAAGAATTTATATATCCAAAATCCATCATTATAAAATAATAGTCTTCACACCTCATTAGAATACTATGCTTGTAAATATTATCTACTTTTACACAAAACTAATGAAAACCATAATAAAGTTAAATCATTAAGAAGCAACGAACCTAACTAACTTGATCAATCATATCATCGAAACAGTGTAGTGGGTTCATTTAAATGATTATAGTTTTTTTATACTCTTCATAATTAATGTAATCACAAATTGATCCATCCTAATATTTAACCAAGTAAACTGGTGAACCCCATGGACAGGAATGTGATCACATGAAACCCTTATAGTGATTCTCTTGAATTTATTTTATAATTCCTCTAATGATATTGAATTAAACGTTTAATAAGTCTTGAATATTATTACGCATCTATGTATAAGTTATATTTAGAGATCAACCACTCAGATGATAGGAAGACAAGAAAACTCATTGATTAATACATCAACATATTCTACTATTATGGGAATATCATAATGGGTTGTGATCAACAGTGATTCAATTATTTGAGAAATAAAATATCTATTATAAGGTCACAATATCATTGATTTTGAAGATGATTCCAAAATAGATTCATCCCCTTCCATACACATGTTAAAACTTATAGGATAATTTATGATATAGAAACTGATTTCCATATCCTAGAAATGGATGTGGGTCCAATTTAGAGAGAACCTCCCAATTCCTAGTATAGAATAAAATTTATCTAAATGTACTATGATAAGGTGTTCTAGGATATTAAACCTTGAAAGGTTCATTGTGATTAAATTATATACATGGGACACACCGATCCCACACATTGTATTTCAAAAAGATAGTACACCATTCTTGTTTTGGATGGCCCATGAATAGTTATATTGAACATGCATTATATGAAAGAAATCCTGGAACCAATATAAAATTGTTAGTTACCTAGGATTAAATTAATAACTATAATTCATTTCACAACCTTTTTGTCTTCACCAAATTTAAATGTACAAATTGAATAAGCATGCCCATGTTCTCTTGTCTCTAGAGGGTTTTTATAGTTATTTTCAGCAAACCACGAAATAGTACATTAGTTTATAAAGATTCCATTTTATTTCAACTGAAACATTAGATCATAGGCTGATAATTGATCAGGGAAATACTTTCCTCCATCATATTTGTAGGATTATTCATCTCAAATCTAGATTCATTGGATTGATGAATCTCTTTTTGATATTTTAAAAAATAAAACATCCCCTTGAGAAATATTTTAGGATTATAATTACCATCGATATGAATTTTTTTTGTTTCTTCCTACAATTGAGAGATTTATCTGGATATCCTAGAGAAATAAAATCCATTAGGAACATATTATCTCCAATCCCACTGAGAACAATAGGAATCAATAATATTTGATTCATCATTAATGAAAAATCAGACAACTTCTTCATAGTTATCAATGTCATAAATTTATAATCCTTTTATTAGACATAGATTTAACCAACTAATGAAATAGTTGACTTCTAATTTGTTGGCAATGAAAGAATTAGAGGCATATTATGTATCCCTGTTGAAGTTTTCCACTTAATACATTATATATTCATCCTCTATTTTTTTGATTGATAGTAAATACCTCTCTATTTTAAGACATATAGATTGAGGAAAATATTTATTGATAAATATAAATATTAATTCATCTCCCACCATATAGTATATATCATTCTTAGGCTTGATGTTCTTGATTAGTGTCCACCATTGACTAGCTTCACCAATGAGTTGACAAATAGAAGGTATGAACATTACTTTCTCAAAGTATTAAAGGATATAGAAAATGTAATCAATAAAATTAATCTATTTTTTAGATATTTTTGGATCCAAATATCAACTAAATATTTACGGTCCCTATCATATAATATACTCAATATAAAATCTCTCTCTTGGAAGATATTCCACATGATACAAGTTATTATTCATAACTCCAGTAAGTTGATATATTATTATAATGAGGTTCTTGGCTCTAAATACCATAATGTTAAACACTATATTAGGTAATCATCACATTACCTGTTGCATATGTTTTTATTATGGTTCCTCCTATTTCAGTTCATTTTATAAAATAATATATTGTTACAGTCGATAGCCTATAAAAATGTGTAGCTATAAACGTAAAAATAATAATTCTAAAATTACATATATATCGTATCAAATAATTAATATTTCTTTGTCTACATTGTCCATGGTCTATTTAATATTTTTCTCTAAAACAAAATTATATTAAGTTCCATTGTAATTCAATGTAAAGAGAATTGGATTTATGAAATGAACATACCTTGAGAGGTTGAAAATAGTTGTGTTGTCAGACCTCCATATCATGAACTAGGTGATGGTCAATTAAATAACATATTTTCTATTTTCAGTGTTATTACCCCATGGTATCTATGTTCAAAATCTATAATTGATTATAGTATCCAATAAAGGATTTCATTTTTGTAAGAAATAAAAAACTCATATAATTTCTAATTTTTTTAATGGTATTATGTAAATAGATTAATCACTAGGGTTTAAATATTTTTTGATAATATTAATCCAAAAATCAACTAGTAATTTTACTAATATAAACTATAGAAACACGATACATAATAAAATTTTATTTCTTGTTTTTTAATATATTTTTTTTCAGTAATTGAAATCCAAGGATCAAGATGTCTAGTGTCTCAGGAAATGATAACGAGAACCGGAAAATAATAAACATAAATTAAATAATCTCTTATCTATTACTCAAAATAGTATTATTAATTCTAATAGGTCATCTAATTTTTTTTAGTATGATATAGGGAATATACATAAGAAAAGGCTGATTTTGAAATCTTTTTAAGGGAATAAACATGACAATAATGCATATAACATCATCAAAAGAGGCATAACATGATATCATAAAAATAGAATGACTAATTTCCTGGGAACATGGAATAAGGGCATGATATAATATTACAAGGTAATCATAATTATGTGAAAAAATAAATGACATCATTAACATATCCCAATGAACACAAAAAAACTATCATAGTGTATATAAAACCATGTTGGATTGGGTTTTCTCCCAATTTCCGTAATCATAGTTAATTTATTCCTATGATGGGAGTTATACCCATGATGAAAACCGGATCCTCTATACATTTGATAAAAATATGGACATGGTGATAGAAATTTATTAGATGAAGATTTTTTTTTAATTACATCATCATTCAATTCAGAATAGATTCAAATTAATTTATTGGATAGAGAGTTTGATTGATAATATCCACCTATAATGTTATGTTCATTAGAACATTGAATAGGGACCCCAACCTTATCAACACACATAATATTAATTTTCTCACATTACAAAAAAATGGACTAATAATATTAAATGTGGTTAAGACAATGCATTACATCCGATAGGTAACACAACAATAATTTTCATTATTTTGGATACCCTACAGGTTAAAAACTATTTTTCAATTCCTCTCCTGGGATTCAGGCATTCAAAAAAAAAACACAGTTTATATAGTTATTGATAATCATTCAATGATTTGGGCCAGGACCAATTTATAGAGGTATGTATCTGAAAAAATAAGTTTACTATTTCCTTTTATATGCATAGTACAATTTCCATTGACTTGAGAATCTACAGATTACTATCTTTATGATTTATTGAAGTGGATAGAATTTTGTCAGAAATAAATAGTCAATACAGACATATCAGTAACCATATAGTTATTTTATGATTGAACAATGTATCTCAAACACATGTAAGGGTAACTTTACTATTGAATGAGGTTTCTCTCATGAGGGATCCCTATAAATATAAACTGTGAAAAACATCAATCCAATCATCGAAGTATTTCCATATAAACATTCAATATGATGAAGCTTGTAATGACCTGCCAATTCTCATTGGCTTGAGAGTACCACATGTCATTACTAGGCCTTAAGCGACATCCCCAAGAAGCCAATGGCTAGAAATAAATTCCAAAGGGTTTCAAATATATTTGGGGGATGATTTAACCTTGAGGAAAAAATCTAATAAACCTACTAACTAGAACCAAACATTCACTATATGATGCATGAACAAATTAAAGACAACTCAACAATTTGATGCACTCAAAACAAAATCAAAGTAAGCAACAATGGAAGGATAACCAAGTAATAGAGTACAAAAGGGATAAACTACACCAGACTCTCCGAAGACCTAAAGAATACATGCTCCACATGATCTATGCTCCAAAATCTCCAAACAACCCTATATTAGGAGGCAGTTCTAAACAAGTGTGAAACATTACCTTTTCCCTTATATGGGAAGATAATATCTGCAAAACCACCAAAGTGCCAAAGAAGGGGTGAGTATAGAACTCAGTTGGTTTTCCCCAATGACTTCCCTACTCATGCCACTAGGATAGAAGAGTTAAAAACAATTATATAAAAATGGTTTACATAAAACAATTTCTCAAAAGAAGATTATAACAAAATATAAAAAAGTTTCCAATACCATTCATTACCTAAACCATACAAGTGCAATTGAAACCAATTTTCCCTACAAGATATTTTTTCCAAAAAAATAACAAAAGAAACTTTACAACTATTTCCCAATATCCCTATATCAGTATTACAAACCATTTCTCAAACCCATGAAACCAAAGATTCCTGCCACGCTATGACAGTTCGATACTCATGAGTGGTTTCTTGTTGATCTACGAAGTCTTCACAAGGTAATTGTTTCCCATGTGCCAATAATCTTTTGGCATCGAGCATAATTTAATATTTCAACCAAGCCCCGTATATGAAATTCCCATGTTCCATTAAACCATTGGCACCGAGCACAAGGTAATATTTCAACCAAGCTACGTATATGCAATATGAACACCCAACACATATGCCCAATGATAAAGCCAAAATAAACCTTTCAATAAAACACCTTTTTATTGAAAATTATTTCCATCAAAATGAATTCAATAGAAAACCATTTCAACACCAAATCATTTCAATAGAACTATATTTTTATTGAAAAACATTTTTATTGAAAACCCCTTTTTCATCAACCATTTAGAATTTCCAGAAAATCCTTAATTTAAAATCATCATTTTAAATTAAACCCCCTTTTGTAAAACTATTCACCAAGATCACGCAATTTCACCAAAACCATAAATCATCAGAAATGAATATTTTTCCATGCATTTCACAATCAAAAAACCTATTTTAATATAAGAAAATAAATTCTAGAAAGAGTAGTCGAGAGAGAAGCCACATACCTCCAAGGTTTTGATGAAAATTTATCAATAGATGGAGAACACACAAGGAAACGGGTCGATTCTCCAAGATCGACATTAGATCTTTTATCCTAGAAAGATCATGACTCAACATTGATATATTTTGCATCAAAAAATGTAGATCTACCCACTTTAGGTTCAGATATGATAACGAATTGAGATCTAATAAGTAGATCGTAGAAGATCTAAGAAAACATGAAAAATCAATAAAGAATGGTGATATACCTCATGGATCGGACTTGAAAACACCATATTAAGGCTCTGGAATGGCTTATTCTCGTGTGGGGAGGGATATCCTGCCTTCTAGGGAGAGTAAGGTCGAATTAGGGGTGTTTTGAAGCCAAAACCTACTAAATAATGCCAAATCAAGTAAGCTCCTAGAAAAATTGATCTAGATTTGTCCTCTCTACAAGGTTTGACCAGACGGTTTGGGCCAACCATGTATGGATCGTGAGACCTTACATATGGTCCCAACAGTCCTTATAAAACCCCCAAACTCTACTATCCTTCACCTCTATCCTTTTTGTGGAAACACATTTTTTTTATGGAAATATCCCACTTTATGGAAATACCCCACTTTATGGAAACAACCAACTTTATGGAAACACCCCACTATATGGAAACAAAACACATTATGGAAACACACCAACTTATAGAAACCAACCAATTTATGGAAAAAACCAACATTATGGAAACACCATACATAAAAGGAAACTCTCTATATTATGGAAACTCTCTATTTTATGGAAACTCCCAATTTTTGGGAAACTCTCTATTTTATTGAAAATCGATATTTTATGGATACTCTCTATTTTATGGAAACTATATTTATTATGGAAACTCTATATTTTATGGAAACACTCTATTTTATGGAAACTCTCAATTTTATGGAAACCCACTCAATGATACACCAATAAAAAGTGTGAGGAAAGGGGTTATGTACCCAAAACCAGGGGTACTACATTCTCCCAACCATTGGTCTTTCCATTCTCAAAAATTAAAAAACCCTCAATGGACAAAAAGAGTTCTGACAACTGTTCATTCATTCCCTTCTCATGTTCCCAATTCTCTTCATGAATCTGACCATATTTCCATAAATCCTTTGGCACTGAGCACAAGGTCATATTTTAACCAAGCCCCGTATATGCAATTCCCATGTTCAATTAAAACTTTTGCATCAAGCACAAGGTCGTATTTCAACAAAGCCCTATATAAAAAATATGAACACACAACACATATACCCAACGATTAAGCCAAAATAAACATCTAAATAAAAACACATTTTTATTGGAAACTATTTCCATCAAAACCATTTCAATACCAAACCAATTCAACTCCAAACCATTTCTATAAAACTCCATTTTTATTGAAAACAATTTCTATTGAAACCGCATTTTTCATCAAACATTTTACAATTATAGAAAATCCATAATTTAAAATCATCAATTTAAATTAAACCCCCTTTTTCACAACTATTCACTAAGATCACACAATTTCACAAAAATCTTAAATCATCACAAATGGATATTTTTCAATGAAGTTCACAATTAATAAACCAATTTTATTCTAAGACAATCAATTATATCAAGTGGAGTAGAGAGAGAATCCACCTACCTCGATGGTTTTGACCAAACTTTAACAACAAACGAAGAATGTGCAATGAAATAGGTTGATTCTCCAAGAGGAGCCTTAGATAACTTATCCTAGCAAGATCACGACTCAATATTAATATATTTGGAATCCAAAAATGTATATCTACCAACTATAGGTTCAAATATGAGAAATAATGCAGATCAGACAAGTAGATCTAAGATGATCAAAGAAAACATGATGAATTCTTAACTAATGGTGACATAACTTAAGGATCAGACACGAAAACACTAAGGGATGGATCTAGAATGGATTAAACTCATATAGGGAGGGTACTACAACCTTATAGGGAGAGTAATATAAAATTAGGGGAGTTTTGAAGACAAAAAGAAACAAATAGAGCAAAGACAATTAAACTCCTAGAAAATAGGATCTAGATTTGATCTCTGCACAAGGTTTGACCACATAGTTTAGGCCAACCGTGTATGGATCATGCAACCTTCCTTTTGGTCCCAAAACTCCTTATAAAACCCCAATACACTCCCATACTTCAACTTTACCATTTTAATGGAAACACATTTTTTATGAAAACATCCCGCTTTATGGAAACACCCCACTTTATGGAAACAACCTACATTATGGAAACACCCCACTTTATGGAAACAACCCACTTTATGGAACACTCCACTATATGGAGAAAACCAACTTTATGGGAAACCCCAAAATTATGGAAACACCCAACTTAAAGGAAAATATCTATATAATGGAAACTCTCTATTTTATGGAAACTCCCAATTTTATGGAAACTCTCTATTTTATGGAAACTATGTATTTATGGAAACTCTCAATTTTATGGAAACTCTCAATTTTATGGTATATAACTATTTTAAGGAAACTATATATTTTATTGAAACACATTCAACGAAACACCAATAAAAATTGTGAGGAAAGGGGTTATGTACCTGAAACCAGTGGTACTACATTTTCCCTACCCTTGGTCTTTCCATCCTTAGATAGAAGAAAACCCTCAATGGCCAAAAAGTGTTCTATGCACTACTCTTTCATTTCATTCTCATGTTCCAAAGTCTCTTCCTTAATCTTAACAAGTTATCAAAAATCCTTTGGCACCGAGAACAAGGTAATATTTCAACCGAGCCCCGTATATGCAATTAACTTGTTCTATTAATCCTTTGGCACTGAGCACAAGGTCATATTACAACCAAGCCCCGTATATGCAATATGAACATGCAAAACATATGCCCAACGATCAAGCCAAAACAAACCTATCAATAAAAACACATTTTTATTGAAAACTATTTCCGCCCAATCCATTTAAATGCCAAACCATTTCAAATCCAAAAAATTTAAATAAACATCCATTTTTATTGAAAAATATTTCTATTGAAAACCCCTTTTTCCTCAACCATGTATCAATTCTAGAAAATCCATAATTTAAAATCATCATTTTAAATTAAACCCCCTTTTCCACACCTATTCACTAAGATTACACATTTTCACAAAAAACCATAAATCATCACAAATAGATATTTTTCCATGAATTTCACAACCAATAAATTTTTTTTAATCTAATACAATCAATTTGAGCAAGAGGATTCGAGGGAGAAGCCACCTACCATAATGGTTTTGACAAAACATTAACAACAGACGAAGACCATGCAAGGAAAAGGGTCAATTCTCCAAAAGAGGCCTTAGATCTCTTAACCTAGCAATATCATGACTCATCATTGAAATATTTGGCATCCCAAAATGTATATATACTTACTATAGCTTTAGAACTGAGAAATAAGAGAGATTCGAGAAGTAGATCTAACCAGATCTATGAATACATGACAAATTCATAATGAATGGTGACATACCTCAAGGATCAGACTCAAAAACACCAAGGGATGGATCTGGAATGGCATCAACTCATGTGGGGAGGGTTCTCCCGCCTTCTAGGGAGAGTAATATATAATTATGGGCATTTTGAAATAAAAAAGAAATAAATAGAGAAAAAACAAGTAATCTCCATGAAAATAGGATCTAGATTTCACCTCTGCACAAGGTTTGACCACACTGTTTGGGCCAAACATGTATGGATCATAAGACCATCCATTTGGTCTCAAAACTCCTTATAAAACCCCCAAACTCTACCATACTTCACATTTACCCTTTCTATGGAAACACATTTTTTATGGAAGCATCCCACCTTATGGAAACACCCCACTTTATGGAAACAACCCTCTTTCTGAAAACACCCCACTTTATTGAAACAACCCACTTTATGGAAATACCACACTTTATGGAAACAAACCACATTATAAAAAAACTAACATTATGGAAACTCCCAACATAAAGGAAACATTCTATATTATGGAAAGTATCTATTTTATGGAAACTCCCAATTTTGTGGAAATTCTCTATTTTATAGAAACACTCTATTTTATGGAAGCTCTCTATTTTATGGAACTCTCTATTTTATGGAAACTCTCTATTTTATGGAAACTCTTTATTTTATGCAAACTCTTTATTTTATGGAATCCCATTCAAAGAAACACTAATAAAAAATGTGCGGAAAGGGGTTGTGTACCCAAAACCAGGGGTACTGCAACACTATATCTAATGGAAGTTATGTTCAAAGATAAAATATTCTACACAATTGCTCTGAAACCCCACTAAAGGAATCATTTGTTCTGTTTGGAAATAGATATTAGATAGATCATGTCCTTTAAAACCATATTAAAAATAAAATCTTATAAAAAAATTCTAAAACCCCAATAATCTACCACATAAAATTTATATATGATTTCATCTTTCTTCATCTTTCATTCACCCAAAATCTTTCTCTATCTGATGAATATAGTGTCAACCATTTTTTATGAGTAGTTTGTACCCAATGAGGCATGATGTTTCCTCACTTTTTATTTTACTATTGACAATTTAAACCTATCTATATGAATTTTTTATCTAAATGTAATATAAACATCCAACAATTTAACCTCTATAATAAGTGGTTTGAAAAGATATTTTGTGTTATTGTGTTTTATTATTTCATTAAAAAATTTTTTATTAGAAATATGGATGGAACTATGACTATCACAATATAACATTCCTATATCAGATCCCCTTACAAGATTATTTTTCTAGATAAAAAACTATATCAGTTTTTTATATACACCAGTGATAGAAATGTACAATGATTCTACTTCTGATAAACGATGTACTAGTTAAAAATGCGACATCTAACATACCATTATACTTTTAAAATTAAAAAAACATGTATTAACCTTCAGTGAATCTATATCTCTGAAAAAATATGAATAAATAAATTCCTTATATTTATCATCCCCTCCAAAATTTAATGTTGAATATTATAAATGTTTTATGTATCATATTATATATTTAGAAAATTACCAATGTTTCATTCCATGATTTGAAATGTAATAGATAATAATTCCCACTAGAAAAGTAATATCTACTAAATAAAAAAT
Organism: Viscum album; assembly: GCA_963277665.1. Classification (NCBI taxonomy): domain Eukaryota; kingdom Viridiplantae; phylum Streptophyta; class Magnoliopsida; order Santalales; family Viscaceae; genus Viscum; species Viscum album. Next base: position 429,839,899 of record OY728123.1, on the reverse strand, counting down.
TATTGTGTACATTAAACTTCTTATATCTAAAACATAATTAAATTTATTCTTTCTTTCATCATTTACATCCTTTGGTAGGTACTTAGTTTTACATTGAATGATTTTTATTTGGAAATGGGGATAAATATGGGATTAAAATAATAATCATATCTACTTTGATGTTTTCCCTAATGTTTTAATTCAGAAAAAAAACAATTGAACCATCTTTTATGTCCATACCAATTATTATACCTGAGATCTTCTTATTTTTTCCTACATTAGACATATAAATATTTTTTGACTACTTCGCCTTATGTTCCTCCACCCATTTAATATCTTGACCATCATTCAATATACAATCTTCATTTAAGAGCAGTATTAGATACGTTCCATCATCCTAATGATTTTGGTAAATACATTTATTGAAATTATATCTAATAAAACAATATTTAATCAATAATGTATTCAATTTCTTATTCTACTATCTTGGATATTTCTTCTCACCTTTAAGACTTCGTTTTAACTAACAATCCAAATCCACTATCTAAAGAACCCCGAAAACTGTGGATTGAAGCATTGAAATTTCGTATTCCATGAAATAAAAAATAATGTATACTTTGAAAAAATTCCTATATTCATATATTTATACATGGAAATGATAACCACATTCATATTGGTTGTGTGTTTCACTAACGGAAAGAAATTTTCCAAAATATCAAATACACTTTTTTAGTGCCAACTGTAAATCACTATTAATAATTTATATCTCTTAAATCAACCATATCACTCAATTAAATGAAAACTCATTTTTCAGATCCTTCTATTTTAAATAATACCTTATAAAATTATCAACAATTTTATATATTTATGGAATTTGTTTCATCATTCATGGATTACTCCCACTGTTTCATATATCTAAGAGTAGCTACTTATCCTAAATATTTTGATTCCCTTACATCCATTATATGTAATATGTTCATATAAACCCCAATCCTATAAATTGTTTTTATAATATGAGTAGATATCTTCAACAGAACCTTAGTTTCATCAATTTAAACCCAAAATTCCAATTATATTCCATATGGTAAACTAATTTCCGATCATTCCATGTTTGGAAGATATTTTTTTGAACTGTCACCACATATCAATTGTATTTTATTATCTTCCTCATTTGGAAACCTAACTAATAGAGTTATTGATTTTGAATATATATTTTACCTTTCTTGAATGTTGTTTTTTTGGAAAGTTCCATCTGATCACTATGAAAATTAGTAGTTGAACTATCCTTGTATTATCTCATATCCATGTTTAAATCACTCCATAAAAGTACCTCATTGAAAGAAAACCTATTATCTACAGGAATGGTTTAATTCTATTATACAATAAATTATAACCAAATTTCTCATCCCCATATCTAAGAAATTTTTTTTTTGATTTTCATTACAACATATCTCTAATATTATCATTCATAAGAATATATGTAATACTTATTAATATTTGGGTAGGGTTAAAATATGTTCTTTTTTTGGAAAATTGATTCTATTTTTTCCTTTTCCTATTACTTAATCCATATTTTAGTAAACATGGTAAGATGATGTATTAAAGGATTCTACCCAAATTCTCTTTGGAATTAATATATGAAGACTTATAGATTGATATTTCTCTATTAGGGTAGGATTTATTCTCTTAATAATTCCTTAATTTAGAGTCTAAGGAACAAACATATCATTCCAAATCTCCTTCCCCTTATAGATAATGGTAATTATTTTTTTGTGTGTTCACCATAATTGTTTATTTATATGAATTTGAACTTTATTCCACACTCTTTATCAGATAAAACATTACATAGAAAAAATCATGGTACATATAAAATTTATTTAACATCACAAAAATCAATACAATGTTTGTGGAATAATCAATTAATTTCATAGAAGATAATGAACTTATGATTGAATAGGGGTTGGACCCAATCATTATTGTGACCAAGTTATTATTTTCATTTCTATAGTTTTTATGCATCATAGTTAAATGAAACTATTTTACCCTAACATACAACTCTTAAATTTTCTAGGGCCTATGTGATTGTGTTTTAGTATTCACTTCACCAATATAATAGTATGATTTTTCTCACTGAGGGTACCAGACATGCACTTCAACTTTTCCTCAACACCCTCTAAATCCATATTTATTGAATCAAATTCAATAAATTATCTACTAAGATATAATGTTTCATTATTTAATCTTGGATTAATATCTATGAAACATATACTAATCTTTTAAACTATAATAAAAATATTTATTAAAAAAATTAATCATCCAAATATCCCTGTAACATGAGGAATTTTTAGAGACCTAGAATGTTTATATAAGAATTGATTTCTATGAAACATATATTTTCATCTAAATGTTCACATCACCATTTAAAACTGTACTTTATCTTCATCATCCACTAGATGAAATTATCTAAAAAATTATAGTACATAATCATCCTTTAAACCACACTCATTAATTGAATGTAAATATTCCCTAGAGCTAACAACTCTTGATTCCTATATAACGATCACATGTAGTTTTTTGTTGGACCCTACATCCATTATATTAGACTGAATGGAAGTTCATGAAAATTACCATATTCAACAATATTACATGATATGCCTTCTCTTATTACAAAGATACCATATTTTACCTAACCCTATCAGCTTAATTTGACATCGTTTATAATACATTTCACATGAATATTTATTCTTCTAAAAGTCAAAAAAATAAAATCATCGTCCTTGTTCTATTGTATCCAAATAGTTTCTTGATAATTTTTGAATTAACATCATCTTCAACACTTCATTCATGATCAGGTTTTGAATTTCATCATCACAAGATTTATATATACATTAGATATTCTCACCACTATTATCATGGAATCTCATAACTATAGAAGAGAAGAAAGAACAATAAAAGTGAAAACATTATATCCGAATATTTTCTTCATAGATTTGAGCACCCCTCAGATTATACTGAAGTAATCCACATGATCGATAGATGGAATTCCTTTGGATAACATCAATATTAAGAATCTACACAGTATTTAAACATTATTAATATATTTTGGATTCTTATACATTTTAGAATATTATTTTTGTGTGTGGTATTTATGTGAATAATTATGAACACAAAATTTTGAATATGATATATATTGGATACGGTTAAATAATTCCAATATGGCCGACCTAATTTATATTCATCCATTATTTTAGGATGATTTCTAAGAAAAAGAGCATAAATATATTTATCTACAAGAAGATCTTCCTTCTTTATTCAACAAAAGGAAAAGTTAATTCGGTCTAAAATTACATAAAAAACACATCCTTCACCATACATGACTCATTTGATAATAGTAAACCAATAGAAATATATTAACTTTCAAGAAAATAGGAGAAACATATAAATATTATGAGTACATTAAAATTGAACTGAAAATTTTCTATGACACCACATGATGGGAGGAGAACCATGTAAAAATTTAAACCTCAGTGGATTAAATACAATGGATTGACATATAAAAAAATTATCATATAGAGATGACCATGTGATTTCTTCATCCCCCATAGAGGAATAACATCACATTTTTTTATCATGAAAAGATTTTATTTCATTATCTAACACTCCTGAGTTATGTAAACTAGAACTATGATGTCTAAACCCAACCTAATTACAGGACAATATCACAAAAATTACACATCATGAAAAAATAGAAAAAAAATTAAAGGAAAGTATTAATGTGGATCAGAAAAAATCATACATCCATCTGGGAACATTGTTAAACTTTTCATTATGGGAGATACAAGAATAATATATCACTCTAACTCACAGAAAATCCTTGGACATGGAATTTCAAAATTCATAAACATTCACTTTTATAAAGTTATTGATCCTCATTTAAAGAGTTGTTCTACCTACTATTTATATTAGTGTTTATATAGTTTAAAAGATTACACAAACTTCCAATTTTCATGGTCGACCTTCTATTGACATGATAAACTAGAGATACCATGTTTTATCTTCCATTGAAACATCCAAAATCTACACATTAGGAATAAATCAATGCCAACATAAGGGTAAATAGACTCTTTTATAAGGGTTATTTAATGTCTCATCCACTAACTTAATCTTTCAAATCCCTAACATTTCTGGAGAATACTCGAGCTAGATTACATGTATTATTTTTAAATATGTTTTGTACTTTTTATTTGGGTTTTAAATTGGTGTGTATTTGGGTGAAAATTTCAAAAAGTGGAATATGAAGGGCAAGTGGACAGTTTGCACACAGTTTTCCAAAACCATGTTCCCTATTGGCAGTAATTATGCACCTCCTTAAAAATTTGCACACTATTATAGTGTACATTTAAGAAAATCTATCTCCCTCTACCCCACAAACAATGGGTGGTTTAAAATGTCACAATATTTTTAATTTTAAAATCTCATAACCCCATAAACTCACCCATTTAGACCCTCATTCAACCATATGAGGTATTCCATGGTATTAGAGCTCTACAAATTGATTTAAAGCATTCCTATCCTTTGTTCATAGGGATTAGAATCCAAAATTAGAGATCCACTACTCCCATGGTAATTGAATCATATCCCAGTTGTTTTATCATTTTTCTCCCTTTATTCGTACTTTCTTTTAGTGGCATTATCCTCCATATTTGTTAGATCTAAATAAATTTGGTGAGTTTGATATATAATATTCTAGATAAAAATATTTATTTATAAGATAAAAATTTCTTTAATCATTATTTTTTGTTTTAATAATTTGATATCATTATAAATCATTGGGTCACTCAATTTTTTTTGGTATTTTTATAGGGAGAATATTCTATGCCCGATTGAGGTATGTGGTCTAATCTCCAATTCCCATAGTCATGATTTTTATGAAATGTAAGAAAATTTTAGAATTTTTTGAGTTATTTAGATGTTTATGTTCTTGATGTTATTTATTAACAATTTAATTTGGGTGAATCAATCAATGATGGAATTGTAAAATATCAGGATTCTGGAACAACTAATTATAGTACTAATTATTGGATATTTGTAATAAAAATTTAGGATATCTAATTGTATAATTATTTAAGTGATATCAATATTATTAATTGGGGATAATTAATTTTATAATTAATGATTCCATATTGATATTATTATTTGATTTAGTTAATAATGGGTAAGGTCATATTGAATTTAGATAATTAATTGTGAAATTAATTATGTGATATTGAAATTATTTTTTTGATATAATTAATGGTTGATATAATATGGGATAATGGTCACTTGAATTGAGATTATAAATAGTTGAGTAAATTATGTGACAAAAATATCTTAAATTGAGATAATTAATAGTGTTGTTAATTATGAGATAACAATGTCATGAATTGCGATAATTAATCGTGGAGTTAATTTTTGGATAATAATATATTGAATTTAGATAATTAATATAGATTTAATTATGGGTTAATGATATCATCAATTAAGATAATTAATGGAGGAGTTATTTATGGGATAATGATATCATGAATAGAGATAATTTGTAGTGCATTTAATTATGGGATAATGATATCTGCAATTGAGACAATTAATAGTGGATTTAATTATAGGATAATGATATATTTAATTGAGAGAATTAATGGTGAAGTTAACTATAGGACAATGATATCTTGAATTGAGATAATAAATGATGTGATTGGTTATGTGATATTCCTATTATTAATTTATATAAATAACTTTGGAATGATTTATGATATTTTTAAATTATGAGTATGATTAGTTAATTATTGAATTAATTAGTAGGGATAGTTATGTTGATGCAATTGATTGAGTAAAATTACCTAAATGGTGAATTAATTTTTGGGGATTGTTATGTAGATTCAATTGAGTGAATTATATAATTAATTATAGAATTAATTAAGATATATTGAGGTTATTGAATTGAGATAATTAATTAATGAATTAATTATGATATATTGATATTTGATAATTGATTAAATTAATTGAGGATGTAACTGTGAATTATCGACATTGATAATGAGATAAATAGTTTGGGAAATAATTATGGGATTTTGAGTAGTGGTTGATGATTAATTAATCATTGGATTAGTTATTAGTTTGAAAATTCTTAATTAATTGGGGAATTAAATAGGGGAATTTATGTGATAAAATAATTTTTTAATTATTAATGAAATTGGTTTGATTAGTTAATTGTCGAATTAACTAGAGTAATTAATGTGTTTTTCTAATTGTTGAATTTAATTGAATTGATGTGATTAATTAATTATCTTATTAATTAATGTACTTAATGTGACTAATTAATTAATGAATTATTTAATGTTATTGATGTGGTTTGTTAGTTATAGAAATTAATAGGGTAATTGACATTAATAGTAAGTTGTTAAATAAACTAGTGGAATTGATGTGATTAATTAATAGTCAAATTAATTAATATTATTTACGTGATTAGTTAGTTTTTGAATTAACTATAGAAAATTTATGTCATTAATTAATTGTTGAATTAATTAATGTTATTTATATAATTAGTTAATTATTTAGTTACTTAATGGAATCATTGTTATTATATAATTGTTTAATTAGTTGTGGAATTGGTGTGGATAATTAATTATTATATTAATTATACATTGTTGAATTGAAACATAGTCATTTGATAGTGAGGTATTATGAATGGTAACATGATCATTCAATTCTATATTGTTAAATAGTTAATAGAAACATGGGAATTATGTCATGTATTATGAATGGTAACATACTCATTCAATTATGTGACATTAAATAGGGAATGGTACCATAAACAATGCAATAAATTTTATCAATGGTAAGATAGAAATTAAAATGTGATATCCTATAAGAATAGATCAAAATATGGCATGGGCAAAAGAATATATTGAGGATTAGGTGTACTCAGTAACCCGGGGGTTTTATGGGGTTAAATAGAGAATTGTTAACAATGTGATAAACTATTTATTTATGCATTTTACTTTTTATGTTCAAAATACATACAATTTTTTTGATTGAATTTTTTTATAGAACATTTGTGTTGCCTTTTTGAGTCAAACTCACACCATACTCAAGCTACTTGAACGATATATGATTAAAATTTACTATTACAGGGCAGGTTAGGGGTAAAGTACCAATGATAGATGGATGATTTGTGGATGAATCATGGATGAGGGAACCATATGAGTTTTAAGACCCGCTTCAGATTCATGGGTGTCTTTATTTTTTTCAATTTAGTCACATTAAACTTACAATATCAATGAATGTTTTCTCTTTTTTTATATTGTATTTCAAACTTTAATTTTCTTGAAATATTGGTATTTTTTGGGTATATTTATTCAGACATTATTCATTATTTATTTTTTGGTGTATTACTCAAAACAATATTCAGTATATTCTCCTAGTGATTGACTTATCATACCTTTTTTTCTAGTTGGTAGCCACTAATATGCAGCTGATCCTAAGGTTATTTCACTAATAGGTTCATGGAACTGGTGTTTGGAACATGAGCTAGTATATTAAAAGAAGGTATCAGAGCCTATTTTTCATTTCATTTTATTTTTTATTACTATTTGGGAAATGTATACATGGGCCAAGGGAGATTTATTCCTTGGTTATGATATTTTTTTGGGAGTAGAAAATACGTGTATGGGGGATAACCTATGTATTGTTGTTATTGTTGTTTTTTGTTACTGTTGAATATTATTTCACCTTGGGTTACATGCTTATTGTGTGTTGTGATAATTGATGTTTTAATTTTCATAGATTTTACTTGTGTCCTGTTATAGAATGGAATATCATTTTATAAGCATTATTCAATGTACTTAGGGTTATTGTGACATGCATCATTTTACGGACACATGGGAAAATGGTTAATGGGTTTGTTAAACTCACACGATATTTGTTTTGATGTCAAATTAAAAAAAATAGTGCCTAACATGAAATTGAGAAAGATCGTAAAATGATAAAATAAGATAATAAATGGGTTCCTAAATGAGAAACTTGAATTGTTAGAGTGTATTTACCCTTGTTAATAAGAACCTAGATGTTGGATGGTTAAGTGTAGAGATAGTTCCCTAGTTTTTCCTGTATTATGGGAAAATGTGGGGAAGAATTCTTACGGTGTTTTCTAAATACCTCTTGTTAACTATGTTATTATTATGAATTAATAATCCATTATTTTGTTTATTTTTCCGTTGATGTGGGTAGTTTGTGTAGAGATAATGATTTATTTTAAATCAGTTGTGTGTTTTGTGAGGGTCTATCAAGTTTTGTATCTATGTGGTGAGGTGTTGATGGGAGGGTAATCTAATGACATTTGACAAGTTGAGGTTTTTTGTTAATTGTGCATAACACCATTAATTAAGGATTTATTGTGAAATTAATCTATGAATATGTAGAATTATTTTAATTAGTGATGATCTTTTCCCCTACATTGACAATATCCTTGGTACACTAAGAATTATGTGGCTATACACCTAGGAACCTAAATGTGTTTTTGTGTGATATGGGACCTCAAAGAGGTTAAGAATTTGAATTGGTATATGTGGAACTATAAATTGGAAGGTACACCATAGAATGTTTATGTATGGGGTTCTCAGGATAGACTAAATGTAGATGAATACCATGGTGATTGAGTCATATGAAAAACAATTATTAATAAATATCTAATGGTGGGGAGCATTCTGTTAGATGTTGGATCATAGAGAAAGATCAGGGTTTAAATGTGGTGGAAAGATAATTTAAATGTGTAACCTATAAGGAACATGATTGATTTCTTCTAGTAAAGGTCATGTGGGACCTGGATGTTTTGGATGTACATCCTTTCTAAGCAGTTTTTTATGGATAGGCTATGTGCCAATGATTGAGGTTTTCTTACGGTGGTTGGGAACAATGAGTTGTGAAATGTAGGTGGTGCGTTGTGATAGATAATATTGACACTGATATGTCCTTTGACGGAAATTAGATAAATTTTTTGGATCATTGTGAGAATGTGTTTATAAAAAATTCCATATTGATTATTTTTGTATTATGGAAACATAGGCGTGTGTAGAATGAAACATGGTAATGGAAAGAATATACGTAGCCTTAATGGATCAATCCTTTTGGTCCAAAATCAAAGGGAATAATGGGAGTGTATCTCAAGGATGAGTTGATAAAAGGTGCATAGATTTTATTATTCCTATCTTTTTTAATGAATACTCTAGCTTGATTAGTCTGATTCTATCTCCTTGTATTATGTACTTTTAATTTCAGCATCACTTCTGGGAGTGTTTGGGTGAACATATTAAAAATTCGAAGAATAAGGTGTTTTGTATGACTGGCGCATGGTTTTCCCAAACCATGAACCCTCGTAAGAGTAATTTTGTGCTACCATAATAACTAGTTCACATTTAGAGAGATAGAATAAAGAAAATTCAACACTATTTTAAATGTCACCCAATGGTTAATTTTTTAAATCCCATGAACCCCCAAAACTCAACCATTTGAACCCCCATTCGACCATAGGATGTATTTTATGATTTTGGATCTCTCTATATGAATTTTAAAACTTCTTAAACTTAATTAAATTTGATTTAATGCTTGGATTGATTATATGAACTTATCCTAGTAAGTGAATCATATTCCAGTTCTTCTCTTATTCCACTCCCATTCATATCCTTTTATTTTATCTATGAAATCCAATTTTTTTATATATAAATATATTTGTTGAGATATAGATCTATTATTCAAGATCCAGGACTAGATTTACAATACCAAAATTTATTTAATCTTTATTTGGGGTTTTAAGAATTGGTTCTTGTTCTCTATTATCATGACACTCAAATTTCTGGGTTTTTTGGGTGATTATTCTTTGGCGAATTGTGGTGGTCAGTATAACATTCAGTTAACCTAATTTCAATTATGATAATGTTTATGAAAATTATAGAATTTTTAGAGTCCTTTTTTAGTTGATGTTCTTGAATTTCATGACTTATTAAATAATTTTTTAAATTAATTAATGATGGAATTATGAAACTATGGGATTCAGGAAAATTAATTGTAGAATTAATTTTAGGATATTGAAATCCTAAATTTAGGATAATTAATTGTAGAATTAATTATATGATAATCTGGTTATTAATTAGGGATAATAAATTTAATATTAATTATGTGATATTGATATTATTATTTGAGATAATTAACTGGGTAATTAATTATGGGATAATGTCATCTTTAATTGAAATAATTATTTGTCAAATTAAATATAGTATAATGATATCTTGATTTGAGATAATTAATGGTGGAGAAAGGATTGGGATATATGAATCTTGAATTGAGATAATTAATGATTGAGTAAATTAAGGGATAAGGATATCTTGTATTGAGACTATTAATGGTGTAGTTAGATATTTGATAATGATTTCCTGGATTTATAAATTTAATGGTGGAGTTATTTATGGGATAATGATATCCTGAATTTATAAAATTAATGGGGGAGTAAACTATGGAATAATGAAATGTTGAATTGAGATAAATAATGTTGGAATTAATTATGGGATAATGATATCTTGAATTGAGATAACTTTTGGTGGAGTCAGTTATGGAATAATGATATCATGAATTGAGATAATTAATTGTGGAGTTAAATATGGGACAATGATACATTTTTCTAGGATAATTAATAGTGGTGTTACTTATTGGATAATGGTATCATGAATTGAGATACACAATGGTGCTATTATGTATGGGATATTGATATTATTATTAGAGATAATTATTTGTTAAACTAATTATGAGATATTGAAATTCTAATTATTATTAATTAATTGGATAAAATATTAGTGTGCATTGATCTATTTATTCAATTGAATGAATTGAATTAATTAATATGGGAATTCCTTAGTGTGGATTTTTGTGTTGATGTGATTGAGTGAATTGGATTATTAATTATTGTATTAATTATGAGATATTTAAGTTATTTAATTGAGATTATTAACTGATGAATTAATTATGATATATTCAAATTTGGGATGTTAGATAATTAATTGTAAAATTAATTAAGAAATATTGATACTGTGAATAAAATAACAAATTTTGGAATTCGTTATGGAATTTTGATTTTTGGATATTTATTAATTAATTGATTAATTAATTAATACCATTGATGTAATTATTTAATTGGGTAATTAATTAAGGGGGTTTTTGTGATAAAAATAATTGATGACTTAGTAGTAAAATTTGTGTGGTTAGATAATTGTTTAATTAACAAGATTAATTTAAGTGTTTATTTAATTTATTAGTTGTGTAACAGAATTGAAGCAATTATTTAATTAATGTATTGATTAATGTATCTGATGTGATTAATTAATTATTGAATCAATTAATACTTTTTATGTGATTAGTTATTTTTCAAATTGACTAGATTAATCAATGTGCTTAATTAATTGTTGAATTAACTGGGGGGATTGGTATGATTGATTAATTATAGAAATAGTTATTGTTATTGATGAGATAAGTTAATTGTAGAATTAAGTTGTGAAAATTGATTTGGTTAATTAATTGATGAATTAATAAATTATATTAATTTGATTATTTAGTTGTTGATATGACAAATTTTATTTTTCTGATTATCTAATTGTTGAATTAATAATGTAATTGGTGTGGATAATTAATTATTAAGTTATTTTTGAAATTATGAATGGTAACATGGTCATTTAATTGTGACAAATTTCTAATTGTGACATGCTGGTTCAATTATTTATTGTTAAATGGTGAATGGTAACACAGAAATTTTCCCATGTATTAGGAATGGTAGCACAATAATTCAACTATGTGATATTTAATGGTGGATAGTAACATGGAAATTCAGACATATTTTCAGAATGGTTATATGGAAATTAAAATGTGATATCATTTGGGGATAGATTGAACCCCAGAATGGGCTGATGTAGGTATTACGTTTGCGTGTCCTCATAAAACATGGGGTTTATATGGTAAAATAATGAATATTTAATAATGTGATAAAATGTTCATTTATTCAACTTACTTTTTTCTTTAAACAACTACATACACTGATACAGAATAGATTTGTTTTAGACACATTTGGTGGTGGCATATTGAGTTGAAATCACACACCATGTCAGTTTCTCAATCTGTAATCAAATAGACATTACTGTTGAGGGATAGTTTAAGAGAAAAGGTGATAGGTTAAATGGATGGTTTGTGGAAGGATCTTGGATGACAGAAGTGAACGTTGTTCGATAGCTACATGGGATTGTTTGGTGTATTTATTTTTACATTTCTTTTTAGAATCATTAAACTTACAATACCATTGAATGTTTTCTTTATTTGGTGTTATATTTTATTTACTACATTTATTTTTTGGATATATTAGTATTTTTATGGTTATATATGTTCTTCCTCTATTATTTATTTATTTATGTATTCTTATCACTCTGATAAAAAATTGCATAGTCTCCCCATGATAGACTTATAATACCCTCACTGTTAGTTGGTAGCCTCTACTATACGAGGAAGTGTTCTTGAGGTCATTTGATGGACCTATTCGGGGAATCATTGTGTGACAGCAGGTCTGAGACATTACATAAGGGAAACCTTTCTTTTGCGTAAGGATATCAACATAAAAATAACCTATGAACATAACATGTGAAATATTTTTTATGCTAATCTAAATTATGTTATCTAATAATTTCTATATTAACCTCTTGTATAATGACAATATAGCTGACATAATTTCAATCTAGATAAGAACCTTTTTTCCAAAATATTTCCAATCACCAATGAAAAACTCATCTATCTAATAAAAAAATAAATATACATCCAAACAAGTGTATCCAGAAACATGAATCTAATGAATAATGAATGAAAACATCAAATAACTAATAGAATCATGAAATGGGATCACACCCATTTACCTTAATAATTAACTCATGAGATGTAAAACATTACCTATTTCATTGGAGGGATATAAAATTATAGGCCCACCAGTCTCACAATATAGTGTTCTTTAGCAAACTTCATGTGGATTAAACATCGTAGCATATGATATGAAAACATTACCCAATGCCTTATAGAGCTGTATAATTCATCGCACACCCATCACATGATTAAAATCCTAATATAAATATGTATATTTGTTTCACAATATAAAAAAAAACTATATATAAATTATAAACAATATAAAACCCATGAGGAAAAGTGTCTTTCATAATATTGTATCAAAGAATAAGGGAAGTCTATATCGTAAAGAGTCCCAAAAGGAGAAGAAATTTAATCATTTTGGATGTTCATATTATAACAACAAAATTCCTACTAAAATATTTTATTCCAATTCACTAACATTCATGATAGGGATGTAGAAGCATTACGAAGAAAATTAATCATATAACTCATAATTTTATAAATGAATATGGGATATTTAAAAAAAGGTAGTGGATTATTATTTTTAATTAAGCCATAATTAATGAAAGAAATTCCCAATGAATTAATTATGGTTTGATGATTTTTTTCATCATTAAAAAAATTTGTGTTTATACATTTCATGAGATAAGAAATAAAAAAATTACGTTAGGTAGGGCTTATATAAATGAATGGAGATCAAAGGGAACAAAAAAAAGTATTATCCCCCAAAAAATACTAAACTGAAATCGATATATATGTAAGATATATATATATATATATATATATATATAATTAAGAATAAAAAATATGATAATTGTATTGATTAAAATATAGAAAAATAAAATAAAATATGTAACACAGATGTTACAAGATAATATCTCTCAAAGTGGTTCACGATTAACTATGTGTATTCACTAACAACCTAAAAATCAATGTAGTTTTAGTTATAACTTTATTAAGATTCTGTATCATGTATATTTTATATTCTAAGGTTTATCTACAACTATATGTTTTAAATTTACTATATTTTTTCATTTATTCTAGTTATTATAGGATATCATATCAATTCCCCCATAACACTTTCAGTATGTTGACCATGGATAAAGATATTTAAAAATTTCTTCATATCCTCCAGAATAAAATATTTATGTTTCCATTCTTATCCAATTAGAAAAAAAATATAGATAAATTGGATTACAAAATTATCTCAAATTATGAAATGTTCTTGGATACGTTCTTTTAAGGTAGTCAAATAACTACAAGAATTAATTATTAAAATTTATTTACATATTGTCAAATTTTATCATTAAAAAATATTCAAAGCATCATATGATAATTTTAATAAATTAGATAAATTTTTAAATTCATCCATGTTAGGTGATAATTTAAAATGAATTGTGTCATTGTATGTATGTTTTTTATGCACATAAAAAGGATACTCGTATTTTCATAGAATAAGAGGGGTGTATTATAAATTAATTGAAATTTTGAAATTCATTATTATGTTAAAATTATTATATTTTTTAATAAAATTACTAATTTGGATTATCATTGTAATGTGTCAATGAAAAACAAAACTCGTGATTCAATGAGTTTGTAGTCCATAAAAATTTGTGATGATGTATTCATTTATGGAATTTTTTTGATGATTAGAGAATATTTATTTTTTATTATGAAATTATTATTTCATATTATTAACCATAATAATTTTATCATATTTACATTGATATTGAATATTTATAATATAAATAATAACATAACATTGTATTCATAAATAACTACTCATGTTCAAATCTTTAACATTATACTGAATGATATCTTAAAATGAAAATATTTTGATAAATTATAGATTATGGGGGAATATTAAGGATAATAGGCTTCTAGGGGACATAAATATGATTTATTTTTAAGATTATTTCATAATATATGTGTAAAATGAAAATTCCATAAGCCATATTCCTTTATAAGTGGTGGAAAATTGTATTATTCAAAAAAAATCATTGTATCTCAATTTTTCCAAGATACTATTAAATGGTAAATACCTCAAATATAAGTCCATAATTTATTGGATAAGGTTGTGGGTTGAGGAAGGCTAAAACATGAATTTTCAAACATATTTTAAATATTTTCAAGTATTTTGTCATTAGTTTTTAATACTTTATGAATTTGATATTTAACTTGGTAAATTAGATTATAAGTATTTTGTTTTTGATTTCCTAAAAATATAAGATAAAACCACCAACCATATTTGTATGGGAAGAAAAAAATTATCCTAAATTTTATTCAATCTAATTTATAAATTTGATAATGTAAACATTTAAATTTAAAAAAATAAATAAGAATTTATTTGTTGAAAAATAATGTTATAACCATTAAGAATCAAAAATATTATATAAAATTTGAATAATATTTAGAGTGATAATATGATTTTTTTTATATTTTATAAATTAATATCATATTCATCAAATAATATAGTTTAGTTATAGATAAATAATAAAAATTATACAATGATTATAATATAATTCGTTGAAAATATTTATTCTCTAATTATCGTTGTAATGAAATTTAAACCTATAAAGCATATTCTAATACATGAAAAAAAATTCAATTTTAAAATAATTTTGGTCTATAATTTAAAATCCAATTTTAAAAATAATATATTAAAGGATATAAAAAATTTATTTTCTTAATTTTTTTTATTTTTCATAAAAAATAATTATTTATAAACATTATGTTTTTTAAATTAAATGACATATATTTTATTATACCATTATACATTGAATTCGTAATATGGTTACTTCAGATTGACACCCACAAATTTAATGGCTATTATATAATTGTCATTTTTAATAATTTTATATTATAATATCATAGTTTTAGAAAACTTTTCCTTGTAGAAAAACATATTCATCTTGGGTTTTATTAATGGAAATGTATTTATATAAATTATGTGTAGTTAGAATCCATTTCAAAATTACATTGACCATGGCCATAAAAAACCCAATGATTTATGTCCTAGGGGTCCCTAGAGTGAGAGGTCCATCAAATCAGACCTCTAAGTTCCCCACACAACTTCTAGTAGCACCACCTCATAGTTAGGACATCCAAGTGGCTTCTCATAAGACATCACACGTCTCTACCAAATATAATAAGTCCACACTATGAATATTGGATTAACCACCACTATTTATACATTCAATTATCTCTCGATATATTTGAAACAATAAACATTTACCCAAATTGATCTAGATTTTTTGGGTAGGGACAATATATGGGTATTTTTTTAAATTCAAATTTTAAATTTTGTATTAATTTTTCATCAGTTGGTTTCATTAATTGGTAAAAAAGTTGTTGGCAATTAAAAATACATAGCAACCCTTCTTCTAAAATACATGGTTTCCCCATAAATTTATGATTTACATGTATTTTCTTTTATAAATATGAGATAATAATGTAACCTTTCCCCTACATGATGATATACCATATATGTTCTATAGGGATATGAATAATAAAGACACATGGTTTCTCCAATTGTGAAACTCACACTACTTGGGAGTCACCCTATTCATGATTGAGCCACACTGTTTCATCTAATAATGAACTAACCATGTTATAACATTGAATATTACAGTAATCCCACTTTTTCATAAAAACATATAATTTAATTTTACATATAATAAAGAAAAAATTATGAAAATAATAACAATTATACCAAAAATGACATAGTGAGTTAATTATTTCATTAAACCATATCATATTCGTCCCCAAAAAAGTGAACTAGAATATTGATTACCATGAAACAAAAGATGTATATACTCCCTCATAATGTATTACCGCTCTCATGTCTCAACCGAATCAGTATTTTGATATCATAATACACATATTAATTTGGAAGGTTTTCAATGTATATCATTACTCTTATTGTAAATAATCTTGATCAGTTACTCAATCACTAAAATATCCATCTCTAGGTCCAGAACTGTATAGCTCAATATAGGGGATTGATCGGGATAATAATTCTTCTATTGGGACACATGGAAGGTGTTACAAATGTATTTTTCAAAAAGGATATAGTGAATAAGTATTCAACCAACGTAATGAATTCAATGATCTAAAATTATCTCAGGTACCTCCCTTTGATCTTGACCTACTTTTTTGGAAATTATTGTGTTAATATAGATACAACATTTAAAAAACCAATTTACAAACTAAAAAAACATAAGCATGGTGACTTTTATTAACATATAATTTATGGTGTCTTTGAAAAATAACTATTCTTTATATAATAATATAATCTCTTTATTAATATCATGAATAATTCTTTTCCCTATTAGATAATTCTCACTAACCATAGTCTAGAACTGCAGATATTAGTATATATTGTAATGTAGTAATTTAAATGGATATATCCAATTAGTATTTGTATAGAAATTCAATCAAAATTATCAAATAATTTTATATAGGTATCTAATGAGCCTCCAAAATTCAATGGAATAAACACAAAACATCTCCACTATGATCAAGATCAATTGTTCAATATTACCAATAATGTTTGATGATTTTTTTGTAATCAACAACACATGGGATCCAATAGTCCTTTTTATGCCCTTAAAAAAATTAAAAGTGAAATTGGTATCTCTATTATAATTGTTGTCATATGTTAATCCTCAAAATAATGAATTTCTTTGATATATCATTATATGCATAAAACAAATAGTTTAGCTTTTATTTCATGCAATTTTGAATTTCTTTGATGGATTTTATTACAATCAAGAACGTGTTTTTTCGATACTATAAATATTATTATTTTATAGGAAATTTATCTCTACGAAGTTGAATTTTATTTTATGTGTTGGGTTAATTAAAATAAAAAAATATATTGAGGAATTATTTGATTAACAATTAATTATAACATAATATAAAGAACCAATTCAATAAAATAGAATTGTTTTTATTAAGATATATTTGTATGCAATAATGGAATTTTATATTAATAAATTAAATTATTTACAATTAGTTAATAAAAAAATTATAATAATATATTATAATAATTTTTTGGAATTCATATAATATATTTTATAGGAATAATATAAGAACAAATAATTTTTTATGCATAAAACAGTTGAATATTTCTAAAGGTAGTTTTGCCACTTTGTAATGGTGCACATGTTTTAAAATAATATTTTGACACTTTATTAAATTTTATTTGCAAATAAAAACATAATTTTCCAATGATTAATGTCTAATTTGTACAATGTTTATTTTTTTTTATTTTTAGGATAAGTTTCATTTTGTAATGAAAAGTGAAAAATAATGAATTTTAATTGAAAACTTACTTTTAAATAAATAAATTATAATATGTAATAAAAATTAAAATTATATTAAATGAAAAAAGTGATCGTATTATGCACTTATTTATCCAATAAAAGTCATTTGAATATTTTTTAATTCAGATATAAAAACATAGGAAGCCTTTAAACATTTTCACATATAAAAACATGTTTTCTAATTCCCTCAATATGATTAATTGTAATATATTTTTTCCACATGTGTGGATTTAACTTGATGAAATAGATTTCATATTTGGAATCAGAATAAAATATAATTTATATCAATAAATAATTAATTTTTTACAAAAAAGATTTGTGAAAATAGTAAATATTAATTACAACCCTTAAGAGAAAAATCAGTTTATCAAGGAGATAAAAATTAAATATACGAAAATAATTTACCTAGAAAAATGTATAAAACCAATTTTGTTTCCATATTTTTACTTTAAAATTTAATTTATAAAAAAACATTAATTATTGATTAATTTGTTTAGCTAAAAACGTTTTTAATCCAAACTAGTTTTCCAAAATTCCAAGTGTGACCGCATCCCCACTTATAATAGTCCACCCAGTATCCCTGTAATATAACATATTAAGAAAAATTAGGTTCATCAAAGATAATATAAAATCACTCCAGCACTTCAATAACATAATATCATAATCCTTATCAAGGACATAAATTCATCATATGAAGGAATTAGTGTAAACATAATGTGGATACTCAAATAAGAGGTAATGTTATTCAAAAATGGTTTTTATTTTATTTCTTTCTCCATCTCCTTAAATTATTTTTATATGTTGATTATATAAAAATATATGTAAATAAAATGTTATAAAATGTTTTTATGCTATTTTTAAAACCCAAATATTTACACACTTCAATTAAATGGTCTACACAATCATCTTTTGTGTTGCGATGGTCTATCGCCTCCCGAATCGATGTCTTTAATTTTTTCATTACCACCATTCGTGACTGGGAAAAATAATTTACGTAATGTTTATATATGATATATATGATTATTATTAATATTATGAGGTCTTTATACTTATATAATTTTTTATAACACATTCTTTCATACATACCAATCTCAGTGAATTTAACAACATCATTCCGGTGTATGGTAGACTACTGCCTCACGAAGTGATATGATTATTTCACAATTTAAATAGAATGTATTAAGGATGGTTTTAATAAAAATATGTGATTTTTATGATATAAATATGATACATGAATGATAATATGAATGTATATCATTTAGTTTTATTTCATTAATATGAAAAGAAAATGGTAGTAATGTTAATTTGTACATACGACATACTATCTCCATGAATGGTGCATTTCATTTCATACGAGTAAATTTTATTAATTACCATATATAAATAATTAAATATTATATATGATATATACATAATTATTTACATTATTTTATATGATAAAATCCTGATCGATGTTAGAGTAACAGAATATAACAATACCAAATATACTCTAAAAAGAGTTTAATTGACAAAAGAAACAGTGAAAACAATGAATGTTTATTAACAAATATGTGATAAGTATTTATAAATGAATCATATATAAAAGTATAAATACTAAATTGGTTTTCATATATGTTAATAAAATTTTTAAAACCATTATTCTGAAGGTTAAATATTTTTAAACCAAATGTAATGGTAATGCAACAGATTTCACTTCAATTTACATTCAATAGACAATTATTTGTCATTATTGAACAATTAACTTTTTAGTGGTGTATATACATAAACAATGATATGTCGTATCAGGATTAAGAAATAATTATTTTTTATGTTCCAAATATAATTCTATCATATAAAGAGATTTTACTTTAAAATTAATAAGTGGTAAAAATCATTGTACAATCTCACCTTCTTTTTTGATTGTAAAATTTCTCTCAAAATTATTAGTTTACAGTAATCAATTTTCATTAAACAATACCATTAAATATCCATATTCTTATTTTGTGTATATATTTATTTCAGAATATATATACCATTTTTTGATGGTTTCTATGATGAATATTATTTGATTAACTAGGGAGATATTTATATATTTGTATCATTTACTCAATACAAGTATTTGATAATGCACATTGTTTATGAGTTAAATCAATTATTTGATTTGTTAGGAATGCTTTCTATTGGTATGAAATGGTTTGGGAAACATTTTAATTAGTCCATATGATGCATTTTTATTCTCATAAGATGAATCATTTTTCTAAATTGGATGGGTTTCGATTTAGTATGTTTTAAACTGACTTTTGAAGGGTTTTGACAGTAAAGGTGATATATACCTAGTAAATGAGGAGTCAAATTTTTAACAATTCATTCATTTAAAATTATATTATTATTATTATTACTATTATTATTTGGGATATTTATTCAATGAAATTGTCTATAAATTTATTTAATTCTCATTTTTCATATTTAATGGAATCTGTTTCTGTTACTTACAATTCCATGTTGATAATGCATTATCCATATATTAATGTTTCATGTGTGTCCAATTATCAACCTAGTCATCCTGTTTTTGTTTATTGATTAAATATTGATTCTATTTTAATTAACACTTACCCATAATTTGATCTCACGCTTATTTCTTCATATTTTTTGTTTCTGAAGAGGTCATTCGAGTTATATATCAAGGATACTGAGCATTTTATTTTGTTTTGTATTATGTTTCATTTTCAATTAAAAATATAAAATCAGTATCATATGTGTAATATAGTTTTCCAAGACATCTATATTGTTCGGTCCTTTTGGATTTGAATCTTATATCAATTACAATGTAACAATGTATGGAATAGGCTCTACGTATATAAGGCCCCAGCCTTAAACCTTACTTAATCTTGAGATATTTCAAGAATACACCTTAAGGATCTTTTCAGGTTTAGAGTTTTAGAGAATTAGATCATAAAACATGCATTACATTCCACTTTTAAACAAAGTGGTTACATAAAAGATAGTATTCATTTTTCCCATTAACAGAAACATATTTAAAATAAAACATGGATTCTTTCTTGAAACTTCCTTGACACTATCATCATATCATGTCGCCTTCCCTTGACCTGTGAAAAACATTTCAAAAACTTGGGATGATCATAAAATTCTCAGTAAGGGATATAAAAATATGGAAAGGAAACATTAGTAAATGTATACAAAAGAATCAATGAAATCATACTATACTCATAAAACATAAGCACTTTAACACACCTCATTAAATCTTGAATAAATCATAGAAATCATAAGACATAAAGGTAACTTGAGGCATTCATAACATTCTTACGTAGGGAGTAACCCTCTTGGATATGTTTGGAATACCCATCATAGTATATTCTCTAAATCTCTTCGGAGAAACCTTAATTTCTAACTCCTTCACGTTACCCAATGCATTGGAGAGATATATCGGGCTCACCTGCCCTTAGTTTATCACAGAACCACCCGTCTTCATAACAATGCCCAAGAACCATAACATAATCGTATCACATAACACATGGGTAAAGGAAACATAACATTTCCACATTTCAATCAAAAGATATCAGTAACACATTGATATAATAAAAACGTTATCAAAACCATTTCCAATACCAAAATAAAAGAAAATTACAACATGGTATTTATTTTTCTTTTAAAAAAATGTATGTCTTGTAAAGGAAGTCGAAACTCAAATAATGGTCATGGCGGCGGAGAAGTCGTTATCGCCGCATACGTACGACAAAAACATTATCTTTTTTTGTTTAGTAAAACGCTTCATATAAAAAAGATTCCTTTTGGATAAACGTAAAATTCAAAGGGGTTTGTACCCCGCAAAAATAAGGTTGTGTATAAAACAAAATATGCCTCAATGAAAGGAGATTGAGATGAAGTCCCATACCTCGTATCTGACATGGCTCGATCGTTATTTAATCTCCTGAATAATAAACTTGAGTTAATTTATACTTGATTAAGAACCTTTTTTAAGTTAATTTTTACTTTTATATCACTTATTACCATGTTATGAACATTATGTAATCATTTAAGTTAATAACGGTCGTTTTGTCGATATTTGGTACTTGAGTCTAAAGTGAACATTTTATATTTACAAGTTGTTCACGTAGTAAAATATCCATTATATCAAGAAGGATATTCATGATGTATATTCCATGTATATCATATATATCCATTATATACATTCATTTATAATATTACATAATCATTTAGAGGTAAGAAATGAAATGCACCGTTCATGGAGACGGTAAGCCGTACGTACGCATGAACGCTACTTTCATTTCTTTTTCATATTAGTGGAATTAAAACTAAATGAGAGGTATGTATATTTTAATTCCAGAATTATATTCATCATTTAGATATATCATTAATTATATATATACATTATATACATGTAATTTTAATAGTACATTACATTTGGGGATAAGAAATGAAATGCACCGTTCATGGAGACGGTAAGCCGTACGTACGCATGAACGCTACTTTCATTTCTATCTCATACTTTAATGGAAAGAAATAATAATGATATAGAGGTATATTATAATTCCAGTATAACATCATATATAATAACTTTAAATCCATCCTTTACACGTCCCACATATGACATTAACGAATCACATCGCTTTTAGGGGGCGGTAGTCCGCACTTCCTTAAATGAAGATATCGTGTTTACCCATAATGGAAACCATAAAGGTATGCCAAAAATGAAAAATACAGAAGCTTAAAGAAAACATAAACATATTATATATCATATATAAAAATAGTGACATCATAATGGCCACCCATGAAGGTGTTAAATGAGTATTGAACAATCATCGTTTCGGGAGGCAGAATTTTACCATCCACGGAAACCGTATGTTCTTTAACCATTTGATGTAGTTGTGTGAGAGTGTAGCTCAAATAAATATTATAACAACATCCTAGTATATTGAATATACTGGTGTTGTTACAAAAGAAGTAAATAAAAAGAGTTTAGAGGGTTGGAGAAACAAAAAAAAACAAATGAACAAGAGAGAATGAATTACCTTTAAAAGTGTAACTCCATTTTGATTTGAGACTAAAGGCTTCCTTTGAAGGGATTCTGCCCAAAGGGAATCCTCTAGGATGAGGAGAGGGATGTGGAGAGAGTAATTGGGTAGGGGTTGGCCAAGCCAAAGGCTTGAGAAGTGTGTGAAATGAGGTAGAGGTGGGGGCCTTTTATA
Organism: Viscum album; assembly: GCA_963277665.1. Lineage (NCBI taxonomy): Eukaryota > Viridiplantae > Streptophyta > Magnoliopsida > Santalales > Viscaceae > Viscum > Viscum album. The sequence continues at coordinate 429,816,426 of OY728123.1, read as the reverse complement.
AGAGGAGAGGAGGGGCACTTTTGGAAAGTAAAGAAATATTACTTTATTTGAAAATGTGTTTCGGTTTTAAAAGGTCCCATATTGATATAATTCGTGGATAAGGTGATAAGGGTTCGAAATCCACTCATCCAATTGGTTTTGGACATGTGTAGTTCATAGATTTTACATTATCTTTCCATTTTATTTAAATCGTCAAATAATGATGTCATCGCTGCATCATTGTTATGTCATATATAATTTAATTTATTTAATGTCTGGAATGTACTTCCTTAATATTCAAACAAGAAAAACATTGTGTACATGAGATAAACTTGGAGGTAAATCTACTCGGTAAACAACTGATCCAACTCTCGATAGAATTTCATATGGTCCAATGAACCTTGGGCTCATCTTTCCTTTCTTAAAAAATCGCATCACACTTTTCCATGGTGAAACTTTGAGAAAAACATGATCACCTACCTTGAAAGATAGATCCTTCCTCCGGTTATCCGCATAACTTTTCTGCATGATCTGAGCTATTCTCATGTGTTTCTGTATCAGCTGATCTTTTTCTGCCAACTATTCTACCAATTCTGGTCCCATCAACTTCCTTTAACCCACTTCATCCTAGAAAGCTGGAGTTTGACACCACTTCCCATATAACGCCTCAAATGGTGCCATCTTTATACTGGAATGAAAACTTTTATTATATGAATACTCAACCAAAGAAAGATATTGGTCCCAACTTCCCTGATAATCCATCAAACAAGCACGTATCATATCTTCAAAAGTCTGAATTGTTCGTTCTGATTACCCATCTGATTGAGGATGAAAAGCTATAATAAAATTTAATTCACCACCCAACGACTTCTGAAGGCCTTTCCAAAAGTTAGAAGAGAACCTTGGATCACTGTCAGATGCAATGGAGAGAGGAAATCCATGTAACCTGACTATCTCTTTAAGATACAAATGGGAATGTTGATCTAGGGAAAAAGTATCTCGTATAGCAAGGAAATGAGCATATTTAGTCAAACGATCAACAATAACCCAAATTGCATTATTACCTCAAGATGTCTTCAGTAATCCCACAACAAATTCCATGGATATATTCTCCCATTTCCACTCTGGCACTGGTAAAGGATGAAGCATCCCTTTTGGTAACTGTCGCTCTGCTTTAACCTGCTGAAAAGTCAAACACTTCACAGTAAAATCAGAAATATCTCTTTTCATTACATCCCACCAGTAATACTTTCGCAGATCTCTATACATCTTAGTACAGCCAGGATGAACTGAAAAAGGAGAACTATGAGCTTCACATAACAACTCTCTCTTCAATTGTGAATCACAAGGCACACACAATCTCTTCCCAAATCTCAGAAAACAATCATTACCAATGTTGAATTTAGGCAAATTACCCTTCTGAACCAGCTCTACCTTTTTCTGCAACTCACTGTCTTGCTTCTGGGCTTGCTTGATTCTGCCTGATAGAGAAGATTTCATTGATACCTGAAACAAAACAGAAGAACATCCTACACAAAAAAATTCTATGCCAAAGTTCATCAAATCCATAACCAAAGGATCACGTTCCAAATGCAACATTGTTAATGAATCATTACTTTTTCGTCTCAAAGCATCAACCACTTTATTTTCTTTTCCCGGATGGTAATGAATTGTACAATATAATCCTTGATTTATTCTAGCCATCTTCTCTATCTCATGTTCAATTATTTTTGAGTGAATATATACTTTAAACTTTTGTGATCGGTATATATTTCACACTTTACTCCGTACAAATGATGCCTCCAAATTTTTAAAGTGAAAACTACATCAACTAATTCCAAATCATGTGTAGGATAATTTACCTCATGAGTTTTCAACTGTCATGAAGCATAAGCAATTACCTGATCATTCTGCATTAGGAGACAACCAAGTCCTTTCAATGAAGCATCACTGTAGATAACAAACTCACCATTCCTAGAAGGTAGTGCCAAAACTGGATCATTCACCAATCTTCTTTCCAGTTACTGAAAACAATCATCACATTCTTTTGTCCAGATAAACTTAACACCCTTACGAGTTAGCTTAGTCATTGGACTAGATAACCGTGAAAAATTTCTAACAAACCCTCGGTAATAGACTTCAAAACCAAGGAAGCTACGATTCTCAGTTACATTTGTGGGTCTTGGCCATTCTTCAACAACCTTTTTTTGCCGGATCAACAGTTATCCCATATTTAGAACCAATGTGACCAAGGAAAGAAATTTGTTACAACCAATACTCACACTTGCTAAATTTCCCATACAATTTATTTTCCTTCATGGTTTGCAAAATAACCCTTAAATTTCCTTCATGCTCCTCTTTACTTTTAGAAAACACCAAAATATCATCAATGAAAACAACCAAAAACTTATCCAAGAACTCATGAAAAATACTATTCACTAAGTCCATGAATACAGCAGGTGCATTGGTTAGCCCAAAAGGCATTACTAAAAATTCATAATGCCCATATCTTGTACGGAACACAGTCTTCAAAATATCCTCTTCCTTTACCTTCAACTGATGGTACCCCGATCTGAGGTCAATCTTTGAACAATACTGAGCTCCCTGAAGCTGATAAAAAAATAATCGATATGAGGCAAAGGATATATGTTCTTAACAGTGATGTTATTCAAGGCTCTATAATCACTGCAAAGTCTCATAGAACCATCTTTATTTTTAACAAATAAAACAGGAGCACCCCATGGTGATGTGCTAGGTCGAATGAAACCTTTCTCTAATAAATCTTGCAATTTCTCCTTCAACTCTAAAAGTTCAATTCGATCCATTTGATAAGGGGGTTTTGAAATTGGCTTAGTATCAAGAACTAAGTCAACAGTAAATTCAACTTCCTGATCTGGTATTATTCCAGGAAACTCATCAGGAGAAACATCAGGATACTCATTTACCACTGGCACATCATTAATCTGAACAGTTCCTTTTTTTCAATGATGTGTGCAAGGTAACATTCATTTCAATCTTTTACAAGTTTCTCAGCCTCTTGATAAGTTATCAACAGTAAGGGTTCATTCTTGTACAAAAACTTAAAGTCTTTCTGAAAAGTAACTTCTTTAGCTCTACAGTAAATCTTGGCATGGTAAATAGAGAGCCAATCCAAACCCAGGATAACGTCAAACTATACTAGAGGTAAAACAATAAGGTTCGTAAGTAGGTTCTTTCCACGGATAAGGATAGGAAGATTCTTATAAATTATTTTTGCCTCTAAATTTCCCCCAGGTGTTTTTACCACAAGTTCATGAGTCATTTCTTGAGATGGTATTCCCATTTTACTAGAAAAGTTTTCAGAGATAAAAGAATGTGTAGACCCCGAATCAAACAACACACTGGCATAATCTAAAAAACAAACAAAGTACCTGATACAACTTCATTTGATGGCCCAACTTCTGCTGAAGTAGTTGCAAAAGATTTCACCCCCCCTTTTTGCTTGTAGTCTAACTGCTTCCCATCACTCGGGCTCTTTTTCGGACACTTGTTTTCATAGTGACCCATCTCATTGCACTTAAAACATTTCACTAACTGTAAATCAAATTTGGACTTACCATCACCTTGATATTTTTCAGTGCAATCACGAGCCTTATGTCCCATCTAACCACATTGGTAGCAATTTCTAGAATTCAGAAGACATTCCCTAGTATGCCTTTTTCCACATTTATCACAAACTGGAAACATAGTTTTCTTACCATCAGACTTTTTTGAAGAATTCTTCCCTTTTTCATGCCACCTTGGTCTCTTCTTCTGTTGGTTGTTATAGAACACATGATCATCGAAAAACTCCATTTCCACCTTCTCAGCACATCGAACAAGATTTTCATAACTTTTTAACTCATGAGAAGCTAAAGCCCTTTGATATTTTAGCTTTAATCTTGAAAAAAAAAGATTGATTTTACTATCGTGATCTCTGATAAAATTTGGAGCATACCTTGCCAATCGAGTGAACCTTTCTTCATAGGCAGCCACAGAGTCTTCCTCTTGCCTCAATTCCAAGAATTTCTTTTCCATCCTAAGTCAAACAGCCTTAGGAATGTACTTCTCAAGAAACATACATTTGAATTCATCCCAGTCGAGAGCATCAATCTCATCAGCATCCCTAATATTTTTAACCATCGACCACCACTGATCTGCTTTACCCTCCAAACGGTATATAACAATACTAACCTTTTGATTGTCTAAACATCCAATGACATCAAACATTTTCTCCAATGATTTAATCCATCTTTCAGCTAGCATAGGGTCAGATGATCCTATGAATGATGGGGGATGTTGCCTCATGAAATGTTCCACCACTAAAATGTTCCTCTGCGGTTGATCTGGCTGATCTCGTGCATGGATACCACCACCATTTATCACCTGAGTCAACTGCACCATTACTGCAACAAACTGTTCAGTTCGAATTCCGACCATCTAAGGATGCTGATTCGGAAGGTTACTTCCTTCTGTATTCCTTCCTAGCACTGCTTCCCTGTTTCCTCTACAGAAAACCATTCTGAACAAACATGTATTAGATGAAGCAACATGGTAATATTCAAATGCTATATCATTTCATTTTGACCATAAAAAAATTTAGATAATCATTTAATAAAATTATAACTCCTAAAGTTATCTAAACCGACCTCTGATACCAACTATAAGGCCCCATCCTTAAAACTTACTTAATCTTGAGATATTTCAGGAATACACCTTGTGGATCTGGTCAGGTTTAAAATTTTAGAGAATTAGACCATAAAACATTCATTACATTCCACATTTAAACAAAGTTGTTACATAAAAGATAGTATTCATTTTTCCCATCAATGAAACCATATTTAAAATAAAACATGGATTCTTTCTTGACACTTCCTTGAAACTACCATCATATCATGTACCATTCCCTTGACCTATGAAAAACATTTCTAAAACATGGGATGAGCATAAAAATCTCAGTAAGGTATATAAAAATATGAAAAGGAAACATGAGTACATGTATACACAAGAATCAGTTAAATCATACTCTACTCATAAAACATAAGTACATTAACATACCTCATCAAATCATGAATAAATCATAGAAATAATAAGACATAAAGGTAACTTGAGGCATTCATAACATTCTTACGTAGGGAGTAACCCTCTTTGTTACGTTTGGAATGCCCATCACAGTATATTCCCTAAATCTCTTCGGAGAAACCATAAAGTTTAACTCCTTCGCGTTACCCAATGCATTGGAGAGCTATATCGGGCTCACCCACCCTTATTTTATCACGGAACCACCTGTCTTCATAACAATGCCCAAGAACCATAACATAATCGTATCACATAAAACATGCATAAAGGAAACATAACATTTCCACATTTCAATCACAAGATATCAATAACACATTGATATAATAAAAACGTTATCAAAACCATTTTCAATACTAAAAAAAAGAAAAGTAAAAAATGTTATTTATTTTTCTTTTAAAAAATGGTATGTCTTGTAGAGGAAGCAGAATCTCAAATAATGGTCACGACGGCAGAGAAGTCGTTGTCGCCGCATACGTACGACAAAAACATTCTCTTTTGTCGTTTAGTAAAACGCTTCGTATAAAAAATATTCCTTTTGGATAAACGTAAAAGTCAAAGGGGTTTATACACCATAAAAAAAGGTTGTGTATAAAACAAAATATGTCTCAATGAAAGGAGATTGAGACGAAGTCCCATACCTCATATCTGACTTGACTCGATCACTCTTTAATCTCCTGAATAATAAACTTGAGTTAATTTATACTTGCATAACAACATTTTTAAAGTTCATTATTCCTTTTATATCACTTATTACCATGTTATGAACATTATGTAATCATTTAAGTTAATTACGGTCGTTTTTCCGATATTTGGTACTTGAGTCAAAAGTGAACTTCTTATATTTACAAGTTGTTCATGTAGTCAAATATCCATTATCTCAAGAATGATATTCATGATGTAGATGTCGTGTATATAATATATATCCAGTATATACATGCATTTATAATATTACATAATCATTTAGAGGTAAGAAATGAAATGCACCATTCATGGAGACGGTAAGCCGTACGTACGCATGAACGCTACTTTCATTTCTATGTCATATTAATGGAATTAAAACTAAATGAGGATATGTATATTTTAATTCCAGAATTATATTCATAATTTAGAAGTAACATAAATCATATATATCCATTATATATTTGTACTTATAATAGTACATTACATTTGGGGATAAGCAATGAAATGCACCGTTCATGGAGGCGGTAAGCTGTACGTATGCATGAACGCTACTTTCATTTATATCTCATACTTTAATGGGATTAAAACATAATGATACATAATAGTATTATAATTCCAATATGGTATCATATATAATATCATTAAACCTATCCTTTATACGTATCACATATGGTATTAACGAATCAAATCACTTTGAGGCGGCGGTAGTCCGCACTTCCTAAAATGAAGATATCGCATTTACCCATAATGGAAACCATAAAGGTATTCCATAAATGAAAATACAGATTATTAAGTAAAACATAAAAATATTATATATCATATATAAATATAGTGTCATTTTAATGGAAACCTTTGAAGGTGTTAAAAGAATATTGAACAATCATCATTTCGTGAGGCAGAAATTCTCCATCCACGGAAACAATATGTTCTTTAACCATTCGATGTAGGTGTGTGTAAGTGCAGATAGAATAATTCTTATAAAAACATACTTGTATATGGAAGATACTGGTGTTGTTACAAAATACATGAATAAAAATTGTTTAGGGGGTGGGAGAAGCAAAATAAAACACAAGAACACAATAGAAGACACTACCTTTAAATCGGGTAACTCTTTTTGATTTGAGCTCAAAGGCTTGCTTGGGAAGAATTATGCCCAATGTGAGGCTTCTAAGAGTTATATAGGGATATGGATACACAAAATGGGCAGGGGTTGGCCAACCCAAAGGCTTTGGATGTGTGGGTCAGGTGGTAGAGGTGGGGGCCTTTTATAAGAGGAGAGGAGGGGCACTCTTGGAAAGTTAAGAAAAGATACTTTGTTATAAAATGATTTTCAGATAAAAAAGGTCCCACAATTATAAATTTCGAGGATAAGGTGACAAGGGATCGAAATCCACCCATCCAATAGGTTTTTGACAAGTGTAGGTATGATATTTTACATTATATTTTCATTTTAATTAAATCATTAAATAATGAGGTAATCACTGCATCATCATGGTGTCATAAATCATTTAATTTATTTAATGTCTAAAAATTATAAAAAAATACTATGATGTAGAAATTTTTTTTATCTTTATAAATAATATTTATAGTCAAAACTATGACTTGTATAAATCCATTTAAAAATTGGTTTAGTAAAAAAACTTATGTTTGTGTCAATTTTACTTTTACTTTAAATAAAAGGCATTAATTTCTTTATCTTACCGAAGTGGCTCCATGGTGTCCCAAAAATCTACCCATGGGTTTTATTGTTCGGCCATGACACATCCAATATGGGTAATACATGTTTCTAGGTCATTTTATTTTATTAAAACATTATTTTTACCTTAAATTACACTAATTACCTCTAATCGCGATTAAAAACATAAAAGTTACTATTCACCCAAAAAATTATTTTAATCCCATTGAACCACATTTTACTTATTAATGACAACCATGTATTTATGATTTTTGAAATTCAAAACAGAGAGGTGGTAAATTTTCATTTAAACGAAAAATCGGTTTTTTAAGTACCACTTAGTGGTTTCACTATTCATCAAAAATTGATGTTTTTCAGAAAAATAACAAATCATCACCCTAAGATATATTTGATATTCTGAATTCAAAAATTATGTCTATTTTAAAAAATTAAAAATATATAAGTTACATTAAATAATTTAATAATTAATTCCCGTTGTTAGAGCAAATAACGTGTTTTTATTAAACAATAAGTATCAAAAGATTGACACTAGTTTAAGTCCAATTTCAAATTGAAATTAATTAAAATAACCAACATTGGATTAAATGGTAAAAATATATTCTAATTTCCCTTTAAAGCCAATTAAAAAGATAATATAATCATGTAAACAAATTATACTAAAAAGAGGTTTTGAATTAAAATACAACATTTTTCACTATTCATTAAAAAAAGAACATTATCAGAAAAATACAAGAAATTTATCCAAAGTAAATATCAATGTCCCAATCATAAATAATAAGTTTATTTTGACAAATATATCTTATCAAATAGTCAAAATATAGATTTAAAAATGGGTTTCCTTCAAAAGGCAGTAAAATAATCTTTTAAAATTATTAGTGTATTCCATGCTTAAGATTGGATTTAATCTCATTTTAAGCCTCTAAAACACTATCTAATTCATTAATAGACATAGATATAAATATCTATTATTTATTACTTACTTGTGATGTCACAACGTAACTAGGGTTTTGGTCATTACAGCTAGAATCTGTTCTTTTTAGTAGTAACATTAGGAATTTTATTTAGGAAAACATAGATTATATAACATAAACCTATGATAATTTTAATGTCTATGTATTTATGAACATACTATAATTTTATTAAGGTAGTGATTGAATTGTTATTCCAATAAATTCATACCAATATCGATACTAAAAGTGGATTTGGTTTAATAAAAGATATACATAGTGATAATAACTTCAAAAAGGGAATTTCGGGATTGATTTAAGCTTAATCTAGGACATGATAATGGGCCTTACTAAACAACTAGTATGAAACTCCTAGTGGGGACTCCAAGGATAATTCACATTATTATTACAAACCATTATGAAGGATTTCAATTTTAATATATCCCCAAATATTCCAATGTTTATGATTATGAGATTTATAATTTTGAGTCTTACAAAATAATTCTAATTATACATTATTATATAAAATTGACGATTTTATGATCTAATATATTTTATTACATTTTTTATATAATGATCATATATAAAAATAATTTTATTTATACTCATTGAAAATACAGCGATTTTCCCAACTAAGGAAACCAATACAATTTGTATTGTAATAGTGGAAATCGTGGATATATTTGGAAAACTTAATCATGTTTTGGTATGTTACATGTCCTGTAAGGTAAAAACAATTATATAAAGACATTTTACTTTTCTATATCTTATTATGTGGTATTTTCTCCAACAATTTTGTGGGATCACTAATCTTATTATAGATAATCAATGTATTAAGTATCTGAAGATGATATTTGTTGCCTTAGTATAGAGTGGAATGGAAGTTCTTTAAATTATGAAATATTTTATGAAAGGTTATACTATTTAATTTTAGTATTTGATCTAGAATTTTTGGAAGGAATATGAAATATATCTCATGTAATATACATTTTTTATAAATTAATTTTTTGATAAATATATACCTTATGGACCACAAATTGAAAAGAAGATAATGTTCCTTAGCCTAAATAAAATATAATAAAAATGTGTCACTGATTATGAGTAACCATTATAGTGATAGTTAGGAAAGAAACATATTACATATGGAATACAGATTAGGATATTGGCCATTTCGTTGATGGACATAATCTATGTCTCTTAAGGGTGATGGTCTCTCAAACGTTTTCATCACAAGTTGAAATAGTTTTATTGCCATCCAAATTTAGAAGGAATTATATGTATATAACTTATTCAAGGGAGACCAAGAGAATTAAAGGTTATCCAAATACAATGAAAAATATCATTTTTCAAAAAATATGATGAATATGATGAAATTACCACCGTTTGAGAAATTTTAAATTAATCAACCATGGTAATGTATTGAAGGAAATGGAAATTTTTATATGTGTCTGGAAAATGGTCATCATTATATAGAATGTGTTGAAAAAGAAGGAAATTGTTAATATTATATGTTCAAATTTCTTAGGGACAGAAAAAAATGAAAAATAACACCCTGAGAGTCAAGGGATTCTACCATAGAAGAGGCTAAAGGTAGATGGTGTTGTTTATGTTATCACAACAATGGATGTAGAAGTACCCAATGGTGTGGTGCAAAGTACATTATTCCTATATTAAAACTTTTTCTATTAATTATTAGACTCTGAATAATCACACTATTTTATATCTAGTTAGTTTTCCATGAAAATTAAGGATTTGTTTTTTTAACATGGGTGTTATCAGTCAAATATCCTAAGGGATATCTCATTGAAACAAATATGTGTTGGGAATTCCCTGTTATGGAATATAATATTATTTTATTTTCTAGCCTTATAATCATGCCTATGATTCACATCGATATAATCCTTTATATTGAATAGATTTAAAACTATGATGTAAAAATATCTTATAAGAAGAATAAAGTTTTGATTTATCAGGAGGATGTATAATTACAGGGAAAAATCATTATTTAATTCTAATCTACATCCACAACTGGTAGTTCTATTTAATGAAATTCATGGTGAATAAGATAAAATCATTTAAGGGATGAAGATGGAAAATCTTCAAATTGGTGATGTTCATATTATACTAGAATACATTGATTTATTTCCTATGGAATTAAAAGGTCATCACCATAGTGTGAAGTTTAATTTTATAGTGATTTAATTCCTAATGAATGAAAAATAAAAACTAATCCTTATATAATTTCCATTATGGAACTAGTGGAGTAGAATAAAGAAGTAAATGAATTTAGTAATGAGGTATTTATTATCCCTAGCGTCTCAATATGGGGAGACCTAGTTTTATTCATTTATAAGAAATATGGATCAATGAGGATGGTAATTGTTTATAGGGAATTCAATGCTATTACAATAATGAACAAGTATCCCTGACCACTTATTGATGACTTGTTGGATCAACTTAAGAGTGAAAAATATTTTTCAAAGATTGATATTCATTATCAGTATCACGAATACTAATTAACGAAGGAAAACATTCTTAAAATATATTTTAAAACAAGGTACATAAATTTAGATTTTATAGAAATTTTAATTGGATTGACTATTGCACCATCCATTTTTATTAATCTAATGAATAGATTCTTCTAAGTGAATATCGAATAATTTTTTGTGGTATTCAATGATGATATAAAATTATATTATAAAATCAATGAGGACTATGAGATTCACTTTTAGATAATTTGTATCACCATTAGAAGTATATAATATTATGGGAAATTTATTATCTTATATTTTTGGATTTAATAATTTTCTTTTCTTGGTAATGTTGTCCCTACAAATAGAATCTCAATTATTCCTAATAATAGAAAAGAAAATAATATATTTCCCTACATCGAATAACATAAATGACTAATTTTTTTTATTATTCTAGTAGGTATTTATCAATGATTTTTAGAAATCTTTCATGATTAGATAACCTATTGATAATTATTACATGAAAATGGGCTATATATGATTGGATGATGAAATTTAGATATTTTTTTGATGAAGTAAAGAAGAGATTGTTCAATTCTACATTTTTGGATCTACCATATGGATGTGATGGTTTTGGGATATATAATGATGCATCAAGGAATGGATATGGTTGTGTCCTCAGCAAAAATAGTAAATTTTTTAATATAAATCATTGTAGATTAATATTAAAGAAAAGAACTTCCAATCCCATGATCCTAAGATGGTAGCTATGCTAATATTTCTATTGATATCGATACATTTTCTATATGGTGAATGATGTGAGATATAAAATGATCATAAAATAATAAATTAAATACTTTCACATAAATAGATCTATATGAGAAAAAGTTGATTGTTAGAGCTACTCATGTATTATGATTTTCAAATACACTACAACCAAGGTACAGAAAATATGGAATTGGATTAATTAAATAGGGAAGGTTATGGAGTTCTTCAACAAATGAGTATTAAGGGGGATTCGATGTTCATGGCTCTATTAAATATATTTACATATATACGAGTTAATAAAATGTTGAGAGATCAATATGTTTTCAAATAAATACAAAATAATTAATGTGAATGAAGACAAATAATTCTCAATATGACGATGAGAAATTTCAAAAGAAAAACAAATCAATGAATGATTGAAAATTCAAAGACATCAGTTTTGAATATAGTGTTCTGAATTTTGGAAATATATTATGTTTTCCATCCATAACATAGTTATAAATGTAATATTTTGATGACTATCATAGCTCAAATTTCACCATACACCCTGGTAGTAAAAAGAAGTATATGGATTTGAGAGAAAGTTTTTGGAGGGATAAAATGAAGAAATTAATTTATGATTATGTGTCAAGATGTTCTTTCTACCAGATAATATTTTGAGGAAGCATCCTATAGGATTCAATGAATATATTCATATTCTGGTGTTGAAATTTAAAGACATTAATAAGTAATTTTCCAAAGGTCACGAGAACAATCCTATAACAAATAATTCAACTTGGTTCATCATTGATTTCCAAACCAAGTGTGCACAATTACTAACATTAAGAGAATATTTACCTCTTAATCCCCTCATAATGCCTTATATTAATGATGCTATGAAAATTAATTTCCCACCATTATCAATTTTTTATAATCGATCTCCCATGATTACATAAAAAGTCTTTGAAGAGGCATTAGAAGGCTCTTTATACTGATATTTAGTTGGCCATTTCCTACCTTCCTCAAAATTAATGATAGTTTGAATGAATTATTAAAATAAAAGATGAAATATTGAGGTCATGATCACATGAAATTTAATGTATGTGGGATCTATACTTACCATTTTTGGTTTTTTTCCTATAATAATATTTTACATTAAAATATTCAAATGGTGTTTTATGAAGCATTATATATAATTGAGTAACTCCCTGTAACTTGTTTGGTTGAAGTGGGTGAAAAGAAAACTTGTATCCCCATAACATGGGGAATATTTGAAGAAAAAGTGAAAGGCTGTTCAGGTTCACATTAATGCATCTCAATGTAGGAAAATGAGTTATGATGATAATAGTAGTAAATATTTATAATTATAAGTGGTAGAACATGATTTTATGAATATATCTTCAGGGAAGGGTGTTATAAGGTCTTGTAAGAATCAGAAACTGAACCCCATGTACTTCAGACACATTGAAATTGTTGAATGAATTGGAATTGCTCTTCATCAATTTGAAATTCCCTTCAGAACTCTAAAAGGTAAATTGTGTGTTCTATATATCTTTTCTAAGGATGTAAATCCAAGATCAGACACAAGTCCTCACCTATAATGAAATTGAGTTTGAATGTCTTCTATATTTCAGCGAAGAGACCATACAGATTCTTGATATTAGAGAGACAATGTGGAGGAATGGTCAACTCATCTCGTAAAGGTACTCTAGAGGAATCAAAAAATAGATGTGGAAACTTCGGAATTAGATGATGTTATAAGGAAGAACTACCATCATCTGTTTTGAAGGTTATATCCATGAAATTTTGAGGAGGAATTTTTTATAAGAGGTAAGAATGTAACTAACCAGAATTTGAAATATTTTATTTTTAGAATAAATTTATTTATTTTGATATAGCTTTTAATGCAAGAATTACTATTTTTATATAACATTGTAAGAAACAATGACCTTTTTTGGTGGATGAATTTAATCACTAGAGTGAGTTTTACCGAATACAAGTAACATTATTATTTAACATCAAAATAATATCATATATATTAAATTATTTTTTTATTACTTGTATTAACTGACATAAAAAATTATATTATAGATTTCATTTTTTAACAATTAGTTAAAAATGAATATAAAAAACCGATTGAATATAAATATAATGTCATTATAAAAAAGTATTTTAATCATCCAAACGTTTTTTTATAAAATTAAATTAAATTAATTAATATTAGAGAATGATATTAATAAAATAAATATATTATTGAAATTTTACCTCATTATCCAAATTTGTTGTATATTCATAATATACGAACAAATCCAATTTTACACATAAAATGCGAATTTTTCTAAAGATAATTTTTCTGATTCTAAATAATGAACCAATTTAAAACAAATATATAACAATTTTATAAATTGTGTTTTAAAAAATAAACTACATTAATGAAATCAAAATTTCAAAATTTTCTTAGGGTGATTTCTTGGAATTTTTACAAAAAATGTCCAGCTTATGCTGAATAATGAAATGTACTAGATGTTAATTGTAAACCAACATTTCATCTAATTAATTCATAATGTTAAAAAAATTATATTTGTTTTAATGTAAAATTAAATTAAATCATACATGTATTATTAGAATTTAGGTCACTAGAATCATTTTTATGTTGAATTTTGATATAAAACATAGTAATCATTAGAAACTTATCACATAAAAACTCAAATTTATTATTTCGTTAGTAGTTTTAATTTGAAATTTATTTTTTCATCTTCTATGTGTTGATTTTAGAAAAATAAATTTAATATTTTTAATTATAATAATTTCTAATTTCTAATAATTTTAGCTTAATTTTTCACCAAATTTGTTAGTGAATATAGTTAAAATTAACTATAGAAATTAAGAGAAAAAAATTTTTACCAATGGAAAACATTAAACATAAGAGAATATTACATATAAATATCCCTAAATCCCATTTTATAGACCATACCACTTCATTTATAAAATATTTTGAATTATTATATCCTTTTTTTAAAAACATGGTTACACGTAACTTATTTTAATAAATACATGTGTATCCTCTCCATCCATCCAACTACTCAACGACCTTTAATTTTTTTATTATAATAAAAACCCCATTTAAGAGATGAAGGGGGGAAGCTAAAAAGACTTCATGTTATAATACCTAACCTGACCCGAAGGTCTAAGAGAGTAAACCAGACTAACCACATAGAGTTGTGAAACGACCCAATGATTTATAAGTGGAAATCACTTTCTTATAAATATTTCATATAATCACATGAAATCACAACATAATGAACTACTACGTTCTATGAGACCTCTAAACATATGTTTTTCACATCAGTGTTTTGAATTTTGAAAATCTAACATACACAATTGTGATTAGTAAGTTATTTTGAGTCTGATAAGAAAAACATAATTTTGGGTGAATAGTAACCTACTCTTATTATTAATAATATACCCTTATGAATAGTGATATATCCTAATGAATAGTAACCATAGATATGATAGTGTAAGAATAATATTCATGTGAAAGTGTGATTTAAATATATTTTAGAATAAGTAAATGAACGATTTAAAACTGGTTTTTAAAAATAAAATATGATTTTATTAAATAATGAATTAATCATATTTATAAAATTATTTTGAAAAAATGACTTCATTTTTTGATTCTACAAGTCGTGAAATGGTTAGGCTATATTTTTTAGTTTTTTATTAAATACTCTAAATTTTTTATGAATAGTAAAATATGGTAATTTACTGTATAAATAAATTATAAGCTAAATATACTATTCCTTGAATAATGGAGGATTTAACCACCCTTGGTTATAATTCACATGACCCATTTACTATATTTTGTCATAGAATCATCAAAATTTCTATTTTTAAGGAAAATTAATTAACTAATGTTTAAAAAATTATGAAAACCTTTCTCTCGTCCACTATACCCCCCTCGCCCCTCTTCTCTTCACTCCTCTCAATCCATATTACCTAACAATATTCTTCACAAATATTTACCCAAGATCAACTCCTAGGTCCAAGAGCCCCTAGTATATTCAAATATCAATTCATATCTTCTTAAGAGGATCTTAAATGAGTCAAACTAAAGAGGTAAATTCATATTTCAAAATCTTTTAGTTCATTTAAGTTATTTTCTTTTCATGTTTCTATCCAGACCCCCTTTCACCCAAAGTATGATAACTCCAGTGACATATATTTACTTCAAATATATTATTTTAATGGGATAATTCATAATATTTTCTCCTTTCTCCACATTTTATTATAATGAAATGAAAACACTATTTGACATGTGTTAATTTTGCACATTCAAGGACAACTATTTATATGTTTATATTATCATATTTTATTCTAGTCATGAAACAATTTGTGTTATGGTTGAAACATATTATTATATATTTAATATTTATATCCTAGTAAAGGTTTTTTAATCCTTCTGTACAAATGATATTAAGTTATATAGAAAAACTAGATCATTGTAATCAAACCCACTGATTAACCAAAACAGTTATCACTATGGTCTTATATAATAATTCATCTTCACTACCAATAACCAAATTAATTTTTATAACAATTTAATCTCCTATATTTTTTATAATAACTTAAAAAGTCAATTATGGACAACCACTTTCATCATACATTTTGTTTCCTGAACATGAAAATAAATAAACTGATCATTAAAACCCATGTAAGCAAACAAACCAGAATAATGAAATTGAACCATATAACCAATAAAAATGGATATAAATGAACATAAAATGATAATAATAAATAATATAAATGTATAAAAGTTAATGGAGTTATTAATTAATAAACATAATTTTCTTATTCAGTTCATTATGTTCACGAAAAAATCACCATCAAACTTCAAGTAAGGGATCCTCTCCATTTAACTTTTAATCATGTTCTCCTCTATGCTATTCCATTTTATGTGTAATCCCTAATGATGGGGTATGATTTCATACCTCCCCATTCTTCCCTCATGATGTATAAGTGTTGATAAATCCATTTTATATCTCATCAATCCCTATAAGGTAGGTTTTACACCATGCCGATAATCAATAAAAAAGTCTACCCAAACCACCTTTGTTCTTTCTGGTTTCCTTATATTTCATTATATCATAATGGATTTATCTTATCTTTTATTTTTCATCTTATAAATACTATTTAGTTGTAAAAAATTATTTTATTAAGACCCTTTCATCATTCCATTTTGGTATATAAAAGTTTCTAAAATATTCCCTCCACAGTACTCATCGATAAGAAAACATGTTTTAAGGGAACATCCTGAATTCTCAGCTGATTTCATGTTCACTCAATATTATATTATAAGCCACCATTATCTTTATATAATTATTACTTTTATTATGAAAGCATTATTGGTTCATATATGTTTTTATTTAAAATATTACATACTTTGTTCAATTTTAAAGGCTCAATAGTGTTTTCCATAAAAGCACTGTAAAATGTTTTAATTATAAAGTTTACTTAATACTATTCATAAATGTTTTAACTAATGTTTTACATCACTTGAAATGATATTTCCCTATTTACCCTATGAACATATTTGGATGATATAATTCCTTTCTCTATTGGACAATTTTTTGATACTCCGATTTATTATTTTTTATGACACAATTGTGTTACCCATTTATTTCCATGGGTTCCCTTATATTTATGTATGTTTGATTATGTTTGATTGTTTGTGTAGAATGAATATTCATGAAAATTTTGATATGGGTGCGCCCATATAGTGCTCCAATCCATTGGGTAAAGTTATGTCTTACGAGATGTTATGTGCAACGGCCTTGGTTGTTAGCCTTTTCTTATGCAACTATTGGAAACAAGATTGGAAATTAGCCACGAACGGTAAAAATATAAGAAACATGATTTTTGGTTAACCTTGAATCGTACTAATTAAATGTTTCATGTTGGTGAAACATTTATATGATTCCATGTTTATATGATCCCATATTTATATGTTATTCTTTAATATGTTACATGATTTTTATGTCATTAGGTCATGCATCCTAACTCATGTGATAATGTTTTATTCCAATGTTACTTCCTTTATTGGGCTATTTATCTCATCCTAATGATCATGTGTTCCCTAGGGTAATCGATGCCGATGTAAGGGCTCAATTGATATTATAAGCTTTTATAGATATTCAAAAAGTTTTTTTAGCCCCATAGTTTATGTTTTATGTACCTAGTCTTCCATAAAACTATACATAATGATACCTGGCTAGTAATCTGATGTATAATAATGCTTAATATCATGTAATGTTATGATTAAAAGTATAGGGTCTCTATAAATGTTATCCAAGGATTGTGTGGTTATTTTTGAGATTTGGAATAGATAAGTTATGTAAGAACTTTATGAATGATAGAAAGTATAAAACACATCCAAAAATTTTGGTAAGTATAGAGTAACTAGTTTATTATGAAAGCACATACCTCTCAGGATACAAATAAGTAGAGGTGGCTCTGTCACAGATTTACCGAGAAGTGAAAACACTGGAAATGAGTTTCGAGTTTGAGATGGGGTATCCAGGCACATAACAATGGGCCTTGCTGCACGATGGGTTTTAAAATCTTGGGGGATGCGCTTTGGTAAATTCATAATCATTGTACAAACCATTATTACGGGAACATAAAGGATCCCATAAGAATATATATTTTTAGATAGATCATGAATAACATTGATTGAGGCCTAGAAACACATAAGATAAAGAGATAAGTGTAATTTTAAATTTATCCCGGTACAACCATTGGTTTCCCCCTTATTTCATACTCATCCCAAAATTTTATTTTAATTCCTTCTAGTGGATGGTAATAAGATTAATTAGGTTATCAACCAATGTGAAAGACAATGTGTTGACTGCCCAGATGAGATCCATGATCAGAAGGTAGCTTAATAAGGAAATATCAAGATTATACCAATCCAACTATCAAAAATATTGATTATCAATTGGTACTTGGTTTAATCCATAAGGGAGTCAAGGTAGAGGAAGATGAAATTTCATGAATGTCCATCTGGTAAGGGTGATAAGGGAAAAAAGACCCAATTTCCATTGTGCACCAATTTTGGGATGTGACACTAATGGAAGTGTCACAATGGGATTAGGAAATGTTTTTAGTGTTTAATTTTTAGGAACAAAGTATCAAATTTATATGAAAAAATGAATCATGAGGTGAATGGAAAAAAAATCGATTTAAGTCATCATACATTGTTCTATGTCATAAATTTGGAGATGTTGGACATTATCCAACATGATGCTCTATTGCAAGGGCATTGAAACATGACGAGCATCAATGATCTCCATTATCAAGGGAGAACTAAAAGTCATATGCTTAGGTGGATGATGATGTATAAAATAAACGAAACCACTACTTAAAAGTTGTGTATATCATACTATATTTCAATTCATACCTTATTAGAATATCATCCATGTTTTCTATGAACATTGAGTCCACACCTGAAATGATATCATATCATTTGGGAAAATGTCCATAGTATTGAATCGAATGTTGATGTTTATGGGAATGTTGTTATTAATAATATTATAATGATATATTTCGTGGAATATGAGGAAAAATGACCAAGTGATAGCATAGGCCTCAATACAGCTGAAAATACATGAGCAATACTATCCCATGCCTGATCTAGGGTTGGCAGCTATGATCATTATTTTGAAAATCTGGAGGAATGATCTCTATTTGGAGAAGTGCGAGACATATACTAATAATAAGTGTATCAAATATGTATTCCCATAGAAATAGATTAATATGTGCCAAAGAATATGGACAAGGTTTAACAATAATTATGACTTCTCAATCTACTACCACCCCGGTAAAGCGAACTAGGAGGAAAATGCACTAAATAGATAGGATCATGCATCTTTATCCATGATGAGAATATAAAATGATATGATATTTTTTATATTTGAAGAGGATTGACATGGGAATAATTAAGGTAGGAACACCATAAATTCTTTTTCAAATGATTTCTCAACCATCCCTCATTGAGAAAATAAAATATGTTATATGAAAGGATATGGGAATTCTGAAAAGGGTGGAAGCTATTCGAAATGGGAAATCCTTGGAGATAAATGTGGATGAAGAAGGAGTTGTAGGATTTGGGTAAATATTATGTGTACCATCCATTCCAGAGATAAAACGGAGATTTTTAATGATTCACATAGCTTTACCATCTCTATTCACCCAGGGAGTACAAGGACATATCGAGATCGACGAGAAAACTTTTGGCGGGACAATAAGAAATGGGAAATTAGGGAATATATATGAATGTTCTTGGCATGTACTAAAGTTAATGTTGGGAGGAAAAAGTCTAAGGGGATGATGGAACAACTAACCATCCTAACATAGAAGTGGTAGAACATAACCATGGACTTTTTCACTAGATATCCAATGACATCCAGGGGAAATAATGCAATATGGGTAATTGTGGACCATCATATAATTACAGCTCACTTTATTGTGATTTTATTGGACTTACCATGGGATCAACTTACCCAGTTATATATCTAAGAAGTAGTAAGTCTCTATGGAGTACGACTATTAATTGTATTCAATCTTGTTCCGTGATTCAACTCGAAGTTCAGGAAATGTCTCCATTGGACCTATGCACTGAAATGAACACCAGTACGACCTATTATCCCAAAATCGATGGCCAATCTGAGCAAACTATTCAGACACTAGAAGATATACTGGGAGCATGTACTATAAATGTCAAAGTATAATGGGTTCATCATCTTCTATAGTTCTAATTCTCCTACAACAATAGTTTACACTCAAGAATTTGAATGGCACCATACAAATCCCTTAATGGGAAAAGGTGTAGAACATTGGCCTATTGGGATGATGTTGGTGAGAATAAGCTGGTAGGACCCAAAATGGTCAAAGAAATGGAGGAGATGGTGAAAACCATTCCGCAACATATCAAGGCATCTAATAGTTGATATAAGAGTTATGCAGACAATTGTCAATGATACCATGAATTCAAAGATGGAGACATTTTATTTCTATGAATATCTCCATGGAATAAGTTCATTACATTTGGGAAGAAATGGAATCAAAGTACAAGGTACATCAGCCCCTTCGAGATTCTTGATCATGTAAGGGTCGTGGCCTATCGACTTTCATATCAACCTACCATGGGAAAAGTACATTATTTATTTTATTTATCTATCTTTGGGAAGTACATACCATCCCCTTCAAATGTACTCTCTTCATAGGTGGTATAGTTGGAGGATGATCTTTATTATGAGTAGCATCTAGTGAAGATCATGGATCATAGAGATAATGTTCAACATAAGAATACTACTCACCTGGTGAAAGTAATGTGGCAGAACCATAAGTATGAAGTGCAAACATTGGAAATAAAGGAGGTAATAAAGGAAAAATAGCTACACCTGTTTACATCTCAGAAAAAAACAAAATTTCGAGGGTGAAATTTCATAAGTTGTAAAAATGTAATGAACCAATGATTTATAAATAGAAATTCACTTCTTATAAATATTTCATATAATCACAAGAAATAACAACATAATGAACAACTAAGTACTATGTGACCAATAAAAATAAATTTTTCACTTATGTTATTTGAATTTAGAAAACTCCAACATAGACAGTTGTGATCAGTAAGTTATTTCGAGTCTGATAAGAAAAAAATAATTTTTTGGGGAATAGTAACCTACCCTTTTGAATATTAACCTACCCTTTTGAATAGTGATATACTATAATGAATAGTACCCTTACATATGATGGTATGAAAATAATATTATAGTGAATGTATGATTTACCTATATTTCAGAATAAGTAAATGAATGTTTTAAAACATGTTTTTCTAATAATTAATTATGGTTTTAATTAAATATTAAAAAAAACCATTTTAAAAAATTATTTTTGAAAAATGGAATTCATTAATATATTCTACACATTGATAAATTTTTAGGATGAATTTTTTATATTTTTACAAAATAAAATAATTTATTATGAATTGTAAAATACTGTAATTTACTGTATATATACATTATATGAAAAATAGACTATTTCTAGCATTAATGATGATGTCACCACCCATGGTTCGAATTCACATTTCCCATTTACTATTTTTGGTCATGTAATAATAACTAATTCATTTATTTATGTAAATTAATATAATAATGATTATAAATATATGAAAACCCTCCTCTCTTCCACTATAACCCCCTACTCCCTCTTCTATTCACACCACTCAAGCCTTATGCCCTACCAATATTATTCCAAACTATCACCCCAATATTGTACCTTAAGTCTAACATCCCTTAGTCTCTTCAAATATCAAATCTCACCTCTTAAGAGGCTCTCAACAGAGTTAAACTCTAGAGGTAAATTCCTCTTTCAAATTCTTTTACTTCATTTAAATTTTTTCCTTTTCTTATTTCTCCCCTCACCTCATTTCACCCAAATGGGATGATAATTATAGTAACATATATATAAAATAATTATATTATTATAATGGGATAATTCAACATCTTATCTCATTTACCCTCTTTTTATTTGAATGAAATGAAAACACTTTTGAGATGTGTTAATTTAGCACATTCAAAGACAATGAATTATTAGTTTCTATTGTCATCTTTAATTCTTATCATGAAACCATTTATATTATGTTTGAACCATATTATTATGTATTTAATATATATATCATAGTTAAGGTTATGAAATCCTTGTCTAAAATTGGTATTAAGGTATAAATAAAAATGTATTCATTATAATAAAACCCACTAATTAACCAAAATGGTCATCATTAAGGTTTTATATAATAATTAATTTTCACTAAAAATAACTAAATGAATTTTTATAACCATATAATATCCTCAACGATCACTAATAACATTAAACATTGATTCTAGGAAACCACTTTCATCTTACATGTTTATCTAAACTTGAAATTACGTAAACCAGTCATTAAAAACAAAGTATGCAAACAAACCCAAACAATGAAATTGAACCTCATTAATAATAAAAATATTTATAAATGATCTTAAAATTATTATAATAAATATTCTAAATGTAGAATAGGTTCTGGAGTTATTAATTAATAATCCAAATTTCTTTTTCTGGTCATTACGTTGAAGTAAATATCACCATCAGACTAAGGTAAGGGATCCTCTCCATTTCAATCTTAGTCATGATGTCCTTTATGATATTTCATTTTATGTCGAATGCCTAGTGATATGGTATGATTTAGCACCTCCCCCATAATTCACATATTATTTATAATTTATGAGAAACCCCTTTTCTCTATTATAAATCCATCATAGCTATACCTGACTCAATGTTGATAATCCGTAAAGAATTCCACCCGAACCTCCAGTGTTCTTTTGGGTTGGATTATCTTTTTTTAAAAAAATGGATTTATCTTATCTTTTAATGTGAATATTAAAAAAAATTAGCTGCACAAAATTAATTTATCAATATCCTTTCATCACAATCCTTCTGGGATATACATTTTTCTAAATGATTCCATCCTTAGTACTCACCAATTAGCAAACCTGTTTTAAATGAACTTCTTGAATTATTACCCAATATCAAGTGCACTCTATATTGTATTTTAATCCACAATTGACTTTATAAAATCAGTAATTTTATTATGAAAACCTTCTATGGTAACTTTTTGTTATATATATATAATATTTCCTCCCTTGTTATATTTTAAAGGCTCTATAGTGTTTTCCTTAAAATTGCACTAAAATGTTTTAATTATAATGTCTCATAAAGACTTTTCATAAATGTTTTCACTTCTATTTGAAATCACATACCATGATATATTCTTATTTTACCTTATTAATGTCCATGTAATTTATAATTCCTTTCATTCATGGGCACTTTTATGATCACTAATTTATTATGCTTTATTAATTGATTGGGTTACCCAATTCTTTCCATGGGTTCCCTTATGTTTCTATATGGCTTATTATGAATGATTATTTATGTGGAAAGAATATTTTGGAAACTTTTGAGATGAGTTATCCCAAATATCACTCCAATGAATTGGGTAAATATAAATCTCATGAGATGTTATGTGAAATGGTTTTTCATTTAGCATTGACCTGTTATACTACTGGAATCAGGATTGGTGATTATTCATGACCTGTAAAACTATGGGAAACAGGATTGGAGGTTATCCTTGACTTGTAAAAAAGACATGTTTTATATTGCTTCCACATTTATGTGACTCCATTATTATATGATCTCATGGTTATATGTTATGATTCAATATGTTCCATGCTTTTGATATCATTATGTGATGCCACCTAAATCGTTCTATTATGCTTTATTCTTATGTTCCTACCCTTACTGTGATTTTTAGCTTATCAATTTTTCATGTGTTCCCTAGGGTACCATATCTAGATGTAATGGTGAAAAATACATTAGGATATTTATATGGACATTAATTAAATAAGTTTTTTTCTAAGCCCTGGGATTTATATTTTATTTTCCTAGTCTTCATAGACACTAGACATAACAATCCATTTCCAATAATATGATGTATAATTATGATTAAAATAATTTAATGTTATGATTTAAAGGCTATGGTCACTATAAGGTACCCCTCCACCGCATTTGATCTGATAAATCTCTCCGCCATTGCATGGCTATTCAGAAATCAAGTGTCATGTATCAAGGCATATTCTTGGTCTAATGGATGACTCCAGACCCCCTCCAATATCCATGTTAATAAAGAACTCTCACAATGATTGGCTAGTTATAAAACCTCCACTAGGGAATTATCCATATGTTCATGTCCTGGTGCATCACAATTCTAACATACCACTTCCACGAAACCATTTGATAGATAAAAAACTACAACATTGACTGCATCCTCAATGCCCAATAAACTCAGAGCCCATAGCCACCACCAAAGCCACTTAGGGAGACCACACTGACCATCCAGGCACTCTCCTAATAGGTAATGGTGAGAGATTTTGGAAGACACCCCTCTCTATGGATGAACCACCCCTTCACTACATAAGAACAGATCACCATGGAAGATCCACCCATTCACCATGGATGAATGGGCCACCCAACAATTAGGATGTCTGACCACCCTTGCCACGAATCACACCACCCCGCAATGCCAGATATAATTCAAGAATGAAACATTGATACATAGAGACATCGCTGTTGAAGACTACACCCCACCGCGACAACAGATCAAAACCACAACCGAGACATGCCACTACCTAGACACTTGGCGAAGAAGAACACGCCACGCTGTGCAATCACACAGTCGAGCATCGCTGCCACCCAAGACTATGCCATGAAGGATCAGACCAAATCAAAGAAGGAAGATCCTTGCACCACCAAATCTGAGAGAAATCTCACCATATGAAAGAAAATAGTGCCATAGAAGGCCACACGCTGCCAGGTCCAACAAAAGATTGATACCACCATGCCACGAACACGCCAGGAGAGCACCAAGAAGGGAGAAAGCATGACCCACTAGAGATGAAGTGATGTTGGTGAAGAGAAAACACTAGACTCATAGAACCATTTATGGGCACATCCACTATTTCATCCCTAAGTGTATCATCTCCCTAACTTATAAAAGGCCATCCACTGTCCCTCTCTAATCAAACTATAAAACCATAAAATATTAGAAAATACCTTCCCAAATAACTCCAAAACATCCTTACCATAATCTTATCTACATTATCTTTGTTATAAATATATCTTAGGGGGCATTACTGAAAACCTAAACATGAAACCCAAAGAAGATGTACTATCTTTCTAAAGGTGTCTTAATATTATTTCCATCTCCACCTACTTTATTTATTTTAATATCTTGATTATATAAAACCATAATTATATTAAACATATGGAGATGTTTTTATATTATTTGTATGACCTATAACTTTACACACATCCCTAAAATGTTTTATGAAATCATTGTTTGTGTACACATTAGAATACGACCCCAAGAGATGATGTCATTAATTATTTCATTACCATATTTCAAGGTTCTAATAATGATTTAAATTCCGAATATAATCTTTATTTATTATATTTAATATGTCTTTATTATTATGGAATTATTATATAATTCATCCCTTCATACTTTTATGTTGAATTTATAAAATATTGTCATTTGTGTTTACTGAAGACTACTACCCTGCGATGCAATGATATTTGTTCACAATTACCATGAAATGTATTTTGGATGTTTTTAATGAACATATCTTACACATATTATATAAATATAATACATTAATGATAATATGGAGATATATCAATTATGTAACATTCTTTAATATGATAAGAGAATGTAATCAATGTCCATTCGTACGTATGGCTTACCGTCTCTATGAACAATGCATTTTATTTTCTATAACTAAATCTTATAAATTAATGCAGTACTTATATAATTAATATATATGATATTTAAATCATAATATACTTTTTATGTATGATTAAATAATTTTCATTATATGTGAAAAATATAAAAAGTCCAAACATTCTAAAAAAATAAGGAAATTAAAGACCAAAATTTAGAAAATAATGAATGATTATTCAAAAATGGGTGATAATATATTATAAAAGTTTTATATATGGTATCAAAAATATTTGAATCGATCTTCTCTAATTTAATAAAATTCTAAAAACAATTATATAGGAGTTAAATGAGAATTCATCTAAAGGAGGATGCGGTAAGTTATTTCATATCATTTTATATTCGATTGAGAATAATTTGGAATTACAAACCAATTGAATTTTATGAGGTCTATATCCAACATTTTTTATATTTAACATGATGATTCATAGAATATGAGTTTTTGATGTTCCAATTCTAGTTATTTTAACCAATATGATTTTACATTACGATTACAAAGTGGTAAAATAATTTTTCAATATCAATTTATTTTTTAATTGTAAGATTTAAATTAAAACGATCACTTTATTATAATAATTTTTTATTGGAAATTACATTTATATTAAATATACATTTTTTTAATGTATAATATTATTTAATTAACAATATTTCAATTTTACATATGGTTTTTACTCTAAATGTTATTTTATTGACTATGGAAAAATTAATAAATCTGTATACATGACTCAATATGAATATTTGACAAGGCACATTTTTTGGAGTAAAATCAATTATTCAAAATATGAAGAATGAATTGGACTGATATTACATAGGTTAGGGACTATATAAATTAATTGACTTGATGCATTGGTAGTCTCATGAGTCAAATCAATAAGACAAATCAGATGTGTTTCTACTCGGTATGTTTTAATCATTCAAGTGAATGGTCTTGAAGGTAAAGGTTCCATTCACTTTGGAAAAATGGAATCCAAAATTTAATCATTAAATGCATTGATAATTCAGTTATAATGTTTATGATGGGTATTTTTTTTCAATAAATTTTTTTATGATTTCAATTCATCCTCATTTAATTCATTCAATTGCATATGTTTTTGTTATTTACCTTAACATATTGATTATTACTTATCTAGATTTATTCTGGAAAGTGTGTTCATTTTTAAACGTTCTTATATTGATTATTGTTACTGAATCCTAATAGATTCCATCTTTCGAAATCCTTACTATGAATTTGATCTCACCCTTATTTTTTTCCATTCCCCTGGACATGAAGAGGATTCATTTGAATGTGTTTTCAAGGATGATGATAATTTTTTGTGTATAATGTTTCAATTTATATTACAATATAAAATGGGTATCATGTGTTTCATTGGTTTTCCAAAATAGATAAACTATTCAGTATATAAAGATTAGAATCATATATCTATTGATATTTGATAATGTATATACCTAGCTCAGAGAAACTGGGGTGGGGGTAAGAGTCATTGCATACATTAATTCAAGAAGGTTATGAGGTATACCAATGGTGATATACATAGTTATATCATATCATTTACACGTGGGGATATGCCGAGGATGAAGTTACCCTAATGAATTATATTTATCTTCATCAATTTAATAGACAGTATAAAAACACGATAAAAAAACTACTATGTCCAATCACATAATAGTCCCCAATAGTACATCTCGGTAAAACCTAGATAAAACACCCTTTAAGAGTTATAGAAATATTTCATACTAATTTATTCATTGTTTATGTAACCATATAAATATTATAGAAACAATGAATTATCTCAGTATAAAATAATGAATCATCAGTGGTCTCCCCACCATATATAATTTAATTAATTCCTTTATACTTCTCAACCCATAGGTCCACTATATTTATAGGAAGAGTAAGAAAATGTGTCAATTGGGAATTATAATGAATTTTTTTTCTTTAACTAATTTCACTGTTAGTGTATTTGTGAATATATTCTTTCATGGTTCCAATCATCACATTATTTGTTTCAAGGGTTGTGATGATAATTTCAAACTAAGAGAACTCATTACCACATTTTATGTTCTTGTTTTATAAGAATGTCCAAAATAATACATTTGATGGTATTTTGACTATATATTTTATAGAAATTTTTGCCTTTCTTATAAAATTACTAACATAAGAATTTATAATCAGTAAAACCATTAATTTTTTATATAAGGGATTGTATATCCTATATTTGTGATTGTGGATAAACATCACTAGATCCTAGTCATGGGTTGGGTCAATGTTTTCATGCATATTTTGTTAAATATTACTATATAACATGTTTTTATCAAACTATATAATCAAAAAACATAACCTTATATCTAATAACTAAAAATATATTTCACAAATCAATAAGTATTCAAGTAAAATCATCATATATGTTGATGCAAATATTTTCATTAACTCAAAAAATGAACTTGAAATTATGAAATCTATAGAAAGTTATCCCCTTTCTATATAGGGTCATTCAAAATATATATGAGCTTAAAAAATCATTAACAAACTACTGGTAGTAACATACTAGGCTTAGAAGCCATGTATCATGAAGTTATTCATTGCTTCTTCCCATGAAATAACAATCAACTCCGTTTAATGGAAAAATAAGTGCCTCATTCCAACACTATATGCCCCAAAAATTTAATTCTTTGATAAGGATGATACAATCATATTATTTTATATAATTTTAGGATTGTAGGGTGTTCCCAAGAAAATCCACATGTTATTTAACACTCCTGTTCAATTTTGTAAAACCATAATATGGTATCCATTAATACAATGATAGTGGAAAAACTTTATTCAATGAAATGTTAGTTTATAAGAACCATATAAATATTATGATCATTATTCGTGAAAACATTCATCACGATATACCATATGAGACCATATATGATATATTGAATTTCTCTTTTGAACATTAGACTATTTAATTATTAGTTTATGATTCCATGACAAATGTTTAATACATAAAATTTCTTTCCTCAATTTTTTATAAATTTAACCACCCATGGGGGAATAATATCTATTATATATAGTCAAAGGATAAACAACCTATATTATATTCAAATTCAAATAATTATATCAAATTTTGTTATAAAAAGTGAAATTACAATCAATAGAGAAATAATGGGTCGAAAGGAATCTTTTGACTATAAATCATTTGGTAGATTCAATTTCTCCCTAAATTTATTTTCTTCCATTTGATATAAAGTTAATGATATCTTTCTTATCTCTGGAATCATATAAATGTAAATTTCAACATCTCATTAAGGATGTTTTCTCAAGAACTCCTCCTACAACACATCATGAAACACCCTAAACATGGGGAGAATATCACATTTGAAATTACTATAATAATCCACTATAATATTTGGTAAAGTCAAATATATTTACCTAATAATATTCTGAATATATGGTCCAATCTATGTAGATTATGGGTCCTATTCGATTTGAAATATATGAGAGCATCCATTTGGGGAAATTATGGTCACCCTTTAATTCAAAAAATAAATAAGAAATCTAAATATGATTATCCAATTAATATAATAAATAATGTCAAATAGGCCCATCTCATGAATTGGAAAATATCATTATTACTTTAACATAGATGTGGAGAGAGTATATGAAGGAAATTAGAATAACTACTCTTTCTTTCTCATAATAAGAGTAAACATCGACCCTATATAAGGCATGCATTCAATGTAAACAATTAAAAAAATTAATAATATAGTAACGAATAAATAATGATAGTAATGTATATGAAATAAAATAATATCTATTGATCAAAAAAATAATTATACATCAAAGAGATATCATCCATGCCATATATTCTATAGGGAATTCTCAATAGCATGAAATTGTATTAATGTGGAGTGATCCTATGTCACCCCCCTTAGAAATGATTTATCCTTCAAATAACCCATTCCATAGTATGAATAATATCTACATCCACACCCATATGTTTAGTACCATGTTTATTTAGAATTATATGAAGGATGATGGGATCCCCTTTGGTATGAGTCACATACATTTCTTCTAGCTGAGGGGTTGGATCTATAAAATGAATAAACTTGTCCAATGTATGTAAATAAATTTATAATATTATGGTTTGATGAAAAATATGGATTTATATACCCTTCCACCCCACATTTATAGAAGATAACTTATTTTCTCTCCCTAGGGGCATAGTAAAACCACTACATTGGATATTGTAAACCACCGTGGCTACATCATATAAATTAATCACACATCCTCTTAATTCATAAGAAACAACTTTGACTTCCATGAATACTATAAAGATTATCTATCACCCTTGAAATCCTAGAATATTATATTTCCACCATTAGATCTGATTCTATAACATCTTTATATGAATAGAGTTTCAAAATAATGACATGTCATCATATATCATAACGATGACCCATTTGGAAAAATAATAATATTTCACTATATAATTAAAATAAAAACTTGTAAATAAGATTACAAGATTACAATACTTGTAAAAATTTTCTATAACCATATTATTGAAATATTGGAGGCATAAAAACTCATGATAAATCAACAAATACATAATTTTATGAATGATTTATTGAGTGAACATGAGCTGCAATTACATTCACTCTAGGATCTCATATATCTTCACATGAATAATAATGTTCAACAATTTCGTACTAGATCCCTTGAATAAAAGAAATAAAATATAAGTTTTTTATTATATTCAATCATGGGATCCAATAAAATACATTCAACATTTTCCTACCCACCCTCTCCCAATGGAGGATAATTCCTTCATGGAAATGATGTAAGCTAGTGGTAAATAAATTATTATGAATGTTCCATATTTTTAAACATACACAAACCTACCATTTTAGATTGATCTCAGTTAGGTAATTTCATAAGATCTATTGATCTGATGATTAACTAAACCCTCCAATTTAGAATCTTCCCAATTGGAATCTTTTCCCATGAAAATTTATTAGAATCTATCTCATGATGGTTTATATAGGGTATTAAAGGGGGAATGATGCCATGAAAAATGAAATAATAAATAAATATTACATTAGTATTTGAAAAATAATATTAATTAAAACCCATAAAATTATAGATAATATATATATGAATCATTTAATTTAATTTGAAATATAAAGAATGAATAAAAAATTCAAATTCAAGTGACATGTGTTTTAATGTAATGGTTTACTGACTAGATCAACGTCTTTTTAGGTCACACTAATTCATTAGGATATGGTTTTAGGGTTAGAATATATAGGTTTACAATCTATGAATCGGGCATGTAGGTAACATTAGAATTATCCAACAGAAGAGGTCAAATGGTTTTCTCATGGTAGGTAGCCCATGTGCCTTAAAAATATGACCGATATATTTCCTCCAATCCTCAATTGGTCAAAGAATAATGTCTCAAAATATAAAAATATATTGAAACAAAATTGATTTAATCTTGTCACACAATCCCATGACTATATAAGGATTTATATTGATTTGTTTGTCCAAAAAATACTCCCTTAAAATAACACCCAACTCATGATGATCCTAACATCACAAAAAAATTACTATAATATAATTTTATTATGAACCAACTAGGACAACCACAAAACTATTACCAGGTACCACATACATCCCATTACATATCCAGAGTGTCTATCCTCATTCCCATGGGATGGATACTAGTTCATTCACAGTAAGGGAACATCTTTGGAAATATTTTTTCTTTACTATACATTCCATCAATAAGTTTTATGTAACTGGGATCCCACCATGAATCATTTTTATATTCAGTTGACATATTAAAAAATATGGATAATCACAATAAAATAAAATCCTCATGGAATGAAATAAATCAAATATAATTTTAAACAAAAATTATCATATAATATTTAAAAACAACCATATTTGTTTAACCATTAATAAAAACCAAAGAAATAATTAGTAAGATGATCTATAAAAAGATAAAAATATGAATGGGAAAAGATTTTGATAAATAGAATCATAAAAGGTTACTCTAATAAATTTAATACTCCAAAAAAACATAAAAATACAACCCCTATCCATGTTACATGAAAGAAATCTGTAATCCAAATTACCTCCTCTATACACAAGTTCAACTTACAATAAAATCCATTACCTCAGAGAAGTGGATTTTATTTTCTTATATTAGTTAAGACATGGTTATAAAATATCCAAAGGTCATGTGAAATGTGTGACCATAATAACCCCAATATGATCCCACTAAGTATTCTATTGGTTAACCATGTCAGATAATCAAATAATTATATCTAAAATTAAATATATGAAATTATATTTTTAAATATTCAATAATGTTTCCTAGATCAATATATAATATAAATAATAAAATATCATAAATTTCAAGATTTATAGAAATTGTAAACAAGGAATCATTAAGAATTCTCTTGGGTAACTAATTTAAAGGCATACTAAGGTCCTCATTATAATTAATATCCCATCAAACTGTCTCAAATTTCACATAGGATGGTAGCTAGGATTGCATAAAAAATTGGTGATATAATTGCTAGAAATCATTGTATCATAATTAGTGAAGAATGTGCTAGGAAGCATGGATTCATTATCTATACAGAAATACGTCCCACTTTACCTATCTAAGAACTCATGGCACTCAAGTGGAATACTAATTATCAAATAAATTAAATCCAATTACCAAACCCATCAATGAATCTATCTTACAAAAAACATGTATTTAATCAAGAACAGGTAGGCATCATCAAATTCTATTTTTAAATAATGAATTTAACATCATTTTTAATACTCATAATTAATAAGTAATGTTAGAAAATAATTAAAGAATATAAGTGATACCCTTTTTATTTCATGTCATACCTTCAAAAAAATGAATACATGTTTTTATAAATCCTGAAAATGTAGATCTACATTCAAAGAGTGTATATATAATCACAAATATTAAATCATGGAATCCAGTTGTGGAATATGAAAAACAACTTAATGCATGTATGAAGGGGTCATACTATTTTTTTTGGAAACCCTATACAATGAAACAAATCACATAATATATTTACAATACTATTCCATAGTAACCATGGCCTTAGCGAAAGAAGAAAACGATGTTAAAAAAAAATAAATTACTAACGAAGATAGGGGAAACAACATAATTAATATTGATGAAACATATTAAAATTATAAATTATGATGGGAGTGGAGTAATATATAAAATTATCAAGGTGTGTAATATTTAGATGTTTAGATGGAGAAGATTAAAATAGTTTAAATCATTTAGAGTTAGAATAGTAACAATTTTTTTTATTTCCTATGTAATCCACATGGTTTGGTTGCATCACCTTTTATGATATGTTATAACCATGTAAACAATATGGAAACATTTTCCCATTACCACATAGTTCCCCTATAAAATATTATTAACTAATATTGTTCTTATATCATTATAAAAAATATGAACCTCCCAACCTAAATCATGTTAACCCATAAAGCTTGCATTAGGGTGTGTAAATTTTACCAACATGTTTTCTTTAACTATGAACATATTATGAGCTTTACATAACCCAAATATAACATTATGTACAATTAGAATACATGGTTACTACTAAACATTTTAAAAGAGTGATATTACATTGTAGACCCCATTACCAATAAAATAATATTCCATCATATAAAAAAGATAGGAATGAAGAAGTAATGATAAAAATAAAAAAAAATATTTTTTATACCTAAAAAAATATTTTATATGAGTGATATTGGTATTTTTAGGAGATTCATTGGATTAAATTGGAACTATGGATCAATTGATAGAGTACCTGAGATGAAAAAATAAAAAATTTCTATTTTTAACATTTTACTTATTTACATATCTCAATGATTATCCAGATCCCATTTTTTCCTTTATACGTAGAAAATGATTTTAATTGGTATATAGAATTTTATATCAAATTACTTATCTTTTCATATATTGAATAATTAGGTACCTATGGATCTGAATTTTATTCAATGAATATAATACATTGATCCACATAATATCTTTAATATGACCTTATATATGAGGATATGGGGAGTTTTTCTGAGGTTTCATGCTATACCAAAATCTTTTTTTGGTTTTAGGATTGAAACAAATTTTGGAAAAAATGGAAATTTTCAGGAGTTTCCCACACAATTGTTTTTACAGAAATATATTTTGAACTCAAAGAATATATAAATGTTGAAGTCATATGTTTAACATGAATAATTGTTTCTTGAGGGAAATTTTTATATATAGGTTTAATCTATATAAATTTTCTATTTTAGGATAGTTAGATAGGTTTTGTGGGGTTTATAGTTCATTTTAAATTATCTTAAAATGTTGAAATCTAGCCTTACTCTCTATTGAAGTAATGTATATATTCAGGAAACATATATGATCAATATAATGATTGATCTATTTGGTTGAAATTATTTCATATTATAGAGGATGAATAATAAATAATATCAAAAGCATAAGAAGATACATAAAATTTTAATATGGTAAAAAGAAGAATATTTTTCCAATGATAAATGGCCTTAGATGGGATGAAAATATTTTTTGTGACAAATACCTATATTAATATTGAATTGTTACATCTAATATCAAGGAAGAATATGACACTATATTTTCATAAATTCTTATCCAAATATGTTTAATAATACCTATACACCAAGGAAAATATATTTCATTCATAAATTATTTACGATTAAAATATGTAAAGGTTAATCTATAATAGACACTCTAAAAAGTTATATATAATTAAGAATCAATTTATTACTTCAACAAAATATTTTTTTATATGAATTCATAATTTTTTTTCTATATTTATAACTATTAAATATTTCATATTAATAGATATCAATTATTATAATAGATCATATAAATTAATATAAAATAAGGATCCTAACTTCATATTATGTAAGGATGTTCAAAAAAATTTTGTGAAAATATTAGGATATTAACTAAAATATTTCGATAGAATAAGATATTTGAATTCAGTTAAAATATTATGAATATATAGATCTAATGGAAAATCTTGGAAAAAATAAAATTCTATTCTTCCATTATACCATATGATGGGATGAAGTTATAATTTATTAATTATTTTCAATAAATTAATGTTCCTTTTAGTGGTAAATATGCGAATAATATTATAGAAATCAATTTTGATTAACTTATTCTCAATTTTTTATTTCTATAGAGACATAGATATTAGAATCTAGTTTCACTTCGATTCTAACCATGGGGGGATAATTTTTTTATAAATTTTACCCCTAAAATTTTAAGAAGGTAAATCTTAGCGATGTTTTACCACTTTCTTTCATTAGTAATGGTGATATAATGAATAATAAAATGAGAATTTATCATCATAAATTAATATTTGACACATATATAGACATTAAAATAATATAATTTATATTTTATAACCATAAAATAGTGGATATTTTCCACATTCATTATAGTATCTTGAAAGATAAATATTTTTATATTTTTTGTGTATGATATATAATTAAAATAATAATGTTACATATTTTAACTAATATAGACATCCTAAATTATAAAATTATATATATTATAGTATGAGTGAGATTGGAATAAAAATTACCTAGAAAGTGAATGTTAACATATTTTTATATATATTTGAATGGATTTATTTTTGGATCATAAATTTAGTAAGAAGAATAATTTATCTTTTTATAAATCATCCATAACATCGAAGGTATAAATATTTTACTTTATACAATATGATGTTTCAAAAATAACACTAGTTAAATTTATTATTAGATAAAAATACTATATGGAACACATTGATTACCCAACATAATGTTTATGTGTAACAACCCATGTAATGAATGAATAATATTTTACATTAATCTATTTTATTTTTAGAGAATAATATGACTATAAAGAATTCGTTATGCTTAAAAAACTGAATTTTTCATAAAAATACGTTTAAAAACGTTTGATAGTGAATAATTTTTAAATATAGTTTTCCTACATTAGTAAGTTATATTTGTGAAAATACAATTATTGTTTGTAATAGTCCATCAAAATTTAATTTGGTTGAATTATTTGTATTTTTATGATAAATTTTCTATTTTAATGAATCGTGAAAAATACTACATTTTAACTCATAACAAATTCTTCATATAAATTATTTATTATTATAGAATAACCTTTTTGGTTTTAAACTATAATTCAATAATTATTTATCATATAATAGAATTTAGGTTTTTGGAACTTGTTTTACATCAAAATTTTAAATAAACAAATGTTATTCTTTTAATGGATTTTATAATTAAAAAAAGGTGTTTTCTCATTCCATCAATGGTATTAATGTTAATTTAATTAATGAAAATAACGTGGTTTAAATTTAGAAATATTTGATCCAAATTTGTAATCATGGGTTCCAAATTATTTAAATAACTTATTTTTCTTATTTTGGATTTTCTGAATAGTTACATTGTTAATTTGTTTATTTAATATGGTTAATGTTTAATCATGTAAATTTGGGTAACAAATTACATGATAAAGACAATTGAATAAACATAACACCATAGAAGATCCTATTTGACGAAAAATATTGGACCCTTAACACATAATTTTTGGAATTTTCTAATTTAATGGATTTCATTCCTTTAAAATGATATTAATATTATTAAAATAATAGAATGTGGAAAAATTTGACTCTCTTATTTTATATATGTATAATAAGTTTAATATATAGATAAACATGATATAATATATATAATAAATTGTCTCTTGAAGTATATATAAATTATCTACATCTTGGAATGTTATTTAAGAGTTTCATACATTAAGTAATTATTCTAAATGAGGAAACAATAGTGAATCAATAATTATTTAATCAAAATAAATATAAACAAATTTAAATATAAAAATAAAAATAAATATATTTTGAATTAATCATTGTAATTTACAATTTTTATAGATTTATATGACATATTATAAGTCTGTTTAATGGAATGTTTTGATATTTTCTTATTGTTTTAAATTTATTTAAATTTACCAAAATAAATAGTGTCAAAATTGAAACTATGGATATGGTATTAAAATTACATCTTATGAAATTATTTGAAAATTACAAAGTGGGTATTATAATGTAAAATTGTACGTAAATAGACCATTTATTGGAAATTTACCCCATATAATTAACGTTTATATAATTTTAATATTTAAAATTTTGTTACTATATTTAAAATTAAAATAGAATAATTAAGTGTAAAACGAAATGATAAGGTTTGAAATGAAAAAAATGTAATCAATTATTGGTTGAGTTTATTTTTAACCACATTATATTATATTTGAAGTAAATATATTTGGATTCATTTGATGTAAAAAATTAATTTAATATTAATTTAATAATTTAAGAGTTTCTAAGGGTGCCACTCCCCTCTACTAAAAAATGAAACCATTATTTTCTACTTTATATTCTTCATAATATTTTTTACCAATATCATCCAATTCCCAAATTATAGTCTATCAGCACATTATAGAGACCTTATTTTAGGCATAAAACCCCCTTTATAGGTGATATATTGGTAATTGAAGGAGGCTATTCAAAGAATATGTATCTATTTTTGTGTTTCTATTTTACTTATTCTTCCCCTTCCATCCAATCTTATTCACTCATGATATAATAATAACTCTAGTGTAATAAATGTACAAATCACTTATTATTATAATTTTTTTTAATCCATCTCCACTTCCATCAAATGGGAAAGGAATTTTTCGTTCATGTTACATGTGAACAATCAACTTAACGAACTGATATAAATCACTTTCCATAACAATTCCTCCTGACATGTCATAATGATGGAATTAAAAAAAAATATATTATTCATGATATATTATTCATTATAATATAATAATATATCAACTAAATTCTTACTTTTCGTTCACATAGAAATAATAATGTCGTTCATGCGTACGTATGAACTAATACATCTATGAATCAATGTGATTCATTTTTATTCACTACAAAACTTATATTATATATAAAAGTGTATCTAAAGGATTAATATTTTGTTAATGATATTTTGATTATTATGGAATGATAAAATTATACTTACCTTTAGTTCATAATGAGCATTTCAAAATGAAAACGTTACTCATGTGTACGTACAACCTACCATCTCTATGATTTTAACATTATTCATTATTTATAGAAATTTATATTGGTTTCATTTATAATTATATTTGATTTATTAAAAAGAAAATAAATTCATTAAATTCATTTTGCTGATGATTCACTTATGACCACATAGACTATTGACAACATACTATGTTCATTTTTGATTCTAGTACCAAATTTTAACAAAATGTTTGACATATAGTTAAGTAATTATGAATTTTTTTATCATGGTAATAAGTGATATAAAGTGAATAATAAAAGTTAAAAATTTTACCAAGAAAGTAAATAATTGACCTATGTTTATTATTCAGGATGATAATTAACATATCCAGTGAATCAGACTCACGGTAAGGGACTTCTTCTCAATCTGCATTCATTGAAGAATATTATGGTTTTGTACACCACAATCACTTATAAGGTGTAAAAAAAATTCCATTTAAATTTTAATTTCATTCAAATGATTAAAAAATCTGTCATAATATATAGATCATTTGAATATTTTGAACCAAATTAAAAAATGAATTTTGTTAATGATTAAGATGAAAATGTGTTCTCTTCCATTATGACCGTTATTTGATATTTGGATTCCTTTGTAAGCTATAATGTTTTATTAAATGGGAAAGAAATACCTTATTATGAATTTTTAGGAATTTTGGAATATAAAATGGTCTTGAAAATGGGTTCATCAATTTCAATATCTTGGAATTATTTCTTATGGTTGAAAATGACATTTTATGACTAAGATTATGAAAATTGCCTTCCTTAATGTGTTATGATTATGTAATAGTACAAAGACATTTGATGGTTGGTTACATGATTAACCTTGGATGGCTGGATCCATGATAAAACAAGGATGGGTTGTTATTTTATAATCATTGTTACATTGGGTATAGAAGTAATTCATATGGGTATTCCATTTATAAGAGTGGCATATATAGAATTTGAACAATTGGTTATTCCATTTAACTATAATTATATCCCTAGTTAAATTTATGTTTTTTATATTATTGATATGTGTTTTATGGTAATATTGTGATTTCAAGAATGGTATATAATGAGATTTTATACAATGGAATGCATTTACTACTTTATAAAGGTTTAAGTTATTAATTTTGGATAACGTATTAATGGTTTACTTGTTTTCATAAGACTAATATTTTTCATCTTTTCATATCCATTAGTTATATTTTTAGGCTCATACCACATTTTAATTTTTTTAGAAAAGATTGAATGGATTATAGAGGCATGGATGGGATCAAGGGAATATTTTTATGATTGAAGATGAGAAGAGACCATGTTTATTTTTTTATTTCTAGTTTTTTTGAAGGAACTAGATATTGTAGGGACGTCTCCAATTTTTATATATAATGTTCTGTTATATATTATTTATAGACTAATTATCCAAATTTTATTCCCAAAAAGATCCTCAATTTTATGTAAATTATAATTCATGACTAAACTCAATATTATGTAATGTTTAATGTTGGGTCCTTATATATGGTATAAGAGGAGAGTTTAAATAACGTTATTATTATGGGTAATATTAAAAACATACACATGACATATTATACATTATGGTCAAGTTATAATTTTATAAAATTTAAATATTACAATTTTTTATCCTCTATGATATGTCATTCTGGAATGGTATTCCCTAGAGGAAAAATGGAAGCTATGCTGGGAAGTAATCACGAGGAAAACATCTTTCCGAATCAAAATCATAAGATATATGGAATTTCAAAAAAGATGTTTGTTGTAGTGATGGGTTTTTTCATAGGTGATACATGGTGGTAGAGTTCATGCATGAGAGAAACATCAACTATCACAGTAGAACATTATGATATTTGAGAATTTTGTGACATAATCCCCCATCATTTAGAGGATCTCCTGACCTCGTGTTATCTAAAGGATAGTGTAAATACCTAGAAAAGATATTCAACGTCATGGATTGTTTTGGGGCACAAAAAGGTACCTCATTCATTTTTTCATTTTAAAGTGTAAATTGATTAGTGGTGGAAAATTTTTAAGAATATCAATGAAAGTAAATATATTGATGACACGGAATGGGATGAATTTAATAATATATTCCTTAAGAAATATTTTCTTAAGGCCCACCGTCAGAGGATGTAAATGAAATTATAGAAGTTTAGTTAAAAAGAGGAATATTAACGAGTTTCATATGAATAAAATTTCACCCATTTAGAAAGATAAAAATGAATCATTATCATGGATATCGATAGTAAAAAAATCATTATACTCAACATTGAAACCGTGATATCAAAGGAAATTTCCCTATCATGGGGTCAAAATCTTTTATAAATGATTCTAATGTGATGAGAAGGTAAAAATTGAGTTTTTTGATGTTCATTTATACCATGAGAGTATGTAAAAGAAAATATAAAATTGGAACAAAATGGTAAACAACTCAACAAATATGTTTGGATGCATGAAAACTAAATTTCAATCTTCCAAGAAGTGTTTTAAAAAATAATCCTAGGGTATATCAGTCAATGTCTTGGAAGGGATTATGATCTGGTTAGATAGGTTATATTTCTCATTATTACTATGTAGATGATCAGGGAATCAATAAAAACTAGTGGTATGATGTTTTGGTTGTAATGAGTTATGTAATTATGCTATTGAGTATCCAAAATAGATTACTCAGGGTCTAATCCAGCATGAATAGAAGTATTAAGGTGTGGAAAAATATTTTTCTATTACTATAGTTCTTTTAAGGCTATCAAATGATGTGGTATGTTAAATGTTATGGGATTTTTATAAAATAATATATTACTATTTTTGACTTTGGATCATCACATTCATTCAATTTATTTGAGGTATTTTAGAAGTAAATTAGAAATATCTCCTCACAAATAGGATATAGAACTTTTTCTAACGACTCTAGGTGGATGTGTAAAAGAAACCCAGAATTATATTGATTGATTATTATTGTCACTATCCCCTCCCACCAAAGATGCCCCTCCTGAGCTGGAAATGGCGAAAGGTAGATAATGACTCCCGAGTCCCGCCTCCAGTAGGCCCTAGGGTGGCGACTAGCACCAAGGGTATGAGTTTTTCACAAATATGGGAGGCATTACCCTTTTTATTTTTAAAGATCGGGAAATAGGACAAGTAAACCACCAAAAAGGAAAGAGGGAAAGTTTATAGAAATAAACCCAAACCATTCCCACATGCATGTTTAAACAATTTTATAACAAGGTACGAGTACAAGAAAACTCAAAGTACAATACCAAAAGAAAAAAAAGGTACAACAACAGCAACAACTCCAACTGTCCAACTAGTAGGGGCCCGCACTGCCCTGGTAGTCCTCTTAGAAACCTGAAAGTAAACGTAGGGTGAGAATACAATTATACTCAGTAGGGAAACCTAAAGCTCTCATTCACAAGTGGGGAGACATCCTAATGTCCCATGAGAACAAAAGAAGAAACCTAACAAGGAATTCTATCCACCCAACCTCACCATCCACACTCACCAAAACACAAGAACAATAGGTAGTAGTATATAAAAAATAAGAGTATTGGGTACCCCACACCATTTCCCTTTAGTTAGCTGCTCTTCCTAACGACGAACGTCCTGATGCTGCCACACTCTCCCCGCCCGTACACACCTGGGCCTCACAACCACGTATCCTGCCCGCAGACACCTGGGCCTCACAACCACATTTCCTGCCTGTACACACCTGGGCCTCGCAACCACGTATCCCGCCCGCACACACCTGGGCCTCACAACCACGTGTCCCGCCCGCACACACCTGGGCCTCATCCTGAAGATTCTTGGCAAACAGTAAAACCTGCCCAAAGACTCTTGGGCTAAAACCACCCCAATCAAAACCTACCCGAAGAGTCTTAGGTGTAAGGTCGGCTCAAGAAATCACAGCCTAGGGGAGAAGGAGCAGGAAGGAGCTAGTAACTAAGGGAAAAACACCCTCTCCCATAAAATGGGAGTGTTCGGCACTAAGTGCTCAACATGGGTGGGTTCCGATAAAACACAAAAGATATATATATATATATATATATATATATATATATACCAATCACACAACCCAACCTATGGATTCTAAAAAGAGAAACTAAGCATGTGCCTCGGCACTGCTACTACGAAGCATGCATACAACAAACAAACCCAACCCCCTTTAGGTTTTCACATTTCAGTAGAAATTAGTTTATTTAGTTTCTTAACTACTGGGCAACTATCCACAACCAAGCTACATCGATCTTTCGTAAAAAATATCCCTGCCATCCACAAATCAAGTTAGGAAAACACAAGTAACACAAACAAGTCCTTCTTATCAACCAACCAACACCATTGATTATTATTTCTATTTCATTTCCACACCCCACCATTCATCAACTCTTCTACTTTAATTTATCATTCACAACCCACTAATCATTCACAAAAAAGCCCATCCCTGCTGCCCCGCTGCCAACCACCATAACCACAACCACACCGAAGCTACACATCCCCATACCTTTAATACCATTTATTGCTGCCCCGCTGTCCATTACCAATACAAAATTCAAACCAACACACAACCAAGTCAACCACAGCACCACTGCTCACCCGATCCACAACAACCCACAAAACACCCCTAACACATGCCACATAACCAATCCAACACCCACATGTTCCTTATTACATTTTGTTTAACTGGGGTGATCACACAAGGGTTCTAGATTTTAAACAGCCAACTTTACGTGATTAACCAATTTCCACATTCCACAAAGATTCAATCCATAAGAAAATCCATAAGAGGAGGGAAACATTTTATTGTGTAAGAAAAGGCCCCCAATGACCATGATTTTCAGTAGGTAGAAGCACATTCAATTCACAACATAATATCACAGGATATAAAGTAACAACAATCACAACTTCCCATCCCCATTATGTAAGCCAGTTATTATCTTCATTAAACTGGTTCAAAAGTGTTTCACGTAAACAAGAGGAAACCCACCCCGCATGATGCACAAATTAGAGAGATGAAGATAAGATCCCTACCACAATAAGTTATGATCGCAACGCTCCCCCGGATCAACCTTAGAAGACGTCCGTCGGCGTCTGTCACTTCTGTCGGGTCCCAGAAAAACCACATCGGGT
Source organism: Viscum album (assembly GCA_963277665.1). Lineage (NCBI taxonomy): Eukaryota > Viridiplantae > Streptophyta > Magnoliopsida > Santalales > Viscaceae > Viscum > Viscum album. The sequence continues at coordinate 429,773,067 of OY728123.1, read as the reverse complement.
GGATGTCAAAAAGAAAAGGCTGATGGAAAGACAACGGACCCAGGGTCGAAAGCTCCGCCTCGTCGATACGATCCCATTTCCGCTAACGGATTGTAAATCGGAGCTCGGACGAAGAAGTTATGGTAGGAAGATCCTTCGAGTCTCTTGAGAGAGCTCTGCTCAGAGGAGAGGGGAGGAGAGGTGTGAGTTGAAAGGAGGAGGGGACCCCTCCTTTTATAGGCGTGAAAAGAAAAAGTACACGGAGTGTAATTTATGGTACACAGTGTGTACTCGGTTCTTTCACACGGTCTCCACGCGGCTTCCAACACGGCTCTACGTCCGTTGACTGGTCAACACATGGTTTGAGGGTAACACATACACAGGGAAGGACTACACGACGTGTAGTTTAGACACACGGCATGTACTCATTTATTTCACACAGCAAGGACACGACTCCAACATGGTATATGACCATTGACTAGTAACGCGTACGCGGGGAAGGACTACACGACATGTAGAACTGGACACACGGTGTGCACCCATTATTTTACACAGCAAAGAAAACAGTCTGCAACACGGGGTATACCCAGGAAGGGGGTACACGGCGTGTACTCAAACTACATGGCGTGTAGTTTCAAAATTCTGGAAAGTGTGGAAAAGTCCATTTTATACTCCAAAACCCTTCTTGACCTTCTTTTTGACAAAGGAATGGGCTAGAGAGGTCCGGGCCATTACATCAGATACCTCTTAAAACATTATCGTCCCTGATAATTCAAAACCAACCTAAAGGAACCCAACAAGATACCTCTTAGGGTTCTCATTATAACAGGAACCCAACCAACAAACCTAATCATATGTGTTAGGAATTCCTTCTCCTATGTCGAGATATTATCCACTTTAGGCGGCACTGACTTGCCTGCACGGGTTTAATCTCATCCTCATTAATGCATCTCGATTAAGAATTGGGTCTTCCCACTTTCATACATTAGGATTTTTCAGCTTGCACTAACCCCAACACCACAAAACCAACACACTACCCGAACACGTGGGTTTGGGAAATTCCTTCACCTATGTCGAGATATTATCTGCTTTAGGCAGCACTGACTCATTCTCACAGGTTCAATCGCATCCGCGTTAATGCGTCTCGATTAAGGGTCAGGTTTTTCCCTTTCCCAAACATCCGGACATGTTACACATTACAGGGAACAAGAAAACAAAAGGTCTCACAACTGACAAGACAAGCATTCCATAGCAAGGGTACATAGTACAACATCAACACAACGTTCAGAAGAACAAGGAAAAAACACAAGTCAAAACAACTCCGGGTACTGAATGTGCATCTGGGTCTCCCGCTCCCAAGTGTTCTCCTTGAGTCCACCATGCCTCCACAACACACAAACCAAGGGAATGGTTTGTCCACGGAGCACCTTCTCTTTACGATCTTCGATTCTGACTGGTCATTCCTCGAAGGTCACGTCGTCTCCCATATCTAAATCTCACCAGTCGATAATGTGGGAGTTGTCGTGTAAGTACTGACGAAGCTGGGAGACGTGGAAGACATCATGAACCTTCTCCAACTGAGGTGGTAGGGCCAGCTGATAAGCCACCTCTCCAACTCGCCTCAGCACCTCAAAAGGTCCGATGAACCTAGGTGAGAGCTTTCTACCTTTCCCAGACCTTCGATGCCCCCATCGAGGGGAAACCTTCATGAACAAATGATCCCCCACCTCGAACTCCAAGGGCCTCCTCCGAAAATCAGCATAAGACTTATGTCGGTCCTGAGCCGCTTTCATCCTCTCACGAACAAGCTGGACATTCTCTGTGGTGCTTTTCACTACCTCTGGCCCAAGAGCACCTGTCTCAACAACCTCTGCCCAACAAATGGGTGAACGACATGGCCTTCCATACAAAGCCTCAAACGGTGACATGCCAATATTAGAGTGGAAGTTATTGTTGTATGAAAACTCTACTAAATGAAAGTGTCATACCCATGATCCTCCGAAATCCAGATCTCATGCTCACAGCATGTCCTCCAATGTCTGGATAGTCCGCTATATCTTCCCATCTGTCTGGGGGTGTAAAGCAGTGCTAAGGCATAGCTGGGTGCCAAAATCAAGCTGTAACCCCCTCCAGACTTGTGAGGTAAACCGAGTGTTCCGATATGAGATGATAGTCTTTGGGACTCCATGCAAACATACCACCTCGTCTACGTACCTCTATGCTAAGGTACTCACCGGGCCTGACTCCTTGATTGCTAATAAGTGAGCGGATTTTGTCAATCAATCCACCACCACCCAGATAGCATCATATCCACCCTGAGCTCTGGGTAGTCCAATGAAATAGTTCATTGAGATGTCATCCCACTTCCACTCGAGGACATCTAAAGGATGAAACAAACCACCGGGAACACGGTGTTCAGCCTTCACTTGCTGACACACTAGGCATTTAGCCACAAACTCTGCCACTGCCCGTTTCACCCCGGGCCACCAAAACCGATCCCTCAGGCCTCGGTACATTTTTGAAACTCCTGGATGTACCGCCAAGGCTGAGCTATGGAACTCACGGAGAACTCCCTCATGCATCGCCTCTGGAACAAACAACCTTCCATGGAAAAGCATCCGATGTCGGCTGTCCTCTGACCGTCCTTCTGGAGTGTTCCCCTGATCGACACGATCCCGCATCTCTTCCGCCTCGGAGTCCCCCCACTGAGACTCTTCCACCTGCTGCAACAAGTAGGAAAACACTGTCATCTGAAACAAATATCCTCTAACACCTTCTGCCCTGGCATCCAAGTGCAAGGCAGCCAACTCTCCCATTGCCTTCCAAGCATCAGTAGATTCCCGAACCACTTCCTGATGCGACTTCCTGCTCTGGGAATCAGCCACAATGTTGCCATTACCTTCAGTGTAAGAGATCTCAAAGTCATAGTCTTGGAGAAACTCGACCCATCTACGCTGTCGTAAGTTCAAGTCACGCTGGGAGAAGATATAACGTAGGCTCTTGTGATCTGAGAAGACCACAAAGCGCTCCCAAAAGAGGTAATGTCGCCACAACTTCAGTGAGAACACTTATGCTGCAAGCTCTAGGTCATGGGTGGCATAGTTACGCTCATGAGGGCGTAACTGCCTAGACCCATAACAAATCAAACCATTCTTCTACATCAGTACTCACCCCAGACCAAGGCCAGAATAATCCCAAAACACTTCATACAACAGCCCTTTCTCTGGAAACCTGAGTATGGGAGCACTGAACAACTTCTCCTTTAGGTAGTCAAAAGATTTCTGGCACTGTTTTCTCCACAGGAAGACATGGTTATTCCTCGTCAAAGCTGTCAAAGGAGCAGCACCTCGAGAGAAGTCCGAAATGAACCTCCGATAATAACCTGATAACCCCAGGAAACTACGAACTTCTGCCATGCTCTTGGGTGATGCCCAAGAAACAACTGCCTCCACCTTCGATGGGTCCTCTGACACTCCATGCTAAGATACCACGTGCCCAAGGAAGTGTACTTCTTGTTTCAAGAACTTACACTTCGACAAATTGCCCTAAAGCTGGTGGTGTCGAAGGACTTCCAAGACTGCCCTGATATGCTCAACGTGCTCCTCCTCTGATCTTGAGTAGATCAGGATGTCATTGATAAACACAACGACAAACCGGTCTTGAAACTCTCGGAAGACAAAGTTCAAGAGTCCCATGAACACAACCGGTGCATTCGTAACTCCAAACGGAATCACTACAAACTCGAAGTGCCCATACCTGCACCTGAAAGCTGTCTTCGAGATGTCACTGTCCTTCACCCTCAGTTGATGATATCCGGATCTAGATCAATCTTGGAAAACCAACCTGCTCCCCTCACCTGGTCGAAGAGATCATCTATCCTTGGGAGGGGGTAACGGTTCTTGACCGTTACCTGGTTCAACATTCGGTAGTCTATGCATAGCCTGAGACCACCATCTGCCTTCTTCACAAACAAAACTGGAGCACCCCAAGTGACACGCTGGGTTGAACAAAACCCTTCTCCATCAGATCGTCAATCTAAATCCGCAACTCCTGTAACTCCAAATGTGCCATCCGATAAGGGGCCATCTAAATCGGACGGGCACCAGGCTGTAAGTATATCCCGAAGTCAGTGTCACATTGGGGGGTAGAGTTACAACCTCCTCAGGAAAACCATCGAGGAACTCCCCAATAACCACAGGGACATCCATAATCTCTGTATCAGTTGGAACCACTAATAACCCTCCCAACAAGGAAAGGAGAGGCTCCACACGCAGGCTTCCCGCCTGATAGATCCTGTCGCCAACAAAAGATATGTGCTGCCCATCTATGTCAGAGAACACGACTCTTATCCGGAAGCAGTCGATAATGGCACTAACAGAAAACAACCAGTCGATTCCTAGGATGACATCGTATGGCTGCATCTGTAATAGAAGAAGGTCTCCACTAGATCGATGTGGTCCCAATGTCAGCCCACATCCCCGGAAAACACAAGATACACTGGTCTATCCCCCAACTGGTGTACTCAGTACCAGTGGCACAGAAAGTCTCTCTATGTCTAGTCCCAAAGAATGGGCTAGACTAGGTGCAACAAAGGAGAGTGGGGCTCCCAAATCGAACAAAGCAGAAACAAGAGTGTTGAACAAACAAATCGTACCTCGTACCACCTCTGGTCCCACTGGAGCTGCCAACTCTGCTGCCTGCAACTGTCCACGCCCAGCTCATCTGCCTCTCTGATGTCGTCCACCTCCCCCGAACACGCCCTGTTTGAGCTCCCTGAGGAGAACCCTAAGGTCGGAGCCCTCCCGCAAAGTCTTCCCTCAGAGGAGCATGGTCCTGCTGCTGCTGGAAGGGCCTCGCTGACAAATGGTGCTGCTGAGGTGGGCATTGAACCTACCCACCTCCACCGTACTGATCTCGGGCCGGGCACCGAATCTGAACGTTCCCGAAACCTCCACAAGAAAAACACCTCGGTCCCGGGCTCGTGAAAAAGGGGTGAGGACCTGAATATCTGAACTGGAACTGTTGGGGCCTGCTCCCCACTGGCCTGAACCTGGAAGGTCTCGTTGCAAGAGCCATGCTGCTAACTGCCTTCCCCTTCGACGAGCCTAGCTGGATCCCCTCTCGGGGTGCACCTCCCTGTGAGTGCATCCTCTCTACAACCTCTACCTTCTTCTGTACCGCCAAGTACGTCGGAAGGGTGAAGTGGGTGACAACATACTGGAGCGAAGGACGAAGTGCCTCCTCCAAACGTCTCGCCCGAGACTCCTCATACGGAAAGAGATCCCGAGCAATGTGTATGAGATCCTTGAACTTGATCCCCAGATCTCGTACCGGCATACTCCCCTGCTGAAGGGAGAGTAACTCCTGCCTCTTCTCCACCTTGATCATGGAAGAAAGGAATTCCTCTCAGAATTCCTTCTCAAAGTCAGCCCATGGAACCTCTGCCTCTATCCTCTCTCCGAGGTTGAGAGTCCACCACTGTCGCACCTCACCTCTCAGCTGACTGACTACTAGGGGAACCCAGTACTCCCTCAGAGCACGGATCAAGGTAAAAGAAATCCCTAGCTCCTCAAGCCACCCCTCTGTCTTCGTATCCGAAGTTCTACCCTCGTACTACTTGAGGATCTGTCGCTAGAAAGAACGGAGAGTCTTCTGCCACTGGCTATCTTCCTCCTCTCGGTCAATCCTCAGCTGATCGACTGCCTGAATCTGTTGGGCCTTGGCTATCTGAGCCACCTGGGGACTACGTCCTGGTTCCATAGCTGTACGGTAAACAAGGATCGCCTAATCCCAAGTAGTAAGGAAAAACTCAAGGTTTTATCTCATAATTTTAATTCAATTTCTTTCCCAGAACACCCAAATCAAGTAAAACACAATCATGATGATGCATGTACCTTCCCTAGGGTCTCTACCCTACAATCAATGTAGTCTCACTTGGTCGTTCGGTAGGCTCAGAGTCCTTACATCGGATCACGGGGGGCCATAAAATCCCGTGTCCTAGCCGGACTTCCCTGGCCTATGTCACGCACCAAGATTAACTAACACTGTTTCCCTACCATCCCATGCAATCCTCACCATGCCTAACTCCGGATTCATCCTATTTATCAACCATCACCTCTGATACCATTCTGTCATGACCCCCTCCCACCAAATATGCCCCTCCTGAGCTGGTAATTGAGAAAGGGAGATAATGACCCCTGAGTCCCGCCTTCAGTTGGCCCTGGTGTGGTGACTAGCACCAAGGGTATGAGTTTTTCACAAATATGGGAGGCATTAACCTTTTTATTTTTAATGATCGGGAAACAGGACAAGTCAACCACCAAAAAGGAAAAAGGGAAAGTGTATAGAAAAAACCCAAACCATTCCCACATGCATGTTTAAACAATTTTATAACAAGGTACAAGTACAAGAAAACTCAAATTACAATACCAAAATAAAAAAAGGTACAACAATAGAAACAACTCCAACTTCTCGACTAGTAGGGTCCCGCACGGCCCTGGTAGTCCTCCTGGAAACCTGAAAGTAAACGTAGGGTGAGCATACAAGTATACTCAGTAGGGAAACCTAATGCTCTCGTGCACAAGTGGGAAGACATCCTAATGTCCCATGAGAACTACAGAAGTAACCTAGCAAGGAATCCTATCCACCCAACCTCACCATCCACACTCACCAAAACAAAAGCACATCAGGTTGTAGAATATAAGAAAAAAGAGTATTGTGTACCCCACACCATTTCCCTTTAGTTAGATGCTCTTCCTAACGATGAACGTCCTGATGCTGCCACGCTCTCCCCGCCCGCACACACCTGGGCCTCACAACCACGTATCCCGCCCGCACACACCTGGGCCTTACAACCACGTATCCCACCCGCACACACCTCGGCATCACAACCACTTATCCCGCACGCACACACCTGGGCCTCATCCTGAAGATTCTTGGGAAACAGTAGAACCTGCCCAATGAGTCTTGGGCTAAAACCACACCAATTGAAACTTACTCGAAGAGTCTTAGGTGTAAGGTCACCTCAAGCCATCACAGCCTAGGGGAGAAGGAGCCGGAAGGAGCTAGTAACTAAGGGAAAAACACCCTCTCCCATAAAATGGGAGTGTTCGGCAGTAAGATCTCAACATGGGTGGGGTGTGATAAAACACAAAAGATACTGATATATATATATACCAACCACACAGCCCAACCTATGGCTTATAAAAAGAGAAACTGAGCACGTGCCTCGACACTACTACTACGAAGCATGCATACCACAAACAAACCCAACCCCCTTTAGGTTTTCACATTTCAGTAGAAATTAGTTTATTTAGTTCCTTAACTACTGGGCAACTATCCACAACCAAGCCACATCAATCGTTCGTAAAACATATCTCTACCATCCACAAATCAAGTTAAGAAATCACAAGCTACACAACCAAGTCCTTATTATCAACCAACCAACCCCATTTATTATTATTTCCATTTCATTTCCACGCCCACCATTCATTAACTCTTCCACATTAATTTATTATTCACAACCCACTAATCATTCACAAACAAGACCATCCCTGCAGACCCGCTGCCAACCACCATAACCACAACCACACCGAAGCTACACATCCCCATCCCTTTAATACCATTTATTACAGCCCCGCTGCCAATTACCAATACAACATTCACACCAACCCACAACCAAGTCAACCGCAGCCCTGCTGCTCACCTGATACAAAACAACCCACAAAACACCCCCAACACATGCCACATAACCAAGCCAACACCCACATGTTCATTATTCCATTTTGTTTAACTGGGGTGATCACACAAGCGTTCCATATTTTAAACATCCAACTTTACGTGATTAACCAATTTCCACATTCCACAAAGATTCCATCCATAAGAAAATCCAGAAAGACAGTGAAACTTTTAATTGCATAAGCAAAGGCCCCCAACGACCGTGATTTCTAGTAGGTAGAAGCTCATTAAATTCACAACATAATATCACAGGATATAAAGTAACAACAATCACAACTTCCCATCTCCATTATATAAGTCAGTTATTATCTTCATTAAACTGGTTCAAAAGTGTTTCAAGTAAACAAGAGGAAACCCACCCCGCATGATGCACAAATTAGAGAGACGAAGGTAAGATCCCTACCTCAACAGGTTCTTATCGCAACACTCCCCCAGATCAACCTTAGAAGACGTCCGTCGGCGTCCGTCACTTCTGTCGTGTCCTAGAAAAACCTCTTTGTGTGGAAGTTAGAAAGAAAAGGACGAAGGAATGACAAAGGACCCAGGATCGGAAGCTCCTCCTCATCGTTACGATCCCGTAGCTGCTGACAGATCATAAATCGGAGCTCGGATGAAGATGTTATGGTTGGAAGAGCCTTCGAGGCTCTTGAGAGATCTCTGCTCAGAGGAGAGGGGAGGAGATGTGTGAGTTGAAAGGAGGAGGGGACCCCTCATTTTATAGGTGTGAAAAGAAAAAGTACATGGCGTGTACTTTATGGTACAGGGCTTGTACTCGGTTCTTTCACACGGTCTCCATGCGGCTTCCAACATGGCTTCGCGGCCATTGACTGGTCAACACACAGTTTGAGGGTAACAAATACGCGGGGAAGGACTACACGGAGTGTAGTTTAGACACACGGCGTGTACTCATTTATTGCACATGGCAAGGACATGGCTCCAACACGGTTTACAGCCATTGACTGGTAACGCGTATGCGGGGTAGGACAACACGGCATGTTGAACTGGACACACGGCGTGCACCCATGATGCCACACAGCAAGGACACGGTCTGCAAAACGGGGTATACCTAGGAAGGGTGTACACGACATGTAATCATACTACACGACATGTAGTTTCAAAATTGTGGAAAGTGTGGAAAAGTCCATTTTACCCTCCAGAATACTTCTTGGCCTTATTTTTGACAAAGGAATGTGCCAAAGTGTTTCGGGCCATTACAATTATCATTTGTGGGATGATATTTCCTACAAATATTATTTAAATTCCCCAAGTGTTGTTTTATATCATTATGGGTATGTATAAGCTTTCAGTTTATCAAGGTAAAATAAATTAAAAATCAGTGAAAGTTTTATTCAATGATTTCAAACCATTTATTACATACCAAGAAGCTAAGAGATTTATTAAACATGGTAGGGAATATTTTCAAGATTAGGTTATTGAAAATAATTAAATAGTTTTTATTAGTGAAATTCCAATGGTGAATGAGTTTATAGATTTTTTTTATAATTGATTTCTTGGTATTTTTCCCGATCGAGAGGTTCAATATACTATTTGTTTAGTTCCATATGTTAAGTCAATTTAAAACACCCTTATCAAATGTTCCAAGTAAAATTGGTGTAATTAAAACACATGTTAAAAAAAATTCTTGATAAGGGTTTCATTCCTCCTAGTACTTCACCATGGGATGCTCATATTTTTTTTGTGAAAAAGAAGGATGGTCCCATGAGACTTTTTATTGATTATATGGCCTTAAATTACATCACTAATAAGATAAAAAATAATTTTACTCAAATAGACTTTTATTTTGATCAGCACCTGGGAGATCGGTATTTTTTTGTAGATTTATGGGGTTTGGGTACAATCAAGTGAAGGTAAAGGAGGATTACATTCCAAAGACATTATTCTGAATGATAACTGGGGATTATGAGTTTATAGTTACTCACTTTGGGTTAACTAATACACATTCTATATTTATGAATCTATAAATGGATTATTTTATTATTTTTCGAATCAGTTTGTTGTTATGATTAGATATGGTATTTTGATATACTTGAAAACCTATCAGGAACATTAATGACAATTAAGGATTTTTTTGGAAAACAATAAAAGAAATGAAACTATATGAAAAATATAGTAAGAGATTATATTGTTTGAAAAAATAAAATTTCATTGGTTGTATTGTTTTTAATGGTTGACGAATTTTTGACCCTTCTAAAAAAAGTTTTGGAAGAGTGGCCAAGACTGACCAATGTAATATAGATTCATTGTTTTCTTTGATTAGTAGGTTATAAACAATTGTTTGTTGAAAAACGTTCATGGTTATTTATCTTAATAACTATAATAACACATACAGGTTTTATGGTCATCCTGATATAATAATAAGATGATTATTTTCAAGAACTACAAATAAGATTTTTAAATACTTCATTTTTTTCCCTACCCTCAATAAATGGGGAATTTGATATCTAGAGTGATGCTTAATTAAAAGGTGATGGTTGTTTCCTTATAAAATATTATCAGGTAATTGATTATTTTTCACATCATTTGAAACCTATAGATTTGAATAACCACTCACTAGATTTGGAATTAGCTATGGTTATTTTTGAAATAAAAATTTTGAGCCATCATTTATATGGTGTAAATTGTGAAATATATACTAAATCCAAATGGTTGTAGTGTATATTCACTCAAAAATAATTTAACACAGGATATTGAAGATGGCTGTAATGAATTAAGGATTATGATTTCATGATTCATTATTATCTTAGAAATGAAATAATATGGCCAATGGTTAAAGTTGAAATGTTATTCCTACATTAACTTTGTTACATTTAGAACATGACCCTTTGGTTGATGAATTGATGATTTTTCTATGATTTTTTTAGGAAATTCATATATTTTGTTTCAGGTGTCAGTTCAATTATCTCTAATAGATAGCATTTTTCATGCACATAAGAAAGATATGGAGTTTCTGGAAGACATAAAATTTGTCCAAAATCTAATTTTCCTAAATTTAACATTGATAAAGGCCGTTTTTAGAGGTTTGGTAAGAGAATATTTTTGGATAGTGATTCGATGTTGAAGAAATATTTATTAAATAAAGCAAAATGTTTTATGTTTTTTGTTCATCCTAGAAGTACTGAGATATACAAGGACTATCAAGAGTATTACTGATGGGAATTATATTAAAACAAATATTACTGATTTTACCCTAAGATGTCTGACTTATCAATATATTAATTAAGAGTGGTTGTTACCAAATTATAATCTTCTCCCTTTTCTAGTTCTATAATAAAAATGAGAAAATAAATCTATGGAATTCATAATGGGATTATAGAAGACTTATTTACGTAACAATGTGGTTTGGTTTATTTTTAATTGATTTACTAAATCTCTTTATTTTCATTCTATTCTAGATACTCTATCTCTAGATAAAATATCGTGGTTATATATTAAAGAGATAGTCAGGTTAATTCGATTTCATATTTCTATTAAATATGATCATTATCGTAGGTTCACATATAACTCTTTTAGTGAACTTTAGATGTTGTTTTGTGCTGAATTAAATTTTAGTATCTCTTTTTATCTTTAATAATATGGACATAAAAAAATTAATGATTCAATTATTTGAGGATTTAATGAAATCATGTTCAAAAATTTATTAGTGATGTTGGGTAAACATATATTTTTTGGTATGTTTTCTAATAATGACCATTTTCATTCAAGTATATTGATGTCTACATTTGAATAATTATATGGAAAGTGGTGTCAAACTCTAGATTTTGAGTTCAAATAGTTGAAATAATGTTGATGAGACTAAAATATATAGAGGAAATGGAATAAAATATTAATTTTATTTAGCTACACATGAGGAAAACATAGAGTAGGTAGACCATTTATGCAGAAAACCAATGGAATGAAATTTATTTTGAGGTAGGTGATCGTGTCATTCATAAATCTTCTCCTTGGAAATGTGTGATGTGTTTTTTAATAAGGGGAAGTTGAGTCTAAGGATTTTTGGACACTCCTAAATACTAGAGATTTTTGGACCAGTTTCCTAAAGTGTGTCTTTACCTCTGTTTCATCACTAGTACATATTATTTTTCATGTTTCAAGGTTAACAAACTATATGCTGGATTCATATCATGATCTGAGTATATAATTTTTTCAATTAAAAGAGAATATTTTTTTATGAGGAAGAGAATTTTCAGGTACATGAGCATAGGAAACATGTGTTTTAGAATATGATGATTCATCAAGATAAGTTTTTTTATAAAAACCCATATAATTGAAGAAGAAACATTAGAATCTAAAAATACTATGTTGAAAAAATACCCCCAATTAGTTGATAAGTGTATAAAATTGTGAGGATAAAATTTCAAAATGGGGGGGGGGGTGGGAAAATGTAACAAATCATGTAATTATAGAATAATGTTTTACAATCATCTGATATATTTTAAAAAAATAATATAAGTAGAAATCATTCTTTTTTGGTTAACAAATGAATTAAAAACCTTGTTTTACCACCTTTTGAGGAAAAAACCATTTTAAATCTAGTTTTGACACTTTTATAATCTATATTGGGTAAGTTTCAGATATATTTCATATTTTTAATAAATTGTAAAGACTATTTCATTTTTAAACAATACTGCTTCTTCTTCTAATTTATTTATAGTGTCAGATTATTATTTCAATAGTTTTTAAACTATAATAAGATTTATTTTAAATCATTTAATCCAGTTTATGGTATGGGATATAATTTAACATTGAAATTGTATAAACACATATCAATTTTTTGATAGTATTTACTTTAAATAAACATGTTTTTAAATTCCGGCAACAAGATTAATTTTAATTTAATTAAAAAAAATTGATTTGAATTTGGTAAAATGAATTTTATATTTTTAATTGGTGGGCCCAAAATTATTTAATTACATTAATTTTTTTTTGGGTTTTATGAATATGAACTTTGTCAATTTTTAAAATTTAACCCAGTTAATTTTTAAATCTGGTAATTTAGGGTAACAAATAATCTGTTAAGGACATAAACTTTCCCTAACACCTGAAAAAAAATCCTATTATATGATTAAAATTAGGCCATAAATAGATAAGGATCATAATTGACTCATTTAATGGACTTGTGTCATTGAAAATGATATAAATATTGTTAAAATAAGAAAGTAAAAAAATGACACCCTCTTATTTCTTTGAAATATAATAATTTTAATATAGCTATTAAAATTATATAAATTTTATATTAAATATTAGATAGATATTTAATTAAATTATCTATAATTGGGAAATTTATTTATAAATTTTAATGATTAAATAATTTCCATAAAAAATGACAGAATTGTGAAATAGTAATTATTTTATTAATAGAAATATCAAATAAATTATATAAAAAATATTTAAATAAATATAATTTGAATTAATTAGTTAACTCAATTATGTTTTTAGTTTAAGGTCAATTCAATTATTATCTTTTTAATTTATCTCCATTTTTATTTTATATAATTCTATGAAATAAATATTTTCAAAGTTGGCACTATTGATATTTTATAACAATAATATTTAATAAAATTATTTAAAAATAATATAAATCATTAAAAATTACAAAGTGTAAATTATAAGGTGTGAAGGTTATTAATTAGTTCATTAATGGGAAATTTTACCCATATAAGAAAAAATTGTATCCTCTTAATATTTAAAATGATGTTACAACAATTAAAATTAAAATAAAATAATTAAGGGGAAAACGAAATGATATGGCTTGAAATGAGACAAAACCTTCTATAAAAGTTAATTATTGAGATTTTATATGATTATCCACATCTAATATCCTAGGTAACACAATTTTAGTCATTTGGAGTTAAAAGTTTATTTATAATAATTTAATATTTTAAGTGTTTCTATGGGTTCCCATCCCATCTCCTATAAAAGATAACCATTTTTCTCTATTCCATACACATCATAAACCCTTAAATTGGGACATGATCTACCCATACCATACCTTAAATAAATACCCACATTCTATTGGCCTTATTTTTGACATAAAACCCTCCATATCGGTTTTATGTTGGTAATTACTGGCGGCCATTCGAAGAAGATGTGTCATTTTTTATGTGTTCCTTTTTTATTTCTTCTTCCACTTCCTTAAAGATTTATTCATCCATGATAAAATAATAAATAAAGTATCCTAAATATAATGAGATGTTATTTTGTTTATATCATCAGAAATATCAATCTCCACCTTCATCAAATTAGAAGGGAATTAATCGTTTATGCTTACGTGGGAACTATCACCTCCACAAACCGATGTAATTCATTTTATATATCATCTCTTATGATTTGTTATAATGATGGAATTAATGATTATATGTCATATAAAATAAATATTAATCATTATATGAAAATAATATAACTATTAATATCTTATATTCTATGCACATAAACATTATAACGTCATCTTGACATACGTGTGAACTATCACCTCCACGAAGGGATTTGATTCATTTTTATTCCCTACATCACTTGTACGACCTATATAGGAATATTAAATATATTATTATGATATTAAATATATTATTATCATTTTGGGAATATAAAATTATACTTACCTTATTTCCATAATGATCATTGAAAAATTGAAAAGTTATTCATGCATACATACAGACTACCATATCTATGATTTTAACATTTTTAATTTCACATTAAAATACATAATAGTTTTAATTAAATGTATAATAGATGAATAAAAATGATAATATTGTAATTAATATTTTTTTTGAGATGGTGGATATATGACCACATTTTATATTGAAATCATACAATGTTCATTTTCAACTAAAGTTACAAATATTGGAAAATCATCTAACATGATCTAAAATAATTAAGTAATTGTTATAACATGGTAATAAGTTATATAAAATGAATAATAAAAAAGAAAAAGGTTTTAAATAATGTAATTAATTAACTTATATTAATTATATTGGATGATAAATAACATACGTGATGAATTGGACCTGAGGTAAGGGACTTCATCTAAAAATTCTTTCATTGAGGTTTATTTTCATGTTATACAGCACCTTCATTTATAAGGTCTATAACCAACCATATTAGTAATGACTTATTTCAAAGGTTTTTAAAAATAATATTTATATATGGATTGGTTGATTTCTTTAAAAATGCCAAAAGGAAGGTTTTTTAACCTTTAGGGTAATAATGAATTCTCTGACGATGTAACCATTATTGGATTTTAGGATTTCCATTTAGGAGGTAATGTTTTTCAAATGGAAAATAAATCCTTCATTCACTTTTTTTGTGTATCTTGGTATTTAATATTTGTTTTAAAATGTTTATCAAAATTATTTTCATATTTTCATATATTCAACTCTTTTCTTAGGTTTGAAAATGACATTTTATGAGTGAAATTATGAATATTTCAATCATTTATATGTTATCATTATATAATGGTACATGTAAATTTGATGGGTGGTTACATGATAAACCAAGGATGAGTGCTTGCATTATAACCTTCAATACATTTTGTTTTGATGTTATCCATATGTTTATTCAATTTGAATGAGTGGTATGAATGGAGGATGATTGATTGGTAAATTCATTTCAGTATATTTATGTCCCATGTTACCATATTGTATTATGTATAATTTTAATGGGTTTATAGTAATATTGTCATTAAATAAATGTTATGCATTGAGATTATATAAAATATAATGTATTTAAATATTTTTTAATTTGAAAGTTATTACATTATTATAATATATTAATGGTTTATATGTTTTCATAAGACTAACAATTTTTCTTATCTGTGTATCAGTTACTACTCTTTTTACGATCATCCTATATTTTAATAAGGTTTATACCAGATTTATGGTGTAATAGAGATAATAGTGGGGTCACGGTAAAATTGTGATGATTGAACATGAAAAAAACCCATGATTCTTTTTTTTTAATTTTTTATGATTGAAATAGATACTATATGGAAGTATTCATGTTGTATTTATATGAATATTTTATGTATGAGTTATGTATTAATTATATAAAGATATATACATGAAAATATCCCGAATATAAAATAAATTAAAATTCATGAATTAACTCAATACTATGTAATGTTTAATGTCATCTCCTTATAGTATGGGTAAATTTTATTTAAAAAGAGTATAATATCGTTGAATATTACGAAAATGAAATGGAATTTTTGAAAATGAATCCAACATTATAGTAAAATATTTCAGATATAATAATCAAAAAGATTTAAATGTTGATAATTAAATGAAAACTTTATGGATATTGTAATTCATATGAAAAATAATGTTTTATGGAACCCCTGAAAAAGGTGTCTCAACATATTAATTAAACACTTAATGACAATGATATAAGTATAAGGCTACATGATGGACTATAAAATAAATTTTTCAATGAATTAATTAATATGTAAAAGTATAAAATAATTTATGGTTTATATATAGCTCATGTCAAAAAAATTCCCTAGAGTCATTTGACTACAAAATGTCTTTTATACAACATTTAATATTTTTTAAGTATTTCAAAATGGATATTTAAGAGCTGATAAATTTATCATTGACTTTTATAATATAGGTAAAAGTAAATAATTTTGCACTAATAAATAATTTTTCATTTAAATTTCATTTATAACATTGTGTGTAACATGATGGCCTTAAAGTAGAGTGTGAAGTTTTTCAATTTAAAATGATGGAATGTTTTATTAGTAATGGGTGTTAGTCAATTTTATATGAATTTTTGTTATAACATTCCTATAAATATTTCCATATAGGGTCACCATCCCATTTTTTACCTCTCCTATATGTATTCAATATCCAATGTTAGAAGAACCCCACGGAATAGTTCTAGTTTTAAGAGCTTTACGTAGTATATAAAACACGAATTGTAACAGCCCGAGATTTTATGAAAAATATTATTTTTAATTTTATTAATGTCTTGTGTTGTACGCTACACCAAAAGGAGCTTGCACAACACACATCCTTGACTTTACTTGCATTACACGCAATCGCGACCTTCCTCGATAGTGTGTGTAGTACGCAATAACCAGTTTCACTAAACAACAATATGCTATTAAAATATTATTAAAACTAGCTGTTATGAATAGTAATAACCACTTTTTGAAATTTTGTAAATTTTATTTTTCAAAATGGACTTTATTTTTGGATTCGGAGTATCGAATTTAGCCTAAGGTGAAATTTTGGTACTTTTCGGATAACTTTTATATTCTGATGAATAGTGAAAATTACTAAATTATAATTATAAACAACTTTTTTAATAGAAATAATTAATAGTGATAAATTATTAATTTGAGTGGTTTTAAAGTATATTTATAATATATTTTTACAATTTAATACAATGTTGGTCATTGGATGTAATTTCACATTTACACCAGACATAAACAAGTGTTAATCTTTTGATAGTTATTATCTCTTAAAAACACGCTATTTGTTGTGACAGTGGAAATTAATTATAAAATTAATTAATGAAACATATATATTGGGAATTTTTTAAAATAGAAA
This sequence comes from Viscum album, assembly GCA_963277665.1. Lineage (NCBI taxonomy): Eukaryota > Viridiplantae > Streptophyta > Magnoliopsida > Santalales > Viscaceae > Viscum > Viscum album. The sequence goes on along the minus strand of OY728123.1, from coordinate 429,755,785 downwards.
TCATTTTTGAATTCGGAATATCAATTATAGCTTAGGGTGAAATTTTGGCATTTTTCTGGAAAACTTCAATTTTTGATGAATAGTGAAACTACTAAGTGGTAGTTTAAAAATTAATTTTTCATCATAAATCTTAATTTTACCGCTTCTGTGAATGAAATTTCAAAAAACCGAGAGACACGGTTGATGTAAGTAAGTAAAATGTGGTTCAATGAGATGAAAATAATTTTTGGTGAATAGTAAATTTTTACTTTTAATTACCACGGTCAAAAGTAAATAGGGTAATTAAGGGTACAAATGATATTAATATTACCCTAAAACATGTCCTAATCCTATTGGACAAGTGTATCTCGACCAAAAACAACCTTAAGTGTAAAATATTATCATTTAGGCCCACTTGGATTAGATTAGGACATTTATTATTAATTTATTTAAAGAAGGATTAAAATAGTTAAAATCAAAGTTTAATAAGTAAATCATATTTAATATGGGGTTATACATAAGATAAATTAGACTATATATATTCATTAGAAATATAAAAAGATTTCCTACATAATGGTGTTTTAATTATAATTTTTAGACATTAAATAATTTAATTTATTTATGACACAATGATGATGCAGTAATTATCTTATTAATGAAATATTGACATAATTGATGTTATAAACACCAAAATAAATGAAATTTGAGACTTTTTATGAATCCCACTAATTTTATAGGTTACTATGATATATTAGTGTTGATTTAATCAACTTGGTTCGAACATATAATTCTGTTATGACTTTCACAAAAATCATATATCAAATAGTGTCAAAATTGACACAAAATAGTTTTTAAATCAAATATTATATTATTAATTGTTATTTTATTCCTAAAAATCTAATGTTCGAAAAAATGACTTAGATAAGGATACATATATTAATAATAAACAATTTGGGGTTCGTTTGGCATGTTATAGTAAGTGTATTAACCACATAGTGTAAGAAAAAAAAAAGACACGGTAAAAGTTAAATTATTTAACTTAGAGTTAAATCTAATTGATAAGGTTAACATAATACCCTAAACTTGTCTAAATCCTATTGGTTGATAGTATTTAGACCCATACCCACTTTATCTTCGAAATAATACCCTTTGGAACCATTATAAACCGATTTTGACTTTAATATAAAATAATATTTTCAGATATTCCTAAGGTGCCCCTCTCCTCCCTTATAAAAGGGAACCTCCTTCCCCTCCTCCTCACACCAATTTGAGCACTCAAGATCGGCCAACCCCTGCCAAAATACCTTATCCACTTCCCTAGAATAATCCTAGAGGTCCTGGTCTTCGTCAAAGACCAATCTTAGTTCCCTAAGTGAAGGATTCAAAGAGGCGTTTCAAAGAAGATGTAATATCTATTACCGATCTTTTCAATTTCTTTCTTCTTCAACTTCTTCTTCTTTAGTTGTTTCATGATAAAGTAATAAAATCAGTATTACTTACATACTGATATGTTATTATAAATATGAAACAACTCTAATTAACCTTCTATCCATCCTACGGAAAAAGGAAATCACCGCGCGTGCGTACGTACGGAATACCGTCTCCACGCCGTGGTGTAATCTATTTTCCGCCACCACCTTAATTGGATGGGTATAATGGTTTAATGAGTAAATATATATTATTATTATAAAGTGATATTGATACTGAAATAGTATACATGCACTTCAACACAATTCCATGACCATGGGAACGATATCATCGCTCGTGCGTACGTACGGACTACCATCTCCACGACGTGATGAGATTCATTCTCAATGATTAACCATTCATGAATTATTATAAAGTATATATAATAAGTTCTAATGAAATATATGACATAATAATGATACTGGAATTATTTATATTTATATGTATGTCATCTACTTAATTTCATTCAATTCAATAAGGAAACGAAAACAGCGTTCATGCGTACGTACGGACTACCGTCTCCATGAACGGTGTATTTCTTTCCATTTACTGATTTATTATATATGTATATTCTTAATATATATATATAAATAATGTTTTATATTCTAGAATTAAGTAATCATGATCTAAGTAATCATATGAATAATTACAAGTTAAAAACACGAACGACAAATGAAACAATTTTACCCAAAACACTCTTTAACATGGAATTTACAAAAGAATGGGTAATATAAAGTCATAAGTGAACCATATATGATATCATAACAATGAATATGATTCTGTAATAATTCAATGACATTATTTAAATCATTATACAGGAGGTTCGGATACTTACGAAGCAAATCGGACCTACGGTAAGGGGAAATATCACAATCTCATTTTTATCCGAGATTGTTTATACTTTGGCATTTACTGGGGTGTATTTTATCATCCACATCCATGTTTCCTCAATATGTAATATTATTTCCATCCACCTAAAATTGTTTAAATCCAATTTTACCCTTCGGTGAATTTTTAGTAAAGGATATGAAAGGAATCTTTTGTCGTTTTTCGTACGAGGTACTTTTTGACTTTTCCGACAAAAGTACGAAAAGAATGTTTTTTTAACTTATATGGAATGAATGGATTTTTAAAACATTATTTCCAAGAAGCTTCCTTTACAAGTTTTCAAGTTTATTTTTAATCAACTTATTTTATTTTAAAGTCGTATGACATGTTATGAAAGGAAAAATGTTTTTCAAGAAGAAAGGATATTTTCTTCAAGAATGGAGTTCAAGTGTTTTATCAAAATTATTTTCCATCTAAGATAATAAAGGGTTCTGTTTTTATCCCTATTATTACATTGATTTGATCATGTTGTGATGGAATTATTTTTATGAATTACTTTATCTTATATGAATTGATTTATGATGTCATGATGTTTAAGATTCCCATTTGTATTACATGGGTTATGCAATGATGTATGGTTTATGATTTTGTGGCACACATAAGAATGGTATCATTATGAGATGGGTGGGACCTATATCTCCCTCCAATGCATTGGGTAAAGATTTCATATCTCATGAGATAGACATGACTGAAATGGTAGGTTATACCGGTTCAGTGAAACATGACTGAAACGAGGGTGACTCGATTCAGAAAGGGACTTTGTCCACTAAGATAGTCTTGGAAATGAGTCATGACTAACAAGAAATGATTCTCTATGATTATGTGTATGCCACAAAGTTTCATGTTTTAAGTTATGCTTTTTGGGATTTCATTTCACTACTATGATTTATCCCATGATATGAGATTATGCTCTCTTTTGCAGGTTAAGATTTCCAAAAGTTCTGTTCTTATGAATATGATGTGATTGATTTTTTCTATTGCTTACCCTTACTGAGCATTTGCGCTCACCCTTTTATGTTTTCTTTTCCCCAGGATATAAAGAAAGGTTTTAGGTAAAAAAAAGGGATATCTTTATGGGAGATGTTGAAGATCTTTCACCACGATTAGAATATTATATTCCGAGTTTCCAAAGACACTAAACTATTACGATCCTTGTGTGTGTGTTTTGTACTAAGTATTCCGCAAATGTAATGTAATGTCAATGTACGTCAGGCTTCGGGTCTCTACCGTTGGTATCAGGGGGAAGGTTTAGTCAACCTTTGGAAATTAGGATGCGAAAACGTTAGTGAGATCCCTTGAGATATTTCTAAGGTATGTCTAGGGATGTCCCTAAGGATAAGTATACGTATAAGATACAGTCCTAGAACTACGGTAATGATCATAGAATTTAACCTAAGAAGTTAGATATTTAGGATACTTCCCCTTTACTATGTTGTCTTCTCTAGCATGATTTTTTCCTCTCACAAAATTATTTTTGTGTTTTAGTTAATGGAGGGATCCAAAAGGAATTTGGTTAACAGTAAATCCAATGGACAAATTGGTGACTATGAGAAACAAAATTGTGTAATGCCTAGAGAGAAAGATGTTGTGATTATGCCGAATCAGTCATCGCGATATATTATTAACAAGGTGAAATTTAGTGGTATGCCTAATTCATCAAAGAAGAGGAAGATAGACTATTATGAATGTTCGCATGTTGAGGGGCATAAAGAAAGGAAGATTGAGATTTCTAAAGAAGGGAAGAAGAACCTTGAGGAATACCTCAAATGGAGGGACCGATGTTATCTATGTGGAGAAAAGGGTCATAGAGTGACAGACTGTTTTGGAGTTCAATGTCTTATTTGTGGAGAACATGGGCATTACCCAACTCAATGCCCTGACCTAAAAAGTTACTTCTAAATCAAGGAAGGACTTCTTCTAGGACAATCATTGAAGTGGATGGACTGAAGTGTTTATGTATTGGTATTAAGGAATAATGTTGTTGAGGTACTTTTATGTTGTATTGAAATATTTATGTATTGGTCTATTGTGGTTTTCAATAATTTTAAGGTACCAGTAACCATGAAAAGTGATTCAAATATTTTGGAAAGTAGATAATATGACCATAATGAAGGGATAAAGAGAAAATGAAATGTTTGACAGTATTCATGAGCTCATGATTGATATAAGGCATAAGTGATATCATGGTTTGAGTATAAATAATTTTGAGGATTTTGGTATGTGGAAAGTGTTAACTTTTAACTGCATTCAAGTTTTCACTAAGGTTCAATGGGTATTCAAGAGAATACATGATTAAGGACTTTGAATGTTTGGAATGTGACCAACAAAACAAATCTTATGATATATGGGGTTCAACGATGGCATTAAATCTCTGGTAATCGTTTTCACATTGTTATGAGAGTGGACTGCAGTATTATGGATAAGCCTAAAGATTGGAATGAATTATGTTAGACATAAGTTAGTATTGTTTAAGGATAGAAATTTGTTTTCGATATTATTGATGGGATGTTATAGTAATATAGTTTTAGAAAAAGGACAACCTACAGGACGGGCGACAACCCATCGCGTCGGACAAGGTTGTAGGAATAGAACCCACAACAGAAGTGTGACTGGCCTTTATTGCCTACCACTGGCCTACAGGAAGTCCCTGGTTAGTAGAAACTAGTTTTATTATATTAAGCAGTATGATATATGATGTATAAGTCAATTTTAGGGACCATATATGATTAATCTCACTATAGATCGACTTATGTATATAATTTTTGCTAACCTTTTGTTTGAGACAGATGGAATGACCCGTCATTCTATCACATGATCTACTAACACTTCACGAATAACAAATTCAACTTCATTTATTTAAGAGATGAAGTGGAAATTGTTCAAGGCACGAACAACAATGAGATTGTACCAAAATAATGTAAGTATTTATTCTAATTCAAATTCTTCAACTTTAGGGAAATGATCTTGAAAACCAAAAATGTTGTCCTAGTGCTCTTATATCTGATTAATCGGATGGTACCTTAGATCGTCACAAATTTATGGATTTGTGATTGTTGGCTTTTCCATAGCCATGTTCTCTACCACTCTCCATCAGAACATGATGGTTAGATTTTTCTTCCATATCCATATTTTCACCTATGTGGAAACCCAGTGATTAGTTTATTTGGGTAATCATTACATTTCATACTTTAGTTTTTAAATCCACGTTTTGGTATTCTTTTTTACGATGTGGGTTTCTATTAAAGAAACTTTCGAATAGTAAACCATTTATAAACCCGACGAATTTCGAGGGCGAATTTCATTTTAAGGGGGGTAGAATGTAACAGCCCGAGATTTTATGAAAAATATTCTTTTTAATTTTATTAATGTCTTGTGTTGTATGCTACACCAAAAGGAGCTTGCACAACACACATCCTTGACTTTCCTTGCATTACACGCAATCGCGACCTTCCTCGATAGTGTGTGTAGTACGCAATAACGAGTTTCACTAAACAGCAATATGCTATTAAAATATTATTAAAACTAGCTGTTATGAATAGTAATAACCACTTTTTGAAATTTTTTATATTTTATTTTTCAAAATGGACTTTATTTTTGGATTCGGAGTATCGAATTTAGCCTAAGCTGAAATTTTGGAACTTTTCGGATAACTTTCATATTCTGATGAATAGTGAAAATTACTAAATTATAATTAAAAACAACTTTTTTAATCGAAATAATTAATAGTGATAAATTATTAATTTGAGTGGTTTTAAAGTATATTTAGAATATATTTTTACAATTTAATACAATTTTTGTCATTGGATGTAATTTCACATTTACACCAGACATAAACAAGTGTTAATCTTTTGATAGTTATTATCTCTTAAAAACACGCTATTTGTTGTGACAGTGGAAATTGATTATAAAATTAATTAATGAAACTTATATTTTGGGAATTTTTTAAAATAGAAATCATTTTTGAATTCGGAATATCAATTATAGCTTAGGGTGAAATTTTGGCATTTTTCTGAAAAACTTCAATTTTTGATGAATAGTGAAACTACTAAGTGGTAGTTAAAAAATTAATTTTTCTTCATAAATCTTAATTTTACCGCATCTGTGAATGGAATTTAAAAACTCCGAGAGACACGGTTGATTTCAGTAAGTAAAATGTTGTTCAATGAGATGAAAATAATTTTTGGTGAATAGTGAATTTTTACTTTTAATTACCACGGTTAAAAGTAAATAGGGTAATTAAGGGTAAAAATGATATTAAAATTAACCTAACACATGTCCTAATCCTATTGTACAAGTGTATATCGACCAAAAACAACCTTAAGTGTAAAATATTATCATTTAGGCCCACTTGGAATAGATTAGGACATTTATTATTAATTTATTTAAAGAAGGGTTAAAATAGTTAAAATCAAAGTTTAATAAGTAAATCATTTTTAATATGGGGTTATACATAAGATAAATTCGACTATAAATATTCCTTAGAAAGATAAAAAGCTATCCTACATAAGGGGGTTTTATTTATAATTTTTAGACATTAAATAATTTAATTTATTTATGACACAATGATGATGCAGTAATTATCTTATTGATGAAATATTGACATAATTGATGTTATAAACACCAAAATAAATGTAATTTGAGACTTTTTAGGAATCCCAATAATTTTCTAGGTTACTATGATATATTAGTGTTGATTTAATCAACTTGGTTCGAACATATATATCTGTTATGACTTTCACAAAAATCATATATCAAATAGTGTCAAAATTGACACAAAATAGTTTTTAAATAAAATATTATATTATTAATTGTTATTTTATTCATAAAAATCTAAGGTTCGTCCAAATGACTTATATAAGGATATATATATTAATAATAAACAATTTGGGGTTTGTTTGGCATGTTATAATAAGTGTATTTACCACATAGTGTAAGAAAACAAAAAGACACGGTAAAAGTTAAATTATTTAACTTAGAGTTAAATCTAATTGATAAGGTTAAAATAATACCCCAAACTTGTCTAAATCCTATTGGTTGATAGGATTTCGACCAATACCCACTTTAGCTTCGAAATAATACCCTTTGGAACCATTATAAACCGATTTTGACTTTAATATAAAATAATATTTTGAGATATTCCTAAGGTGCCCCTCTCCTCCCTTATAAAAGGGCACCTCCTTCCCCTCCTCCTCACACCAATTTGAGCACTCAAGCTCGGCCAACCCCTGCCACAATACCTTATCCACTTCACTAGAATAATACTAGAGGTCCTTGTGTTCTTCAAAGACCAATCGTAGTTCCCTAAGTGAAGGATTTAAAGAGGCGTTTCAAAGAAGAGGTAATATCCATTACCGATCTTTTCAATTTATTTCTTCTTCAACTTCTTCTTCTTTAGTTGTTTCATGATAAAATAATAACATCAGTATTACGTACATACTGATATGTTATTATAAATATGAAACAACTCTAATTAACCTTCTATCCATCCTACGGAAATAGGAAATCACCGCGCGTGCGTACGTACGGAATACCGTCTCCACGCGGTGGTGCAATCTATTTTCCGCCACCACCTTAATTGGATGGGTATAATGGTTTAATGAGTAACTATATATTATTATTATAATTTGATATTGATACTGAAATAGTATACATGCACTTAAACACAATTCCATGACCATGAGAACGATATCATCGCTCGTGCGTACGTACGGACTACCATCTCCACGACGCGATGAGATTCATTCTCAATGATTAACCATTCTTGAATTATTATAAAGTATATATAATAAGTTATAATGAAATATATGACATAATAATTATTCTGGAATTATTTATATTTATTTTTATGTCATCTACTTAATTGCATTCAATTCAATAAGGAAACGAAAACAGCGTTCATGCGTACGTACGGACTACCGTCTCCATGAACGGTGTATTTCTTTCCATTTACTGATTTATTATATATGTATATTCTGAATATATATATATATAAATCAGGTTTTATATTTTGTAATTAAGTAATCATGATCTAAGTAATCATATGAATAATTAGAAGTTAAAAACACGAACGACAAATGAAACAATTTTACCCAAAACGCTCTTTAACATGGAATTTACAAAAGAACGGGTAATATAATGTCATAAGTGAACCATATATGATATCATAACAATGAATATGATTCTGTAATAATTAAATGACATTATTTAAATCATTATACAGGAGGTTCGGACACTTACGAAGCAAATCGGACCTAAGGTATGGGGAAATATCACAATCTCATTTTTATCCGAGATTGTTTATACTTTGGAATTTACTGGGGTGTATTTTATCATCCACATCCATGTTTCCTCAATATGTAATATTATTTCCATCCACCTACAATTTTTTAAATCCAATTTTACCCTTCGGTGAATTTTTAGTAAAGGATATGAAAGGAATCTTTTTTCGTTTTTCGTACGAGGTACTTTTTGACTTTTCCGAAAAAAGTACGAAAAGAATGTTTTTTTAACTTATACGGCATGAATGGATTTTTAAAACATTATTTCCAAGAAGATTCCTTTACAAGTTTTCAAGTTTATTTTTAATCAACTTATTTTATTTTAAAGTCGTATGACATGTTATGAAAGGAAAAATGTTTTTGAAGAAGAAAGAATATTTTCCTCAAGAATGGAGTTCAAGTGTTTTATCAAAATTATTTTCCATCTAAGATAATAAAGGGTTCTGTTTTTATCCCTATTATTACATTGATTTGATCATGTTATGATGGAATTATTTTTATGAATTCCTTTATCTTATATGAATTGATTTATGATTTCATGATGTTTAAGATTCCCATTTGTATTACATGGGTTATGCAATGATGTATGGTTTATGATTTTGTGGCACACATAAGAATGGTATCATTATGAGATGGGTGGGACCTATATCTTCCTCCAATGCATTGGGTAAATATTTCATATCTCATGAGATAGACATGACTGAAATGGTAGGTTATACCGGTTCAATGAAACAGGACTGAAACGAGGGTGACTCGATTCAGAAAGGGACTTTGTCCACTAAGATAGTCTTGGCAATGAGTCATGACTAACAAGAAATGATTCTCTATGATTATGTGTATGCCACAAAGCTTCATGTTTTAAGTTATGCTTATTGGGATTTCATTCCACTAATATGATTTATCCCATGATATGAGATGATGCTCTCTTTTGCAGGTTAAGATTTCCAAAAGTTATGTTCTTATGAATATGATGTGATTGATTTTTTCTTTTGCTTACCCTTACTAAGAATTTGCGCTCACCCTTTTATGTTCTCTTTTCCCCAGGATATAAAGAAAGGTTTTAGGTAAAAAAAGGAAGATCTTTATGGGAGATGTTGAAGATCTTTCACCACGATTAGAAGATTATATTCCGAGTTTCCAAAGACACTAAACTATTACGATCCTTGTGTGTGTGTTTTGTACTAATTATTCCGCAAATGTAATGTAATGTCAATGTACGTCAGGCTTCGGGTCTCTACACGAATACTCTATTTTTTTAATCTGTAATAAATATTTTTATTTGTCACATTCTAAAAAGTGAATATAATTTTTTTTAATGAAATGTGACATGGTGGAAAATGTTCTTGATATTTTATTATTTAGAGTATGTCTAAAAGTTTTTATGTTAAGTTGTTATTTTATTCTTCAAGTTTTTCAGGGTCATTAGATTATGAAAAATATTTCTCTTTGTATCGTTGTATTATAATCAATCTTGTTTATATATGTACTTGAGAAGTTATTTACTCAATTATTTTTACCCTTTAAAATAAATATATTTTAATGGAAGAGGGATATTCAGTTAACTATGTAATGATGTGTATTATATTAATTACATAATTTTATAGATAATTCTGATGATGAGTTTTATAGATGAAATGGTCAAATATGGAATTAGCATTATTCGGGTGGTGTATAGTAGTTGAAAAATTCCAAATAGTTGTGGTATTTCTATAAAATCATGAAATAATCTTGAAAATCATGTTGTTATTGATTATTATTTCTATTCAATAGTCTCACAAACCCATATAACCTTAAAACCATGAATACATAAATACAATATTCATATTTTAGATATTTCCTTGTATGCATTCATTCAACATAGTATGGTGATCATATCTGATAAAAAATATCACCCATAATAACATTAAACTTTCCCCTAACATCGATAAAAAAACACAGAATGGAAAAAACCATGTCATAGATTAGAAAACCTATGAAATGATTTTCATCGATGAAAATAAAATTACAAGAAATTTTAAAATACGATTTAATTCACCAAAAGAAATTCCTCATAATAAATACATCTCAACATATTTCCATCTAAAAATAATCAAAACTATATCTTAATTTCAGATTTAAATACACAATTGAGGTTGAAATAAGAAAGAAATTATAATAACATTTTATATTTATCATTCATCCATGACTACCATTATAAATTCCTTTTAATGAATAGAACATTAATCTATAGAACATTCACATGAATACTTTATAAACATAAAAAAAATTCTCCCATCAGTATTTACAATCTATTAATCACCAAAAAGCATAATATCCTCTTTAATATCATTCCATCATCTCTTAACCATACGATAGTATTCATATAAAAAATTTCATCATTTTGAATGATAGAAAAAATAATTTCCCCACAACAATTATGGTGTATGTGTACTTTAACTGTAACGACCCAATCCTTTTGAGTATTATATTAACTTACTATTAATGATTTAATAAGACGTTAATGGTTAATGCAGAAAGAGGAGTCAATGGATTCATCCAGTAGACTCAACCCTTATGAAGCCCACTTATCAGAGCTTGGGAAGGAGGTAGCATCTGTGGGCTTCGCTCTGGACCAAGCCCAAGCCGAACCCCAGCGTGTCAAGCTTGAACGGAAACGCTTGCAGGAGAAGTTCAAGTTAGTGGAGGTTGCTACTAGGGCAATGTTATCTGAGCCTCCCTCAGATTCTCTCACCATAGCACACCTTACACTTAGGTCTTATGCCAGTGTTATAAGGGGATTTGTGATGAGACCCTAGTTTCATTGTGTAATCCTTTCAGGTGAATAAATTGAGATTTCTTCCTTTAGTGATGTTTGTGAAATTTCAAATGTCTAGATAATTTTAGAATGTATTTTATTGATGAATTTTGAAAAAGGGATATTTTGAAATATTTATGTAAACCCTAAATAACTAATGATGTGTAATGATTTTCAGAAAATAGTCTTCTACAAAAGTGTTCATTAAGGAATTTGGAGTCTAATAAGATCAACATAATTTTTGATGAATAGTAAATTATGAATAGTGATTTTACGCTTAGGATTAGTAATGTGACCAAATGGATTAGTAATTTTCACTCAAAGAAAGTTTTAATATAATCTAGGCACCTTGATTAAGTAATGTGATTCAATAAAATGGGTAAATAACGGTTTCATAAATTATTATTCAAGTATTAGTTTTTTCGGATGAATAGTTTTTTTTAATTAAAAATTTAATTAAAAATAATTAGAAAATTATTTTTATAAAAATGACTTTATTTTTGAACTCAGAGCATCGATATTATGTTATGGTAATTTTTGGGGATTTTTCTGAAAAAATAAATTTTCGTTGAATAGTGTATTTATTTAAAAATAAAATTAAAAATATTTAGAAAATTATTTTTATAAAATGGAGTTCATTTTTGAAATCATAGCATTGATATTTGGTTAAGGTGAAATTTTGGGATTATTCTGAGAAAGTTGAATTTTCGGTGAATAGTGAAAGTATAGTTTTTAAGTTACGAGTGTTTAATGACATCATTAAATGATGTATTAAGTATATATTCAATATGGTAGAATTATGAATAGTAAGATAAGGTGTGAGGTGTCCCAAGTGGCCAATACCATGGGCAAATACCATGGGCAAGCCCATGGTTTTGCCAAAACCACTAGTGAGGTGTCCCTTGGCCATTAATGCTTTGTCCCCTCACTTTCCCTATAAATACCCACCCTTTCCTCCCTTAGTTTTCACTCCCAACTCTCCCCCAACGAAGTTCTGGTCTTCTTACCTTCCAAGGAGTCCTCCCAAGGTGCCCCCAAGCCCTCAAGGTCCAATCTTTTGAGTTTCAAGAGTCACGTTTTAAGGTAAGGGATCCGACCCCTCTCTTTCTTTTCATGTAATCTCTTTTATGTCATTCCTATTATGCTCCATGTTTTTATGTGAGAGAATGTTCTTTTATATTTATCTTACTGGCCTTTCATGTTTATATGATGAGAGATCCCCTCTTACTCTCATCATTTCGTTTTATGAAAGTTTAAGTGACGCCGTTAGGCTGCCGAATTTTTAAGGGATTCTTTCACCCTTCTCATTTTTCAAGTTCGATTTTCATGTCAAGTCTTTCAAGTTCCTTTTTATTATGTTGGGGTATGATCTCTATATCTATCATACTGATCTCTTATTATCATATGATGAGGGACCCTATTTGATCTTGTCAAATCATTTTCTTTTGAAGTTAAGTGACGCCGTAAGGCTGCCGAATTTTCATAAGAGAAATATAATCTTTTTTTTCCTTCCATGTTTTTCATTTCAAATGGTATGTCCCTCAAATTTCATTACCATGTCCATATGTCCTTATTAGTCTTTCACCCTACTGTTTTATGGATCATTTATGAGTGGGTGACCCATGTCCCCTCTCATTTCAATGTTTTCTAAAACCCCGAAACTTAGCCGTTATGCTGCAGAATTTTCCCCTCAAAATGCCTCTCTCTTTTCTCAAAAATTATTTTATGTTATAAATTGAATACTCAAAGCTCCTATTTCTACAAGGGTATTCACATATATACCAAAATTTTCTATTTTAAATTCTGGGATTTACATACATGAGACCCACCTTCCTTTTCTGTGGGTTTTAAAGTGATATAAAGATCATGTCTTTAAAGCAGTTTTTAAAAAGTTATGATTATGAAATGAAACCCATTTCCTTTATGCTATATGGGTTATTTATGAAATATTTGATGATGATATATGTGGCTCACATGATAATAAAGGCAAATTTAAGGGTGCGCCCTGATAGCGCTCCAATGCATTGGGTAATGATGTAACCACTAGAGATTACAATTTTCATGATACCTTGGTGAATAACCTTGGTAATTTTCAAATGACACCTTGGGGATGGACCTTGGTGATATGTTCATGATTGTCTATGTTAAATGATGTAGCCACATCTTCAAGTTATGAAAAATGTTATTTTTATTATGAAATTCCTCATGATTTCTTTCTCATGCCTTAAAGTTCTTTTCATGTCCTTATTGAAGTATATCAAGTTCACATGTAAAATGTTCCTCTTGTTTCCCTTATTGGGCCTTCTGCTCACCCTTTCTTTTGATGTATGTCCCCAGGTTATGAGATGCATAATGAACATAGGATGAACTAAAGGAGAAGCCTTTCAAGTGTTTAAGAAGAATGTTTTTATGTTTTTTTTATGTATTATGATCCTTGTTTCCAAGACACTAAACCTTAACGATCCTCAGTTTTGTGTAATGTAATGAAAGTTTATGTTATAAAATGGCAGGATGTTATAGTTGGTATCAAAGGATGGTTTAGTTATTTGTGGAAATTAGGATATAAAAACTTTAGGAAGAACCCTATAGAAAAGTTTAAATATAGGAAAACTTCCTGGTATTTTGGTAAGTATTGAGTAAGTGGTCTATCAAACAAATACATCCCTGTCTGGATACGAGCAGGTAGAGGCGGCTCTGGCACAGATGTACATAGGGGTAAAACCCGAAAACACCGCTTTGAGCTAGACTCGAACGGGAACTGGTGCACGATAACGGGCGTTGCTGCACTCTTGGTTACGACACTCCCGGGGGATATGTTTGGTTAATCACGAGCTTTTTATGAATCATTATGAAAGAATTATAGAAAAGTGCAATTGTATAAGCATGAAGTCTTAGTTAAAAGATACATAAATGAAATAAGTTTCTCACTAAGGTTTTATTCTTTTAGAAAATGGCGGGAAATAGGAGAAACCGTGCCGATGGTGACCGCAATGCACCATGTGCTGACGGCCCTCCGATGGAAGCCGGAATGGAAACATTCATGCGAATGATGAACCAACTGACTCAAGTTATGAGTAATAACTTGAATCAAGGTGAGAGGCCGACCTCACCACGAAGGGAACAACTTTCTGTTGAGTCCTTCATGCGTCAACGACCGCCAACATTCAGTGGATCTACTGACCCATTGGTTGCAGAACAATGGATAAGCTCCATTGAAAAGATCTTTTCTGTACTTCATTGTTCGGAACAAGAAAAAGTCACCCTTGCTGTTTACCGCCTAGAGGGAGAAGCTGATCAGTGGTGGTCACTGATCAAAAACACGAAGCCACGAGGAGAGATGGAAGCTATGGAGTGGGAAGAATTTCGGGGGATTTTCTTTAACAAGTATTTCCCTCGTTCCATGAGAACGAAAATGGAGAAAGAGTTTCTCGAGCTGAAGCAGAAGGAGAACGAATCTGTCGGAAGCTATGAGATGAACTTCACAAGGCTTTCCCGTTATACCTCAAGCTTTTTCATGGACCCTAATGGGAAGGTTGATATATTCTTTGGTGGACTACGACCCCATCTACGGAAGAATCTAGCCAACTGGGACTACGATAGCTATGAAGAAATAGTTCGAAGTGCTATGAAAGTTGAACTAGAGTTTGGGGAGACACAATGGTCTCACAAATCTAATGAGAAGAAGAGAACTCTAGAACCAAGCCTGGGAAGAAGTTTTGATCAGGAAAGAGGTGGAAAGCATATGCAACATGCCACATGCAATAAATGTGGGAAGAAGCATCCGGGGAACTGCTTGATCGGAGGTGGCAAGTGCTATAGGCGTGGAAAAGAAGGCCATATTTCTCGGAATTGTCGTGGTGATGTGAAGCCTCAACTTCCCAACACTAACGACAGAGGAAAGATTGTTCTGGCCCTACTCGAAGTCACATGCTTCAAGTGTGGACATCTTGGGAACTTTGCTAATCAATGTCCATATCTGAGGGCGGTGGAGGGGAATCACCATCAACCTCAGCAGAGGCCAAGGGAGCAAGGTCGTGCTTTCGCTATCACAACAACTGAAGTTGAAGTTCCGAATGATGTGGTAGCAGGTACTCTTGTTGTCCTCTCAAAGCTAGCAAGTGCTTTATTTGATTCTGGTTCTACGCATTCCTTTATTTCTTCCAAGTTTGCAAAGAATATAGAATCAATCCCCGAATTGCTTGAGGTAGAGTTGTCAGTCAAGACTCCAAGTGGGATTATCCATGCATCAACAGTGTTTAGAGACTCTAGTGTTTACTTTGGTGAGCACAATCTTATCACAAATCTAGTAGTCATTCCCATGATGGAATTCGACGTTATACTAGGGATGAACTGGCTCTCAAAGTATAATGCTAAGATCAAATGCAGAAGTAAGGAAATCTCAGTAGTCTTGAATGAACGACCTACAATTATCTTCCGAGGAGAGATATCCCGAACTGATCCCTATCTAGAATCACCTCCTATAGCTTTCTTTATGGAGCTAATCGGTGATGAGGAAGAAGGGAAAGGGAGCATACAAATTGAAGATGTTCCGATTGTTCAGGAATACATGGATGTATTTCCTGAGGAGTTACCTGGACCTCCCCCAGAAAGAGAGGTAGAGTTCTCCATTGAACTCGTACCTGGGTCTCAACCGATATCAAAGACTCCGTATAGAATGGAAAATGTGGAGCTAGAGGAGCTAAAGAAACAACTCCAAGACTTGTTGGAGAAGGGGTTTATCCGACCGAGTGTGTCTCCTTGGGGAGCACCAGTTCTCTTTGTGAAGAAGAAGGATGGATCAATGCGGCTATGCATTGATTATAGAGAACTGAACGGGATCACAGTGAAGAACAGATACCCTCTTCCAAGAATTGATGATTTATTTGACCAACTTCGTGGGGCTCAATTCTTCTCTAAGATTGACCTTCGATCTGGTTATCATCAACTGAGGGTGAAGAAGGAAGATATTCCAAAGACTGTCTTCCGACATGATATGGGAATTATGAGTTTACTGTTATGCCCTTCGTCTTGACTAATGCTCCTGCTATTTTCAAGGATTTGATGAATAGAGTCTTTAAGGACTACCTTGATAACTT
Organism: Viscum album; assembly: GCA_963277665.1. Lineage (NCBI taxonomy): Eukaryota > Viridiplantae > Streptophyta > Magnoliopsida > Santalales > Viscaceae > Viscum > Viscum album. Next base: position 429,739,283 of record OY728123.1, on the reverse strand, counting down.
TGTGGTAGTTTTTATTGATGATATTTTGATATATTCAAAAAGTCGTGAGGAGCATGAAGATCATCTGAGGGTTGTCTTAAAAACTCTACGGAAGGAGAGGCTCTTTGGGAAGTTCAGCAAGTGTGAGTTTTGGTTACAACAAGTGGCTTTCTTGGGGCACATCGTAACCAATGAAGGAATCTTGGTTGACCCTGCAAAGACAATGGTTGTGGAGGAGTGGCCTCAACCCACAACAGTAACTGAGATTCGTAGTTTCCTTGGTTTAGCGGGATATTATAGGAGGTTTGTGAAAAACTTTTCACGGCTTTCTAATCCACTAACCAAGTTGACTCGAAAAGGGGTTATGTTCATCTGGACAATGGAATGCGAGGAAAGTTTCCAAGAGCTGAAGAAGAGATTGGTTACTGCACCTGTGTTGACACTACCCTCTATCGGAGAAGGATTCGTTATTTTTAGCGATGCATCTCTGAAAGGGCTTGGGTGCGTCCTCATGCAAAATGATAAAGTAATTGCTTATGCATCTCGACAGTTGAAGATTCATGAGCAGAATTATCCTACGCATGATCTAGAGCTGGCGGCAGTTGTTTTTTCTCTAAAGATATGGAGGCACTATCTTTATGGGGAGAAATGTGATATATACACTGACCACCAAAGTCTAAAGTATATTTTCACTCAGAAAGAATTGAACATGAGACAAAGGAGATGGTTGGAGCTTATTAAAGACTATGATTTTTCAATTCATTATCACCCTGGAAGAGCAAACAAAGTCGCGGATGCGTTAAGCAGGAAAGATCCTGTTGTTCTGGAAACAATGCGGATCCTGGGAGATCCCTTGATTAAAGATCTAGTAAAACTTGACATGGGAATTATAAGGAAAAGGACATCATCAACCCTATCCCAAATGATTTCTCAACCTTCATTACTAGAGAAGATCAAGAAGGCTAAAAAAGAAGATCCTTTGCTGCAGGAGAAGTTCGAGGCTGTAAAGGATGGGAAGTTCCCTGATTTCAATATTGATCAAGAAGGCGTGTTGAAATTTCGTACAAGACTATGTGTTCCATCTATTCCGGAGATAAAGAAAGAACTGATGGATGAAGCTCATAGCTCCACTTTCTCTATACATCCGGGAAGCACTAAGATTTATAGAGACCTTCGTGATCATTATTGGTGGGATAACATGAAGAGGGAGATTGCCGATTACACTACAAGGTGCCTGGTGTGTCAGCAAGTAAAGGCAGAAAGACAACTTCCTAAGGGGGTATTAAAACCGCTACCCATACCAGTATGGAAGTGGGATAATATCACCATGGACTTTGTAACTGGTCTCCCGAAAACATCCAAAGGAAACAATGCGATATGGGTTATTGTGGACCGTCTCACCAAGACAGCCCATTTTATCTCTATTCGGGAAGATTTCTCTCTGGATCAGCTTGCCAAGATATACGTGAAGGAAGTGGTAAGGATGCATGGGGTACCACTATCCATCGTATCTGATCGTGACCCAAGATTCGCATCAATATTCTGGAGAAGTCTTCAGCATGCTCTGAACACTGAATTGAATTTTAGTACGGCCTATCATCCTCAAAATGATGGCCAATCTGAAAGGACTATTCAGACACTCGAAGACATGTTGAGATTATGCTCAATGGAATTTAAAGGTGGATGGGATCAACACCTCCCATTAGTGGAGTTCTCCTATAACAACAGCTTCCATGCGAGTATTCAGATGGCACCCTATGAAGCTCTGTATGGAAAGCGGTGTAGAACTCCTACTTGTTGGGATGAAACTGGTGAGAGGAAGCTTCTTGGGCCTGATCTCGTGCAAGAGATGACAGAACAGGTTCACGACATCCAACAACACATAAAGGCTGCTCAGAGTCGGCAGAAGAGCTATGCTGACAATCATCGAAGGGACTTGGAGTTTGGTGTTGGTGACAAAGTCTTCCTTCGAATTTCTCCATGGAAGAGAGTCATGCGGTTTGGGAAGAAAGGGAAGCTCAGCCCTAGGTACATTGGCCCCTATGAAATCCTTGATCGCATAGGAGCAGTGGCCTATCGTCAAGCACTTCCACCGAACCTAGCTCAAGTTCATGATGTCTTCCATGTATCTCTCTTGAGGAAGTACATACCCGACCCTTCGCATGTACTGAACCCAGAGGTGGTACAACTTGAACATGACCTCTCTTATGAGGAGCAGCCAGTGGAGATCTTGGACCCTAGAGACAAGGTTCTACGAAACAAGACTACCCACCTTGTGAAAGTGTTGTGGAGGAATCATAAGTATGAAGAAGCGACTTGGGAGCCTGAGGAAACGATGAAGCAAAAGTACCCTCACCTTTTCGGATAGGCCTCAAGTATAAATTTCGGGGACGAAATTTCTTAAGGGGGGAAGAATGTAACGACCCAATCCTTTTGAGTATTATATTAACTTACTCTTAATGATTTAATAAGACGTTAATGGTTAATGCAGAAAGAGGAGTCAATGTCTTCATCCAGTAGACTCAACCCTTATGAAGCCCACTTATCAGAGCTTGGGAAGGAGGTAGCATCTGTGGGCTTCGCTCTGGACTAAGCCCAAGCCGAACTCCAGCATGTCAAGCTTGAACGGAAACGCTTGCAGGAGAAGTTCAAGTTAGTGGAGGTTGCTACTAGGGTAATGTTATCTGAGCCTCCCTCAGATTCTCCCACCATAGCACACCTTACACTTAGGTCTTATGCCAGTGTTATAAGGGGCAATGTGATGAGACCCTAGTTTCCTTGTGTAATCCTTTCGGGTGAATAAATTGAGATTTCTTCCTTTAGTGATGTTTTTGAAATTTCAAATGTCTAGATAATTTTTGAATGTATTTTATTGATGAATTTTGAAAAAGGGATATTTTGAAATATTTATGTAAACTCTAAATAACTAATGATGTGTAATGATTTTCAAAAAATGGTCTTCTACAAAAGTGTTCATTAAGGAATTTGGAGTCTAATAAGATCAACTTAATTTTTGATGAATAGTAAATTATGAATAGTGATTTTACGCTTAGGATTAGTAATGTGACCAAATGGATTAGTAATTTTCACTCAAAGAAAGTTTTAATATAATCTAGGCACCTTGATTAAGTAATGTGATTCAATAAAATGGGTAAATAACGGTTTCATAAATTATTATTCAAGTATTAGTTTTTTCGGATGAATAGTGTTTTTTAACTAAAAATTTAATTAAAAATAATTAGAAAATTATTTTTATAAAAATGACTTTATTTTTGAACTCAGGGCATCGATATTATGTTATGGTAATTTTTGGGGATTTTTCTGAAAAAATAAATTTTCGGTGAATAGTGTATTTATTTAAAAAAAAGAAAATTTATAAAAATATTTTTATAAAATGGAGTTCATTTTTGAAATCATAGCATTGATATTTGGTTAAGGTGAAATTTTGGGATTATTCTGAGAAAGTTGAATTTTCGGTGAATAGTGAAAGTATAGTTTTTAAGTTACGGGTGTTTAATGACATCATTAAATGATGTATTAAGTATATATTCAATATGGTCGAATTATGAATAGTAAGATAAGGTGTGAGGTGTCCCAACTGGCCAATACCATGGGCATATACCATGGGCAAGCCCATGGTTTTGCCAAAACCACTAGTGAGGTGTCCCTTGGCCATTAATGCTTTGTCCCCTCACTTTCCCTATAAATACCCACCCTTTCCTCCCTTAGTTTTCACTCCCAACTCTCCCCCAACGAAGTTCTGGTCTTCTTACCTTCCAAGGAGTCCTCCCAAGGTGCCCCCAAGCCCTCAAGGTCCAATCCTTTGAGTTTCAAGAGTCACGTTTTAAGGTAAGGGATCCGACCCCTCTCTTTCTTTTCATGTAATCTCTTTTATGTCATTCCTATTATGCTCCATGTTTTTATGTGAGAGAATGTTCTTTTATATTTCTCTTACTGCCCTTTCATGTTTATATGATGAGAGATCCCCTCTTACTCTCATCATTTCGTTTTATGAAAGTTTAAGTGACGCCGTTAGGCTGCCGAATTTTTAAGGGATTCTTTCACCCTTCTCATTTTTCAAGTTCGATTTTCATGTCAAGTCTTTCAAGTTCCTTTTTATTATGTTGGGGTATGATATATATATCTATCATAATGATCTCTTATGATCATATTATGAGGGACCCTATTTGATCTTGTCAAATCATTTTCTTTTGAAGTTAAGTGACGCCGTAAGGCTGCCGAATTTTCATAAGAGAAATCTAATCTTTTTTTTCCTTCCATGTTTTTCATTTCAAATGGTATGTCCCTAAAATTTCATTACCATGTCCATATGTCCTTATTACTCTTTCAAACTACTGTTTTATGGATCATTTATGAGTGGGTGACCCATGTCCCCTCTCATTTCAATGTTTTCTAAAACCCCGAAACTTAGCCGTTATGCTGCAGAATTTTCCCCTCAAAATGCCTCTCTCTTTTCTCAAAAATTATTTCATGTTATAAAGTGAATACTCAAAGCTCCTATTTCTACAAGGGTATTCACATATATACCAAAATTTTCTATTTTAAATTCTTGGATTTACATACATGAGACCCACCTTCCTTTTCTGTGGGTTTTAAAGTGATATAAAGATCATGTCTTTAAAGCAGTTTTTAAAAAGTTATGATTATGAAATGAAACCCATTTCCTTTATGCTATATGGGTTATTTATGAAATGTTTGATGATGATATATGTGGCTCACATGATAATAAAGGCAAATTTAAGGGTGCGCCCTGATAGCGCTCCAATGCATTGGGTAATGATGTAACCACTAGAGATTACAATTTTCATGATACCTTGGTGAATAACCTTGGTAAATTTCAAATGACACCTTGGGGATGGACCTTGGTGATATGTTCATGATTGTCTATGTTAAATGATGTAGCCACATATTCAAGTTATGAAAAATGTTATTTTTATTATGAAATGCCTCATGATTTCTTTCTCATGCCTTAAAGTTCTTTTCATGTCCTTATTGAAGTATCTCAAGTTCACATGTAAAATGTTCCTCTTGTTTCCCTTACTGGGCCTTCTGCTCACCCTTTCTTTTGATGTATGTCCCCAGGTTATGAGATGCATAATGAACATAGGATGAACTAAAGGAGAAGCCTTTCAAGTGTTTAAGAAGAATGTTTTTATGTTTTTTTATGTATTATGATCCTTGTTTCCAAGACACTAAACCTTAACGATCCTCAGTTTTGTGTAATGTAATGAAAGTTTATGTTATAAAATGGCGGGATGTTATATTAACAGACAACCTAATAAACATATTCTAATACATAAAATTTATAGTAAAAACCAAGATAATGTTTTTTTATGTAAGTTAAGTCACTACTACCTAGGATAAGTTTAATTATTTAATAATGAAAAATAACAAAAATTAGACATTGGTAGTCTCCTTTAATAATTAACATATATCTTAACATGATCTTACATTATGTTATTCCAATATCAAATCATTTGTACCATTAACAATGTAATTGGATCTTAATCATGCTAAATTATCATGAATTTAACTAACAATGATTAAATATAATGGTGAATGAAAATACTTCACAAAATATTATTTAAATGCTACAGTATTAATGAATGGATGAGAATTATATCTGATGGGAAACACATCCAGGGGTGGATGACCTTATCAGTACACTATAAAAATGAAAATTCAATCACTCAAAATATCTTCTAATGAATAAATGATCTTCTCAGTAAAAATATCTACCGATATGAGAAAATGTTTCTATGGAAAATGTAATTTATCACATGCCTCAATCCTTTATAAAAATACTATTTAAATTAAGGGTAGTTGTGTGAAATAATTATTCATTGAAGCCCCCGATTCATGACCACCAATATAATATAAATCCATTTATGTTGACCATCGGGTTCAATTATTTTGTTGGGAAAAAATTGATAGACTTCATTTTTTTAAAAATATAAAGAAGTGAAAACAAATATATTTAATAAATTGGTAAAAATAGTCCAAAAATCAACAGATATATCTCCAAAAATTAATTATTTAATCTTTAATTTCTACAGTAACCAAGCAGGAGCATCATATTTGGAATTAAATTTATATTATACAAGTTATATGGATACAATCACAGATAAGAACACAATTATAACAATAAAAAAGACTATTCAGTATATATAGATACATATTCTTAGTCATTTAATTATATATTAAGGGTCATGTATGAAACTCATGTAAAAAAATTATACCACTACCTTAGAGAAATATGAGTTCCCATTTGACAACAACTAATTTATATAATTTAAAATATAATAATTAAGAGTATCTATATTAATTATCTAGTCCCTCAATACATTCACAATAGGGTTTCCCAACTAATATTCTTCCACTTTTTTAAATAAGGGAGAGTAAACTATCATTTCATTAAAGAATAATCCGCCACTAACCACATCTAAATCTACCTAAAAACAAAATATTCTACCTCTTCTTCTATCCATCACATAATAACATTTCAACATCACTTATAGGTCATATTGATCAATTCATTGGCCACTATATTTTATTTATAGAGGGTGTTTAAAATTATAATTTCACTATCCTAGAGGTATTAAACCCTTCTATGTTGAGGTATATTCAAATAATTTTTTGATAATATATTGTGAAATATCTTATGATTAATAAAGAAACACCCATCAGTAAATATCTAAATATTGTAATGGATAAAATAATCGTTTCATGCATTAGATCATGAGTGGGATATTTAAAATAATGTGTCCATAAATTTTTCAAACCATGTGACATAAATTTTCACTCTTTAACAAACATACATCCCAAAAGAGGATAGAAATTGTATTAAAACAAAAAAAAGGCATTTATAGTGGGTTGAAAAATAAAATGAAAGACATGATTAAAAAATAAATAATCAAAAGTAGGTGAAAATTTCTCCATCCAAATAGCTGAATAATCATTATTAGATAAAGATGTTAAATTAGTAGTATTATTTATAAATTTTATCACCAAACTCATAAAATAAACACCAAAAAAATAAGACTATATAAATTTAACATATTATTTGAAACATCCTAATCTAGAAAAATATTCCATATTTAATGAATCTATAGATACACTTTGATTTGAAACAACATTTCTATTATATATAACCTCTTCAATCTATGACATTCAATTTGGTAATTTTTTTGTAAATTTTTTTGACGATTATTTAGTATCAATTCCATCATGAATTTTTTTAAATAATAATACATTAAATTCCAAGATAATCAGAAAAATTAAATAAAAAAAGGAACTCTAGGGAAATAAAAACCAATGTATCAATACTATAAATTACACAGATTCATTGATATGTCCAAATGGAATTTCTATAGAGTAAAACATTCTGTAGAAAAATAAAAATATTATCATTTAAATATTATTTTCATTCACACCTATTTGATGATATTCCTATAATAAATCCAAAATTATAAACTAAATAACTCTCATGAACTATATGTATAAAATATGTAATTTAATTTTTTTATCATTTCTTTTTAATTTTATAATTTAGATAGTTCAACTATTAATAGACATCATTTTGAATAAAAAAACTCAAATAGTAATTTGAAGTATTTGATATGTAAAAATGAAAAATGAATAAATATATTTTATTATATTTATTTCAGAATCCTTCACAAGGTTTGGAGGTAGATCTGCAATTTATTCAATTTAAACTATATAAATTACTCTATAACATTAAAAACTCTTCTATTCTAATCTCTAGTGCATCAAACATCAAACTATATATTTATAACATTATTATATAAAGATGTTAATGATATATCTAGATATATATCTTCTAAAGAAAAATAAAATGATCCACTTTTATTTAATTAATTGAAATTCAATTTATATATGTATTTATAAAAACAAAGATAAATATAAGAAATACCGTTCAAATAATGGTATAGTGTAATGTTATATGTAGTCTATTAAGCACTCATGTTATTTACTATCTTCCAAGAAACATCTAAAAAACATGAAAAACATTCCTGAATATAGGTTTACCACCCAAAATGTTAGAAAGAATGAGGGGTCTTGATTTCGTTCTTCCATTAGTTCTAATCCCCAAACTACTAATTGAATTATAATTCGCAAGCATCAATTTGTATCTATTAGGAAACATGATGGTATATTGTACCAATAATAACTTAGAGTAATCCATGAGTAGGAAAGTTCATCACATAAAGATTCAAAAATCATATTAATGGATCATATCATTCTTAAGGAAACAAAAAACATATTCCCCATTATAATCAAAGGGTGTGAGGGAATGAAAAATCTCATTGTGGTATTTTTTTACTTCTCTAAACCAATGGTCCAATTAATCACTAATCATCAACTAAAATTTTTTTTAAATATTAATTTCATTTGGTTTTTTAATATAATATTTTTTAAATTTTCCCATGGTCATAAAATCATGTTTACATTTTCCATACTGATATGAAGGGAACATGAATAAATATCTTCTATAATCACCAATGAGAAAACCAATGTAATATTATTCCTGATAAAGTTTCAAAAATGAAAACAGATATATCAAAAAAAAAGATATATAATATTTTTAATCAATGTAAACATCATAAATAAAAATTTAAACTAATATCAGATCTATTAATTACACTCTAAATCTATATGGAACACTGATAGGTTTACTTTTCCATATAAATTATCTTCTCCATAGTCATATTAATAACTTCAAAAATCCCCATTACAATTTTAAAAATTTATATTGTGAAAGAACATTATTGTCACGGAATATGTAAGAATAATTATCTCTGAAATTGAGATTCACTAATCTTATTTTCAAGATATAAATATGATTAAATCCCTAGTAAATCCATGGATTTAAATACAAATTATTATACATGAAATCCCTTATATCTAGTTACCAAGAACTCGAAATGTATCTCTAATAAGAAATTTGATAAGAGATGCCATCTATTGGGTTACAAGCAAATCCAGTCCCATTAAATTTTATGAATATCATGATCACCAAGATAAAAACATCCACCCATAAAGATACTCCATATAGTGAATTTTCCATCAATGACATCTAAAAGAAATACTCTTGATAAATCTTCTTAAATTAAATTCTCACCTCCTCCATCTAGTTCATAGTTTTCTAATTAGAAATAAACCACTAACATATCAATAATATAAAAATCTAGAACTACTTTAAGGTATATATAAATTCATAATAACTACTAGATCGATCAAACCAACCAACTTTAATATATTATTATTTGATAAAAAATTAATATCAATAAACAATAATAAATAATAAGGATAAAGATATAAAATAGTTTTAAATTCAATCAAAGTGTAACCAATTTTTCATAATTAACAAATAAAAAAATAAATGAATTCATCATGACCTACTAGTTTATGTTTGATATCCACACTAATAATACTCCCAATAAATAATAAATCATCCCTTGGGTAAATTTTTATGATAATCAATGTCTCAACCTTGAAATATATTTTCCACCAAAAATTTTACTAGTTTTTATTATGTAAATTTTTTTATGTTTTATCATAGGGTTTATATACAATTGAAAAACATATTTCTTCAATTCCATTTCTAAAATTTGTCAAAAACATAAATATAATACAATTTCATGAAATAAATTTCATCCTTGACTCATAAAAATCCATAATGAGATCAACACTACCCCAAATCGCGACTCCAATAGTCCATATGGGAGGTATGTATCCCTATGTATAAGGAATCTTTGTTTTAATGAATGTTATATTTAAATTTTTATTGTATTTTATATTATTTTGAATTATGTTGGGGTGAATGTTGCATTTCTTATTTTGAAAAAGTAGTTCGGTAGATTTTGTAGTTTTTTTTCTATAAATATATTAAAAAGACCATCATGTTATCAATAATATGCTAAAATTTACCCCAAAGATGGGGAAGATGAGTTGAATTTATAAAAAATATACTAGATGGTTGTTTGGGTTATATTTAGTGGTTAGTAAATATATTTTATATGGTATCTAGACACATGATTCTATTTATTCTTAGGCAGTTTTTATAATTGATAAGTTTTTTTAAAAAATTATATGTCTTGAAAAAAACTAAATTCCTTTCATTCTTATTCCATGGATAATTAAAATGAAACCAAAACTCTAAAATCACTACCCTTCAATCAATAAATATAAAAATACATTTATTGAGTATTTCTATATAGAAACATGAACTTCCATTGTTTTGGTCTCATTATAATATGATATAAATAATCCAAATCACATTATGTTATGCCATCATGGATTAAAAAGTTTCACATTTTTATATTATTTAATACTTATAGTATTATGAATAATGTGTATAGTGTTTGATGTGGAGTTAGAGGTTCATTGTTTTTTATATGTTTCATTTATATTTTAGTTGATGTCACTCTCCAATTGGGATTTAATTGATTGTTTTATTATAATAGTAAAATTATATTTTAATAGATGTTTCATATAAAATTATTATGTTTCGATTCTACTTAAATTCAAATAAAATATTTTTAGAAATTTTTTACGTGTTAAAAAATATTTCATATCATATTCATGGTTGAAATTGTGATTTTTCATGGGTAAAATATTGTTTCATAAAGAGATATGGTTAATTCAATTTTTATTTTTATTTCAAAAATAATAATCATATAAAATGAATAGTCTATGGTTATTAATAATTATATATTAACTATATATATGAAAATTTAAACTAAAATTTTAATATAAAATGAGGATACTAAAATTTTATAACAATACATTAAAATCATGTTTTTTTCTTAAGACATATAATCATATATTAAAAATGAGTGACTTGTTTGTGCATAATAATTAGATAATAATAGAGGTTTCATTTGCTAAATTTTAATATTTTTTGTGACAAAAACATATACCATCTATTGGGAAAAATACTTAACATTACCCAAATTATTGTCATCCTTCAGTTTATATTTGACATTAGATTATGATACATGAGCAAGGGGTTTTGTCAATGACAGGTTTTTGTCCTAGTTTTATGTAATATTCAATTTTGAAACATAACACTTATGTAATCCATGTGTTGTTCTATCATGTTTCTTAACCTATATTTAATTAATTTACCAAAATCTAATATAGTATGTACTTGTTATTTAATTGGCTTTTTTAGTGATTAATAGATTAAATTTCATACTATAAATGTTAATAATAAATCATTTAATAAATTTACACTATTTGAATATGATTAAATAATATTTTATGTGATGTTAAATGGCTGTTGAGATTTCTACATGAATTTTATATCACACTCTTTGTGTTTCTAAACCTTGTGTACAAACGGATTTTAGGTATGATGTCACATATAAAGTAAATGTTACTTATTAATTCAGTTTTTTTCTAAGGAAATATTATATGTAATTCCTTATGCATTTTTATTTTCATAGTAAGTTTCTCACAATTTATTTTCCTGTCCCTTTCAATTATATTTACAAAAATTAGTAATTGGGATTAATTTGGAGACAACATTTGCATAAAAAGTACATATATGATTTTTAGAGAATTTTTTCACATGTTATAGTGATATTAATGTTTATTTATATTAATTTTTTGAAATTTATTTTACATGATTTCATACTTATTCAAATATCCTTGGAATAAAAATCACTGCCGAAGATATATATATATATATTTATATAACCCTAGTTTTAGATACTATTATCTAGTGATGTGAGAGTAAACATAAAATTATATGAAAATTTGTTTCTGAAGAACAATAATATTTATGTACACAATTAAAAAATTTATTTTTTCCAATAAATTTTCAGAGATATAGACATTTAGAGAGTTGGTAGAGTACAGAGTAGAGGACGAGAACTCATTTAAAATCTATGTGTGAGTTCCTAGAAAACACAATAATAGTGGATGTCCCTATATCTAGGGTAGCATTTGATTATATATCATCACATTATAAATGATATTTGGGGCACTATATTCAGTATAATTAAGAGTCAATGTAACAACCCAAATTTTTATTAATAAAAATTGATCTTTATTTAAGTAAATATCTCAAAATGGTTATATAACATATTCACTTATTTTTTTTATGATACTGGATTTAAAAATACCATTAACAATTTTTACCATTCCTAATATAGCTATTGAACAGTGATCACATGATTAGTATAAATATAGGGATTTAGGAAATACAATTTACTCTGAGAAAGTAAGTGATGGCCTCATCTAGTACAATTTTTCCATAAGAAGCCCATTTGATGAAACTCGATAAGGAGGTTGAATCAATAGGCTTAGGTCTAGACCAAGAAATATCAGAGCTTCAACATGTTAAGCATGAACTTAATCGCCTACGGGAAATGTGGAAGTTGATATTGTATATGACCTAAACTATGTTATCTGAGCCTCCCAAAGAGTCCCTCACCATCACAAACCATACCCATCAGTCTTATGTTGGTGTTATAAGTGGTTATGTAAAAAGACCTTAGAATAATTATTATAGGCATTATTTTTTGAATAAAATAAATAATATACATTCATTTTATTATTGTTACTATAGAAATAGTTTTTAAATCACAAATAGTATTTTTAGTTAAGATTATATTAAGAATTATATTTTAAGGAATTATTGGATTTTTTTGAATTAAATATTATTTTAAAAAGATATTATTATTACTAAATTTATTTTTATTAAATATAAATGATCGTATAATTTTAATGAATACAACTGTAATTTTTAATTAATACTTGAAAGATGTTTCTGAAAAAACCCATGAATTTTGATAAAATTTCAATTTTTATTTTAAAAGATAAAATTGAAATAATTAGAAAATTATTTAGATAAATTGATTATTATTTTTTATATCAAGATGTCAGAATTATCAAATGGTGAATCTTTCATAATTTTTTGAGAGAGTCAAATTTTTGGCTGAAAAATTAAATATCGTATAATTATATAATGTATTTTATGACATCATAATTACCTAATTATTATGTAATATAATACTATAAATGGGTTGTTTCAGCCAATATATGTTTTAAATATTAAATAATATGATTTTAGGTTTGTTTGATATATTTTACAAAGCTTTAATGGACCCTCCGAGGCTTATAAAATATTTTAACCATTTAAAATGTTTTCTTGGAGAGTGTGACTCCTCTCCACATAAGCAAGCCTAATATTATAAAATGTTCGGCCAATGTATTAATAAAAAAATTTCTTCTAATCCCCTTTGGCAGAAATTATGGGCTAAAATAATGGGTTGGATTGTGGTTTGGATTTGTTTAATGCGTGTTTTACAAAACCTAAATAATAATGAATTCCCTCTATTTTCTTACATAAAACAACCCAAGAACCCACCTCCTATTCACTAATAAAGACCAAACCCTGACCTACTCTATCTATAGTCCTCTTAAAGAACCCCAAGCTCCCATGAAGGCTCTCTCCAGCCTCTCCCAATCCACTGGGATCATACTTCCAATTAAGGGATTTATTCCTTTCTCATTTTCTCCAAATTGCATTATATTGTTATACATTTTTTCAATTAATAATATGGGGTATGATTTCTCACCTCCCCCACACTTTCCTCCATATTTTTTTTAAATTATTAGATACCCCATTACCTCTCATTAATTTCTCCCATATACACCTATTACCATGCCATAATTCCGTAAAAGATTTCTCTCTCCCCATTTACATTCATGAAATTCTTTCATATTATGAATAATAATTCCATTACATATTTTGGGACATATATACATACAACACTATTACTGTCAATTTAATTTACATATTATGGGACACTAAATTCTCCCTCATCAACAATTTTTATGAGTTCTTATGTCACGCCATCAAGCTACAAATTTGAACTGTGATTTCCCATACCAATGTCATTATGTATTGAATACCATGCTGATTTCTCTTTTAAGGGTATGAACCATTATTCACATTTAAATACTGATTATGGAGTTTCATGTATTAATTACACATTCCTTTATTATTTAATAAATTATTAATTTTAATGAATCCATGTTATATGTTCCATGTGTCACAATTAGGCATTAAATGAAATGATTAAGATGGGTGAACCCTAATAGCACTCCAATACATTGGCTAAAGATTATTATCATGATACATTAAGTGAAATGTGGGTTTACTCATGAAAATTCAAGTGAAATTAAGGTTTAATCATGCTCCATGTGAAATGGTCCTTAGCTCATGTTAATATCATGTGAAATGTTGTTTCCACATTTCCACGTTATGATAATTATGCTACATCATGCCTTTATGTTAATTTTTATCTGATCGTCCATTGATATGCCTATTCCAAAAAAGTAATGTATTCTTCATGATATTACTTGTTTACTCCCCTACTAGGATTTATTTATCACCATTTTCTTATGCATGTCTTTGTGTAATCCCCTATAATGCTAGGTATGAAAGAATGATGTTATCATGTAAAAGAATTTTTCAATAAAGATATTGTATTTTTTGTTCCATGTCATTATGTAATGTTCCTAAGCCCCAATGATAGTAGACCTCTCAAACATCAATCTTATATTAATTGAATATTTTTTTAATAAACAATGATTAGGTTTGATATAAAGAGTAGGTTTGTTGTAGTCTGTTATGGGTCATCCATGCATGGTTATGGAACTTAAGGAAATGGAATTTGTTTGTGTGTTCATGCTTATGTAATTGATAGGTTTTTTTATTTTTTTTAAATGTGTAAATAATTATTAAAACAATTATTTTTTATTTAACAATTCATTATAGAAAAATAAAATAATTGTAATCTATTAAATTATCTTAGTTAAATAATTTTATTGATATATTTTGGAAAACATCATTATATATATGTGTAGTAAATGATCAATTGTGATTTAGATTGAGGAAAAAAAGTAATGATTATTAATAACATCAATGTAGTTTTTTCTAGAATCTTAGATCCATTGAAAATTATTAACCTTCCTTATGGGGATGATGTAAAGTATGAGTAATATGACAAGCAGAATATGGAGGGAGAAGCTATGTATTTACTAGCTATGGGAGAAACTGAGAATTTAGTGCAAAAAATGAGTATGAGTCTTGTTAATGTGATTTATAATTACAATAGAAGACCATATCAGGTTTTCGGATGGGTTATTGCTGTAATTTATGACTTTTTAATGCATTATACTTCTTTCAATATGATATATTTTGAGACTTATGGTTAGAGGGAGAATACAGTGTGTATTATTAGGATATTTGAGATGGTAGATACAACATAAGAGAAAGAATTGGATCTTGTGAGCTTTATACTCATTATACTAGTACAATACTGGTGAGATATTCTTTTTTGGATTAAAATAATTGATGGAATTTAATGGTATTTTTCTCCAACACTCTCCTTTAATATGTTTTATCTACAAATGTTAGGGATGGATAATTGTAAAAAATGATAATTGTTAAACATATTGTCTTTATTCCTTTCTCTAAAAAATGTTATGTGTTTTTTCCCACATTCACAAAAGTGGTGAACAAATCATTCTTAGATAAAAATAAATTTAATGAATAATGAATGGTTTTAGTGAAAGGTAAAATATTTTGGAGTAGTGAAAAGATGGATATGGATTATTATTATTATAGAGATAACGAGATATCATGTGGTAAGGGGGAACTTTTTACGTTCTTTTTATAAAGGTAGGGGTCCACAGAAGATCTATCCATGTTGAGAAAAATTGCATACCTCGGCTCTAGGACCATGATTGTAGATGTAGTATCATATTAATATTAACATATTATATATGTATAATTTTTTGATTAAGGGATCCAATAGGGTTGGTGGGAAAGATTCATATTCTAATGAGTAATTTAATGGATCGGCTAGGTCACCATAGTAGAGAGTGAGTCATATGTAATCTGGGATGTCTTTACATAGATGATAAAAATATTTTTAGGGAAAGGCTAAATAAGGATAAAAAGTCAATGAGAGTCATGTGACCCATCATAAGAGTATAAGAGCATGTTTTATTCTATTATATTCTATAGAGTAAGTACATACCATTATTAGTGAACTTTATTCAACGATAAGATTTACTTTTTTAGTCACCAATACACTATCTAATGTGTTATTTAATATTAATGTTTATTATTCATTAATTATTGGTTTTTAGTTTCTAAATTGGTTGTTATTATAGAGTTTTTATATATATGTTTGGCTATGAATACTCTATTAGGAATAAGAGAGTTTCCCATAAAAATATTCCTAGGTTGTGACACTAATATTTGGAAATTTAAACAACATTATGAATTTTTTATTTTGGATATAAAGGTATTCTCAGTAATTAATGGAAGGGATTACTTGACACATTTCTTTGGGAATCCTGACTTTTAATGGATCCATGATTCCTTTTTCCCATATTATATTGAACATTATGATTTTAAAGGAGCGTGTGATTACAATTCCCTATAGGATGGCTATGATTTGTAGAAACCATAGATGATCACAGAATAGGCGAAAAGGTTTTTTTCTTGGATTAACTGATGGCATTAGTAGTGGTTTTTTTTCCTTTTGTTCTCAAATATAAATACTACAAATAATCCTAATCTTGTTGATGACAAAATTGTGATGAAATTAGAGTCTATATTAAGTATTCATGGAAACTATATAACTATGTTAGAAATATTATTCAATAACAAGTAATATTCCTACCAACAATGCTTCTCTAAGGATTAGAAATTTAATATTTATAGTGTTATATGGAAAGGAAGTATAAATTTCTACTAAACATCATATTTCAATCATAAAGGGTTGCATCACAAAATAATTATTTATTATAGAAAAGTTATTCAACCACCTTTATTTTTGAGGGAATATTTATTTTAAATGGAATGACTTTTTACAACCCATATAGGTCCTTAATGAAAGAGTAATTGACAATGATAAATAAAATCAATCACAAATAGGATTGGATGATTTTTTTTGAATGAATGAATTTTTCTATCATAAATATTCATTTCATTAAATAATTTTTTGAATGGGAATATCCATTTCAGTATAAATCGGTTTGTGTAAATAATTATTTTTGATGAAATTCTTATTCCTATCAAAAGTTGTCTCTATACTAATGGATTTTACAAAATAAATATTATTGAAAAATATTTTCCAAAATTGAAAATTTCAATCACAAATACTTGTCAGATAAGTGATAATTTTTTTTGTCATAGGTATTTATTAAGAGGGATATCCCCTTCATCAAAATAAAACAATCACAATAAATAATTTTATTGAAAATACACCATGAAAATAGTTTAATGGAATGTAGTTTCCTTATAGATTAGTTTATTTCAAAAATCATATCATATAAAACTATAAGTATGCATGAACCCTCTCGTCCACCTTGATCTAAATTTATTATTTTACCACTATCTCTCTTAACTCCATCTTTTTATTTTGCCAATTAATTTAAGGATTATAGATCAACTATTTGTGATCTAATTAAAAGTTTTAAAGTATTGTTTAAAATAAATTAATTATAATTAATTTGAAGTACGTATTTTTTTCTTGATTACAAATTGTTTGTTATCCTAATCTATTAAGGATTAATTATATATTTATATTAGACTATTAATTATTACCATTTAACTATTGTTTTGTTCATAGTGAAATTTACGATATTTTTAAATATTAATATATATTACAAATACAAAAACCTTATTAAAAATGATTTTTAAAATTTTAGTTAAATAATATTAATATTATTATAAATTAGAATTTAAATAATTATATGACTATAAAATTAAATATTTTATAAAAAAATTAAATAAAAAATATTTTTAATATTTACAAAATGTGTCTAAAATAATAAATATTAGTTATAATTTTGAAAATTTAAAAAATAAGTATAATTGCTAAAATTGGCATATAATAATAAAATTATTAACAATATAAAATAATAAATTACCATAAATTGATATAAATTATATATACTTATTTAAAAAATACAAGTTAATTTTTATTAAGAGAATATAATAAAAATATGAAAAAATTATTATAAATTATAATTATAAAATAAATAAATAGTAATTGTTATATGTTAGTAAAATTAATCTAAATTGTTATAAAATAATATATGTTAGTTAAAATTAGAAATAAATAATAATGATATGAATTTTTTAATTTAAAAATGAATAAAAATGAATCATTGTTAATTATTTAAAAGAACAATAAATGAGAAAACAATCTCAAATGATAAATTCATGTAGAAATTAAGAAAAAATAATAAATATATATATTAATATATAATAAATAATAAATTACTAGTCCTTATTTGTTATAAATTATCATTAATTCTTGATATTATTCTGAAATATAAAATTATTAGAAACATGTCGAAAAAAATAATTATTATATAAATACTTGAATAGAAATAATAATATATGACAAATAGATATTCATTAACTATTATGGATTACCATGATTTATATTAAATAATCTTTACAAAATAAATATTTATGAAAAATTATAATTATAATATGGTAATTCTAACTATTTAGTTAAGAAAACTAAAAATAATAATATGTAATTATTATTAAGGTAATATTTTATTAAATGGTAATATTATTAAATAATAAGAAATTTATTTATATCATCTTAAATTATTTAAAATTATTATTTTAATTATAAAAAATATTTTTATAAAAGAATAATTTTTTTATACTAATAAAAAAATATATATATACTAAAAAATATTATCTAAAAATAATGAAAAAATATTTATATTAAATTAGTAAATTAAGTAATATAATAATATATGATTTAAAATAAAAAATATATTCATTAAAAATAAGAAAATAATAGAAAAAATACAACATAATGAAAAATAGTAAATAAATAATTATTTTTATTATAAATTAGTATATATTTTTTATATTATTTATATTAATAAAATAATAAAAATTGGTTCAAAATTAAAAAACATTAATAAAATGTAAGACAAAATCATTAAAAAGTAAAATATATTTTATTATCGATAATAATTAATAAATAATATTTTGTTGTAAATTAATTAAACAAATATAAAATATTCAGTTTTAAAAAATTTAACATGAAATACAACTAATAATATATTATCAAATATTTTATTTAATTAATAGAATAAAATTAGTAACGAAAACTAATAAAATATTATAAAAATATTATTTAAAATTACTTTATTATATCATATTCTTTTAAAAAAAATATAAAATGTCAAATTTTTAGAATATAACAAAATTTCATATTATGATGGTCATATAGTTCACCAAAAATAGTTTCACATGAGCAAGACACATTTGAGAATAAAAAAGTTAATGTCCATCAAAATATGTTTTATTTGTTACTGATATTTAAATATATCTGAAATATATTTTGGGATATAGTCCATCCGAAGTTATTCCATGAAAGAAATACTAACTGAAAATGGTTAAATATGTAGAAATTATAATTAAAAATTATTAATATTTTAATAATATGTATGTTACAAAAATAATTTATTAAATAATTTATGATATCCAATAAATAAATGAACTAATAATTTCAAAATTTATAATAATATATTTTCATTGGTATTTGGTAAAATATTTCATGTTTTCCAATAAATAATAATTAACTAGTAAATCAAAAAATAATGAGTAAAAATATATTTTAAAAAAATTAACAATTATTTCTGTCTGACTAAATTGTTTAATTCTTTTTAACATTTTAATTAATAAACTGATTTCAATATTTTAATTTAAAATGATTGATCCATAAAAAAGACATGGATTTTTTTAAGAGAACATGATTTGAAAAATCATCGATGAAATTGACATGCATTATGTAAATTTCACCTTACATTAACAGAATCAAAATTTTTATTTTGTTTTCATTGCAAAATTTATAATTTCAATAAATGGAATAACTTAGTCTCTGTGTAAGAAATGTGATCATAAGAGATTTGAATTATTTGATCATGTTATGATTTAGTTATTAATTTTTTGTTCTCTAAAAAAAAATATATTTTTTGTATCAACATGATGAATGTAATTCCTACTAAAATTTGAATTGTTTTATTCTGGATCTATAAAATTTTAAAATAGTATTTCTTGAGATTGATAACCTATCCATTCAAAAAAAAATATAATTTTAATCATGAATTATAACCATATTAACATTATAATTTATTAAAATATAGTAAGGATGTCTTATATCAAAGATGAAGGATTTTAAAATATGACTCTATCAAAATAAATTCTATCTATTCAATTAGATATTAGGATGTGATTTTTTATCTACATTTTTCTTTTGTTCGGTAATTATTTTTTTAAAGAAATATGTTGAATACAAATTTCTATAAATGTAACTAGTTATTTCATAATTAGGTTCTTTTTTATCTTAAGATTGATTCACACTAATAGGAGTTCTTCTTACATTATGATGGATACGAGTTGTCAGTTATTTATCGTATGAATGTAAATTCAGGGAAAAATGTTTTACAATATATAATTTCTATATTTAACCCTTTTAAATAATTTTATTATTTACTAATAAAATTAATATTTTATAATTTATGTATTATAGGAAACTGATGTAAATTGATGACATATCATTGACCAAATATTTCTATTAATAAATTCATAAATCATCTTTGGGATGGTGATTCAAGGAAATAAATTGATATGGTATATCCATTTTATTCATTGTGACTACATAACATATGGTAAGGTATTTATACAAATGGTTTTTGTGCATTTGGTTCATACGATAGTTAATATTCTCATTAGCCAATTTGTTTACATGATAAAACATACCTACTTCAATATTAATGAAGGAACCACATATATTTTTTTACTAATAAGATGAATTCCACAAAAAAATAATAAAAATATTAATATGAGGTCATTGATTAATGTTTTTATTTTTATTATATAGTGATATTATAGTTATATATGATCATGTTGTAGAAAATAATTTTAACCAAAATTGTGCATTATTGTGGAAAATCAATGAATTTCCATTTAATAGCATGTTATTGAGATTGACTACTCTTTTCCTAAAAATATATTCTTATTTCATTAGTGAAAGGAAATATTATATAATTATAAATGGAATAAAACCATTCATCCAACTATAATTTCATATTATTATTTAACATTTCACTTATTTAAGTTATAAAAATAAATTTAAAAAAGGTGTAATTGGAAGAGATAGACCTCCAAAGGTTTTCATAGGAATTAAAGTAAATGTTATCAACCATTAATTAAAGTAAATTAATTATTTACAAAAATATAATCCTATAAAAGTTTTATTTGTTTTTGATCACAATTAGATAATGTGAATTAGTATTTGGGATCGTCCATAGTGGTTATATCTTTCGGTTCTCCATATGATATATGTAAATAATATTAAGAAGAATAGTTTGGATAACATGTTTATTCTATCTTGGACACAACAATAAAAAATAAAAATACTTTATATTTATGGAAATATGTTTCTAAAATTTCAATGCATCCTATAATTTACTTATTTAAAAAGGCATATAATAATATTAATTGATGTTATAAAGTATCTTATTCATATTTGAATGAATATATTTGATTATACAATCAGTAGATTTTATAATTTCGTTTATCAAATAAATATTTTTCAATATTTTCCCATTGTATAAGAAATTATTGTATTACTAGGTCATAAATTTATGATTTTAAATTTAAAAGAGAATGATTGTTGTCTATTATTTATAAGGGGTATTTTAATTATTTTATTTGGACTAGTTGACTAAAATATCAAAAATAATTAGTACATTTGAGTTATAAATATAAACTATGATTCCTTGAGTTCTATATAAAATGATTTTATTCAAATTTCACATAAATTCATATAGTTATTTCCAGTGGATATTTTAATATAAGGGATCATTTTATATTACATTTTTCGTAAGAATAAAAATATATTGGGTCATTAAAATTTCAATGAATTCAACCATATAGTATATATATATGTTCAAAAATTGAAAATGAAGGTATGGAATAATGAATTACTGAAATGGAATATTACAGAGGCATTCTTGTATATGAAATTTCAAATTTCAAATTGTATTATTTCTAATTTGAATATCCTTCAAAACATAATCAAATCAGTTTATATGAGATAAATGATGGTGATGTCACATACTACATATTTTTTAGATGATAATTAACCTTATTTTTGTTTCATTATAGATAATGAAATATGGGTTTCAAATAAAAAACAAGAAAATAGATTGTACATAAGTTCATCTCAATTCTAAAAAAATGACATGGTTTTTACACTAATTTATAATTTTCCATATACATTTTTTAAATATTGTTAAAAAATAAATTTAATTATTGATCTTATATATTATTTGATGATTATATTAATATTATCTAAAAACTACCTCACATGCCTTATAATAGTGCTGATATTTTAACTTTTCATAACAGTTACAAATACAATAAGTTAAATTGTTAACAATTTAACTTTTAAAATCAATTTTATTTTTTATTTTTTATTTTTTCATGTTTTGAAATATGTAAATAAAATTAACAGTCAATTATGTGCACTGAATGAACCACCATACAAATTGGAAAAATATTGCAATGTCTATGTTGTTAATGGATTTTAATTTTATACATGTATATATAGTGAAAAAACAGAGTGAATGGTGGTCTTAGTTTAAAAATATATCATCGTTACGAATGTGATGTTTACTTTTTTGGAAGGAAGGATGAAATATTTTAGTTAAGTTATCAACGTTACAATTATATAATAATGATAAAATGAAATGGTTTTGATACTAATCAAGTCTTACACATTCATCAACTATATTTAGTCATTGATATTTATTATAAAGTTATTCATTCATCATATGAACCCTTTTTTATAGAACATGAAGCACATCATATTTATTATGAAAATTAATATACTACTTCAATGTATTTAAATGGGTCGTTGGGAGTAAAAATATTTAAATATCATGAAAATGATTTTATGTAATAAGGATTAAGTTTATTAAAAGTGAATGATAATAAATTTTTTCAAGAAACATATCCATATACATCTATTACATGAATATATATGGATATCAATTATTACATCCTAGAGTAATGAGAAAATGGTGTTAAAAATGTCAATGTTGTAACCAATAAATTTAAAATAATTTGTGATGATGAAATTGAGGCTCGTGTAGAAATTATTGAAATTTTTATACAAGATAAATTATTTTTCATTGATTAATATAATGATAAATATTAAGATGAATAATGATGTATTAAATTATATTTATAGTCTAAATCAATATTTTTGACCCAAAATAAAAATTTATTAGTTCATCTTATTTGAAATATTTATTAACAATAATTTTCTAGTAAAATTATTTTCAATCATTTTATTTCCAAAAAGTTCATCAATTTTTATATATAATTAGGAATTTGTTATAAAATTTGTAATATGATTTTAATATCTAAGGTGATGTTTTATGGGATGATTCATTTCATGAATTTGGATGAGGTATATGTTTACAAGCCTCATATTTCATCATTCGATGTGTTTTGTTAGAACAAGATACAAGGAGGAGTTGAGGCCTTGAATGAATATTAATTCCAAATCCCAATACAATGTGACTACCATAACATTATTTTTATCAACATCATGAAGGGTTATTTAAAATAATAATATACATAATGTGAATTTATATTAATCTATTTATCAGTAATGCTACTCATTATTCTAATTTCCATAGTTTTTTACTACACTACATTTTAAAGGCTGCTGTAATTTCATTAATATTTTTTTTGGTTTTGTTGGTGTCATGAGATTAGTTTTTTTTTCAATGTGAACCATCAATCGTTCAATTACTAGATGATATGTAAATAAATAATTTTTTTAAAAAATAAAATTTATATCATTTTTAATTTTCAATATTATTTATTTATTTTATTGTTCATGGAATCATTTTAACGGTAGCATGAAATCATCCTTCTATGAGGCCTGTGAGGTTTGGGTATGTGACCATTTTAATTTTATTTTTCAAAAACTTCCTAAGAGAGCTATAGAGGGAGAATATGTGGCTATCATTCACATATCTTATATGCCTAAATAAACATATTACATACCCAACCAAGCTAAGGAGGTATTGGGTACTTACAGGGTATATGAGATCTCTTGTAAGAGAGAATCTTCTAGTTGATAGAATTAATGGAGACAAGATGTCACCGATAATGATGGGAGTGGTAAATTTTTTAGATGTAATTGAACGGTTGTATATAATATCATTTCATAATTTATAGTTGTATATATTTAATACAAATTTTATCTAATAAATTAATGTTGTCGGTAATTGATCTAGTTATTACAATATCTGATGTGTATAAAATGATGTACACTGATAATGGTACCCGATAGACAACTGGTGATAGATGCAAAGATATTACAGTTAGATTTTTATTTTAATTTTTCGGATTACAAAACAAAATTATTTGAACCACTTTAATGATTATTTATATGTTATTAGAATACATATGAGACAATGATTTTTAATAATTTGGATATGTTTAGACTAAGTTGGATGATTATTATTTTGATTAATGAATGTTGGATAAAGATGATTTTTTGGATGGATTGATTTTTTATGACTTTGGATGGTTTTTTATAGTTGTATTTTGGAATAATTACCTAAAATTTTATTTTCATGTGATTAATCGAATGAGTAATCAGTGCGTATGATTGGACACTACGTTCATATGAATGTTTTACATTAAAACCCATATAATTCTCTATCGATCTTAATAATAAATGCATTATAATGATGTAATCATACTACCATGGGTTTTTAGAAGTAGAAAAATAAATTTAATTTTCTAATGTTTCTGAGAAGGTTAATCTTTTGACACATTGAACCTCAGATTCTGATTCATTATATGGATAAGTTTTTTGATGATTCATTTTCTAAATTTGATTCTTGGACTTTTCGCTAATCATATTAGATTCATCATATTCAAATCATTTTTCATTCATTTAGTTATAAAATTTTGTCTCTTGTTATTATGATTTCTATAATGTTTTGTAGATAAAAATGGGACATTATTTTGAAGTGGGTTTTGATTTTAGATTTGAAAACATAGAGACACTGATATAATTATTATGATGTATACATTGATCCATAACTTTATATGAATACATATATACATTAGTTGAGATGCATACAATGATCCCTCTTTTTATATTCATACATTGATCCCTCAGTTGAGATGTTGAAACTGATTCATCCGATGATATGCAGATAGTAACCGTTGTATATGATGATGAAACTGATCCATTGGACATGTTATCATTATCCTCTAAATTTATATTCAAAGGAAAAAAGGAAAGTACAAGGTAGACAAGTCCTCCTCAGGAAGACCAACATAAATAAAATTACTAAGGGGATCTAAAATATTGGTGACTGAGGGAATCAACTATAATACTATTGACCCCTTCCATCATCATACTATTGAGGTTATGAAAAAAAAATATTCAACACCAATGATGTCCACCAAAGCTCAGTACTCTCCCATAATATTACCCTCCCTCCATGTATGAGTAACTTTGATATTTTCTCCCATGATGAATCAACATTTTCTAATGATGTATATAATTGATCGAGGAACCTTTCCCATTCCATGAAGGGAATTGTGTAGGATCATTGAGTCCATTTCAACTTCCCTGGTGCCCAAACCCCTCTCCCTACAAACATTCAAACCTATGAGATTGGACATGGAATATAGAGGGTGGAACCCTGACCAATCCTGATTGATAAGGCCAGAGTGACTAACCCACTGTTATCAAACTCCACCCCCTCTACCCCCAGATGTTTCTTATGACATATGACCTATCGTGATTGAGCTTCAAGCCTGCTGAAGTGGGGCGCTAGTATACCCATTTACTCGGGCGATGGTCATTCCATTGAGAGTAGGGGCGGGGACTAGTAATGAAATGCTATAAGGATGGAGCCTCTCTCTAGTGACCCAAATCCCTGACCATGTCATTGATAGACTTGAAAACCTAATGATAATATAGTGACTATTCGAGACCACCCCCTCATGGATCCACTTATTCCGCGTCTGCTACTCACACCAGAAGCCTTCATGAAAAATCATGGTACAGGCAGACCTCTCCATAAATCCATCACCTAATCCATGATACCAACAGTCAAGAAAGGAATGATCATCTATATTCAAAAACGAGATAGAAGTAAAATACTCAAAATAACCCCAAACCCTATGAGACTACTCTCCCTCAAAGAACAAGTTTCCCGAGCATTCCTCCATGTTATCCTTGAAATATACACATTTAGAAAAATGAAAATACTACATTTCAAAATGTTATCATTTGTGGGAGACACTCTATTCCTAATCCTCCATTCATGGAAGTTAAACAAGGTGGGTATATTCATGTCCAAAAGGATAGCATTCCATGCCTCCCCACGATCCATTATGTTAATGGTCTAATGATAGTCCAACATCATAAATAGGCTAGATGGGGAAGGACTGAAAACACAATTATTTGGTTCCAGGGATATCCCGATGAGGATACACATATATTGTTGATCTCTATTCCAAATATCCATGATGAACACTGGGTATTTGAGAGAATCTTTGAAATGAATTTTTGTGGCTGGGAACAATAGGTTTGTAATGATATCCCCACTCCTGTTGTGTTGCCAAAATAAAACATCACCTCTCTTAATGTTCCAATGTTAGTGAAACCTGAAATCATATGTAGTGGGAACAATATCAATACAAAGTGGAGAATAATTCCCTTCAAAAGATACATAACCCCCCTTACATTTTCCAAAAATGGTTCCCCCTATAAGGTTTAGTTTTCCAGCACCTCCAAAATTTCATGAATAAAAAGGAAGGTGACCGCAAGGCTCCAAACATTTATACCTCCCTCGGTAATAGGATTGGCCATCTTCTACCACTAAACCCATTATCTCATGACCTCAAATTTTGGGTCCAAGATAAAGTTGGAAAGAATTATATCAATGTTTTGGATGAATCCTTTTGGATCCTTGATCAATGATAGAGTGTGAACCAGAGAGGCCAATATCACACCCTTCACTAGTACTATTCTTCCACTGAATAAATGGTACATGTTTTTTAAATTGAGGTTCCAATATGTGATTCTACTAATGAGAGGATCAAGATTGAAAATATAGATCATTCTAGAGGATAGGGTCCATAGATGATCCGTAAGGAACTCCCATCTATACAAATCCTGAATAAGGCTCACAATAGCAATTTGGCTCAAGGGAGAGTAGATGGAAATGTAAAAACTTCATTTTAATTTGTTAATGATATGGTATCTCCAATGACAATAATATTAAAATGTCATATTCATGATCTATAATGATCTACTCATAACATTCATGAAAATAATAGTATCATCTGCGAACATATGATGGGACACCGATGTGGACTCCATTTTCCAAAGATACGGTTGAATATCTCAATTACTCAGGCTTCTATGAATCAGATGATTGGGGACATCCAAGGCAATGATAAAGATAGTCAAGGATATAAGATCCCCCTCTCTAAGATAAGTTGTTTGATACCAATTCACCTTATATGTTTCTGACGATGATAATTTGTCAGATATTAAGATTCATTAGACATAGCTTCATTATCTTGAGTGGTTAACAAACAAATAAATAAATTGGATGAAAAGGTAATGCATAATGCTGCTTCTATAAGACTACTATTTTTGGGTTCTGAACTATTGATAAGTTAAAATAATTTTATAAAACTATTTCAGTTTGTCTAGTGAATTAGATGGGAATCCCATTATTTTAAGTGTTTTTAATCAGGTAAAGAGAACTAGAACGCATAATTTAATTTCAAACTATTATTTTTTAGACAATATTTTTATTGAAAATGAATTGTGATGAAAATATTTTGTATGATGAATGTTCTGTTCAGGTTTCATTGAATGGTGTAGAAGATTCTAAATGTTTTGGGATGTTTTGTGGTTTTAATTTGAGGAATAGTTTTTTTAATGATTCGTTGAGAGGTGAAATTATTTTGAGTAAACTCCATTTAATTTTTGAGTTAACATATAGATATTAGTTAAATTACAATGTTCTCTTACACTATTCATATTCACAAAAAGTGAAATGTTAGAGATTTTGTATTAAAATTGTTATCTAGAAAAAATTTCCAATGAATTTTATAGGATAATATAACTGTTATTGAAGGTGGAAGTTATGATTCATAAAATCACATCAAATAATAAAACTAATAGATTATAGAGATATATATTTTTGGGAAAGATCAAGGTTATGATTTACTAATAAAAATTAAGACTAACTCATTTTTGGATAGACAAATTAAACCAAAGAATCAGACTAAGGGATCAAAATAAATTCTTATATAATGATTACATTGGAAGTTATTTCCCAGATTTGGTATTAAGTTGATAAATGTTTCGGAAAGAATAAAAAAATTATTTTTTGTTGAAGCATCATAGTGTATACATTTTGAACCTATTATTAATGGTTTATAAGATTGTTATAAAATCCTATTTACATATTCCATTCTAGAAAAATCACATACACTATTTTATTGGTAATTGTTATATGTAAATGTAGTTCTGTTTCCTACTTCTTATAAGCACACAAAAAGTATTTATTTCTAGTGGATTTTGTTGGGTATGATTTTGACCAATTTATACAATACACTAGATAATATTTTTGAGTAGTAAACCTTATAAATACATGTGTTCCTGTTCTTATGTTAGAATTTTTGGTATGAAAATAGTGAAAAATCATTCACAGATGATGAACATAGTTTCATAAGAAACATTATATAATATAAAAATATATCAACTCTTCACCTCCTCCACTATTAGTGGTCACATTAATCCTACATAGTCCTTTTAAATTTGTATTATTATAATGGTTTCCTTCTTTTAATCATTATTGAAGAAAAAAAATTTATTTTATGGATAGTTCAGATTGTGTACATAGTAATGGGATTCTAGTTTTTTCTGGAATGAATTGTCATATATGGAAATATTTAATTTTTTTATATCTTATTTCCATTAGTTATGTTGCTCTGGAACCAACTACAGATTTATTTCCTCCTCATGTTGAGAATATTCATCTTATATCTACCAACATGAAAAATATGATGAATAATGTAATAGATATAATAATATTACTCTATTCACTATATAAATGTGATATTGTTATTGTTATGGGTTTCAAAACTATCAATGGTATTTGGTAAAATTTTAAAAATACATGAAAGGAAATTCAAATGTGAAAAATAATAAATGTAAAACGGGAGAATGAAATATGAGGACCAAAATATGGGGGGCTATGATTCCATTGGTTGAATATTTACAAGAATAAATTATAATTTATTCACCATAAAAAGTCATTGTGAATATATGGAAGAATAAACATATTATTATTAGATAATATTGATTATTCCTAACAATTTTGATGCTAATGTGTCACATTCTGAATATAATATTCTTAAAACTCTTTATTGGGTTAACATATATAGAATTCTCATTATTAATGAAATTATTATATAGAATGTTATAAAAATATAATGAATACATCATCATGAAACTTTATTCAAATCTATGATTAAAGGAAAATCTATGATTATTCTTTATGAAGAATAAGTTGATGAATCCTGCACAAAATATAAGTTTATTGAAAATCATGATAAAAAGTTTTCTTATTTTATATAATTATTAAGATGGTAAACATAAATTAAAAATGTATTTTTCATCTAAATTTATTTTGATGTGTGGTAATTGGGAATTTTGTTTTAAAATTTCCCTAAAAAGATTAAGAACTATGTGATGAAGATGACAGAAGAAAAAATAAATCTTTTAAAAACATAATAACATATATAAACCATATTCCTAAGTTAATGATATAAAAATTATTCAAATCCAAAAGGATATTATTTTTGTCCATGTGTGATGACAACATGATAGTAAAGGTGAAACTGAAAAATCTGTTGACGATGTTGCAGAAAACAAACTTACGAAAAAAATGATGAAGAGTTTTTTTGTTATGAAAGTAGTAAATATGAAAAAATTGGCTAAAATATAATTTTATATAAAAATATATTTTAATTAATGTCTTAAAAATGTTGTATCACTTGGTAGAGAAGTCATGAAATTGAATAAAGGAATGTTCTACATCTAATAGTTAGGAATCTGTTCTGGAGGAAAAATATATGTTACAAGAAGAGATTGAGAATTTGGTGAAAGTTATCGAAAATGAAATAAAATTCAACTAAAACATGAAATTAATATAATTGTGACATAAAATGAATTATAACTCATTAGTAAAACGTTCTCATAACATGAAGAATGACTTATATGTTTTAAAGTACAATATTTTTTTAATTGATTAATGTTATGAGAATTTTTAACCAAAGATTGATCAGTTAAAGATATTATCAATGGTTAAAAATAGAAAAGAAAATGTTCATAAAATGAAGAACGTTGTTAAAATCATGTATGTATATAATACCAACAAAGATAAAACATTATATGTTATGAAAATTTCAAATTTTGAATCAAATGTTATTGAAACTTTTGACTCTTTTGAATATAAGGAGAGATATAGGTTGAAGTATAAATTTTTGTAAGATAACCAGAATTTGGATGTTTTACGATGTTCTTATGTCTAAATTAAGAAACTAGTTTCAAAAACTGTATACACCACCATGCGGTATGGAAGTTATAGTGGATAATATTCATCTAACTCCTACTATTGGTATTGTGGATGATTTTCAAATACATAAAATATGTGTTGGTTCAATGAACAATACAATAATAATCCCATGAGTAAATAAAATAAATGTTATCGGGGGTGTCATGCCACTTAATGAAGGAATCAAGAGAATGTTGTTCTAATTGTTGAAAATAGATTTCAGCCATTGGAAACTATTTTTAAGAGATGTGAATAACTTAGATATCTTGAAAAATGATATCTTGTTTGGATACCAACATAACAATATTTATATAAAAATTCCCCTAATATGGATGAGAAGAAAGATAAATTCACAGAAAAGGCTATTGTATTAGAAACTACTCTCAAAAATAAATATATTGAAAGATCCTTGATTTTTTATAGTGGATCATCTTCATATATTACTTGATATTTGATGATTTTTAATAATGAGAAATATTATAGGGAAATAAAAGAGACTTTTGTAAATGATGAGTCTCTTATAATTAAAGGTATTTGATAAGCTATTATTGGGAAATAAAAAGTGTAACTCAAAAGGACCTAGTTTTTTATGAAATTAAACATAACATGATATGTGTTTCAAGAATATGCGATGAATGTAATAAATAGTTTTTCAAAAAATATGTTTTTTTGTGAAAATTTTAATAGATGCAAAAGATAATAAAAGATGTCAACATACAAAGGGGAACACATTTGTAGTCGGTAATATTAAAATATTTTATTTTCCAAGAAAAATTGAATACAGTCAGATGTTCCATAAATGGTTGGGAAAAATGTGTTATAGGAATATGAGAATGTTAAACAATTGATACATGGTTCAATATATTACTAACATAACAAGAATAATAGATTATTTTTGTTCTATTTATTAGAAAGGGAAGATTATAAACTCAATTAATAAGAAAGATGATATTTGTTGAAATCATCACCTAGAGCTGATTCATTTTTATATTTTTGGTCCAACGAGAAAATAATAAACATTAAAATATTTTTATATTATTTCATCCATTGGTTATTTTACCCTCATTACATGTATTATGTGTTTTAATTATAAATCCAAGGTTGTAAAAAACATTCAGTGTTTTATAAGAACAATGTAAAATGAAGTTTTATATTCTATGAAGATGTTATAAACTAATAATGGTGTAGAATACAAAAATGAATAATCTAAAAATTATTATTTAAAACACAATATTCATTATGAGTTTATTTCATGATCCACGTGAAATAAAAGTGGTGTTGTTGAATAAAACAATAGTTGTTTGGTGGAGATAGTATATACATGTTTGAAATATAACTGATCTTACAACTAACTCACAAGGTAGGCCATGAGTAAATTAATTTATATTTAGAATTATTTTTTCCATATAACATATTCTAAAGTGACTAATTATGAAAATTTCTATAATGAAATATTATGTTTGGAATATTTAAATGGTTTTGGGTGTCTCTTCCTTATAAAAAAGATGTGTAAATATAGAAATATTTAATCAAAAAGCTGAATCTGAAATTTTTAATGAATATTAGTTTTATAGTAGAGGATATATATGTTTCAAAAAAAAAGAAATAGAGAAGCCATTTAATTCTAATAATGTAACATTTCACGAAAAATATGATGAATATGTTTCCAAAAAAAAGTGATGATATGGATGATGGGGTAGATGAGATTTTTGTGTACCATGAATGGATTGACAACATTGTTGATTCCATTAAAATAGAATAAAGGGACTCTTATATTTCTTATGATAAGTAATAATATCATACACCTTATCTTTCAAAGAGGAAATATGTGGGCTACAATATATGATTGCGTATCAACAAACAAATATTAAAGAGGAAGAACATAAATATTTGTTGCATGTAATTCCTTGTAATCAAATGTTGATAAAAAATATCTTGTTAATGAATTTGAGAATAACTAGTTGAATCATAATATGAATGATGAATTATAATTTATTGAGAAAAATAATAGATTTGAACTAATATCCAAACCAAATAATATATATTTTACTGCCACAAAGTGGATGTTCCGAAACACATTGAATGAAGATGGTGAAGTGAAAGGAAAAAAAAGTAAATTTTATTCAAAATGTTTCTCACATATTGAAGGAGTAATAATCGATGAAAATTCTTCTAATATACAATTATTATAAAAAATAATAATAATTATTTTAATTTTAGCACATTGGGGTTATAAAAGTTTTCAAATAGATGATTATTCTACTTTTCCTAGTAAAGAATGAATCATATTTGGAAAAGATGATAGTAAAGTGTGAATGATGAAAAAATCATTGTATGGGATGAAGCTGGATAAAATATCATAGTATTGCAAAATGGATGTCTTATTAATTACAATAAACACTATGAAATGGATAGATGATAGTAATATCTATATCAAAGAACATTTTGAGATTTCTTTAATTGTAATTTTATATGATCTATATATTATCCCTAATTGAAATGATGAATGAAATTTTTAAGAAATTTGGAATGGAAAATTCCAAATCTTTTTCCACATTAATTTTCGCGGGAACCATGATTTGTAATGAAGGATAATGAATGGAATGTATTTTTATGGAATTTCAAATAATGATTGGATGATTTTTTATATTTGATGGCTTTGAGACCAGATAGTGTGTATAATGTTACATTATGTTAAACAACCCAATGTTATCCAAATGAAACTTATATCTTAGATGGAAAAATAATTCTTAGATATATCAAAGGGAAAATATATACTGTTATAAAGAATGATATATCAAGAAAAAATTTATTTATTCTAGTATAAAAATACAATGATTTGGAAGGAAGTGTTGATGATATATTTCCTATATCTAGTTTAGTATTATTTTATCGGTATTTTCTTGATTTGGAATAATAAAAATAAAAAATATGTAACTCTTATAATATTTAATGATAAATATGTTTCCACTACTCCACCAGCTACACAACATACGAGGATAAATACTTATATTGAATATTTTCTTTTTGAAGTCAAGTTACCACTTCTCTTGGTTTGTGATAATCTATGTTTTGTAAATATCACCAAAAACCCAATGGAAAATTAACATTCAACACATATTGAAATCAAATATCAATTGATCTTCAAGAATTAGGAAGATATTGAACTCATTTCAGAATATGTCCATACAATAGAACATGTTCATAACATATTCACAAAACTATTATAGAAGGATGTTTTTGAAAAACTAATGTTGAGAAGTGGTGTCTCCCCACTTTCTCTCCATGATTAAGGTATGTATGTCTATCCCCTCTCACATATTGTATTTGGATTCTATTTTCATTGGGTAGGTTTTTTTCATAATTTCATCCATTGGTATGTGAAAATATTTTTATGGAATGCATGTATTTAGAGTTATTTTTTAATGGGTTATTCATGATATCCATATCTAAATGTGTGAATTTCATTAAAAGTTTTTTTATGTTCTGGTAGGAAATAAATTACTTATTTATGAAAATTTTAATGTTATTTGTATATAAAAATGAAAATATTTAAGTATAAGATGGCATGTTCAAAAAGATGTTTCTAAGTCACTACTTGTAGACAACATGGTTTTACTAATCAATTATTCTTGTTTCTTACAAAAATATCACCTAAATATGCTTAGAATTGTTTAATATTGATTAATATGTTGAGTTAAAATATTTGGTGATATATTATTATTTTCCTGGTAGAAAAAAAATATAATTTATGTGACTAGGTGGACCATGTTGGTTGAAGTTTTTTTTTTCAAATTGATGGATGTTGGATGAAGGTTTTTTTAATATTCATTGTTATTTTTTATTTTATAAATGTTTTTATTTTATCTAATTTATAAAAATCACAGCACTTGTATTTTTTGGTCATTTGATGATGAAGTATCAAATGAAGATGATCTGGAACATATTTATTTTGAATGATTTACATGAATAATCATACAATGTTATGACAATTTCAATATTCTAAACAACATGAAGAAATCGTGGTACAATAAAAAAAATTTATAAGTAAAGCGAAATTTGAATTTCTAGTGATTCCCTGAATGTTATTTATTCCATATTCATAGAATCAAATAAAGTATCACAAGATACATATGTTGTTTTAATAATAGAAGTCATAATTTCATTAAATGCAATGTAGTTGATTAGACATGATTCATTGGATGAAAATTATTTATTTCTACATTCCTTATTATTATTTTAATTAAAAATGTAATAGAAATATCAACTGGGTTGATAAATCTAATTTAATGAGATGTGTATACTGTTCCATCTATTGGGAGGCCGACACTAATCCATCAATTGAGATGAACACACTAATCAATCTGTTGAGATGAAGAAATCAGTCCATTTGATGAGATGGAAACATCAATATATCAACTAAGATGTAGAAACTCATCCATTATATGATATTCAAATAAAGAAGAATGGGATGTGATGATGTCCTTGATCCATCAGATGTGATGAAAACACAAATTGAATTCTGGAAAGATTATTGATTCTGATTCACTTAATTAGTTGTTAACACAAATATGTCATCATAAGTTGAGATTCATTTGAAATAATTTCTTTAGTCTGGGGATCATTTGAATAGAAGAAGATAGTGGACGAAAATATGAGACATATATACTTTCTTATGAGAATATTTTTGCAGGGTTTTTAAGTATTTAAAAGTTTCACTGATATTGTCAAATTATTTCCGTTGGTTTAGAGCATTGGAGTGGGGTGACTTTTGTTGTACGTGTTTGTAACTCGAATTAGAGAACTTGAATTATATATAAAGTATCGTGCTGATATTTTCCAGAAAAATATTTTCCAAACTATGTGTTATGGTGAAAATTATTATCTTGAAAATTGTTTTCTGGTGTTTCCCTAATGGGTTTAGAATAATCAATAAATTTTGAGAAGTTATAATGTTTTCAATTAGACCAATAGGTTTTCATAAAAAATTAATTGAGTGGGAAAATTATTCCATGTTATATTTATTAATTTCTCGAGAGAACATATATAAATGGGTATAAGAAAAATGTACTTTTACAATATTCACATTCCCAGAAAGTATAATTATATCATTTTTTGTTTTAAAAACGTTTCTAGATAGAATTTATAGAGGATAATATTGGACCAAAGAATTTATTTGAAATTATTTGTTCAAGATTCATTGAATCAGAACTATGAATCAGACTAACATATTCTATATAATGATAGTATATTGAAGTATTATGCTTATGATGTACTACTGAAATTTTTTTTGACTCATTTATGAAAAAAAAACTAAAAACATATTTTAACAGTGCTGAGACTGAATGATTTTATGATATTATGTGAATAACTTTTTAACTGAAGTTATGCATAAAATTAAAGTTGTTTTCTTGAATAATAAAAAATGTGATATTTATTGAAGTGGAATAGTGGAAAATCAATGACACTGCAAGATACGATTTATAAACATGTAAAAAAATCCTATTTACATGTTTTTTTCTAGAAGAATCATGTCTATTGATATATTTATCATAGTAATATTCAAGTTTAATGGTGTTTCATATATTCTGTAAAAATGAGAAATGTATTTTTATTTAGTGGATCTTCTAGTTTTGGATTAAATCTCATTAATACCAAGACCTAAAAACTATTTTTGAGTAGTGATACATTTAATAATTTTATTCATGTGGTTGTGTTTGAATATTTTTTATCATAATAATAAATCAATAATTGGAGGTAATGGTAATTTCATAATGAATAAAAAATAAATTAAAAATATATCACTTATTTAACCCATTCCCCTCTCTCTTATTAAATAGATATTATGTGGTCCTTTTTAAGATATTAAGGTTAAAGAGGATAGTGGTGCCTAACAGGCCTTGTGAAAGACATGTTTTTAAAGGAATATTTGAAATTGGTGATTGATAGTGTTATTGCGAAATTTTGTGTGATCTGTATTGGTTCACAATCATTTTCATCTAGTTGGTAATGTTTTAAAATGAAAAAAAAATTTATATTTAAGTCATATCATTCATAATCATTATATTTCAAATATGTTAAGTATGAGATGGTACAATGAGATCTGGAAACGTTTATACTATTATTGACCTAAGAATAGGGAGATAAATGATATGTATATAAGTATAAATATCTACAAGAGTAGATGCATAAGGAGTAGTTGGTTGAATATATATGATTCATTAAACATATTTTATGGATATAATTCCTTCCTTTATATGTATTTTATCACCCACTAACTATGTGATACTATTTTTATTTTCTACATTGTTAGTTTTTTTTAAAATTATATGTTTTTTAATTTGTATGTAATTTTTCTTACTTGATTGAGTTTTCAATTTACTTATTTATGTTGAGTTATTTGTGATAGATTTATATTCCCTTTTGAAATAGTATTAATGTTGTAAATTTAAATGTATCATAAATAAAGTTTAAGATATATTTAATACAATATTAAATTTATATTTCTAAAAAAATAGAATTATAAATCGATATCAAATAAGATGAAAACAAATAATTTGTTTCATGCTTCATAATTAATGATAAATATAATATGTGAAATATGACTACATCTATCATAAAATTGTATAAACCTCATATTAATTTTGATCATCTATCTCAAATCATAATAATTATGAAAACAAATTGAGCAAGGAACTATATATGGTAAAATCCTACAATGAATAATAAATAAATTAAAACTCATCACAAATAACCAATTAAAAAATATAAATATTATTTTAATAGTTTTATATATAGTTAAAGGTACTTTTTTAGTATTATTATGTATGAAGTAGATGAAGTTTTTGATTAACTTTTAACATTACACCATATCTATTTGTATGTGTCTTGATTTCATTAATCCACATGTGTATAAATAATTGATGTATCTATTAAGATATCTTAAAAACTAGTGTCTCCTTATGTAATTTGATACTCCTTGGGGTTCTTCAAATATTCTTACTAGGATGTGAGATAAAATATTTTGTTTGTGTATTGATTATCTTGTGTTGAATTTTGTAACCATCAATAAAAGATATCTTTTTTCCATGGATTTATGATTTTTAAAAACTTATGACGATACAATTGGTTTTTGAAATATTAATCTTTTCGTGGGCTATAACTCACATGAAATGGCTCTTGTATATATTTATTATAAAACTCTTTTTGTGAGATATAGTTATTTGAACATCATGGTGTTGTCATTCGGGATGATGAAAATACTAACTATTTTTATCTAATATATTAATCATGTTTTATTGATTTATTTAGATTCATTCATGTTTATTTTTATTAATGATTGATATAATAGTGGTCTTAATAGAATTTTGGGTAATATTAGTCTCTTTTTTGGGTATTTTGACATCATATTCATTTTAGGTTAAATGGTCAAAATTTCCATTTTGTAACCGATTGGTAATTTTTTTGGGAAAACATATCACTAAAAATGGAAGTTTTTTTTGATGTTGATATAATTGTTATAATAAGGTCTTGGGAGAATCCTGATAATGGTTTTTGAAATATGATTCTTCTTGGGGATTATTGGTTATTACTATATATTTATTCAAGAAGTATTTTAGATATCTCAACTAATGATGTAATTCAAAACATGCTAGTGAAATTACATGGGGATAATATAAATGAGCCTAAATTTCATTTTTTTAATTTAATTTTTTCATATAATCCTATTCACATTTAACTATAACGATTGATATTTTTAAGGTATAATTTGGTTCCCTTACTTTGGTGTTATGTTTTGTGTTGATACAATATAGATGAGTAGAAGAATTTTGTTCATAGTTTCTTATGTTGGAAAAGATATCTAACCCCACCCATGATCTCATGTTTGTTGTGATTTCCTATTACTATAAAATTTAAAAGAATTATCTATTAAATATGAAATATATGGTATAAACTAATATTAATATATTTAAGTATATATTTTCTCAATGATATTTATGTTTATGATGAAGGGGATCAGTAAAATACCTTAATTAACTTGGTTTATAGATGAACTATGCATGATGGAAATGAAATTTAATTTATAGTTATGATTGCATCCAAAATTTTGTGGATAAAATTTTGGAATCGAATGGTGAGTGGTAGATTTGGCCACATTTCATTATAAGTCAATTTAATGTGTCTTATGAAGTTTTCAGTGTTATCTTGAAACGAATTTCTATCACTTCAGCCTTAATGGAGTAAAGAAGGAAAAAAAATTTAGATTCAATGTCCAAATTATTTTCATGAGTGAATCTATAGGGCATCACAGGTTCCAATATGGGAACATGATGTTTTAACATTGTTATAATTCCATAGCTATTTTTACTACTTTATTTTGAGGTGGAGGTGATGGAGTAGTTTCGTGTTTTTTAGGGGTGGTTATTTGTGGTGAATCTAATATGTACCATGTGGATGAAATCCACATTCAGTAATAGTGAATGAAACATGGAATTGATGTATTTTAAAAAATATATTTATATATCAGTGGGTAAAATTGATGAATTGGAGACTAAGATGGGGAAATGTGAATTACTAGAGATGATTGGTGATATAAGACATCATTGAAAATTACCTCAACAATATAGAGGGATATTTAATCTCATTAATTTATCAAAAAATAAGGTAATTTAAACTAGATCCATCTTATGTGAACCATTAAGATGGCATGCAATTAGTGTCAGATGATTGTTTCAAAGACATCCTTGTGCATTTTTTATCATTGTAGGATGATTTTTAAGAGGAAAGTAATTAAAATTCTATGAGTTATATTATACCATAGATGATCTGTGAGATTCAAAAATCATTTATCAATAGTTGCAGTTTCTTATTGAAGAAGATCAGTGATTCTTCATGAGATTATGAATCCTAAATGTAGATAATTTGAAATATATCGATAATTTTAAGTATTTGTTTTCAAATTTATATTGAATTTATGATTATATTGATGTAATTGGGAGTGAATCAATTAATTTGGATAAAATAGAGGGATTTTTTTATAATTTTATGTGATTATACTAAATTTATTAAATAAGGATAATTGGGTAAATTATGGTATATTTATGCATACATAGCATAAGTGGTAGATGTGCCAGAGTTTTGGACTTGTGACATGCATGTTGGTTGGAAACTACTGATTCTACAACATCAACAGACTATCCATTTTCTAGTTAGTGGGAACTAGTAGGCTTAGAATAATTTTGTATTAGTTAATATATTAATAATTGTAATGCCATGGAAGTTTGATTCAATTACCTTATTTCCTATTTAGTTGTATCATTCCTATGAAAATATTACTCTCTAATCTCTCTAATTCCCAGTAAACATTCTAATAAATGTTTATTCTTCACCAGTGAGTAAATTTATTATCCATTAATGAATTTAAAATCATGATAGATAACTATTTTCAATCCCTATAACATTCTTTAGTGTCAAAGTATCATTCCAATGATTACCCTATTTTCCATTTAGATGATTCAATTTTGCAGTAATTATGAGTTATGGGAGTTCGAAAATAGAATATTGGTTCATTCATAGTGAGTTGATTAGATGAATTGTATAATCATTTTGGATACAATTATTTAATGTTTATTCTTGAAGTAGTTTATAATGAAATATGACTTTGTTTTTTAATAGGAAATTGAAAATCATGAATGAATGGAAAAAATATAAAAAATATCTAAAACTTACTCTACACATCATGTATCAAATACACAACATGTAGAGCACATTCATAGCATGCATGCAAGGCTTAAAACTATCCAATGAATAAAATTAATAATTTTAATACAATACACAATGTGTAAATATTTTATGTGGTGTATAACATTAATGAATTAGAATATCTCCAAAAGTGAATTTCATACAAGGCTTGTAGTGATCAGAGGATGTAAAAGATTCATGGCCTCTACTGATCAAAGATAGGAATTGATTTGTGTTTGGGAAAACATATCGGATTTACATGGAATGAAACCATCATACATGATTAGAATTTTTCAAGACACAAGTCATTAAACTAGTACATGACATGCATGAATTTAATGCCATATACTTGTAGTTACTTTTAGTATTTCCAACACCCTCCATGTACATTGATCATATAACATTTATTTTTATTTCTTTTATTCTGGAGGCATTACTATTATTTTTCATTAATTTACACTACATGAAAAATATTTTTCATTAATTTTTTTATTGAATATTTATGATTTATTAATCCTTTTAAATCAATTCTTTTCTATTTTAATTTTTTTATGCTTTTATCCATCACAAACATCAATTCAACTTCGACTATTGCATTTTTCTTTCTATATTCCTCATTCATAGGATGTTTGTGTATGTTTCTTAATTGTTTTTACCCTATATTCCTTATTCATCATTTTCTAATAATTAAATTCCTGTTTTTTTTCACTATTTATAATTATTTCATATCGATTATTTCATATCAATTTCTTTATTTTTCCTTTTTTTAAATGAATTAGAAGTATTCAAATCATGATATGTATTTTCTTTCACTTTATCATCACCACTATGCACATATAATCAATCTAGGTTTAGGATTTGAAAGTAATGTGTTATCCAAAACTAATGAATATTTAGATTGAACCTTGGTAACCCTATGTCTAGTAATTAGGTTAATAATAAATTTTCATAAATTTCTTTCTAGAAACGTTGACCAGTGTAAGTGATATTGATCAAACCAAACCTAAATATCATTGAGTAGGTTTATGATCATTATCTCAGGATACATTCTTTACAGAAGTAGAGAATAGTTCTCATAGGTTGTTAGGTATACCCTAAGAAAGGGATAGATGCAGAATATGTGTATCTAATTGGATTGACTAGAAATATCTGGTGACTTTTTCACTGCTTTGTATCTTAATCCATTGGACCAATCCATGTTAACTAGAGAATTGTCTTTTTTCAAGTTCTATAAAATTTAATCCAATCACTTTAATTTATTCCATAAAAACTACATAGTTATAGTAAGAACACTAACCTAAAGAGTTTAATTTATGAATAGTTATAAGGTTAGTTTTTTGGGTGGGATATTCCATTAGTCCTAGCGGGATTGACCATAGACTCCATATTTACTACAAATTTGTAGTTACTGTAGTTTAGAACTATAAAATCTAATCTACGATTATCCTACCAAAATTCAAATATGCATGAATAAGAATCAAATTTATTCACCATTACATAGGAAAATTGATTCATAGTCATATTATCCTTCGGATCAATCAACAAAATACATCATCCATAACCATTTTTTCTTTTTCCTTCCATTTTTTTTGTAATTTTTTCCATTTTCGGCACACCGACATACCCTTTTCCTTTCTCTCTTTCTCTATCATTATCTACTTGTCTATTGCATGATCCATGGACCCTAGTCTCACTCATGATGCATGGACGTCCAAGGAGAGCTTCTATTTAATCCCATAATCGATAAAACTATAGATGCACACTACCTATTTTCAATAGTTGGGTGTAAAAAACATTCCCCACTAGAACTTGAAGACCCCCAATATGTTCCACCTATCAATCAGGGTGATTAACCATAACTATAGGAGTACCCCATTATGGAATATGGTTTATTATACATTAGTGGTGTTTTAACCATCATTATTTGCAGACCAAATTATCTACATAATGTGGAAATTAAACCTGGACTCCTTAACATGATAAAAAATAGGGGGGAATTTTGTTGTCTTTAAGGCGAAGACTATAAGAACCTTTCTCTTTATTAATCACATAAACATGATTTATTACATAAACATGAACTTAATACAACTATGAGGATAATTAGGTCATGTGTATTGGGAAATAAGTAACATTACTAAACAACATGGAATA
Source organism: Viscum album (assembly GCA_963277665.1). Lineage (NCBI taxonomy): Eukaryota > Viridiplantae > Streptophyta > Magnoliopsida > Santalales > Viscaceae > Viscum > Viscum album. Next base: position 429,696,611 of record OY728123.1, on the reverse strand, counting down.
TAAAACACACCATCTTTTTTGAAAAATTCTTTTTCATGACCACAACATTCCATCTTACCTAGAATTGCATTGGATAACCTAAGGACATGCCTAAAAAAAGGTTGATCTATAAATCCTAGTACGGGATTAAATAAGGCATAACATGTAGAATAAAGTACATGTTAGTAAATAAGAATATCAATGGAACAAAAGAGAAACATGAACATAAAGGTATGGCGTATCATGGTTATCATAGCATGGAAATATAGAAACCACATTTAAGTTGATATTAGCTTGAGCCAAGGATCAGTGCACATGTAGTATGAGTAAAACCTCCTTGAACTTGAATTAGAATGAGTAACCCTTATTGCACTTGAATTAGCATGAGTAAACCCTCATTTCACTAGAGTTATCATGTCACTAATCTTTACCAAATAAATTGGAGTGCTATCATGGTGCACCCTTCTTAATCATTTCACATCATGCATAAGTGTGACACATAGATCAAACAAGATGGATTAATTAAACATCATAATTTATTCCATGAATAAGAGATGTGGAATACAAAAATTTCATTCATAGATTAATATGTAAATGTGAATAATGGTTAATATCCCTGAAAGAGAAATAGGTATGTTATTCATGTACATGATGATTTTGGTAAGCAAATTTTGGTGTAACTTTAGGAGCAAAACGACGTCAAATAGATATTGTAAAATGGATTGATGATAGAGAAATGGGTCTCCCATAATGTATACATGAAATAAATAGTAAGGGTGTCATGGGAAATTATATCCTCACATATTTAATGGAATTGAGATGCATAATATAAAATAATTTCATGAATGTAAATGAGGAGAGAGAAATTCCTTACATAATTTCATCAAGGTAATGGGTGTTCATTGGAGGCATTAATGAGACTGAAAGAGGTCTATAATCATTCAAAATTGAGGAGGGTAGTATGTAAGAGGTTATAAAACATACCCATTATTTTTAATTGAAAATAAAATGGTATAACAACATAGATAATTTTAGAAAAAATGAAAAAGGAAGAAATCCCTTATGGAACTTCATCATGGTAACATATGTACATTTTAGGCATTAGAGAGAAAATAATGGGTTTCTCATCATTAAAACATAAATAGGGAACTATATAGAAGGTTTGAAATCATACCCCATAATTTTTAATTGAATGTTAAAGTGAATAACAATATAAGAAAACTTGGACATAAATACAGAAAGAATGAATGTGAAGATTCGTTACTTGGATGTGTAATCCCAAAGGATTGGGATAAGATTGAGAGAGGCTTATTTGGAGATTGGGTCACCTTGGAAGGATCCTACAGAGAGTAGGGAAATGTTTTTTCAAGATAGAAAGGTTTTGAGTGAAGATTAATGTGAGATTGTTGGAGTTTAAAAAGGAATGGAGAGGGAATTATTTATTATTTAGGTTTTAGACACTACATATTAAACTAATCAAAACCACAAACCATCCCACTGTTTGTGCCCATGATGTTTTCCAATGGGGAGTGGAAAACATTTTATTATATGAAAAATGGATGAAATTATTAATATATTTGGATTTCTTATGTCGATGTGAGTCACACTCTAAAGGGAAATTTTTTAAAAGGTTAAAATAATAAATAAGCCTTGGACGGTCCACTAAGGCATCATAAAATTAATCAAACAAATCCAAAATCACATTATTTTAAGTTTAAAACATATATTGTATGAAAATATATTTTATATTATTTTATTACATCCCAATTGGGTCATTATGATATCATAAAACACATTATATATTTAAATACTATTTAATTTTTACCAAGCAATTCGACTATCTCAGAAAATTATGAAAAGTTCAGTGTTAGATAATTTTTCCATATTGAATCCAAAAATAATACTAATTTCATATAAATATTTTTTTTTCAATTTTTTAATTTACGATTTTAAAATAGAAACCTACATTTATTGAAAATTCATGGATTTTGATAAAAATAGCTTCCAACCCTTATTAAAAATTAAAATTGTATTCACCAAAAAATTATAATATAATTTATATTTAATAAAATTTATTTTAAAAATATTATTTAAATAAAAAAATATTTAATTCAAAAAATTCTATTAATTCATCAAAATAGATTTATTAATATAATATAATATTTCTTCTTTAAAACCCATTTACAAAGTAACGATAAAAAAATTAATGTATATTAATTATTCTCTACAAAAATAATGCACATAATAATAGTACAAGGGTCTTGTTACAAAACCCCTAACAAAACCCACATAAGACCTAAGGGTAAGATGGGTGATGGGGACAGACTCTTGGGGTGGCTTGGATAACATTCCTCAGGTCGTAATCTCTATTAACTTCCAGTTCTCCCGTATGTGGTTCCGTTCAAGCATAACATGTGGAATCTCTGTTTGGGCTTGGTCAAGAGTGAATCCCAGTGACGATACATCCTTTTTGAGCTCCGAGAAATGGGCTTGGTATAGGGAAATTCTTCAAGATGAGCCCATCACTTCCTTTTTCTGAGTGAATTGGAATTTTTAAAGCCCTATATTTATATCAATCATGTGATCTGTATTCAATGGGTATATCAGCAATGGTAACAATTCAGAAGGGTATTCTAAAATCCAAAAAAATAAAACCAAGGATGTTCATATATCTTACAAAACCATTTTATATAATAATACATTTAATTAGATCAAGAACAATTTTCATTAATAAAAGTTTAGGACATTAAAATCTTCCCCCTTATTAAATTTTGCCCTCCAAATTTCCTTTTACTACACTAAAATATATGAGTGTAACTCTTCTTCATCAAATCCTCTAATTCCCTCATTTATTATTCAAACATGTTTTGAAAAAGTACCTTGATGAGGGGCATTTCCCAGTTTCATAGAACTTTTTTCCTATGATCTAAGATCATCAATGACTTCTCTTTATACGAGATTACATTATACAATGGTACTAACTCTGATTTGAGTACATGTGATGGGTCAGAAATGTATATCCTCAAGAGTGATACATAGAATACATTATTTACTTGAGATAGGTTTGTGGGTGTGTTATTCAATAGGGCACTACTCTAATGTGATCATGGATCTCAAAAGGTCCGTTGTACCTTGGACTTAAATTTCTATTCATCCAAAATATCATAAATCTATTCCAATGTGAAATGCGAGGAATACCATGACTCTAACATCAACCTCTATGTCTTATTGATGATTATCAGCATAGGAATTTTGTCGACTCTGAGTAGCATTAATGTGCTACTATATGGTCTTAACCTTCTCTGTCATTTATTTAACCATTTCTAGACTTAGGATTTCTCACTCCCAAACATCATTACAACATGATGGTGTTCTGCACCTCTCCTATAAAGGACCTCATAAGGATACATTTGGATTCATTAGTGGTAACTTTTATTGTAAGATAACTCCACCAGAGGAAGATGTTGATCCCATCCCCATTTGAATTCCATTGAGAATGATCTCAACATGTTCTCAAGTATTTGGATAGTAAACTTATATTTGAAATCATTTTGAGGATGATAAGTCATACTGATGTTCAACTAATTATTCAAATCATGTTGGATACTCTTCCAAAACTAATAGGTGAATCTTGTATATCGATTGGATACAATAGAGTTTTGTACTCCCAGAAGCCTTAACACTTCTCAAATGAATATCCAGACCATTTGATCCAATTATCAATCCTACCGAATTGTAATGAAATTGTTTGTGTTTTTAATACAATCCACTACAGCAGAGATTACATTATTTCCTTTGTATGTCTTTGTATTTCTGGTGAAAATGTCCATAGTGATGTTCTCTCATTTACATGTTGGTGTGGGTAGTGGTTGTATCATACCCTTAGACTTCTACCTCTCAGTATTCACTTGCTGACATACTAGACACATTGATGTATACTCACTGATCTACTTCTTCATGTTATCCAACCAATAATTTTCTTAGTGATCTCCATACATCTTATTGTTTCTTGGGTGATTAGATAAATTCAAACTATGTCCATAATCTAAATTTCCTTTCTTTAACTCTGGATTTGATGGAATACATAGTCATGACCAAAATATCACAATTACTTTTTAATTAACATTGAACTTTGAGGTATTCCATTTTATATAGTTTCAACTTTCTTCTGAATTCCCACATCATCCTTTTGTGTATCATACATCCATTAAAAAAGAGACGGTTGAGAAATAATTAGTGATAAGATTGGTGATGTCCCTTTTTTATGATTCCCATGTATATTTATCAAATCTAAGAATATTGGATCCTTTTAAATTCTCATCAGTGATAGAATTACTGGGCCCTTTATACTTAAAGCATCTTCCTCTTTGGTCTCTTTCTCTGAGTGGTAATGGATTGAACAGTCATATTCTTTTATTAGATCTAACCATCATTGTTGGAAGATGTTCAACTATTTCTAGGTGAATATATACTTGACGATTTTTCAATATGTATATATTTCAAACTTATAACCAAATAGTTAATGCTACCATGATTTCAATGCAAAGATTACTCCAGCCAACTCCATATCATATGAGGGATTTTTTTTCTATTGAACATTCAATTTCCATGAATCATAGGCAACGACTGTGTCATATTTCATCAACTCATAGCCCAAGTCCTTCATCATAGAATCACTGAATACAATGAATAATTCTACAATTGTCGGTATTCTGAGCTTGGATGTAGTGATAACCCTCCTTTTCTGCTCCTTGATTCTCTATTTTCATTCATCTGTCCAAGAAAACATGACTCCCTTCCAAGTTAGCATGGTAAGAGGTTTTGAAAATCATGAGAAATTTCTCACAAACAGAAATAATATCCAGATAACCCTAGGAATCTAAAGATATTTGTCACTGATGTTGGACTTGACCATCCCTTAGTTGTAGTTGTCTTGGATGGATCCACATATATCCCATTGCTTGAGATGATATGACCAATGAATGATACCTACTTCAACTAGAACTCACACATTATGTACTTTTCATTGAGATTCTCTTTTTGCAAGGTATCTTGTTTTGTGCATAGATGCTCCTCATGCTCCTCCTTTTTTTGGAGTATATTAGAATATCATTTATAAAGGCAAATACAAATATTTCTAGGTAATCTCTAAAGGCTCTATTCATTATGTCCATGAATATTTATGGGGCATTAGTTAGTCGAAAACAAATTACGTGGAATTCATAGTTCCTGTACATTTTATGAAAATAAGTATTGGTAATATCCTCATTCTTCACCATTACATGGTAATATCCTTACCTTAGATACACCATGGAGAAGTATTGTACTCCACGTAGCTGATTGAATGAGTCATCAATTTGGAAAATTGGATACTTGTTCGTTATTGTGATTTTGTTGATATCACGATAATCAATGCTAAGGTGCATTAACCCATCCTTCTTCTTAACTAATAGGACTGGTTCACCACCTAGTGAAGTACATGGGTGTATTAACACTTTATTCAAATTATTCTATAGTTATTTCTTTAACTGCTAAAGCTCCACAATATCCATTCTATATGAAGTCTTGGAGATTGGAAATGCCCCAGGTATAAGATCAATCAATAATTCAAAATATCTTCAAGGATGAAGGACAGGAAATTCCTTGAGAAATAGTTCAGTAAAATCCCTTACAATAGGAATGTCTTCAAGGATTGTTTCTTCCATAGAGTCAATCATCTGAGAAAGATACACGTGATCATGGGGGTGTAATATCCCCACATGTGATTATTGTCCTAAGTAATATTAAACCTCTTCCTTGCACTTGAATGGAAGCGGGGGTCGATTCTCCATATAGACAGTGACTTCCCTATTAAGGAAATTTTTGTTGGCTATATATAGGGAAAGAAAATCCATGCCAAGAATTGCATAAAATTCCACCATATGGAGTATGATATGGTTCGATGGGAAGTTCAAAACACAAATTGAGATAGGGGAGGAGTTATATTCTTGGGTTGTAATTATTTCTCCATTTTTCAGTCCCACTAACATATTTACTTCTTAGATTTGTGGTGGTCTTTGTATTTTCATACTAACCATTCAGGATATAAAATTATACATAGAACTAGAAAAAAAATTGAGTCTTCTATTCTTAAATGAATAACCATCATACATGTCACCACTTTGTTCTCATGATTTTCTTTGGTGGTAGTTATGGAAAAATATCACCACTGTAACCTTGTAGTTTGTTGGTTTCCTCTAAAAACCCTTGTCTTAGGGCACTAGTTTGAAAAGATCAGGGGTTCTTTGTAGTTGAAGAAATGTACAATGCATTGAGGTTCTAACGATGTATTCCTCTCCTCTGTCATAGTATCAGGATTTTCCTGCTAACAGTTAATGGACATGTTCCTCTCTCTTACATAACTAATGATTTTCCTCATCCCCTTATGTAAATTTCTAGGGTTCTTCTCTCTACACCTTTGGAAAATGGGGTTCTGAAATTTCGTTACACTATTGGATTTATCCATGAGAATTCAATAATTAATGTCCAATTTCTGCTTCTTATAAGTTTGTTACCTATGATATGTTCTGATCATTATATAGACTTTGAGGGCGCATTAGACAATTTATTCATAGCTCTCAAATGCACTTATTTCTAGGGATTTCCATAGGCTAGGTTTTATCGCACCAGTGAAGTGGCCAACCTTGTATCTATGGCTAATGATAAACATAAATTCATATCATTCAAGTGTAGTTATGTTTTTCTCATACTCTCTAATGGATTCATCATCTTTTTTCATGAGGTCAAATAAGCCCCATTCCATATTATTTTTTTTTGGTGAGGGGAAAATTTTTATCTAAAAACTTGTTCCGGAAATCCTTCAATTCAAATGCCTTAATCTCCTTCTCATGCTTCATATTTTTTTATCAATTTCCAACATTAATAAAATTCAACCTCCATATGATAATAATCCAAAGGTACCTTCTCTTCTCTATAACATTGAATGATTGAGAATATATTCTCAATGGAGTTGATCCATTATTCAGGGATGGATGAATCGGATGATAAATTAATATTTGGAGGATTTTGTATCATGAAGCTCTCGATTGTGGCTTGTTCTCTCTTGGGGGCATTGAACATTCCCCTTGACCCATGTATCAATCCATAAAATGTGAAATCTGAGAGGGTATCATGAAAATGTTTTCAATTCTTGCTCCCATCAGATTTGGCGTCTCCTTAGAACAGTCATCACATTGATCGGTGCATCAGTTATTAGTTGGATTCCTCATATTACAGTTCATTGGCTGGATTAAAATGGATATTATTAGTAACAAATAAAGGGGAATCCAATGAAAAAGGGATATCATATAAATTTCATTTATTTCATTAACATATGAATTAATAGGATTCAATCTTTGTTATCCATGATATACATCCAAAAATATATTTTTAGGGGAATTGTTTTCCCAAAATAAGGGTTCATACAATGCTTGGAAATTAACCAAGGCATATCCCCAGGAGTGACATACCAAAGTGTGAAGAAAGGCCCATTTTCATGCACCTGTTCTAGTTCGAGTCTATGTCAATGTGGTTTTTTCAGGTTTTACCCCTAGATAAATCTGTGCTAGAGCTACCTCTGCTTGTAAGTATCTAGACAAGGATTTATTATCTTGAAAAACCACTTACTCAGTAATCACAAAAATTTAGGTATTTTTTTTAATATGATTTGTATTATCCCTAATCATTTTACTAAGGTTTTATAATCCAAATATCACAAATAATAAAACGTATACTTTGATACCAACTATAACAATTATGCTCTTTATAACATGCATAAAAGTGATTTATTACATAAACATTAACTAAAATCAAATATGAGGATTGATATGTCTTGTTTAATGGTAAATTAAGACCATTACAAAACAATATAGAACCTAAAACACAAAATATTTATTTAAAACTACATTTAAATGACAATAACATTCCATAGTACCATGCATTGTATGGGATAACCTGAGAACATGAATATTAAAAAGGCTAATAAATACATACCTAAATAGGAGTAAACAAGGAATAACATGAAGAATATAGTACATGATAGGAAATATGAATATTAATGGAGAAGAATAGTAGAATTAACATAAAGAAAAGATATATCATGATTATCATAACATGGAAATGTGGAAACAACATTTAACATGATATTATCATGAGCTAAGGCTCACTGCACATGGAGTAGGAGTAAGTCGTCATTGCACTTGAATTAGCATGACTAAAACCTCATTTTACTTTAATAATCATGAGTAAACCCTCGTTGCACTTGATGTATCATGATAGCAATCATTACCTAATTCATTGGATCACTATTAGGGCTTACTTTTCTTAATCATTTCACTTCATGCATATGTGTTCCACATAGATCATACTACATGGATTCATTAAGAATAATAATTTATTCCATGAATAAGAGATGTGGAATAAATTAATTTATGTCCTAGATAAATAGTATATGTGCATAAAGTTGAATACCCTTGATAGTGAAATGGGTATGGTATTCACGTACATAATGATTTTGGGCATGTATATTTTGGTGTAACTTCGACAACATAATGTCGTCAAATAGAATATGTAAAATGGGATGACGAGAGAGGAAGGGTTATATCATCATTTTTACATGAAATGGGAATTAATAGGGTCATGTAATATAATATCCCCATATATGTATTTGAATTTATATGCTAATATAAATACATGCTTAAATGTAAAGGAAGAGAGAGAAATTTCATATATAATTTCATCATCGTAACGGGTGTACATGAGAGGAATTAATGATAGATAAAGTGGTATATCATCATTAAAACATAAGGAGGGAAGTATGGGGGAGGTTTAAAATCATACCCTAGAATTTTTAATTGAAAATAAAAGGTGATAACAACAAAACAAAATTTGGAAAAAAATGAGAAAGGGAGAAATCCCTTATGGAACTTCAGCATGGTAGCAGGTTTACATGAGAGACATTAATCAAATAGAAAGAAAACTATCATCATTAAAAGATAAGGAGGGAAGTATAGGGGAGGTTCTAAATCATACCCCAAAATTTTTAATTCAATATAAATGGGCATAATAATATAAGTAAAAATGTATATAAATAAGCAAGGAAGGAATGTGAGGATCCCTTACATGGAAGTGGGATCCCAATGGTCTATGAATAGCTTGAGAGGGATTTCTTAGGATCTTGTGGAGCCTTGTAAGGACTATAGAGAGAGGATTTCATGGGTCTGTTGATCTCAAATGGTTTCAAATGAAGACTAATGGGAGATTTAGTGGGTTTATTTAGGAAAGAAGAGGGAAATCATTACTATTTAGGTTTTGCACACTACATATAAAACTAATCAAAACGAGAAACCTCCCAATTGTATATTAACATGGTTATTGAAAAAGGGGAGTGGAAAAAAATATTTTATAAGGCCAATGGATGAAATTATTAAAATATTATTCTTGATTATGAGTAGTTGAGTCACACTCTCAAGGGAAACATTTTAAAATGTTATAATATTTTATAAGTCTTGGAGGGTCCACTAAGGCATCATAAAATTAAAAAAAACATATCTAAAATCATATAATTTTAATATTAAAAGATATATTTTCCGAAAAAAAACTTTTATAGAATTTTTTACAACACTATTGGGACATTATGATGTCATAAAATAGATTATATATTTAAATTGTATTTAATTTTTTTCCCAAAAATTAATCTCCCTCATCAAATTATGTAAAATTAACTGTTAGATAATTTCAAAATCCTGAATCAGAAAATATTATCCATTCTATATATATAATTTTTTAAATATGAGAATATTAATTTTTAAAATAAAAAATGACATTTATTGAAAAATCATGGTTTTTGATAAAAACAGCTTCCAAACCATAATAAAAATTACAATTGTATCTATAAAAAAAATTATATGATCATTTACATTTAATAAAAGGTAATTTTTCTAAAATTATTTCATTAGATTAATATTTAATTCCAAAAAATCCATTAATTGATCAAAAAATATTTCTTAATTTTATATTAACTAAAAATATCATTTCTGCTTTAAAACCCATATACAAAGTATCAATAAATAATGAATATATATTCTTTATTTTATAAAAAATTAATTCACATAATAATAGTGATAGTGTATTATTACATAACCCCTTAAAACACCCACATAATACTTAAAGTTATGGTGTGCGATGGTGACAGACTCTTGGGGTGGCTCAGATTACATCGCTCGGGTGGTAATCTGTATTAACATCCACCTCTCCAACAAGCGGTTCTATTCAATCTTAACGTATTGAATCCCATATTGGTATTGGTCAAGAGTGAATCCCAATGATGCTAACTAATTTATCAGATCCAAATAATTGGCTTCGTATGGAGAAATTCAATGAGATGAGGCCATCACTTCCTTTCTTTTGAGTAATCTGGATTTGTTAAAGCCCTATATTTATTCTAATCATGTGATCACTGTTCAATGGCTATATTAGTAAATATAAAAATTCATAATGGTTTATTGAAATAAAAACACATAAATAAAAACAATTTAATATGTCTTATATAACTATTTTACATAATAATAACTTTAGTTAGATCAAGAGGAATTTTTATTAATAAATGTTCGAGTCGTTACTAAGATCCCCATACGAATATATTCAATTTCATAGAGGATTGCTATTTCTCCTCAAAGGAATATATTCAGATGATATAAGTCTCCAGGTATTCCCTATCTCATTTCTCTATAGAGCCATGGAATAGGGAAAATTTCAAAATCCAGGTCAATAATGACTTCAAAAAGATTAGCAAAGAAATATCTTAACAAATATTCTTAGCAATCTGGACATGGAAACTGTGAATGACATTCAAAAAATCACATGGAATGATAGATAATCATTATGGTAATCCTTGATATATTTAAGCAGCTAACCTACAATGGAATATATCATATAAATTATGTGAGTATTCAGATTAAAACATTTTATCTTGGACTTGAGCCTTATCCTCATACTCTATAGACATTATTGTCGATGGTAGGATCATGTTTAAGACATAAAAATTCATCCGAGCTATATTATATGATGGACATCAGAATTGTGGTCTATGGTTACGTGATTTAGGAATACCTCACTATAAAATTCATCAAATGAATAATCTACCAACCATGACGTTCATGTAGTGGCATGACAAAATATGATGAATTCCAATTACTTGATGCACTGCCACTACCTCCTACTCAAGTAGTGTAAATTCAATCCTAAAGATGTAATGAGGCCTTCATTATTATAAATATTTTTGGGTTGGAGTGGAAGAGTCTCAATGACAATATTTTGATTATATCAATTAAAATAAAAAAGGATAATAGAACTAGTATCCCTAATAGTATCAACAACAAAACTGCCAATAGAGGCCAGCTCAGCTGAATCATAAAAATCAAGGTTTTTATATGCAGAGGAGTGGAAAATTCCTACAAATATATCGAGTTCCACATGGGTACTCACCAAGAGTTCCATCTCCTCATCCATGACATGAATTTCAAAAAACATTCCTGGAGCTCAATAATATCCACCAGCACCACAACATTAATTCAACAAGCTCAACCAATACCACCACAAGAAGCACAAACTCTTGATACCAATGTTGAAAAAAAATCTATGTTACTTCATGTAGAAATCATATCAAATAATGAAAACACCTAAAATAAATATGATCAACAACATGGTTTACCATGACAACACGGAGCAACAAAAGAGAATATTTTCATGGACCTTATCAAATCAGATATCAGGTACTCTAATCAGTAATACCTAGCCCCATATGAGGTACAATGAAAAGAAAATAATTATTAAGGGTGAAAATGTGATATCTCATCAGCAACTACATGGTGTTTTGAAAATTCAGTTGAATGAATATATATATTTTGGTTGGGATAGAACAGAAATGGTAGAACCATCTGAGAAAGATCAAGTTGAGTAATAACTTAAAAAAGGATGATGACTACAAAGAATATCCTATGATATAGATACCAATCCCACTTCAATAATAATTTGAATAAATAAATGAGGAAGGAAAATATAAAAAATTCATGGAGGTGGTTTAAAATTTCATATTAATTTCCCTTTTGTAGTGGTAGTTTCACAAGTACCATCTTATTCATCCTTTATTAATAACTAGTTATAGAGTAGAAAAGAAAATTGAATTGTTAGAAATATTCTATTTGAATGAATAGTGATTCACAACATTCCAAATTAAATTTACTCCACAAATTTGAGACACCAGAATCATTTCAATTCCATACACTTTTCGGAGATGTACTTTAAAAAAATCATTGTTTAATGTAGTCATAATAATCTATCTAATTCCACAGAAATTTGAAAAGGAACAATGATTTAGAGAACTTAATCCAACAAGGATGGAACTCTAAATTTCTAACCACTCAATTAGATATAGATAGGGACTAATCGACAACGTCTTAGTAAATATTGAAAAATTCATATCTTCCAATGAATTCATTGTTCTGAATATGGAATATTATAGTAACATCCACCTCAATCAACAAAGACTATATCTTTATACTACAAAGGATATGATTGATTAAAACCTGGGACGATCAATTTTTAGAGTGGGTGAATAGAAATTTGGGTTTGGTTTATATAATTCCATCAATAAAAAGAAAAGTTTTTACAAATTTTTATTCCATTAATCTTTCTAATTAAAATAAGATCAATTGTAAAGTGAAGTTGATAATGAGATAAATCCTCCTATTGATAATGGAGCCAATTTCCACAAGGATGATAATTTCACTACACATATAATAAGATATTGTTTCCCACCATTCACCTCTCTATTTCCATGAACTGACATAATAAATAAAAAAAATAAAAACTAATTACCCTTACACCTGATAATGTGTATCTATAAATAATAAATAAATCGCTTATTAGGATGAAAACTAGGGCAATTTTAATAGTCTAGGATAGGGTAGTTTAGTTTTTGAGAATGGTTAGAAAGATTCCATAGGTATTTCGAGAGGACTAGATGAAAAAAAGTAAAATTAAAAAATACATGACTTCTAAAAAGTAAAATACATTAAAAATTATGTGAAGTTGAAATTCTTTCAAATCATGATTTTGAAACCCACTATTAAATTAATAACATGAAATTTTCAAGATCGTATTATAAAATAACCTAATCCTAGGGTTCACACCCAATCACAACTTTTTCTTCCTCATATGTGAAACACAACCACCCTAGATCCCTGGAAAATGGCTCCATCATTCCATCCAAATCGAGTGTGCCCCACCTTCTCCGAACCCCTACCCCCTACATTGAGCTCCCTCACACACACTCAAAACCTCCTCATTTCCCTCTCCCCCTTCCCTTCCATAATCGAAAAACCCTCATCATATACTCCTCTCTTATCCAACATATTTTTTTATAGATATTAAAGAACACATAAAAATCTATAATCAATCCACCCATAGACCACGTGCCATTGTATGGAGAAACACTCCCACCACCAAAACTGAAAAGGACAACACCTACTCCACCATATATTGATACAACATTTTATTCTTTGAATTTATTGACTGCATCCTCTTCCACATCATGTGTCTCCCAATCCTGCTATGTAAAATCATAGGTCCATGAAAATTGTCAAATTTTTCATTTACACTACATTTTTAAACCGAGAAACCAGTTCTGGTTACTCCATATGCCGGTCAATCTAAAGAGGTCCAAAAAACATTTAACTCATCATCCTGGTGTATATCCACACCCACCATGAGGATCACCACATCATGGACCACATTCACATGATCATGATAAAATAGTTGTGAGATGAGACGTATAGGGACAAATTCCTTCAGTGCCATTCCACATTTTATATGGGCCTCAAATTCAGCAGTTTCTGACTTAGAGGACATCCATGGGATCTTTACCTTTTATATTTCCTAGTTTTCCATAGAATTTATTCATCAATGGTTGTTTCCTACACAATAGTATTACATTCCATTTCAATACTAATTATTATTAGGGAACATAAATTCAAAAAAAGATCACCACAGATGGAAAAAGTATCTACGACCCCTACACTACCAAGAGCAAAATGCTCCGAGGTGCATCCCTTCATATCTTGTATAGGGACCTCGCTAGTGCTTGTCTTTCACATGGTGATGCCCATAGAAGGGTCATCCAGATTGATGTACTCATTATCACTTAGTACATGGGTGTTCATACCCTTAACAAATATAGATAACTTTGAATGTTATAAAATACATTAGAAAAATGGAATAGTGGAACTTTTAGGGGTGGATTATTCATCTCCCATTTTGTTATGCATATGGTTTCCTTTGTGTCAGCTCAAACCCACACCTATCTTGGACCTATAGAGGGAATATCTATTTTAATTCTCCAAAATATGGGTAATCTAAAAAAATATAGAGACGTCTACCATTGGGATCGATCATTCTTGGAGGAAGCTGATGAGTCCCCCACACATCCTACTATTGAACCAGCATCCCTAGAATCTCCCCCTCATACTCCCTCCAACACAAAAATTTCTACCCCTATGATCCCTTCATCCACCATTACCCCTACCCTTTCCACCACCAATATTCAATCAACATCCACCACTATAGTTTTCACTCAATCACACATCACATCATTCCCATCAGTTCTATGGGCTACTCACCATTTCATCCTGAACATTTGTGCAAGGTATTCAACTACCGCATCATTACCAACATTAAGCCCTCTATTTTCAATACCCCTCCAACACTACTAGACACCACATACTCCCACCAAGAACAACCAAAAATAGCTTTGTACCCCACTAATCACTCACAATCTCTTAACCCTACTGATATACCCTCTGACCTGATAGACCCTTCCACCCAGTAATATGTTTTTTCGAGTAGGACTGATGGGGAATGGATCCAACCCTAACACTATCATATGGGGTACCATTGATCAATACTTCTTCCATTAAGTCAAAAATCATTATGATTTGTACCCCTCTTCCAACATCCACTAATATTTCCCCCAGTACCATTAAACCCACAACAATATTTTTCCCCCATATCCTTCTGAAATAGATTGCATTGATAAGATGGAAAAAATGTATGAACACTCTATTTATGAGAAGACTCTTGATGAAGTTCTTGATGATTTTTATTATACTTCTCAATTTTGAGTTTACCCTTCCCCAAATATTCACTTTTTCTAAGTGATCATGTTTTTTTAATACTGGTATTCCATTACACATGATGTATCATTTCCCTATTTATATACATGGGATACATATTTTTTCTTCAATATATGTTTGAATTTTTTTATTACATTTTTTATTAAATAAGTCAAGCATTGTTTTTGTAGCTCATACAGGGTTATCAATGAACCTATTCTACCAATATTTTTCTTCTTACATCTAGTAAATCGTCATCTGGCAGACTTTGAGAACTAGCTTGAGGAGTTATCACAATAAATCCATGTTCACCTGAATTTCCCATGATAATGGGTATGGATGATTTTCATACCACCTAAGATTCATCCTTAGTACACTCCTGAGGTGGTTTACCCTTAAAAGTGTCCATTTGAGCTTAATAATACCACCGCATATTTTAGTAAATGGAAGTGGAATTTCAAACATATGGATGACACTTGATTGTCCCTTTCATCGATACATATAGGTAATGAAGTCATTGATAGCAGTTTATAGATGGAAACCCATAATTGATTTCTTTCAATAATTTATAGTATAGTACATATGTTTGTTTGTATCATTTTTTTAATATGTCACCTTGATATTCACTGTACCTGCATATCTTCATTCAAATGAGTTTATTTAAATTACTATTCACTATTTGTGCCTACCCACTACACTGATTTTATCATATTTATAACCTAAGTAATAATGTATTATGTAGTGTAGAATTTGTATCTCTTTCAAATTATACAAGTATCCCAATTCGAAATCTCATCCACAAAGTGTCCCATTGGATTGAAACTCATATGGCGAGATCTTGTTTAAATAAAATCAATTTCAAAGTTTCTATTTAATTTCATAATATGTCATATATTTGATATCAATCATGTGACACTTTCAAGGACAATGACGAAACTATCTCATTTTGTTTATGGGGCAGTCTTTCTTGAGAATTATCACAAATACACTTGGATTAGTTCATATTTTAACATATCCAGTAGAACATTATGTTGAAATCATTCTTTAAACATAAAAACTCACAACACCACTTTAAATAAAACGTAATTTCAGCTTGGAAATTGTTTAAATATGTGTTTTACTCCTATTAATATTTTTTATCATGATTTATAAGATTAGTTATTTTATTCAAATTCAAAAACATTGATGATTATTTTTAATTAATTATTACTGAATTTAATAACATGAGTGATCACTAGTTATTTTTTAAAATCCCATTGAGGAGAGGATTTCATCCTCAATATCTCATATAATTTTCATAGCATATTTGTTTAGAGAAAACAAGGGAATATAATCTTATTAGAACATTCATTTTATTATATTGAGGATATTAAAGATCAAATCAAATTTTTATATGATTGAGGAAATCTTTTTCTGTGACAATTTCTCTTGAGAATGAACTTACATCATTACTTTATTAACCTATAGTTTCTATGTGTGACATGCATAAGATTAAAATATTTTAATATCAATTATCACATCCTACCTATATCTTGGTATTATGTATAATTATCATTTGAACAATTATGGGGGGATTTCTAGTTGAGGAATACATGATTTATATATTGAGAATATTTATTGTAGATTTTATACTAGAAAAGTACGGTGTTATTCATTATTACTCTTCCAATTTTATGCATACAACGTTCCATTGAAAAAATATAATTCAAAAAATAAAAATAAAGAGAAATATAATTGTTGTTGTATTAGCATGGTAGAAAATATTCATTTCTATTCTAATGAATCCTATGAGGGGATAAATGTCATTAGGGATAGATGTGAGATCTTGAAAATACCTAACATTGAAAATTTAAAAAAATAGAATAGTATATGGAACATTTTTATACTTAACTTCTATATTCATGGATCAAAATTGAACTATTGATAGAATGGACACCATTTGATCTTAAATGAGTCAATTCATTAGTTTCTTTATCCATATCATGTACTATAATTTTGGGATTACCCATATTTTATAATTGATTTTCACTTTCTACCCACATTCCCTTAGTCTTAGAGTCATTTGAACTCATTTTTCTAAATCCTACATGGTTGATTTTGTATTTGTCTTTACAAAGTTATTATGATAGAAAAAATGATATTTTATGGTTAATAACATGTATTCTGGATATGAGAATAAACCATGTTAATTTTTCCTTGAATGATAAGGGAAAAGTTATTTTGGGGTATATTTTAAAATTGGTATATGTTTTAAGGAATAATTATGAAATTGTAATTAAAAGAAAACTAATCTGGATATAGAACATAACTATAAGGAATAAATAATTCTTTATACATTATTTATTCTATAGGACACATTTTTTTTCTTATTTTTGATTTAATTTCTTTGTTGTAATGAATGTTTACGGTTATAATTTTGTTTTCTTTTAGGGTCCCTGAAGAGATGTTTTTTCATGATGTTGAGAAATTATTCAACTGTATGGGAATTTAATTAGAAAAATTTCTAGATACATCTTGGATAAATTAATTTTAGTTTTTATTCATTAATTATTTGATAATGCACTAGTTTTTGGTTTTATTTCATAAAAAAATTTGAATACTATCCATAAAGGATGAAATGAAGAAAAGTTCCAAATATTGGGCTGACAAGTCATGAATCAAATACATGATATGTAAAAATCATTCATAGAATGCATTTGTTTAGTATCCTCAATTGCTATTATATAATCCTTACATGATTCCTTTTATTGTTATGATGTGTATGGTGGATTTATGGGAGTGATGGGAGTACTTTTGAAGTGTTTTTTTGGGAAAAATTGAAGTCGAACAACATCACACAATTTGCCTATTCACATGGCCAAAACATGTTCAATAGTCCTCTTGAGGCAGTAGATCTAGCATGGTTGGAGCATGGTTTAGGAGACCATGAAAGGGGAATCATTGTGGGCAGTGTCGACCGCATGATTATCACATGGTTTTCCTAACCGTGTGGTCAACCTGTGTGCAGAGTCAAAATGAGATCCCTGAAAATAGGATCTCACTAATTTTTTCCCTACCTCCCTCATTTTTACCAAAACTGTCCCTAAATCGGGATTATTCTTTACTTAATTCCATGTAAGGTTATCCCATCTGTCTGAAGGTGATTTGAAGTCATCCCTTTAGTGAATCAGATTTGGATTCTTGAGGTTTGTGATCGTTCTTCAATGTTCTTGATCAGTTTCATATTTCTACTAAGATATACTTCTCTTATTCACTATGTTTCTGGGATATACACCTGTAATGGGTATATCTATGTTTTTGGATTCCAAATATGATGATATTTGGTCTTGATCTTTCTATGAGATGATATCTAAGGTGGATTCATGGATGATCGATCCGGTTTTATTATGTGTTCTTCGTTCATTGGGATTTTCATCAAAACCATTGAGGTATGAGGCTTCTATATCAACTACACATAGTACAACTGATTGGTGGGATTTCAAATTTAATGTGTGGTTTTAAATTTATTGTGACTTGGCTGTTGAACACTTGTTGAAAATCATCTTTACTAACTATATTAAAATCTAGAAAATTAGGGATTTTGAATGAGTTTATTGTTTCTTGGATTAATATTTGAATTTTAAAAAGGAGATATTTCTAGTTTTTTGTAACATAAATGGGATTATCTGTTTTAATAATAGGGAACATTTAAATGAAATTTATCTTGAAATTTTTTGTTCCTTAGTTTTCAATAAAAGATTAGTTTTGTTAAAGTGGTTTATTTTTCTAATGACATGATTTGGCATAAATGGTATCGGTGTGATTATATGCTTAACATGCCCTTAATAATGGATGAAAACCATTGGGTTACAAGGGACGTGTCCCTGGATCTAGGGCTTGTGTCCTTGGGACACAAGGTAATTGGATGAGAGTCTACTCATGATTATGGAACTGTCTAAAGAAGCATGCATGTGTGGGTGTGTTTTGAACTATTAAACATGTATGCCAAATGATAAAAAGAATTGGTATTAAGATTTTTATTCTTTATATTAATGTAAATATGACTTATGGGAAATTGGTTTCAGTTAGTTCTTTTCACATGGTTGTAAATAGTTTTTGTTGAACTTGATTATATTTTGGTATAAAGGTTTTAGGTAAATTGTTTATATAAAATATTATATATAAATATGGCTAACTATTCCATCTTAGTGGAATGAATTGGGATGTCATTCTGGAAAACCTACTGATTTTTATACTCACCCCTTATTTGGAGGATTTGTCATTTTGTAGATTCCATCTTTCTGGAGAAGGGAAAAGGTAATATTTCACACATTTTTAGCACTCCCTCATTATTCTTGGGCTATTCGGTGATTGTGGATCTTGGATCATATGGGGCATGGACTCTTGTGGTCTCTAGTGTTTAGTTTTTTACCGATTGTGTACATGGATACTTGTTTAGTCTTTTTTGTGGCACACTTTGACGTGTTATTGATATAGATGATGTCGTTTCGATGTCTTTCATTTGTTCATGGATCATTTAGTGAACGGTTCAGTTATGGATTGTTGGTTTTTTTGTTTATTTCATAAAGGTTAAATCATTCCCCACTTTTATTTGAAACATTAGAACATTTATTTCCCGACTTTGGAAACTTGGTGATGTCTCATAAGGCCTATTAATGAATCACTATACTCTCAATCCATTTATAATTTGCGATACATTACAAATGGTATCAGTCTAGTACTTCATTTTTGGTACACATGTTATCATATTGTTCATTCCTTTCATAACAAGTTATCATCAGCGTTCCTGGTCATGGAGTTGAAATTTCTTCTTGTCCATCCTTTGGGCAGAAATCATATATAGGAGTTGGATTATCGAAACATGATATGTATAGCACAAAAGGACGTCTCTAACCCTTTTATGTTGAACTTCAAGTTTCCATAGAATTGGGAATATAAGTGTTTTGGAGACACTTCTAGATGATGTAAATATCATTCTCATTGTTTTAGCCAACGATATGAACATAGGATGAATTGTAGAGGAATGACTTCCCATTGGGAGTGCATACATCATTTTGAGGAATCAATCATATTGTGAAATAGTATTGATTTTTGAAAAATGAAGAAAGTGTTTTTTAAATGACATATTTTGAGAAATGGAATGCTTATGTTATTTCGAAAATGGATTAATTTTCAAAATGCATGTTTAATGTTTTCAAAAATGGTTCAACATGGAAAAATGTTATTTTGGAAAACAATGTTTTGATTTATGATGTGAAATAATATGAAGTGATAATACTACCGTTACTATAGAGTGAGATTGTCATAGTTTTTTGTTGGTTTAGAAAATGGAACCTAGTCAACATCATCAAAACCAACAAGAAGAAGCTACAGAGAATGTGGTTACACCTGAACCATGGGAAAACTATGATCTACTTATGAGATTGTCCAATATTTTCAAGTTGGGTATATGGGAAAATAGAAGAATGTTCCAAGGCCTATGGATCATACCATCCATTTGATGAAGCAAAAACCTGCTAACTTCTGGGGTGATGCTGAACCCAAGAAGGCGGAGGTGTGGCTCAGTAGGATGAATTGTATCATCGATTTCATCAGCACACCAATGAAGCTAAAGGTCTAGCTATAAATGTACATGCTCGAGGATCTTTCATGTCAGTGGTGGTAATTAGAAAAGTAGGCTAAATTTGAATAATTCTTTACATGGGAGTATTTTGATGTAATATTCAACAATATATTCTATCCTCACACATTCACGATCCAGAAAAAACAGAATTTTTCATCCTGAAATAAGCGAGTCTCTCTGTCATAGAGTATGTAGTTAAATTTATGAATTTAGTGTGATTTTCACCATATTTTGTAGCAAGTGAATCCTTGAAGGAACACATATTCAAATCATGGTTTATGGTAGGAGATTTGATTTAAGATTGAGGTGCTCTATGTTACATATTATATAGAGATTGTGAATAGAGTGACTATGGTTTAACGTGACATCTCAGGATCGATCGGGGGAGGCATCATGATACCAACAATCAGTGGTGGGGACTCAACTGCTGGGAGATAGTGGAAAAGGGACAACTATTTCCGAGGTGGAAGTGGGATTAGAATTAGATGGATGAATCAATGAACATTACTCCCTGACCCTAGAGAAATGCAGGTTGTTTTCAATGAGGTTCACTAGACCACATAAATTGTGAGTGTATAGAACAACCTAGATAATTTCATAATTGCCAGAATATTGGATATCATCAGTGATATTGTTATTGTGCTCCATGGTTAGGTGCTTGAGACACTTCATAGTCATCACAAAGCATCATATGCTTGGACAGGGCAAGTAAAGCAGAATCACTCTCATCAATAGAACAGAGATAGACTTGTTGATTCTTGAAATACAGTGACTCCTCATCCAGGGAAATATCATAATGGAAACAATTAGAATAGTGCAGCAATGAATGAATTTTGTGGAGTTGAGAAGAAGATGTCGTATGATCAGGCTGAACCATCTATCTTGATAGGTATGATTCTTTTGAATTCAACCCTTGAGAAAGTGATCTTCGATACAGGTTCATCACATTATTTCATTATATCTCATTTTATTTATTTTCTATGTTTATTGTTTGAAAAGAATCTTTGT
Source organism: Viscum album (assembly GCA_963277665.1). NCBI lineage: Eukaryota > Viridiplantae > Streptophyta > Magnoliopsida > Santalales > Viscaceae > Viscum > Viscum album. Next base: position 429,674,795 of record OY728123.1, on the reverse strand, counting down.
GTTTTAAAACTGCAAACTCCTCTCAGGGAAAGAGAACATCTAGTCTTTCTGTGTAGAGTATCTTCTATAACTGCTAATAGAGCTGGGCTAAAATGGGACTTATCGATGATGGACAATGATGTTTATAATGTATTTTTGTGTATGTATTGGTTTAAAATGTACAATATTAACATCAATTTATATTAGATAACAATTTTTTTCATGACTTTGGATAACATCGAACATCTCTTCAGAGGAGATATGATGGTAAAAAATATACGAAAAGTGATTTTTGGCACCCATGGTGTGAACGATCTCATAACAGTTGGTAGCATTGAATTTGGAATCAATAGAAGAGATAGAGGAAAAAAATTCTAGATGTTGTGGATAAATTTCAAGATGTATTTCCTAAGAACACCCCAGGGTTACCACCTATAATGGATTTAGAGTTTTTGATTGAACACCATTCAAGAACCACTCTTATTTCCCTTTTGCCTTATAGGATGTCACAAATAGAGTTAATGAAATTGAAAGTATTATTGGAGGAGCTAGAATGAAATGGTTTCATTCAACCAAGTACATCTCTATGGATATCACTGGTATTGTTTATGAAGAAGATGAATATAATTATTTGACACTCTATTGATTATTGTAGGCTGATCCAATATACAATAATGAAAAATACCCAATTCTATTCATTAATTATCTATTCGATCATTTAAGGGATTCTTAGTGGTTCTCCAAGATTGAATTGCGATCAGAATATCACCAATAGTGAGTAAGAAAGGAAGATATTCACATGACATCTTTCAGAAGTAGATACGAACACTATGAATATGTAGTCATGATTATCGGTCTAATGAATGCACCAGCGACTTTTCTGTCATTGGGAAATTTCATATATCAGTGATAAATGGATTCTTATTTATGGTGTTTGTTGATGAAATCTTGGTGTTATCAAAGTCAATGACTGACCATGGGTAACACTTACAAATAGTGTCACAAATTTTGGGGGATCAATGTTTTTATTCCAAATTATCAAAGGGTGATTTTTGGATTCAACAAGTACATTTTCTTGGAAATTTTCATTTCTGAGAAAGGGGTTTCTTCTATTCATGAAAATATAGAATCTGTTATCACATGGTAACCACCAATGAATTTCATTGAGATACAATGTTTTCTTCGCCAATCTGTTTACTACCAAGGTATTGTGTATGATTTTTCATTACTATCTTCACCAATGATAGATTTAACAAAGAAGAATGATCCATTCCATCAGAAAGATGAATGCCATAAGTCTTTACAGGAAATAAAGGTCCAACTTACATAACCATCTTTCATGATTTTACCCGAGTCAGGACATGGGAATGTAGTGTACTATGATGCTTCTAGAATAGGGTTGGGTGGTGTTCTCATGTAAGGATACCTTGAGGTTGCTTATGGTTCAAGGAAGTTGAGGGAGAGTGAGAAGAATTATCCAAATCACAATTTAGAGTTTGCTTCAGTCTTTCATGCTTTGAAAACATAGAGACACTATCTCATTAGTGATAAATTCACTATGTTCACAGAAAAAAAAATTCTTGAACCAAATTTTCTCACAGCGAGAACATAATCTGAGGCAAAGGACATGGATGGAGTATCTCTATATGTTTGACATTGTATGGATGTATACAAGAGGAAAAAGGAATTAAGTGGTAGATTAATTGAGTAGAAAGTTATATGCTTTGTTGGAGAATGAAGCTTCATATGAATGAGAGTTGATGTCAGTCCTAGCCGACAAGAAAGTGGAATGTGAGGACTGAGGTGAGGTTGTAGTTTTTTTCCAGCAAAACTTGTTATTAAATTGGTAAATATAGTCAAAGAGGTACTAAAAAATGATGCATAATATTTTAGTTATGTGTTCAAAACACAATAGTGGAGAAAGAATTGAGGGATGGAAGCATGATGAGAGTTCATTTTTGTTCTTTAGAGGTTGGATAATAATACCTATGGATTTTCTGGAACAAATCCTTCATTATAACCACCATTTGAGATGGGATGTACATCAAGGTACACAGAACATGTATAAGGCATTGAAGGAAAAATTTTGGTAGAGATTCGTGAAAAAGAATGTGCGTGAGTTAATATCTTGATTCTTATCTTGTCAGGAGGTTAAACCAGATCATTAGATACCGACAGGTATGTTATAGTCATTACCTATCCCAATGTGGAAATGGGAGCTGATAGAAACGGATTTTTTATAGGTCATCCATGAACAGTCTAGAAACATGATGCCATATCGGTGATAGTGGATCGGCTTACCATGTTGTCTGATTTCATCCCCATTCGTGAAAATTATATATTGGAGGATCTCTAAGAAATCAATAACCAATAAGTGTTAAAGAGAGATAGAATACAAGTTTCAATCGTCATCGATAGTGATTTGAGGTTAAAATATAATTTATAGAAATCCTTACTAAAATCCCCTGGGACATAGTTGACTATGATCACAGCGTATCATCCTAAGACAGATGGCCAGTCTGGGGGGATGATGAAAACATTGGGCTACATGTTTCTGGATTTTGTAATGGATTTTGGTGGCTCATGGGAGGAGCACATACCCTTGGTGGAGTTCTCATACAATAATAGTTATCATTCCTCGATACGTATTACTCCCTTTGAAGCATTGTATGGGCTCCCTTGTCATTCTCCATTATTTTGGGTGGGAACATGTGAGACTTCACTAGTTGGGCCAATCCTTTACAAGAAACAACAAACAAGATCTAGTAGATTAGAAATAGGATGGAGATGACTTAGAGTCATCATAAATCTTTTGTAGATCATCATCAAAAACCATTGTTGTTCACGGTGCGTGATAATGTTTTCCTGAGGATCTTTGCAAGAGATGGACATCATCCTTTCAATAAGGACGGAATTTTATCTCCTACATATAATGGAACATTCGAGATACACAAACGGGTTAGAGAGGTGGAATATCAGTTGGCTTGACAACCATGTTTCAGTTCCATGCATAATGTGTTCCATGTCTCTTAGTTTAAAAAATATCAGCATGATCCTGACCATGTAATTATATGGGATTATGTTGACTTAGTGTCGAAAACTTCCTTGATACATATATAGGTGCAGATTTTGGATAATCAATAGAATATATTGTGTGGAAAATCATCGGTCTAGTGCGGTTTTTATGAAAACATGGTCAAAATCAAGAAGAGACTTGGGAACGTGAGAAGGAGATTCAAGAGAAATTTGTAAAACTCTTTTAGATCAGTGTCGGTTTTCCACTTTTTGAGTAAGGAAAGATTAAGGGTTGGGATAATGTAGTACAATTGGTTGTAGGTATGTAACCATTAAAGTATGATTATTATGGTTATAATGTGTAAGGGTGATGGATTGGAGAGTAGAGATAACATTGAAAGCGTTTTCATGGAAAAATTGAAGTCTTACAATCAGCATAAGATTTTCAAAACTGTTTGGAGAAACTATGCGCAATAGTCTTATTGAAGAAGTAGCTCTCACATAGTTGGATCATGGTTTGAGAGATTGTGAAAGGGGATGTCATGTGGTCCATGGCTACCACATGATTAGTGCACGGTCTACCGAACCATGCAGTCAAACCATGCATGGAGTCAGAATGAGATCCATAAAAATAATATCTCACACATATTTCCATAACTCCCTCGTTTCTTGAAAGACACTGCAAATGACATATGATTTTACTTCTCCTATGGCCAAATAAGGTTATCACATCAGTCCAAAGGTGATCTAAAGTCTTCCATTGGTAAATCATAGCCAAATTTTTGTGGTATGCGATCACTCGTCAGTGTTCTTAATCGATTTTTTAGATATACTTATATCTAATTCTCTTATTCTCTTGGTTTCATATATAGACACCCACCATGGGATGATCTATGTCATTCGAAGCCAAATATTATGTGATTTGTCCTTGATCTTACTACGGGGTGAGATCTAAGTTGGGTTCTTGGAGTGTAAAACCGGTTTTCTTTTGGGTTCTTTGTTCATTGGGGGTTTTATAAAAAACTTTTAAATAGGAGGATTATTTATCAAAACTACTTAGTATAACTGATTAGAATGCTTTAAAATTGAAATTTTAGTGTTTTATTTATTTATTTTTTTGGTTTTTGAAACCTTCTTCAGTGTTGGTTGTGAAATATGAAAAATTATGGATTTTGAAAGAGTTCATTGGTTCTTGGTTTTAAAATGTGTATTTTAAAAATGGGAATTTTCTGGGCTATTGGAAGATAAATGGGATTGGATTTTTTCAATAAAATGGAATGTTTTAGTGAAATTTTTTTTTCTTAAAATTGGTTGTGCTTTGGTTTTCAATAATTGCTCAGTTTTATTGAAGTGGTTTATTTTTGTAATGGAATAATTTGGCATTAATATTGTTGCTGAGAGTTCATGCTTAACTAGCCCCTAATAAAGGATGAGTACCATTGGGGTAAAAGTGAAGTGGCCCCAAGTTGGAGTCATTTTTCATTGGGACACAATGTAATTGGTAAAGAGACCACTCAAGAGTATGAAATTGTCAAACGAATCATGCACATGAGGGTGTGTTGTGAACTGTGGAATGGGTACGACAAATGAATAGAAGAATTAGTTTTATAATTTTATTAGTTATTTTTCTGGAAAAATATCTAACGGGAAATTGGTTTCATTTAGTTTTGTTTTCACTTGGTTGAAAATCGTTTCTATTGAACTTTTATAAATTTTGGTATAAACAGTTTTGGTAAATTTTTTTAACTGAACTAGTTTATATAAATGTTTCTATCGATTCGATCCTAGTGGAATTAGTTGGGAATTAATTGGGGAAAAAATACTATGTTTTATACTCACCTTTTCATTGGAACTTTTGTGATTTTTCCGATGTTATCTTTCATGATAGGGGAAAAGATAACATTTCCCACATATTTCACACTCCCTCATGATACATGGCTCATTCAGTGATTATAGTGTTTGGAGCTTATAGAGCATGGTGTCTTGTGGTCCCTTGAGAGTATTTATTTATTTATGATCTGTATACTTGGATATGTTTTTGTTCTTATTTTGTGGAAGTCATTGTTATGGTTTTGTGATACATTAAGTTGTTTTGTAGTCTTTCTTGTTTTCATGCATCATATAGTGAATGGTTTGGTTATGGATTTTTGGATTTTTGGATTATTTCATGAAGGATAAATGATCTCCCACTTGTATTTGAATCCATTTGACATTTATTTCTTGCATTTGGCATCGTTGGTATGTCTCTTATAGCCCAGTAATAGGTTGGTGTACTCTCAAGCCAAGGAGAATTTGTGCGTCATTACAATATGAGGTTAAAAATGGACCCATGAATCACTTTAAAGATCATAATACAGTACATAGAATGAAAATTATTTACATGAATTCATACATTCAAAATTAATAATCCCAAAAAAGGAATTTAATACATGAAATTCGATGATTATTTTCTGGGAAAATGTTGAGTCCTCACCTGTTCAAATATATCAACCGATTCTTCAGAGGTAAAAGTGGATCTGAATTACATGATATAAAACGTACTTTCATGACATGTCACATTCATGACCCAAGCCCTTCATGAAAATACATGATGTTAGAGACATTTTATTCTTATATATCTTGAGCCTTTAAATAATTCAAATTCCCTATATTAATTGGGAGCATGGGACATTAAATTTATCTCGTGTTTTCTTCCAATATTCCAACTATTTTTCATCCATTAACATTACAAAAAATATTTATTTAATTCCCCTAATTTTTTTTGAAAATATTTTTTTTTATTAATCCTTTTACATCTTTTATTTTCCTTAAAAATCCCACATTCTTTTTTGACACTCGATTACATCACCAAAAACCATTCTTCATCAATGCATTCATGATTCTTCTTATGTTCTTCATTATAATTATGTTTGTGATTTTTTCTCAATTGTTTTTATTATAGATAAATACATATCCAATGATTCATCATGAATTGTAATTCCATGTTAGGTATTCATTACATCCGATTGATCAAAATTTATTCTTTCTTGATAAATCATTTATTGTCTCCTTTATAATTTCTTTATGATTATTTATAGAAATATTAATACCTTGTTGATTTTTTTCATCACCTTCTTGTGTGGATAATCTATCTAGGGCGAGGGGTTAAAACTAGGTGTGATTCTAAACATTATAAATCATTTTATTGAACTTTGGTAATCCTATTTCATTAAATTATGTGAATAATGATTTTTCATCACATTATTCCACACAATCATGACCATGGGATGTGTGATCGAATGACCATAACCTAATTGATGCTGAGAATGTAGATGACCACTTTCCTCTGATTATTTCTTTATATAATCGAAGCATACATCACTAAGGTTATCAGTTATAACATGACCATTGGGTAGTTTTATCATAGGTAGATTAAATTGTTATGACGAAACCCAATTGGTTACTTTTTCTTTGCTTCACATACTATGCCATAAGACCATTCCATGTAAAATATTGTACAATATTTTTTTATGTGCCCTAAAATTTACCCATATGACATTATTTAATTTGTACCTTAAAAAAATAAAAATTATATAGCCAAAGTCAAAACTCAAACCTAAAGTGTTAATGTGAGTAATCCTTTACATGGTTTTATTTGATTGTCTGGTAAAGAGATAGAAATCTTTTTCAGATTCAACCCATATTGAAACTTGGCTATATGATTTTAGTAATTGATGTTTTGGACTATAAATTATAATATGTCCTCCAGACATGTATATTCAATGAATAATGTGGGATAGTCATGAGGATTGCATATATTTTAAGATGTAGCTGACCCCTCACTATTTTGTATTTAATTCAATTTTTTATAATTATTGAATAGATATAGTGATTTTTTATGTATGATCTTAATGTGTTGAGAATTATATTTATCAGCATGAATATTAGTTCACACTATTTTTATTCTCTTAATAATATATTACCTATAAGATTAATTGTTGAAATTATATGGTTTGGTTTTATTTACTCCTGCTAATGTGTTTTTCATTGGTAAACAATATTATAAATTTATTTAATGAATTAGAAGGAATTATTGACAATATAAAGGTGGAAATTATTTGTTTTTTTGATTCTGTTGTGGAATAAATTTAATCTTGTGTGATATCATATCATGATTGGGTGAAATCAATTCTAATAATGAAATGGAATTAGTTGTGTCTTTCAGTGATTTAAAATTAATAATTATTTATTGTAAAATTATCCTTGTTTGGTTGAAATTATACATGAGTAAATGAAAACAATTAATTAAAATAGTGAATGATTGGTCTTTAATAATTAAATGGAAGAGGTGGATATTAGAGTTCAAAATGTGAATTTAAATAGGAATTTCCATGAAAATAATTTATAAATTGTCCTAAAAAACTGGGTTTGGGAATTCATTGTATACATATGTTATTTCAAAATAAGTATTTTTATTGTGTAGCATAATTATAGAATGGTGGATTGTTTGTTCTATTGAATTTAATTGTTAGTTTTATGTAATTAAATTATAACTCGTTTATTAATAAAATCTATAATCATAAATAACTAGTAAGGAACCTGAAAATTGGCTGTGGAATGAGATGAAAATATGTGATCCATGGTTGTTTCATAGGACTTTTATTATTTTCCATCATATATTATATTCTATATATTTTTATAAGATTCATATGAGAGTTCTATTTACACATATTTTTCCTTTGTTGATGATCAAATCAATCACCAACATTTGACTAAGCAATTTCTTAGTTGATTTCCCAATAATTTGATACATTAATCTTATGGATTTACATGATTTGAATAAAAAATTGGTTAAGTTTGATATTATAAAATTTCCATGCTATACTCATAGATATTTTTGGGGATGTAATTTTTTATATTTTTTATTTATTGTAAACACCAATGGTTTTTACACCACATGTATGATTAAATTTTATGCATGATATTTCTAGGAAGGTAATGTGCCCTTAATAAGAAGAAGATAATTTTTGGTGACATCTTTGAAAACATTTTTTATGGTTTTTTGAATTTTATGAAGGGATTATCCATCCATAATTTATCTATTTATACCAATTATATTAACAAGACATTGTAATTGGGTTCTATTTTCATGATTTTATGGTTATATATTGCATTTAATCATTTTCCTGATATTAGGATAGACATCATTCTGATTTAATTACATATTTATAGAAAATAATTTTATTATATTATTTATTTTAATTTTCTTGTGATTGGATATTATAATTTAAACCACTCCCTAGGTGATAATAATAATCCCTCTTCACAAGTTAGAGTCATTGAGTGATCGTGGAGATCACTTGAAGCCAATTGATATTTTCTTCTTGAGTGTATGGTGATGTTTTGGTTGATTGATGTATAAGGGTATGTATATCATGATATATTATTTATGATGATGTCATTAAATATGGTCCAACATTCTACCACAATATCTTTCAGGCCATGAATAATGATTGTTTATTTATTAAATAAAAATGACTAAATTTTTTTCCAACAAATAAATTCTTATAATATTTACTAAAAATAAAATAAATGTTTAAGAAATATTATTCCCATAAAACAAACTACTGAATAAATGCTAATGGAATATATACTATCAAGAAGACATGAATAATTTTTAACCACATGTGGGAATAAAAATTATTCAACTTGATAAATAATAAATAATATTATCAATTAACAAAATAACTAGATACAATTAGTGGGTTTCCATCCTAGCCCCTTTCTTAATAGAATTTGGAAAAGTAACCCAAAGACAAAATTTAGCATCTAGAAACATGCCAAGGAACCCATAGGAAAATAATTTAATGTCACAATGAGATAAAAACTCATATGAACACTTACCTTTAAATTGTTTTGTTTTATCATGACATTTATAATTATGAATGTTTCATGTAGATTTCATCAACCTAAATACATGATGTTTCTTTCATTTAATTTTAAAAAATTTAACATTACAATTGAATACCATCTCCATCTATTTATTTAAGTCATATCATTTCTATAAAAGGACATGATATGTCAACATCTATTAAAGAACATAAGTGAAAGATAATTTCCCCCATTATTCATTAATTAGGTATAGTTCATGATCCACAAAATGTACAAACCTTTTCATCAAACATCTTATATCATTCATTTCATCCATACATCAATGTACATGACTCAGTATTTTGAATAATAATAATATTAAAATATATAATCAAATTAAAACATATGAAGATAAGATCATCCAGTGGAATATATAAATGTGGATTTCCTAATGGCGGTTCTATTTCTCATAATATCATACATTGTAAATTTCATAGGATGTACACAAAGAGAAGGTTATTAATAGTTCCATGAGTCTCTAAGTCAAATAAAATAGGTAATTTGGGTCCCTCAAGGGATTTCTTCTCTCTAGAGAATATATATATTTTTTATTATTTTCATGGAACTTCTAGGTTCTTATCATAGATGGGATCTATTATGACATTTCAATTCGATTTCTACACTTATAAAATTATCATAGTCTATGTACAATTTCATAACAATCATGATGTGATTCGGAGTTTCCTAATATAAAAACAAATATAGATAATAATTACGTACAAAGTATTTTATTCTATGGAACCAACTCAAAAAAATACACACATACATTTAAGATAACTTCTAACAACCATTAGTCATCTATCTCTCACAATATACTCATCCTTCTATAGATATAATTATTTTTAAAAGGGATCCACAATGTTTTCATCAATGTAAACTTTTCTAACTATAACTTCACCAACATGAAAAAAATACCTCAATAGATGATAATTTTAAAGTATGTTATTTTTCTAATGGTGTGATTGTAGCTCTATTTCAAGAGACACTACTACTAAATTAGCATAGTACAATATGATATGGTATATGTTGATATGTTACTCATAATTGTACATTACAAATCATCATAACCAAAATGATTCATTTCCATTATCATATGGATCTAAATACTCAAACTACACTATAGAGTGATTGGTAACTAGATTCTTTAAAATCATCCTACTCACATATCCCATAATGGGACAACAATATTATCCAGAATGAAAATTTATATCATTCAAATCAATTTAAAAACTAGCATAAATATATTCCTTGATGAAAATATCCTCATCAACTCTATAAACATAGAGCATGTCCTTAGTTCTTCCTGGAATCTTAAGGACAACCCTAAGAATTGACCAATGTAGTTCACCAGGATGAACTCGATATTTTTCTATCATGATTAATGTATATTACATCAATTCTCTTACATAACATGTCATATTTGATTGATCCAATCACTGAGTCATATTGGTCCCTACTGATTCTCTATTTATCATGTTTTGTCTAATGACATGTTTCCATTTAATGAAGTATACCATGTGACACATGAACCAATCCCCTTAGGACTATTTGATGCTATATCTCTTTAGTTTATATCATTGTAAGTACCCTATCACTGTCAATAAAACCTATTGTATCTATCAAAAATGGTCTTAATTTCTATAATATAGTTCATTTAACCAAATTCCATTATAGAGAAACACTTGTTTAAGTAGTACATACCAGATAGTAATACAGGTATACAAATTGAAATAATTAATATGTCATTGTTATATACTATTATGATAATGACCATATTTACAATAAATAACTTTTAAACATAATTATTTCATACATTCATAATAAAAATATATTTTATAACATCACTAAACCATATTTTACATTTCCTAATAGTAACATTAATCCATAAATGAATTTATATGAAATAAATATTCTCTTAGAATCACTTGGAGTAAAAAAAACTCTCTAGTTGTATCATATAGATAAATTCTAGATGATTACAATTATGGAATCCATTTTTTATATTTCAAAGTAATGGAATTCTTTTAATTGAATGTATAATTATACTGTAATTAATTCTAGAAATTATAGAAAACGGTTCATCGTTGTCAACGTAATTTTGTTATTTAATCACATTTCCCTCAAACTACATTTTATAGTAACTAACATTACTATCCATGTCTAGTTTTCCCTTTAAAATAATTCCCAACCAATATGAGTCACATTAACTGGTGGATTTACCAAATCAAAAACATGGTTAAATACATGGAATCAATTTCAAAATTCATAGCTTCTTCCCATATTTCAACCTCTGATATTCGTAATGCCTCTTTAGAAGATACAGGTTAATTATTCTCCACCAACATTTAGTAACCATCTTTGGTCACTAGAAATATCATATCTCAGTGGTTTTCTATCCTCCTTGGTTCTGCTATCCATTTCAGTTATTTCATGAACATATTCTTCTATAGGTATTAATGGAATCTCAACCTTTACCAACTCTTGGGAATCATTGGCTTCAATTTCAATGAACACAATTTTTCTTCCATTATCCACCATGAATATTTCATCCCTATCAAAAAACATGTTTTGTCTAGTGAAAATTACTTTCTTGTAAGTGGGTTTTTATATTTGGTATCTCATTTTTTCTTTAGGATACCCTATAATGTAACAATTTTTCCATGGGGTTCCAGTTTTTTCTAGTAAGTCATTAAAAAATGCCTCATAACCCTATACTTGTTTATGTAATTAAACAAGATTCCATAAAATTCATATCATAAAAGGAAATTCTTTTCACACATTAATTTATAATCAGTTTAGTGTGTATAAATCATTTGTAATGCATATCCCTAAAATGATAACAAAAGACATATATAAATTAACATCAACATTACCATTTCTAGCAATTCATGGTTACTCCTTTCACTAACACCATTCACATGTGGTGTTTAATGTGGAGTGAATCAAAATAGAATTCCAAAATCCATTAGATATTTGATAAAACTATGGTTAATATATTCACCCCCTTCATCCAATAAAATATTAATTATCATCATTACAAGTTGATTCTTCATGTGAATTATTTAATTATTTTAACATTTCAATGGTCTCTGAATTATACCTCATCTAGTAGATATATCCAAATCCACTCAAGTCATCAATAAAAGTGATAACGTAAGAATTTACACCTTTATATTCATCTATAAATGGTCCACACACATTATTGTGTACAAATCCTTTAATCATTGTATCCCTTTCACCATGTCCACTGAATGGTGGTTTGGTCATATTTACTTGTAAAAAAGAATGAATTATTTCAAGTGGTTTTATATAAAAGGATTATAAATAACCATCATGGAACATCGTTGTCCTATAACTCTCATTTACATGACCATGTTGTTTTTTTCATAGTTTAGTTTTATATGTGTTATTAAAACATGATTCGTTATCAATTTACAGTAATTGGTATTCATAATGTAATACATAAGGAATGTTATTTAAATTCACTATAGGAAAAAATATATTCAATTTATAAATAAAAAACTTTTATAACAAGTTATCATTAGTGTTCTTGGTCATGGAGTTGAAATTTATTCCTCTCCATCCTTTATGATGAAATCGTATACAGGAGTTGGATTCCTGAAACATGATATGTTTTAAATAAAAGGACATAGATAATCCTTTTATACTGAACTTCATGTTTCCATAGAGTTGGGAAAATAAGTGATTTGGATACACTTATAGAATGATGGAAATATCATTGTCATTGTTTTAACCAATGAAATGAACATAACATGAATTTTAGAGGAATGACTTCCCACTAGGAGTGAATACATCATTTTGAGTAATGATTGATGTTGTGAAATATTATAGATTTTTTAAAAAGTAGGAAATTGTTTTTTAAATGATATATTTTAAAAAATGGAATGCTTATGGTATTTTGAAAATAGATTAGTTTTCTAAAATAATGTTTAATGATTTCAAAAATGGTTGAACGTGGAAAAATGTTATTTTGGAAAACAATGTTGTGATTATTGATGTGAATGATTTTGAAGTGATAAGACATTTGTTTCTATAGAGTTAGATTGACAGAGTTTGTTGTTTGTTTAGAAAATGCCACCTGGTAGGCATCATCAAAACCAACCATAAGAAACTTAAGAGAATGTGGTTGCACATGAACCATGGGTGAACTACAATATAGTTATGATATTGTCCAAGATATTCATGTTTTGTATATGGGGAACCAGAAGAATGGTCCAAGGACTATGGATCGTAATGTCATGTTCATGAAGAAAAATCCACCTAACTTCTGGGGTGATGCTGAACCTGAGATGGAGGAGGTGTGGCTCAGTAGGATGAATTATATCGTCGATTTCAACAGCACACTGGTGGAGCTAAATATCAAGATAGAAATGTACATGCTCGAGGATCTTTCATGCCAGTGGTGGTATTTAGAAATGTAGGATAAATTTGATGAATTCCTTACATGGGATAATTTTGATGTACTATTCGACAGACAATTCTATGCACACACGTTCAAGATCAAGAAAATAATAGACTTTATTAACATGAAATAAGGATGTCTTTCTATAATAGTATATGTAGCTAAATTCAACAATTTAGTGGGGTCAGAATCAGATGGCTAAATCAATGGACATTCCTCCCTAACCCAAGAGAAATGAAAGTTGTTTTCAAGGTGGTTCACTTGAAAATATAAATCGTTAGTGTATAGAACAACATAGAGAATTTCATAATTGAAAAAAATTGGATATCTTCAATGAAATTTTCATAGTGCTCCATGGTCAGGTGCTTGAGACACTTATTAGGCATCACAAGCATCATATTCTTAGAAAGGGAATGGAGAGAAGAATTAGTCTCATCAACAGAAAAAAGATAGCCATGATGATTCTTGAAATACCATGACTCCTCATCCAAGGAATTCTCATCATGGAAATAAGGAGAATAGCGAATAGATGAATTAATTGTGTGGATTTGAGCAGAAGATTGTGTATGATCAGTTTGAACCAACTATGGTAATAGGTATGATTCTTTTTATTTCAACCCTTGAGAACGTGATCTTTGATACCGGTTCATCACATTATTTCATTACTTCCCATTCTATTGATTTTCTATGTTTAATGTTTGAAACGATTCCTTGTGTTTTAGAACTCCAAACTCCTCTCAGGGGAAGAGAACATCATGCCTTTCTGTGTAGAGCATATGCTATAACTGTTGATGGAGTTGAGCTTAAATGGGACTTCTCGACGTTGGACAACGATGTTTATTATGTAATACTGTGTATGGATTGGTTGACAATGTGAAAGTTTTGATCAACTGATATGGGATAAAAATTAGGTTCATGAATTAGGACAACATCGAACATCTCTTCAGAGGAGAGAAGATGGTAAAGAAATGTGAAATAAGATTTTTGGAACCCATGGTGTGAACGATCTCATTCCAGATGGAAGCATTGACTTAAGAATCAATGGAAGAGATAGAAGAAAAAAATTCAAGAAGTTGTTGATAAATTTCAAGAGGTATTTCATAGGAACATTGTAAGAACAATGATCTTCGTTTCAGGTATGTCTTTCCTTTTCTAGAGTTTTTGAGAATTTTTGGAGATTTTGGAAATTTTTGAAGTACACGCCGTGTACTCATTTCCCGCTCGAAGATGTGTGCTGGCCATGTCCGGGCCACACACACAGAGTGTAGGGGTGACATGGAGGCTGATTTTTGTGGAGTATGGAAAAACCCACTACAAGCTGTGTACTTTAAAAATACATGTCGTGTACTTTTTGTTTTCACTAAACGGGATGGGGTCATGCCTAATCACCAAAATCATCTTCTTCTAGGTCTGGTTCATCTGAGAGAGACTCGTACGGATGGATCTTCCCCGAGCTCCCGCCTCTCTGTCCATTATCTGATTTGAGAACGGTCGATTGTGTTGGAAGCATAGGGGTGAGTTCTTCCTTCTGCTTGAGCCTTGTTTTCCAATTCTTCCTCCTTATCAATTTATCTAAGGTTGAACATTTGGGTTGTTTTCTCAGATCTACGACGTTCTAGAGATAATCAGCCATTGTGGTTCAAGTATATCGATCTCTTAGGATCGAGGTAGGTGGTTTGTGCTTTACTGTTCAATGTCTCTGTGTTTTCTGTGTGAATTTCCACTGATACCCGTGAACGGGGTGTTGTGTGTTTACATTTTTTCCCTGGTTGTTTTCCTACCCTACATGTATGCTTTTGTAGAGGTAATTTGACCATGTTAGAGGATAATTTGTTATCCATGGATGTATTTACCCTTTCTTTGTTCTTTTTATGACCTTTGGGTATCGTTTTCCTTTGGATGCTACACATGTTTTCATTCCTTGCAGTTATAGGTTGAAGTGAAATTCATGACATGCTTGTTGCCTTGTAGACTATTTAGCTAAGTAGCTCTATAGGTGTACTTTGGTTAGCCATGTATCTCTATAGGTGTACTTTGGCCTTATAAAATTTTTATGCACAGACTGGCATGGGGCTGAGAGAACCTGGTGCTGTAGACTATATGGGATAGACCGAGTGATCTTCCTAGAAAGTCTTAGATATTACAGACTACAAAGGGGATAGATCGAGTGAGCTCCCAAAGAGTCTTGTATTTTATAGACTACAGGAGGGTTGACCGAGTGAGATTCCTCAGAGAGTCTTACCTTGTTTGAAAATCTTTAAGAACCTTCCTAGGCTAGAGGAGGAATAGACCGAGTGAGCTTCCTTAGAGAGTATGTGGTATACCTGAGGCTATAGGAGGAATTGACCAAGATAGATTCCTAAAAGAGTCTCTAGACCTTGGGGATAAGAGGGTTAGACCACGTGATCTTCCTTAAGAATGTCCCTGACTACCCCAGACTATAAGGGAAATTGACTGAGTGATATTCCCTAAAGAGTCTCATAATTTCTTATGACCAAGCTAGAGGGGTTAGGCTGAGCGCACTGCCCAGAGGGTTGTGGTACTTCTTTGATAGGACCAGAGGTGATGGCTATGAGTACTTCCCAGAGGTTTTCCATCTTGTTATATATTTATTTCACAACTGTTGATTGGTTGTGGATTGATTGCTGCTATGTATCATCCTGTTTTATTGCCTACTGTTTATTGCCTACTGCTTGCTGTTGCTGTTTACTTCTTATTGTACTTTTACCTGCCATATACTCACCGACTGTTAGGCACAGATCTTCAAGTGGTTTTCTACTGGGATTTTATCTCACTTGCAGTTTGGGCCATGCTTTTGGGCCCATTCAGACTACGTTTTTGCAGGTATAGACAAGGGAAAGTGCCCTTCGACTTCTGGAACTTGATTTCTTGGAGCAGGAAATCCTGGGACCAAGCATTGGCTTGGGTTGATGATGAGCTATTTACTTTTCTTTTCTAATTGTTTTGGTACTGTGGTGTTTCAGCATTGTGTCTTGTTTGGCTACTTTCCTAGAGCATTATTTTTCACCGTTCCCTATATGTATATTTGCTCATGTTTGTTGATTTAGTCTTCCGCTGTTATTATTGTTGGTTATTCACTGCTTCCGCTATGGCATGTTTATTTTCTTCTACTATGCACTCTTCCAATGAGGGCATATTTTCCCCACTATCGCACCCAATGCCCTCTCTTCTAGTCGGTAGCCTATGGCATTTGGGGAAATGCGCTTGAGGCCATGTGACCAACCGTGTACAGGGTGCCTCTGAGGGGCTTCCGAAACCGGGATGTTACAAAGTGGTATCAGATGAATTATTTTCTATCGCATTACTATTTGGAGACATAGCTAGAGAAATGATGGATTCAGTACATGGTAATAAGTTTTGCCTAAGAGTAGCTAACCTATGTACAGGGAAAAGCCATGCCACCTCGTTTATTGCAGTTTTCTGGTTTTGAGATTTTACTGTTGATACGATTTCACCTAGAGTGATTCACATGCCTTGTACTGCTTTTGTTTTGATATTACAGATCTATTTCTATCGAAACCAGATGAGATGAGGGTATTCCATCTCATGCATCATATAAGAACTTGTAGAAATCACATTCCATTCATTCTTGCCATGCCATTTAGAGTGAATTAGTGATTGCAATCTGTTGTGATAGACGTTGTTTAGATTATGCATGATATTGTGATAGATGCTTGATAGAATCTCTGCTGCTAGTTAGAGAATTGATTGTATTGTTCTTTGTTTAAATGAACACAAAATTTTGATTCTTGAGGTTTTATGGGCCCTCTTGAATCGTAGATTGGTGGATCATGATCCTATTTCCTCTTGTACATGTCTGTAGGGGATTCCAAGCTTTGATTCACGGGGAGTATGGACCTCCACGGATCAGAATTTTTCACCTCTTTGCCTTGTTTTCCATGTTTCTGGGCTTCTGTGCAGTTTTTGAGAAACTGCCCAGAAAACCTCAGAATCCATGACATGTACTTTCTGGTTACATTCCATGTAGTTTTTAGGTCGTGTTACAGACTGTGTGTGTAGGAACACGGTGTTGTGAAAATAACTTCAGGAACACGCCGTGTACGGTATGTTCATGCCATGTAGTGTAGAGCCTTGTACCCATCCGTGTCACTAACAACACGGGTCACGGAAGTTCAATTAGAACACGCCGCATTGTAAAGTAACACGCCGTGTAGTTCTTTCCAGGTTCCCGACCCTGTCACGAACAACACGGGTCGGCGTGACCTTCTCTAAGACACACTGTGTTGCTTTTAGAACACGCCATGTAGTCTTTCCCAGGTACCCGGCCGTGTCATGAACAACACGGGGTGGTGTCACCTTCTCCTATACAAGTCGTGTTTTTTCGGAACACACCGTGTAAGGGTCAACCATGTAAATAACAACACGGGCAGCCGAGTCAGTGTCCGGTACACGCCGTGTGCCTAAGGAACATGTCGTGTAGTATGAGGTTAGTTTGAACCATGTGAGTTAGCCGTTTAAAGATACTCAGGAAGGGGAATAGTCTTCAAGTACATGTAGTGTGTTTGGTCAACACGCCGTGTAGTTTGAGGTGTTACATGACCTGTAGGGCTGGGGTACACGCCCATGTCAGTGGATTAAGAAGACACGCCATGTAGTTTTTATAAACGTCATGTATTTGTGTTTTTTAAACTTGTGTGTTTTTCATACCCTATTCCTGTTTTGTACTCTTGTGTTCTCTTTCCTTGTTTTTATGATGTAAGGTATACTTTTTATTTTTTAGAGCTATGCCTCCGAGACGTCCTCTGATTGGACATCAGTCATCAGGCTGTGATCAGACACCAGATATGGCTGATCAGGGACTTCCTGCCGATCCACCAGTCGAGCCAGCCTTGGCACCGACTGTCATACCCGTTGAAGCCACCGAGGTTCAGTTCAGGGAGGACTTCCTGAGGATGATGCAGACCTTCCAGGGAGTGCCGCCTTTTGCCCCGTCGATGGCTGAGTTGACGGGTGTTTTCCAGCAGCAGCATCCTACTACTTTTTCAAGGGATGGAAGACCTTAGGTTTCAGAGTCAGGGATGGAGGCCACACTGACCATCATTGATCACCAAGAGATCCCTCCGGAGAAAAGGGTAAATCTGGATACTTATATGCTTCGGACACTGACAAGAGGTGGTGGGTAGTGATCTCACGGACTGGGCATCAGCAGTATACTTTTAATTTTTTAGATCTATGCCTCTGAGACATCCTCAGATTGTACGTCTGTCGTCAGGCAGTGATCAGACTCCAGATATGGCTGATCAAGGACTTCTTGCTGAGACTCCAGTTGAGCCGGACTTGGCACCGACTGTCATACCCGTTGCAGCCACCGAGGCGCAGTTCAGGGAGGACTTCCTGAGGATAATGCAGACATTCCAGGGAGTGCCGCCTCCTGCCCCGTTGATGGCTGAGTTGATGAAGGTTTTCCAGCAGCAGCATCCTACTACTTTTTCAGGGGATGGAGGACCTCAGGCTTCAGAGTCATGGATTGAGGCCATGCTTACCATCATTGAGCACCTAGAGATCCCTCCAGAGAAGAGGGTAAAGCTGGATACTTATATACTCTGGGACACTGACAAGAGGTGGTGGGAAGTGATCTCACAGTCTGGGCGTCAGTAGGATATCTCTTGGGACATGTTTTGATGCACCTTATATGACTACTTCTATCCAGAGACTGTGAGTGACGATCGAGATCGAGAGTTTATGAGTCTGCAGTAGGGTACTCTCTCTATTATAGAGTACTCGTATCACTTCACAGAGCTGCAACATTTCACACCGATCCCAGCAGGTGATGAGTTGTTCCATGCTGGTAAGTTCGACGATGGTCTCAGGCAGGAGATCCATTCCAAGATGAATATCTTCCAGTTGAATTCGATATACTCCAACACCAACCAGGCGCTGATCTCTTAGCGCAATCTGAGAGATTCTGGAGCAGTGAGCCAAGGCGGTTCGTCATCCAGGGATGGTGTTCCTCCTATGGATAGTAGTAAGCATCACAGAGAGTCTTCTCGAGAAGATTGAGGTTCGTGGGATGTGTCTTCTAGCAGCCAGGTTGTATGCTACCAGATTGGTAGGAGTGGGAATACTAGGTCTCAGTGCCAGAGGGATCCGATGGAGTGCCGGTCTTGCGACAAGCTGGGCCATCTTCATCACTTCTTTCATATCCTCTCACCATCAGCTGGTTGTAGGGGTTCCTCTATGACCACGTGTTCTGGAGATGCTTCACCAGTTTCCCACCAGTCAAGGAACTGGAATTCTTCTGGTCGTTCAGGCTGAGGTGGAGGTCACAGCCATGGTGGTCAAACACTAGGTCATCAGCGACAACAGAGTGGATTAGCTCAGAGGTGTCATCCAGGGGCACAGGACCATGGTGCAGGACAGTCTTTCACCGTGGAGCAGACCTATCAGGAGTAGGATCCTGACCTTCTACAGTTCGAGGTACGATCCTAGTAGCCTCAGTTTTATCTTCACCTCTTTTTGATACTAGTGGTTTCCATATCTTTATCTCTGTCATGGTTGTGGAGAGCCTTGGGCGCTATATCTTTTCGTATGCCGACTTGTGGACAATTGACACACCTTTGGGAACAAGGACATCTAGCGTATGTCAGTGCAAGAGTGCCCCCTTTAGGTTGCGGGGTGTCATTTCTTATGGGACCTCTATGTACTAGAGATGACGGGTTGTGACGTCATTCTCAGGATGGACTGGTTAGTTCCTTTCCAGGCAATCATCAATTGCTATCATCGCAGGGTGAGTTTTGTATCACCAGAGGGTGGATATTTCCTTCATAGAGACGTGTTGAATGTCCATGTGGGTAGAGCTGGACCAAAGCATCACGGGCTAGGGGAAGTTACAACCCATATTGCCAGTCTTTATCTGGATGACCAGGGGACTTCACAGTTAGAATTTCCTCCAGTGGTGGATCGTTTCAAGGATGTCTTTACAAAGGACTTTTCAGGTTTACCTCTGGAGCGTGAGGTAGACTTCTCAATCGAGATCATGCCAGAAGTGGCACCGATGTCCATTCCTCCTTATAGGATGGCTACACCTAAGTTGAAGGAGATCAAGAAGCAACTGGAGGAGTTGCAGGAAAAGGGTATCATCTGACCCAATACTTCTCCATGGGGTTCGCCTGTCCTGTTTGTGACGAAGGGAGATGGTACCCTTCGTCTTTGTGTGGATTATCAGAAGCTGAACCATTTGACGGTCAAGAACCAATATCCCTTGACGAGGATCGATGATCACTTTGATTAGATCCGAGGAGCCTGGGTGTTGTCGAAGATCGACTTGAGGTCCGATTATCATCAATTGCGTGTTAGACCATCAGATATACCTCTGATAGCGTTCATGAGTAGGTATGGCCTTTTCGAGTATATAGTCATGCCGTTCGGTCTCACGAACATGCCTGCAGTTTTAATGGCACTGATGAACCGAGTGTTCCATATGTACTTGGACTCTTTTGTCGTTGTCTTTATGGATGATATCATGGTGTACTCTCACACTCGACACGACCATTCCACACATCTTTAGATAGTTATGAGTACACTAATAGAGCATCATATTTATGCTAAACTCTCGAAGTGACACATTTGGATGGATCAGATTCACATCCTGGGTCATGTTATCTTGGAGACAGTAGTGTCAGTGGACCCAGAGAAAGTGAGAGATATAGTTTCCTGTGAGCAGCCGAGGAACATATTCGAGGTTCAGAGTTTCCTATGGCTGGTCGGATACTACAGATGCTTCATTTAGGACTTCTCGTGCCTAACAGCACCGTTGAAAGGTCTGACCAAGAAGGTGGTGATGTTTTTATGGTCAGATTCTTGTGAGTCTGCCTTTCAGGAGCTGGAAGGGAGGTTGACGTCATCACCGATACTAGTCTTTCTAGAGCGGGGCAAGGGCTACACTATTTTATGTGATGCTTCAGGTATCAGGCTAGGATCTGTGCTCATGCAGGGATATGGAGTCATAGCGTACGGGTCTCGACAATTGAGGCCACACGATAGGAACTACCCGACACACGATCTGGAGTCAGCAGCAGTTGTTCATAACTTACTCTATTGGAGACACTATCTTCTGGGAGAACACTTTGTGGTTTTTACTGACCACAAGATTCTCACATATATCTTCACTCAGTGTGATCTAAATCTGAGATAGCGCAGGTGGGTCGAGTATCTTTAGTCCTTTGACTTCGAGCTCACCTATACGCCAGGAAAGGGCAATGTAGTAGAAGATGTGTTGAGAAGATGAACTCAGATTCAGGCAGTTCAGGAGGCCAGAAGTGAGTGGCTGCTTATGGCTCTGTTCTTTGAGATGCATATAGAGGTGCACGACAGGAAGGGACATACCATTATTTCATATGTGGCTATTACCTCTACATTTCTTGATTGGGTATGAATGAGGCAGCTATCAGACTCAGAGGCCTTGGTCCTGTGGGAGAATGAGTCAAGAGGGGACCCTGTTCCTAGATGGACAATGGGAGAGGATGAGATCTTGTGTTCCCAGGGATGCGTATGGGTGCCAGCAGACATACATGAGGAGATGATGCATGATTTCCATTCCTTAGTGTGGGCAGTTCATCCTGGCGTCACAAAGATGTATCAGGATCTTCATCACCAGTATTGGTAGCCAAGAATGAAGAATGATGTTGCTGGTTTTGTCATGAAATGTTCTACTTGTCAGCAAGTCAAAGTAGACCACCAGCGAACAGTAGGGATTTTAGAGTAGTTACCCATTACGGAGTGGAAGTGGAACGATGTCATGATGGATTTCATGATCGAGTTACTGAGGTCACCTCGGGGAAGTGATGTTGTTTGGGTCATCCTCGACAGGCTTACAAAGGTTGCACACTTATTTCCAATCAAGGAGACCTTCAATGTTGTTGATCTGGGATGACTGTACATCCGAGATATTGTACGTCTACATGGAGTTCAACACTCCATTGTTTCAGACAGGGTTGCACGCTTTACCTCTCGGTTCTGGTAGGGATTTCAGAATGCTTTGGGTAGACATGTACTTTTGAGTACATCATACCACCCCCAGACTGATTTCCATTCCGTGGGCACAATCCAGGTGCTTAAGGATATGATCCAAGCTTGCATTCTAGACTTCAGCGGTTCTTGGGAGAAGCATATTCCTCTTGTGGAGTTTTCCTACAACAATAGTTTTCAGGTGACCATTCAGATGGCACCATACGAGGCTTTGTACGGTAGGCCATTCCAATCACCCTTATGCTTGCTGGAGGCAGGAGAGGCAGCTTCACTAGGACCTCATCTTGTTCAGGAGATCTCAGAGCAGATAGAGTTGATTCGGAAGAGGATGGCTACAGCACAGTCTCGACAGAAGTCTTATTCTGATCAGCAGAGATGACCATTGGAGTTTGAGGTCGATGATCAGGTTTTCCTGCATGTCGCACTGAGGATGGGATACAAGAGGATTCAGAGACAGGGTAAGATTTCACCACGGTACATTGGTCCATTTTAGGAGTTAGAGAGAGTTGGGCCAGTCGCCTATTGGTTGACGCTACCTCAGAGGTACCAGACTATGCATGACATCATCCACGTCTCTTAGCTCTAACGTTACTTTTCAGAACCGTCTCATGTCTTTCAGCTGGAGGAGGATGAACTCGAAGCGGATGCGTCATTTGAAGAGCATACAATTTGGATTGTCGATCACAGTACGAAGGTTCTCTGAGGCCGGTCTATCCCTCTGGTATGAGTGCTATGACAGCATGGGTGAGTACAGGATGAGACGTGGGAGATGGAGGCCGAGGATCAATTTTAGTGGCCAGAGCTGTTAGAGGTTTCTTCTTCTACGCCCACCTAGGGAAATTCGAGGATGAATTTCTTTAAGGGGGGAATTTTTTTCAGAACCCAGATCTTTATTTCAGGTATGTCGTTCCTTTTCTGGAGTCTATGAGAATTTTTTGAGATTCTGGAAATTTTTGAAGTACACGCTGTGTACTTTATGAGGACACACCATGTACTCTTTTCCCGCTCGAAGCCATGTGTTGGCCGTGTCCGAGCCACACACATAGAGTTTAGGGGTGAAGTGGTGGCCGATTTTGGTGGAGTACGGGAAAACCCACTACACGCCGTGTACTTTAAAAATACACACTGTGTACTTTTATTTTTTTTCACTAAACAGACCGGGGTCATGCCTAATCGCCAAAATCATCTTCTTCTAGGTCTGGTTCATCCGAGAGCGACCCGTACGACTGGATATTCCCCGAGATCCAACCTATCCGTCCGTTCTCCGATTAGATCATGGTCGATTGCATTGGAAGCGCAGTAGTGAGTTCTTCCTTCTGGTTGAGCTTTGTTTTCCAATTATTCCTCCTTATCATTATATCTAAGGTTCAACGTTTTGTGGGTTTTCTTAGATCTATGACATTGTAGGTATAATCAACCATCGTGGGAAAGTATATCGATCTCCTAGGATTGAGGTAGGTGGTTTGTGCATTACCGTTCAATGTCCTTGAGTTTTATGTGCGAATTTCCACCGATACCCGTGAATGGGGTATTGCGTGTTTAGTTTTTTGGACCTTGTTTTTTCCTACCATAACTGTATGCTTGTGTACAGGTAATTTGACCATGTTAGAGGATAATTTGTTGTGATTAATTTTATTTTCCCTTGCTTTGTTCTATTTACGAACTTTGGGTCTCGTTTGCCTTTGGTTTCTACACCTGTTTTCATGCCTTGCAGTTATAGGTTGAAGTGAAATTCGTGACATGCTTGTTGCCTTGTAGACTGTTTAGCTAAGTATCTCTATAGGTGTACTTTGGTTAGCCAAGTATCTTTATTGGTGTACTTTGGCCTTATATAATTATTATGCACAAACTGGCACAAGGCCAAGAGAACCTCATGTTGTATACGATAAGGGATAGACCGAGTGAGCTTCCTAGAAAGTCATAGATATTACAGACTACAGAGGGGATGGAAGGAGTGAGATCCCATAGAGTCTTGGATTATATAGACTATATGAGGGTAGACCTAGTGATCTTCCTCAGAGAGTCTTACCTTGTTTGAATCTCTTTAAGAACCTTCCCAGGATAGAGGAGGAATTGACTGAGTGAGCTTCCTTAGAGAGTCTGTGGTATACCTGAGGCTATAAGAGGAATTGACCGAGATAGATTCCTCAGAGAGTCTATAGAACTTGGGGATAAGAGGGTTAGACTGCATGATCTTCATCAAGAGAGTCCCTGACTACCCTAGACTATAAGGGGAATTGACCGAGTGAGATTCCCCAGAGAGTCTCATAATTTCGTATGACCAAGCCAGAGGGGTTAGGTTGCGCGCACTTCCCAGAGGGTTGTGGTACTTCTTGGACAGGGCTAGAGGGGATGGCTGCGAGTACTTCCCAGAACTTTTCCGGCTTGTTAGCTGTTTTTTTCACTGATTTTGATTGGTTGTGGATTGATTACTATTATGTATCATCCTGTTTTACTGCTTACTATTTACTGCCTACTGCTTGCTGTTGCTGTTTACTACTTATTGTACTTTTACCTGCCATATTCTCACCGACTATTAAGCACATATCTTCGAGTGGTTTCCTACCGGGATTTTATCTCACACCTTATTTGGGCCATGCTTTTAGGACCAAGCAGACTATGTTGTTGCAGGTATAGACAAGGGAAAGCACCCTTCCACTTCTGGAACTTGATTTCTTTGAGCATGAAAGCATGGGACCAAGCATTGGCTTGTGATGCTGAGGAGCTGTTTAGTTTTATTTTTTACTTGTTTTGGTCTGTGGTGTTTTAGCATTATGACATGTTTGGATTCTTTCCTAGAGTTTTATTTTTCACCATTCCATATATGCATATTTTCTCCAGTTTGTTGATTTAGTCTTCCACTATTATTATTTTTGGTTATTCACTACTTCCGCTATTGCATGTTTATTTTCTTCCGCTGTGTACTCTGCCAATGAGGGAATAGTTTCTCCACTATCACACCCAAGGCCCTTATTGCTATCAGTAGCCTCTCGCATTTGGGGAAATGTTCTTGAGGTCATGTGACCAACTGGGTATGGGGCGCCTCTGAGTGGCTTCCGAAACTGGGATGTTACAAACATTCCAGGGTTACCACCCCTAAGGGAATTGGATTTTATGATAGTTCTCAATTTGAGAACCTCTCTTATTTCCCTTCTAACTTTTAGAATGTCACCAAAAGAGATAATGAAACTAAAAGTACTATTGGAGGGTCTATAATGAAATGGTTTTATTCTACTAAGTATGTCTCTATGGGAATCATCGATTTTGTTTGTAAAGAAATTGAATAGAATTATTTGACTATCTATTGATTATTTAAGGCGAACCATGTTACGATAATGAAACAATATCCAATTCAATGCATTGATTATATATTCGATCAATTATGGTAGCTCATTGGTTCTCTAAGATTGAATTGCAATCACGATATCAATAATTGTGAGTTTGAAAGGAAGATATTCCCAAGATAGATTTCAGATGTAGATATGAACACTGTGAATATGTAGTCATGGTTTTTGGTCTAACGAATGGACCAATGGTCTTTATGGCATTGAGGAATTGGATATTTTTGTGATAAATGGTTTTTTATAGTGCTTGTGGATGACATATTGGTGTATTCAATGTCATTTACTAACCATGAGTAACACCTAAAAATAGCGTAACAAATGTTTAGGGATCAACGTTTGAATGCCAAATGATCAAAGTGTGACTTTTGGACACAACAAGTAAATTTTCTTGGAAATCTTCTTTTCTGAGAAAGGGGTTTCATTTTTTCCTGAAAATATAGAATTTGTTATCACATGGTGACCACTGAAGAATTTCTCTGAGATACAACATTTTCTTGATCTAGTTTTTTAATACAAATGCATTGTGAATGATTTTTCATGACTAGCTTCACCAATGTAATATTTAACGAAGAAGAATGATACATTCCATTGGAAAGAGTAATGCTAGAAGTCTTTCAGAAAACAAAATGTCTAGCTTACAACATTACCTTTCATGATTTTAACTAAATCAGGACAAGGGTATGTAGTTTACTATGATGCTTCGGGATCAGGGTTGGGATGTGTTCTCATGTACAAAAACAATGTGGTTGCACACTATTCAAGGTAATTGAGGTTGAATGAGAATAATTATCCAACACACGATTTAGAGCTAGCTCCAGTGTTTCATGCTTTGAAAACATGGAGACACTATCTCACTGGTGAGAAATTCGCTGTGTTCACAGACCACAAACTCAGTAAAAATATTTTCTCATAGCAAGAACAAAATATAAGGCAAAGGACATGGATGGAGTATCTCTAGATGTTTGACATTGACTTGATGTATACACCTAGAAAATGGAGTTATGTGGTAGATGCATTGAGTAGAAAATCATATGCTTTGTTGGTGAAAGAAGCTTCAGATTAATGGTAGTTGATGTCAGTCCTAGCGGACATACATGTGGAATGTGAAGACATAGGTGAGGTTACTGTTTTCTTTTCAACTCAACTTGTTCTTTATTTGGTAAATATGATCAAAGAGGTACTAAAATATGATGCAGAATATTATAGTTATATGTTTTAAACTCAATGGTGGAGAGAGAATTGAGGGATGGAAGATGGATGGGAGTTCATTTTTGTGCTTTAGAGGTTAGATAATAATACCTATGTCTTTTCTGGAACACATCCTTCATTATTACAACCATTCGAGATGGGATTTACATCCAGGTACACAGAACATGTATTAGGAATTGAAGGCACAATTTTAGTGGAAAGTCATGAAAAGTAAATTGCATGAGTTAATCTCATGATGCTTAACGTGTCATAATGTTAAACCAGATCATCATATACCAACATGTATGTTATAGAAATTACCTATCCTATTATGGAAATGGGAGCAGATAGCAATGCATTTTGTTATAGGTCATCCAAGAACAGTCTGGAAACATGATGCCATATTGGTGATAGTGGATTGTCTTACCATGTTGGCCGATTTCATCCCCATTCCTGAAACACATTCACTGGAGGATCTGTAAAAATATATATAATCGAAAACTCCTAAAGAGTCATGGAATACTGGTTTTCGTCATCTTTGATAGTGATTCGAAGTTCAAATCTCATTTCTAGAAATCCATAGAGAAAATCCTTGGGACTTAGTTGACTATGATCATGACGTATCATCCTCACACAGATGGACAGTCTAAGGGGATGATAAAAACATTAGGAAACATGTTTTGGGCTTTTTTAATGGATTTTGGTGGCTCATGGGATGATCATATACCCTTGGTGTAGTTCTCATACAATAACAGCTATCATGCCTCGATACATATGGCCCCTTTTGAAGCATTGTATAGTCTCCCTTGTCTTTCTCCACTGTGATGGGTGGAAATGGGTGAGAATTCACTGGTAGGGTCAAGCCTTGTACAAGAAACAACAAACAAGATCCAGTTAATTTGAACTAAGATGGAGATGACTCAGAGTCTTCATAAATCTTGTGCAGATCATCATCAAAAACCATTGTCATTCATGGTGGGTGATCTTTTTTTCTTGAGGATCTTTACAAGACATGGACATCATAATTTCAATAATCATGGAATGTTATATCCTAGATACATTGGCACATTCGGGATACATTACCGGGTCAGAGAGGTGGCATATCGGTCAGCATTACCACCGTGGTTCAGTTCCATGCATAATGTGTTCCATGTATCTCAGTTGAAAAAAATCTTAGAATTATCCAGAACTTGTGATCATATGGGATCATGTTGACATTGAGTTGAACACTTCATTGATACATATCTCGGTACAGATTGTGGATAAGAAATGGAAAGTCTTGTTTGGGAAATCATCGGTCTAGTGTGGGTTTTTTCCAAACATGGTCAGAATAAAGAAGAGACATGGTAATCTGAGAAGGAGATGAAGGAGAAATGGAAAAATTCTTTTAGATTAGTGGGGGTTTTATACATTTTGAGTAAGGAATGACTAATGGTTGGGATAATGTAGTACACTTGGTTGCAGGTATGTATCCATTACAAGATGCTTTTTATGGTTATAATGTGTATGGGTGGTAGATTGGAGAGTTGCGAGAACATTGAAAGTATTTTCAAGGAAAAATTGAAGTCTTACAGTTGGAATATGATTTTCATAACTAGACATAGATTTCATTTTGAAGAAGTATCTTTGGCTCGGTTGGATCATGCTTTGAGAGACTGTGCAAGGGGATGTCGTGTCGGCCAGGGCTACTGCATGATTGGCACATGGTCTACCAAACCATGCAGTCAAACGGTGCGCAAAGCTAGAAAGAGATCCATAAAAGTAAGATCTCATAAATTTTTTCCATAACTCCTTTTTTTGAAACAAACAGGAACTAACATAGGATTTTAATTCCCCTATGGCCAAATAAGGTTCTCCCATCATTCCAAGGCGATCTGAAGTCTTCCCTTGGAGAATCGTTCACAAATTCTTGAGGCATGTGATCGCTCATCAACGTTCTTCATCGATTTCATTGATCTACATAGATCTAATTTCTCTATTCTCTCGTTTTCATGAATATACACCCATTATGGGTAGATCTATGTCATTAGAAGCCAAATATTATGTGATTTGTTCTTGATCTTACTAGGGGATGAGATCTAACTTGGGTTCTTGGAGTGTCAACCTAGTTTTCTTTTGGGTTCTTTGTTCGTTAGGGATTTCATCAAAACCTTTGAAATATCATGATTATTTATCGACTCCACTTAGTAAAACAGATTGGAATGCATTAAAATTTAATGTTTAGTGTTTAATTTTTTTTATTTAGTTTTTGAACACTTTTTATGAATCTTTCTTGAGTGTTGGTTGTGAAATATGGGAAATTATATATTTTGAATGAGTACATTGGTTCTTGGTTTTAAAATATGGATTTTAAAAAGGGGTTTATTTGGACTATTAGGATATAATTGGAATTAGATATTTTCAATAAAAGGGAATGTTTTATTGAAATAAAATGTTTCTTAAAATTGGTTGAGCTTTGGATTTCCATAAATGTTAAATTTTATTTATGTGGTTTATTTTTGTAATAGAATGATTTGGCATAAATTGTGTTGGTGTGAGTTCATGGTTAATGGTCCCTTCATAAGGGATGAGAACTATTTGGTTAAAAATTAAGTGACCCTTGGTTAGAGCCATGTTTCATTGGAACAGAATATAATTGGAAAAGATACCGCTCAGGAGTATGATATTGTCAAACGAAGCATGCGTGTGAGAGTGCATTTTGAACTATAGAACCAGTATGATAAAAGATATGAAGAATTGGTTTTATGATTTTATTATTTATTTTTTTAGAAAAATTTCTTGCTAGAAATGGGTATCATTTAGTTTTGTTTTCTTGTGGTTATAAATGGTTTATGATGATCTTTTTTTATATTTGGGTATAAATAGTTTTGGTAAATTGTTTTATCTGAAATAGTTTATATAAATGTTTCCAACCTTTCTATCCTAGTGGAATTAGTATGAAATTAATTTTGGAAAACAAACTATATTTTATACTCACCTTTTCTTGGGAATTTTTGTGATTTTACAGATGTTGTCTTTGGCGGTAGGGGAAAAGATAACATTTCCCAAATATTTAACACTACCTCATGATACATGGGTTTTTTGGTGATTCTAGAGCTTGGAGATTATGGAGCATGGAGTATTGTGGTCCCTTGAGAGTCTTTATTTGTTTATCCACTGTTTACTTGGATAATTTTTTATTCTTCTATTTTGGAAGACATTGATATGGTTTTGTGATACATGAAGTTGTTTAGTTTTCTTTCTTTTCATAATGCATCATTTGATGAATAGTTTGGTTATGGATTATTGGTTTTTTGGTTTATTTCATAACGGTTAAATGTTCCCCCACTGCTATATGAAACCATTAGACATTTATTTCTTACCTTTGGAATCTTGGGGATGTCACTTAAGGCCCAGTAAGGACTCATTGTAATCTCATGCCAATGAGAATTTGTGTGTGATTACACATTGAGGCTGCAAATGGACCCATGAAGCACTTTAAGGATCAGAAGACAACACATAAGATGTAAGTCACTAACATGAATTCAAACATTCAAAATTACGAATCCCAAAGATAATAGATTTAATACATTAAATTAAAAGATTATAATATGATAAAATGTTGACTCCCCACCTATTCAAATATACCAACTGATTCTTCAGAGGGAAAAGTGGATCTGAATTACATTGTGTAAAACCTACATAATAGACATGTCATTATTATGACCCAATCAATTCATGAAAATAAATGAGGTTCATGACTTGTTTTTCTTATACATCTTGAGCCTTTAAATATTTTAAATTCCCTATATTAATAGGGAGCATGGGACATTAAATTTGTATCTCATTTTCTTCCTATATTCCAACTATTTTTCATCCATTAACGTTACAAACAATATTTATTTCATTACTCTAATTGGTTTAGAAAATTTTTGTGAGTTGTTAATCCTTTTACATCTTTTAATGTCCTTCAAAATCCCAAATTCTGTTCTGAAACCCGATTCCATCACTGACTACCATTCTTCATTGATGCATTCATGATTCTTCATATGTTCTTCGTTATAATTATGTTTGTGATTCTTTATAAATTGTTTTTATTATAGATAAATAATTATCCAATGATTTATCATGCATTGTAATTCCATTTTAGGTATTCATTACATCCAATTTTCTGCAATTTATTATTTCTAGTTTAATCTTATACTATCTCCTTAATAATTACTATATGGTTATTCATATAATGATTAATACCTCATTGATTTTTTTTCATCACCACCGTGTGAGGATAATCTATCTATGGAGAGGGGTTGAAATTATGGGTGCTTCTAAACATTATAAATAATTTTATTTAACCTTGGTATCCCTATTTCATTAAATTAGGTTAATAATTATTTTTCATAACATTGTTCAACACAATCGTGACCATGGGATAAGTGATCAAATGACCCTAACCTAATTGAAGATGAGAAGGTATATGACCCCTTTCCTTTGATTCTTTCTTTATATAATCCAAGCATACTTCACTTAGGATATCGGTTACACCATAACAATTGGATTCTTGTAGCATAGGTAGATTGAATTTTTATGACCAAACCCAATTGGTTACTTTTTATCTGCTTCACATCCTAAGCCATAGGACCATTCCACGTAAAATATAGCATACTAATTTTTTATGTACCCAAAAATTGACCCATACAACATCATTTAATTTATACCTTAAAAAATAAAAATTATATAGCCACAGTTATAACCCAAACCTAAAGAGTTAATGTGAGTTTTCTTTTAAAGGCTTTTATTTAATTGTCTGCTAAAGAGCTAGTAATCGTTTTCAGATTCAACCAATTTTGAAACATGTCTATACACTTTTAGTAACTGTAGTTTTGGACTATAAATTATAATATGTCCTCAACTCATGTAAATTCAATGAAGAATGTGGGATAGTCATGGGGAATACTTATATTTTAAGATATAGGTGACCCCTCACTCTTTTGTGTCTATTTCTATTTTTTTAATTATTGAATGGCTATGGTGATTTTTTATGTATGATTTTAATGAGTTTAGATTTATGTTTACTTGAATAAATATAATTTTACAAAATTTTTATTCCCTTAATAATACATTACCTATTTGATTCACGATTGAAATTATATATTTTGGTTTTATGTACTAGTGTTAATGTGTTTATCACTGGTAAACAATCTTATAAATATACTTTATGAATTTGAAGGAAAAACATTCAAAATAACTGTGGAAATTATTTTATATTATTTTTTGGTATTTTGTTGTGGAATAAATTTAATCTCGAGTGAAATCATATCAAGTTTGGGTGAAACAAATTCTAATAAGGAAATAGAATTAGTTGTGGCTTTCAGTGATTATAAATTAATTTTTAATTATTGTAAAATGATCCACATTTGGTTGAAATTATATATGAGTAAATGAAAACAATTAATTAAAATAGTGAATGTTTGGACTCCAATAATTGAATGGGAAAGGTGGATATTAGGGTTTAAAATGTGAATTTAAATATGAATTTCCATGAATAGAATTTAAAAATTGACCAAATGAAACTGGGTTTGGGACTTCATTATATGTATATGTTACTTCAAAATAAGAATTTTTATTGTGTATAATAATTATAGAATGGTGGATTGTTTGTTGTATTGATTTTAATTTTTAGTTTTATGTAATTAAAATATAACTCATTTATATATAAAATCTAAAATCAAAGATTACTGGTGAGGAACCTGAAAATTGGTTGTGGAATGAGATGAAAATATGTGATCAATGGTTTTTTCTTAGGACTTTTATTATTTTCGATCATATATTATATTCCATATATTTTTTATAGGAATCATATGAGATATCTATTTACACATATTTTTCCTTAGATGATGATCAAATCATTCACCAGCATTAGAATAAGAAATTTCTAATGTGATTTCCATATAATTTGATACATTAAATTTAAGGCGTTACATGATAAGAATAAATAATTACTTAAATTTTAATTTTAAAAAAATTACAGGATATAATACTAGAGATTTTTGGGGATGTGATGGTTTATATTTTGTATTTATTTGAAACCCCCATGGTTTTTACACCACATGTATGATTAGATTTTATGCATGATATTTCTAGTAAGGTAAAGAGCCCTCAATAACATGAAGATAATTTTAGGTGACATCATAGAAAATATTGTTTATGGTTTTTTGAATTTTTTTTAAGGTGTTAACCATACATAATTTACCTATTTTTTCCAATTCTATTATCATGACATAGTAATTTGGTTCTATTTTCATGATTTTATGGTTATATATTGTATTTTATCATCTTTAGGATATTATGGTAGACATCATAGGGATTTAATTACAAATTTATAGAAAATTATATTATTCTATTATTTGTTATAATTTCCATATGATTGGATATTAGAGGTTAAATCACTTCCTATGTGATGCTAATAAACCCTCATCACAAGTTATGGTCATTGAGTGATAGGGGAGAACAATTGAAGCCATTTGAAATTTTCTTCTTGAATGAATGGTGTTGTTAGGGTTGAATGTTGTATAATGGTATGTATATCAAGGTATATTATTTATGATGATGTCATTAAACATGGTCCAACATTCCACCACAGTATTTATCAGCACAAGAATAATGACTGTTTATTTATAAAATAAAAATGTCTAAAATATTTTCCAACAAATTAATACATATATTATTCCCTAAAAATAAAATAAATTTTTAATAGATATTATTCTAAAAAAATAATCTTGAATAAATGATGACAGAATATATACGATTTAGAAGTCATGAATAATTATTAACCACATGTGGGAATAATATTAATTAAACTTGTTAAATGATACATAATAATATTATTTAACAAAAGTATTAGATACACTTAGTGTTTCTCCATCATAGCCTCTGTCTTAGTAGAATTCGGAAATGTAACCCAAAGTCAAAATTTAGCATCTAGAAAAATGCCAAGGAACCCCTAAATAAATAATTTAATGTCACAATGAGATAAACACTCTTATGAACGCTTACCTTTAATTTTTTTTTGTTTTATCATGACATCTCTAATTATGAAAGTTTCATGCAGGTTTCATCAACCTATATGCTTGATGTCTCTTTCATTAAATTTTTAAAAATTTAACATTACTATCGAATTCCATCTCCATCTATTTATTTGGGTCATATCATTTCCATAAAAAGACATGAGATGTCATCATCTATTAAAGAACATAACTGAAATATTCATTCATCCATTATTCATTTATAAGGTATTGTTCATGATTCACCAAATGTACCAAGATTTTCATCAAACATATATCATTATTCTATTTATCAATATATCAACGTACATGACTCATTATATTGAATAATAATATTAAAATATAAAAACAAATTCAAACATCTCTAGATATCATCATTTGGTGGAATATATAACTATGGATTTCTTAATGGGGGGTCGCTTTCTCATAATCTCATACATCGTAAATTTCATAGGATGTACATAATGAGAAGGTTCTTAATAGTCTTATGAGTCTCCAAAACAAATATATTACATAATTTTTGGTCCCTCAAGGGATTTCTTCTGGTTGGAGAATATATATTTTATATTATTTTCATGGAACTTCTAGGTTCTCATCACAGAGGGGATGTATTATTACATTCCATTCGATTACTACACTTATAAAATAACCAAAGTCAGTGTATAATTGTATAAAAATCATGATGTGAAAAGGTGTTTACTAATATAAAAAATATGAATATGGATTACAATTGTGTACAAAGTATTTTATTATAGGGAACAAACTCAAACAACCACACACATACATTTGAGCCAACTTCTGACAACCGTTAGTCAACTAGCTCTCACAATATACTAATCCTTCTATAGAGATAATTTTTTTTCAAAGGGCTTCACCATGTTTTATTAAATGTAAACTTTTATAACTATTACTTTACCTGCAAGAGAAAAATTACTCAATAGATGATACATTCAAAGTATGTTCTTTTTCTAATGGTGTGATTCTAGAACTATTTCATAAAACACTACTACTAAATTATCATAATACAATGTGATAAGGTATATATTGATATTCTCTTCATCATTTTACTTAAAAAATCCTCATAACCAAAGGGATTAATTTCCATTATCATATGGATCAATATACTCAACCTTCACTATAGAATAATAGAGAACTAGCTTCTTTAAAATCATCCTACTCACATATCCACTAATAGTACTACAAAATTATCTAGAATGAAAATTTATATCATTAAAATCAATTTAAAAACATGAATAAATATAATCTTTGATGAAAATATCCTCTTCACTTCTATAAATAGTAGCTTGTCCTTAGATATTCCTAGAATCTTATAGAAATCCAAAAGAGTTGACCAATGTAGTTCACCTGGATAAACTCAACATTTTTCTATCAAGATTAATATATATATAAAATCAATTATAATACATAAAATTTCATAATTGATTAATCCAATCACTGAATCATATTGAATCCTACTCTTTATCTCCTCATCATGTTGTGTCTAATGAAACATTTCCATTTAATGATGTATACCATTTGACACAAGAAACAATCACCTTAAGACTGTTCAACGCTATATCTACTTAGTATATTTTAATGTATGTACACTAACATTGTCAATAAAACTTATCGTATCTATCAAAAATTAGCATAATTTCGATAATATAGTTTCTTTAACCTGATTCCGTGATAGAGAAATACTTGTTTAAGTAGTGCATACCAGATAGTAATATGGGTATGTCATTTGAAATAATTAATATGTCATCGATATATACTATTAGGATAACGACTACATTCACAATAAATATCTTTTAAACACAATTACCACATACATTCATAAAAAAAATTAATTTATTGCATCACTGAACCATATTATACATTTCTTAATAGTAACATTTATCCATGTATGGATTTATAGGACAAAAAAATTCTCCTAGAATCACTTGGAGTAACAAAACTATCTGCTTTTGTCATATAGATATATTCTAGATGATTACATTTATAGAATCCATTTTTTATATTTCATAGTCATGATATTAATTTCATTGAATGTATATTTATAATGTAATTAAATCTAGAAATTAGATAAAAGGGTTCACTATTATCAACGAAATGTTATTTAAGCACTTTTTCCTCTAACACCATTATATAGTAACTAACATTACGATCCATGTCCAATTTTACATAGAATAATAATTCCCACCCAATATGAGTTACATTAACTAGTAGATCTACCAAAACAAAAAACATATTATAAGACATGGAATCCATTCCAAAATTCAAATCGTGTTCCCATATTTCCACTTTTGATATTCCTAATTCCTATTTATAAGATACAAGTTCATTATTTTCCACCAACATTTAGTAACCATCTATTGTTACTAGAAAAATATTATCTCATTGGTTTTATATCATCTTTTTTATACTATCCATTTCAAATATTTTATAAACATCTTCTTACTTAGGTATCAATGGAATCTCAACCTTTACCAACTCTTGGGATTCTTGAACATCAACTTCAATGAACTCAATTTTTCTTCCATTATCCACTTGTTTATTTCCTCCCAATCAAGAAACCAGTCTTGCCTAGTGACATTTACATTCTTGTCTAAGGGCTTTTATATTTGGTATCTCATTGTTTTTTTAGGATACACTATGATGTTACAATTTTACCATGGGTTCTCAGTTTTTTTACTACTAAGACATTAAAAAATTCCTCACAACCCTATAAAAGTTTTTGTAATAATACAAGTTTCACTAAAATTAATATCATAAAGGGACATTATTTTCACACATTAATTTATAATCAGTTTAGTTTGTATTAATCATTTCTAATTCATATCCCTAAAATCATAATAAAAGATATACTTGAATAAATGTCAACATTACCATTTCTACCAACTCATGGTTACACCATTCATTAACACCATTCGCCTATGGTGTGAAATACATAGTGGACTAAAACAGAATTCCAAAATACATTCGAAATTTGATAAATCTGTGCTTAATATATTTTCCTCCTTGATCTAACACAATTTTATTTATCTTTATTCCAAGTTGATTTATCATATGAATTATTTAATTATTTTAATTTCTCAGTGGTCTCTGACTTATACCTCATCTAATAGAAATATCCATATCGACTCAGGTCATAAATAAAAGTGATAATGTAAGAATACCCACCTCTATATTCCTCTGTAAATGGTCTACACACATTAGTGTGTACCAATCCTATAATCATTGCATCCCTTTCACCATGTCAATAGAATGGTGGTTTGGTCATATTTACTTGTAAAAAAATCATGAATTATTTCAAGTTGTTTTATCTCATAGGATTATAAATAACCATCATGGAATATCAATGTCCAATAACTCTCATTTACATGACCAAGTTATTTTTTCATAAGTTTAGTGTTATATGTGTCATGAAAACATGATTCATTATAAATTTAACGTAATTGGTATTTATAATGTAAAACATAATTAATGTTATTTAAATTGACTAAGGGAAAATGTATATTCAATTTATAAATAATGAACCTTTTAAAAACATGAAAATAAAACCATCAGAGTCTATATAGTAAACAAAAATTATGTTCATCATAATTGTTACTATAAAAAGAAATATATAAAAAAAATATTATTCTTATTATAAATGAATTTTGGTAGTCTTAGATGACTAGAGAATCCAACCTCACACTATTGGCATATCATAAATCCATCTAACATAAGTAAACCATTATTAATCTAAATTTTTACTTTATTTGGATATGGATGTGAGCACGACATGCTATATAAAATACCCAATTTCGAGATACATATATATTGAATACAATAATGAATGCACCTTAACATCAAATTACATTATCTATAGTTCCTCTTCTAATGGACTTTCTTTCCAGATGATTTTTTTACATCCTCTTCCATTATGTGACTCTGGATCTTTTACACTATACAATGATAATTCTCGAGAGTTTTAGAATCTTTTTGAGTATTAGGAAACTTTTCCTTGTTAATCTGTTTCATATTAACTTGTAGGAGTTTTGGTTTTTCCCTCTCTAAATACTTATCTACTTGAAAACTCCAATTAATATTTTTAGAAATAATGTTCTCATTATTTATCATGTTATAGTAAAAATAAAACTGAATAAGGAATCAGGTATTGAGGAATGTATTATATATATGCAAAACTCATTATGGAATTTTCTCTACATGGTTTTTAGGTGACAAATGTTTCAAATAATCTTTGATATATAAGTCCCTGATCTTGTTGACTCTTCAGGATTGTTTGTATATATTGAATTGGATATCTCAAATCTCTATTGTCTCTCCTTAACTTCATAGAGGACCCCAATTCGAGAGCTCGTGTTATAGGAATCTATACCCTCTTGTTTCATTATAATATCCTTAGTCCTTGATTAAAATATGAATAATTAAAAATTTATGGCATCAATGAATAATTTTCCATAGAGTGGAAACATGTCTTCAAATTCCTCCTTACAAGGTA
This sequence comes from Viscum album, assembly GCA_963277665.1. Classification (NCBI taxonomy): domain Eukaryota; kingdom Viridiplantae; phylum Streptophyta; class Magnoliopsida; order Santalales; family Viscaceae; genus Viscum; species Viscum album. The sequence continues at coordinate 429,636,380 of OY728123.1, read as the reverse complement.
CATCATTAATAGGTTCTTAAAACACAAATAATATTTTATCATGAAATAGGATAACATGTAAGTTTATTTTTCACTCTTAGAAATTAATGTTTGCGGGAAGTTTATCCTTACCATGTATGGATCACTGTAATATTTTGGATGTTATGTATATTACCATTTCCACAATTAAGATGAGCATAATTTTAGTTCTTTATCTAAAAATGGATAAGTAAACATTATACTATATCCATTAATATCCCAATATTTGTTAAAAAGACAATAATCCTCACTATGGGATTTTGAATATCATGTTGTTTGGACATTCTAGTTGCAAGAATCCATATTCCCCTTCTTATTACACCATCTATGGATTTTAATGAAATTTGATGGGTTTTTGGAAGGAATTCAAAATTCCAGCAAAATTATTTCAAAGATCCCTGATCTCTTTTGTGGAAAATATTATCCTAAAATCCATAAACTTAATTTCCTCAACCTATTATTCTTAGTTACAACATTACCTTCTTTTACATTCAACCCTTGATGTGAACTATGGTAATTCACGTAAAAATTTAATATTGGAATTACTCAATTATTGAAAGCAACCTCGAAATTAGTCATTCAAGAAGATGGAACTATGGTTTTATGTCAACATAGGCTATGAAATGCTATATAGTCTAAGCATATATTGTTCAATGATTATGAATATTTATTTCAATATTTTCCAATTTTATTTTTATAAAATTCTTGTTAGTATTATAAATATTTACTTAAGAGATTTAAAATTTCTTAGGTAATGTTTAAATATAATATAATTTATTGTATTTATATATTTCATGCTAATTAATTCGTTTATGTGATCATAACTAAACAAAAATAATGAAATTAACCGTGTACTAGAAAAAAAATTGCCTGATCACGACCTTTTACTAATTTTTAGTTTTTATTGAGAATGATAAACTAACTATCATCCCATGGGGAAAACACCTTGCACTATGAAATGGATCATTTTACTGTTTTACAACTATTCACATATGTGTCTCTCGTAGATGTGTTTCAAATAAACTCCAAACGTCAACCACCATAACTAGCTTGTTATCATCATTTGCGACATATTCATTTAGTAAGATGCATGTGAGTAGAATCAAGGGATTGATAAGGGGTTTACATAAATAAAAACATGGGATTACATACCAATATATAGTGAGAAGAGTGATGAAATGTGAACCATTTAAATAATATGAAAGTAAATTAAATGAATCTGGTCACAAAAAAGGTTATGTTCATTCTCAAGATCATCCATCTACAAACAATGAATTACACATTTAATAAAATAAAATTGACTTCTAATCATTCCTAATTAAGATAAATTGTACTCAAATAGAAAATTGTATTCTTTTTTTAATTATTTATTTAACAGTTACTCTCCAATTGATTTTCTTTATATTCTCGTCCATCATAATATGTAAAAAAATAAATATATTTTTTAAAAATTGTGTGCGTACAAAAATATAGCCTAGAGGTAACACGGTGAGTGTCCATTAAAACTACACATTGTATATTATATTCATATGTTGATCACTCATGAAATATGTGGAAGACATAACATAACATGTCAGTGAGTGTATTATCTATTTAGTTACCACACTGAACACATGGTATTTACAAAGCATGTTATGTTTTCAACACGCATTGAGTAAGGGATGCATTAAAAATTATAAATGAAATGTTGTTTTGAACATTAAAATTAAAATAATTACAAATTAATTTGTATATATATATATATATCCCATTACATGTATTGGTAAATCATCTTAATGACCACACATGACACATTTTTATAAGGTTTAAGAAGAATAATCAATAATTTTATGATTCTATTTAAATTGGTAATTTTAAAAGTTTTCCAATCGATCTACATAGAATGTTTATTTCTCATTGTTCATTCTCTGGAAAATCATTAGGTACTCCAGGTGTAACCATGATATTAAAAAATATATTAAAATGAGTGTATATAGGATACGTGGAATTTATTATCTATGTTACATGTACCCCAATAATGTATTCCATGTATGATAATACATTTAGCATATTTCACTAATGGACAAAATGTTGTGTATGGAATCCACAGGTGTTGTTTTCTGGATAACCAATATAGAATCCTTCCTTTTTTGTCACATAATCTTTCATTACATTATACAAAACCGAGGATCTTTAAGGTTTAGTGTCTTGGAAACCAGGAACTTAATACATGACAACATAAAAAAATTTATTCTTAAAGAGTTGAAAGGATTCTTCATTTTTCATCCTAAGTTCATTAAAACATCTCATTACCTAGGAGAATACATCAAAGGAAAGGGTGAGAAGAAGGCCCAATAAGGAAAACAAGAGAAACATTTTACATGTGAACATGAGATACATCAATAAAGTCATGATAAATAACTTTAAGGCATGAAAAAGAGATCATGAGGAAAATCATAATAAAAATAACGTGTTTCATAACTTGATGATGTGGATAAAAAATTAAACTTAGACAATAATTTCAGTTTCACCAAGGTCCATCGCCAATGTGTCTTTAAAAAATTACCAAGATTATTCACCAAGGTATCGTTAAAATGGTCATCTCTAGAGATTAGGTCTTTACCCAATTCATTGGAGCGCTATCAGGGCGCACCCTTAATTTGACATTATTATCTTGTGAGACATATATATCATAATAAATAATTTCATAATCAACCCATATTTCATAAAAGTAATGGGTTTCATTTCATAGTCATAACATTTTAAAAACTGCTTTAAAGATGTGATCTTTATGTCACTTTAAACCAACGAAAATTGAAAGAGGGTCTCATGTATATAATACCAGAATTTAAATTAGAAAATTTTGATATATATGTTAATACCCCTATATAATAAAGAGTTTTGAGTAATCACTTAATAAAATAAAATAATTTTAGAAAAAGAGAGAGACATTTTGAGGCGAAAATACGACAGCATAATGGCTATGTTGTAGGGTTTTAGAAAACAATAAAAAGGGAGAGGACATGAGTCACCCACTCATAAATGATCCATAAAATAGTATAGGGACAGAATATAAAGGATATAAGAACATGGTAATGTAATTTTAAGGACATACCATATTAAATTAAAAACTTGAAAGGAAGTCAAAAATAAGATTTCTCTTATGAAGAATTCGGTAGCCTTACGGCGTCACTTAAAACATAAAAAAATGAATTGATGAGATTAAATAGGGTCTTTAATCATGTGAACATAAAAGGAAAGTATGATGAATATATATATATATCATACCACAACTTGGAAAAAAGAAACATGAATGACTTGACATTGATGTAGAACCTTGAAAATGGGAAGAGTGAAAGAATCCCTTACAAAAATTCGGCAGCCAAACGACGCCACTTAAACATTCATAAAATGAAATTATGAGAGAAAGTGGGGGTATCTCATCATATTAAAGTGAAAATTAAAGTAATATGAATATAAACTACACCCCAACATAAGAACATGGTGCTTAAAAGAAATGACATAAACGAGAGTACTTGAAAAGAAATAGAGAGGTAGGATCCCTTACCTTGAAAAGTAACTTCGTAATCAGGAAGTTTGTGACCTTGGGAGGCTTGGGGGAACCTTGGGAGGACTCATTGGGAGGTAAGGAGACCATATATTAGTCTATGAGGATTTTTGAATCGAAAGGATGAGAGAATGACATGTTATTTATAGGGGAAGTGAGGGGACATGGCATTAATGGCCAAGGGACACCTCAGTGGTGGTATTGTCAAAACCATGGGCTCGCCCATGGTATTTGCCGATGGTAATGGAAACATGGAACACCTAATACATTATAATACTATTGATAATTCGACCAGTATTATTACATAATTATTACATCCTTAATGATGTCATTAAACACCCGAAACTCTAAATTGAAAATTCACTGTTCACCGAAAATTCAATTTTTTCAGAAAAACCCCAAAAATTCACCTTAAGATAATATCGATGCTCTGAATTCTTTTTATTTAATTTTTAAATAAAACACACTATTCACCCGAAAAAACTTATACCTAACTAAAATTTTTAAAACAGTTATTTACTTATTTTATTGAATCACAGTACTTAGTCAAGGTGCATAAATTATATCAATTCTTTCATTATGTGAGATTACTAATCCATTTGGTCACATTACTAATCCTAAGTGTAAAATCACTATTCATAATTTACTATTCACCACAAATTATGTTGATCTTATTAGACTCTAAATTTCATACTGAAGACAAATGTAGAAGACCATTTTTTTGATAATCATTACAAATTTTTAGTTATTTAAGGTTTATATAAATATTTTAAAATATCCTTTTTCCAAAATTCATCAATAATATACATCCTATATTTATCTAGACACTTGAGATTCAGAAACTTCACCATAAGAAGAAATCACAATTTTGTTTAAATCAATGGATTACACAAGGCAGTTATGGTCTTGTTACATAACCCCTTATAACACTAGAATAGGACCTAAGAGTATGGTGTGATAGGGTGATATAATCTTGGGGTGGCTCGGCAAACATTGCTTGAGTAGTGATTTCTATCAGCTTGAACATCTCCTGATGGCGATTTCGTTCCAGCTTCACACGATGATGTTCAGCTTGGGTTTGGTCTAGAGCAAATCCCTAAGGTGCTAATTCCTTCCCAAGATCCTTCAGATGTGTCTTAATCAGCCTGAGACTACTCGATGGGGCCATTGAATCTTCTTTCTATATGAATTATTGATGATCACCTGTATTTATATAAAATAATTGTAACATTTAGTTTCCAATGGTCTTATTGACCAATAGTCATATAATAGTTGAAACCCAATGGTCTTATTTTAATTATACTTATTTTATTAAATGAAATGTTGTTGTTGAGTATAAAATAAAAGAACACACAAAGTTTAGGAAACAAAATATATTCTAAATTTCAGGTTTTTACAATCTTCCCCCCTTAAGAAATTTCTTCCTCGCAATGTTAAAATTAGGCATGTAAATTTCACTGAAAGTCTCACATCAGAAAAAGATTAAGTAAAACTATTAAATTAAGAGAAATAAATGGAAGTACAAAGGTCACCTGAGTTAACTCATACTAGGATTCCATGTAGGAAAACATGGATATGGAAGAGAAAGAAAAGGGTCATGTTCTAATGGAGAGTGATAGTAAACATTATTAGGAGAAAATTAACCACAAGAAGATCACAAACTTATGATGTGTTACATGGTCTTTGATTACCCAGTAGGAAATTTAACCCAAAAACATTTTGGTTTTATGTTCCTTTTCATAATTTTGAAGAATTAATTCACTACATAGAATAAAAATATAAGGAAATATACTTACCTTCAAGTAGAGTTTCATCCCTTAATAAGTTTCCACAAAGACTAATCATTTCTCCAAAGAATGAGAATTTAAAAAAGACTTGGTCTCATCAGAAGCACAAGAATCATCTCCTAGAGAATCAGATAATCCAAAAAATAATAACTATACTTTTCCCTTGTATTTAGTTATCAACTAAAACTAAAATGTTTAGTACAAGATCATATAATCCACAAAAAGGATAGTCATTTATAAAAATAAATATGACTATTAATCTCCACAATTCAACAAAAGTACCCAAAGTTCCAGAAAGACCATTCAATAAACAATCATCCTTATAATTATTCAGAATAATTCAAACTAATATTGGAACCCAAAAATCAGAAGGATTTAATAACATAGTCTTCCAAGATAAACATTATCATTAATCTCCAAACAACATCAACCGCTCTTAGCATCTTATAACAAAAGTAACTGACCTAATCACATTTTCCCCAAGATAGGTTAATCATTTCCATAAGTAACATAAATTACCATAAGTTCACCATAAATTTATCGATTCTTTAAAATATAAGTCAACCTATAATTCTCAAAGAAAATACCATAGTAATCTATTTACCTTGATCATATAGGGTTCCCCAATTAGTGAACATATTCCAAAATAATATTCATCTTTTATTCCCCTAATTATTTGTTTTCAAGAAGAACAACATAACAACATCAACATGTGATACATAACAATAATTGTTTTCCTTAATGATATAAAACAATCTTAGGTAGTGACTCGATGTTCTTAGAAAACATTAAGGATATGCTCATAGAGCACGAAATAAAATACAACATGACATAGACAATTATTGAAAAGAAGTTACATGTACTTCAGTCATCATGATCCATCTCAGCAAAGGACAAGCATTGTTCCCATGTCCTTGATAATTGTTGATGCACATCATGATTCTCATCCCTTCCCAAAGAGAATTTCCTTGGACAATGTCCTACATCTCCACATTTAAGACATTGAATATTATAAGGTACATTAGATTCAAACATATCTTCATTCATCACATTATCCATTTTTTTAAAGTTATTGGCTACTTTATGCCCTATCATCCCACACCTAAAACATCTCTCGGTTCCTTTGTGACATTTTCCTTGGTGCAACTTTCCACACATTTTACATAAAGGAAATTGGGTCTTCTTTCCCTTATCACCTTTATCAGATGAACATCCCTAAGACTTCATCTTCCTCTTCTTGGATGAATTTGGGCATTAAACTAGTTACCAATTATTAATTGTGATTTTTGATAGCTGGTTTTGAATAGTCACTATATGTTCAACTTGATCGGTCGTCGTCTCTATCTTATTAATCGGGAAATTGTCACATTTCCTATCACATTGATGGTTGGGACATGTTCTTCTATTTCCCTCCATTAACTATGAAAAGAAAGTATAATTAGGTGGGCTTAAATACTTATCCAATAATCATGAAAAGGAAACATTAAACATAGAAGGATAAACTTGTAGAAGAAAAGTAAATCCTTACTTGTGATCCCATAGGATCCAATATAGGTTATCCATGATCATATATTATTAGGTGAATATTTATCTTATTTTATCTATGTTCCTTTAATAATGGTTCATACTTAGCTTATGAATTTACCGAAGCATATCCCATGGGAGTGTCAAACCAAGAGTGCAATGAGCCCCGTTATCGTGCACTAGGTTACCCTGGGTCAATCCCGAAACACCTTGTTAGAGTATTCCATCCTAGGTACATCTATGATAGATCCACCTCTACTTGTTCGTATCCAGACATGGATTTATTTTTTGGAAACCACTTACTCAATACTACACCAAAATACCAGGATGTTTTCTTATATTAAATATTTTCATTAAGAATCCTTGTAAAGATTTAAAATCCCAATTTCAAGAAGTAACTAATCAATACTTTGATACCAAATATAGCATACTTCATTTTTATCATATAAACATTCATTACATTATACAAAACCGAGGATCTTTATGGTTTAGTGTCTTGGAAACCATGAACATAATACCTGAAAACATAACAAAAATTCTTCTTAAACACTTTAAAGGATTCTTAATTGTTCATCCTAAGTTCATTACAACATATCATAACCTAGGAGCATACATCAAAGGAAATGGTGATCAGAAGGCCTAGTAAGGGAAACAAGAGAAACATTTTACATGTGATCTTGAGATACATTAATAAAGTCATGATAAATAACTTTAAGGCATGAGAATGAGATCATGGGGCATATCATAATAAAAATAATGTGTTTCATAATGGGAGGTTGTGGCTACAACATTTAACTTATACAATAATTTCTGTATCACCAAGGTCCATCCCCAAGGTTTCATTAAAAAATTAACAATGTTATTCACCAAGGTATCTTTAAAATGGTCATCAATTTAGATTAAGTCTTTACCCAATGCATTGGCACACTATTAGGGCAGACCCTTAATTTGAATTTATAATCATGTGAGAAAAATATGTAATCATAAATAATTTCATGAAAAAACCATACAGCATAAAAGAAATGGGTTTCATTTCATAGTCATAACATTTTAAAAACTACTTTAAAGACGTGATCTTTATGTCACATTAAACCCATGAAAAAGGAAAGCGGGTCTCGTGTATGTAAATCTCAGAATTTAAAATAGAAAACTATGATATCTATTTTGATACCCCTATATAATAAAGAGTTTTGAGTATTCACTTAATAAAATAAAAGAATTTGAGAAAAATAGAGAGACATTTCGAGACAAAAAATCCGCAGCATAACGACTATGGGGTAGAATTTTTGAAAATATTGAAAAGATAAGGGACATGGGTCACCCACTCATAAATGATCAATAAAATAGCAGAGGGAAATAATTTAAAGGATATAAGAACATTGTAATGAAATTTTAAGGACATACCATTTGAAATGAAAAACATGAAAGGAAGACAAAATAGGATTTCTCTTATGAAGAATTTGCAGCCTAACGACGTCACTTAAATCGTAAAAAAATCAATTGATGAGATTAAATAGGGTCTCTAATCAAGTGAAAATAAAAGGATATCATAATTAATATTGAGATCAGACCCAAAAATGTGAAAAATGAACTTGAAAAACTTGACATGAAAGTAGAACTTTGAAAATGGGAAGAGTGAAAGAATCCCTTACAAAAATTCGGCAGCCTAACGATGCCACTTAAACATTCATAAAACGAAATGATGGGAAAAAGAGGGGGTATCTCATCATATGATCATGAAATTTAAAGTAATATGAATATAAAACAACACCCCCAACATAAGAACATGGGGCTTAAAAGAAATTACATAAATGAGAGTACATGAAAAGAAAGAGAGAGGTAGGATCCCTTACATTGAAGAGTAACTTCAAAATCATGATGTTTGGGACCTTAGAAGGCTTGAGGGAACCTTGGGAGGATCTCGTGGGAGGTAAGGAGACCAGAACTTTGTTGAGGAGGATTTTGGAATATAAAGGACAAGATAATGGCTTGTTATTTATAGGGGAAGTGAGGGGACAAGGCATTAATGGGCAAGGGACACCTCATTGGTGGTATTGTCAGAACCATGGGCTTTCCCGTGGTATTTTCCCATGGTATTGGCCACTTGAGACACATAATACCTTATAATACTATTTATATGTCTACCAGTATTATTAAATAATTATAACATCCTTAATGTTGTCATTAAACACCCGAAACTCTAAAATGAACATTCACTATTCACTGAAAATTCAAATTTTTCATAAAAATACCAAAAATTATCCTTATCATAATATCGATGCTATGAATTCAAAAATGAACTCCATTTTATAAAAATAATTCTTTAAATATTTTTAATTTAATTTTTAAATAAAAAACTCTATTGACCTGAAAAAACTAATACTTAGCTAATAATTTATGAAATATTTATTTACATATTTTATTGAACCATATTGCATATTCAAGGTGCCTAAATTATATTAATACTTTCTTTAAGGGAGATTAATAATAAATTTGGTCACATTACTAATCCCACATGTAAAATCACTATTCATAATTTACTATTCACTAAAAATTATGTTGTTCTTATTAGACTCAAAATTTCATAATGAACACAACTGTAGAAGACAATTTTTTTGAAAATCATTACAGATTTTTAATTATTTGATGTTTACATAAATATTTTAAAATATCCCTTTTCCAAAATTTATCAATAATATACATCCTATATTTATCCAGACACTTGAGATTCACAAACTTCACTATAAGAAGAAATCAAAATTTTTATTTAAATCAATGGATTACACAAGGCAGTTACGATCTTATTACATAACCCATTATAACACCATCATATGACCTAAGATTAAGGTGTTCTAAGGTGATAGAATCTTGGGGCGGCTTGGCCAACATTTCCCCAGTTTTCATTTTTATCAGCTTGATCTTCTCGTGAAGGCGATTTCGTTCTAGCTTCACACGATAAAGTTCCTCTTGGGTTTGGTCCAGAGCAAAGCCCAAAGGTGCTACCTCCTTCCGGAGTTTCGTTAGATGGGATTCTATCAGCCCAAGGCTACTGGATGGGGCAATCGAATTTTCTTTCTATATTAATTAATCCAGATCACATGTATTTATAGAAATTAATTCTAACATTTAGTTTCCAACGGTCTTATTGACCAACAGTCATATAACAGTTGAAACCCAATGGTATTACTTTAATCATACTAATTTTATTAAATGAAATATTTTGTTGAGTATAAAATAAAATAACACTCAATGGTTAGGACACATAATTTATTCAAAATTTCGGGTCATTACTACCATGATTGATACTAGACTAGTCAACAAATGATGTATGTAAATAAAAATCACATATAATAAATTTATATGGATCGAATTAATTCTGAATTAGTATTGGGTGAATTGAAATCATGTACATGAAATATACCAATATAAAGCAGACCATCTAATCTTGTGTTAACAAGATAGAATTCTTAGCAACTCCAAGTGAATGATTAAAATTTATTTCATTCATAAAATTAATCAATTACATTATATTTGTGAAAATGTAGAGGAAGAATATTAATTATTATGATTCATATAAATTAATGATTTAATGGTAATTAAAAACTAACAATAAGTTCCTAATTAAATCAATGATCTTTAAATAATCATAAATTATTTTGAGCCTACTCTAATACCACTTGATGGTTCTGATCATAGCGGGCGAAACAAATGGGGAATTCCCTACTCATTTATTTATAATTAATTATTAATATGATATTTACATGATGAAAAGTAATGTGATCAGTGGATTTGAATCAAATTTTAGATGATGATTGAACATTGAAACCAACATGCTTGATCATCACAAATTATTTATAAATTATCTAAAATATTAATTATTATCATGAGATGAATTTTTCTTCATTGGAGGGTTTGACCATGTCACATTGTTTTGACATCATTAGGTTATAGTAATCAAGAGTATGTGTCACTCAATGGTGATCCACATGTGTTGAAAAAATATATAATAATCACTATATAAATATTCTTTGTCTAGAACAGTAGTTCTGGTTTCCTGCATAACTCTCCTTTTATTGATCTAATAAGAACATCAAGGAAGTATTCCTTTTGATCCCTCTAGACATGAATGGTGGTTTTGGAGGAGGATCATTCTTTATTTTTTATAGTTATCTTGGAGAGGGAACTCTCTATGGCTTCGAGAGAATACACTATATATATAATTTTACACAAAATAATGAAATGTAAGCACTTATGAAAATAAAATAATTAGGTTTATACACCGCTAGTGTTGGAAAATTATAATTTCACATGTTCCCCTTTATTATTTATTTAATCCATACAGAACAACATTTATATTTTAATAATAAAAATATTATTATATCCTGACATGAAAAAAACTGTAAAATTAAACTATATATTATTTTTTTAAATGATATTTAACTTATATTATATCTCATAAACCATTTAAATCCATCAATAATTCCTATATAACATTTATAAATCCCTGAATAATGAATATTGTTTCATTAAAAAAAATTACCAACCATTATTCTTCAATAAATAAATAAATATTAAATCCACTATATAGAAAATATTTTTTTAAAAATATTATTCTCATGAAATATTATCTTGATCCACTAGGGAAACATATATTCAATTGAGAAAACATGATTAATTATTCCATCATTTATTATAATAATATTTATTCATGTATTTAAATAATAATTAATAGTATTCATTATCTAATTCTCTAGATACTCTTATTGTGTGACCGTCCTGGCCTCTTTCCAAGTCCCATAAAGTGATGTATCCCAATGTCCATGGTTAGAATCTAGAGACACACTGAGGATCCTATAAGGAAACAATTTAATGTCATAATGACATAAAAACTCATAAAAATAAATCATGTAATATAATTGCAACACCCCAGGTAAATAAATAATATTATTTTTCGTATTTATTAATATTTGTGAATAAAATATTAATATTACTTTAAAGGGGATGCTATGTTCGAAGGCGTACCCAATAAGTAACAACGAGTTTCTTTGAAATCTTACGATGCACACTAATAACATAATATTATTATTATAAATGGAAGTAAACTCCTAGTCGATGTAATGACGTGAACGAAGAGAACTAACTAAAAAGTGATTATATATTATTGTCAAATATTTTTACATTTATTCATTAAATGTTAGATTCTTAAAATGAGAATAAATCCAATTTTAGGCGTAAATATTCTAATATTCTTTAAAAGGTCGATTAACTGCCTTTTAATGGAAAACCCATTTTAAATACACTTTTTACAATTTTATATGTTTTATTTTACAAAATCATATTCTTTTTAGAATCTGGACATCAAAATTTACTTTGTAAAATTTTTTGGTATTTTTCTGATAAAATTCAATTTTTAATGAATAGTGTAAAATGCTGTATTTTAATTCAAAACCTATTTTTAATCTAATTTATTTATATTATTATATTATATTTTTAATTGATTTTAATGTGAAATTATATTATATTTTTACCATTTAATCCAATGGTGGTTATTGTAATTAATTTCACCTTGAAATTGGACTTAATCTAGTGTTAATGTTTTGATATATTCTGTTTCTTAAAAACACCCTATTTGTTTTGACAACGAGAATTAATTATTAAATTGATTAATTCAACTTATATGTTTTTAATTTTTTAAAATAGACATCATTTTTGAATTTGGAATCTCAAATATAGCTTAGGGTGAATTTTTGGTATTTTTCTGAAAAACTTCAATTTTCGATGAATAGTGAAACCACTCAGTTGTAGTTAAAAAACTGATTTTTGGTTTAAATGAAATATTACCACCTATGTGATTTGAATTTAAAAAATCCTACATATATGGTTTTCAGTAGGATGTAAAATGTGGTTCAATGGGATGAAAATATTTTTTGATGAATAATAACATTTAAGTTTTATTAATCGTGATTAAAGGTAATTAGTGTAATTTAAGGTAAAGATAATGTTATAATAATATGAAATGACTTTGACACATGTCCTACCCTTATTTTGTGAGTCATGGCCGACAATGAAAACCCATGGGTCAACTTTGGGACCCCATGGAGCCACTTCGGTAAGAAAAAGACAATAATAACTTTTTATTTAAAGTAAAAATAAAAATGTCACAAACATTTATTATTTTACAAATTTTTTTTGAATTGGGTTATACAAGTCATATTTTTTAATATAAATATTAATTTGAAATCTAAAACAATATTATACATCATAGTATTTTTTTAGACATTAAATAAATTAATTTATTTATAACACCATGATGATGCAACGATTACCTCATTAATGAACGATTTAAATAAAATGAAAAGATAATGTAAAATCTAAGACATACACTTGTAAAAAAACCTATTTTATGGTTGTATTTAGAACCCTTATCACCTTATCCTTTAAATATATAATTTGTGGGGCCTTTGATATCCGAAAATAATTTTATAATAACGTAACTTTTCAGGACTTTCCAAGAGTACCCCTCCTCCCTCTTATAAAATGCCCCACATCTACTTCCTTACCCACACATCTAAAGCCATTGGATAGTCTAACCTCTGCTAATATTGTCTCTCCACATCCCTATATTACTACTAGAAGCCTCACATTGGGCATAAGTTTTTCCAAGGAAGCCTTTGAGGTCAAATCAAAAAGAGTTACCGAATTTAAAGGGAAAGTCTTCTCTAATGTTATTTTGTTTTACTTTGCTTATCCAACCACATAAACTCTTTTTATTACATTATTTGTAACAACACCAGTATCATAAACATAATATTATGTTGTTATAAGAATGATTCTAACTACACTTACACACACCTCCGTCTAATGGTTAAAGAACATAATGTTTCTATGGATGGCGAATTACTGCCTCACGAAACGGTGATTGTTCAATATTCCTTTAACATCTTTAAATGAGGCCTTTAATATGTCACTATATTTATATATGATATGTAATATTTTTATGTTTTCCTTATGCTTCTGTATTTTTTATTTATGGCATACCTTTATGGTTTCTATTATGGGTAAAAGCGATATCTTCATTTTAGGAAGTGCGGACTACCACCCCCTCAAAGTGATTTGATTCGATAATGCCATATGTGGGATGTGTAAATGATGGAGTTAATGATATTATATATATTATATTATAATTGAATAATAATATATCTTTATATCATTATGATTTCATTCCATTTAATACGAAACAGTAATGGAAGTAACGTTCATGCGTACGTACGGTTTACCGTCTCCATGAACGGTGCATTTCATTTCTTACCTCAAAATGTTATGTAATATTATAAATGCACTTATATACTGAATATGTTTTATATATATGATATCTACATCATGAATATAATTCTGGATATAATGGATATTTTACCCCATGAACAACTTGTAATTATAAGATGTTTATTTTTGACTCATGTACCGAACATCGACAAAAACGTCTGATATGAACTCACATTATTAACCAATTATTATAACATTATAATATGTGATATGAAATGAATAATAATATTTAAATGAGGTCCTTAAGTAATTATAAATTTACCAAAGTTTATTATTTAGGAATATAAAGAAACGAACAAGACAAGTCAGACTTGAGGTAAGGTATCCTTCCTCTCTCTTTCTTTTTAAGTACTCTCTTTAATGTCATTTCTATTAAGATCATCTTTATTATGTTTGGTGAAGTTCATTTATATTAATAATTATGTAATTTCTATGTTCATATTATGAGAGACCCTATTTTATCTCATAAATCCATTTTTGTAAGTTTTAAGTGGCGTCGTTAGGATGCCGAGTTTTCGTAAGGGATTTTTCATCTCACTTTTATTCCCGTGGGATTTATGCTACATTTGCCACCATTTCCTTTGAGTGGTGTATGTACTACCCATTATTCTACTATTTGTGTAATATAATTTTGTTTATTATTATTTACATCCATTTTTATAGTCCTTTCATGGGGTGTACGTATCGAAAGTTACACAAGTTGGTAAGGGAACCTTTCACCCTCCTCTTTTTAAAAGACTAATTTTTGTTAGGTCTTTTAATTTACATCATATTATGTTGGGATAGGTTCTTATATATCCTTATTAATGTAAAATTTATTTCCAAGTGATGAGATACCGTTTGTTTCTCATCATATCATTTTCTAAATTTTAAAGTGATGTCGTTAGGCTGTCGAATTTTTACAAGGGAACTACATAACCCAATTTCGATTTCTTTGGGTTCAACCTATATTTATGAATATGTCATTCTATGAATATGTGTGAATGACTCTGATTGTTTTACACATAATATCCACTTATATTGGGTGTATTTATATTTGTCACACATAATTATGTAATTGATTTATCCTTAATCTAAGGATACCATCTTTGTAAAGGACTTCAACTCAATCTCCTTTCATTGAGGCATATTTTGTTTTATACACAACATTCTCTTATACGGTGTATAAAACCCTTTGACTTTTACTTTTATTGAAAATGAATATTTTTTATACGAAGCATTTTACTAAACTAAAAAGGGAATGTTTTTGTCGTACATATGCGGCGACAACGACTTCTCTGCCGCTGTGACCATTATTTGAGTTTCAACTTCCTCTACAAGACACAACTTTTTTTAAATGAAGAATAAATACCATGTTTTACTTTTATTTTATTTTGTTATTGAAAATGGGTTTGATAATGTTTTTATCAATGTGTTATTGATATCTTTTGATTGAAATGGGGAAATTTTATGTTTCCTTTATGCATGTTTTATGTGACACGATTATGTTATGGTTCTTTGGAATTGTTTATGAAGACAGGTGGTTCTGTGATAAACTAAGGGCGGGTGATCTCGATATAGCTCTCTAATGCGTTGGGTAACGCGAAGGGGTTAGAAGATAAGGTTTCTCTGAATATATTCATGGAATATACTGTGATGGGTATTCCAAACGTAACCATGAGGGTTACTCCCTACGTAAGAATGTTATGAAAGCCACAAGTTACCTTTATGTCTTATGATTTTTATGAGTTATTCATAAATCTTATGATTTCATGAGGTTTGTTAAATTTCTTATGTTTTATGAGTAATGTATGATTTCATTGATTCTTATGTATACATGGACTACTGTTTTCTATCCGTATTGTAATAACCCTTGTTGAGCTTTTTTATGCTCATCCCAAGTTTTTGAAATGTTTTTCGCAGGACATAAAGTGGAATAGGGACAAGGATGGGATCAATGAAATGTCAGGATATCTAAAACAAGGAACTAGACATGACTCTTTTGTTTAAGAGTTTTTATTTTGTGGAAAAAATGGAAACAAAGTAGATGTGTCCACTTCGTAATCTTTGAGATGTAATAGTTATGTCCTAATTATCTAAAACTCTAAACATGAAAAAATCCTCTATGTGAATTATTAATTTAATTCATGATTATGTAATATTTTAAGGATGTGTCCTTATAGTTGGAATCAAAGGTCAGTTTAGATAACTTTTGAGGATAGACTGTTGTTTAAGCATAAGTGACACGTTGTGTATAACCACAATGGTTATTATATTATATAGAGTCATTTTTATTTATGAAAGTTGGAATGAGATTGAGATAACTTGGATAATTATATCTTAGTGTTTATCTTCATCTTTAGTACATGATTATTTTTTTGATGTACTCACACTGACCTTTTTGGTTTTAGTAAATGGATGGATCAAGCAGGCACCAAAGTGACAATGGGTTTGAAGGAAACTATGGTGGTTCTCTGATTAAGAGACTGCATGAAATGGGGGATTCAATGAGAAATCTCGTGGTTATTCTAAACCAACTATAAGGAGTCATGATCAATCACTTGAACCTTGGTGAGTTATTTAATTCATCATGTATGAGATGACCAACTCGATGTGGAAGTTCAAGTAATAATTATAAAGGTAACAATTGGGGTTTATATTATCCTTACATTTCAGGTAATTATGGGTTTCTATATGTTATGATGGAATATGAAAAACATGAGATAAACATGAGGTTAAATTATGTTATGGTTATTTTTGAATATTTAATCACTTTTTGGGGAATGTTATAATAATTATATAGTTTAGGAAAAAGGACAACACATAGACTGTGTGACTACCCGTCACGTCAGAAGAAGCTGTGGGAATCGAACCCACAACCAAAGTGCGACTGGTATTTATCACCTACCACTGGACAACGTAATGTACCTAGTTAGTATAACTAATAATTTTTTAGTTAAATAATCTTATTAATCAGGAATAAGTTTATTTTGGATTATCTATAAATATGATTTGCCTATCATGGGGGATATGTGATTAGGCTAATTACATTTCAATATGAGACTTTAAGAGGAGCTGATGTTATTTGGAGATAAATGTTAATTTTTTCCTTGGAAGACTATGTGATTAAATCCTTCAAAGATTTTGGTTTCAATATTTACTTTGATGAATTTTATGGACAATTTTTTATTGAATGGTCTTCATTGAACTTTGGGTTTTGTTAGACAAATTTTGGAGATTAAGAATAGATTTTATTTTCATAAAGGATTATCCTTTTGTGGATTATCTGATCTTGTTCTAACAATTTTGGTTTTGGTATAGTCTAAATACATGGGAAATATATAGTTCTCTTTTATGGATTAGGTGATTCTCAAGAAGATGATTATAGTGCTCTTAATATGAAAAAGTCTTCCTAAATACTCGTCTTTTGGAGAAAATATGAGTTTATGGAAGAAATATAGTAAAAGTTGAAAGTCAACATGACAAGTAAGTATGTTTCTTTATGTCTTAGTCAAACTCATAAATAAATTCCTCAATGAAAAGTAACTTTCAAAAAAAAATTTCTGTTAATTATTTTTACTGGGGAATCAAATACCGTTTAACCCATCACAAGTTTGTGATTTTCTGGTGGCTAACTTTCTTCGAAACATATCACTCTCCATCAGAGCATGACCGTTTGTTTTTTTCTTCCATATACATGTTTTCCTACTTGAAATCCTAGTATGGGTTAACTCAGGTGACCATTGTACTCCTCTTTCATTCTTTTAAAGTGATAGTTTAATTTACTCTATTTCCGATGTGGGGCTTCCAATGAAGTTTCCAAGCCCAATTTTAAAATTTTGTGGATGCAATTCTCAAAAGGGGGAAGGATGTAACACCCCTGTTAAATAAATAATATGACTTTTCATATTTATTAATATTTTTGAATAAAAAATTAATATTACATTAAAGGGGATGCAATGTTCGATGGTGTACCCAATACGCAACAATGAGTTTCTTTGAAATCATACGATGCACACTAATAACATATTAATATTATTGTAAATGGTAGTAAACTTCTAGTCGATGTAATGGAGGGAATAAACAGAACTAACTAAAAAGTTATTATATATTCTTGTCAAGTATTTTGACATTTATTCAATAAATGTTAGATGCTTAAAATGCGAATGAATCCAATTTTAAGCGTAAATATTCTAATATTCTTTAAAATGTCGATTAATATCCTTTTGATGGCGAACCCATTTTAAATCCACTTTTGACCATTTTATATGTTATATTGGACAAAATAAAATTCTTTTTAGAATCGGGACATCAAAATTTATATTGTATAAATTTTTAGTGTTTTTCTGATAAAATTAATTTTTTAATTAATAGTGTAAAATACTGTATTTTAATTCAAAACCTTCATTTAATATAATTTATTTATATGATTAGATTATGTTTCGAATTGGTTTTAATGTGAAATTAGATTATATATTTAACAGTTAATCTAATGGTGGTAATTGTAATTAATTTCACTTTGAAATTGGACTTAAACTAGTGTCAATCTTTTGAAATGTTTTGTTCCTTAAAAACACGATATTTGTTTTGACAATGGAAAATAATTATTAAATTGATTAATTCAAATTATGTGTTTTTAATTTTTTAAAATATACATAATTTTTGAATTTGGAATCTCAAATATAGCTTAGGGTGATTTTTTGGTATTTTTCTGAATAACTTCAATTTTTTATGAATAGTGAAACCACTAAGTGGTAGTTAAAAAACTAATTTTTGGTTTAAATGAAATATTACCATATCTGTGATTTGATTTTAAAAAATCCGAAATCCATGGTTCTAATTAGGTTGTAAAATGTGGTCCAATGAGATGAAAATAATTTTTGATGAATAGTAACTTTTAAGTTTTATTAATCGCGATTAAAGGTAATTTGTGTAATTAAAGTTAAAGACAACGTTATAATAATAATAAATGACCTTGAAACGTGTCTTAACCTTATTTTATGAGTCATGGCCGACCAATAAAACCCATGGGTCATCTTGGGGACCCCCTGGAGCCACTTGGGTAAGAAAATGACATTAATAACTTTTTATTTAATGTTAAAATAAAAATGTCACCAACATGTATTGTTTTACTATAAAACTTTTTTCATGGGGTTATAGATGTCATATTTTTGACTATAAATATTCATTGTAAAGAGAAAAATATTTTCTACATCTTAATATTTTTTTTATAATTTTTAGAAATTAGATAAATTAATTTATTTATGACACCATGATGATGCAACGATTACCTCATTAATGAACGATTTAAATAAAATGAAATGATAATGCAAAATCTAAGACATAAACTTGTAAAAAACCTATTTTATGGGAGTATTTTGAACCCTTATCACCATATCCTCTAAATATATAATTGTGGGACCTTTGATATCCGAAAATCATTTTATAATAAAGTAACTTTTCAAGACCTTCCAAGAGTGCCCCTCCTCTCTCTTATAAAAGGCCTCCACCTCTACCTCCTTACCCACACCTCTCAAGACATTGAATCATCCAAACTCTGCTCATATTATCTCTCCAATTCCCTATCTTACTCCCAAAATCCTCAGTTTTTGAATAAGTCTTTCCAAGGAAGCCTTTGAGCTCGAATCAAAAAGAGTTACCCGATTTAAAGGTAAAGTCTTATCTAATGTTATTTTGTTTTATTTTCCTTCTAAAACCCCCCAAAAACTTTTTATTCCTTTATTTTGTAACAAAAACAGTATCTGAAACATACTATGATGTTGTATAAGATGAATTCTAGCTACACTTACACAAACCTCCGTCTCATTGTTAAAGAACATACTGTTTTTGTGGATGGCGAATTACTGCCTCACAAAACGATGATTATTAAATATTTTTTTAACACCATTAAAGGTCGCCATTAAGATGTCACTATATTTATGTATGATATGTAATATGTTTATGATTTAATTATGCTTCTGTATTTTTCATTTATGGCATACTTTTATGGTTTCCATTATCGGTAAACGCGATATCTTCATTTTAGGAAGTGCGGACTACCGCCCACTCAACGTGATTTGATTCGTTAATGCCATATGTGGGATGTGTAAAGGATGGAGTTAATTATATTATATATTTGATATTATCCTGGAATTATAGTATAACTTTATATCTTTATGATTTCATTACATTTAATATGAAATAGAAATGAAAGTAGTGTTCATGCGTACGTAGGTTTTACCATCTCCTTGAACGGTGCATTTCATTTATTACCACTAAATGTTATGTAATATTATAAATGCATTTATATAATGACTATTTATGATATATATGATATCTAAATCATGAATATAATTCTAGATATAATGGATATTTTACCCCATGAATAACATGTAATTATAAGATATTTATTTTTTACTCATGTACCGAACATCGACAAAAACATCTGGTATGAACTCACATTATTAACCAATTATTATAACATTATCATATATGATATGAACTGAATAATAATATTTAAAGGAGGTCCTTAAGCAATTATATATTGACCAATGATTATTATTCAAAAATATAAATATTAGAACAAGAGAAGTCGGATTTGAGGTAAGGGATCCTACCTCTCTCTTTGTTTTTAAGTACTCTATTTTATGTCATTTCATTTAAGATCATCTTTCTTATGTTTGGGGATATTCTTTTATATTCCTAATTCTGTAATTTTTATGTTCATATGATGAGAGACCCTATTTTATCTCATAAATCCATTTTCTTAAGTTTTATGTGGCGTCATTAGGCTGCCGAGTTTCCGTAAGGGATTTTTCATCTCACTTTTATTCCCGTGGGATTTATGCTACATTTTCCACCAATTCCTTTGAGTGGTGTATGTAACGCCCATTATTCTAATTTTTTTGTAATATAATTTTGTTTATGAGTATTTACATCCATGTTGTATAGTCCTTCTTTCATGGGGTGTACGTTTCAAAAGTTACCCAAGTCGGTAAGGGAACCTTTCACCCTCCTCTTTTAAAAGACTTCTTTTTTCAGGTCTTTTAATTTACATATTATTATGATGGGATATTTTCTTATATATCCTTATTGATGTAAAATTTATATCCAAGTGAAGAGATACCCGTTTTGTCTCATCAACTCATTTTCTAAATTTTAACGTGACGTCGTTAGGCTGTCGAATTTTTACAAGAGAACTTCTTAACCCAATTTTGATTTCTTTGGGTTCAACCTGTAGTTATTGAATATGTCATTCTATGAATATGTGTGAATGAATCTGATTGTTTTACACTTAATACCCACTTATATTAGGTGTATTTATATTTGTCACACATAATTATGTAATTTATTTATCCTTAATCTAAGGATCCAATCATTGTAAGGGACTTCGTCTCAATCTCCTTTCATTGAGGCATATTTTGTTTTATACGCAACATTCTTTTATAAGGTGTATAAACCTCTTTGAATTTTACATTTATTCAAAAGGAATATTTTTTATATGAAGCGTTTTACTAAATGACAAAAGGGAATGTTTTTGTCATACATATGCAACAAAAACGACTTCTCCGCCGCCGTGACCATTATTTGAGTTTCAGCTTCCTCTACAAGACATAACATTTTTTAAAGGAAAAATAAATACCCTGTTTTACTTTTCTTTTATTTTGGTATTGGAAATGGTTTTGATAATTTTTTTATCAATGTGTTATTGATATCTTGTGATTGAAATGTGGAAATGTTATGTTTCCTTTATGTATGTTTTATGTGATATGATTAGTTATGGTTCATGGGCATTGTTTATGAAGACGGGTGGTTCGAAGAGAAACTAAGGGCGGGTGAGCCCGATATTTCTCTCCAATGCATTGGGGAACATGAAGGGGTTAAAAACTAAGGTTTCTCCAAATATATTTAGGGAATATACTATGATGGGTATTCCAAATGAAACCATGATGGTTACTCCCTATGTAAGAATTTTATGAAAGACAAAAGTTACCTTTATGTCTTATGATTTCTATGAGTTATTCATAAATCTTATGAGTTCATAAGGTATGCTAAATTGATAATGTTTTATGAGTAATGTATGATTTCATTGATTATTATGTATACATGGACTACTATTTTCTTTCAGTATTGTCATAACCCTTACTGGGATTTTCATGCTCATCCCAAGTTTTTTAAATGTTTTTCATAGGATATAAAGTAGAATAGGGACCAGGATGGGACCAATGAAATGTCAGGCTGTCTAAAACAGTGAACTAGACATGACTCTTTTATTCGTGAGTTTTTATTTTATGAAAAAATGGAAACTGAGTAGATGTGTCTACTTCGTAATCTTTGAGATGTAATTGTTATGTCCTAATTATCTAAAACTATAAACCTAAAAAGCTTCTATATGTGAATTATTCATTTAATTCATGATTATGTAGTTTTTTAGGGTTGGGTCCTTATAATAATACCTTTGTCTTGATATATCTAATAATGTATGGTGAATACAGGTGACATCAACCTATCTTATCAATGTATCTTTCTTTGACAATATAGAAATTAAACATGCATATATAAAAACATATCCATGGATTTATTTAGTCAACTTATTTTCAATCATTGTGTGTATGATATTAATACCAGTCAAAGAATAAAAGGGAAAAATATGTTCTCACATTATTCATTAATGATGTATTATTCATGAATCACCCAATGTATCCCTCTATGCCACAAATATCAATTGGAATGGTATTCATTAAAACATAAATGTTTAGGGATCAAAATATGAATTAATAATATTCTAAAATTATATTGAACCATATAAACATCTATAGATAAGAACTTCAAATAACACAACTAATGGTGTATTTTTTACTAGATTGTCTCATTATCCTAATATTGTACACTAAAAATTAATAAGCGAATACACCATGAGAGGTTGATTCATATTCATATGAGTCTCCACCCCTAATAGCCTATATCATTTGGGTCCCTTAAATGATTTCTTCCAACTATAGAAAATATATTTATGAACACTATCATGGAATTCAAGTGTCACAACATATAGGTAATTGCTATGACCTTTCAGTATGACAGCTACTCTAATGTCATTATCACATGTTTCGTTACGCATAAGAAAAATAATTATCTCATAATGAGATTATTAATATTCAAAACTATTAATTCAGATAGTCATAAAGAACACATACATTTTTTGATGAAACCAACTCTAATAGTCCACATTTGATGATGTGTGGAATAACGATAATGTGGGGGGAGGGTTAGAGTGGTAATAAATGTTGTTGGGGTTGATTATGAATTTTTTATTTTACATAAAAAAATAATCATAACTGAACCTTATCAGGATGTGAAACCCCTATGGTGGAATGATATAATCTCTTTCCCAACTGGGTGATGCTACCAATAGCCACATATTCACACACCCTGAGAATTGTGGCTCAATATCCCTTCCCATAACTAGGAGATCCTATATTCTAGGGCATGTAACAATGAAAACATGCCTTCATTGTGTGACAATCCAATATTTATAAATCTGGAAAACCATTGGACATAACCATCATGGAATGAATCCTCTTTTTAGGAACAATGGGTATGTAATTTAGGACCGTTGTCCCCTATTACAATATAGGAATCTAAAAAAACAATACTTCTGAAAAATAAATTAATTAATGAAAAAGTGACATAAAAATATTTACCAATTACCTTGATGGTTTGAAAATTATCTCACACCATATCATATTTAATCCTTATAAATTAAAAAATATGATTTATTTGAAACTAGATAATCTCATTTCTCCCCCATGAATGATTCCCAATCCCAAGTCTAATCTGGGTCACCCCACAATGACTCCATGAATTAAAAACCAATAGGATATAAATTCACTATATTATCAAAACTAGGGGGTTTGAATTGTATACTTCTTTCAATATCCCAAATACATCTCGCTCAAATTATAATTGAAACATTTTTATCACTTGATAATTATAAGGATCATACCTCTTCTATTGAGATACATTAAAAAAATTATGAATAATCAAAAGAGTTGGAAATTTTTACTGATAAGAATCCATTATAATTTATTAAAAATACCTATGGAGCCAACATACCTTCATGAATTTTGTCCATGTGTTCCCTACTATTAGTAAACTAATCATGGTAATACCATTAGAAACACTTGTCCATGAACAAGAAACTCTATGGGATGATTCTAATTTTCAGCATATGATTATACATGACCCAAAGAAATTTTTAATACTTTTTGGATAGTATGAATCTTCTCGGTCATCTCATTGAATACACTTGGTGCCACCAAAGACGGTTCAATTTCCATTTCCAAACATATAGGGTAATGATTGGGTCAACCATATAGAGCTTTGGATAGACCCATCACTAGATTAAACTAATAATAGTTATTATATAAATAATAAATTTTTTCCAAATGAACATCTAAAAAAACTCTATATTCTATATCATAGATATAGAAAAATTCATGTAAAACCATTACTATATCAACATATATGTTTGAGGATAGTCATCTGTATTTTTTTCTAGGATTACATCACCACCTAGAGACCCTTATAGAACTCTGATGTGCACTAGGGTTCTTATTAGAAATAATTTAATAGGGAAATGAATAAAATATCCAAATCATATTAATTTATATCTTCCCAGGAACCTCCACTATTGTAAAATATATAATTGGAATAATATGTGATGATTTTTGTAAATAATCCATGATGTACTGGATAATGTTTTTTCTAAATGGGAAGAAGTTATTCCATAGAATAAATCCATGAAATCATTATCGCATTTCCACGTAGAAACTAGAAGGCCCAATCGTAATTGAGGTGGCCACTTGTGTTCTACTTTTACTAAATAGTATTAAAATAATCACGATATTAAATTAGTTATGACCAAATCATACCAGGAACCAATACCGATGCATCACATCACAGTTCATCTTGGTTCCTCAGGATAAAATGAAAAATCACAATCAATAGAAGTCCTCAATAATCTCTATTAAAAAAGATGTGGGGACCATGTTGCTATTTCTAATGAAAAAATTGACTTCAAAAAAATTGACCACATACTAGTTTTATGCTGATCTTATATAGATCTTCATATTAAACAAAATTCATCAAATCTCTGTTATTCCTAAGAAATGTGTTCAAGGAGATAATGATAAAATTAAAATTATTAAGGAAAATACAATCCTTCTCCTTATTCACTTCCTAATGAGATCATTTTAAAGGGATAAAAATATTCTATTTGAAACTTCATTATTTTAAATCATGTGATTGAAATATTCTATTGGGGGTGTTAATGAAAATATTTCCATTTCATGGAATATAATAATATCTAAAAAAATATTTTGATGTATTCCACCATCACCATATCAAAAAGAATAAATCCTTCTATAAAAAAAATTTCATTATTCTCTAATCAGTGTATAGTATAAATTGTTTCCAAAAAATAATGGCTCGATTACCTGCGTATATACATAATTCCTTCAAATTATTGGTCATGGGTGGGATAATGTTTCTCATAATGATAAATCCATTGTGGAATTTGGATATCGTATTGTCACCTATTATGAGTACACATCCTAATCTAATTCCATATGTGTCACAAAATACCATGGAGAATTGGAAGACCTCCACTATAATCAGGAAATGAGTATTTCTTAATTAAATAATCATCTCTTCCTATGTTTCTTGAATTATAAGCTCCCTATAAATATAATTCTATTCCAAGTGATTTTATTTAAGGGGATCAATTATAGTATACTAATAATTCTATAAATCTTTGTTCCTAAATGGTTTTTTATCCTCTATATATATAATATAAATCAAATTAAAATGATCAAAAAAATTCTATGTTTGGTTACCACATGTCCCATGAACATAACATCCTATTACTAGAGATGGTGATAAAAAATAATACCCAATGTTATTTTAAAACACTACTTATGATCCAATTTTTTATTAGAATAAACCAAAAAAATCATCCATAAACCCCAAAATATTTTAATGAAGGAGGTAATTAAATATTTTTTTCATTAATACCTTGTATAAAAGTGGATAATTAGTTGAGAAAAAAAGTAATCTCTGGATATTCAAGATACCCTTATCATATTTTTAAAGTTACAATTGGAATTTTTATTCACTTACATTGAGCTGCTTATAAATTGATTAAGGATCAAATTTAGTGAACTAGAATACTCCATTTAAAAAAATCATCAATGTTGGGAATGTGGTATACATTCATTATAGTGACCTAGTTCAATTTTCAAGAATCAATAAATAGCTTTTGAGTTTATTTTTCCTTCTTAGTACAAAACTGTAGGCCAGCCCAAGGATACAAAGTATGAAAAACATATCTCTTGACCTCTAGGTCATATACAACTAATTTCGACTCATTCCATTCATCTTGTTCCAAGAGAGAAAAACAAAAAAAATCTTGTTGTTTATATATAATTAAATCAATATAGAACTCAATTTATCATGCGGGAGGAAACACTTATATTTTAGTAGTGAATATTTCATTGAATTCCCCAAAAATTGGAGGAATGTCACTTTTATAACTCTTTTCAATTACCATTATTATGATATAAGATAATTATACCAATACCCTACCCACTTCAAAAAATTAAGCTCCTATCTCACTGGCCTACATATCACATTACCCTTAAAAGAAATGAACACTCTAATCAGAGGTGAAAAAATTCACCATCTGCTTATAATAGTTAATATATGCATTGAAACACATTTTTCATTCTATCTGAAATATTATACCAAAAATAGCGTATTTAAAATACCTTAAAATATCATTTTATATTTACTTAATATATAGATATTACTAACACATGCTTCTAATTTTTCCCAAAAATAAACAATATCATCAATATATAAGGATTCAGAAATAAATGAAAGTTAAAAAATACATAAAATATGAATATATGATTGAATGAGGAAAAATTGAATAACCTAAATAAATTACCATATATTATGAAATAAATATGGTGACTCTCACTAATTTTGATTCAACCTGAGGTTCCGTAAGAGCTATCACAATGGCCTATAATTGCATGCACTCAGTCTAAACCTTGGGATAAACAATATTTTGTGTCATAGTAATCTAATTAATTTTATTAATTAATGATCTAGTTATACATTTTAATCCGTGAGGATGGGGATTCAATAATTTTGGTGTAAAAAAAAGGGATTTATATCCATTTAAGAAAGAATAACCAATGCCACTCCTCACCAAATGATTGATCTTGTTAAACCATAAAAGGTACCCAAAAACCCACAATCATTGAAATTAATTGGATACTCTAATTATAAGGGATTCATGTGACCATGTTTTCCACATTGTGTAAAAATGGTCACCCT
Organism: Viscum album; assembly: GCA_963277665.1. Taxonomy (NCBI): domain Eukaryota; kingdom Viridiplantae; phylum Streptophyta; class Magnoliopsida; order Santalales; family Viscaceae; genus Viscum; species Viscum album. The sequence goes on along the minus strand of OY728123.1, from coordinate 429,608,801 downwards.
ACCTCCCATATGAGAAAAATAAACCATCTAATAAAATAGTCTTGAAAAACCACCACTACTTCTTATAGATTCTTTTTACTTTATTTTTTGTTCCAAAAAAATTCTCACTTTCACTAAGAATGGTAATTCTACAAGACAACATCAACATATGTTCATAGAAAATTTTCCCAATTCAAGATACATCCACCATATCTTCATAGATTTAGTGACATAACAAGACGACTTGATATCGTATTCCTAATTGAAAGAAAATTTTCTATTAGTAATTATTTAGTAAATCGTTTGATACCATCTTTTGAGAAAAAATTAACATGAAATGTATAAATTTTATCATATTTCATGATAGTGCGGTGATAATAATGAGGTTTTAAAAACACTTTAAATTTTTTTAATTCCATGGTGTATGAGTAATGTAGTTGGCTAAACATTACTTTGAAATCCATCCATTCTATAATCTAGAGTTGTTTATCTAGGACCCCTAGATCCCAACAATATTTTCTAGGTCCCCAAATGAATAAAATAGGTTAATTTAACATTAACTAATTTAGTGTTCCCAAGAAACACAATGGTTCTCTCTATATTTTCCATATAGTCTATTGATTCATAGTGATTATTTTTATCTTTGTAGGTAACCTCATTATGTTATAGAAACTATTGATATTGCGCCTTTTATTAACTGGGCCATGGGCCCACCTCTCATGGTTTAGGTTGGACAAAACCTACTACCGTCTCTATGTCTCAAACCATTCTTCATACATCACTAATTATATATTAATTTATATGAGGATTCTATTACTTAAATTTTTTTAATTCTCCCTAAAAATTATTCATTAGAGGTCGTATAGGGGGAATAAAACTACATATAAACCAAATTAATAGGAATTAAATTGTAAAAATATATCATCAAAATTCATCAGAACCATAAATATTCATTAAATTTGTAAATAAATCATTGTAAAATAATAGTGAAAATTAAATAATTTTTTAAATAAATGGATTTTATAAATTGTTTATATCCCATCCAGCCAACCCACAAAAGAAAATAAAAATCAACCACAAAACAAAAATATAAAACAAAAAAATCTCCTGCTAACTCAACGATTTCTTGTAATAGATTTATCCAGACACATTTCATACATTCCCTATAATAACTGATGTTTTTATATCCAATCTAAGAAACTTTCAAAATAACCTTAATAAAAATATGTATCGAAGTCGATTTAGTAATAATCTATCCATGGCATCCCCAAACCAGGGAATTCAAGCCTATCTGGGTAAAGATCCAAATGGTGTCTCAAACCCCATTGGTTGAAATCTAATTCATGGTCACCAAGAATACACTTTCATAAAATTTACAACCAATAATCCATACAACAGGTCCGAACATATAACTCAGGATGATATCACCACACATTCAAAATTCAAGAACTGAAGTATAAAAACGTTGATAAATATCTCAATACCATTGAATGACATAAAATGAACAAATAAAAATATATATAAAAAATTAATCATCAATAAAAAAATTATATCTGGAACATATTTTCCAAAAATTGTAATAGACAACATAGTAATTTTAATGGGTAAAACAACATTTATATAAATGGGGTATATAGTAAATTAATAATAAAAAATAAAAATATAACGACCTCCATGTGACATAATTACCTACCACTTTATTTCATCTCTACTACACACAAATATAGTGATCATGAACATAAACCAACTCTAAGTGATGCATTATACTAAATTTTATCATTATAAATGAGGACTATATATAACCAATGGGTGTATATAAGGTATGAGAAAAATATCCCAATAGGATTCCATAAATATTTTCATGTGCATCCTTCATTATAAAAATCCATGATTTCTAGTTTGAAAAGGGGGGTATTAAATTAATCCTTATCATTTTAAATGGAAATTAAGAGATTTTTCCACTTATAATAAAATGTAAAGAAGTTGAATAAAATATGTAAAATAAACCATTTCCTAAAAAAACAATCATGGTTTTCACAATAACGTATCTAGGAAGAAGGAAACCTGATATATTCACAACATCCATTCTCAACTACCATATATAATTCATTCTCTAGAGTCTGATCATAACTAACAATATTAAAACCCTTGTTTAGAAACAAACTCAATTAATGGTAATGAATCTTTATAATATTCTTTTGATATGGGACCTACCTAATAACCTAGGGTCTCTAATGGTGTTTTTTAAATTTAATCATCTATATTTCGTGCTAAAATATCAAAATAATTTAAAAAATCTATTAATATCGAATATTCAATCAATATAAACCACTTTAATAATCTATGATATTTATATAAAATTATAAATACTCATCACTATTAAAATTTTGAGAAAATAATTTTGTTTTATATTTTTATAATAAAGGGAAACTATGTTTTTGAGAATAATGGATAAAATGTTCAAAAACAATGGAATTGAATTAAAAAACCTAACATAATTCATTTTTTATATTTATAATCAAGATAAAATCACTATCAAATAATTTATAACCCCTAAAATCAAGTAAAAGTTCAAAATATAATCAATCCTTAGAAATTGAGTATCAAAACAATAGGAATCCAAAACCTTTGAGGAAGAAAGATAACCAATTATAAATAGAGAATTATAATGATGATAATAAGTGGAATGAATTAATGGATGGTTCCATAATGATTATATAAGAAAATATAAAATGATAATGAGATGAAGAATGGGGATGGGGTTTTCTCACGGGGGAGTCTTGTGATTTTAAAAATAAGGGAAAGTGGGTTATAAGGATAAATAATTAGCAAAGGGACACTGAGGTAACTATTATATTTAGTTTAAAAAATATTGTAAAATACCAATTGTGACTGGACACACCCTATATGTGTCCTGATTAGCTCCCCTCCAAAACTATGTTTCACTTCCAATGTCCACATTTTTTCAAAACCCCAGCATAGTGATGTGATGACCCTTCCGCACACTAGGGGATCCTATATCAATATTCACAACACATCATGGTATTGATGGCACAACATGGATGGTATTATGTTCCTAATATATAGAACTATGGTATGACCCTATTATGCTATTAAACCCCTATCATGGATTGATTGTTATATAATCATGGTAAATAAACATATCAGATAAATAGAGCATCACCATACCACCAAATTGGTGGAAAAAAATAATTTAATGAAATAGAGAATTTATAATATATTCTAGAAACAATGTGGTTCTCATAAGAATTAAGGATAAGAGAGTTTTATATGGTTTGGGGATATTTTTTATTAATAATATTTTTCAAAATTATTGAATTACCATTAAAAAATATATTCCACAAAAATATTTGGTGATGGTTACTCACCATTTTTTTATTGTATAAAAAAGTATAATATCATTTTCTAAATAAAATAATTTGAGAGGTATTTATGTGACATGGACACTTTTTTCTCTATAATATATTTACTTTTAATCATAGACTATCGAAATTCTAAAATAAAATATCAAAAATTTTATAAATTTTTTTCACCGCAAATTACAAGATTATAAATGAAAATCACAATGATTGCGGTGTATTTGAAATATTGATTAATATACAAATAAAGAGTCACCACACCATTTTTTAAGGATTTCATGGATTGGAAATACATTAACTAAATCTAGTTTTTTCATTTATAAGTCACATTCCCCAAAAATTACATTCCTTGTTCGTTAATGAATTGGTACATGCATAAGTGAAATAATTTTTTTTTGTAAAATGGGAATATTTCAACACATTCCAAAAATATTATTGTTTGTTTTTATCTCTATAATATTCCAAATAGTTTCTCATATATTCCATTCTATTGTTTTATGGACTCTGGTCACAAATAGAGTACCCTAGACATTTATTTTGATGATGGAAATATTTGACGCTTCAAGGTTTTAAAAGAATGCATGAAAAAGTAAAGAGTTATGGAATGAATTTTTTCCATAATATCAATACATAAAGATAATTTTATTCCACATTATTTATACACATCAATTTTTAGGATTTAACATTTTTAGTATATTCTATCATAGATTAATCCTTAACAATATTAGAAATTTGAGGTTTGTAATGGATTTTATATTTATCCATATTTAAATTAGAGATTATACATATATGCTATTGTTTTGATAAATAGTCATGTACTTTTAATATAAATTACCATATCGCCTCATTTTTTAAAATTTTGAAATATAATATTTCAATTATTTTTTCCAACAAATTAATTTATAATTCCTCTAGTATCATTCATGTATATATAAAATTTCCATGATCAGACATTCTACATGATATTTATCTCATATATCTATAACACTTCTATTAAATTTATGAAGATAAATTATGAATATAATTCTATCACATATTAAAATTTTATATTAGTTCTTAAATATATTCATTTTATTCTATTTCTTGTATTTCAAGGATATTTCATATACCAAATAAAGGCTGATTTAAATTCATCTAAATTCTCCAACAATTTTGCTAAATATCTAATGAATAACCATTTCAATGTATTTAATTATATAACATGTTACAAATTATATTCTTTTTTAAATTTATAAATATTTATAAAACATTATTACTTTTTTGTCTCTCCATGAAAATGATGGTTTCCGTAATTTTTATTATTTAATTATTTTATAAAAATCATCAAATTTATTTCTTAAATTCTTCATAACATCTTATCTTCATATGAATATGTGTTGATACTTCTAAATTCCCTTTTACAGTATAGTTTTTGAAAATATATATGTCATATTTTCTCTCATTATACCCTTTATATAATCAATTGTTATGATTAAGTAATTCGTTTTCTGACTAAACACATTCCTATGAATCCATGATATTGTGGAAATGTAATCTCTGAAAGATTATATAACCATAAAAAAATTTATCTTACCTTCACGATGACTATATATGAACATAACACCAAGGAAAATATTGTCACATTTCAATGTCCTTATATTTCATATTTATTATTGAAGGGCATTAACCAAGATATCCCTTCCTTATAGCTTACTAGAGAAATATATTTTTATAGATATATATCAATGTGATCTATAGAGAAAATCCAATCCATGATTTTAATGGTACAAGATAGTAAATCCAATCAATAATGATAATGGTATTGAGGAGTACACTAAAACCATAATGTTAATAAGTATAGTTTTTCAACCCGACAAAATATATTTATTGGACTGGATGGTAAACCTAATACAAAATTTCAATGGGACTAGGGAGAAAATCCATCAATAAATGTTAATCTGACTGGGGAGTAAATACATTCCACAATTTTATTTGAATTCTGGGTAATCTTAATCCCCAATGATAATTGGACTAGGTAGAAAATACAATCTAAAATATTTATGGGACATGGGGTGTAAACCCAATCCATTTTGTTATGATACAGTTGGTAGATATATTTTATATATAATTTTGATATCACATGAATATGTACATTCAATAATCTTATTTTTTTCCACTATGGTCCATTATTATTGATTTCAAATTGCTAATTCATGGTATATATTTTTATTTCATGATTATATATTTATAGTTTCGTATTTATTTTGGTAAGAACCCGGATCTTTATTTCAGGTATGGATCATAATTTCGGGTTGTTTTTTATGAAAAAGGAAGAAATGTTGAATTTTCTAGGTACATGATGTGTACTTCTGAGTAGACACCTTGAACTGAGTTTCCATGTGTATCTTTGTACTAGTAGTGTAACGGCCATGTACATGGTCATGCAGATGACCTGAAAGATCGCCTAAAGAGGGGGCTGGTTGAGGCAATTTTATGACGTGTACCTAAAATTAACATGTCATGTGCTTTTCTTGTTAATTGAGGAATCTAAGCAGGTTCACATCTCATCTCCAGAACAAACATCTGGTTGGTTTTAGTAGTGTACTCAATGGGGGGGGGGAGGGGGGTTATTTAGTATCTATAAAAATTTCTATTTAAAAATTATTCATAAAAAGGTTCCCCAATAAATTTAAATATAAACCAGTTAATTAAAGTAATACAGTTATGAATGTTCAAATTTTTAAATAACTTCTCAGAAGATTTAATAATTCACAATAATCTTAATATAAGTTATTAAAATTAATTTTGATTCTATTATAATTAGAAAAAACAATTATAATGTTTGATTGTTTAAACATTATAGGTTCATGCATGGCATCCAAAGCACCTAAGATCAAATCTGGGAAGGGAATAATTTCTAATACTGTAGTAGCACTATAGTAGGAGGCATTGTAGAAGTACTGTAGTAGTAGTAGAACTGTAGTGGCGATGACACAGTTGCGGTGGAGGCACTGTAGCACAAACTATAGCTATGGTGATACTATAGAAGGAACTATAGCAGCCCAAGTACTGTGACACTACTATTCACCAATGGGACCTTTGGTCCAAAAAATGGGCTTTTAAGCCTAGTATTCAGGCCAATTGGCCTTGGGACTTCACACTATGTAATGGGTCTTCCTCTACCCAGTCTAAAGAGGTATTTTCGTTAAATAATAAAATGAGGCTTTAGCCCCAACCTTTAAAAAAAAATATAAATTCTTTCCAAGACTAAGTATCAATATAAATTTAGTAATTTAGGAATTATATAGTAAAATAGAGAAAAATAATTTTACCCGCATAGCGGAGAAAAAACAAGTGGTTTAGTCTCAAGTTGAGACCTAATCCTCCCCACTTTTGACCACCTTCCACCAAGAAGTTTATATAAATAATATTGATCCGCACCTTGTATTGGAGTTAACAACAATACACAAAACTGTCCAGGTCACACAACCTATTCCATATTTCTTTATGTGTATGAACCTTTTTAGGTCACACAGGGACCACTTCCACACTTATTTGTGGTAATAAAAAAGTGTAAAAAGATGTATGAGGAAGGATATCTTTTATCCTTCTATTTAATGCAGGAGACAATGCATGTTTTTATACAGACACACACAGACTGCTCGAAAGGTAAAATTAATTCACAACAGTGAAAAAATGGTGAGATTAGGTTATAAGTTCTATGAGTGTTAGTGTATATCGCTCTGAAAGTCTAGGATGAAGCAGATGCCGATCTTGGGTCCTCTTGCAGAAAATAGATTATCGTAAGATATCTAGACAAAGCTCGTGTTCTTCTTGGTGATGATAGTGAAAAAAAAATTGTTCTCAACTCTAAGATACGAGAATGGTTCTTGTGTTATTATGAAAGGTTGGGGTTGCATGTATCGGTTCTTCTTTCCTGAAATCTTGTGCTTCATCATTATCACACACACCTATTTTTCTGATGTCACTATTTTCACCACCTTTTCTTCTGTCCCCACCATTCTTTTTATTCATAGAATTAATGTGTTGGACCTGAAAGGATGCACATATTATGTACCTTTTACATCATAAAATTAGGTGACATGCCTACAAAAATCATTAATAAGGTAATTGCATTAAAAAAAATAAATATAATCCTTAGAAATTAAATTGGAAAATGAAAAATTAGATTAAGAAATAGTGTCACAGTCTGTCTGGAAAAGACGTCTTCATGAAGAGGTGTCTTCGTGAAATGGTGTCTCCTTGTTTGTCTTTGAGTGGTGCGATAGCTATGATGGGACATTTTTATATAGATCAGGAACTGATAGCACATACGAATTGTTCGATCATAGTGTTTGGTCACAGTGTATGGATGGTCAGAATGTATGGGTCACGATTTCTAGGTCACATTGTTTATGTCACATTGTCTGGTCACGGTGTTTGGGTCATGGTGTCTGTTGTTGTTTCTGGGTTATGGTGTCTGGTAACTGTGTCTGGCCCCTTCTCCAGAAAAACATTAATTGTGGCAGACTCACAGTTTTTCAGACATAGCCAAATATATGTGCATAGACATAAATAGTGACATTCATAGAATGGATTTAACATAACCATTTATCAATGAATTCTATTTTTACACAATCTCAGCATAGTTTCAATTCAATAAACATATCACTTATGATCTTGGATAGGTTTATTTAATGCTTAAATAAACTAATCATAAGTACACATGATTTTAGATAGATTAAATTAGATTAGAAAGATTTACTGAATTTATAGGATTTGAGATCATTAAAACCTGATTAACACACGAGGATTCTGAAAATATCCCCCTTTATGATGATCAAAAATCTTGTGAGTAAGAGATTTATTCATAGGTAATGTGTCTCTTCTTTACTGTGCATATAGAATGCATAGTTCTCTCCCTTTTGGGATTATCAAAAAGAGTAAATAAAAAATAGACAAAAAAAGTTCATAATTCATTAGATGTATAAAATGTGTCATGAAAAATATTAGGTAACAAGAATATATAAATAATCCATATCAAAATATATTAGTCATTGTTCTTCATCACTAGCTTGTCTTCACTTTTCCCTTGGAAGCAGCATCAGAAGAAGAAGCTAGAAGACCAGAGGTAGAAGTGGAAGAAGGGAGTGAACCCATGGATAATGATGGTAATGTGTGTCCTTAAAAAATAGAAGCAGGAAAGGTAGGTTTAGTGGAAGACCAAGAAAATAGTCAATCATTGATAATAGATCGGATCTAACTTAGAGCCTTATTCACATACATAGATGTAGAGGAAATGGAATAGGATGGAAAGGTAGGAAAACCAGATCTCATGGGTTCAACAGTAGGAGTGACAATGTCAGTACTCTAGAGATGAAGATAAGGCCTCAAAAGAGTGATGAAGTCAGTAATGATCTCACCCCCAAACTACATGGCTTTCTCCATGACATCCTTTTTCTCCATAAACTTATCCCACAAAGGAGTGAAATATTTGATCTTTTGGACTGGAGTTTTTAAAGCATGAGTGACAGGAGGAATTCTTAGATTCTCTATGAGGTACATAAAATAGTTGGTCATGAAATTATTAGATAAGATCTAATTGAAGTAGAAATCCACCTTCTTATCAATTTATTTTTGAGCATCATTGGAAATCATGGAATGAATTCTCACCAAATCAAGAACTCTGTCACTGTTCTAGAGATCTTCAGATTGAGATTCTATGTCAAACCCCCAGAGCACTGCCTAAATATTATCTATGACATCATATCTGAATAGATCACTATCTAAAAAGGGATGATATGATTTTCCAGAGGTACGAGAAGTAGTAACAGTGGAATTAAGGGAATTCAGTTGATCCAAAAATTTCTAAAGACAACCCTTAAACTCATCAGTCAACTGGAGAAGACCAATAACTAGTTCACATATCTCTTGAACAATATGCTTGTTTCTTTAATCTACCTTGTCAACTATGGATGTGAGATTCAGTTGAATTAAGGGGGCTACGTCTTGTGGAATCAAACTAAAAACATCCTCAACATGATAAGAAACAGGTTATGGTCTTGAGTTCTTCACTCTCATCATATATTTATCCAAACCCTTAAGAGTTTTTACTTCATCACTGAGTTGTTTGTTCTCAACACTAGCTTCTTGAATCGCAGGAAGCATCTTGGTCTGAATCTGCCATATGATCTTTTCCAACAATAGGGACACATCTCTTTCACTTAAATTGTTTACTGGAGAAAGATTGGTTTTCTGGAGTTTTTCAACTCATGCTAATAAGGTAGCACAAAATGCATTTAGATCATCTTTATTTACAATTATTGGAGGTTTTTGTGATGGTTCATGAATAGAATTTGAGACAAGTTTAGGATCATTGGTAGAGATAGCTTCAGGTGCAGATTCCAGTTTCAATTGAAATATAGTAGACAAATCAATAAACTTTACTGAGACTTCCTGTGAATCATTCACATCAAAATTAATATGGAATTTATACCATCTATCCACTGAGCATGGATTAATAGGACTAGGTAAATAAATAGGTTCTAGATTTGGGTGATGCTCCCCCTCAATAGGTGGATCTTCATTAGGACCGAGAGATTAAGATCCTTGATCTATTTCCATGATTTCATTCTCGATATCCCCACCCATTTCCTTTCTAGCCAACTGAATGAAATTCTCCATTCTCTATTTAGCTGAGGGAATAATTTCAGGAATATCTTGTTCATATGGGTGTTCATCATGTGATTCTTCTTTCACTACAGAATAATCTTCATCTATATGTTCATCTACAAAATAATTTTCATTTACCATAGCAACTGATTCTTCTTCAATAATATGATGTTCTTCTAAAACCACAACATCATTAAGAATAGGAGTTTCCTTCTATGTTATGACATGGGAATCAGATTCACTGTCTTCCTCAACCAGAATAGTATCTATTTAAGGGAAAACAACCTCTTATTCTTATTCATCATCAGAATACTCAGAAATTTTATCTTGTTCTAAACCAGGATCATAAATATCCTTATTCCATGAAGAGTGTTCCACCATATTAAACTGTTCATAAACCCTATCATTGTTTTCCACCCATGCTTTACTACATAGATTCCAACTTATTTTCATTCTATTTACTATAACTTTCGAAAGAAAAAACTTATATTCCTTAATAAATTCATTATCTGTTCCAACCAACACTTTTGAATGAAGAATAGTTAATATAAGCCTGGAATAGAACTGGTTGGTTAACGTGGAGGTTGTTTTGATGAACTCACACATATAGTGTATAACCTATTTCTATAAGTTGAACTTATGTCCATATTTCAGGAGATGTATCAAAAATACATATTGTTACTTGAGTGTTTCAAAATCACCGTTTCTAGGGCCAATCGGATTCTGAACAAATTTAAACAGAATTTTGGAATCACCATCTAGCTCCGCAACTATGGATATTTGCTTTATTTCATTCCCAGTTACGCTTCCCAACACTTCTTCCAAGAAAACGATCTCACTTGTAGGTGGAGGACCTCTCTAGAAGTCATCACAAATACCCTCATGAGGTATCCTAAGGCATGCATCCCATAACCTTGGAGAAAAGGTACAACTCTGGCCATTGATCCAACATCCCACAACATATACATCTCTTGTGTCAAATTAGAATTGAACATACTGGTAAAACTAGGCAACTAGTTTCTGGTAAATTGGAATCTCCTCCTTTGTGAACAAATCCAACCATCCTTTCCCTCTAAGTACTTTCAAAACCGAAGAGTTACATCACAGAATCAACTTAGGTAATATCTCCTTTTCAAGTACCACTATTCTGTCTACCAGATTTATATTAAAAGAACCTTCAAGCACTATCTTTAGCACCATTTTTATCTTCTTCTTTGAGCTTTGCTTCTTAGGAGTTGACAATAATGTGAGTTTCTTCTTGTGAATTAAATGAGAGTTCGAGAGAGAGAGAGATAGATAAGGAGAGAAACCCAAAGGGTTGAGTGAGGGGTTATAGGTTGAGTGGGGAGACCTCAGGTGAAGAAAGAGTGAAACTTGTTTAGTTTTTATCATTTAAGAATACCAGGCATCTTAAAAACAAAAGTGTGGGAATGTAAGAGAACACAATAATTTATTATTGTGATACAGGTTATAATGTATACATAAAACAATAATGCATCTTTATGATGATACTGTAATAAACATTCACATTGAGTCATGAATCGACTTTCACGGTGAGACTATAACTGGATTTCACAGTGAGACTGTAAACATGAAATACAAAGTGTTAAGATAGTAAAATTATAGGACTATTAGATATTGACTTGTGAAAATGTAAACTGTGAAATAGTAAGCTGTGAAACCGAATATTTAATATTTAAGATTTATCATTCCCAATTCATGTATGTTGTAATCTATTTTTTAGAATATAATGGTTTGGTGAATATATGAGTAAGATGATACTCTTCTCTGACGAATTTCAAAGTGATGTCACCTTTTTGATAATGATCTCTCCAAATGTGATGTCTTACATCAATATATTTTGTCCAATAGTGTGAAACATAATTTTTTGAGATGTTAATAGAACTTGTATTGTCACAATTTATAGGTACATGAAAAAAGGTTGTTCAAAACCCATTGGGCGCAGGTACTGTAACAGTACTATAGTGGTACTGTAGCAGTGGTGGTATTGTTGATTGGCAGGTACTATTGAGGCGGTAGGGCACAATAGGTGTGGCGGTACTGTGCTGGTACTGTAGCTGGCGGGTTACTATTCAAAGAATGGCAATTGGGACAACAAATTGGGCCTACGGGCTATGTAATGGGCTATAAGCCCACTTTACCTTTGGGCTATATAATGGGTCCCCTATACACAGTTAAAAAGAGGCCATTGATTTTCGTTAATAATAAAATTATGCTTCAGCCCCAACAGTTAAAAAAATCAAGAAAATATTTTCTCATCAACTACCAGATGCTATGTATTCAGCTTCTACTATAGATAATGAAATAGAGTTTTGTTTCTTACTACACCATGATACTAGTGACTTTCCTAAAATGTTAAATGTTCCGGAGGTGCCTTATCTATCAAACTTACAACCACCGAAGTCAGCATCAGAATAACATACTAACTTAAATGATTATCCTCTGGGATAGAACATTCATTCATTGTGTTTCTGATTGAGGTATTTAATGATTCTTTTTACTGCATTTAAATCTGATTACATAATATTTTATAGAAAAAGATCACACATATACACACTAAACATAATGTCAGGTCGACTTGCAGTTATGTAGAGTAAGCTTCCAATGCTTCCTATGTAAGTGTTTTTATCAACATATTTTCCATCGTCATCATGATCCAACTTACAAGTAGTACTCATTGGTGTGTTACTACTTTTAGTTCATTCCAAATAAAAACATTGTAGAAGATCTCTAGTATATGTTCTTTGATTTAAATTGATACTAGCATTATTTTAAACTATATGAAATGCAAGATTGAATTTTTTTCTTTCACTCATTAATCTCATTTCGAATTTGTTATGCATCATTTTAGAAAATTCCTAACATAAAGAGTTTTCTCAAGATCCAAAGCTAATTTCATCTGAATATATTAGAACTACTAAGAAATCATTTGAAATTCATTTTATAAAAAGTTCAGAATATACTATTCCTTTTATAAAAACATGGGAAATGAGAAACGTACTCAGTCTATCATTCTAGGATCTTGGGTATTGTTTTAAACCGTATAATGCATTTGATAATTTAAAAATATGGTTTGGGAAATGACGGTTTGTAAAACTAGGGGGTTTCTCAAAAAATAAATCCATAGTTATATAACCTTTTAGAAATTCACTTTTAACATCCATTTGATATAGTATGAAATTCATATGTGCAGCATAATCTTGCAGAATTTTGATGGCTTCAGGTCAAGCTACCGGTGAAAAGGTCTCTTAATTATCAATTCCTTCTTCTTGAGTATATCCTTGTGAAACCAATCTAGCCTTGTTTCTAAAAATATTACAAGCTTCATATACCTTATTTATAAACAACCATTTAGTGCCTATGGTGAATGTGTCTTTGGGTCTATCGAAAAGTTTCCAAAGATTGTTTATTCCAAACTGATTAAGTTTTTCATGCATAGCCAACACACTAAATTAATCATTGATTTCATCATTAATGACTTTAGGTTCAAGTTTTGACAATAAGAATTGGTGTTCAACCTGATTTCTAAGTGAAGCTCTAGTTTGAGTTCCTTTATCAATGTCTCGGATAACATCATCGAAAGGATAGTTATTAAGAGTTATAAAAGCTCTCGAAAAAGAAGGACTGTTGATTTCAGGTTATTTAATAGGTTGGGGTTCATTGTGACCTGAATCTAAATAATTTCCAGAACTAGAAGTTTTTGTAGATTACTTTTTTGGATGGTTAGTCTATTTTGAAATAATTTCCATATTGGATACATCATCCTCTAGGTTCGCTACAATGTGTTTATGCATAAGTGGACATGTTTCAACAAATTTTACATAGAAATATCCATCCACACATTTTGGTATTTTGTTAAAAACTCTATAGCATTTACTAAAGATTGAATATGAAAAAAATATTCCTTTATCACTCTTGGATGAATAATTTTAAATACTGTGCTTAGTATTGGGGATATATACTTTGCAACCAAAACAATTGATGATGCTAATATTGGGTATTATATTGTTCCAAAACACATATAGAGTTCTTTTAAGAATAGGTCTAATCTACAATCTATTGATAATATAGCATGTTGTATTTACCGCTTCATCCCAAAAATAAATAGGTAAGTCATACTCACTAATAATGGTTCTAGAAATCTCATGTAGGGTTTTATTTCTTATTTCTACAACTCCATTTGGTGGAGGTGTTTTAGGGGCAGATAATTTATGATTATAGCCATTTTGTGAGAAAAATGATTCAAACTCTTGATTTTAAAACTCATGACCATGATCACTTCTTATGGATTTAACTCTATGTCAACTATGATTTCATACATTTTTGGCATATTTGGTAAAAATACGGAAGGATTCACTTTTTTGAGCCAAAAAAGTTTGATTTATATCTAGAAAAGTCATATAAAAGTACATAAACATAGTGCTTCCCTTTTAATATAGAAACACTAGCTGCTCCAAACAAATACATTTGAACTAGTGCGAGTGGTTTAGATGTTGACACTTATATCATTGGTTTGATGGAAATTTTCTGTTTCTTTCCCTTGTGACATGGATTAAACACTTTATCATTTGGAAACTCAAGTTTGGGTAGGACTTTGACTAAACTATTTCTAGTTAAATTTCTAAGGGTGTGAGTATAATAGTGTCTTAGTCTCCTTTTCCAATGCCAATATTCATTGTGAAATATAGATAAACATGAAACATTTTGATAAACTAATGAGTTTATGTTAACATAATATACATTTTCATTTCATAAAGCATAAAATTCAAATTCATTTTTAGAATTAATAAGATTTCAAGAATAATTTTAAAATATAACCTGAAATCCATCATCACATAGTTTTGAAATAATATGAAAATTATATTTCAATCCATCAATAAAAAATTTATTTGGAAATCAAAACTAAGTTAGGGTGACTAATTTGGCCAAGGCTAATAATCATTCCTTTGGCATTGTCACCAAACGTGACACGTCCTCAATCAATTTTTAACAAATTATTGAATCACGAATAGTCTCTTATCATGTGTCATGAACACACACTATCCATGTACCATAGGTTTTTATAGGAGGTCTTGTGGACGCGTTCCCACAAAATAGTTAGATAAAAACAGATTTCGGTACCCATTTTTGTTTGGGTTCAATAATATTAGTGTCTAGCTATTTGGGAACCCATATATTCCTCCTAGGTTTCCAGTAAGAATTATGTAAAGTACTTAATAAATATAAAATATTTGGTTTGAAAAGGCTTGAAACAATATATATTGTATCATAACCTGAACTAGATGAATGGTTTCTAGAACTAGGAGTAAGGTTGTATGCCCTATATTTAGAAACAAAGTGAGTTCTCCCAAAATTTCGTTTACCAGTCTGATAGCCAATGCAAGTAATATATTTGGGATCAATCTATTTACCTATCATTTGTAATAATGTATCATTACCATTAGTAAAACATTCAAGATCCTTTTACAATTTTTCATTAGAGAGTTTTAGTTCATGGTTCACTTTATGTAATTGATAATTTTTCTCTTTTTCTACAGTGATTTCATTTTTAACAGTTGAGGTAAGAGCATGTTGTTTCTTTAAATTCCTGTATTTATCTTTCATTTCATTGCATGTATCTTCAAGAATATTACAATAATCAATCATTTCTTTAGTAAAAATATTTTCATAATCACTCTCATATCCAGAATAATAGGAATGGTGTATAGAAGATTTGATTGTTACCTCATATGTGTTTGTCATAAAACACATTTTGTCTTTGTTATCTTGTTCATAATGTTAAGATTCTAATCCATATGAACTATCCTCAGAAGAAATCTATGTTGTTTTCATTCCCATTATATAAATTATACCATTCTTCTCATATTTCTTTTCATACTTGATTTTGGGAAATTCACCCTTGATATGTCCCTTTCACTTACATTCATAGTGGACAATCTCATCAGTCTTGTAACTCATTTTCCAATCCTTCTTTCAACTTAATTTTTTATTATATCATCATTTGAAGTTAGAATTTCTAAAAAATCACTTCTTCATGTAAAATCACTTAAACCAACTGGATAATTTATCCATCTCTTCATCACTATCAGATGATGATTTTCCTCTTCTATAACTTCTAACAAAAACTTCCAACTTCCCTTTTTCGTTGTGTTTAGAGGTGGTGGTCTTGAAAGCAACTGATTTTATTTTGGGTTTATACTCCTCTTCCTTGTTGACTTATGGATCCCCATCATACATCATCAGTTTTACAATGATTTATTTTATAGGTATGTAGCTGATGTCTCATGAATCTCTAATAGAGATAGAGGCTCCTCTCCATCTTTCATGTAGGCATCCGAGAATCCTCATGATATTTTCTTTGGCAGTGACTTCTCTTCCAAGAGAAGTCATTGTGTTGAAAATTTCTTTGAACCTAAGATACAGGACAAAAATATGCTCATCATGTTTTATTTTAAAGTTATCAAATTTAATAGTATAAGTATTGAATCTCATTTCTTTCACACTAGAAGTTCCATTATGTGAAATAAACAAGGTATCCGAAATTTCATGGGCAATTTTACATGCAGAGATTCAATTAAATTCATCATTCCTAAATAAAAATATAATGTATTCATAGATTTTCAATTCTTATTATAGTTAGTCCTGGAAGGGTCATCCAAAGTGATTCTATTAGTAATATTAATCTTATACTCATCTATAATTGATGACCAGATTACATTCTAAATGCAATTTTGTTTTAATTTTCCATTGAGCATAATTGGTTCCATTAAATAATGGTGGACTGTTTGTTATAGCACCTTACAATATATTATCTATAATAAATAAATACTTTTAAAGAGATAGAAATGTATAATTAACAGAAAATTACATATCTTTTGTGTACAACAAAAATCAGAGTTGAATATAGTCAAAAATAGAGTCTTAATAATCAATCATCTAATTTAAAAAATTTGGTCAGAGTATAGTACTCAAGAGGGGGTTGAATTGAGTATCTATAAATTTTTTTGTTTAAAATGTATTCTTAAAAAGGTTCCCCAATATATTAAAATATAGCTCAGTTAATCAAAGTAATAATGTTATGAAAGTTTGACTATTTAAATAACTTCTTAGAAGATTGACTAATTCTCAGTAATCTTAATATTAGTAATTAAAATTACTTTTAAGGCTATTCTAATAAGGGAAAACAATTATAACATCTTTCCATGATTATATATAAAATTAAATTGAGTGATTTCTAACATATTCAGTAAAACAGTGAATATAAAATTAACCATCATAGTGGATAAAAAAAGTGGTTTAGTCTGATACTGACACCTAATCCACTCCACTTGGTGATCACCTGCCACCAATAAGTTTTTATAAATAAACTTGATCCACAATCAGGATCGTGCTGAAAAACAGTAGACAAGGCTATCTAGGTCACAGAAATTCTTCCACCGTTCTTCGTGGGTATGAATTTTTTCATATCAGACAGGGACCACTTCCACACTTATCCGTGGGAATATAGAAGTGTAAAAAGATGTATGAGAAATGATATCTTGTATCATTCAGTTTAATGCAGAAGATAGTGCGTTTTTTATATGAACACACACACTACGTGAAAGATAAAAATAATACACAACTGGGAAAAAATTATGAGATAATTTTAGAAGTGATCTTAATGTTTGTCTATGTATCTTTGGACTTCTACGATGAAGCATATGTAGAAATCGATTCCTCTTATAGAAAATATTGTATCACAAGTCAGTTAGATCTATCTCCTAATCTTCATGGTGTTGATAGTGGGGAGAAATTTATTGACTCCAGGATTCGAGTATGCTTCCTGTGTTCTTCTGTAGTGTTGGGTTTTATGTATTGGTTTCTCATTCATGAATGTTCGTGCTTCTTCTTTATCACGCATACACTTTTTTTGTCACTATTTTCACCACCTTTTCTTCTGGCCATGCAGTTCATATTATTCATAGAATGCATGTGTTGGAGCTGACATGATGAATTTATTTTACACCTCGTACCTCCTAATATTAGATGACATGTCTACAAAGAAACAATAATTATGTCGTTGCATTTAAAAACATCAAGTATGATCGTTACAAATTAAGTTGAAAAACAAAAAAACCGATTTAGAAACGGTGTCACCATCTGTCTGGAAAATTTTTCTTCATGAAGCGGTGTCACCTTGAAATAGGGTCTCCTTTATTGTCTTTTAGTTGTGATACATCTATGATGGGACAGTAGTATAGAAATTAGGAACCAGTATCATAGATACAGTGTTTGCTCATAGTGCCTGGTCATAGTGTCTGGAAGGTCACGATTTCTGGGTCACAGTGTCTGGTCACGGTGTTTGGTTCACTGTGTCGGGGTCATAGTGTCTGGGTCAGGGTGTCTGGTCGCGGAGTCTGGGACATGGTGGATGGGTCACAGTGTCTGGTTCATGGTGTCTAGGACACACTGTCAGGTCACGGTGTCCGGGTCCTTTTCCAGAAAAACATAACCAGTGGTAGACTCATTTTTTTTCCAGACATAGAAATATATATATATATATATAGACATAAACATTGACATACATATAAAGGATTACACTTAATAATTTATCAAGGACATCCATTATTACACAAACACAACATAGTTTACAGCCATTAAACATAGCACATAAAATCTTGAATAGGATTATTTAAAGTAAAAAAGAAAATAATCGTTTGTACACATCATTTTAGATAGATTAAACTGAATTACCCTGCATTACTGAATGTATAAGATTTATGATCATTAATAAATGATTAAAACATGTGGATTCCATCACATCTCCTCCCTTTAGTTTGTAAAGGAGAGTGAAAAACGTCCGAAGAAATTTGAGCTCCTCCTGGTTCTCCATCTGTGGGCCGATTGAGAAGTCGTCGGTTTAGTTTGATTCCCATTGGTGAGTTCTCTATTTTCTAATATTATCTCTTTATAATTATTCCTATGTTGTGAGTTATTCAAGGATGATAATTTTTTCCTTTTTTAGATCTATGTCATTCTATGTGGAATCAAGGGCCGATGTTCAACAGTATTGACTGTTCGACGTCAAGGTAGGAGGTTTGTGCCTTTCATTTATTTTCATCAGATTATATACGATTAAAGTGTTGAATACCCATGTTTGGGTTATTTAATATTTTGAAATGTGTCCATGATTAATACCTTCTATGATTTGTTTTATTTAGAATGGATGATTTATTAGGAAAAAGGATTTATACTTTGTTATGGGACACCCCATGGGTGAGTTCCCTTGATTGACTATTTATGCTCATTTGGCCTAGGTTGCCTATGAGGTGTACCATGTTTCCATAGAAAGAATTGTTTATAATGGTGTTTGATTTATTATTTGAATTTCATGTTTTATGCTTTTGAATGTTATCCATGCAGTATTTGTATATTACATTTGTTACCTTGTTAGGATGTCTGGGTTTTTTTCTTATGGAACATGAGAGCCATGGACTAGGAAAAATAAGGGGGGTCCCATGTTTTATTTACATAGGACCATGAGAGACTTGGAGTATACTTTGACTCATGGGTATTGACCATTATCACTAATTAGTAGGTCTTTTATGATTATTTATGCTATGTTGACCCATGGTGTATTGATCATGAGATCTACCCAGAGGTTGTATAAAAATTATTGGATCCACGTCAACCCAGCGGTATTCACTGTGAGAGATACCCATGTGGTAATTTGTACTTGTTTAGTGCTATGTTAAACCAAAGGGGTTAGACTATGAGATCATTCCAAATGGGTTGTTTTTGAAAGATTGAATGATTGTGATGAGTCTTCCAAGCCAAAGCACAATCTTGGAATCGATCTTCCTTGTTTTTTAGATGGTCTTCTGAGACATCTTTTTTACTATTACACAGGGGGTTCAAGGCATAGTCAAGATACCTTTATTTCATTATTCAATGTTTTTGAATAATTAATAAATGTAAATGAATGTAATTGAAAACTGTAGTATTGTTTACATTTGAGTACTTACTAATTTATTTCATCATTTCTTCATATTACATGCTATATATTTCACTAATAGTTAGACATAGATATTTTGGTGGTTTCCTTCTAGGATTGGAATCACACCATTTCTAGGTCATTATTTTTGGCCCAAACAGATTATATAGTTATTGGAATATATATGGGAAAGCTCCCTTCTTAAATAGGTACTTGATTTTTGTTGGAGCTAGACAGCATGAGACCAATCTAAGGAATGTCTTGCTACAAAAGTTTACTTGTATTATATTATACGTTGGTTTCAGTATGTTTTTCCATCATTGTGATTTGTTTGGTTGACTTCTTAGATACTTTAGATTTACATAATTTATCTATTCTCCTTATTTTATATTCCTATGTATCTTCCTTTGTTTACTTTATTGTATGGTATTACGGCTTCTTCTAATATTTACTATTTTACCCACACTCTTGCTTTTCCAATGAAGGCATAATTTTTGATTTATTTGAACTAGTTCCTCACTTCAAGTAGGTAGCCTCTAGGGTTTTGGGAAATGTTCATGAGGTTATGCAACCAACCGGGTTTGGCCAAAATTTTGGCGGCAACCAGAACTGGGACGTTACAAAGTGGTAACAGAGGAGGTTCTTTACTTCTTTATCTACTATTTGGAGTATATAGATATGGATAGGATGGAATAGGTAGTTGGTAATATGTTGTTCCCGGGATTACCTAACTCTGGTATAAGAAAAAAAATATTTAAATCAAATATTGGGATTCTTCATGTTTTTAAATTTTCACTTTTGATTTGATTTCAAAAAGGTACGATTCACTGGTTTGTTGTGGTTATGAATTATATCATTTTGGTTTAATTTCTATTTAAACCCTAAAAGATGATTTTATTCCATCTCACAACACATATAGGCACCAAATAGAGATCGCATGTCATATATTCTTGTCATTCCATTTAGGTTTTATTAGTGATTGTATTTTGTGGCAATAAATGTTGTTCTTGATATGAATGATGTTTTAGTTGATGACGTGATAGAATATTTTCTATTTTGATAGGGTATTGGAATATGTAAATATTCAATTTGATGGACTCCAAGGTTTGGTCCCTGAGGTGTTATGGGTCCTCTTGGATATGGATTTAGTTGTTCAAGTTTGATCAATAGTTTAATTTTTTCATGTTATGATGTGAAAAAGAATGAAAAATTTTGATTCATAGGGTGTATGGTATCCCACGGGTCGTAAATTTTCATGCTTTGGAAAAACAAAGTTTAAGGGTTCTGCAGATGGTTCAGAGGCCTACTATTCGGAATCCGAGACAACATGGCATGTGATATTATGAACACTCTCCATCTGTTCCCATATTGGCACCTACTGTTATATGTGACACAGGTGCTGATGCACAGTTCTGGGAAGGATTTTTGAGAATGATTCAGTTTTTTCAAGGAGCACCACATCCTACCCTGACTGTGGCAGAGTTGAAGAGGTTTTTCTAGAAATAGTATCCTCTCACCATATTAGGGGATGGAGTAACATAGCCTATAGAGTCATAGTTATAGGTGATGATTTTTATCCTTGACAATCTTGAAATGCATCTAGAGAGAAGGGTGAAGCTCACGATGTACATGCTACTTGATTCTTCCAAGAGATGGTGGGATGTTCTCTCATAGGTAGGATGTCATCGGGATATGACATAGTAAGAGTTCCAAAGGACCTTCTATGATCAAATATACCCCACGACATTGAGGGGTGATTGAGCCTGAGTGTTAATGCATTTGGAGCAGGGAATTCTTTCAGTGATGGATTACTCATCTCGTTACATAGAGCATCAACGCTTCAGACCTGTTTTGGGAGGTGATGGGTTATCACTAGCTAGGCATTTTGAGGATGGTCTTAGGTATGACATCTGATCGCATGTGAATTTTTTCACGTTGACTTTTGTGACGGCTATAATATGTCAGGCGCTGATTACTAAGCGCAATCAAAGGGAGTTATGAGTTGTGAGTTAGGGCGGTTCAGCATCCAGGTCCAGTAATCGTTCATTTGATAGTAGGGAGATTTCACGTAGTGAATCCAGTAACTAGGATGTATCTAATGGAAGCTAGGTGAGGTGATACTAGAGTGGGAAGAGTTGGAACATGAGACCATAGTTCCTGAGAGACCTAGTTGAGTGCCATTCTTGCGGTAAGATGGTCCATTTTCAACATATTTTATATTTTTTCTAATGAGTAAATGGTGAGAAAGGATCTATTATTTGTCAACTTTTAGGATAAATCCCACCTATTTCTCCTCATTCATGGAACCAGAGTCCATCGAGCCGTTCAGGCCAAAGAGGTTTTCATGGTCAGGGTAGCAAGAACATAGGCATTCAGTGATAGAAGGGTGGATCAGCATACGGTAGTCAGGAAGGGTTGTCGAGTTGTGGTACATGTTAAACATTTTCTATAGAGATAACTCAGAAGGAGCGGGATCCTTGAACCTTTATAGTTATAGGTACATTTTTAATTTCATTATCTTTAACTTCTTCCTTTTTTATATAGATTTTCCCATAGCTATATATCTTTTACCATTGTGGAGATCCTTAGGCTTTGTATCATTACGTCTATGGATATTGTGAAAGTAGACACTCTTTTGGGGATTAGGATAGCTAGCGGAAGATAGTGCAAGAAGATTCCTCTTATGGTTTTTGGGATTCACTTCTTATGGGACCTCTATGTCTTTGAGATGAAATACTTTTATGTCTTTCTTAGAATGGACTTGTTCGCCTTTTTCTAGGTCTTTTTTGACTGTTATCACCATAGGGTGAGTTTCACATTACTAAAGGGTGGGTCTTTTTCCACACGTAAGAATGGGATGTCTAGGAGAGCAGAGCAGGACCCGAGCATCATGAGTTGGGATGAATTACAGCCCAAATTTGTAGTTTATATATGTACAACCAGAGGAATTCACATATGGACATTCCACCAGTGGTGGATCGTTTCAAAGATGACTTTCCAGATGAATTTTCAGCTTTACCTCTTGATAGAGAGGTATATATCTCTTTTGATTCTATACTAGGATTAGAAATAGTGCCGATTCCTCTATATAGGATTATCAAACTGGAGTTACATGAGCTCAAGAATCCATTAAGGGTGTTTTGGGAAAAGGGTTTCATCTGACCTTGTACTTCTAATTGGGTTTACCCTATCCTTTTTTCAAATAATCTGATAGTACCCTCAGACTTTGAGTTGATTATTTTAAGCTGTAAAAGTTTATGTTTAATAACCTACATCCTTTCTGAGGATTGAAGATCTCTTTTATCAAATTCAAGGAACCTGATTTTTCTCAAATATTGACATGCGGTTCGTTTACCATTAGTTTCATGTTAGACCATCTGATATACCTCTTATATCCTTTCAGAGATGGTATGGTATATATGAGTATTTTTTAGGACATTTGGTCTCACGAATGTGCCAACAGTATTTGTCGCAGTAGTGAACCGAGTGTACCTTCTTTACTTGGAGTCTTTTTTGAAAGTCTTCATGAACGATATATTGGTGTACTCTCACACATAACATGACAATGCCATTCATCTTAGGATCATTTTGAATATATTGAGAGAGCATCAGGTATATTGGAATCTATAAAAATGACACATCTAGATAAAATAGATTCACTTCTTGGGTCGTGTCATCTCAGATACAAGACGATATGTTGACCCAAAGAATGTGAGACCAGTAGTTTCTTGGGGCATCAGAATAATTTCTTTGAGGTGCAGAGTTTTCCGGGTTATGATGGTCAATACCAACAAATTATATAGGAATTTTAATGCTTAGCAGGGCCACTAATGAGCACGACTAAGAAGGGTGGAATGTACTTGTTGGAAGATTCATGTGATTCACCCTTTTATGAGATAAAAGGGAGATTTAATTCAGTACTGATACAATTTTTTTCAGAGCCGGGAAATAGATACAAAATTTACTGCAATGCATTAGGTATTGGGCTGGTAGAAATTCACATGCATGGGAAAGGAGTCATCATAGACAGGTCTCGACAGTTGAGGCCACATGAGAGGAATTACCCCACACACAATGTTGAGTTAGCTTTAGTTTCGAATGATTTTCACTATTGGAGAGGTTATCTTTTTGGAGGCCACTTTGTGTTTTACACTATCCATAAAAGTTTCAAGTATGTCTTTACTCAGCATTACATTAATTTGAGACAACGAAGGTGGGTTGAGTACCTACAGTACTTTGAATTTGATCTTACCTACAATCCATAGAAAGGCAACACAGTGGCTGGTACATTGAGTAGGAAGACTCATATACAGGATGTTCAGGAGGCCAGCATTGAGTGTAGCTTATGGATCTATTCTTTGAGATGCATTTGGAGGTGAAAAATAGGAAAGGGAAGATGTTTCATTCTTCTATAGCTGTTACCGCTACTCTATTGGATTTAGTGTAAATGAGGAAGCCATCAGGTTCCAAAGGTCATGTCTTATATGAGAATGTGTCTTGTGAGGACCCTACTCATTTGTGGACAATAGACGACGATGAGGTTTTTCATTTTCATGGAAATGTATGTTTGTCATAAGACATACGAAAGGAGCTACTATGATATTTTCATTCCTCGTTTTGGGTAGTTCATCTTGGTTTCACCAAGATTTATTGAGATTTACATCATCAGTATAGGTGGTTAGGTATGAATTGGGATGTAGCTGGTTTTGTTACGAGATGTTCCACTTGTCAGAAATTGAAGGTGGATCGTCAGTGCCTAGAAAGTTTTTTACATATTTTACCCATTCCCAACTTGAAATTTAATTATGTTGTGATGGATTTCGTGATGGGTTTACCGAAGTCACCTTGGGGGAATGATGCATTTTGGGTTGTTGTTGACTGACACATGAAGGTTTCAAATTTCCTACCCATTAAAGAAACCATTAGTATTGATAACCTTGGATGATTGTACATTCAAGATATTTTACATATTTATGGGATCATGAACTCTATCATTTCATATAGGGATTCATGGTTTACATATTGTGTCATTCATGTAATATGGAGGGCTTTTGGTACGCATGTACTTCTTAGTACAACTTACCATCCCCCAAATAGATGGACAATCCTAGCGCCCGATTCAGGATTGGGAGGATATGCTTGGAGCTTGTGCCCTAGATTTCAGGGGCAATTGGGAGATACACATACCCGTATTTGAGTTTCCCAATAAAAATAGTTGCTAGAAAGTGATTCATATAGAAATTAATGAGGATTTGTATAGTAGGACATGTCAGTCACCCTTATGTTTGATGGAGGTTTGAGAGGAAGCTCTGCTGGGAACTCATCTAGTCCAGGAGACCACTGAGAAGGTGGAGTTGATTTAGAAGAGGATGGATGTTGCACACTCTCCCCAGAAATTATATGTTGATCGATGGATATGACCACGAGAGTATGAGGTTAGAAATTAGGTTTTCTTACGTGTCACACTGAGTTTGGGACATAGGAGAATTTTGAAATAGGGGAAGCTTTCAATAGGATATGTTGGGACATTTGATGTTTTGAAGAATGTCCAGCTGGTTTCCTATTATTTAAAGTTACATCAAAGGTATCAGGGTTGGAGTGACTTCATTCAGGTTTCTCAACTAATTCATTACTCTTCAGACCCATCTCATGTTTTCCAACCCGCGGAGGTTGAGTTTGAGGGGGATACATCCTTGAAGGAGAACACAATTATTATTGTGGATCAGAACACGATAAATCTCAATGGATGGTCAATTCCTTTGGTACAAGTTCTAAGGAAACTCAATAAATTACAAGCAAAGACTTGGGAGGGGGATGCTGACATATGTTCACAGTGGCCAGAGTTATTTGATGTTTCTTCTTCACCATTCTTGTACTGGAAATTCAGGGATAGATTTCTTTAAGGGGAGAAGTTTTTAACAACCCATATTGTCAATTTTGTTATGGAAATTTATTTCGGTTTGTTTTTTTACAAAAAATGAAGAATTGGGAAATTTTATGTGCACACACAATGTAATTTTGTGTATAGGCTAAGTACCCGACTACTGCATGTAGCCATGTATAGTTCATGTTATGGACAAGTCCAAGGCCATGTAGGCTACCTGGAAGACCACCTAAAGTGGTTTCTAGTTGAGTGTATTACACGACTTGTACATTAAATGAACCTACCGTTTACTTTTATTTATAATTAATGAATCAGAGTGGGGTCACATACCATTTCCAGAGCACACATCTCCTCCCCTCGGTTCATATAGGAGAGCAATGAATTACAGAAGAAATTCGAGGTCAACTATGTTCTCCGACTAAGCTTCGATTGAGACATCGATGATTACATTGGATTCCCACAGGGGATTTATCTATTTATATAGAGCATCTCTTCCAAATTCCTCTAATCTCATGCATGCTAAAAGGATGATTGTTTTTCAAATTTTTGTATATGTACGTCAATCTTGGATGATTCAGGGGTTGACAATAAATAGTGTTGATCGTACAACATCAAAGTTGGTGCTTTGTGCCCTATGTCGATTGTATTAGGATTAAATTTTCTTAAAGTGTTGAATACACATGTTTGTGGTATTTCGTATTTTAGAATTTGACCATGTTTAATACCTTCTATGGTTTGGGTGATTGCGAAATGGTGATTGCTTATGCATAAGGTTTTACACGTTTTTATGGGACACCCCATTCGTGTGTTCCCTTGATTGACTATTTATGGTCATTCAGCATATGTAGCCTATGAGGCATACAATGTTTCAATACCTTGAATTGTTTACAATGGAGTTTTATTGATTATACTAATTTAATGTGTTGTTCTTGTGATTTCCAGCAATGTAGTAGTTATAGATTACATGTGATGCCTTATAATGATGTGATCGATGTTTTTTTAATAGACCGTGAGAGCCTTGGACCATGAAAACTGTGGGGGTTTCCATGAATAATTTTCACCAGATCCTGAGATCCTTGGTGTAGAATTTGACCCAGTGGTACTAACCCTGAATGAATCCAAAGAGGCTATTTATGACTATTTATGCTATGTTGACCCAGTGGGTATTGATTGTGGGAGCAACCCAGAGGCTATTTATAAATTAATAAATCCATGTTGACCTAGGGGTATTGACCATGAGAGAATCTAATACAGGTTATTGTATTTTTTTAGCGCTATTTTAAACCAAAGGGGTTATACTATGATCGATTTCAAAGAGATTTGTCTATGAAAGATTGAATGATTGTGATGAGTCTGTGAAGACAAAGCGCAAGCTTGGAATCGGTCTTCCTTGTTTGTTTAGATAGTCCTCTGAGACATCTGATTTTCTTTTACATAGGTGGTACATATCTTAGGCTAGATCACATGATTTAATTGTTCAACGGGTTTAATAATTAATAAATGTAGATGAATGAAATTAAAAACTGTAAGATTGTTTACTTTTGAGTACTTAATAGTTTATTACATAATTTAGGTATATTACATCCTCTATAAATATTCACTAATAATTAGGCACATATCATTTTGTGGTTTCCTACAGGGATTTGTCTCACACCCATTTTGGGCCTTGCCTTTGGGCCCAAATAGATTTTATGGTTGAAGTTATAGATAAGGGAAATTAACCTTCTTAATCATGTACTTGATTGTTGTTGATGCTAGAGAGCATGAGACCATGATGAGGCTTGAAATGCTGGTAGAGATTACATGTTTTCTATTTTAATTAGGATTCACTATTGTTTTCCAACATTATGATGTTTTTGGATTCTTTACTAGGTATATGTATCATACATAATTTATATATTCTCAAATTGTTATATTCCAATCATCCTTCCATTTTTTAATTTTTGTATGGTATTACTTCTTGTGCTACTATTTATTATTTTTTCCTCTATGTTACTCTTCCAATGAGGGCATGGTTTCCACTTTTTTAGACATTGTACCACACAGCTAGTCAGAATCCTCTGACATTTGGGGAAATGCGCTTGAGGTCATGTGACTAACCGTGTTGGTGGCACAATTGGGAAGCACCCTAAACTGGGATGCTACAATGTGTCCTAATATAAGATTATGATATCCATCATTAATGTCACCTATTGGGATTCCAAGTCCATATTCCAATAAAAAATAAATTTATTCACTAACAATATTTCTCACCTACTTATCATTAAATGATAAATTATGTATTGCTAATTGATATTAACAATTAATGAGAAATTGACCATGCTACATAGCATATGGTTCCCAATTTAACTGAATAATTTATATTTTTAGTATTTCTTATGATAGAATCATGTGTATAATTTTATAAGAATCAGTGCATGTTTTACTGAGTTATATGATAGATACACATCTAATCTCTAATGACACTATATTATTCAGTTATTAGAGTTGGTTTTAATATTGAGATGAACTGTTTAATAAAATAAATATATGTACATGGCCTAATATTATCATACATAGTGTTAGTGTATCTGTGTAAATAATGAATTTAGTGAGCTTTATATGAATTTTTAGGCCAGGTGGAAATTAATTTGGTATCAAAACGAGGTTTAGTTATTTCTAATGAATTTGGTTGGGAAAAATAAGAGTGTGTGATTTAAATCAACTCTGTATAAACCAACAGTTTCATGGAATCTATAATATTAGGATAAATCCTTCATAACCATAATAATTATTAAAGTGAAATTATTAAATATTTTCATGACCCCCACTAACCCTCTTTTTTTATTTAATGTTTGTAACATGAAAGGACCATCAATGAATGTGATGGACATTGTAATAATTAAACCAATGAATAACCAAATTTTTTTGATGTTATTAAAAAATAATGATATTTATTCTTACATAGATATAATAAGATTTTATAAATAATTAAAACATGTAAAAATTATAAATTTATCAAATTAGGAAAAAATTTATATTGAATCCTTCCTACTATGACCACCACTCTCCTTTTAGTTAACATATAATTCATTAATATAGACAAATATAATATTAATGATTTTATTCAATATTAATGTTTGAAAATTTCATTTCTATCAATCATAATCTTAAATATGTAGTGATCTTTTTTTGGAAGATTTTTAAAAAACCAAATGAAAAAATTGAGTCAATGAAACAACAATATTTAATGGAAATATTTTTATCATACTTTGTATCTCTAAATAGTGAAAGAATTATTTGAACCCAAGAAAAATAAATTTGAATCTATAGTTACTTGGAAGGGAAACATCAAAATTCATGATATGAATTCCTTTTGAAACTCATAATATAAGTATAAGTCAAGTTACCATCTAAAGAAGAAATATTGGAACCAGTGGCTTACACTAATAAAATTAATAACATATTAATATTTTCTAAAATTTTAGAATGTCAACATTTTAACTCTTAGAGTGTAATTCATTCATAAATATAAATTAAAACTAGATTAGTATATATCTTAACAAAACCTTAATTTATTTTCATTTGTAAGACCAAAATTAAAATTTTACGTGTGAAATATTCAACGGGGGGGGGGATGTTACATATTATATTTTTAAAAGAAATTTAAATTAAATAATATATATGTTACTAATAATTTAATATATATATTTTTAATTTAATGAATATTATGTGTCAAATAAAAAGTATTTATTGACATGTTTAACTGACTATTTTTTATTTAACTAAGCTACAAAATTATACTATAAAATGGAACTAAAATTAATGCCTTACCAAAAACATATATGGAAAAAATATATTAAAACTCCAAGAGGGATATACCATATTTTAATAAATATAATTTTATCTTCAAATACGTTTCATCAAGATATCCCATGAGAATCATTATTCAATTTATAGTCAGAAAAAACTGTAAAATAACATAAATATGGTATAAATTTTAAAAAAATAGATATGAAGAACGATTTTTGAGTAAAATGTATGGTAATATATAATAAAGAAAATAGATAATTTTATCATTTCACGATGAAAAAAACCTAAAATTTATATAATTATAATCTATAATTACTTCATTTTATTCCCATTACTTTGAAAATAAATAGTTAAAAATAATATTTTCATTATATTTCATAACTTTTTAGTAAATTGTAAATATTGTAAAATATTTTGATTTAAATTATTTATTTGACATGCAGTGTTATTTGTCCTTGAAAATAAATTTATTAAGGGTATTTTAATGATATACATGTTGATGTGGTTGAGTAATTCCACCACGTAAAGGTTAAATGATGGTTCTCATGGTTTTAGATGATCAAATTTGTTTCAAATTGTATTTAAAGGATAAATACAAATGCAATGTAAGATATTTAACCATTTCCATAAAAAGTATCTTTCCTATATAAGTAATTATAATCACAAATGTTTATTTCTATATAACAATATATTCTACATATCACAATCAACTTAATAATGACGTGGAGGTTATGTAAGAATAATTTGAGACAAAACTAAAACAAACAAATATTGTGCTTTTTCACCGGATAGAGAGCTATTATAAGGATTGAAGTAAGATTAAATGATAAATATTTATTTTCAGGTATGAGAAAATATAATTCACTAATAATTAACTAATACTATGTATGTACTATGTATGATAGGAAATATTCTATTTTAGGATAAATCCATATCAAAAAAAGGTATTTGACATGGCCTAAATTTGACACAATGAATATAGAAGAAGACTTAAATTAAAAAAATGGTCAATATATAACTCCTATGACATTTATAAAAATTAATATATGCATATCTCTCATGAAAAAATATTTTCCATAAATCA
Organism: Viscum album; assembly: GCA_963277665.1. Taxonomy (NCBI): domain Eukaryota; kingdom Viridiplantae; phylum Streptophyta; class Magnoliopsida; order Santalales; family Viscaceae; genus Viscum; species Viscum album. The sequence continues at coordinate 429,578,037 of OY728123.1, read as the reverse complement.
AACAAAAAATTCCATTATCTAACTAAATTTGGTAATCTCTCAATGATAATTCCATATGGATGGAAACACCACAAAAAGAAGATAGCGATGATTGTGTTGATAAAACAAATGAATTTGGTTGCTTAATATTAAATGTAATTTTAATATGAGTGTTCATGGTTGATTGAAATAAATATAATGGGGGACCCAACATAGAAAGGGTTCCCCACAAGGGATTTTTTTTAATTTTTTTTTCAATATTTTCATTCTATTATAAGATCAGAACCATGTTTTCTTCTTCAACACCACTCTCGGTTTTGAAATAATGAACTATTAACTCCGTGATAATAGATATCTAAGATGATGGTTAGTTAATGAAAGGTATCACATGTTTTTATATTCTTTATCAATTTAATTCAATACTTAATTAAACATTAAGAATTCTTCATGTATAGAGTATGTGATATTTGAGAAATTGTTTTCCATTTTTATTATTATTTTTTTGGCCTAAATAATCATTTTCCATTCCTCCAATATTTCCACAAATATAATATGAAACCAATGAGATGATTTAAGAATTAGTTTTGGTCACATAACATTATAAAAAATATGATTTTCAAATGATTGAGTGTTAATTTGTTATTTTTTCCACAAAGGAGGTTCTTGTGTGGTAGACTCATTGAATTTTGAGGGAATAAAATTTCTATATAATAAAAATAAATGTAAGCGATGATCTATATTAGGATAGAGTATTATTCCTTACTGAGAATGATGTAATTTTTTTCAATTGATGGAGCTTCGTAGTACCAATTTTAAGAGATTATTATTTTATCTTAAAATTGTTGATTAAATAAAAATTATTTTTTCATTTTTTAATATTTTTTTAAATTCATCCCCAAGAATTTTAGTTTTAATATTATTTTATAAATTATAATTGGTTATAATAAGTTTAGTAGTTAATAGTGATCCTCAATGAGAGTTACACGAGGTTTTACACCATCAAATCCTTTAGGAATTAAATTCTATTGTCTAAAATAATATGTAAAACATTTCTATCACAATGGTTCCACTATCGAGAAGTCCTAAAACTTATTTGTTGTTCATCAAATATTTATTTGTAAAAAAACAAAAAACAAAAACTAAAAAAGGATTTTATTTTAGAGTCACCCCTCTCAAAAAATGAAATAAAATACATAATTTTGGGATAAATAAGAATGATTTGATGAATATAATATAGGGATGAGGAATTCTGAGAACACAGAGTGAACATTAAGGGGGACCCTGAACTATAATACCATGAATCAATATCCAAGGAGTTCTGTGTTCTCTTGAATTATATTCCAACATTTTAACACAATGTGGTAGTTGAATAAAAATATCAATTAAAATTTATTCCTATAACAGGTAAAGAGTTTTTAGAGTTTGGGTACACACTAAATTTTCACTAACTTAACAAAAATTAAAAATAAATTCATGTGGCACTAGAAAAGGATAAAAATTCATTCTAAAATATTTGAGGGAGATTATTATTTTTTTAATTCATTTTACACTCATTTTATTGATGATCAATGGTATATTAGTATTTCATACTGAAACTTTCACTATTAAAATGCTCCCAAATTAAATATTTAAAATAATACTAAAACATTTATAGTTGAAGTTGGTTTATATAACTATAAGGAATGTAATATACAATCATTCATCCAAATTTTCAAAACAAAACCACTGTAAAAAGTGGAAAATAGATTTTTTATTTTTGCTTTTAAAATGATATAAATTGATGATGAAAGCCGAATAATGAAATAGTGGCTTATTTAAAGAAAAAGATGAGTATGAAATATGATAAGGTAGTGATAATAGTAGAAATAGAAGTTATGAAAAAGATAAAGACTATTTTATTAGGAAAGATAACACTACTTGTTGAAATGTGTTTATTTACTCATGGAAAATTAATTGAATATTCACTCCCAAAAATGGATTGATTAATATCAATCCTTAAAAGATTAAACACATATATTAATGAATATTGGAGATAAAAACATCAAGAATCATTAAAAAGTAATATTTTTCATCATATTGAAATAAAAAACAATTTCATTGGTAGTTTTATAATGTTTGAAGTGATGTTTGAGAATAACAGACTAGTTATAGTAGATTCAAAATCAATCTCACAAATAAATTATTATTTCCGATAAAAATTATGTGATGAATAGAAAATATTAAAACAATAGAATTTAATTCACTGAGAAAAGTGTATACCAACAAGCCATAAGATGAATCAATAACTAAATAATCTTTATTCAAACAAACGAATGTGAATACTATGGAAAAGTAATCCCTGTGATGAAATGGTCAGGGTGAATACTACCCCTATAAATCCTTTCCCTCATTATCTAAAAACATCTGCTGATCTAAAGTAAATGGGTCTTCCTTGATGGATCCAAAGGTCACTAAAACTATCATCAATCTCTTGATCTTATCCTTCAAATTATTTGAGTTCATCACTCGCTTATTTCATTAGCTAAGACCATTATCCACTTTTTTAATCTTCCACATGTTTCATTATTGTTTATTTTACTCACTTATACGTGACTTTTAAAGATCCCATATAACATATTACTTGAGGATGGCTTCCGAAGAAAGCCAAAAATGAACATGGATGTGCCCCTCATGGGAATCTAAAAAAACAAAAGCAATGGGAAATTAATTTATAATTATTATTTACATTACTTAAAAAAATAATTTTATAATTTTTATTAAAAAAATTGATATTAATTTAGATATATATATTTAAAAAATAATTAATTTCATACCAAAATATTTAATATTATTCATCCAATTATTGATATGATTTTATATTTATAAATAAATTTTTATAAACAATATCACGATTATTATTTTTAAATTTAAAAATATATTTTAAATTTTCCTTCATTAATTTATATTTATTTATTTTATTTATTTTTTTTATTTTATTTTCATTTGTTTATTATATTTTTCTTCAAGAGGGTTCTTTTTCTTCATTTATTTCTATATGTGGTTGTTTTCTTCTCAGGGAGAGCTTTGTGCACCTTCCACATTGGTCTTGTTCAAGGTAACATCTTTTAGAGGAGGAGGATACATATGTCAGTGTTCATTTTCATCTCAGCAACACGGGAAATCAGAATCCAAGTGATGTGGCCATAACAATGGTTTTGCCTTTTGCAGCAGATTAGCATTTAGACTATTGATATGTGGTATTCTACATCATCACCAAAACACCATCAACTCTTTCAAAGGCGAGATTGGTCTATTAGTGATTTGGAGAAGAGTGGTGGGCTCCATCATGAGTTTTGATGGTTGAGTCTTCAATATTGGAACATAGAAAATGGGTTCTGTTTGGGATTAATCTGTGATATAACAACATCTAGAAGATTAAATCAAAATAAGCATCTTATCATACTTCGGTATCATTTATTGGTATTCAGTAGTGTAAGATTGGCTCATTCTTCGGTCTTCTTCTTCCTGATTGATGTAAGGCTCTCTCTCAGTGTTGGCATAGTCTGGATTCACATGGAGGCTACTAATTGGTGGATTTTTGGTACGTATAGTGGTAGATGAGAGATATGGTGGAGGATATGGATGGTTGATCCACATGGATCTAGTTTTTCCAGGGTTGGATGATCATCACTCGTATATCGATTTCCCAGCTATAGATTCCTCTGTATTATTGGTGGAATGGGTTGTAGCTGTGATGCTTGTGGATTCAATAGAGGATCCATCGATTTTTGGATGAGGAGTTGTGGGTCAGGAGTGATTAAATGGTGGATTCCCTACCTAGTAGTGGATCCTATACCCACTGGTAGAATACTAGGGGTAGTAGTAGAAAATTGAAAAACTTGACATAAAAATAAAAAAACAATCAATTAACAAATAAAAAATTAATTTAAAACATTAAATATTTAAAAAAATTATTTTTTAACTAAATATATAATTTTTTTAAATAACAAAATAATAAAATTATTTTTAATAGAATTATAAATATACTACAAAATTAGGTAAATTAAAACTAACATATAATATTTAAAATGTAAACATTAATTAGTATATAAAATTGAAAATGAAAAAACATATTTATTTTGATAATCAAATTATTAGATGGAATAATAAACTAAATATAAATAGGATAAATTAATAATTATTTCAATGTTAATTATTTTTATTATAAATTTATGTTTAAATATACTAAAGACAAACATAATAAAAGGATTTAAATACAATTAATGTTTCAGAAACACAATAAAATTATAATGGTAAATAATTTAATTACGAAAAGTTTTTACAATAAAATTTCAAAAACTAAGTTAATATTGAAAAATAATATGATATAAACTAATAAAAATCTAATTTAAAAGAATCAATAATTTAAATAAAATTATATATAATAAATAAATCAATTGATAAAGCAATAATTTCAACAACTAAATTGTTAAAGTTCATTTAATTAACAATTATTGAAAAATTATGTGATTAAATGATCAAAATAATAAGTAAATGTTTTTGTGAAACAACTAATTTAAAGGCCACATTGAATTCCCCCATACTTAATCATTAACATCTCTTAAGAAATTAAAAGTCAATATTAATGACTAATAATAAATTTTAAAATTGATATACTAAATTTCCACTAATATTTTATTAATAAATTTTATTTTCCCTATGAAACATTATTAGAATAATGTATGAATACCCTAACAAAGGAAATTTGTATTATTGAATTATTATTACTATTATACTAAAATAATTCATTTCGAATTTTTTTGAATTTAATTAAACAAATATAAATATTCATTTCATTGAAACATAGAAACTTCTCTATACCATTGGGAGAGTAGACACATATAAATGAACACTCAAATAATCAGGTATAACTGACTGGATGGGCCAGTTCAATAATTACCAGTAGAAATAAATAACACATCCAACATTTTTAGGTTAGAGAACTAAACAATTGAAGACTAAAGGAAGGAAGCTAAAACTTTATTATGATTTTCATTTCATAGAACATGTAAATACATGTCTTATTTTCTATATTCAATCAAAATGTTTTAATTCAATGATAGTTTTATAACATTATTTGAAAACATATGAACATGGATAAATAAATTCAAAATGTCAGGAAATAATTTGCTCAATTAAAATCATATGGTGATTAAGATGAAACCTTTTCGAACTATCTTAAAAGCTATTAGAAATAATAAAAATTTTGACCCACTGAATGTTAATATAAAAAAATAAAAACATAAAATACTGAAAAAAGATGTATTTTATGGGTGAAAAATAATATAAATATTATCCCTAATTAAGAATATCATCTCTCCAATATTTAAATCCTTACATATTTTCTCAATGTTTAATTAAAATGTGGAAGAAAAATAATTTTACTTTTAAATTAAACTATATATTTCCAATTTCAATTCATTAATGACATGTTTAAATGGAAAAATATGGTTCAAATAATAAAATGTTTTCCAAAATAATTATTTCACAATATACATAAAATGGGAAATGAATTATATTAAAGGAAAAAGAGTGATTTTTTCATTACAATTCAAAAAAATAGCATGATATAGATTGAGTACAATAGATAATAGAGGTTCACAACAAGTTTTCAATTTGATGCTAGTGGATTTTAAAAAATTTAGTAATGCGTATTCTAAACACCAAACATAATCATGTACATTCACTAAAACACAAATAAACAAGGGTATTACACCCCCAAAATTAATTTCACATAGTGAATATATTTTAAAAAATGAACTAAATTTCTAGAAAACTAAGAACATTCATCACAATAGTAATATAACAATTTAATAAAATATATATCGAAATTTAAACTCCATTGATTAGTGAATCTCTCTCTTCAGATACAATCAAAAATTAATTCCATGATTTTATCATTGAGTAAAATTCATTGGTTTTTTCTACATCAAATTAAACAAAATTAAAATTATTTACATTATATTTCGACGGATCAAGCTCATATATTAGTAAAAAGTAGTGGTTTCATTTAAAAAAATTTTATTAAGAAAAATATAATCATAAAACTTATTGAGAGTTGAGAAATAATGATTAGTATCCTCTTTTATTGACACTATAAACCAAATTTTATAAAAAAGGATATTGAATACAAAAAATAAAAATTTATTGGTAATGATAGGACAACACCTATAGATAAATCCCGCACATTATTCTGAAGAAAAGTACACAAAAATACCATTGGTGGAATCCTATGGAGCACTGAATTTTAATTCTTCAATAAACATTCCTAGAGAATAATCATAGTCACTAGGTGAATTTGGATTCTCATAAATTAACCATTACATCTATTTTTTACATTTTTTTAATAAATAATTGATGTTTTTGGGCACCCGGACTTTTTAAAATACAATAATCCTTCCAAACATCATTACAAATACCTAAATAACACCTTATAAAATTTGGTTACTATAGAAAGAAAAATTCATGTAGAGAATAATCACCTAAATCAACATCCATAGTGGTTTCAAGAGATTAGTTCTCATGTGTTAAAGAAGATACTCTCTCATGTTCCCCTAATTAATCCTTTTGTTTAGTAAGACAGAGTGAATCATCATAATTACATTTGTAGCAATCTTATACATTTATATATTGAATTAAATTTTGACACTATTAATTTAATCTTGATGGGACATAGTAGAAATCGGTCATCCAAGGGGTGTGGAATTATATTAAAATATTTATAATTCAATCATAATCAAAACATGATAAAATACATTGTTCTAGGGGATGATTTCAACATAAAATATTCAAGAAGAGTTTTTTATTGAGAAACAAATGTAGATCAAAATTCGAAATAAATAAATGTTCTTTATCCAATCCAAACTCAATAAAAATGATTCAACACATAACTAAATTAATAAAGTCATATAAAAGTTTGATATAGTATTTTTTTCATCTAAAAACATACGTATAACCATATTATAAATATCACCTAGAACACCCCCATAATAAAATAGAAAAACATCAGATCCTATTTATGAAAAACATAACCCTTATTAAATCATCTAATGTTTGTTAATTTTCTCCTTGATGTTCAAATTAAAAATGATAATTCTAAAATTAATGTTTGTTGAGTGTTTTAGTTCAATTTTATGGGTGTAGTTGTTCAATTCAACCCCATGAAAACAATTCCAATATTATCCGGATTTGGAAAATTTTCCATGTGTTTGAAAACTCTATTTTCCATTTTAGTAAGACAATATATTGATGAATATATAGAAAATGGAAATAAAATTAAATTTCATCAATAAAAATTTATTTAATACCCAATTCCTTATCATGCTCATTAAAAAATCAAAGATTATTGGGATTATTATTTTAAAACTAAGAATTGTAGTTCCCAAAACTGTTTCAAGAATTTTAGAATCATTGATTTCCATGTAAATTTTCTCTTCCAACATATTCCAAAATTAAAATCCAGGTTCATTATAAAACATTTTTAGAACAAAAAGTAATTTTTTAACATTAAATGTTCAAGTTTATAATTTCTCCTCAAACTGAGAAATCAAAATTTTAAATATTCTATAATAATAAAAATTTACAAAAGTAGGAACCATTAACATAAAAAGACATTGGACATCATTCTATTTCTATTTTACAAAAAATTAACTACCTAAAATCCATTTATATCTTTGGTCTGATCTTTAGTTTTGTTTTCTATATCCAGAAAGTTTTTTGTTTCATTATATTTCTCTACATCAAAATCAAATTCTTCCGAATAATTAGTTTTTTATTAGTTTAATATTTAATTCCATTTATAATTTCATTTTCAAATTTTACATATTCATTTTACACATCCAAAAGGTTAGGTTGGTTTTTAGTTTATGTGTGTTCCTATAATTCCTATGATCTAGTTTGTAATTTTTTATTCTCATATTTCGTGCTTCATCAAATTTATCAATTTTTTAAAAAATCATTAACATTATATATTCATGTAATGAGTAATAAATTAGCTTCAGGTTCATAATAGTAAATTTTTTCTTCATTATGATTTGGGTTTTGTGCAATTTTATAGACACACTACCAAGAAGTATTCCAATGGTATCCACAATAGACATAATAAACCTCATTTTTTTGACTACCTACCAAGATATTCTATTTTTATGTCGTACGAATTATTAAAAAATCTAAATCAATAGAAAAACCAATGTTAAATAAAAAACCAAAGATAAAACACATATAAGATGACTTAGAAATTTATAAATATATTGTGCAAAAAATTTATTGAATAATTTTTTTAACATTAATTTTCTTTTCTTTCAATGAATTATTATTAAATATTTTTATTATTTTAAAAATTATTTTCACAAATACTTCCCAAAAAGAGGGGGAAAATGACATGTTAATCATTAAAATTTCATACTTTAATAATTTATTAAACTTTTTAAAAAAATTATAGATTAATTCGGAGTATTGATCCACCTGGAAGGCTATATTAGATTGTTTAACTAAATATTCCAAAAAAACCCCACTATAAAGAATTAGAGAAATGTTCTCTGTTTTATCTTTTAAATGAAATTAAATGATAATTAAAGATTAATGATTAAATAATGACTTATTTTATGAAAATTATGGGCATGAAATATGATGAGGCAATGATAAAATTAGAAACAAAAGTTGAGAAAAAAGATAAAGAATGATACATGGGTAAAATTAACTATTCTGGTTGAAATGGGATTCTCTATTTGTAGAAAACTAATTGAATTTGAGTTCTTGAAAAATTGATTCATTAATATCCCACACTAAGTTATTAAACATGTAGATTAATAAATCTTGGAATTCTTGACTTCAATAAACATCAAATAACAATGTGTTATAAAGAAATTATATTCAATAAAAATCTCATAGATTGTTTCCATAGTTAAGAAATTCTATTTGAGAAAAAAAATAAATTTAAATAAATTTAAATTTGATCCCCCTAAAATATATTTATTAATATAAAAATGACATGATAATGATAAAATATTAAAACTGTAAAATTAAATCCCACAATCTAGAACTTTATCGATGAGTCATATCAAGAATCAATAATTAAAAAATTGTTATTACAAAAAAATGAAAGAAAATACTGGGGAGAAGAAATATCCCTAATGAAATGGCAGAGATAAATATCTGTCCCATACTTCATTTTTCTCATCATCTCATTTGTTTTTCTACCCAATGGTTTTTAGATCTTCCATTAATGATCCAAAGGTTCCTACTACTACAATATGCCTCCCAAAATTGTCCTCTATTTCATTTCAAATCATCAATGACTTCATCCATCGACTAAATTAGGATTCAAATTATTTATCATCCACCTATCATAATATATGTTTTTTCCACCTTCACATGGCTTTTGATGATCTCATTTAATAGATCACTTGAAATATTATTTGGAAGCAAGTAAAATGAACCTGGGCATGCCCCTCATGAGAATATTTTGAAACAAAAAACAAAAGGTAACTAATCATTGATTATAATTAAAATTACTATAAACATATAAATTTTATAATTATTTATTATAATTTTAATATGAATACAAATATATATGTATAACAAATAATAAATATATTATCAATGAAAATTAATTTTTTTATCAAATTATTGACGGGATTATATATTTATAGATAAGTATGTAAGTATGTATTGATATTTATATTATATTTAATTATTTATAATATAGTTATATGTATTAATAAATATTAATTTATATTTATAATAATTTATTTTATTGTTTTTAATAATAATAATAATAATTATATTTTGTTTTGTATATATTTTATATTATTTATTATTATTGTCTACATGAGGTTTCATTAACTTAATTTTATACCTCCCATGGTCGTTTTATTCTCATTGGGAGCTCGGCACGTAGTCTGTAGTGGTCTAGGATGAGGGATCATCCTCAAGTGAAGGAGGAAACTTTAGTAACTAGTCCATGACAACTAGATAATTCACTGTATTTGGATCTTATTGTCGCGACCATGTCAATGGTGGTGGATCAGATCGCAGCTCAGTCATTGGATTTAGATCCATGGTTTTCATCATCATCATCTAAATATCCTAAAATCTTTCGATGATGATGTTATTCAACACCAAATCTGTCATGGTGGGGAGTTTTCATCAATTGTGGTGATGATTCAATGTTTATGAATTGTGAGTGGAAAACAGGTTCACAATCGAGATTCATCTTTAATAGATCTCTAGTTGATAGGTTAAATTTGATGAAGTGTATCCCAATCCAACCGTATCATGATTTGGACATTGGTTCACTCATACAGGCTTGGTCGTCGATCATTTCCATCCCAGTGGTGGTGCCACTTGGTCTTGGGGCTGACATCGAATGGCTCTACACAACGCCATCAAATCGGTTGATTAGTGGCACGTGCAGCGGTGGATGTGAGCAATAATGGGTATAGTTTCTAATGGTAGATTTTGGTTTGTTCTATGGTGGAATTAGAATGAAATGGTGGATTTCAAAAAGAGTACCAGTATAGAAATTTAACATTGGTTTCATTTCCTTCTAGAAGCTATGATGAAAATTGGTGGACCGAGTTGAAGAGGCTAATTGGTAGACAAAGGAAATGTCTGATGATAGATCCCCTAGAATGAAATAGGGTAGACTGATGATTATTATTGATAGTCCAATAGTGGATCCTCTATACTGGTAGATTTGATTCCTCCTAGTAGACTAGCCCGGATTGTGGGTGTTATGGGTTGTGGGTCTGCTACCGATCGATTTAATTATAGAATCTCGGATGGGGAGTAGTGAAGCATGAGCAGTGCAATGGTGCATCCCCTTCTCAATAGTGGATCATCTTCCCATTACTATCATTCCAGTGGTAGATTTAATGCCAAATGGTATCACATTGTAAACATATATGAAAAATTAAAACTAAAAATAATAAATTAAAAACAAACAAAATAATTTAAAAGTTGATATTTTAAAAAATATGGATTCCTAAATAAACTAAAAAATTATTAAAAATAAAAAAATAATTTAGTTTGATTAAAAAGATAAATAAGTGAAAATTAAATTAACTTCAAACTCTTAAAAATAAAAATTAAAAAGGAAAACATCAATTAAAATTAAAAATTAAAAATGAAAGACAATAAATTATTATTATAATCAAGTAAAAATTAAAATAAAAAACAAAATTAAAATAATATTATTTCTTAATTGAGTCAAAATTAATTATTATGTTTATAAATTTGAGTTTATATCTATTAAAAATAAAAAATACAAGACATTAAAATAAGTTAATGTTTTTGAAATTAAATAAAATAAAAATGGAAAGATATTTAATTACAAATATTTTCAAAAATAAAATTAAAAATGTAAATTCAATATTAAAAGATAATTTCGAAAAAAATTTCAATAAAAAATTAATATAATATTAATAAGAAGAATCGATAATTTTAATGAAATAATACTTAATTTTGATTTAAAATGATCATCTAATAATTTCAATATCTAAATTTGTAAACTACATTTAATTGATAAATAATGATAAATTATTTAATTAATTAATAAAAAATAAAATATGTGAAAAATAAAATGATTTGAATGCCACGTCACATGGAAATATATAATTGATTCATTAGAAAGTTGGGTGCTCCTAGTGGAGGAGGACGAAGAACATGTGTTTACAAGGGAAGTGGTTAGTTTAAATGAAATGATGGAAGAGTTTTCAATTTTTTCCATCGAAACACAAAATGATAATTGTAGAAAACTCCATATGATTATAGAATAATTTCACAAAGGAAAACTAGATGATCAGACACATCATGGAGAGTATGTTCAATAAACCATAAACAAAAAAACATGAGAAGGAAAAATGGAATTCTGATTCCTTTTTTTCCATCCATCACAAGTTTCGAGGAGCTACAATACTCTAGAGAAATGGTGGATATCACACTATACATGGTATTATCGATATATATGAAGAACTGAAAAGCATTGGATGAGGAAAATTTTATGGTTCTCTCCATACAATCCTCAACCACTAATAGAGTGAGGATAACCAACACTACTTCCTATTATTAGACAGTTATACAGATAAACCACTATACAGTCAAACAAATGGTTTCTTTATATTTTATAATTTTTTGCCACTTAAATTTTATATTTTTTTTACTTTTATTCATTTTTAAGTCTTCATTGTGGATAGTAGCATGTTAAGACATTTTGGATCAGTTTTAGAAAATTAACAGGTGTAGCTTTAAATAAATCACATTATATCTCTTTATTTTTTTCCCACTTCTCTTTTTTATTATAAAATATTTGAATTATAAAATAATAGTCCAATTTAAATGGGGAAAATGAACAAGTTAAGTGTTTTTTTATGTAGCATACTGTTAGTTATGATATTATTCTATTATTTTACTTTTCTGTTAGAATATGGAATAATTGAACACATCAATCGTGTGGAATAATTGTTCATTTTTAAGGTAAATTCATTTCTTATGGGTATGTTTATATGATTGATGATATGATTTAATTCATTTAATATTTATTTGAGCATAAATATTATTTTAGTCTAACGTGAATCTCATGTTAATGAAGAATATATGGAATAATCCACGCACTCAAGAGATCTATAATTCTTTGTTCAAATATATTTACATTTAAAAAATATGATGGAATATTGCATCATGTGTTAATTATATAACATGATTTAACAAATTTATGATAAATCTTCTAGTTAATAAGGTATTAAAATTATTAAATATTTTTTTCCTCAAAATTACATTTCAGTACCCAATTCAAATTCCTTGATTTTTGATCTCATTTTAAAAACTTAAATATTATGATTCGAATAGCTATAATTTAGATAGAAAATTGAATCCCAACTTAAAATACTCATTTATGAAATTCATATAGATAGTAAAATCATAGTTAATGGGAGAAATGTTTTTATCGGATCTATCAAATAAGGAAAATATTTTGGAACAATATAATGGGTTACTTTATAAAAATTTCCTGTCATTTTATAAAAATTATTTAAATTATTTGTTCCATAAATGCCTCTATATGTTAATTATAAAATTTCATGGAAAATAAATACATTATACATGAGGAATTCTCATTTTTGTGAAAATACATTATTTTGAATTCCCATAATGAAAAATATAAACTATATTGGAGAAATCTAAATTATGTTGGAGTAAATATGTTAGTGATATTAATTTTGCATATCATTAATGTTTCCTTTATATAGTACTCTACCAAGAAATTTATTTGTTCATTAATGTATTCCAACCAAACATAATCTCTAGAATTACCCAATCAATGACCGTATGATTTTACTCTTTATTTTTCAGGTGAGTACCTATTTTTTATGTGTCAAAAACTGGACTGGGTCAACCTTAATTATGACCCAATCTAGACAATTAAAATACCAATAATTAACCTCCTCAAATAGTATAGGAGCAAAAAATTCTTTGATTTCAGGGTGAGATTAAATGAGGATACTATTCCCTTAAATCAGATTGAAATAATAATAGGTAATAATAAAATACACGCACATCCATAAACAATATAAAACAAAAAAAAATAATCGAACAAAATCATGTTATAATAAATTAAATTCAACATAAAAAACTCAAAATTGTGTAATAAAAAACAATTGATCACCTAATTGGATGATACAATATATAAAATTAATAGATAAAAAATGAAATACAAGTATTTACTAGAATTCTCAAAACATACATAAAACATGGACTCCAAAAAATTCTCTAACTGCTCCAACATAAACATAAGACACTAGTTGAAAATTCCTCACCAATCATTCAATTATTAGCACCTTCTTGATCAATTTTACGACCTACAATCATCCAAAAATTAGACATATGTTTATTATAAGAATCCAGGTTCCCATATAGGGGTAGACATAATTATTATAAGTAGGTCACCCTCAAAAGTAGTCCCTAAAATATTCTATCAAAACAAGTTCATGAAATAATGTGAACCTGAACATTTAACATATTATTACTTGAGTTTAAGCATAAATATACATTACATGCAATATAAGAATCTAAAATGCTTGTGTCTTCAGATGATTAGGTACATAATTGGAAAACAAGAAACCTGCATATGACATCATTTACATAATGAACCTAAAAATTCATTTGATCTTCTACAACTGCATAGGATATACATGGATATACATAGAAAAAATGGATTAAATAATTAAAATATTGTGGGAATAAACCTAGTAATAGAGCCTAAAACATTAGTTAGAAGGAATAACACAGTGACATGAAAAGGAATGAAACATGAATAAAAATAAATAACCATATAATATAGAACAAGTGTTTATGTGATTATGGAAACATAAGAACATGGAAACAAAAAATTACTTGACATAATCATGAGACAGAGATAACATCTATTACAATATAACATTTTGGAAAAATTCACATAATGGATTATGGTTACTCCCTAATCCCATACATGACATCTCATGAGGCTAAAAATAATCCTATTAATTAGAGTGATGTCATGGAATACCCATAATAACATGTTCATGCATATGTGTTCCATATAAAGAATAAAACTTATGCAACAAACATATGGGTAACCCATATAAATAAATGGGTTTCATAATCAAGTCGAAGCTCATAACGAAATAGAATACCATAATGGTATCCATGAAATGATTAAATCCTATAATACATGGACATTAATAATAGAATTTAAGATTTGATCATGATAAATTATGATCTATTGATGTGAAATCATGTAAAAAGTTATTTATGTAACTTTGGAAATGTGCATCTTTGACATGGTTTCAGGGAAATGTATAAATAATATTTAAATAGGATAAAACTACTATTTACTTCATAAAATAGTAATTAATCTAATTTTTTTCCATGATAACATCTGTGATCATAGAAGATTATATGTTCTTTAAAATAATTTATGGAGTATACATGAAAATGGGAATGAAATAAATAAGGCCCTTTAATTGATATTTCATATTAAAGGATATTGATATGGTAAACTTTTAAAACATGTGATTCCACATCAAAAATTATGAATCGATTAAGATACAAATCATTGGAATATAAAAACATAATTTTGAAGAATTATATATGAATAATGAAGAAATTTATCATGGTTAAATAGAGAAAGTGTCACCCAAAAGAAAAAATGGAGGTTTGAGGATTAGTATAGAAGAACTTCCTAGAATTTTGGTACTGTAGATATTTTGTGATTTTTCCAAGAAATACATTTTTGTCTAGATACAAGCACGTAGAGGCGGCACTGGGATAGATGTACCAAGTGGTAAAACCTGAAAACAATGCTTTTATCTAGACTCGAATGGGAACTGATGCATGACAATGGGCCTTACTGGACTCTTGGTTACGACACTCATATGGTATATTCTTAGAATAATTGTCATTTACTTTTAAAACCATTATGTAGGGTTTATGAGTATATAATTCCTCAAATAATTTTTTTATGAGTATGGATTATATCCATAAACTGTTCAATTTATGTTAAGTGTTTACAAGTTTGAAATTATGTATTGTGATTCATAAACTAATATCGTATATGCCATTGTTTAGAAATGGTTCCTAGTGAAAGTAATGAAAATGGTGTCAATGCACGTAATCCATGTAGGGATTTACCTCCTACTCATGAAAATTATAATGGAGATGGTGAAGCGACTGGTGCTGATCAACTTTTCACCATACTGGGAAAACTCACTCATGTTATTAAAGAAATCTTACCAGTATGGATCACCCTGATCCACAACATGTAAGATCAATGTTAGAACACTTCATGAGGCAACAAACACCAATATTCAATGGGAGTATGAATCCATTAGTAACTGAGAAATATATAAATTCTATAGAGAAAATATTTCATGCTTTGGGGAGTATCGAAAGGGAAAAAGTAGCCATGGTAGTTTATCCCCTCACGGGTGATGCCAATCAATGGTTTTCATCGATTCAAAACACAAAGTAAGATGATGAAGTATCAAATATGGAATGGAGAGAGTGTGAAGAGCTTTTATTAGCAAAAACTCTTTCCTCATGACCATCGAGAAGATATGGAAAGATAATTTCTATGTATGATGAAAAAAGAGTATGAGAATGTCACAATGTATGAGGCTAACATTACAAGGATATCAAGGCATGATGCATATTATATAAATAACCGAATAAGTAATATTGATCATTTAATTGATGGGTTAAAACCATTTCTCCGTCAAGCATTAGTCTCAGAATCCTTCTCATCATATGAAGATATTGTTCCATGTGCTATCAAGACAGAAAAGGAATTCTCTATGTCTTATGAATTTATAGAAAGGATAGAGAAGAAGATCTCTTCTCAACAATCTAGAAATGGGAATAAAAGAAAGAAGGAAAAATTTAAATATCTATCTCATAGTAAATGTGGGTAGAAACACCCCGAAACGTGCTGAAAAGGGAATGAGAGTCTGTTACAAGTGTAGTGAAAAAGGCCACCAAACTCATGATTGCAAGAGGATGAAAGAGGCTATCAATGTTGAATGCTACAATTGTAGATAAAAGGGGCGTTATTCAAATTAATGTCGTAAGCGCCAATGAAAGTTACCTCAAAAAATGCCAAGGGTGCAAGGAAAAGCTTATGCAATCAGTATTGCTGAGGTAAAAGCTTCGAAATATGTGGTGGCAGGTAATTTAATGGTGTTCTCATGTTTATCCAATTCATTATCTGATTTTGGATCATCACATTGTATCATATATTTCTATTTTTCTATGAAAATTAGATATGTTCAATTTGACGTAATAAGGGTGTTTTCGGTCCAAAAAAATAAGGGAATTATCATCGCAACAATGATTAGTGAATCAATTCCAATTAGGGCATATAAATGTTCTTTATCTACTGATCTCATCATCATACACAAGATTGAATTTGATATAATCCTCGGTATGGATTGTATTTCGAACCATGATGCAAAAATTTATTGTAATAAGAATGAGGTTACAATTTTCGATAATGATATAGAGTACCTTATCTTTAGAGAGGAAATGTCACCATTTGATTCTTATATATATCCATCCCTAGTAGCTAAACTAAATTCTATTATTAGGGAGGAAGAAAATGAAATAACTATTGGTGAGGAATGAAATGTTCAAATAGAGGGTGGACCTTTTGAGAAAGAATATACTGATGTGTTTCCATAAGATTTACCTGGACATCCTCCAAAAGGAGAAATTGAGTTTTCCATTGAATTAATTCATAGTTCAAGGTCCATATCAAAGTCACCTTATAGAATTTCCATTGTTTAATTAGAGGAACTAATGAAAAAACTAGAGGAATCGAGTAATAAGGTATTTATTCACCCTATTATTTCTCTATGGGGAGCCCCTTTCCTTTTTGTTAAAAAGAAATATGAATCTATGAGGATGTGCATTGACTACCGGGAGATCAATGCATTAAATATAAAGAAAATGTATCCCCTACCTCGCATTGATGATTTATTCGACCAACATCATAGAGATAAATATTTTTTAAAGATTGACCTATGATTTGGATATCATCAATTTTTTGTGAAGAATGAAGACATTCCAAAAACAATATTTTTAACCAGGTACAAGCATTACGAGTTTAAGGTAATACCTTTTCGATTGACTAATGCACCCTCTATTTTCATGGATCTAATGAATAGAGTTTTCAAGGAATATATTGATGACTTTGTAGTGGTATGTATTGATGATATCCTAGTATACTCCAAAAGCTATGAAGATCATGAAAATCACTTTCTCACTATTATAGAAACCCTATGAAGAAAATGAATTATACAGAATTTTTAGCAAGTATGAGTTCTGGCTTCAGGAGATTTATTTACTTGTCCAAATTATCTCTAAGTATAGAATCTCTGTTGATCCTTCAAAGACCATGGAAATCCAATAATTTCTAGCCCCAAAGAGTATAATTTATGTACATAGTATTATTGGTTTAGCAGCTTATTATCGATTTTTCGTCTATAATGTTGTTTGATTAGCTAACCCATTAACCAGGATCACACGTAAAAGGGTTAAATTTATTTGGAAAAAAGATTGTGAAAAATGTTTTGTATAGTTTAAGAGAAGATTAGTCAATTCTCCTATCTTGACTCTACCATCGTGGAATGATGGGTTAGTTATTTATACTGATGCATCAATGAGAGGTCTTGGTTGTGTCCTTATTAATAATGATATGGTTATTTCTAATTCATCACTATAGTTAAAAATTCATGAGAAAAACTATCCTACTGATGAACATGAGTTAGCAGCAGTAATATTTTCATTGAAGATATGGAGACATTATCTCTATGGTGAAAAATGTGAGATATATACCTATCAAAAGTGTTTGAAGAATATTTTTCTCACAAAAAGAACCAAACATTAGGCAAAGTATATGGCTTGAACTACTCATGGATTAAGATTGCACAATACACTGCCACCCAAGGAAGGAAAATAAGGTTGTAGATGTTCTGATCATAAAGGATAATGGAGTTATGAACAATATGAGAGTTTAAAGGGATCCTATTTTCATGGAACTTGTTAAAATGGATATGGGAATAATCATGTAATGTGATACATCAATACATTTTGAAATGAATTCCAAAACAACTTTAATATAAAGGATAAAATGTTCTCAGGATGATGCTGAGGAGTCCCAAAAAACTTATAGCTATGAACGATGGGAGATTGATCGAAATCATATATGAAGATGGGATTTTGAAATTCAGGAAGAGAATTTGTTTTCCTAATATAATTGATATGAAAAGGAAATTATTTGATGATACACATTGCTCCAATTTCTCTATACACCCTCGTAGCACCAAGATGTATAGAGATTTGAAGGAACATTTTTGGTTGGACAACATGAAGAGGAGGATTGCCGATTTTGTGTCAAGAAGTATGGTTTGTCAAACTAGTGAAAGATGGATGACAACAGTCTGGAGGAGTCATGAAACCTATTTAAATACCTGAGTGGAAATGGGATAATATTATGATGGTCTTTTTCATGGGGAAACCAAAGAATCCTAGAAGGAATGATGAAATATGGGTCATTATTGGTCATCCTACCAATTTAGCACATTTTCTTACTATAAAAGAAGATTTTCCACTTGAACATCAAGCATGACTGTATATTGATGAAGTTGTATTACATCATGGAGTACCATTATCGACTGATTCTAATCATGATCCCCATTTTAAATCATGATTCTAGAAAATTCTTTAGAAATCCCAGGAAACTGAACTTCATTTCAGCACTGCCTACCACCCTCAAACTGATAGACCATCCGAACGGACTATTCAAACATTAGAATACATGTTGATATCTAGCTCACATGACATTCTAGGTATCTGGGATCAATATTTACCTCTGGTAGAATTTTCCTATAACAATATATTCTATTCAAGTATTCATATGGCACCATATGAAGCATTATATGAAAAAAGATGCCACACACCATCTTGTTGGGATAATATTGGAAAAAGAAAACTCGTACGCCCAAAACATTTTGAGGAAACAATAGAAAAGGTGAAGGTTATCCAAACCCACTTCAAAGCAAACCAAACTAGGCAAAAGATCTATGTCGATAACTGAAGGAAGTATTTTGAATTTCAAGTAGGAGACCATGTTTTCTTGACAGTATCTCCATGTAATTGTGTTATGTATTTCATTAAGAAGTTTAAATTAAGTCTCAGGTACATCGGACCTTTCAAAATTCTAGAATGAATTGGAGTTGTAGCTTATCATTTGGAAATTCCTCCAAGTCTCTCCAATGTTCCTGATGGGTTCCACATATCATAGTTGATAAAATAAATGCCTGACCCAACTCATGTACTCACCTATGTTGAATTGGAACTTGAACCTGATCTGTCTTATTGTGAAGAGCCTATCATAATTTTTGATACCAGAGAACAAGTGCAGAGAAACCGAATGAATCGTCCGTTAAAAGTTTCATGGAGAAACCAGAAGATGGAAGTGGCAACATGGGAACCCGATGACTTATGATGAAGAAATAAAAAAAATATTTTAATACAGTAATATTCTTGAAATTTTAGAATGAAATTATTTTAAGTATGGGAGAATGTAACACCCCAAGCTTCCACGATACGTTTTCCTTGGAATAATACAATAGTCTGTGTTGTACGCAACTTCAAGTTCAAACACACCACATCCAATCCAACTGGCCAATATGAAATGAAATACCAAATTTTTTAAATTTTATAAACATTTTCTTTCAAAATGGACTTCATTTTTGGATTCATAATATCAAAATTATCTTAGGGTGAATTTTTTGTTTTTTTTTGAAAACATTCAATTTTTGATGAATAGTGGAAAAATACTGCGTTATTGGTTAAAACCAACATTTTATTTAAATAATTAGTTATTTTATTTTAATTTATTTTATATCAAAATAGATAGATACTACATATATATGTTCAATGTAATTCATTGGATTCATTTTAAAATAAGTTTAGATATATAAAATTTTGTTGGACTTTTTACCATCTTTTACCCACTTCCTAGGAGCATTTTCAAATTTACATAAAACATGATTTTACCGTTTCTGTGAGGGGAATTTCAAAACTCCATGAGACATGGTTGATATCAGAAAAGAAAATTTTGATCAATAAGATGAAAATAATGTTTTGTGATCAATAACTCTTTACTTTTATTTACCAAGGTAAAAAGTAAATAGGTTAATTAAGGGTAAGAATGATATTATTATTACACTAACACATGTCCAAATTCTATTTTATAAGTGTAATTCGACCAAAAACAACCATAGGAATAATCTATGATCCTTTAGGTCCACTTAGATTATATTAAGACATTTATTATTTATTTATTTATAGAATAGTTAAAAGAGTTAAATTCCAAGATTAATAAATAAACCATTTTTAATATAGAGTTATACAAAATATAAATTTGACTATAAATATTCATTATAAAGATAAAATGATTTACTAAATAATTATATTTTATTAATAATTTTTAGAGATTAAATAATTTAATATATTTATGACACAATGATGATGCATAAATTACCATAATAATGAAATATTACAATAATTGATATTATACATGTCCAAAATAATGTAAATTGGGACTTTTGATGAATTAAAATAATTTTATAGGTTATTATAACATTTTTAGTTTTAAAATATGAATTAATAACGAAGTAATAATGTTTTTTAGACTTTAAAAAATTAATTTCTTAAATAATGTCGAAATTGAGAAAATTTAGTTTTTAAAATAAATATTATATTATTAGTTGATATAGTATTCTTAAAAATATAAGGTTCAGCCAAAGGACATAGATAAGGTTATATATATTAATAATGAACCACATGGGGTTATCATGGAATTTTATAGTATGTTTATTAACCATATCATATAAAAATACAATGACACATGGTAAATGACAAACTATTCAAATAAGAGTCAAAACTAAAAGATAAGTTTAATATGATGACCTAAATCAGTCTAAAACCTATTGGTTGAGAGGATTCCAAACCCAACCCACCTTATAGTTTAAATAATTTGTTTTTGATCAATTATATACCGAAAATTATTTTATTATAAAATAATATTTCAAAATATCATCATCCTATGAAATCACTTTTCTATGTTCCCATCACCATAACATATGTTTTTTTCAATCCATAATGAAAATTTATACTAAAAATACTTATATATTTCAAGAATCATATAGCATAATATTTTAATTCTAAAATATAAATACTGCATTGCTATATCCTTACTTTTATAGCACTACTTGGGATTAATCAACATATTCCTTAATACATATTTACTATAATAAAATATATAAACCAGGTCTTATGTTTCAGCATCCTCAATCTAATCATGCTTCTTATTTTTAATGTAAACAATACTAGAAAAACATCACATAGCTTTCACATTTAATTTAAAGTCTCCTTATCATCAAAAGCATAACCAATACTCATAACATCTTCATGATTATCGCTATGTGATTTCTACGTAGGAAGTCTATTCACATAATACTCATACATTTCATATATGAATCACTAATTGTTAACCATGTTCCTTCCATTTATCCCAATTACTAAAACCAGATATATCGGGGTAAGAATCACATATAATATAACAATGCCACATAATCATGAGAAATTATTTTTATTATGTATTAATCATGACACCTATTTTAATCTATAATAAACTAGGTTTGTCATAGGTTATTCAAATGAAACATCAATTTAAATCCACCAGGTTGGTTTGTGAAACCTTTTTGAATTCCCAAAGCATATCGCCTAGGTGTGTCAAACCAGATGACTAGCATGGCCCGTTGTCCAGTAGAATATTACCCTGAGCCAAGCCCAAACATCATGTATGATTTTTCACCCCATAGAATATATATTAAAGAGCCACATCCACATATTTTATCAACACATGAGTTTATTATTACAAAACCAATCGCTCTATCCTTTACCAAAATTCCATGACATTTTCCAAAATGTTAACTCATCCTTATACTTATCCATAGAGACATCCCTAGACATATCATTAAAAATATTCATAGTGATATTACTAATGTTTTATCATCCTAGTCTCCAAAAGATAAGTATACCTTTCATATGATACCAAATATAGAGACCCTCTATTTTGAAAACATTAACATTACATTTTTTTTGCAAAATTATTATATATTATACAAACAAATTCCCAAAGAATCTGATTGGAATAGTTACATTGGAAACATGGAAACATAAACACTGTTACATATGTTAGGAACATCTTCTACCTCAAGTTTCTTCAGGACTAACACCCATCATATAAATATCATACATGGCTCAAAACATCCTAACAAAGGGGAAGGGAAACATAAAAGGGGAAATCACATATGTTCATTAAGGGTAAACAAGGGAGACATGTAAGCACAAACATGATCCGTTGGGTATGAGAATATGATCTGGAAAATAAAAGATCATACCATGCATATCAATGATCGAAATAGAGATCATGGAATAAATATTGGAAGTTCACGAGACATGAATCATAATGAAATATATTGAATAATATATGAAATCATAACATAGGAATAAAACATGTAATAGTGGAAAATGCATAAGCATGTAATCATTTCCCTAGTATCCAATAAATCGATGTCTAGACCATTATAATAGTCATGGTTCAATCCCATGATCATCTTTGTAGCATGATATCACTCCTAATATAATCTTAGTAGTCATAGTTCACACCCATGGACATATTAGAAGTTACAAACCATTCCCAGGACCATAATAGTAGCATGAGATAACTCCTCATACCAACATAGTCTAAGTCATGATATATGAAACTTCACCTAATCCATTGGAGTGATACATTGATCCCTATCATCACATAATGAAATCATACTTTCATGTTCCACAAGATCATAAAAAAATATAAGAATCCATGAAATGAAATGGGATTCAAAATTTTTTAACCATATTATAACCTATGGAAGTAGATAGGTTTCAAATTCATTTCATCATGAACGTAACCCATGAAAAGAAGCGTGTTTAAAAAATATATATTTCCTGAAAGGGAAACATGTTTCATAACATCATGGCATCAAATCGTAATAAATTTAGAGAAATATTATTAATGGAAACATTAAATAATTTCCCCAAAAAGGCATTAGTAATTACAATTCATGTTATCATAGTGGGGAAGAAATTTTATATGATACTTTAAAACATTTCTTGAATAAAATATCCTTTCTTCTTTAAAAAAATTATTTTAAAAAAGAAAACCATTTGAAACCTTCTTTTATTTGAAAGTATCTTTAAAAACATATAAAGAATACTTGAAATAATTTTTAAAAACTTTTTCCTTGATAATATATAAAATAATATTCAAAAAACATTAAAACCTTATTCTTTAAAAACCCATTGAAAACCATTAATGAATGCTTGAATTTTTTTTGAAAACCATTTTACATGAAAACTCATAAAATAATTGAAAACAACTTTTCTTGAAAAAATATTAAATAATATTTAATACATTTTGAATAATTTTTTTTTTGAAAATATATATTAAAAAAATTTATTAAATATTAACCATTTAAAAATGTAATGGCATATTTGATGAAATTATGGTTAGGAAAATAGCACATGTTATACCATGTTAAATGAGCATTACTTTTTCATAATAAAAAATCATTTGAGAATTTACTTTTTGGGAAGGAGACAAGAATATTACATTGAAGATATTTTTAATGTAAAAAAGGGTAAAAATTTCTTTTAGATATTATAAGATAATTGTATAATATTCATGGAAACCCTTTTTAGAAAACATATATTTTTGACCGGGAAGAGGGTAAAGACCGGAATCCTTAAAAAATGTTTCTTAACAATATTGTGTATCAAAGAGTATAATATGGTACCAATGCATGAAAGTATCATAAAATAAAATAGTATAAGTAAACACCCAATGTTTTAGATATATGGATAATAATGTTTCATCAAATGAATTATAAACATAAGCAATATCAAAAAGGGATGAGATTGTCTCAATAAATGGTTATAAATTGGTAACATGGGAAAACACTCTCTAAATATGAAATTAATAGAAGTTATAATATTATTATAATATTTAGATTCATTTTATGTTAAATGTAAGTGTATACACCACAATGAAGGTGTTTAGGTGCTTAAAAAAACATGAGACTCGAAGAAGGAAAATTGAGACAAAACTATTTTACCAGTTTGGTATCTATTGAAAGTTAAAACCCCTAAAAGAAGGATCATAAATTAAATATATTAATAAATTTAAATTTAAGTATAACATATATATATAAAATCATGGGCAATACATACACAACAACAAAATTCCAGAGTGGTGAACATAACATGTATCTCATAGATATTAAAAGGGAGATGAAATCCCTTTACCTTGGGTCAGGACTCTCCACATACTCAAACATGCATACTGTATAAAAAATTTAAAATTATTATAAACATTTTATAGAAGAAAATATTTATACATAATAACATATAAGTTTTTATTATCCCAATACATTACCCTCTTGTTACTGATTCTTAGTTAATGTTCCACTTCAGGAAATATTCAATCTGTTCTTCACATGTATCTAAATTTGTTATATTGTCAATCCTTATATTTATATCATGATTCTGTAAGGTAGAAAATGATATAATATTAGGTAAACTGATTATTTGTATAATATTATAATCTATATCAAAATGAAGTAAACATTAAAGTACACAATTCATGTAGCTAGTAAGTCATACGTACCCATGAACGTTGTTTCAATTTTTTTGGTTATTGTGTTAAAAGAAAGTATGTAAATGAAATATGTATATATGTATTTATGTATATATTTATATATATATATATCATCATTCCGGTAGTATTATAATATCATATATCTCATATAATTTCAGAAAACCCATCCTTAATACATTCCATGTGTTGTGTGAATGAATCACACCACATTGAGGGGGCTGTAGTCCACGCTTCTTCAAAAATGATTATCGTAATAACACCAAATGGTATGTGAATATATGTGTGTTGTAAAAGGAATAAAGAGGATTAAAAAAATAATTATTTTAATATATAACATATATAAATTTAATTTCATTCATAATGGGCACCATGTTAGGTTGTAAATTAAAAATGATCAATAGTCATATTGTGAGGTAGTAGTTCACCATACACAGAAACAATATATTCCATTTTCATTAGATGGAGGTGTGTGAAAGTTTAGGTCGAATTTTTTTTATAAAAACATACTACTATGTTGAGGATACTTTTTTCTATTGCACAATAATTTAATAATGAGAGTGGAGTGGGTGAGGATGGAAAATAATGGAAAGGTGATAGAGATAAAGGTCCTACCTTTAAATTAGATAATTCATTTTGATTTGTTCCAAAAATATTCATACAGTAGATTTATTGATAATTGGAGGGTTCTGGGAGTAAGGGAGGGATTTGGGGATATTAATTTAGCATATGTTGGGATGGTAAATTTTGTTAGAGGTGTGATTTTGGGATAGAGTGCTTTCCACTTTGTAGTAGAGAGAGAGTGGCACTCTTGTAAATACAAAAATGTATTTACTATTGGGTAGTCTACCATAACTAATGTGATTCAAAAATGGAAAAAATGGATTATATAGTAATAATGGAATATTAAAAGATCCAAAACACCATAATAAGTTCATTTTAATAATTTGGTTCCTTTACTTCTACGATTTCCCATTTTTTCATTTTTGTTTTTATTAAAGAATCATGTTTTATAATATAATTAATTTAATTATTAAGACTGAAATAAAGAGTGATTTATTTTTAAATATAGATAATCTTTATTATTAATATGATATAAAATTTATGATACATTATTCCCATTATTATTGGAAATTAATATTAAAACATTCTCCCATGACACACAAAAACACTACTTAAACTCGAACCATATTGACAAACTTTTTACAATATATGTATCAATATGTTAATTATAAAAGATAAATTGGTAAATTAATAGACTATATATAATATTCATTAAAAATAAATATAAAATAGAAAGAAATAATATTTTTATTAATTTTAAATCATTTAATAAAATTTCATTTATTATTTAATTAAAATAATGCCAATTTTGACATTATTTTTTAATGTTAATTTTTAAATTTCAATATAATTTGGAATTAAAATAAACTATATTTAAATTAGTCTAACATGAAATATTCATATATAGATATGTAATGAATATTATTCAACAAATAAACCTCACTTTTAATATTTATATTGCCGTATATTAATTTAATTATTTACTACGTAATAAATACATTGGTGATTCTTAATAAATTTAAGTAAATAAATCATATATATAAATTATTTATAAATTATTATGATAAAAATAACCCAATTATATCTCAAAATGAAATCTATAACTGAAAAAATAATGTTTTTTATATATCATGTTTTTTAAATGGTAAAGGTATGGAAAATTCAATTATTGCCTTTTTCCTTACAAAAACATTTATATGGGGAACCTTCTTTTAATAATATCCCAATAACCCCTAAATTTATAAAATCATGGTGATATGGTCTAATTATTTCAAACAAAGGATTGGGTACATGTATCTAGGACATTTTGGTCCTTTTGATTATGGTTTATTCCCCTGTTAAGCTTAATCATACATTAATCACCATAATTAATTTTAACCACATTCACTAATAATTTTAGTCAAAAATTATATTGTTCTTATTGGACCACAAATATCATACTAATTATAACCATTTATTTCATAATTTCAAAATTAAAATCACAGAAGTGGGAAAATTAAATTTAACACTAATCCCGCAGACGTGATGAAACAACGAGTTTTTAAAGTAGAAAAAATTCAAATGTTTATTAAGTGTTTATAATAATTTTTAATCTAAAATTGATTGTAATTAACATCATTGTATAAATTTATTTATAATTTATATAATGTGACTCTAAAATTAATCTAAAATTTAATTTATCAATAATAATTATTTAAACAAAAAGATGGGTTTTAACAAAAATGCAGTAGTTTTCAATACTCATCAAAAAATGATTTTTATGATAAAAATACACAAATATAACCGAAGTCAAATATTGAAATTAAAAATATATAAATAATGTTTATTTTACAAAATAAAATTCATAAAAGTTTGAAAATTGAGTTTTATAATAGTTTCTTCCTAAAAAGAAGGTAAAGCATGGTATTACGTGTGCTGCAGGCTAACACAATGTTTCATGTAATGAATGGTAAGATAAGTGTTGCATGTAGTGAAAGATCAACTTTATGTTCAATATATCACTAAAGAAACATATAATAATTAATTTTCAATGTTTATTTAAATGAATAATACCAAAAATATTAATTAATTTGAACAAATAAATTCCCAAAATCTTGGGGTGTTACACCGTACATGGTTGCTTTATTTACAATTCGAGTGGCACCCTCCAATTGTATTAGGACATGGGTCCTCATCTACTAGAGTGTAACCCTTTTTATGGTTTGGGTAATGTCCTCTAGGGATAACTTGAGTGGAACCTTCATTCTAGGAAAGAGAATGAGTCGTCTAGCAATCTGCTAAGAGCCACCCTCATGTTTTACCATGGCATTGGCCCTCTAACTAGATATTTTCCCCCTAGAAATTGAATGGTGTGGTGTGGCTTCACTTGTATGTTTTTTGTACAGATGCATGAGATTTTATGCATCGATGATGGACCATCAGAAGTAGTTGCATCTCTTTTCCTGGGATGGGCTGGGAGATCGAGAGACCCACTTCTGTAGTTTGCGATTCTTTGGTTTGAGAATATATATATACATATATATATATATATATATATTTGTACCAATGTTTTTGGATATGTACTCTCTTGACTTTGGATGACCATTAAATTGTCAATATATTCATATTGTGTCTCTAATTCCCCCATTTAACATTCATGGAATTCTATAAGGTTTATATATACTCTCCCATGTATGGGATATTCTCAAATGTGATGTGTATTATACAGATGACTGATAGGTTGGTAGTGACTATGGAGGAGTATAGGGATACTTGTAGGATTGTACCACTTATGGTGATTGGAGAATTTAGATCATGAGATGGGTCCTCTTAGTAGTTTTACATTCCAATTTTTTCATATAAGTTCATCTTTTCGGTTGGGTATGTATTTTTTAATTCACTTAAATGTTTACATATTCAGACACGTGTACATCCTAGAGGTTTTCAAAAGAATGATTATATTTTATATATTGAATTTTTTATTATTCCTATGCACTAAAACATTTATATGATCATGTGTGTCCATACATTAACATTGTGAAAGGTCCCACCATTAAGGATATGCCATTAAGAACTTGTCACCACCCCTAAAACTATGGAAGAGAGAATGGGTTAGTTACATCTTGAGACCCATTGGGTAATTTTGTGACATTTAAATACTTTATATGACATAATTGACCAATTTATTTGTCTCATATATAACAAAACTTCATATTTTGAGGTGGTGATTGAATTGTTCTACTAAACATGAAAAATATGAAAGAATTTGTAGAACTATAATAAAATATTATGTTTGATATTCTTGAATGAATAACTAGTGTACCAATCACCACAAAAGTTTTAGTATCCTCTTCAAAATTAGTGATATAATATTTACATTCCGGTTACCTTGGTGGTTTCTTTAACAGATTTTCTCGAAGAACCATTAGATTTGGGCATTGGCTTGCACAGTTCCAATGTTCTTCGTAGTTAAAGCATAGTACAACTAGAATAGTGTTCAATTAAACCATATTTTCCAAATTATCATTTTTGGATTTCTTTATTCCCCATCATCAATTATTTTCTTGTGCCCCTCCTTTCCACAAACAAAGAACCTTCTAGTTCCCCTTACACAGTTTCATGAATACTTCTACCCACACCATTCAAAAGTGGGATGGTTTGTTATCTTTCCCACATACTAGTTTTTTATTTCCCTCATGAAGATAATTTCATATTTCAATTAATTTCTCTTTTCCATGAGACAAATATGAATTACTAATAAACATATTAACATAAAGTGAACAATGAGAAATCTCTTTATAACTGTTAAAGTCTTAATTTTCTATTACTTTTCATAGATTCATTTTCAAACCAATAAATAATCACTTCTAATTTATTTTAGTGATGTTGAATAATCCAATATCATATCATATAATTATTGTAAATTTTTACTCATATTATTTAATAGACTCATCTTTGTTTTTCTTCAGACTAAGGAACACCTTTTCAATCTTAGGATGGAGAGTTTAGGGAAAATATTTATTAAAAAATATCTTGCTAAATTCAACCCATTTCAAGGTATAAATTTCATCCATATAATTTATGTTGTTTATAAGTGTCCACCAATCAGCTACCCCATCAAAACAATATACTTCTAGTATAACTTTATCTTCTTCTATGAATTGATGGACCTAGAATATATTCTTAATGGAGTTAATGCCTTATTCATTAAAGAGGGGGTTAGGAGATCCACTAAATATAGAAGGTCTTGGTTTCATAATGTATTATACCATAACATGATCATTCTTGGGAGAAGGTTTGAGTTCCACATGTTTTAAGTTATTATTCATAACATGATCCAAATCAACCTATATTATCATGATTTTTTGGTCTCCAATTCCCATCAGGATTGGCATCTCATTATTGAAATAGTAACATTTTCTATCACATTTATTATTTGGATATTTTCATCTATTTAACACCATTTTCTGAGAAAAGAAACATATAAAATTATAGGGCCTTCATATATAGCTAATTATCATATATGAAGGAAACTATGAACATAGTGGGATAAAATTATAGACATGACATATTTCCAAACTTGTGATTCCCAATATTTCCATATAGGTTATCCATGGTGATAAATTATCCCTAGGGTTATTATTGATGTTTTTAATACTAGAATCTAAAAATAACTAGACCATTCTTGGATACCAACTATTGAGACCCTATCCATTTTTAATTTTCATTACATGAATTTAATAATAATTATCCTTTAAATTCAAAAAAAGTATTAAAAATTCTACCATATTAGGAATACAATGTAATAATTAAAAATCTTGATCGCAGAATATAACATCATTTCTATAATGAAATCCAGATTAAATTCGAGATCCAACACCTACGTAATACTTAGACAAAAAAGGATGATCTAAAAATACTAGTAATGAAACAAACATAGGAATAAATCATTAAAATTAGTTATTAGTCCTAAAATGATGACATAAAAAGTAATGGAAAATGAATAAACATGTGGAATCATAATAAGTGGAAGATATGATCTTGTGATCATGGGAATATATGAATGTGTAAATAATATATAACATGACACAAATGAGTGTTGAAGATAACTTCCAAGACTATATAACATAGTAGACAACGTCCCATAATGGATTAGGTTTAATCACTCATCTCATACATGATGTCTCATGAGACTAATAATTGCCCAATTTATATAAGAGTTAGCTAGTAAAACCCATAATAACATGATCATGAATATGTGTTCTAAATAAAGAATAAAAGTATAAAATCAACAAAAGGGTTACCCATGGAAAAAATGTGTTTTGTAATCATGTCACAATGAATAACCAAAATGTGTATCCTAATGGTATCCTTGAAATAATATATTTAAATAAAAATTTGACACTAATAATGGTAACTGGTCAAATATTGTGATAAATTATGTCAAACTGAAGATAAAACATGTAAAAATAGTGGTTAGTTGTCTTTGTAAATGGGACTCTTTATAATGGTTTTAAGGAAAAGAATAAATCATATTTAAAGAGTATAATGGAATAATTGTTTTCCTAAAACTTGGATTTAACATAAATTATTTTCCCTGGGAAAATGAGGGATTTTATAAAAATATTTGTGTGATAAAATAGTTTATGTAGTCTATATTACATTGGGTAAGAAACATAAAATCCCCTTTAATATGGTTTTCTTAATAGAATTCATTTAGAAGGGAACCATTTAAAACACGTATCGTACCATAAAATAATGATGAATTTATATTTATAAATAATTCAAGAACATATAACAATAATATATAAGAATTAAATAAGAATAATGAAGAAATAAATTTGAGTAATGAGAGATAAAGTGTAACCAAAATGAAAGAATGGAGGTTCATAAATATCTCAGAACATATGTCGGAATGTGTTCAACACTTGAACTAAATTTCATGGTTAACAAAATTAGATTGATTAAATACCTAGTTCATAACATCTTATTCATGTATATTAATAATTATTAATTTATTATGATCATTTGTGGTCATTAAGATGAGCGATAATGTTCAATTTCATCATTCTGGAAGCATTCGTTTCATTCTTTCTTGGTCGCTTCACTTGTGTAAAATTATGGAAGTTATTTTCAAAAGGAAATATTTCTATAGAAGTTAAATTATATAGTATTAATTAACATATATATATTTAAATAATCCCAAATATGAAATTTCTGTCTAGTATGATGATTATTCATTTGATAAAGTGTTATTTATTAACGTTTTGTTTATTTTGGAATTTTTTCCAACCATTACGAATTTGTATCATTATATTTTATATAATGTCTACATATATTAGTTTTAGAACATGATACAAGATATAATATAGAAATTAAAATCTATTTTAACCATAATAATTATTTTATGACCATCCTTGAAAGTGGTAATGGAAAACTAAAACACTTCATCCATGAAGTCAGTGAACCGACATATCATGGATTCCAATTTAATATTTAGAATGAAAGTAGAATATAAGGGATTTGATGATGGATAATTATTTAAAATAGTAAAATTATGGTATATATATGAATGTTTTTATTGATTATTATTTGGATACAGGAGGTGAGGAGAGGAGAATAAAAAAAGAAATTAAAAAAGAAGGATTGGGAATTTTATCTCTAGAATGTTGCCTCCTTGAGAACCTCCATAAGGCACATGGGTTTGGAATTTTTTCTATTCCAACTACTCAAGGATGTGGGGAAGGGTCTTGGGGAGGTAATTGGTTAGATTATTGACATTATTCAAGGATTATAAGCTGTGAGGAGAGGGGTTGGTGGGGGGTTATATTTATAGGAGAGGGGTGTTTTTTGTTATTATACTCATTAGCTTATTATTCTGGTTCAAGACTATAAATAGTGTTTATTACTATTAATAAATAATATAAATAGTTAAAAATAGTTATTACCAGCAGGTTCTATAATTATTATTTTATCATCCATGACTCAAAAACTATTACATTGTTAGATACAAAAAATTTATGTATTTCACTGTTCTCTAAAAATTCATAAATTTTAGAACAATCCCCAAATTTCACACTTATACTTTTTGGAAATATAGATTTCATAAATAAAAATAAGTTTATGAATATAATTTTCGAAATATGAAAATTTTAACTTTAAAATATAATCATCATTTATTCAAGAAATACATGTTTTAATACTATAATCAATTTTTTGACCATTTGAAAAATTATTTATGGTCTCATAGAATTATATTATAGTTATATTAAAAAAAATTAATTTTTGAAAATTAATTTATGATTTTTTTTATTATTTAATTATAAAATTAAATATAAATATTTATGTTTTACAAAAAAAATACCAACACTTAATTTACCATTTTTAAGAAACATATTTACAAATACCATGATATATATATATATATTAAATATTCAGTTAAAATATTCATAAATACTTTTCATACATTCATCGGTAATGTTAGTATTATATAAACCATATCAGTATTCCAAATGTACAAATTAGTATTCCAATTGTCGAGTTATTATTACAATGGTATAGGTTCCCTAATTTCAATAAATACCACTTATTTTGTTTACTCATCATTAACAACTATTTTATCATATTATTATATTAAAATAAATCATTAAAACAATTATATTATTATAATCTTCATTTTTTATTTCTACAAATTTCATTGTGAGTACAGTCATTCTAGTGGATCGAGCAAATAAAAAAAATTGTTATCATTTTTTTCTATTTATTGTCCTTATATAATATTTGGAATTATTATTGGATAATTTTCAAATTAATGTATCATTATTCATTTATAAGAATAATATATTTGTTATGTGTTTTATAATTATAATGGAAAATCAATTGATAAAATTTTGGGTCGTTTCATGGATCACGTGATATTCATAGCCTAGAAGAAAATAGTCATCAAGTTAAATGATAGAAATAATTAAAAAAAATTCCCAGCATCAAACCACAAGTCCAAACATAACAACCAATATTTATTAAATTCACTCTATCTAGAAATAGTGGCCTCAAAACATATAGATCACCTAGCCCCAAGACAACATGACAGTCCACTATAATGAAGAGGAGCTAAATAGTGGCAACTGACCAATAGGAAAGAAGGAAGACCATAATATTACATCAAAGAACCCAGTAAAGTAACATTAACCACTAATGGATTCTAGTACTCCAATAACATGATATAAATTGGAGGTATGGACATAAATTATAACCAATGAGATCCAATAATGGTCTTAAAAATTTCATAGAATAAAATGGGGTACCTAATATGAAGCTTTAATGTAAAACATCCAAATTAGGCCTAAAATACATTCCTGATCATGACAGAATCAAAGGGTTAAAAATCCATATATCCTAGGTTTACTACTATTCTAGGATGAGGTTTTACTCATCTATATCATTTGATAACTCCCAAAATCCTCAAAAAAGTAACCAATCATCAAAGGTGAGCACCTAATAAATTTTATGGGACATCATCTTAGCCAATAACATCCATATATCACCTATCAAATGAAAGACTTCAGTATTAATAATCTATATCATACCATCCATTTCTTAATACACATGGATTATTTTCATGTACCCCACATATACATTTCTCATGTATCATACACTGCCATGTGCCACCTATATATGACATCCATCCAAGCAACTGGCCATAACTTTGGAGGTCCAACATGTGTTATACAAAGAAAAAAACCTGACAATACTGACAATCTACTCAAAATTAAAAATAATTAATATACTATAAGTAGTTTAAGAATACATTCCATGCAATCAAATTTTCATAATGATAATACCCCTAAACATTTCCAAAAAACACCTGATTTTCCAAAAATAAAAGGTGAAAACCACCCTCATGGAATTCCAAAAAAACATATATAAGTCTTTAAAAGAAAAAAAAACTCATATATAGGGAGGTTGTGGGAAATAAAAAAAGGGAATAAATCAAAGAGAAATTTCAAAATCATCATTCTCAAATCTACACAACAGATCCACTAAATCCTAATACAGATCCCTAGATGATGGAAAGTGTGATGTCCTCTTCTTCAACCTCTGTTATATCTTGTTCATTCCAAAAGGGAGAACACATACCCTCAATGATAATGAGTATTTTAAAATATTTAAGGACATAATGTGGAAAATAATGAAAAAATCAATCCATATAATATAGAACGAAACTCCCGACAAATGATTCAGAACTAAAAGAGAGTTTATTATAATACTAGGTTAAATTGATCATTCTATACTAAACCAAAATGTTGAATTCTAAATATGATATACCATTATAGATATGTCACTATTATCATATTCCTTATTAACTAATATTTTATAAATTTAATATCTAACAATTTGTTAAAATATTTGTCGCTCAAAATTCCAAAAGACGCTTTTTATAGGAAAAACTAACCATTCAAAAAAAATTGATCTTTATGAAAATTATTATCAAATAATCTACTGTGGGAAATTCCCATATTTTCCCTTCAAATCACCTTGTAATAAAATTTAAAATTTCCCCTAGATTTCTAAAACTATAATGGTGTTGTTACTTACAAACACCCCCACCATAATTCATATCTTCCATAAGAGGATTCGTTGGCTGACAAATAACCAAACTTCAACATCAAACACTGTTACATATAACACTTATTTAATCATCTGCAGACCAATATCACAATTCCCTTTCCTCATAAAATGTGATGGCCATTCATCCCGGACCAATAATACACTACAAACCATAGGGATATCTATATCTTCATTCCATGACTAAAGATATAATCCCCAAGGAACACACACAATTTATTACCCTACATAATTGATGGATTTGGGTAACTCACTCACACATGAGAGATTACCCAAAACACCAACCCCTATCCTATTTTGGAACTACAAAAATGACACACTCTATGATAAAAATCCAACATAAAATGAGGATCATGGCCCCAATATACAATGGTTTTTACCACATTACATATATTTCCACATTCTATTTATCATGGGTTGACCATGACATTTCCCCCACAACTACAACTATCATCTATGATAGAAATTACAATAGGTATGACTAGATTACACATTCCATCAAGTGATGATCTTCTTAGACTCACATAAGGCTAATAATTTCATGCCCCCACACAACCTGAATGAAAAATTGGACCCCCACTAAAACAAAAAACACTCCAACAAACCCATCCTAGATAACTAACACCACTAATAATATTTTCTTTGGAAATCAATAATAATATTTTAAAACACCATTGAGAATCCTAAAAAAACAAATAACTCTATACAATACCAAGATAACCACATATTTTTTTAATACAAAATAACCATTAAAAACTTAAAAATATAAATAAGATCCCACAATGCAGCCAGAGGCACAACCATAACAAAGAAAACATGTCCATCAATCAAACCAAATATTTCCTTTTGATAGACTTGTAAAAAAACAATCACTATAAACTCACAACATCTCACGTTCAATGAAACCATAGTATTAGGTAAACATAATCTTGATAAAAAAACTATTAGTCACCCTTTCACTCATATACCCACCATGATAGTGTTCAAGTACCCCACCTATCCACTAGAGTCTCTATGAATTCGTCAATGAGGGGACAATATTTTCATTACAAAGTAAGCTCTCACCAGAATATCCACATGACATGCCAAAACATGAAATTACTTATGGTTCAGTTAAATATAAGTATACTAAAAATGATAATGTAGATGCAACATATATGTTATTATGGGAACTTTTGACAACTGAAACACAAACATCTGTGAAAAATCACACACAAGGGAATGTCAGTTAAACCATATTTTGTTACAATGATTCATGTATATAGGCTTCTTTCCCATTGTCCAATCTCCCAAAAAACTATAATTAATCACAAATCCTGAAATCTATGTGCATCACACAAGAAAAAATAGGGAATTTTTTAATCAAAAAACATTATCATTAAACCCATACCAAGATAACCTTGTCTTCCTAGAAGGGATCCTTTTAACTTTATAAATCCCATATCTAAGGCAACGAAACCTCAATCATACTCTCTGACAAAAAACATATAATCAAACCAACACCTTGACTGTAATTCCCCCACAACATCACCATTCCAAACAATGCATCATCAAAGGACCCATATATATATATAAAACACTACTCAATGATACCAACCATACTCGACAACCTCATGGTTTCATCATTCCCTACATATCAATATGAACTAATCCTCAACAAAATGATTTGTGAAACCCATTCAATAAAATACATTAACCTAAATTCAAGGAACACTGTCAAAGATCCCAAACTGAATTCCCATGGATTCCTTATTACATTAATAATAATAGTATCCTTACCCTAACTCACGAATCACACCACAACTCAGTTCCCCCATGGGGGATCTAAAAAATATCTTTAATGGAACTCTCTTACAAACTAAAAACAACCTATAACATATCTTAAATGGTATCAAAATGAAATAACATATTCAACATAATGAACTATACGGTATAAATCCATGATTGGATTTGTTCAATTTATAATTTATTCACTTTTTAAAATTAACTAGATAATCACATCGAAGGGGAGAGTACATAGTGTGTACAACATATACAAGATATTTACCCCCAACAATCAAACCTAGTTGTGTACAACTTCGTAACCTTTCATGTACATACAATGTCAATAGTGTGACTCCCAAAAACATGTCATGAAATAAATATGGTTTACTTTTTCATGAACCACACATGGTGTTAGCCCTGGTAAACGCCATGTATTTTGGTCAGGTACCACAGGAATGCTTAGTTTGTGTATCCTATATGGTCTTCTTCCACCCAAATGGGTTATCCTTCTAAGCACTGAGAAACAGCCTAAGTGTTCCTATATGGTGTATACCGAACATACATTTCATATGAACCTCTCCTTTTATCATGAATTGAAAAATAATTGTACATGGTATGTAGTTAATGAAAACATATCATGTTATTCTATTTTCACAAACAAAAAACGCCTTAAAATGCACCAAAACAATCGAATCATCCAAAAAACCCCTAAAATACAAAAAATTGGTTATAAATAACACATATAAGGATTAAAAACAACAAAACCTACATTTAGTGACCATAATGGAAGAAAAAATAAAATACATACCTTAGAAAGAAAATTGTTAAGCTTTGAGATCGTATTTATGACATGTAGCCGTCGTTTCCTCATATAGAGTCTAGGATGAAACGT
Organism: Viscum album; assembly: GCA_963277665.1. Lineage (NCBI taxonomy): Eukaryota > Viridiplantae > Streptophyta > Magnoliopsida > Santalales > Viscaceae > Viscum > Viscum album. Next base: position 429,539,902 of record OY728123.1, on the reverse strand, counting down.
GGTGTAATTCCATATAACCCTCACTCTAATAAATTTTAACTATTCCAATGGAAAGAGACCATAGAATTTATTTTTATGGGGAATATAAAAATTTTTATGACATAATAAGATGGAAATGAAAGAAAAACTTAAATAAAATGAAAATAAAATTCATAGAAATTTAAAACCAAATCTTCAAATCCCGAAGTGAATTTTTACCTCACCTAGAAAATCCCCCAAATTCATAGAACAACCAAAGAATAATAAATCAATATTTGAGAAGTATTTTATGACATATAACCATTCATATATGAAAAATTAATTAATTTTTAATTAATTAAACATCAAATATTCCGTGAAAATTTGACAGTATTTAATTTCTACCAAACTCCTTCACTAGTGTAAAAAAACATTTTGAGACCAAATTAGAGGTTTAATGTTATTTCTTGATCATCTCAATCAAGAAATTATGACTTTATCCCTCTAAAATATAATCAAAAAAATTCAAATTTGTTCTTATTTTCTTAAGATGTAATGACATAGTTCATTAAAACTGGTGTTAATAACATATGGAATGTCTTCAAGAATCCATGACTGTGAAAAAATTAAAATTATTTTTGACCTTATATGAGATATATATATATATTATGTGTCAAATATTATAGGGTGTAATAAGATATTTAAATTTATTTTAGTAATCATATATAGATAGCGTAATATGAAATGAATAATGGATTAGTCAGTTTGTTGAAAATACATATAAAATTTATATTTTGATAATTAAATTTGGTTATGGTATTTATTTCTCATGGAAGAGTGTTGAAACTCCTTTTTGTCACATTGTCTAAAAGAATGGAAAGGGAAATGACTTAGCACAAATTGATTCATCCTTTGAAGAAAACATCAAAAATTGAAAAAGTCATGAACAAAAGATCAAGAGCACATGTGCCACGCAAGTTATATCACTGTCGCGCAAGCATACTTGCGCGACGCATGATGGTCACGCAAGTGACTTGCGCGACCTAAGTGATAACCGCCCGGGGTCTTCTCCTGCCTATATATAGACCATGTGGGCCCCCCATTCGAGAGAGGATTTTTTTTCCAGAAACCCAGATTTGAGCTCTCGGCGCCCTAGTCCTTTCTCAAAGCCTCTGAAGCACTTCTAAGGTAATTTCTTAGCTAGAACGGAAGATCTAAAGAGGGGGAGGAAGGAATAAGTGTTGAAACTCATCAACACTTGTGCGCCTGAGTGGACAACCCTTATGGGAAAAGGCCACACTTGCATGTCGCCTTACTCATTCAATAGAACTTGCGCGCCCCTCTTCTGGAAGAACCTCAGGAGGATTCTAAAGGCTTTAATCAAGAGTCTCTCAAGTATTACCCTGATAGTTAAAACGTCGCACAATTACCCCATATGTCACGCAGGAATACCCGCGCGTCCAGGATTTGCGCGCCCATGCAGTACCTATGCGCCTTCCAGGACTTGCGCGCCCCGTCCTTTTTGGGTACCCTTCTTGCCTATTTCACCCCTCTTATGCTATTCCATCTTTCCTATTCAAGATTCAGTCTTCAAGACACTATTCAAAGCCATTTGTGGCATGATATCTTGATGTGAATTCCTTATCTGAAAGGAATTATATTGAAAATATCTTAAAACCAAGTGATTTACAAATCGTTATGTCCCTAAAGATTGAGATTTCATTCATTCAACCTCATAATTTAAGATGAGAGATCCCCTAACCTGGGCCTCATTTTCAAGAATAAGCCCCAGTGATAATTCTCAAATCTGGGCATCATCTTTAGGAGTAAGCCCCAGTCATCATTCTCAAATATGAGCATGCTCCTTAGGAGAAAGCCCCAGTCATCATTCTCAAATCCGGGCATCCTCATTAGGAGTAAGCCCCAAGTCCTCATTTACTTGGGATTCCTTTTCAGGAATAATCCCCAGTCCCCTAATTTGGGCATCATCTTCAAGAGTAAGCCCCAAATCCCTTATTTTTTTAAGACTCTTAACCTGGGCCTCCTTTTTAGGAGTAAGCCCCAGTCATAATTATCTTAACCAGTCCCAATTTACCTTTGATCTGGGATTCCTTTTCCGGAGTAAAACCCAAATCATAAGTCCTATCCTAATTTGGGCCTCCCTTTCAGGATTAAGCCCCAAGTTAGAGATTTCAAAATCTCCATAAACCACATATACCTTTATTGACCATGCTCCAGGATTTCTTCCCTAAATTAAATCCTAAACTTTAATTTATCTGGGTAGTCATACATACATAAGCCCCACATTATTTCTTTTGATTGCATCTTTCATGGCAAAATTGTTTAATTTTTTACCAATACCTCTTGTTTCTCACACCGATCATGACTTACGTGAGCTTAGAGTGTAAAAGTAATTATGAAAACCTTCTTTGAGACATCAATCATAAAAATCATACTCCCTTACTTGAATTACGTGGGTTCTGATTCCTTTTATAAACAATGGATACGTAGGTATCCCGTTTGCGGGTTCGATCCCAACTCTAAAATAATCCATGTCCTTCTGAATGACAATAAACTTCACGTACCCCACTAAGTGGCTTTAAAACCCGCATGGTCATCATAATGACCAAGAGACTTCTATATAAATATGTCGAAGGGTACAATTGACCAATAATATATAATAAATATAGATGATTCTTTATCGATGAAGAACCACGAATACATATAATAGATTCTCTAAATTTCCTACATACCGATCATTGATTGTCAGATCTAAAGGAAAAATTATTTTATACTTGGTAATGTAATAAGGATTCACGAACATAACTTAAATCTATAAAGTGAGTCCTAGAGTAGACAATAATTCCCCTCAAAAAGGTGTGATGAGACCGAACTCCCATCCTCTCGACCAATGAAAATTCCTAAGCCTCATCAGTCCATGACTAATGAGCACCTACCTTTGGAAAGTAGGTCCGAATGGACGTGGAATCATTGGATGTTTCTGGTTCTATGAACAAACCCGTTAGAAACCGATCAGAACGTTTGAACCTCCCATCAAAGGTGGTCATCCCCGAAATATGAGGGAAACAAAAATGGTGAACCCGACGTGAATACTTAACCAAGATAAAATAATGATTTACCCATTTGTTAGGCCCCTATTTAAAACTCAGTGAGAGGGCCAACAAAAAAAATCATTGACAAATGTGCTTATCCAAAAGATGTAGTGGATGAATTTATCTTGATTACGTCTGTTATATCAGACATGCACTCTTTTCCAAGATCTTCTGCATTTCTAGAATGGCTGCTCTCAAGTTCACACCTGTGAATATAGCTGCTGCAAATGCCACTGCTGCTACTCCTGCTAGATCATCATAAATTCTAAGGATGATATCACCTACTCAGCGTCTTCAACGCGGGGTATAAAACGAGCTGGTTAAGGAGTACCGTCAACACAGTACCATCCCAACTCTGGAGGCTGCCTGACAATCCCTCCAAGTGAACAACTCACATCGGTCGTCTGGACAACGACGACCAGTGATCAAAAAGCAGGCAGTGATGACTACCGTCTCTAACCGTTTCGGATCGTTTTCCCCAGAACGCAATCACCATTCGCTCCCTTATTTTGGGGAGGTGAATGAGCAGGTCCCTCAAGACCTTAATTCAAACAAATAGGAGTCCTTCCTGAGGGCTCCCACCAACAATCGCTGCCAGAGTCGTGTGGCAGTGCGCCCTCAACATGATGTGGGTACCGACTTCAGTCGTTCAGCTCAGGTTCCTCAAACCCGAGCTAGCAAGACGAACCACCAGAGGTAGAATCCGGTCAACAGTGAGAAGGTTCTCATCTCTGCCTTCTCCGGAGAAGTCCACCAACCTAACTTGGTGTCAAGCAACGAGCAGGCACATACACCTGCCCGTTTTAATTCTGATGTCCAGCAGACTCGTCTGGTAGCATCACGCCAATCCCACCAGGCAATTCCGGCGGAGTACTATAGGCAGGAACATACACCTGTCTATACATCATCTGCTAGTCAGCAGGCTCGCTGACTACATATGATGGATCTCGTCAACTAAATTTGGCGAAGTGCAATCAGCAGGCACATACACCTGCTGGTATTAATCAAGCCTACCAGCAGTCTCACTTGGTAGCATTCGAAGAAGTTAGTCAGAAAGCCCCAACAACAGATAGGAGGCAGACTCAACTCTCTACCCCCACACTTGAGTACTATCAGGGTTCACTAATAGGAAAAGGAGGACAAGAGCAGGCACATACACCTACTCCAAGCCCGGAATGGACGTATATTCCCATTCCGGCAGCTGAAGTCACCAAGCTTATTCTATCAATGGTGAAAGAGCATAAGAAAATCCATGCTCATATTCTAGATGCCTGCCAGGATATTATAACAACTTCAGCGACATCTCAGGGAAAGACACATAAATATATCCCTACCAGTGGAGTGACACATCAACAATTTGCTCCAGAACAGACACACACATCTGTTCCAGTCCAAGAGGGTTGTGGGGCATACTCCCCCATATCATACAGACATCCAAGTCAGGCACATACACCTGATTTGAGTAGAGATCGTCAGCCTAACCTGGCCATCTTTCCTGATCAGGCATATACACCTGCTCAGAGTAGCCACTTTCATCAAAAATTGGTTTCCAAGGCGATTAAGAAGGAGTCTAAGAAAAAGACCCGCCCAGCACAGTCAGGAGATCAAGATCCAATATTTAATAAGTCCTTGCTCGATGCTGGAGTTCTTAAAGACCTCATAACATTATCTGTTGAAATTCAAGATTCTACTCCCTCATTTCCCAATAGTTTGAACATTAATTCCGAAGGTCTTCAACAGACACTTCCTCATGAAGGCTTGCTTCATGACCATTCGGTCGATCTTGAAGTTTCATCTTTAGATGAGAGCCACATAAACCCTCTGTGTGGTCAGAAGACCAAGGAGGAAGATATCTTATCTTTTTTTGTAACCCATTATGGTGGTCCTCCCCATGATGATGAATTTCTCTGCGAATGTCCTCTCCGTAGTAGTAATGCACATTGCCCAGAAAATTCTCCAGTGTACAAAGTAGTGCCGAAAAATCCCTCTTATCTTAAGGCACTTTAAAATGCGAAACTAGTTTTGTCTGAAGCTTCATCGCCAGCAGGTGAAATACTTTCTCAATCAGAAGATAGCCCAGGGTGTAGGTCATTCTACAAACCACCCCTAAGTCATGCATCTTCTAGTTTGATCAATGATTTCTCTATCAATCCTGTTGAATCCAATAAAGCAACAAGGAAACACCAACTCTGGTCAAATAAAGTAGAAGAATCTTCATCAAATGAAAAAGAGGAAATTCTGAACATGAGAAAACAAATGGTGAAAGGTGAAGTGCCAGTCATGTTTTGGCCTTTGGCTGACTCTCAGTATAATATTCCAGAAATGTTGACAGAAGATGAAATTCATGATATTCGTCTCAACATATGGAAAACTCATTGTCAGTTGAAATAAAAGTATTATCTTATGATGAATATGAAAATCAACTTAAGATAATAGAAGGGTTACAACGTCAGATTTATTTGGCGTCTCTATCAGTCTTCCGATATCCAAAGGAAGAAAAGCAGGAGAGAGCCATTCAACATTCATGCCTTGGCGCACTAAGAAGATTGCATCAGTTAATTGCCAATGCCCCATCTGGTATTCGTGTTAGAAGATGGTGTGTTCATAGAGCACTTCATTTCATGGTGCTCTCTAGTCAGCAAAGTCCACCGAAAATGGTCTCATGCAATGTTATTGCCCATAACCGGCCACAGTCAATTGGATTTGTTTGTAATCAAAAGCTTTCCCAAGGACAGGCTTCAACTAGTTCCTCTCAAAATAAAGATTACAGAGAACAAGTTGTTGAATTACTCTTGCATAAAGCAAACTGGAATATTTAACAGGCCTCTCGTTTGGAGCAAGCATGTCACCAAGTGACAGAAGTGTCAGAAATCATCCAATGGTCTTTTCAACCGGATGATAAAAGTGGATACAGGTTAATGCATCCAGCTAATTTCTGGACTAAGGTTCGCAAGATCAGGAGGACTTTCAAGAAAGTCTCAAACATATCATGTCAAGAACCACCTCAGCTCGCCAGACTGGGGACTCTTTTAAACCAACCCTCAGAATCAACAAATAGGATTCGAGGAATTGAGCGAGAATAGCAGGAACAGCCCCAGTCCACTGGACTGCGGACTTTTTCAAATCATCAATCCCCTCCTCAGAGAAATCCAGGCTTTCCTCGATTGGGGAAGAAACCTCAAGAGGAATGAAGAGCCAAATTATCAGGAGATTCCCTCCAAATTACGGTTCTTCAAGAAGTTACTAAGGGATCGAATCAACAAAAGGCAATGTCTCATCAAAGACATGGAAGAAGAGAATATCACAGAAATGCTGATAGAAGGGATGTGATGAGTTATGCATCAATCAATGTCATCAATGCTGTTGTTTCTGATCCACCAGATGAGGCTCACTCAGGGGATTCAGATGAAGAGGTTCCTAGTCAAGAAGATGTATGCACCGACACAAATGAAGAAGGTGTGCATACATGAAGTGAAAGGATTACTCAGAACCTAGGTAATCCTTTGAGTAACCCACTTCCCCCTCTCCGAAAAGGATCCAACAAAGGAAAGGGAAGGAACCAGGTTACATATCCTTCCTCTGGAGAAGGTCAATAGCTCTCACTAGAGCAAAGGTTTGCACAACAGGAGGAACAAATGAAGGAATTAAGAAGGTTGAATGCAGAAGTACTTCAGATTAGTCTTCTTCTTAAGCATGCTGGAGTCAGTCATCCAAAGTAATCTGTTATAGCTACTGAGATGGATCAAGAATATAATCCTCTCTCAGTACACACTAACAGGTCTAATCCTATGGGTCAAGTGCAGTAACAGTTGGCAGTGCTACCATCAGTCGCAGCACCAATTGCCACATCTGTCTAAGCTCCAGTCATTGCACCTACCCAAGTCCAAGTTCAACCGGATGTTTCTCAAAAGTTAATAACTTCTATTGATTTATTAACAGCTTGGTTAGAAACTATGGAAGGGAAACTTGAGAAATTTCAACCAGAAAAAGAAAGTTTACCCTGAATGGGTAGATTCAATTTCTCCTCCATCCAGTTTTGGGAACCCTGTATTCCTTATTTTCAATGGATCAGGCGATCCTGAACAATATTTGATGCATTATGTGTCTTGTTGTGATCCTATGATGGGAACTCCGGAGCAGCAAGAAGCAGTGAAACTCAGATGCTTCGTCCGAACCTTGCAAGGACCAGCTTTTGTTTGGTATACAAGCTTGCAATCACGGTCAATTACCAGATGGGAGGATCTTCGCCAAAAATTCCTCCTTTAGTTCAGCTCAACTTTGCCAAAGACAACAATTTTTGATCTTACAAACTGTAAGAAAATGTATAATGAAAGGGTCTCTGATTTCATTGCTCTATGGAAGGGATTAACATATTCATTGAGTTTAGCACTCCCTCAAAAAGAATTGTTGCCAATCTCTGTGGAACATCTGCATGACGAATTATACACACCATTAATCCCTGTGAAATACACAGGAGGGTTTTGAGACCTTACTTCAATCTCTCAGCAGATTGAAGATTCCCTCATACAGGCTAAGGCTAAATCTCGTGTAATTCCATCATCTCCAGGAAGCAGAATGGGTAAAGCAGAAACTGCTATAGTTATGCTTAAACATGCACCTGTACCTGTTTCTACCTCAAAACCTTCATCTTCTCAAAGGGCTCCACCTTTTGAGCTCCAACAACAAAGGCCTTTTCATCCAGATGATAAAAAAGATGAAAGACGAAAACAATTTGATGATCTGAAGAGAAAAACATACTCTTTCCGAAATGAACAAGTTCCTGGTTATTTCATTTCGGCTCTGGAAAACAATTTGGTTCAATTTCCAATACCCAAGAGTCCAAACAAGAATGGAGATTGAGACCGTCCTAATTATTTCCCTTTTCATCAAATATTGGGGCATCCCATCCAGGAGTGTTTCATATTCAAATACCTCCTGCAAATGATGGTCGACTCGGGACAAGTCACATTGAAAGGATCCTCAGCCCAGGTAGTATGTGTCACTGCTACAGTTTCAGAGGAGGAAGGTGAATGGCCAGAAGTCAAAAGAAAAAATGCACATAAGTATGATTATTGGATGGTCAGAAAGACAATCTATCGAACTCATGCTATTTTTTGAACACAATTAAAGAAACCAATTATGTCTTCTACCATGAATGTTGCGGAAAAAACCTCTTCGTTAGAGGGAATGTCCTCAATGAAATGACATGATTCAAAGAAAGAAAAAGAATCAGAAGAAGATGACTATGTGTCAAAGCCTAAGTTGTCTTTGAATTTGGTGGACTTCATTCCATCTACTTCAAAGCCATGGGAACCACCCCACCAAACGGCATAGCCTAAACAGGCTAATCATGGAGAGTCTTCATCAGACGAAGAGTTAATCTTTGGTTCTGTTAATATGATTCAATTAATAGATCCATATTCCAGTCGAATTTTCAATTTCAATGAGCCTGAATTCCCTGTATCAAACAGAGGAATCAGAAAAATCTCCAGGGGCTCCGGATACAAGGGAATATGTGGATCTTTCAGGAGCCACTATTCTAATTCTACCCCTGCTGGAACTGTGTACGCGGAAGAAACTCGTGGTAGAGCCTTTCAGCGAGCTCAGCAAGAACAAGTATGTTCTTCTACCAATAGTAAATTCAGTCCTAGAATAGTTATTTTGGAAGACCGGTTGAAGGTTCCATCTTCTTCCTCTCAGAATGTAAATGGATCTAATCGGTCTAATTTTCCAAAACCAGGCCAACTCCTATCCCAATACAAGATGCATAAACTTCCAATGAATCTGCTTCCAAGGTACCTTCTAAACCACGTATTCCTATTGGGAAACGCAGACCTCTGTATCAAAATTATGATATATTGAAATACTTGGCCCAAGTTCCAGCCAAGTTATCAATTTTGTATGCTCTGAATCTGTCAAAAGATCTTCGGGAAGCACTCATCGAGGCTTTGTCCAGCCCTCAGGAGTTTGAAATTGAAATTGTTGCAGCTGAAGTCTATCACATAGAGAATAATCCTGCAGAATGCCATGCAATAATATCTTTTACTAATGAAGATGAAGATGATGTTGTGCATGGACATATTATACCATTGTACCTATCTAGAAAGGTCAATGACGTGGATGTTCGAAGAGTTTTCATTGAAAATTGTTCAAGAGTCAACCTCATGCCCATTCGTACACTTCGTCGATTGGGCCTCACGGAATCAGGTATATATCCTTCTACCATGATGTTAGAACGATATGATAAAAATGAACAAGAACCACTGGGTGAGATTACACTCAGAACTCAGTTTGGAGATCTTGTATCCAAGTCAGATTTCGTGGTTTTTGATCAAGACTCAGCCTTCAACATCTTTCTTGGAAGACCCTCGCTACATCAACATGCGGTTATCCCTTCATCATACCATCAATGTCTCAAATATTGTTCCGATGGTCATGTTGGGACATTGTATGGTGATAAGTCCATGTTCAAGACATGTGAGTCTCAATACATTGAGGCAGAATTCTACCACATGATGCAAAGGGAGAAATCCATAACAAAGGAGATTACCAAAGTTAATGCTTCATATGGTTTGGAAAAAATTCCAGTAAATCCATTTACACATGTGATTACAGATTATGTGTTTCCTATCAGTCAAATTGACAAGATAGACCCAAATAAAAATACTCTTATGGAAAGATCCATAATTTCAATTACGGCAATCGAGCCAGACAACATGGGAGAAATTGGTAATCTACCAAGCAGTGATGAAAGCACAAATGGTGACATCATTATTTCATCTGCTGAAATCCATCAAGTCTATGCTTCGCCAATTTTTCCAGAAGAAGTTATAGCAACATCAGAGGTGAACAATGATGTCGATTCTCAATCCATCATCTCCTCTTTATTACCAAAAGAAGACCCTTCATCATCAAGCAGGTCAGAAATGGAAGCTTCTTCTTCAAGATATGAAAATTTTGACATCTCTTCGGATCATGAGAATTCTACTTTATCATATACTTTTCAAGTAGAAAAGGAAGAAATAACACATGATGAAGAAGAAGAGGAAGATGTCAGAGATGCTACTCCAACATTTGAAGAGGGTATCTCTTCCCCAGTGGATGAGCTTAGAGAAATAAATCTGGGTACAAAAGAAGATCCACGCCCCACATTAATCAGTGCGGCCATGACTCTTGAAGATCAAGAGATGTATATTTCTTTTCAAAAGAAAAATAGAGATATATTTGCTTGGAACTATATAGAAATTCTCTGGCTTGATCTTGATGTTTCTACTCATCATTTGGGTTTACCAGAAGAACATCGAGGATTTAAGCAAGCCGCGAGAAGAACACACCCAACTTATGCTTCCACAATTGAAGCTGAAGTGGATAATATTATCAAAGCTAACTTTGTCAGAGAAGTTCAATATCCCAAATGGTTGGCTAATATTGTCCCTGTAATGAAAAAGAACAGACAAATTAGAGTTTTCATCAATTTCAGAGATCTTAATCGGCATTGTCCTAAGGATGATTTCCCAGTTCTGATTACAGAACTTCTAATTGATGCAACAGCTGGATATGAAGCACTTTCCTTCATGGATGGATATTCCAGATATAATTACATCAGAATGGACCCAGAGGATGGGGAATCTACAGCCTTCAGAGACCCTCATGGTGTGTTTTTCTACCAGGTAATTCCCTTTGGATTAAAGAATGCAGGTGCAACTTATCATCATGTCATGCATCGTATCTTCAAACCCTTCTTAGGGAAGTTTTTTGAATGATATGTAGATGATTTGGTAGTTAAAATCCAAATAACGTTCTAGTCACTTGGCTGATTTGTAAGTCATATTCTGCAAGCTTCTACAACATAATTTGAAGATGAACCCCTTAAAATGTGCTTTTGGGGTAACCTCAGGAAAATTTCTCGGTTTTTTTGTACGCCATCTTGGTATTGAAGTCGATCCGGAGAAGACCAAGTCAATCCTTGGTATGTCACCTCATCAAAATTTGAAGGAATTAAGAGGACTTCAGGGACACTTAGCCTATATTCGGCGTTTCATCACCAATTTGGCAGGCAAAAGTTTACCCTTCACCAAATTGATGAAGAAGGGAGTCACTTACCAGTGGACTGAAGAATGTCAAGAAGCAATTTATATTCTCAAGAAATACCTCTTTAATCCACCAGTACTCATGCCACCTGTTGAAGGAAGACCACTTATCCTCTACATGACATCTTTAGAGTGATCATTGTGTGCCTTTATTTCTCAAAAGAATGATGCTGGGAATGAAAACAGTATCTACTATCTCAGTCGAACTATGCTTGAAGCAGAAACCCGGTATTCAAGTATTGAGAAGTGCTTCCTGGCATTAATATTTGCAGTTCAGAAGTTGAGACATTACCTACAACATCATGAGGTCCAATTGGTATCTCTCAATAACCCACTCAAATTTATCCTTAGTCATCCAATGCTTACAGGACGTCTGGCAAGGTGGGCAGTTATTTTGCAGCAATTCGACATTCAGTATGTGTCTCAAAAAGAGATAAAGGGCCATGCTCTGGATGATTTCCTGGCTGAACACCCTTCAGTAGAAGATACATCTTCATATATTGAACTCCATGATGAAGAAGTCTTCTCTATTCAAGAAAGTCCTCAGGCATGGGAAATGTATTTTGATGGTGCTTCCCGAAGTCCAATAGTGATGAAAATGGAAAATCCTAAATTCAAAAAAGTTGGCTTAGGAATTTTGCTCATTTCTCCTGGAAAGGTAGTGTTACCTTGCTCCTTATTATGGGAAGGTGGAACCAATAATGAAGTAGAATACCAATCTCTCATCATAGGCTTGTAATTAGCGCTTCAAGCACAAGTGAATCACATAAAGGTGAAAGGTGATTCAAACCTGGTAATCAAACAAGTCAATGGGGATTATGCCATCAGAAAAATATAAACTAATCCATTTGTATGATTACGTCTGAGAGTTAATGGCAGAATTCCATTTGGAACTGACATTTTATTATTTCCCAAGATCACAAAATGCTCAAGCTGTTGCATTGGCTAATATAGCCACAACTCGGGCTGATCCAAATCGGGATGAGATAACCATCAGTATTGCCCACTGTCGTGCAATTTCACCTTATGTTCGAATTAGAACAGAGGAAATTAATGAAATTTGTCCCATTACTGAACCGTATGGTCATACTATTGGATGGATGCCACCTATCAGGGAATACCATAAAAATGGAACACTTTCACCTGATAGAGTAGAGAAAGAACAAATCCAGCGACTTGTGGTTAATTTTACTCTTTATGATAGCCCAGGTCACCTAGAGAAAATTCTCTACAAACTTGGTTTTGATGGAGTTCTCTTCAGATTTATTGATGGTGAAGAGACAATGGCTATCATGAAATAAGTGCATGCAGGGTTCTGTGGTGCCCACCAGTCTGGACATAGACTGTCTGATCAGATTCGAAGGCTTGGATACTTTTGGCTTTCAATGATACAATATTGTGTCAATTTCACAATGAAGTGTCATTCATGCCAAGTACATGCCGACATCATTCATCAACCTCCAGAGTTGATTCATATAGCTAAATACTCATGGCCATTTTCTACATGGGGAATGGATGTGGTGGGACCTTACCCTTCGGCTGCGGCTAAGCAGTTTAAGTACATTCTTACTGCTACTGACTTCTTTTCCAAATGGGCAGAGGCAATACCTCTTAAGGAAGTCAGTTCTAAATGCATTTTTAGATTCATCAAGTCTAACATCATTACCAGATTTGGTGTCCCTCATACCATATTGACAGACAATGGCACCAATTTCTGTTCATCCGAGGTGAAGAAGTTTTATCAAGAATACAACATCAAATCCAACTATTCATCTCGATATCATGTAGTGGCCAACTGCCAGATAAAAGCCTTTAACAAGACTCTATTAAATATACTGAAAATAATGGTGGATAAAGATAAGAGGTCATTGCCTGATTAACTCTTTCATGCTTTATGGGCTTATCGGACTACCACCCGCACTGCAACTCGGTCAACTCCATATTCATCGGTATATGGAATGGATGTCGTCTTTCCCATTGATGTTCAACTACCCTCACTCAGAGTTTCCATTTGTGATCAATCATCTACAGATGAACAATCTCAAAAGCGATTGAATTAATTGGAATGGTTAGATGAGAAAATATTGTGCACTTTTCACCATTTGGATGTCTATCAGAATCGAATAGCACGAGCTTTTAACAAAAAAGTTCATCTTCGTTCATTCACTCAGGGAGAATTGGTATTAGTTCTCAGAACTCCAATGGTACTATGAAATAAACCTCCCAAACAAGAGCCAAAATGGGCAGGACCTTATTCAATACATAGGGTCTACTCCAATGGAGCTTATTCATTAATCTCGATGGATGGAGAACTCATCACTACTCCAACCAATGCCAGATTTTTGAAGAAGTATTTTGTATAAACTGAAAAGTATATACTATGTCCCTGCAACATGACACTAAACTATGCAGCACTAGTTCTTCCTTGTTATATGACGTTATACTATACATCAATGGTTCAGTATAACCATAAACTAAAGCATCATCCCACACAATGTTAAACTATAAAAAAGTTCCCTAAATGGTCCAGTATGACCTTAAACTACAACTAGGTCATGTATGACCTTAAACTGCATCATCAACAGTCCATGCATATGACCCTAAACTATTTGAAAGTCCCTTACGTCCAACAAGATGTTAAACTGTGACATCCTAACTATATGATGCTAAACTGTATAAAAGTCCCTTACGTTCGGAAAGACGTTAAACTACATAATCATCAAAGGTCATGTATGACCTTAAACTGCACTTTTGTCCATCATGACATTAAACTGCACCATCCACAATCCATACATATGAACTTAAACAATTCGCACTTTCGTCCAACATGACGCTAATCTGTGGAAAAAATCCCCAATGTGTCCAATATGACGATAAATGGTGTACTCTTTTGTCCTCACTGCATGACATTAAACTGCACAGTCCCCCTTTCGTCAAACATGATTTTAAACTCTATTGTCCCCATCGTCCTAACTACATGACGCTAAACTTTACAGAAGGTCTGTGATACGTCCTACATGACATTAAGCTGTACTTTGCCCCTGGTACATGACACTAAACTGTGCAGCACCAATAGTCCTAACTGCAAGACTTTAAACTGCATAGTCCCTTCATACGTCCTACATGACGTTAAACTGTGTATCATAAAGGTTGTTGCTACCTCTTGTTTCTCACACCGAATATGAATCACGTGAGCTTAGAGAAAACTTCAACTATAGCACTCTCTTTGGGCCGCTAACCATGTGTAAGTCCCAACAACATTTTTTTATTAGGCCGTTGTCCCCAAGAAAAACATGATCTTTAATTTATTCTTTAATTGAACTACACAGACATTGATCCTTGCCTTCTAGGCTGGGTATGTAGGCAACCTCCCATGGTTCAAGCCCAAAACCAATCTCTTCACATAAGTTCACCTCCATCTCATACGATGTTGATTCGTGAAACCTCCCCTAGAATCAATAACTTTACATTGGTTCACTTCTGTCCTTGTTATACGACGTTAAAATATACAACATTTTTGTCCAGTATAACAATAAACTACAATATTCTTTGATACCCTCACCTGAGAGGGAACCAATATTTACATTGATTTTTCAATCATGTTTCATTTCAAAGACAATGTGCATACATGGAAACTCCCAATCCTTTTATCTTGGGTTAAACCATCATTGTACTAAAGTCCCCTTTCACCCTTCATATGTACGAACCAAATTTGTACAAAAGGTATTTCTAGAACTACGTGGTCTTGATTCCCATCCTTATGGGATACGTAGGAACATTCGAGTTTCCATCGAATCTAGCCCCAAGTCTTTGGTCCTAACCCCAAATTCCACTTTCAGTACCTTGGCTTAAAAGTCCCCATGAAAACACACACTGTGTATTTCTTACAATGGTCCATGCTCTATGACCCTAAACTAAGATCTCTAATCCTTTTGTCCCACACGACGTTAAAATGTAGTTTAAGAACTATTTATGTCTTGATTCTCATATTTATGGGATATGTAGTGAATTCCAACATTTCAATTCAGGACCCAGCCACAACAAGATTATGGTTAGCATTGATCTGTGTATCTCTTTATACATTGAACAATATCCATCTTTATGTGTCATAATCCTAACCTTAAATATTTTCAGATCCTCATAACCTTTTTCATGAATTCTAGTCACAAATATATCGAACTTCTGAGAGTTATTTTGCCTGACTATGCAGCACGTTCCCATTGGAGGCCTTGTATAAACAGTCTACATAACCAACTTGTTAGCCAAAAGATTCTATTATTTGACTATGCAGCCAATGCCCTTAGGTAGACCTGCATAATTAAACCCCCTAAAAGGTTTTATAAATAACGGTAACTTCATTCTTGGGAAGAATGCCTCTTTTGTGGTTATTTTTCATAAATGACAGTATGTAGGGATTTGCAAAAATAGCCATCCTTAACATATTTGTCCCCTATCCTTTTTCATGATATGAATGTATTCAAGTCTATTGTTTATATTCTCCTTCCCTACATTTGGGTCAGACCTTCGTAGGAGTGATATTCATCTAGTTCTTCGATAATCTTGTTTGGAAATATCTTCTCCATATTTAAGTACCTATTTCCATACAAAAAACTCTATACTTTGGAATATTTGAATATCCATAAACATTCACTGGCTTTTAGCACTAGGAAAGTAAATTTATGAGAGTTATTTTTCCTGAATATGCAGCACGTGCCCATAGGAGGCCTTGCATTAACATTAAACATAATAGACTTGTTATCCAAAAGATACCATTTTATTTAACTATGCTTCCAATGACCTTAGGTGGCCCTACATAATTCAACCCCCTAACTGGTTTGTTAAATTATGGTAACTTCATTCTGGGAAACTACTTCTTCTAATCCTTTTTAGCTCTTTTTCATGTCATTTCTTAGATTCAAATATTCTTAAGTCATAGCTTACATATTTTCCCTCATACTTGGGTATGGTACTATGATTTCAGATGAGTTATCAAGGAATTGATTCAATTCTAACCCATTTTTCTCAAAGCTATTTCGACCATAAACATTAGCATTTTTATGTCCGACGTGCATGACTTTAAACTGCCCACAAAAGACAAGGGAACTTTGAATAAAAGTCAAGTTCCCAGCTCACTAAACATACATTTTGTATGATTTAGGTAACATTGAGCAATTAAAAGGTTTGATGTTTGTAGGGTTATTTACAGTAATCCTAGTAAAAATCAAACTATGCTTACTAGGCTCATTGTCTTAGGTAAAATCTAAAGCATGTAGCAAAAGAGAATGCAGGTACAAATGAGTGAAGGTGAAACTGTTTTTCATTGATGCACAAGAGTTAGACGGAAATCCACAGATTGGAGTCTCCTCACTTTTCCAAGGGATTTAGAAGAGGCTTTCAACATAACTCTTCATTTTATTTATGGCATCCCGAGATTCATTAGCAACCACCTAGAATTCATTCATTCATTTGGATATAATAAGCGATGCAGTGACACCATCTCTTCTTGGAACAATTTTAAAAGAATGTTCTTGAGTACGGTTTGAGAAAATTTTCTGCTGATCAAACAGTGACTCTGTTTCTATCCAAGAGACTTGGAAGATGGATACATGGATTTGAGAATGGAGAATTTGAAGTAAAGAGCCATTTGGAGAGAGTACTCTTTTCAGATATTTCTCTAATGCTATGTTTTTCTTCTCTCCACCAACCGGCAGTGGAAAACATTTCAGCCCATGGGTTTTCCATTTTCATATCTGCAAGAAAATGGCATGGATGGAGAATTGTAAAGTTCACACCATTTTTGTTTCTCTTAATGCACAACATAACTGAAATAGACGTGTAGCAGTGCAGCTGCATTTCAGGTGTATAGTTCTTTTCATTTGGAACATTGACACCTTGCATATGACCATGAACTCACAGAGGAATATAGATGCTCTGTGGGAAATTAAAATGATATCTCTTCAACTACTTAGCCAAATCTGGGAAAGTGATGTTGCAGATAACATAGTAATCATGGCCAATGATGTTCATCATGTCATCAATCCACCTGCTATCCAGTTCATCAGTCGTTCCAATTCTCATGGGAGCCATTGGATCTTTACAAAAGTTGAATAAACTAACTCTTAATTGGGTTTATTTTTCATAAAACCTGTGAATAAAATTCAGAAAAATGGAAAAGGGATTTAGGCACGCAAGTCTAAAAATTGGAGCGCAGGTATGGGTGTGCCGTGCAAATAATTGGCGCGCAAGTATCATCGCGCAGGTCAAGTTACCTTGACAGCAGCGCGCCATCAAGGAAACACCGGAAAACAGAGCAACCTGCGCGGTTAAGGTGACCTGTGCGGTGAGAGATCAAAGGTTTGAAGTTTGGAAATCCGGATTCTTTTGTATGGAAGGGAGGCCCTATATTTATAGATGTAGCCAGAACCCTGTTCTCCGTACCCTGACCGACTAAAGGACGTCCCCTACATGCCGAACTCTACGCGCCCAAAGCTCATTTTTGCGCCCAAACGTGTGTGCTGCCTTTCCATTAGTTTTCTTCTTTTCCTCAGAGTCAAATCTGCATTTCTTTTGAATCCAACTCTGAGGGGGGACTTTTTTTGACATACTTTTTCATCACATTTTCTAAAAGAATGGAAAGGGAAATGAATTAGCACAAATCAATTCATCCTTTGAAGAAAACATCAAAAATCGACAAAGGAATGAACAAGGGATCAAGAGCACATGTTTCGCACAAGTTATATCATTTTCGCGCAAGTATACTTGCACGACGCATGATGGTTGTGCAAGTGACTTGCGCAACCTAAGTGACAACCGCCCATGGTCTTCTGCTACCTATAAATGGACCCTGTGGGCCCCCAATTTGGGAGAGAATTTTTTCTAGAAACCCAGATTTGAGCTCCCGGTGCCCTAGTCTCTTCTCAAAGCTTCTTAAGCACTTCTATGGTAATTTCATACCTAGAACGGAAGATCTAAAGAGGGGGAGGAAGGCTTAAGTGTTGAAACTCATCAACACTTGCGCGCCTGAGTGGCCAACCCTTAAGGGAAAAGGCCACACTTGCGCGCCACCTTACTCCTTCAATAGAAATTGCACGCCCCTCTTCTAGAAGAACCTCAGGAGGATTCTAAAGGCTTTAATCAATAGTCTCTCAAGTATTACCCTGCTGGTTAAAACGTCGCGCAAGTTCCCCATATGTCGCGCAGGAATACCTGCGCCTCCAGGAATTGCGCGCCCATGCAGTACTTGTACGCCTGCCAGGAATTGCGCGCCCCTACCTTTTTGGGTTCCCTTCTTTCCCATTTCACCCCTCTTACGCTATTCCATATTTCTTATTCAAGATTCAGTCTTCAAGACACTCTTCAAAGCCATTATGGCATGATTTCTTGATTTGAATTCCTTATCTGGAAGGAATTATGTGGAAAATCTCTCATAACCTAGTGATTTACACATCTTTATGTCACTAATGATTGAGATTTCATTCATTCAACCTCATCCTTTAAGAAGAGAGATCCCCTAACATGGGCCTCCTTTTAGGAATAATCCCCAGTCATAATTCTCAAATCTGGGAATCCTCCTTAAGAGTAAGCCCCTGTCATCATTCTCAAATATGGGCATCCTCCTTAGCAGTAAGCCCCAAGTCCTCATTAACTTGGGATTCCTTTTTAGGAATAAGCCCTAGTCCTCTAATTTGGGCATCCTCTTCAGGAGTAAGCCCCAAATCCATTATTTTTTTAAGACTCTTAACCTAGACCTCCTTTTCAGGAGTAATCCCCAGTCATAATTCTCTTAACCAGTCCCAATTTACCTTTGATCTGGGATTCCTTTTCTGGAGTAAAACCCAAATCATAAGTCCTCTCCTAATTTGGTCCTCCATTTCAGGATTAAGCCCCATGTTAGAGTATTCAAAATCTCCATAAAGCACATATACCTTTATGGACCCTTCTCTTGGATTTCTTCCCTAAAGTAAATCCTAACCTTTCATTTATCTATGCAGTCATACATACATAAGCCCCACATTATTTCTTATGATTTCATCTTTTATGGAATAGTTGTTTAATTTTTTACCAATACATCTTGTTTCTCACACCGAGCATGACTTACGTGAGCTTAGAGTGTTAAATTAGTTATGACATCCTTCTTTGAGCCATCAATCATAAACATCATACTCCCTTACTCAAAATACGTGGGTTCTGATTCCTTTTCTAAACAAAGGATACATAGGTAGCCCGTCTGTGGGTTCGATCCCAACTCTGAAATAATCTATGTCCTTCTGAAAGACAATAAACTTCAAGTGCCCCACTAAGTGTCTTTAAAACCAGCATGGTCATCATAATGACCAAGAGACTTCTATATAAATATGTCGAAGGGTACCATTGACCAAGAATCTCTAATAAATACAGATGATTCTCTATCGATGATGAAGCTCGAATATATATAAAAGATTCTCTAAATTTCTTTCATATCGATCATTGATTGTAAGATATAAAGGAAAACTTATTTTATAATTGGTAATGTAATAAGGATTCATGAACATAACTTAAATCTATAAAGAAAGTCCCTGAGTAGACAATAATTCCCCTCAAAAAGGTGTGATGAGTTCGACCTCCCATCCTCTCAACCAATGCAAATTCCTATGCCTCATCAGTCCACAACTAATGAGCAGCTACCTTTGGAAAGTAGGTCTGAATGGATGTGGAATCATTGGATGTTTCCGGTTCTATGAACAAACCCATTAGAAACCGATCGGAACGATTGAACCACCCATCAAAGGCGGTCATCCCCGATATCCGAGGGAAATAAAGAGAAGAAATAAAAGTGTGAGGGATGTACCAAAAAAACATTTTTTATATTTTTATTACACAATTCATTTATTATATCCCAACCTATTTAGTATACATGAAAATTTTTTAAGGTTATTCTAAATACGGATAAATATTTTTATAAAATTTATATTTTCTTTATATTTCTCATGGATATAGATTGAATAATATTTTTGAATATATAATATTGGAAGTATCCTAGCTAGGACAACCCATAAGAGTAAAAATTATGTTCCAACGATGTTTAAATTAGTTCTTAGTTGGGTTACAAAATATTAATTAAATAAAATACTTAATGTTTTCCCCCAATATTATAGAAAAAGGATATATCATGGATACATAATATTTATTCAAAAGGAATATGTTTAAATAATTAAAAATAATTACTTAAATTTTCTATATAATAATAATTAAGAATCATTATAAGAATAACTCTTGCATGTAATAATGCTATAGAAGATATTTTACTTTTATTAGGATAGATAGTTGGGATATGATACTAAATGACATTAAATGTGAAATATTTAATCCCATGTAAGATAAAATAAAAATAAATTTTGATTGAATTATAAATTGAATGTGCCATGTAGAACTCAAAAGATCATATTTAGCAGTAAACAGGGATCACATATGCTTTTGCACATGACCAAAATGAGTCCAGTCACCTATTAATGAATAACCCAATTCCAAAGTAAGAAATTTAATAATCATAACCCTTTTCAAAATAGTATGATCCATAAATATTGTATTCATATACTTTATCCAAATTTTAAAGAAAATATTCTCTTATCTATCATACTTTAGAAATCGCTCATCAATAAGGCAACATGGGGGATAGAGAAGATAAAGAAGAAAGATATCGTCACATCCCTGAAACCCATGCACGATAATGTTTACTACAAAAAGGATATAGTATATATTTATTTTGAGTAGAGATTGATATTGAGAAATTGTTAATTCTATAGTATTAAGGGGTTCCTGGTGGGTATTTGTTCTTATTTTGTATATTTTCATTATATTTTGACATTTTGACATGTTCTCCCTTTAATAAATATTTTATATTACATAATGTTGAACTTTTTCCTCTATAGTAATAAAGAGATAACTTATGGATTCTAATATTAGATGTGTGATGGGTCTCCTAATTCTATGTTCGGTTAAAATCAGCATCTAGTTGTATCATTTAGAATTTAACATGATTCAGGTATATGACATGGGAGAAACTATTTTACATTTTATTATATTTTTTCTTTTAATATAAAATCATTTTCCATTCCACATTTATTTATTAATTATACAATAGACCTTGTGATATGACCAAAAACATTTTTTATCATAAATCAAGAGATTGGATTAGATATTCTCTCGATTTAGGAGTAATTTATTTTTACCCGTAAAGAAATTGGATGTGTGGTATACACATGGATCCTTAAATGTTATGGGATACCACATTATCAAAATCACAATGATGGGTGTTCTTAAATTTTATATATTAAGAATATGGTCTAAAAAATAGGTAAAATTGTGAGTGATAGTGAATGATATTTTTCCAAAAATTATGTTTGTGTCTAGATGAATTCCAATTTTTTAAATTACAATAATATAGAATCCATCCTCTTACCCCCAATAATTTTATATTCAATAATTATTTTAAAATTAAAATAGATAATAGTCAGTTAAATATATTATAATTTACCTCTCCAAGGTACAACAAATATTTTTAGTCATTTCACCATAATGATCTAAATTATACTGACCCTGAGTTCCTAATAAATAAAAGTATAGTAGGTATCAATTATAAAATGACCTATATCATTATTATTTGATGAATTATGGGGAAATATTATTTTTACGTGTAATTCCAATTGTAACAAGGGTTGTTAAAACATTCCCTATAGGATGTGTACAACATGTATTTGGAGATTGGGAGAGGTTTTCATGGTCATGGGAGAGATCACACTGTGATCTCCCTATGTACTAATATGTTTTGTAATTTATCCATAAATTATAAATTTTCCTAGTGGATCTATCAGTGAATATGTAAATTCAATATAAGATTATTTTTTATTGGTTCAGGAGGGATCATGTCACAATATTGGATGTTTCACCATAAAACACTTCTTCACGTAGTAAATGGGTGGATATAAATGTTGTGGTCGTTTAGTGAATGAGGGTATCTATGCAATACAATTCTTACAAAAAAATCATAGTCCATGCTCTATGTTTTCCACATTTACATCATGGGTCACATCGAAAACCTGAACAAGATCATGGGGTGTTTCAATCTGATAATGTGTGTCATGACGCTGTATTCCCTTATTCTGTTGACTATAGGTGAGACAATTTTTTAATTTTCTATGGATCATGTTTTTGTACCCCCTTAGGATCCCTTGGTTTCACCTGATTAGAAGAAGGGTAAGGATCCTTATTTTACTCTAATTTATCCATATCTTGTTCCCTGGTTTTTTTAGTGATCAAGGTTGTATTTTTTTATCAAATATAATTTATAATATTCATTTTTTAACTTTTTCTTCTCCCACTATTATTATTAAATTTGGATTGTTGGATTAGAGTTTTTTTATTCCTCTAAACCATGGTGTAACCACATTGATTTGAATGACATTTTATGTTTGTAGTGTATAAGAGGATCATAAGGATTATATTATTATACATTTTCATCATTGGAATTATGATGTATTCTTTTGTGAATATAAATATTATTTTAGTGAATTTAGGTGAATATGGTCATCGATTCAATCATTTAATTTATACATTTTTTATTAAATGCGAAAGAGTGCATGTTGGGAGTAAACTGCACCCCTTCAATTATGTGTATTACATTATTACGTAAAATTATTTGTACCAAACATGAAATATCATAAAATTGGTTTTAAATGTATTAATGAGTGAGATAAATTTGTTTATGATGGGATATGTTCTAATTAGAGTAGGTGGAGTTCTGAACGATGTTGATTATTCTATGTCTAGATTTATCAAAATAGGTGGCATCTATGTTAATAATTCACTTTTAATGTTGGATTATTTTATTATTTTTGACATCATTTTTATTCTATTTCACATGTAATATATTTCTTCTAATATGATTTTAGAAAACAAGATATAGTCACATCAGACAAATGTCTAACATGGATTGTTTTTCATTTTAAATATTTCATTGGAATTTCCTTAGTAAAATGTGAACCGGTTCCCCAATTTAATTTATGATTTATAAGTCTGTTCCATTGATAAAAAATAATGTATTATCTCATATATAAATTTTATTTAAAAAGTTTTCTTAAAAAATGAATTTAAATGGAATATTTTTTAAATAATGTCTTTAGAAGTAATATCTCAATAAAAAGGAAGGGTTCCGGAAGATAATTGAAAAGGTGTTTATCAAAAGAAATACATTGGGTCAAGATGGAATTGATTTCCTATCATAAATTCATAATTAAAATTAAATTTATTATTTTTAAAAGGAAAAACATTCATGGACTCTTCAATGAATTAACTATTTCATTAACCTCATCAAGGAAATAAACCATGGTTATCGTAGTTATAGGTACCCAAAATGATTTCATTTGAACCATGATGATCTCGATAACATAAAAAATATAGAAGAATCAAAACACTGAGAATTAGATTGGTTAGATAGAATTATGACACTAATTTTTTCCCCTTTTGGAATAGGTCTATAGGAAAATGAGGATACTTTTTTATGCATATGAGATATTGTTATTTATTGGATAATGGGAGAGTAGTCTATTATCTAGACATAGGTTATTCATGTTTTTTTTACAATAATAGTTTTGCCACATTTTTCATTGGGGCCTTGGGTTTGACCTTAGTAGTTGATAGGGAAATTAATACATTTGTTCTTCGATTAATGACATATTCCAATTTTCATGTTGACCTTTCTTAAGGATTGTTCCTAGACACTATGTTCATTGGTGGTTGTGATCCCAATTTGATGAGTTTTGAAAATGTTATTTATACCCCATTAAGGGTTTTCTGAATTTATAAATTGGGGAGCCTTGAAGTGTTTCCTAGTGTACCAATTTTATTAGAGTAACTTTAGTATCACCTATGATAGGGATGAAATAGTGTCTTCCTAAAATTTTGTGATAGTTAGTGTCCTTATGGTAATTAATTTTGAAATAGATAATATTATGGGTCCTTAGTTCATGTAATGGGGTGATGGACAGCTCACTCTTATTGTAAATATAATATATTGAACCACTGACTAAAATTATTTAATTAGGTATATCTTGTTCACTACATGTATTCAATTATTAATATATTAATAACTCTTCCAATTTTGATCAACTTTTTTGGAGATTACAATTAAGTATTAAACACTTTTTTGTGATATATCATCCAACTTTGGGATGTGTTTCATGTTTCCTTATCTACTGTAGCGATTGATGTAGTGATATATCTTTATTATGAGTTTTCATATGGTGCTGTCTCAATCAAATTGTTGGTTTTAGATCAATGATATATTTTACATCATTAGAAAAATCAATCATCATGGTATTTTTGAGGTGGTATATCATCAATCATGGAATTTCGTTATATAAATGGAAAATTCTCTTATGTGGTGATGGATAATACACATAGGTATTTTGATATAATGATATATCATTCACCCAAATCATGGTTAGTGGTTATATGTCAGTACCTAAGAAATAAATCACTCACCGTGGATACAAGATTGTGATGAATCATTCACCTTGGAGTTGATTAGTGATCATAAATCATTCAACAAGGGATGCCTAATTATTAATTATTAGTGTATTGTAATGTATAGCTCATTTTGGGGTTATGTGATGATGATGTATTATTCAATAGAGTTTTATGTTATGCTGGTATCTTTTCTTCCATGTGTATTTGATAAAGGGGTGTATTTTCATCCACTAAGTTCTATTTTAGTGAAGCGTAATTCACCATAGGGATATGTTTGGTTGTGTCCCATCCACATAGGGGATGTGTTTAGATAGTGACTCATTCACTGTAGGGTTATGGTTTGGTGATAGAAAATTCCCCAAAACGTTTCTTATAATGATTAGTCAATATCCTCAGGTTAGTTTTTGGTGGTGATAGATTGTTCACCCTAGGGTTTAGTTCAAATAACAGAAGCACAATCCCATTCTATAATTGGATGAATCTAGTATAGTCACTCACCATATTTCATGTTAGAACAAAATGACAAGGATTCCATTATGGTAGTTAATATCATTTTTTACCCATGATGGAATAATAGGATGGATTTTATGCACATGAAAATTATATATTTATTGGTTTCTAAATGGAATAAAACCGCTACTTTTAATATTTATAAATATTTTCCTTTAAGATCAATCTATCATAATAGTAATTTTGTGTCGAAAAAGGAGGTAGAATCATACTTCATCATTGGATTCACCCTTATACAGACACATGGATTGGGATTCTATGTAGGATTGAAATCATTTTTTTCTTCTTTACATCCTAGGTATACATTTATATATGGACACTCACATTGGAAAGATCATGGTATTAGAGTCCATAGTTTCAAATATATATAATCATGTGAGTTATTTCAGAGGACAATGCATATATACCATAAAATCATTGTAATTTATTCTTATCTGAAAATGTGAGAAATGTTTATTTTTATAATTTTTTTTGTATATATTATACAAGTTCTGATTTTTTTATTGATTATTCAAATTCATATTTTATTATTTATATTCTATACCATAGGGGAACTCTTAGATCCATGTTCAGTGATAAAAAGATTTTAGGATATCCATTATATTAGTGAATAATTCTTGACATTAGGTTAAATAGAATATGGCCCATATACTATAAATTTGAGGGAATATTCTACCATATAACATTTGTTGGTCTTTGCAACTAGTCATCATCTTCACTCATATTGGTTGGTTTTCTTGAGGTCCTATAGTGTTAGTACCTAAATCATAATTTATAAGAGCCGTGATAAGGAATTATAAAATTTTGTCACATAATGTTTCTGGTACAATAAAAGTTGGTTAACGAATATATAGGGTGTTAGGGTCAAGGATGTAAACTGAAATCCTTAATAGAAAACAAGATATTCCCTAAAATCAAACTTCTTCATAGATGTACAGATTTGGGATTAAGAACATCAGATTGAGTGAGGTAATAGACTGAGATTATGGATGGGGGTGGATAAGACATGTGATCCCATATATGGATTATTTGGGAAATATTGAGTATTTTATGCATCATGAATGTGGAATTGTTATGCCATGATACGTGGGATAGTGGGTGGTGTTTTTTAACATATCATCTCATTAGGATCATGTATTAGAAAAAATAATTTTTTTTAATTAAAATGATTTCTAATAATTCTTATAAAGTTTAATTCAACTGAAAAGTATCCAAGGTAATTGGTTGATTGGTATTTTCTTATAACTATTTATTCATAATAGGGAAATGGTTTTTAGTAGTTTTCTTTTCAGAAAATAACTCTAATTTGAGAAAAACAATCTTTTTGAGACACATGGTTTGTTTGAAATTGTTTGTTATATTGTTTTTACATGAACTAAATTTTAGAGTATGTGATCATGGTGTGATTTTAGATTTTTTGGTTTTGAGAAATTGGAATTAAAAAAAAATACAGATAATATTACAAAATCTAATTTTTAAAAATAAAATTCCAAGAAAATATAATTTATGATTTTATGATTTGATAAAAAAACATAAACTACGTGGGTAATTTTGATAAAATGACTAGTGCATTTTTTATTTAAGGATATGTGACTTGTTTTTTAATTGGTGACCAATAGATGTGATCGGATTGATATTTTTAGTTGTTGGATCCACAATGACCTAATTAAATTGTATTTCATGTTTTCTTATGTGTGTCATAATCAATTTGAGTAACCCCAATAAGACATTATTGGTTCATATTTTTTATAATAGGAATTCATTTCATAGGTTTTAGTTTAAATTGTTTTGTTTTTTTAACACTTTTTAGTAGTGTTCTATATGAAAATTATATGGTTGGGAGAATCCTGGGGTGAAATCAGCATTTATTGGTTATTTATTATGGAATGGAGTAACATAAGACTTAGTTATGATAAGATAATTTTTTTGGATTGAAGAGTTATTTGTAATCATTTCTATATTTTTTTATGGATATGAGTAGGGTTCCTAAAAGACAAATTTTAGGCTAAAATTGTGTTTTCAAATGGCATTGTCTGAAGTGACACCAAAGATCAAATGAATGTCAAAAGATGGCAGTTTTAAAATATTAATTACAGGATAAAAGGGATTTTAATGGATAGTGAAATTGGGTATTGTAATATCCCATTAGAGAGAGATTTTATGTTCAATCATATAAATTAGGGGGATATAGTTTATTTGATAATTGATGTTGGTTATTTTTTTCAAAGGGCTGTTGCAGCTTTTCATTGATAATATTATTTATTATTTGAATTTTTTAACAACTATTGCTATAATAAGTAGTTAAATTAAGGTAAAATAAGAGTAGTTTTCGGTCCCAGTGGCTTATATTGTCTATAATGGGTACATTGTAGAATATCATAGATCTTATAGAATAATTAATCTCCTAAAATAAGAATATATTTGTTGTTTGATTTGTTTAATCACACATGTATCTCCCTATGTAATATTATGTTTTGAAATTACAGGTAACATCACATGGTAACCTAGTTGGTTGTTTCATGAAACCATTTTTTGTCAAATAATGTTTTGAAAGTTTAAATATATTCCCTAATATAATGATGGGCTTGTAATGTAAATCACATTATCACTATGTGAATGGATGTTTGAAATCATTTTTTAATGTTTTAGAATGAGGGGTTATGCTGTGATAAAATAGTCACCCCAAAATATGACCCCACACTTTTTTACACCACTATGATAGAAAGGTTCATACTATTACCGTCCCCTAAACATTAGGTATTTCAAAATTACACCCCAGGTTCAAACCACCTGATCCCTTATTTAATTTTCCAAGGATCGATCATCCGGTAATTTATAAGGTTCCTATTTTAGAACACCCTATAACTCTATAACCTCTATATGACAAGAGGAAGGGATGATAACCTATTTTACTTCCTTTTATCCCTTACATTATCACGAGGATGTTAGGCGATCTTGGAGTTCATGTTTTTTAATATATATTGTTAACATTACCCATATTTCATCGTTTTCCACCTCCATTGTACTTGTTAATTTTAGATGGTTTTATGCGGTTTTTTATATTTGATCTCCGAGGAGAAATATTTAATCTCTTTGTTGTGAGAGGCATTAATGTGTGGCCTAAATAAGAGGATTATGAGAAATTAATTATTTTCATTTGTCAACATTAGCTTTAAACTTAATTTTCTATAAAATTTAATAGTAATAATAGATAATTATTATAAAATATTCCATTAATTTATTTTTTTATTTTTATATTTTTTATCTGTTAGGATCAAGTGTGTGTTAAGAGTAAAATATACCATGGTTCTTGTGGTTTCAAGGCCATTATTCCACCCAGTTATTTTTTATTTAACTAGGATAAATACCCTGAGATATGGTGAATTAGGGTATGACAGATTAAAATAATTCCCCCTTTTGATCTTGATTCATCGTTAATAAAACCACTCTTCTATACCTTTAATACTAAAATATATGAATAAAATGAAAGCATGCATGAGACATGGAAATTTTATATTCTTTTCCATCACAGGGCTATGTCCATGGAGAAAAAAACTTTAATGTTCCTATATTGAAAATCCATTAATCCATGCTATCATATTAATTTTTGGAGTAGACTCAATATCCTTCCTCATTTCCTACCAACCATAACATAAAATATCACATATATCTGACCTCATGTATGCTAAATGCTTATTTAGAAGATCTTATTTCGATTACCCAATTCAATATATTTTACACCTTAGTTAGTGTACCAATAAGTTCTACATTCATCCACATGATGAATACCACTTTTCTATAGATATATTGGGAAATACCATTAAAATCACTCTTCTTATTTCTTGAAAACATTGGATGTCTTCTATGCAACATTATCATCGTTCGTGCAAAAAATAATTCTTTTTGGAATTCCAAATTGCATAAAATTTTAGACATTGTGCACAATTCCCTTGGTCATGCATACTCAAGTTCCATTTTATGCACAAAAAATATCTTATTTGTCTCTTCGTGTAACTCAACTTTCCCAAAACATTATTTTCTTATGTAAAAATCTTATACGATTCATAGCCCAAATTTTCTCTAAAGTTTGAACTAATGAAATGAGGGGGTAACCATCAATTTATAGACATGTCCAATATTGTTTAAACTATCCTTACACACCTTAATTTACATGTTTAAGACATCCTCAAGGGAAGAAGATATCAATTCAATGTCACATTTGGCACAAATCATATTTTCATAGTTAAGCTCCATCTATATTTCACGGATGGGTGAAACTATTCTTTTAACTTGAAAACTAGTATTTCACACACATTCAAATAAATAATGAAATTATTTCATTATCTATATTTTGATTTTATGATCCAATATATTGAATTGCACATAACATTTTAAATCTCCAATACACTTGTGTGAAACATTTGACTTTTCTGAAAAATACTTACATTTCCAAAACCACCATTTTTTATCCTCCATCTTTTGGCCCCAAAAAATTTTTAAAACAAAAGGAAATGGTTCCTTATTGTATAATCATTATTATATAATTCCACTAAAGCATACATTCCTCAATATGGGATCCTTGTTAACATAACTCATCTAAAATATCTCCAGAACTCTACAACTATCAATCCAAGAATTCTTTATCAACAAACACAATCAACCAAAAAAAATTGCAATGTTTCATTGAGGTATTTTTTCCCAAAATCTCTTGATTTGGTATTGTTAAGAACTCTTCATATTATGATACCACACTACATATTCATCTATTTTCAACAAATACATGGATATTTTGATTCAAATTTCGATCAATGATATAATAAAAAATAATATAAGCCAACATGATCCATGCTCAGCATGAGAAACAACAGTAGCATAAAAATCTCATCGATGAAACGATTCATCCTTGAAAGCAGTCAAATAAATTCATTATGAACGCCATCTATCATCATATATATCATTTTATTGATAAAAATTAGAATTTTCATATTTAAAACACCCCTACATATCTAAATTTATTCTTGTTCTTTATAATGCCTAAATATGTCAAAATTGGACTCTTATAACCATGAAATATTTCCACATAGAACCTAACTCTCATGGTTTCATATAAGAATTGAATGGGTTTTCAAAAACATGCACCCTTATAAACCATGAAACTCCACCTATGTCTTAACTCCCACTAATATCTTATCACCATTTCTTGGTAATGACATTTTTATCCCCTCTAATTGTCAAAATTTATCCCCTTTGTCAACAAACCAAAAGGTTTCTTCTTGTGGTTTTCAACCGGTTAGGGAAAATTGATCAGTACTTGAAGGAAAAACACACCATAGCTTTGGAAGAGTGGGTCCCACATGAACACCTCTTCAAGTGAAGGTTGTTGACTAAACTCCAAAGCCAGTCAATGCCTCTCAAATGCCACTTTGGGTATGGCCTTCATTATAATGTACCCAACCTTTAAATAAGTAGGCACATAATATGACTTCACAAGCCCATGCACCACATACTCGTTTATTAAATAATACATTATTTAAATTTTTGTTTTATTTGAGTGATAGAATATATTGTTTCAAATATTTATTTCACTTGAATTATCATAATGGATTCCAATTGGAGATTTCATTTCAACTCCTATATCATAAAGCTATTTCTTCCTCCATAATAACCATATGCATGCTTTAGTAGCTGCAATATATTGGGATTCTTCGATTCTCAATGAAATGAATTCATGTTTCATGATATGTAAAGTAGTATAAAATACTCCAAGAAAGCATGAAACACCTGAAAATGATTTTCATTCATCAGCTGATTCATCCCAATCTGCTTATATAAATACCAATAACTCTTGCTAATATTTTCCATTGTACAATAAACTAAAATCCACTATTCCCTTAATATGAATAAGTGTTCAATTTAAATTCAAGTAAGTAAATTTATTTGGAATATATTTGATATCTTTCTACTGGGAATTTGAAAAAAAACTATATCAGGACATTTTGATGTTAAGTACAATAGATTTCCATTCATTTTCATGTATTCTTTGATATTAACTAAATTTTTCTTCATCATCCCATGATAGTTTCATCCTAGTATCCACATAAGTCATCATATTTTTTGAAATATCCATTCCCAATCATTTAAACCTAGCCTTTGAATATTTAAATTTGATAAATACATTTTTCATTATCTTCTTGTTTCACTTATAAACCACAAAAAAATTCATTTTATCCATCATAGACATTTCAAATTAACTTTTCAAGAATTTAGTGGACTTTTTTCACTATGATACATCTTATCCTCTGAATATTATTTCATTGACATATACCAGCACCATCATTTTAAACCTCATATAGAGCCTTTCTCAACCGAAATTCTCTATTCAGAAATTCCTGGTCACTAGAGGAAAATTTCAATTTCGTATCATTTTAAACCTCCACCATATGGTACTGTGGCGATTTCTGAAAACCGCCACTCAATTGCGTGTTGAGAAAATATTTGTGGTTATTAAAGAAGTTTAGCGGTGGTTTATGGGAACCGTCATAGTTTGTGCATTTTCGGGGTGGCTATGTTGTTTCTCGCGGTGGTTTCTTCAGGCTGGGGATTATTTTTTTATCATCGGTTAAAACCGACGCAAAAAAGTAATCCCCTTCCCAAAGAAATCGTTGTGATAAAAAATATAACGGCTGTGAAAATGTACGGATGATGGGCCACTATAATAGAATAAAAACAGCTGCTAATAAAAAAATATCCATATTTTGTGGTTGGTAAAACTGTCACTAATAAAAAAATATCGCCATTTACTTGCGGTTAAAACCATCGGTAAATGTACTTCTTACAGTTAGCGACGGTTAAAACTGCCGCTAAATAGCAGATTTAGAAGAAAAAGAACCAGTTTTTGGAGCCCTTGTACCTATTCCATAAAAAAACCATTCCAAGAATACAGAAACACCAACAGAATACATACTACAGTCAATATGAAAATAGATGCTTAACTAAGAACCACCAAATACATCATTCATTGAGTAAAGGAATGAAAATAAACATATCAAATGGCATAATCCTAGTATCGAATAAAATTTGGGGATGAATTTATGTATTTAAAACTGACCATTGCAGACTCATTTGTACTAGTTGATCCTTGATTGGAGGTTCACATGTTGTGTCAAACTTATATGGTCACTCGTTGGGTGATCTAGGTGAAATGGGACAATATTAATTTTTTCAAATGTTGTTACTCCCACATATCTTCTGGAATTTATCAAGAATGTAATATCCTGTTATATATTATTATTTGACAGAACCCAAGGCGTCCCTTAGGTGATTGGACAACTTTTAGTTGTAATTTCTAAAGTGGGAAATTTCCAAGATTAAGATGTCACCATCTAAGTGACTCCATTGAGATTATATATGGGTTTCCCATGTTTTAATGAATTCAATGAGTTAAATGTAACTAGTATTTTGAAATGGATAATTAATGATGGGCTTACTTTATTAAAATAAATCAATTGGCTTTAAATGGAATGACCCCATGTATTTTTAATTTCATGCTCTTGATTTATGATTTATTGAATTCTTCATACGAACTCTAATTTTTTAAATGGGAATTGATAATGGATAAAGACATGAATAAGAAGATATTCTTTATCTATTATGACAGAAATGATTATCCCTTTATTATGTATATGGTGTATATAGAAGAGATGGATTTTAGTTAATTCCCTTTTCTAGTTGTATTTAATATTTTCCATTATAGAGGTTGTGGTATTATGGTATGGGATTGTTGAGCAATGAGATGTCACTATTCCTAACATTAGGTGTTGAGAATGGTGTACCACAAAAATGTGACTATAAAAGTATTGTGATTAACTCACCACATTACAGGAATATAATTTTGACCTGATGGTTCACAAAACATCACATGTGTTGTTTCACGACATCTCTCACTCTATTGGGATATAGGTCATGTACCCAATTACATTTGCACATAGTCTTGTTGGACTGGTTAGGGATGTCTGAGTTATGCCATGGTCTATTCATCCATATTATCATAAGTATATTACTACATACATATTCACATACCTTGACAATATAGGTGGATGAAATATATATAAACTATATATATTACTACTATATATATAGTAACTATTTAGATTTCTATTCCATCTATGTGTCGATAAATTTAAACCCTCCTACAGTCCTTTAGGAACATGGTTGGGTGGTTATTTATTTATTTCATAGTTACTCAAAAGATGTGTGGTGTAGTATGTTGGTGGTAGAAATTTTATCATGGGAACAATGATGTGGTAATATTTTCTTGGGATTAATTTATGTTGGTGTTCTGTTTGGAAATATTATAAATGAAACATAACATATGAACTAGGTAAAATCATTTATCGCTTGGGTTATTCCATGTGGAATTATTATAATTGACACTAAAGATAGAAACAAGGTACAATCATCCCTCCCATGGATAAGGGTTATTTATATTTTAAGAGTGATAGATCAGGTTCAAGTATTATATTTGTTTCACTCATGTGATTTATTTTGAAAAGGAGTCTTTAGTGTAGCTTCCTTAGAAGGAATGGAATCTGGCTACTAATATAGTGTAACTCCCATTATACATCCTAGTTATTTTGATGTGAAAAATATAATAGAAGTGAACATGAAAATTCCATCAAAGGGAAGAGTGTCTCATGAAGGGGTTTGATATATTCTATTAAGTAATATGGATACTTATAATACATTATTTGTGATAAGGTAGTTGATGTTATAAATGGTATGTAACTGATCATGTAGTCTATTTATCATTTTTCTGGGGTAAGGGGTTCCATTAAATCGGCTGGGAGTTTTCCATAGGCATGTCATACCTACTGAGATAATGGACACTATCATTCACACCTCTCAACTATTCTTGGAGGCCACTTTGGAAATGGTGGGAAAACCTCATTTTAGATAGTGTAGAAACATTTCCCCTAATCTCATATCAATATCTATAGATTCCACCTATTTTTTGACATTTTGGATACTAGGATTACTCTACACTATGGGTGATATATCTTAAACATGTTAGTGAGACACACATTCTCATACCTAGGGATTGATACAAGAGCTGAACTATGAAGTACTTCATAGAAATAGAAATATAGTGGTAAATGCATTGGGCTAGAAAGTGTAGGATAAGTTATTATAATGAAAAAATAAATTTCAGAAAAAACGAATCATAAAAAATGAATCACCACAATAAAGAGTCGATATCTATGGTGAATTACACACTTGAGAAATCAAGACATTAAAGGAGACATCATAAATTAATAAAATACATAAAAGGTAACATGAGAAATCAAGAAAATGTTAGGTCCTAAAATGTTTGGAGGAAACTATGTGTCACAAATGATACATATACAAACTGACTGTCAATATTTGTCCACATATCTACAATACTCCTAATAACTTTCCGATGATGAACAAATATTGTCACCCTCTCCACCTCCATCTCCACTTCATGCTACCACCTGTAATAACATTATATTGGAAATTAAATAGTATTTTAAATTTATATATAAACATAAAACCGATAAAAGTTATCAAACTAAATGATTTATATTATTTGTGATCTACTTGCTCACCATCAGTCGATGAAATACCACTGGGGGGATATCTACTCACCCACTGAGGTATATAAGTCAACTCTTTCTGCAAAGTGGATATCTGAGCCCCCTACTCCTGAACTGTGTCTCATAGGGAAAAAATCTTTATCTGAGCATCTCCGGGTATGGACTGACTACAAACAGGAGTAGTTACAGCTACAATCCCCGATTTCATACCAAAGAACTCAGATGTTACTGGTCAAAAACCCTCCTTGAGTACTCTACCAGGATGCTCCTTCATAGGGACATTAGCAACCGGGTCATCCTAGGAGACTGAGTAAGACTGCCAAGGATTGGAATCCCATATTTCTATAAAATTTACCTATAAATAAAAAATCAATATATATTAAGATTTTTAAAACTGATAATAAGTTATTATAATGAAAAAATAAGTTCATACCCCAACTTCTTTTGCATGTTCATTAACAAAACCTCCATCAGATTTCTTGTGAACATAAATCCACACATTAGTTAGGGATTATTTGTGCACTAGACTTTCTGAATACATTAAACAATTATAAATAAATAATATAATATATAAAACAGTTAATATTTCTTTATAAATTTTTAAACTAATGAAAAGATTATCATAGTCGATCGACTTCTTGAAAATATTTTTGACCCTGTAGTGTGAGGGATGGCTTACTTAGGATGACTTGATGCATTCATTCTTTAGAGAACTAGAAACAAATAAAATTAAATTTAATATAAATTTGTTAAATGTATACTCCTCTTCATATACATGTATAATTATAAAATGAGGCTAATATAATAATATATATTTAAATACCATCTGCTTCACATCACGATGTATGTCAACAAAAGCATTCCACTGTTCTTTGGGTACCCTATTGGGTAGCTTGTCATATATTTGTTAGATAGTCAATGAAGTATCATTGACACCACTCCCCAATATCTATTTGAAGTCTTTCATTTTCATTCCATGATTTTTCAACGTCCACTTTCGTTCTATCACATCAGTAACTGTAATGTGGAAAAACTTCTATATAAAGAAATACATTTTGAACATATTAATAACATGAAATTCAGTTACTCCATAATTTATTAAAAATACCTTTATTTAGGAATCCAAAACATAATTTTTCCATCTTTTAGGCATATATCTCCAATCATCATAAGAAATAGGAAGGAAAATGGGCTCCACTGCCTGCTGGCCTAGAATTTGGCCATATAATCCCACGACGTCATCCGTGGGGACCCCATATGAGTCAAATGGGACAACTGTCTTTTCTCCATTCATATTCCACCCATTTTCACTATTTATATTTTTCTCCACAGTTTCATTTTTTTCTTATTCAATAAAAAAAATAGTATTAAAAAGTGCAATAAAATTATTTATATAAAAATTTGTAGCTATAAAAGTGACCCTCCAGTATGCCCGTGATGAACTAGAAGTAGCGCACTTCCGCCCCACTTTTGAGGCTGCTGAAAGTGGATTTGATGAATCAGCTTCTAAAGGGACACTCGCAGATGGGGTTAGAGATGATGCACGGGGAGATGGTGTAAGGGAGGGAAACTGGTGGCTCAAATGACATAGTAAGGGAGACTTATAGATCGTCATCTGTCGCAGTAGTGGATGAAACAGTGTATCGCTTCCTCCTTGGAATTCCTGTCATTTAATCGAATAAAATTAATTTCAGAACATATATTTCAAAAAAAAATATGCAGAAAAAAAAATTCAAAATGAAAATAAATTCCTAGTACTAATAAACTAAATATACATAACAATGATAATGAATGACTACACAAATGAAATAAGTGGTTTTTGAATGAATAAATAACTGTACATAAAATCATTTTCCCTTTAAATCATATTGGTTTCCTGCTCCGTTACTTCATCCACTTCATTCATCCTCTCTACACTAATATATTCAATATCATGATGGACAAATAATTCCACTTCTTTTTTTTGATTAGATTTAATTTCAGATTATAAATCTTCCACTTCATCACCCATATCGTACAAATCTTTTTGTATTACGTGAGAAAAAACACTCCACCCTTCATTCACAACATCATTCCCATAATATACCATTTCTTCTTGTGATGATAAGATATATGGATCATGCATTTCATGATCACCAACACCCATCAAGAGAGATAAGTTCAGAGAAGTAAATTGCAAGCAATCTCTTTTGACACATCTGATAATATCAACCCAATTTCATTTGAATAAAAAAAATGAAAAATGGATGTGGTAGTTTAATTCAATAATATCTGTCCGCTTTGCATAGTATCCCACTTCAGAAAATAAAAATATACCACTATTATATGTTTTCAAACCCCTTTTCTGATTGATTTTATAAATTCTAAATCCATTCACGTTGTATGTGTCGAACGTTCTATGTTTTTTCATAGGACCTCAAGAAAGAAACATCAAATCATCTAACAAATCTACTCGAGTATCAGTATTCATGATCTAAAAAAATAAATATACATTATTATATTTATAAAATGTATGTGTCGAACTAATATTTGTATTTATGGAAATATTTATGAGCATACTGGTCGTACAAAAAATTCGTCAAGATCTTTATTAACATATTTTGTCATATCTTTCTCATTTCATTTTTGGACATTCATGGATCTCTTTGTTTCTATCCTCAATAGTTCAATAAATTTGTAACACCCCAGGTAAATAAAGAATATGACATTTTCCTATTTATCCATATTTGTGAATAAAACTTTGATATGACTTTAAATGGGACTCTATTCTCGATGGCGTACCCAACACGCAACAATGAGTTTCTTGGGAATCTTACGTTGCACTCTAATAATAAAATAATATTATTTTAAATGGTAGTTAACATGTTGACATTTTAATGGAGGTAATGGATATAAATAACTAAAATATGATTATAGATGTTTTTAAATGTTTTTACATTTATCCAATAAAGGATAGAGGCTTAAAATACGGAAAGAATTCAAATTTAGGCATATATGCCCTAGTTTTCACTAAAGGTTCACTTATCACATTTTGATGTTGAACCATCATTAAATATAGTTTTTTTCACTCTTAAACATTCTTTTGGACCAAATAAAACTCTTATTAAGAATCGGGACATCAAAATTTACTTTGTGTAAAGTTTTGGTATCTTTCCGATAAAGTTCATTTTTTTTAATGAATAGTGTAAAATGTTGTATTTTAATTCAAAACCTCTTTTTAATCTAATTAGACTATATTTTGAATTGGTTTTAAATTGAAATTAGAATATATTTTTACCATTAAATCCAATAGTGGTCGTTGTAATTAATTTCACTTTGAAATCAGACTTAAACCAGTGTCAATCTTTTGATACTTATTGTTTCATAAAAACACGATATTTGCTCTGACAACGGGAATTAATTATTAAATCAATTAATGTGACTTATATGTTTTGAATTTTGTAAAATAGACTTCATTTTTTAATTCGGAACATCAAATATAGCATAGGGTGAATTTTTGGGAATTTTCTGAAAAACTTCAATTTTTGATGAATAGTGAAACCACAAAGTGGTACTTATAAAAACTAATTTTTCCATTTAAATGAATTTTTTCCATATTTGTGTTTTGAATTTAAAAATCCGACATACATGGTTGTCATTAAGAAGTAAAATGTGGTTCAATGGGATTAAAATAATTTTTTTTGTGAATAGTAACTTATTAAGTTTTTAATCGCGATTAGAGGTAATTAGTGTAGTTTAAGGTAAAAATAATGTTTTAATAATATGAAATGAACTTGAACCATGTCTTAACCTCATTGGATGTGTAATGGCCGACCAAGAAAAGCCATGGGTCAACTTGGGGACCCCATGGAGCCACTTTGGTTGGGAAATGACATAAATAACTTTTTATTTAATGTAAAAGTAAAAATGACACAAACATGATATTTTTGACTAAAACAATTTTTAAGTGGGGTTATACAAGTCATCATTTTTATAATAAATAGTCATTGTAAAGCTAAAAAGATTAAATAAATTATAGTAATTTTTGTATAATTTTTAGACATTAAATAAATTAAATTATTTAATACATCATAATGATGCAGCGATGACATCATTATCTGACGATTTAAATAAAATGAGAAGATAATGTAAACTCTATGACCTACACATGTCCAAAACTTATTATATGGGTGGATCACGAACCCTTATCACCTTATCCACGAATTATATCAATGTGGGACCTTTTAAAACCGAAACACATTTTCAAATAAAGTAATATTTCTTACTTTCCAAAAGTGCCCCACCTCTCCTCTTATAAAAGGCCCCCACCTCTACCTCATTTCACACACTCCTCAAGCCTTTGGCTCTGCCAAACCCTGCCCATTTACTCTCTCCACATCCCTCTCCTCATTCTAGAGGATTCCCTTTGGGAAGAATCCTTTCAAAGGAGGCCGTTAGGCTCAAATCAAAAGGAGTTACACTTTTAAAGGTAATTCATTCTCTCATGTTCATTTGTTTTATTTTGCTTCTCAAACCCCCTAAACTCTTTTTATTTACTTATTTTGTAACCAAAACAGTATATTCAATATACTAGGATGATTTTATAAGATTTATTCGAGCTACACTCTCACACAACTACATCAAATGGTTAAAGAACATATGGTTTCTGTGGATGGCGAAATTCTGCCTCCCGAAATGATGATTGTTCAATACTCATTTAACACCTTCAAAGGTGGCCATTATGATGTCACTATTTTTATATATGATATATAATAAGTTTAAGTTTTCCTTAAGCATCTGTTTTTTTTTCATTTTGGGCATACCTTTATGTTTTCCATTATGGGTAAACGCGATATCTTCATTTAAGGAAGTGCGGACTACCGCCTCTCAAAGTGATTTGATTAATTAAATACCATATGTGGGACGTATAAAGGATGGAAATATAATATTATATATTATATTATACTGGAATTATAATATACCTTTATATAATTATTATTCCATTCTATAAAAAACTAAATAGAAATGAAAGTAGCGTCCATGCATACATATGGCTTACCGTCTCCATGAACGGTGCATTTCATTTCTTACCTCTAAATGATTATGTAATGTTATTAATGCATGAATGTACTGGATATATATGACATATATGATATCTAAATCATGAATACAGTTATGGATATAATAAACATTTTTCCACACGAACAACATGTAATTGTAAGAAGTCCACTTTCGACTTAAGAACCAAATATCGTCAAAACAAATATTATTAACTTAAATGATTACACAATGTTTATGACATGGTAATAAGTGATATAATAGGAATAATTAACTTGAAAAATGTTCTTAAGGAAGTATAAATTAACTCAAATTTATTATTCAGGAGATTAAAGAATGATCGTGTCAAGTCGGACCCGAGGTAAGGGATCCTACTCATCTCTTTCTTTTTAAGTACACACTTTTATGTCATTCCTTTTAAAGCTAATCTTTCTTGTTATTGGGATGATCTTTTATATTACACTTAATGTAATTTTTATGTTCATGTGATGAGAGACCCTATTCTCTCTCATCAATCCATTTTGGAAGTTTTGAGTGGCGTCGTTAGGCTGTCGAACTTTCGTAAGAGATCTAACCTCTCTCTTTCTTTTTAAGTACTCTCCTTTATGTCACTTCTTTTAAGCTCCTCTTTGTAATGTTGGGGGATGTTATTTTATATTCCTCTTTCTGTAAATTTTATTGTAATTTAATGAGATACCCTATTTTATCTCATCAATCCATATTCGGAAGTTTTATGTGGCGCCGTTAGGCTGCCAAGTTTTCGTAAGGGATTTTTCATCTCACTTTTATTCACGTGAGATTTATGCTACATTTTCCACAAATTCCATTGAGTGGTGTATGTACTACCAATTATTCTACTCTTTGTGTAATATAATTTCGTTTATGAGTATTTACATCAATGATCTATTGTCCTTCTTTCATGGGGTGTATGTTTTGAAGGATACCCAAGTCGGTAAGGGAACCTTTCACCCTCCTCTTTTTTAAAAGACTTCTTTTGTTGGGTCTTTTAATTTACATATTTTTATGTTGGGATATGTTCTCATATATCATTATTTATGTAAATGTTATGTCCATGTGATGAGATACACTTTTTATCTCTCATCAACTCATTTTGATGTGATGTCGTTAGGCTGTCAAGGGAACTTTTTAACCCAATTTCGATTTCTTTGGGTTCAACATGTAGTCATTGACTATGTCATCCCTTGAATATGTGTGAATGACCTTTTATTGTTTTAGACTTAATATCCACTTATATTGGGTGTATTTATATTTTTCACACATATTTTTGAGATTGATTTGTCCCTAATTTAAGGATACCTTCTTTATAAGGGATTTCATAACATTTGACATTTCTATTGAGGGTTCATTGTTGTTATGCACCAATTCACTCTTATATGGTGTATATACTGTCCTTCGGAGTATTATATCATGAATCCATTTATTCTCATGATATTATAAAGTTCTGACTAAATGTTATTCCTCAATTATTGTATTCAAGTGTCTCTAATTTTGGTAAAACCCCTTTAACCAAAATATCATTTTAAATGTTTTAATTATTTGTTCTTATTAATATCCATGTTTTCAAAATGGTTTTAATGATTTATTTATATGGATATTAATGGTTTAAAATTTTAAGCTTCAGGGTGGTATGAGACACTTTGATTCAAAAATATCTTTATTAAATGTTTTAAATGGTTTTGGAAATGGTTTCTTTTTGAATGGATTCATTATTTCAATATACTAAAATGTTATATTGTGATTGAAATGTGGAAATGTTATGTTTACTTTATGCATGTTTTATGCGATACATTTATGTTATGGTTCTTGGGCATTGTTACGAAAATGGGTGGTTCCGTGATA
The DNA here is from genome assembly GCA_963277665.1 of Viscum album. Lineage (NCBI taxonomy): Eukaryota > Viridiplantae > Streptophyta > Magnoliopsida > Santalales > Viscaceae > Viscum > Viscum album. Next base: position 429,498,217 of record OY728123.1, on the reverse strand, counting down.
AACTAAGGGCGGGTGAGCCCGATATAGCTCTCCAATGCATTGGGTATCACGAAGGAGTGAAACGTTAAGGTTTCTCCGAAGAGATTTAGGGAATATACTGTGATGGGTATTCCAAATGTAACCAAGAGGGTTACTCCCTACGTAAGAATGTTATGAATGCCTCAAGTTACCTTTATGTATTATGATTTCTATGATTTATTCATGGTTTGATGAGATATGAAAGTGCCTTTGTTTTATGGGTAAAGTATGATTTCATTCTTATGTATATATGAACTTATGTTTCCTTTCCATATTTTTATAACCCTTACTGAGCTTTTTATGCTCATCCCAAGTTTTTGAAATGTTTTTCACAGGTCAAGGGAAAGGTACATGATGTGATGATAATGTCAAGGATGTGTCAAGAAAGAATCCATGTTTTATTTTCAATATGTTTCTGTTGATGGGAAGAATGAATACTTTCTTTTATGTAACCGCTTTGTCTAAATGTGGAATGTAATGTATGTTTCATGATCTAATTCTCTAAAACTCAAATCCTGAAAAGATCCTCAATGTGTAATCTTGTAATAACTCAAGATTAAGTAAGGTTTAAGGCTGGGGCCTTATAGTTGGTATCAAAGGTCGGTTTAGATAACTTTAGAGGTTAGGGTATTATCTAAGCATAAGTGACATTACCATAATGGTTAGGATTTCAGAAAGAGTCCTAGTTTTAGATAAAGTGAATGAGTAAGTATATCTTAGTGTTTACCTTCCTCATTAGTACATGCTGGTTTGGTTGATATACTCACACTGACATTTCTACTTTTAGTGAATGGATGGATCTAGCAGGCACCAAGGAGACAACAGGTTTGAAGGAAACTGTGGTGGTTCTCTGATTAAGAGACTAGATAAAATGGAGGATTCAATGAGGAAACTCATGGTTGTTCTAAACCAAATATCAAGGAGTCATGATCAACCACTTGAACCTTGGTATGTTCTATAATGCATCATGTACGAGATGACCAATCGATGTAGAAGTTCAGGTGATAATTTAAAAGGTAACCATTAGGGTTTATATGATCCTTACTTTTTAGGTAATTATGGGTTACTCTATGATATGATGTAAAATGAAAGGAATGAGATAAAATTGAGGTTAAAATATGTTATGATTATTTTTGAAGATTTTATCTCATTTTGGGGAATGTTTTATGAATTATATAGTTTTGGAAAAAGGACAACATGCAGACTGTGTGACAAACCGTCGCGTCGGACAAAGCTGCGGGAATCGAACCCACAATCAAAGTGCAACTGGTATTTATCGCCTACCACTGGACTCCGTGAAGTCCCTGGTTAGTTTGACTGATTCTTTTTTTAAGAGTAAGTTGATTTTGTGTTATTTATGAAAATGATTAACCTATCATAGAGGATATGTGATTAGGTTAATTACTTTTCAATACGAGACATTAGGAGCAACTGATGTTGTTTGGAGATAAATTTTACGATTTAACTTGGAAGACTATGTGACTAAATCCTTAAAATATTTGGGTTTCAATATTATATTGGTTTACCTTGAAGAATTTTATGGACAAATTGTTTATCGAATGGTCCTCGTTGAACTTTGGGTTTTGTTGGACAAATTTTGGAGATTAGGCATGGATTTTCTTTTTAATGGGTTATCCTTTTCTGGATTATCTGACATTGTACTAAATTTTTTGGTTTTGGTTTTGGTTAAAGCCTAAAGACATGGGATGTATATAGTTCTCTTTTGTGGATTGGGTGATTCTCTAGAAGTTGATTTTAGTACTCTTAATGTGAACAAGTCTTCCTAAATACACGTCTTTTGGAAAACAATATGAGTTTGATTAAGGAATCTAGTAAAAGTTGAAAGTCAACATGATAAGTGATTATGTTTCATTATGAATAAATTCCTCAATAAAAAGTATCTTAAAACAAAAATGTTGTCTATTAACTTTTCCTACTGGGGAATCGAATACCGTTTAACCCATCACAAGTTTGTGATTTTCTCATGGTTAAATTTCTCCTAGACATGTTTACTATCACTCTCCCTCAAGAACATGACCCTTTTATTTTTCTTCCATGTCCATGTTTTTCTACATGGAATCCTAGTATGGGTTAACTCGGGTGACCTCTGTACTTATCTTTCTTTATTTTAAAGTTATTTTTTTACCGACTCTTGTTCCGATGTGGGACTTTCAAGGATGTTTCCAAGCTCAATTTTAAAAATTGCGAGGACACAATTCCCAAAAGGGGGGAAGGATGTAACACCCCAGGTAAATAAAGAATATGAAATTTTCATATTTATCCATATTTGTGAATAAAACATTTATATGACTTTAAGGGGGACTCTATGCTCGATGGCGTACCCAACACGCAACAACGAGTTTCTTGGGAATCTTACGTTGCACTCTAATAATAAAATAATATTATTTTAAATGGTAGTTAACATGTAGATGTTGTAATGGCGGGAATGGATAGAAATAACTAAAATATGATTATATATGTTTTTAAATGTTTTTACATTTATCCAATAAAGGATAGAGGCTTAAAATACGGAAAGAATTCAATTTTAGGCGTATATGCCCTAGTTTTCACTAAAGGTTCACTTATCACCTTTTGATGTTGAACCATCATTAAATATAGTTTTGTTCACTCTTAAACATTCTTTTGGACCAAATAAAACTCTTATTAAGAATCGGGACATCAAAATTTACTTAGTGTAAATTTTTGGTATCTTTCCGATAAAGTTCATTTTTTTAATGAATAGTGTAAAATGTTGTATTTTAATTCAAAACCTCTTTTTAATCCAATTAGATTATCTTTTTAATTGGTTTTAAAGTGAAATTAGAATATATTTTTACAATTAAATCCAATAGTGTTTGTTTGAGTTAATTTCACTTTGAAATCAGACTTAAACCAGGGTCAATCTTTTGATACTTATTGTTTCATAAAAACACGCTATTTGCTCTGACAGCGGGAATTAATTATTAAATTAATTAATGTGACTTATATGTTTCTAATTTTGTAAAATAGGCTTCATTTTTGAATTCGGAACATCAAATATAGCTTAGGGTGAATTTTTGGGAATTTTCTGAAAAACTTCAATTTTTGATGAATAGTGAAACCACAAAGTGGTATTTATAAAATCTGATTTTTCCATTTAAATGAAATTTTTCCATCTTTGTGTTTTGAATTTAAAAAATCCGACATACATGGCTTTCATTAAGAAGTAAAATGTGGTTCAATGGGATAAAAATAATTTTTTGGTGAATAGTAACTTATTAAGTTTTTAATCGCGATTAGAGGTAATTAGTGTAGTTTAAGGTAAAAATAATGTTTTAATAATATGAAATGAACTTGACACATGTCCTAACCTCATTGTATGTGTAATGTCCGACCAAGACAAGCCATGGGGAAACTTGGGGACCCCATGGAGCCACTTTGGTTGGGAAATGACATAAATAACTTTTTATTTAATGTAAAAGTAAAACTGACACAAACATGATATGTTTTACTAAAACAATTTTAAGTGGGGTTATACATGTCATATTTTTTATTATAAATAGTAATTGGGAAGATAAAAGGATTTACTACATCATAGTAATTTTTTTATACTTTTTAGACATTAAATAAATTAAATTATTTATGACATCATAATGCTGCAGCGATGACATCATTATCTGACGATTTAAATAAAATGAGAAGATAATGTAAACTATATGACCTACACATGTCCAAATCTTATTGGATGGGTATATTTCGAACCCTTATCAGCTTATCCACGAATTATATCAATTTGGGACCTTTTAAATCCGAAAAACATTTTCAAATAAAGTAATATTTCTTACATTCCAAAAGTGCCCCTCCTCTCCTCTTATAAAAGGCCCCCACCTCTACCTCATTTCACACACTCCTAAAGCCTTTGGCTCGGCCAAACCCTGCCAATTTAATCTCTACACATCCCTCTCCTCATACTAGAGGGTTCCCTTTGGGCAGAATCCTTTCGAAGGAAGCCTTTAGGATCAAATCAAAAGGAGTTACACTTTTAAAGGTAATTCATTCTCTAATGTTCATTTGTTTTATTTTGCTTCTACAACCCCTGAAACGCTTTTTATTTACTTCATTTTTAACAACAAAAGTATCTTCAATATACTTGGATGTTGTTATAAGATTTATTTGAGCTACACTCTCACACAACTACATCATATGGTTAAAGAACATACAATTTCCGTGGATGGCGAAATTCTACCTCCCGAAACGATGATTGTTCAATACTCATTTAACACCTTCAAAGGTGGCCATTATGATGTCACTATTTTTATATATGATATATAATATGTTTATGTTTTCCTTAAGCTTCTGTTTTTTTTCATTTTGGGAATACCTTTATGGTTTCCATTATGGGTAAACGCGATATCTTCATTTAAGGAGTGCGGACTACCGCCCCCTCAAAGTGATTTGATTCGTTAAATACCATATGTGGGACATATAAAGGATGGAACTATGATATTATATATGATATTATACTTTAATTATAATATACCTTTATATCATTATTATTCCATTATATAAAATACGAAATAAAAATGAAAGTAGCGTTCATGCGTACGTACGGCTTACCGTCTCCATGAACTATGCATTTCATTTCATACCTCTAAATGGTTATGTAATGTTATAAATGCATGACTGTACTGGATATATATGACATATGTGATATCTACATCATGAATACAATTCTGGATATAATAAACATTTGGCCACACGAACAACATGTAATTGTAAGAAGTCCACTTTCGACTTAAGAACCAAATATCGGCAAAACAAATATTATTAACTTAAATGATTACATAATGTTTATGACATGGTAATAAGTGATATAAAAGGAATAATGAACTTGAAAAATCTTCTTAAGGAAGTATAAATTAACTCAAGTTTATTATTCAGGATATTAAAGAACGATCGAGTCAAGTCGGACCCGAGGTAAGGGATCCTACTCCTCTCTTTCTTTTTAAGTACACACTTTTATGTCATTCCTTTTAAAGCCAATATTTCTTGTTATTGAGATGATCTTTTATATTACACTTACTGTAATTTTTATTTTCATGTGATGAGAGACCCTATTCTCTCTCATCAATCCATTTTGGAAGTTTTGAGGGGCGCCGTTAAGCTGCCGAACATTCGTAAGAGATCTAACCTCTCTCTTTCTTTTTAAGTACTCTCCTTTATGTCACTTCTTTTAAGCTCCTCTTTGTAATGTTGGGGGATGTTCGTTTATATTCCACTTACTGTACATTTTATTTTAATGTGATGAGATACCCTATTTGATCTCATCAATCCATATTTTGAAGTTTTATGTGGCGCCGATAGGCTTCCGAGTTTTTGTAAGGGATTTTTCATCTCACTTTTATTCACGTGAGATTTATGCTACATTTGCCACAAATTCCGTTGTGTGGTGTATGTACTGCCCATTATTCTAATATTTGTGTAATATAATTTCGTTTATGAGTATTTTCATCAATGATCTATTGTCCTTCTTTCATGGGGTGTATGTTTTGAAAGATACCCAAGTCGGTAAGGGAACCTTTCACCCTCCTCTTTTTTAAAAGACTTCTTTTTTGGGTCTTTTAAATTACATATTGTTATGTTGGGATATGTTCTCATATATCCTTATAGATGTAAATTTTATGTCCAAGTGATGAGATACACTTTTTATCTCTCATCAACTCATTTTGATGTGATGCCGTTAGGCTGTCAAGGGAACTTTTTAACCCAATTTCGATTTCTTTGGGTTCAACATGTAGTCATTGAATATGTCATCCATTGAATATGTGTGAATGACATTTTATTTTTTTAAACTTAATATCCACTTATATTGGGTGTATTTATATTTTTCACTCATATTTTTGAGATTTATTTGTCCTTAATTTAAGGATACCTTCTTTATAAGGGATTTCATCACATTTGACATTTCTATTGAGGGTTCATTGTTGTTATGCACCTATTCACTATTATATGGTGTATATACTGTCCTTTGGAGTATTATATCATGAATCCATTTATTCTCATGATATTATAAAGTTCAGACTAAATGTTGTTCCTCAATTATTGTATTCAAGTGTCTCTAATTTTGGTAAAACCCCTTTAACCAAAATATCGTTTTAAATGTTTTAATTATTAGTTCTTATTAATATCCATGTTTTCAAAATGGTTTTAAGGATTTATTTATATGGATATTAATGGTTTAAAATTTTATGCTTCAGGGTGGTATGGGAGACTTCGACTCAAAAATCTCTTTATTAAATGTTTTAAATGGTTTTGGAAATGGTTTCTTTTTGAATGGATTCATTATTTCAATATACTAAAATGTTTTATTGTGATTGAAATGTGGAAATGTTATGTTTCCTTTATGCATGTTTTATGCTATACATTTATGTTATGGTTCTTGGGCATTGTTATGAAAACGGGTGGTTCCGTGATAAACTAAGGGCTGATGAGCCCGATATAGCTCTCCAATGCATTGGGTAACGCGAAGGAGTGATACGTTAAGGTTTCTCCAAAGAGATTTAGGGAATATACTATGATGGGTATTCCAAACATAACCAAGAGGGTTACTCCCTACGTAATAATGTTATGAATACCTCAAGTTAACTTTATGTCTTATGATTTCTATGATTTATTCATGGTTTGATGAGATATGAAAGTGCCTTTGATTTATGGGTAAAGTATGATTTCATTATTATGTATATATGAACTCATGTTTCCTTTCCATATTTTTATAACCCTTACTGAGCTTTTTATGCTCATCCCATGTTTTTGAAATGTTTTTCACAGGTCAAGGGAAAGGTACATGATGTGATGATAGTATCAAGGATGTGTCAAGAAAAAATCCATGTTTTATTCTCAATATGTTTCCATTGATGGGAAGAATGAATACTGTCTTTTATGTAACCGCTTTCTCTAAATGTGGAATGTAATGCAAGTTTCATGATCTAATTCTCTAAAACTATAAACCTGAAAATATCCTCAATGTGTAATCTTGTAATAACTCAAGATTAAGTAAGGTTTAAGGCTGGGTCCTTATAAAATTGATCTGCTATTTCAATATTCAGTAGCACATATCTATGTGCGTGTAATAATTCCAATCTTGTTAGTGTCACATTTGAGGTCCTCTAACCTGATTGGCCAATAGAAGGAAATATTTTTGATTTCTGTTTTATTTGATATTGGGTAGATGTGTCATCAACATGTCTAACTCGATTAAATATATTCCCAATATCATCCATGTATCTAGAACAAAAGGTAAGACACTCCTCATCTAAATATCCTTCAGCAATAGAGCATTCTGGTTGAGATTTATTTCTCACTTATGATATCAAATGACCAAGATATATGTGAAATAAAATAAACATAATTATGTATTTTATTATGTGCAAAAAATTGTTTACTTAACTGAAAAACATATTAATAAATTACCACTCAATTTTATACATCCATCGATAATGAATGGGGCCTCCTAATTTAGATTACTCAACCGAATGCATAGTCAAATGCATCATGATAGTAAAAAATGACGGAGGAAAGATCATCTCCATTGCAAAAAGGGTAAATAAAAACCATTACTAGATGTTTTAAATATGAAATAGATGTAGTGATTTCTCACATTGTTGACTGAAAAATGTGTAGAATTGGATTACAACAACAATAATTTTTTCAGGAAATAATTTACGCAATGCAAACGGTAATAACTCTTGTAACAAAATATTTGAATTGTGACTTTTCAATCTGTGAAACTTATGATTCTTCATGTCAACACACCTTAATATGTAACTTGAATACCAATCAGATTCATTCACATTATTTAAAAATCGAAGCAATGTATCTTTATCCCTATTTTTCATTGCAAAATATTGTTGAAGCATACTTTTCAACCTAATCTGGTCAGAGATCATGTTTTATGTTCATTACATGATATTCTTTACAAGCATTGAGATTCTACTTAGAATTTCCATGATCATTATGTAATGTTAAAATCAAAATTTCACCTACATTCTTCTCAATATGAATCACATGAAGATGATGATGAAAAAAATTAAATTCCCAATACAAAAGTTTGAAAAATATACCTTTTCCTTCCAAAGTTGTGTTCTGATTTCAATTGACGATTCACTTCAAATCTGTTTCCCACAATCATTCAAATGACAAACCTTCCCAAATTCTGTTTCAACATTTTGAAGTTCTATCAATATTTCTGAACCTGTTTACAACTTTGGAGGTGATCTAAGATCAATGAAACTATTAAATATTATTATGGTCATACAAAATCTATGAGATGTATCGAGAAATATTTGATGGCATAAGAAGCACCATTGATTACTGTGAGGTAGCCATCTGTGATAAAAATCAATGTTACAAACAGGATAACCCAAAACCATGTAAATGATCCAACCATATAAATTCCCAAGCCCAGGGAATTCACTGATGGTCCTCATTAAAGCAGCATGCATTTTGAACATTGTTTTAGAAGAAACATAAAATGTATCAACACCGTTTCTCCATAACTCTAGTAATTCTTCAATCAAAGGCTACAAGTATACATCAATATCATTTTAGGCATTTGTTTTCATGGAATAATCATCAAAATTATAAAAGAGGTTTTTGGCATATACATCCATGGTGGCATATTGTAAGGGATCAAAACAACTAGCCAAATGCTATGACCTGCACTTAAAGTCCCAAATCAGTTGAATCCATAACCAGCCAATCCCAATCGAACATTCCTAGGATCAGCTGAGAAATCTGGATGTAAAGAATAAAATTTTATTAACGATTGTAAATCTCATTGATGTCTCATTAACCCATCATGGTTATTATCTACAGAATGAAACTTCATGTGTTCGACAGTTTTCGATGACATGAATAATCTTGGCAATCGAGGCTTTAATGGAAAGCAACGCAAAACCATTGCAGGTGTGTTCTCTTTTTTCTTCTTCATGAATGTATATTGATTCAGACTTCTAATATCACCAATTGACTTGCATCTAGAAGAACAACATTTTTTTAAATTATGTCTACTTGATTCCTCTTTCCAATAAAGCATACAATTATTGGGACATGAATGTATTTTTGTGTAATTCAGACCAATCATGTTAACAACTTTTTTCATATCATAAAAAGACTATGATTTTTCTTCAAGAAATGCATCACGCAAGAATTCCAATATCATTGACATTACCTTATTTTTAATTCCACATATAAATTTGAAATGGTACAACATAAGTAGAAAATAATTCTTTGAATATTTCAAACATCTACTCTACACCTCTAGATTTCCATTGTCAACTAAATCATGAAATGTATTTTCCTCAGTGAAGCTTTATCTTAAATTTGTCTCCCCAGAATCAAGAGGATGATCTAGTGATATTTTACAATCTTGATCTGGTTGTGTTACAGTCTCAAAAACATCACTTGTCATGTTGAAATTTGTAGCTCCCTCATCGAGTTGTTCTGTGGTGTTTTGATGTTGATAGTGTTGTCTTACAGTGCCGAATGCATCATTTTTGAGGTTTTTCATTTCATTTTCCAAAGTCGACGATGTTGGGAGCTCATTCTGTGGATTAATATATGTGATTATCCTTTATGTAATGTTTGATTCTCCAGGCCAAATCGAACACAGATACTGTTCAGGGAATTGCTTCAGTATTAAATGTTCATAAACTACATATCTCTACGACCAACCTCTAAATTTAAATTTTGGAAATGGACATCTTATTCTCCCATCAACGGATTGATTGGAAATTGCAATATATAAAATATCTCTCAAACCCTTAACATACTAAGGTGTGATCCTCAGTAATGTGATCCAGCTTTTAACCATGTATGTCAAAATGTTCCTACACAATACTGAAAAAAATTAATATGTATAGTTACTTGTAAATATGGAATGAGATTAGTATATACTAGTTGAAAAAATATATAAATATGTTACATAAGGATTTCCTATGTAAATAATTATGCTAAATCACCCATTAGAAAACCAAATCATGTAAATTAAAAATATCTATAAAATTTGACGAGAACAAGGATCCTATCCTTGTATTTTTTTGTATATTGTGCTCTACCAAAACATATGGACAAAATAATGATGCCATAACTTTGATTTCACTAAGGTTAAGGCTTGATAAATCATATAATAATTCAATAGAAGTTAGGAATAAGAAATGGAAAAAAACTCTAACCTTAAAGTGGAAATTTATTTAAGTAGATATAAAAGTATACAATGTATACTTGACCCATTGGTGTGTAGGTATAAGTTGAATAACATGGATATGAAAAATACATGTATTCTTTGAAATATAGAGTTTGGGTTGTCTTCTTTGTTTCTCTTGGTCCTAGTGTGAACTGTCACGGCGTGGTAGTGAATACAATAATGAGATAATTTTGGTGATGAAATTTTTGTTTGTAACAACCAAACATTGCATTTTACATTATCTCATTAAAGTAATTCAATATCTTGTGCTACACGCAACACAGAGTTCGAGTGATGCACGACTTACCTAACTAGCCATTCAAAAGCGGTTATGAATAGTATTAACTGAATTTTGAATTTTATATAATCCTTATAATTTTAGAATACATATTATGAGTTTCTTAGACATAAAGTAAGAATAAATTCAATTTTTTCAGATAAAAGAAGTATTTTTAACAAAAAACAATTTTACCACCTTTTAATGAAGAACCTTTATTAAATCCAATATTTGACACTTTTATATATTAAATTTTACTAAATAAACATCTTATTTAGAATCGAGCATATAAATTTAGTTTCTATAAAATTTTGGTGTTTTTTGATAACTTTCATATTTGGGTGAATGGTGAAAAATACAAAATTTTAACTGAAAACAACTTTTTTAATAAAAATAATATATATGTTACATTATACATTTGAATGGATTGGAATTATAATTAGATTTTATTTTTATCATTTAATAAACAAATTTTCATTATAATTAATTTCACATTTAAATTTGACGTAAACACATGTCAATCTTTTGATAGGTTTTACTTTTTTTTAAACCCTCCTTTTGGTTTTGACAACAGGGAATTAATTTAAAATTAATAAATGAAAATTAAATTTTTTTAATTTGGTAAAATTGTAATTATTTTTGAATTCGGAATATCAAATTTACCATATGGTTAATTTTTGGTATTTTTCTTAAAACAATCAATTTTGGATGAATATTGAAAAACAGTGATTTATTATTTAAAAATGAATTTATATTAAAAGAATTATTTATTTTATTTAAATTTATTTTACGAAAAAATAGATTTATAATACCTATATAAGATCAATTTAATTAATTGGATTCATTTTATAATAAGTTTAGATATATAAAAATTTTATTGAACTTTTTACCGTCTTTTACCCACCTCCTCGGAGCATTTGTAAATTTTCATAACAAATTATTTTATCTCCTTTGGGATTTAAATTTTAAAAATTCAATAAACGTGGTTGATATAAATAAGTAAAATGTGATTCAAAAAGATAATGAAAAGTTTTGGTGAATAGTATCTTTTGACTTTTATTTACCACAGTTAAAAGTAAATAGGGTAATTAAAGGGTAAAATGATATTATTATTACCCAAACACATGTCATAATTCGACTGGATAAGTTTAATTCAACCAAAAACAACCTTATAAATAAAATACGTCCCTTTTGGACCACTTGTATTATATTAGGACATTTATTATTATTTTATTTAAAGAAGAGTTAAAAGTGTTAAATTCATGTTTTCATAACTAAAAAATTTTAATATAGGGTTATTCATATGATATATTAAACTATAAATATTAATTATAAAGATAAAAATATTTCATAAGTAATCTTATTTTATTTGCAACATTTACGCATTATGTAATTTAATTTTTTTTATGACACAATGATGATGGAGTAAATAACGTATTAATGAATGATTAAAATAATTGATACTATAAATATCCAAATAAATGTAATTTGATACTTTTGATGAATTAAACTATTTTTACATGTTAATATTACATGTTAGGGTTGATTGGATAAGTCTTTTTAGAAGTAATAAGGTTGTTATGACTTTCCCGAAAACAAAATACAAAATAGTGTCAAAATTGAGATAAATTAATTTTTAAAACAAATACTATGTTATTGGTTGATATAATATTCCTAAAAATCATAGGTTTGTAAAAAGGGATTAAATAATATTATAATGTCATTAACGAACCTCTTGAGATTCTTTTGGATGTTTATAGTATGTTTATTAACCATATAGTGTAAGAATACAAGAAGACATGGTAAAAGTTAAACTATTTAACTAATAGTTAAATCTAAAATATACGGTTAAAATGGTAATCTAAACATGTGTAAAACCTATTGGAAGAGAGGAATTTTAACCATAACTACCTAGGTCTCGAAATAAATTCATTTGGAGCCACTATAAACTGAGTATGATTGTATAATAAATTAATACTTTAATAATTTAATAAAGTGACCCTCACCCCTCCTATAAAAGCATACTTACACATCTCTCAAATTCACTCCTCGAGAGCCATTTGGCTTGGACAAACCTAGCCCAAATATCCTCTAAACTTTCTCCCCTTCATTCTAGAGGCCTTACTTTGGTTAAAAAGCCAACCTATGGAGCCCTTTTGATAAGGTCAAAAGGAAGAAACCAATGAAGTGGTAAATATTTCATCACCTCTTTCATGTTCTTTTCTTCTTACACTTCCTATTAATTTGTAGTTTCGATAATAAAATAATAAATCAAGTATCATCTATATACTTTTATTTTATTATAAATATGGTACAACCATATTCATTATTTTATCCATCATACAAATGACATGTCACCATACGTACGTACGTACGGCTTACCGTCTTCACGTCGTGGTGTAGTTATTATTCAATGAATTATAATTTATATGGGTATAATAATGATGTATAATTGATATAAATAATAAATATAACATTTTAATGATTATTTATATATTATATATCATCTATTTAAATACAATTTGAAATCAAAAGAATGATATTGTCGCTCATGCATACGTACGGATTACCGTCTCCATTACTTGATTATATTCATTTCCATGTTCTCTATTCAACGATGATTATAAAAATATATATTATTAATAATTATGTAATATATGACATAATAATGCTATGAGATATATATATATGTACTTTCATATACCTTATTCACTTACTTCTGTTGAATACGATATGAAAACGCGAACTGCATTTATGCGTACGAATGATATTCTGTCTCCATAAACCGTGCCTTCCATTACATATATCTATATATAATAAATATTTATATTCTAAATATATATGATATATAAGTCAAGGTTTATATTCTGGAATTATTTAAATCATGATCTAAACTATACGATAAAGAATAACAAGTTAAAACACGAATGATAAAGAAATAGATTATTACATAAAATGTTAATTTATCATGGAAATAATTATTAAATGGGTAGTATAATGTCATAAATGAATAATTTATGATATAATAAATATAAATATGGTTCTTTTATCATTTAATATAATACTATGGTCATTATACAGGAGGTTAAACATACCCTCAACCAATGGAAAGTGCAAGGTAATGGTCAATTCCTCAATCTCATTATTATCCGAGATTGTTTATGTGTAAGTTTTTACTGGAACATATTTATTAACCACATCCATGATTCATAAAATAGTTTTCAAAAGGATTAATTTTAAGGTACTCTTTAACTAAAAAATAATTTTAAATGTTTAAAATGATTATTCTTCTAATCCTTTCTCATTAATGTCCATGTTTTCAAAATGATTTTTACAATTTTTTTATATGGAAATGAATGTTTTAAAATGTTAATTCCTTTAAAAAGATTCAAAGTGGTATGGGAGACTTTTATTCAAAAATATCTTTTTAAATGAATTCATTTATAAATTGGGTGACTTTTAAAATTATTTCATGAAAAAGGGGACATTTATCTCAAAGTGTTTTACTCATCATTTTCAACTATGTCAACATTCTTTATTGGATATTATTCTTGATTGAGGTTGATTTATTATAATAAAAATCATACAGAATGTATTTAAGGTTTAGTGATATGTTTGAATACGGATGATTTATTTTTATATCATTCATTGTTGATAGTTAATGTATGGGCATTTTGTATGCTAGTATTAATACAAATGTTTATGTTACATTTAAACCTTTTCTTAAGATGAATGTATTGGACTAGTATGTTATGGGTTGGAGACCAATAAAAGTGAGACCTCTATGTTGGGGTATAGTTATAGAAGACTCTCTGAGTTGGAGTTTGGTTATAGAGGCTCTATGTGTTGGATTCTGATTACAGAGGCTCTCCAGGTTGGAGTCTAGTTACAGAGGCTCTCCGAGTTGGAGTCCGGTTACAGAGGCTCTCTGGGTTGGGGTCCGGTTACAGTTAGCCCCTTGGTCATGGCACAATTCCTAGACATGGAAATTAATGCCCGGTACTATACATTCCCTCATTATGAAATTATTTATTACATGTGATTATTTGACTAGTAGTATACTCGTGTTCATGTTTATATGGTAATGTATGATTTATTTTTTCCATTTTATGTTCATGTTTATGTTTAAAAGGCTATTGTTTTATTTATACATCTTGCATCAAAATTTTATATCTTCCACTAAATTATTTACCCTTACTGAGCATCTGAGCTCACCCCTTTCAAATGTTTTATTTTCCCAGGATACCAGGAAGTGTTTTATGTTTGAGATTCAGGGTTAAGCTAAGGGAACAATGGCATTCTCAAAGGATTATTTTTTTTGTTCTATGTTAGAAAGTGTAATGTAACGTTCATGTATGTAATATATTTTCCTAGACAGGTAAACTGATTGGTATTTCGGGACATGATTCCTTGTAATCATACCAATGTATTGAAATAATGCACAGACTTAGGGAATCTAGGGTCGGGGCGTTACAGTTGGTATCAGAGGTAGTTGAGAAACAACCTTGGAAATAGATGTAGATAAACTCTAATTATAGAGCACTACCCTAAGAAATTATTTGAAAATTAGTATATAAGAACATTATAGAATTTTGGTAAGGTAGAGATTTTGTGATTTTTCCATTAAATACATCCCTATTTGGATACGAGCAGCTAGAGGCGGATCTGGCACATATCTACCTAGGGGTAAAACATGAAAACACAGCTTTGATCTAGACTCAAATGAGAATTGGTGCACGACAACGGGCCTTGCAACACTCTTAGTTATGACACTCCTGGGGAATATGATGAGGATAATTCAGATTTTAATTACAATCCCTTATAGGGGATTTAGGAGTAAATACTTCTTCAAAGGAAACATTTTTATTATTATGGATTATATCCATAAACTGTTCAATTTACATTGTATTTTACATGTTTGGAATTATTCATTGTGATTCATAAATTGACCTAGTGTATGCCATTATTTTGAAATGGTTCCCAGTAGAAGGAATGAGAACTCCAATAATACATATGATCCAAAGAGTAATAAGGATCATATCTTTCATGGTATTAAGCCAATATTTAGAAAGGAAATAGTATCCAATGTATTATCAATATATACAGAAATAATATCATGTGTTAATAAGATAAGTAAAAAATTCTTTGAGTTTTATGGCTTTGAAGGGATGTAAGTGAAGAAAATGATGGCAGAGAGAAGGATGGATAAAGTGAAGAGGGGAATGAATAATTTTCCCATATGTGATAAATGTTGAAAAAATCACCTTGGTAAATTCTTGATGCGAATGGGAGTTTGTTATAACTTTGGAGAAAAAGGACACCAAGTACGTGATTACAAAGGTAAGAAAAAGGATTCAAATGTAAAATTCATCATCTACAAGGCATTGGGACACTACTCGAATCACTGTCTCAGTCATCAGCATATAACACAAATGATGCTATTGGATAATAATCAAGTTATGATACTACCTCAAATAAGAAGGAATGACTAGTGTTCTTATGTTGGTTTTATATAATTATTTCATTTGATTGTTCTATCAAAAATATACTGGTTATATGAATTATAAAGATAAATAAATATTGTACTGCATTACTATTTTATTAAGGATTTGAGATAATATGGTTCTAAGAAAACTAACATAATAGTAAGCTACACTTTTACGAAAATACATGGTTGAATGAAAGTTAATCCTTAATATGGTCCTGATAATGAGGTAGTGATTTTGGAATAAGAGATGGTTGATTTGGATAAATTATATTGGATATTCATGACTTCCTTGGAATTGATTAATAGTTTGTTTATTTCATCATTGTTTGAATATTAATAATATTTGGATATAATGAATATATCTAGTTTTCTATAAAGAATAAGGGAGCATGAATGTAATCAATAAGTTATTCTGGTAATTTAGGGTGTTACAATGTTTTAAAAGTTTACATGATGAAGGTGTTCACATGTTATTACGTAGCAAAAAATATCTTCATTGTGTTTAACTTTATTATAAATTTTTTATTGTGAGTTAGGATATAAGTATTTTGGATAAGTGTAATGGTCTGAATGGATTATGATTGTAATTGGATACAATTGTGAAGGTTATTTTTGGATTGTCATAAAAATGACAACCCAGAGGCTGGCCGATAACCAGTCGCGTCTGGAATCGCCGTGAGATTTGAACCCGAAACTGAAGGGCGAAAAGGGTGCATCACCTACCTCAGGCCTACGTGATGTCTTGGATATAAAAAGTATTTTATTTTTTATAAGGTCTGATAGGTGAATTATAAATTCATTATTTTTGAAACCGTATATGATTAGGATAAATATAATATTTTTAAGTTCTATTATCTTTTAGAGTGAAAGATGAGTTTGCGGTAGAAATTAGTTAAAGGATGCAACTATACATATCAAGTATGTATGTATATATATATATACCTCGTATTATATGACTAAATTAATTCTTAAACATTAGTTAAGGGACTTCGTCTCAATATCCTTTCATTGAGGTATATTTTGTTTTAATACAGGATTTCTTTTATATGCTATATAAACACCTTTGACTTTTCATTTCATTCAAAGGGAATCTTTCACTATAAAGAATTTTAATAAATGAAAAAAAAGGAATGTTTTTTTAATGTAAGCGGTGACAATGACCTTTCCACCACCGCGGGTTTTATTCGATCTTTGGCTTCCTTAATGATCCGAAATGTATTTAAAAAAGAAAATAAATACCATATAATCTTTTTAGGTATATTGGTATTGAAAATGGTTTTGATAATGGATTTGTTATGTAAATATATTTAAATCATATATGGTGATTGTTGACCTCAATCACTACATATAAATATTTACGTTTTTTCTCCAATTATGTGTCTCTGATTTCCACCAATGTTCTCCTAATCGAGATCATAATTTGGATGTAACTTTTTAATTTCCCTTTCCCTATTATTATGATTAATTTTATTAACCCAATCTCCGATATGAGTATTCCACCAAGGTATTTTTCGATTGTAAACCATTTATTTTCATTGAATTATTCCACATTGCCAGGAAGCAATCTATTTAAGGAGGGGAGAATGTAACACCCCAAGATTTCATAGTAAATTATCTCATTAAAGAAATTCAATAGCTTGTGCTACACCCAACATTGAGTTTGAGCGCACCACGACTTACCGAACTAGCAGTTCATAAGTGGTTATGAAAATTATTAACTAAATTTTGAATTTCATATAATCCTTATAATTTTAGAAAACATATTATGTGTTTATTAGACATAATGTATGAAAAAATTCATTTTTTTTCAGATAAAAGAAGTATTTTTCAAAAAATGAAATTTTACTGCCTTTTAACGGAGAACCTTTTTTAAATCTAATATTTGATAATTTTATATATTATGTTTGACTAAATAAACTTCTTCTTTAGAATTTGGACATAAAAATTTATTTTCGATAAAATTTCAGTGTTTTTCTGAAAACTTTCATATTTGGGTGAATGGTGAAAAATACAAAATTTTAACTGAAAACAACTTTTTTAATAAAAATAATTAATAGTGTTAAATTATACATTTGAATGGTTTTAAAGTATAATTAGATTATATTTTTATCATTTAATAAAATTTTGGTCATTATAAGTAATTTCACATTAAAATATGACCTAAACACATGTCAATCTTTTGATAGTTTTACTTTTTTTTAAACCTGCATTTTGGTTTTGACAACATGAATTAATTTTAAATTAATAAATGAAACTTCTATGTTTCCAATTTCGTAAAATAGTCTTCATTTTTTAATTCTAAATATCAAAATTATCTTAGGGTGAATTTTTAGTATTTTTCTAAAAACATTAAATTTTTGAAGAATAGTAAAAAACACAGAGTTATTGTTTAAAACTGACTTTTTATTTAAATAAATATTTATTTTATTTAAATATATTTTAGATCAAAATAGATACATAATTCATATATATATTCAATGTAATTTATTGGAGTTATTTTATAATAGGTTTAGATATATAAAAATTTTATTGATCTTTTTACCGTCTTTTACCCACCTCCTAGGAGCATTTGCAAATTTGCATAAAATATAATTTTACTGATTTTGTGAAATGAGTTTTAAATATCTGTGAGACACGGTTGATATCAATAAGTAATATTAGGTTTAATAAGATAAAATAATGTTGGTGAATAGTAACTTTGGACATCTATTTACCACGTTTAAAAGTAAATAGGGAAATTAAAGGTAAAAATGATATTATTATTACCCTAAAACATGTACTAATTCTATTGGATATGTATAATTTGAACAAAAGAAACCTTAAAAATAAAATATGACCCTTTAAATAGACATATATTAGATTAAGACATTTATTATTATTTAATTTAATGAAGTGTTAAAAGAGATAAATTCATGTTGAAATAAATAAAACATTTTAAAATTTCATTATACATAAGTTAAATTCGACTATAAATATTCATTATAAAGATGAAAATACTTTCCTACATAATTGTCTTTAATTTATAATTTTTATACAATAAATAATGTAATGTATTTATGACACAATGATGATGTAGTAATTACCTTATTAATTAATCATTAAAAAATTGATATTATAAATATCAAAATAAATATAATTTGATACTTTTGATGAATTAAAATTATTTCCATGGATAATATGACATTTTATGGTTGATTAGATAAATATTTTCCAAGTGATAAGGTTCTTATGACTTTCACAAAAACAAAATACCAAATAGTGTCAAAATTGACATAAATTAATTTTTTAAACAAATACTGTGTTATTCCACGATATAATATTCCTAAAAATCTTAAGGTTCAGCCAAAGGGATTAAATAATAATATATATTTCATTAAAAATCCACTTGTGGTTCTTTTGGATGTTTTTATTATATTTATCAACTATATTGTGTAAGAATACAAGAAGACATGGTAAAAGTAAAACTATTTAACTAAGAGTTAAATATAAAGTATAAGGTCACAATGGTAACCTAAACTTGTCTAAAACTTATTGGTTTAGAGGATTTCAACCCATAACCGCCTAAGTCTAGAAATAAATTCCTTTGGAGAAATTATAAAATGAATATGACTGTATAATAAATCAATACTTTAATCATTTCCAAAAGTGACACTCACCCCTCCTATAGAAGCGCACTTCCCCTTCTCTCAAATCCACACCTCCAAAGCCATTTGACTCAGCCAAAACCTGCCCAAATATCCTCTCAACTTTCCTACATTCATCCTATAGGGATTTCATTGTACAGAAATCCATCCTAAGGAGCCCTTTTGGTCAACTCAAAAGAAAGAACTCAAAGAAGAGGTAAATATTTCTTCACATCATTCATGTTCTTTTCTTCTTCCACATCCTATTTCTTGGTTGTCTTAATTAAAAAATAATAACTCTAGTATATTATATATATTGTGATATTATTATAAATATGGTACAACCATATTCCTTATTTTATCCATCCTATGAATGACATGTCACCATACGTGCGTACGTACGGCTTACCGTCTCCACGTCGTGGTGTCGTTTTTATTCAATACATTATTTTTTGGATGGGTATAATATTGATGTATAATTGATGTAAGTAATAAATATAAAATTTTAATTATTATTTATATATGATATATCAACTCCTTACATACAATTTTAAATCAAAATAATTATATTGTCACTCGTGCGTACGTAAGGATTACCGTCTCCACGAGGCGATGAGACTCATTTCCATGTTCTCCATTCAATGATGATTATAAAAATATATATTATTAATAAGCATGTAATATATGAAATAATAATGCTATTGGATATATATATATATATTTATTTACTTTCATATATCTTATTCACTTACTTCCATTCAATATGATATGAAAACGGAGACATCATTTATGCGGACGAATGACATTTTGTCTCCCTAAATGGTGCCTTAAATTTCATATATCTATCAATTATAAATATTTATATTCTAAATATATGTGATATATAAATCAAGGATTATATTATGGATTTTTTTACATCATGATCGAAATAATGAGACCAAGAATAACAAGGTAAAACACGTATGATAAAGAAAGTAATTGTTACCTAATATGTTAATTTAATATGGAAAACATTGTTAAATGGGTAGTATAGAGTCATAAATGAATCATGTATGATATAATAAATATTAATATAGTTATTTTATAGTTTAATAACATACTATGGTCATTATAAAAGAGGTTAAATGTTGCCTTTACCAAAGGAAAGTGCAAGGTAAGGGTTAATTCCTCAATCTAATTATTATCCGAGATTGTTTATGTGTATGTTTTTACTAGGAAATATTTATTATCCACTTCCATGTTTAATTAAACAATTTTCAAATAGATTATTTTTAAAGGACCCTTTAACTAAAAAATAATTTTAAATGTTTTAATGATTTATTATTCTAATCATTTTTCATTAATGTCCATGTTTTCAAAATTATTTTAAGGATTTATTTATATGGACATGAATGTTTTAAAAAATTAATTCCTTTCAAAAGTTACAAAGTGGTATGGGAAACTTTGATT
The DNA here is from genome assembly GCA_963277665.1 of Viscum album. Lineage (NCBI taxonomy): Eukaryota > Viridiplantae > Streptophyta > Magnoliopsida > Santalales > Viscaceae > Viscum > Viscum album. The sequence continues at coordinate 429,477,140 of OY728123.1, read as the reverse complement.
TAGAAATATATTTTAAATGAATTCCTTTATAAATTTTCTGACTTTTAAAATTACTTCATTAATAAATGGATATTTCCCTCAAAGTGTTTTACTGATCATTTTCATCTATTTCAAAATCCGTTATTGGATATTATTCTTGGTCAAGGAGGATTTATTATGATTAAAATATTCCATATTGTATTTATAGTTTTGTGATATATTTGACTTTGGATGAGTTATTTTTATACCATTTATGGTTTATGGTTAATGTATTCACATTTTGAATGCCAGTATTAATACGAATCATTATGTAATATTTCAACATTTTCTTAAGATTAATGTACTAGACTCGTATGTTCCGGGTTGGGGACCTATAAAAGTAAGACCTCTGGAATGGGGTCTGGTTATTGTAGACCCTCCAGGTTGGATTCCAGTTATAGAGGCACTCCTGGTTGGAGTCCGGTTAGAGAGGCTATCCAGGTTGGAGTCAGGTTTTAGAGGGTCTCCATGTTGGAGTCCAGTTAAAGAGGCTCTCTAGGTTAGGGTCCGGTTACAGTTAGCCCCAAGGTCCTGGCATGAGGCCTTGACACAGAAATTAATGTATGGTACTATATATTCCCTCATTATGAAAGTAGTTATTACATGTAATTATTCGACTAGTAGAATATCTGTGTACATGTTTTTATGGTAATGTTTGAAATATTTTTTCAATATTATGTTCATGTTTTTGTTTAAGAGGCTATTGTTTTACTTACTCTTCAGGACTCAAAAGTTTATAGCTTCTCCTAAATTGTTTACCCTTATTGAGAAATTATGATCCCCCTTTCTTATGTTTTATTTTCCCACGATCCCAAGAAGTTTTTTATGTTTGAGATCTCGGGTTAATAAAAGGGAACAAATGGCGTTCTCAAAGGATTATTTTTTGTTTTATGTTAGAAAGTGTAATGTTACATTCATGTATGTAATCTATTTTCCAAGGCAGCTAAACTGATTTGTCTTTTCGGACATGATTCCTTGTAATAATACCAATGTATTAATATAATTCACTGACTCAGGGAATCAAGGGTAGGGGTGTTACATTGTTAATGTTATAATACAAGTTAAAGATATACCCTTCTCGTTGCATCTATCAGGGTGATTCTAGTGGATCATATTGTTTTATGTGATTTTGGATCATGCTAGGGGTAAAATTATTAATTTGGGTGGTGAAACATATATATCAAGTTTCTTTTTATATTTTGTTTTCGTAGTGTGTGTGAGTTATGCATTGAGTTTTCTCACTATAATAGGTAAATTAGGTTTATTTTGCAAGATATCATAAAAAGATAAATGAATTATTTTTCACTGGTTCAAACCCATCTCACATAAACAACTCTATACCCGGGTCAAACACATGATGGTCTTGAGCATATTTTAATCTCTCTTAGAACAACCACACCCTATTTATCATTATCTTCACTGAATTTTCTCTAAGATTAATTAACTCTCTAACATAATTCCAACACAATAGATATAATTAATAACACTCATACGATTTGTTAAATGGAGTTTTACCAATGGTTGGGTTTTATTGTGATGGTAACTTTTTGGGGATGATCTCCAGCGGTGCGGCTCTGGCAGGGAGGGAAGACAAAAACGACAAAATTTTTTTACTTGTGATGATGGTGAAGGATGAAGGCATGACCGACTAATGCAATTCCTCGTGTTTTGGGCCTCCTTAGTAGCGGCGATGCCATTTGAATTTCATATTTCATCTTGTTTTCTGGTCTTAGATCCCACCTGTGTTTATGGTTACCGCTTCCTTTAAGTGGACTTTCATAAAATCAAATAAAAATATAAATTTTAGTCAATAAATCTGGTAGAATTTTGATTATTCTCTCTATATGACCTTCCATCCCTGGAGGAAAAATACATCTTTTTAAAAATAATGGAAAAAAACATGCTATAATATCTTCTACAATTGGGAGGTAAATTAAGATCTTGATCCTAGATGAACATTATTGAAACCACATGAATCTGCACCATAATGGGAATCTAAAAATGGAATATCATACCAAAACAATCAAGATTGAAAATAAAGAAGTAAAATTCAACCAACGTCAATGTTCCATAATGAGGTGCTTGAGGATAATGTTTTATTTTTTATGGAGTTACAATTATTAATCTAGTTGATTGTGATTAAAATAAATAATAATAAAATAATTATATTGATAGTATTATTCTTTATATACAGTTTTATATTGTTGTTGTTTTCATTATGTGGAGTTAAATTGATCAACTTTCTCATCAATAAGATGATATAATCTGTCCTTGAAGAGGATGTGCACAAAAACATCGATATCGACACCACATAATAGCTAGGATTAAATATGTACAAAAAATTTATCATTAGATATTAATTTGGAAGAGAAATAAAATTGTATAAACCAATTTTTTCCATGATTTTGTGTGTGTAGAATGAAAAAAAGGGCGTTTCACTTGGGTAACCATTGATCAAAAACCAAATAATTATAAAGGATGTGTTCCTGGGAATGTAGTGGCCGCAAATATAATATTTATTTCTAATAGAAAAATTATTTTATTGGGAAATTTTTTGTCTTGAAACTTCATTATGTTTTTTCCATTTAGATGAATCCTAGTGCATGTGAATCAAGTAAATAAAACCTTTTGTTTTTCTGTGAATTATGGTCCGTATTACATTTTAAATTCAATATCAAAGACAAAAAAGTGCTAGATTAATCACGACCTGGCTCACAGAAGAAAAATATTTTATGACGAGTGAGGGTTAAATATATAAAGTAATCGAACAATAAATTTGGAAAGACCCTTGATTCCCCACCCCTCCTTGAAAGCATTCACACAGGGCTCCAAAACACTCTTGTCAAAACCAACTAGTCCAAAATTCTTTTCACAAAATATTTTGAGGTCATCAACTACTATATTAATCATCCATGAGTATTTTCACACACAAAGATTTAGAATATTAGATGATTTTTATATTCCCATTTTTATATCCTGTTATAAAAAATTATCAAGTACATGAGGGATGCTATTGTGGTTATAATAACCATTTATTATCATAGAAAACAATAATGTGTATGAATAAATTCTTTTTCATTGTCATATATCTTATGATACAAGACTGTTTTATGTTTAATAATTACCAATATAATTACACTTATCATTATTTTTAATGGAATAGAGAATGTGTTTTATCATTTCTTTATATAATAAATGTATCATTTGTAGTGGTGGAATAAACACTCCCTCTATTCTATGTAGCAGAATACTTGTATGTACATGGTCATCTTCACTGTGATGGGATAAAATTACATGTGTAATTTATTAAGAGTTAAAACAAATATTATAGGGTGAAAAAGTGAGAGTGTTTTAATGTGTAATAAATGGTCAATTACGATTATAGATCACCTGATCTATGTTGAAAAATAGGAAGTTAGCTCCCCTGGAAGCCGTAAAAACATATATTGAATGAGACTATTTCTAACAAACATAAATTGTCTCATTTTTTAAACTATTTTGATTGACCATCCACCATCAGTTCTTTTGAATTATTTCTCATCATAGTCCATGACCATTTTATTTAAGTGCGTAGTCACTATAGGGATGCCTATCGAGACAAAACTAGAAGCATTATGTTTAACACTCATTGATGGGAAATTTCACACCATCCTTTCTCATATTGGGTGCCCATATAAGGTATCTCAAGCATTATTGGTGTGGTTTTCCATGTTCTTTTTGGGTGTCACTCCATACAAAACCCGCTCTTAGTTAGAAATAATCTCTCTGAAAAGATAAAGGTTTTCTCAACTCTTGATCATTTCATTCACTCATTGATCAAAACATAATTATAGAAAATTATAAAAATGCTAAAATGAAATTTATCTCTCCATTGATGAATAACACACAAAAACCTCCACTTACTCCTAAAAAATAATCATTAATGTGGGGGGTTAGATTTAATTTTAAAAGTAAATTATAGTGGGAGGAAAGAAGACTAAAATATGTTAATATTTTATACTTTAAAAATATCCTAATATATTAAAACATAAATATTAAATTAAAATCATGGGTTTAATCCAATTCACAATCCTCATTATTATTTTATTGAATCAACACATATGTCTTGTTTGATGAGTGCTGGTGATGAGTATGATATGAAATTGTTAAAAGATTTTTCAATTTCTTTTCATGTATAACTATAATTTTTTAAACCATACTTTAGAGGTGAGCTAGGGCTTCGGCGGGTGAGTGTCGACGGGCGGCGAGGCATGCTGATGAGCGGTAGGGCACGCTTATGGGCGGTGAGGTCATCGAAGGCACGGGAGGAGAGACGATATGGGATTTGGGTCAGGGGGAGATGATGGTCTCGCAGGGGATGAGGGGGGGGGGGGGAGAAAGAGGGTCAGGGTCCGGTGGGGGGGGGGGAAGCGTCACTACTATAAAAAAATTGGGGGGTTTAGTGGTTGTTTTTAATAAACTGCCGCTTAAAGACCGCCCCTAATGGCGATTTATGTTGTAGTAGATTCAGAAAACCATTTGAATTCAAGATACAAATTTCTTCTTCTATAATCCCATTAAGAAATTCTAAATTTAAATATTAATAGAAAAAATGAAGATAATTTTAATACTAATGTCCAAGAAAAATATGATTATATCTAGACATGGAGTCGGTTAAATTTTTTCCTCAACAATAAAAACCACTATCTTGGATTACACTTTTCACACTAGTCATAATTGGTTTTAAATCAATGTATTGTATTACATCATCTAGTTTTGAATGACACATTTAGTCCTGAGGACATTCTTATGCATTGATATATAAACAATATCTCATGTATTACTCTTCTCAATTTTGTTTTGCTACACATTCACATCCTGGACCTATTTTTCATCACCAATTACTTCCTCCTAACATTTTGGCTCTACCTAGGATAAGAATATTGTCTATTTCCTGAAAATTCATTTTTTGTGTTTGAACATTCACTACCTAATCAACAATGATATTTTACCTATCCATTTCAACCTTACTCTTTGTCTTATGTTTATATACATATTTTAATTCCGTTTACACATCATCAGTATCATCTTTTGAATCAACATTTTCCCCTTCTACTCCACTTGTGTTTCTTACCACCTCATCACTTTATTTGGGGAACTATTTACTATGTTGTCTAATACTTTTTTCATTTACCACTATAGTGACAAATTTTATTTCAACTTATTTTACCAGACTATTATTTAATCATTTATTTGATTTTCTTTTTTCCTGAGTATCCATGAAATATCACATCATCTCCACGTGACTCAACATTCATGTGTTTCTCTTTATTGACTGTAAAATACTTACATCTAATTATTAGAAGTTATTAATTATTGTCTTTTTCCCATACCACATCTCATACAGAGTTGTTTCATAATTTAGAAACAATGGATCACAATTTTATATATAAATTTATAAAATACTACTTCATTATATAATTTCTATAGTATGTCTTCTCTAATAAGCATTATTTAGGACATGCTTTTGATAATATTATTTCCACAATCAATGACTACATTTTGATAAGGAGTTATCAAAGTGAAAAACTGATGCCTTGTCTTATGATTCTCTATATAATAATCCAACAAGATATTTGTAAATTATTTACCATCATTAGTATGAAATGTTAGAGTTATTTTTCAAATCATCCCTTCTGATTCCATTTGTTATTTTTTATGAGACTGAACGCATATGTATTGTGGGAAATGAAACATCCCTATGAAATCCTTCTAAAATAATCATTTAAAATAATGTAATGTCTCCTCTTGTAAATATATATTAGTGAGATAGGTCCACATACATTATTATGCACCAAATTAAGGGATCTTGTTGACTTTTTCTCTTTTTTCCTTGTATGTATTTCCGATGATCAACCCTTGTTTAATGGAATTATACATAAGATTATGATCATGTGATATCATAGGGAGGTCTCAATATGCATCACATTTGAAGAAATATTCCATATATGGTTATAAAATATGGTCAAGTTGTTTATCACATGACCTCTGTTATACCTATCTAGATAAAAATAAAATATCTTCTTCTCCACATAAATGTTAGAGAATCCCCTTTATCCAATTTCCGGACTGAACAACATCACCATCTCTTCCTTTGATGATATGCATCTTCTAACTAAATCTTATATCATGTCCAAAATCACATAGATGATTTAAAATAAGAATGTTGTTGATATGACCTTCAATGACTGAGGCATCAACACAACTCATTTTTTTTCTCCCATAGATGGATTTTCTAAATCCAATTATTATTAAGTATTCATTATTTTTATAATTAAAAACAACTTCATTTTCATATTTTATTCATGTAACAATTTTATTTTTCCTATTATATAGGATGTGCATCCACTATCAATGATCTATAAAATAGAACGATCTTATACTATAAGGGTAATTTCCACAACCACTTCCTTCTAAACAATTTTCTTTATGATCCATGTTTTTGGCGTCATAAAAATTAATGATTTTTAATCTTGACATTTCGTAGAGAAAAATGGACCATCTTCATCATCTTATAGAGATGAAAATCTTTTTTTTCATCTCATTGGATGAACCAATGAGTTTCATCTTTTTTCCAATTTGGTTTTTCTTTGGAAGATTCTGCTTCATGGTTGATGTACAATATCTATCAATGTTTCTAAATCAACGGCACGAAAAACATTACCCCTGAACTATTTCCAATATTATTGAGCTCTATTTTGGTACTTATGTGGTTCTTGTTCCCTTTGGTATCTCTTGTCTTTGGAACCAAAATTTTGTGACTGTCCCTTCATTCCGCAACAATAACACCTGATGCCAGAGGAATTTTTGTGTATCACTTGTACACAATTAGTTATCCCTTGGGTTTTCAAAAACATCTTACTTTTATTCATACCTAGATAATTCGACAATATTAGAGCTGGTTCTTGCTATCTGACATCGATCATCATAGATTTTTTCTTTCAGTCAAGCCCTATAGTGGGCTTGATAGTTGAACATGACTGTTGCTTCATGTCAACTAGACAACTATTCTCCACGTCTGTCTTTTCTATCACCTAAATAATATTTTTTCTACTATCATATATGGAGTCAATAGTTTTTCCTAATCCTTAACCTTAATTGTAGTATGATGATTTCTTCTTCATATACACTGATACATTTTATTTGATCTTTTTTCTGTTTGTTATGCCCCCGATTACAATTTTATGTTCTTCAAATTTAACCTTGAACTCACTTATAATATCAGAGTCCTTTAGAAATGAAGACAAATGATTTTATATTAATTCTATTAGATCGTACTTATAGTCTTCCTCTAACGTCATATAGGGTATTTAATCATGAACAACTTTGTAGGATTTCTTCTTTTTTTCTCTCAAAATATCTCTCTCTTGAAGAGAATATTCTAATTCATCCTTTATATCAACTCATCCTTTGACTTCATCTTCATAATTTCAATTTTATTTCCTTTATTGAAAGATTTATCAAACTGCCACCATGGAATTTTCTCCATGATATTTTCAGTTATCTATCTCATTAACCATAGAATCATTAGGACTAATACAATCTTGTAAAAGAAGATTCTTATTTAGGAAGAAGTTTATCTTAAACTTTTTTATAAAATTCACATAGGCTGGATAGTTCTTCGTGGGATTTTTTTACACAATTCTTATAATCTACATGAAACATCTTGGGGAACCATGGTATATGAATTCATTCCTTCCCACATTGAAATAAATAATATATAATTTTCCATTTTAACTTTCATATTCCTCTTTGTAGATTTGAAATAAGAAATTACATCACCTTATATGTTTTTTATTTTTTCTGAAAATATTTGACAGTGAGATTCATCAGGGACTTAAATGTTAGCTCTTTAGAATTCCCTTTTTCCACAGAATCAATGTCCTCATTTGACAAATAATTTGCATTAATAATATAATTCATGCTACCCAATGTTAGATCCTTTGGATATTTATCCACCAACATAGAAACTTTTGTATTGACTCAAGGTTGAATTATTCTGAAGATGCACTCATAAATCATCACATATTCAATAATTTTTCCAAGACCACAATTGTCTTCCAAAAAAACATTCACCTAGTCAATAAAATAATCAAAAGACTCATTAGGGTTCATTCTTATATCGAGGTATTTGTTCAATAGAACTTTTAGTTTTTATTCTCGGACTTTTTCAGTCACCAAAATAAATATTTATCAGATTTTCCCAGATGGCATGAGTTGAATTATATGACTTCACCTTTTTAATGGTTGCGTTAGATAATTATCCCCATAATGCATTTATTTATCTAGCGTCAGTATCCAATTACCTTCTGTCAGCTTCTGATAAATCACCATTGTCCACCCTAGATAAAATATCATGTTTTTCTTATATATAGACATACATACATAAAGATAAAAAATAGTGTTACAACTGATTCTTCTAGAATTGAAATTTTTTTCCATCAAATATCATAATTCCATTATGATTGGAAACAGAAATTGAGACCCCATTTATAGTAGCACAAAAATTAACAATTATCATTGATACCAATTGTAAGACCAACTAGGTTAAATACTCGTAGAGGGGGTGGGTGAATCAGGGTATGACAGATTAAAACAACCACCCCTTCAGATATTTTTTTACATTAAATAAAACACTCTAATCTCCAATGAACATACAAAATCAATGTTCCATTGTAACAAATCCACTAAAGTAAACTGTTTATACAATCTTTAATGAGTAATCACATTCCCTCTTGGTTTACAATCAATCACAATATGAAATATCACTGCACTCTTAAATGAAGTGTTCTCACTTCTTCTTCCAAAGATATTCCTCTGACTAACCGAATCAATATCATTTACCATCAACTAGTATATCATAAATCTCAAATTTCATCTACATGATCAATAAAAATTGACCATATATTTACTGGGAAATATCTTTTGGTTCACATATTGTCCATCGGTAAATCATTGGATGTCTTGTTTCAATCTTTATCAACTTGCATTAAATAAATAATTTTTTTATTTCAAAACGCTAACTTGCATAAAAATTTTACACATTGTGAGAAACTCACTTGGTCATGATCAATCATTTCCTTTTATTTTTCATAGAAAATAATTTATTCATTTCATTAGGAAACTCTCCTTACGTACATCTTTTCTTCCCTCCATGAAACTCTTATGTGATTTAGAGCCATAATTTTCTATAAGTTTTGTGCTACTCAAATGATGGTGATGGGAATAAATTCTTAATCTAAGTTGATCCTACTTGTGTGATCCTTCTGCACCTTCCTATAGATAAATAATATTTACATTAGCAAAGAAGATCTTGATTTGATGATTCATTTGGAACATAAAATAATATTGAGCCCCAAATCCACCTCTACTTCATTGATGTCTACAACTCTGATTTTTTCATGTAGACTCATCTTTTGCACACATTAAAATATTGTTGTCCCCTTCTTTAATTTAAATTTTTTTGATGTGATGGTCCATAATATGGAATTTATTGTAACCATTCAAATCACCTATACCCTTGCATGTAATATTTTACTTTAAAAAAATACCTCCCTTATAAAAAAACCTTTTCAATCCTCCTGCATTTAGACCCCAAAAATTTGGAAAACACTTGGAAATGGGGCCATCGTGTATGTGGATATTTTTTACTTCTATAAGATTACTCACTAAACTTTCTTTTATATTTTTGAACATAACTATTCAAAAGTCTTGTTTGAACATTACAATTGACCATGGGAACCTACTATGTCAAAAAAACCAATCACCCAAAACACTATAGTGTTTCCTTGTGGGATTTTTTCCAAATAATATCCCCCATTGGGTTTGTTGAAAACTCTCAACATTTTGATACCATGTTAAATATTAATCAATCTTCAACCAACACTCATACCTTTTGATTTAGATAGGGATCAAATATTTACCCAACATAAGATCTATGACCACATGAACCATGCTTGGTGTGAGAAACAAAATTATAATACAAATCTTATCAATGAAACACTTCATTCCTAAAACCTTTCAAATTGTTTCATCTTGAACTTCATATTCAATGATATATATCTTATGATCAATCAACTTTAGAATATTCATATTTAAAACACCCCCAACTTTACTGATTAGATTCTCGAGCATTATAATACTGACAAATGTCCAACCTAGGCTCAGATAGCCATGTACATTTTCCACATAACACCTAACTCACATCAGGTTATAGATTTATTGCATTATGTTTTAAAAACCTGTAACCTTTAAAACATTAAAACTCCCCATATGTCTTATATACACCTATTAGATTTTCCCATATCACGATTAATAAATTTTTCCTTGTTAACAGTAAAACTTTATCCCCCTTTATCAATGAACTTGAAGGTCACATTGTTGTGATCTACAAAATTGTAAAGAACAATTATCATCACATTAGGTAAAAACACAAAATACCTTTGGGTGAGTAGCTCCCACATCAACACCTTTTCAATTGTAGGGAGTTGACTAAACTCGTAAATCCAGTCGATGCCTCTCAAACACCACTTAGGGTCAGGTCTTTATCAGAATATCCATAACCTATATATTTGTAGGCACATAGTCCAATATCATAACATATTTATGACCATTCAACTTTATAAAATGATGGATGATTTTAGAGTAAATTTTTCCTAGATTCATATATATTATTTTTTCTAAGATTTATAAAACTCGAATTATCATAATGGATTCCAATTAGATTATTCCTATCATCTGCAATATCATCAAGATCCCGCTACATCCAAAATACTGCATGCATGCTTAAGCTGAGGTAATATATTCATCTTATATGTTTCTCAATGAAATGAAATCTTATTTCATGATTATAAGATAAATACACATTCTTCTAAGATAGAATACACCACCAGACATTGATTTCTATCATCATCTAATTTGGTACAATCAACATCTATTTATCCCAATAACTCTTCCTAATATTTTTCATTGTATAGAAAATTGAAATCTACCATGACCTTGATATGCCGACATATTAATTTAAATATGATTATTTTTTTTCATTAGTATTACTTTGATATATTGCTACATGGAATGTCAAAAAAATAATACAAGGCCATCGTGTTGTCATGTACAATAGAATTCCAATTATTTTCTACTATTTTAAGAAATTAACTAAATTGACTTCATCATCTCATGACTCATTCATTCGAGTAGCCAGCAGATACATCATCTATTTGGAATAATCCAATAAAAATCATTTAAAAACCTATATATTATATTTATATTGAGAAATAAAAGTGGAATTCTCTCTAGGTGTCACATATAAATAAAGTGAAAATGTTAGTTCACCAATCATAGACATTTCAAATTCACTTTTCATAAATCCAAAAAATTGTTATCACAATTATTTATCTTATCCACAAATATTATTTCATTGATATAAACCAGTACCATCATCATTTGATTAATTGAACTGTTGTAATAGATATTTTAATCAACCCCCCCCCCCCCCCCACATTGAAAATTGAGCTACTTCAAAAATTAATCAATCATTTGATACCACTCTCTTAGTGCTTTATTCACATTCAGAGCCTTTCATAGCCAAAATAATCTATTATCTTGTTCATTAATGAGATAACCATCTAGATGATCTATATAAATTTCTTCTTATATTGCCCCATTTTAAAATGCTATCTTGAAATATATCAGAAAAAATTTAACTTTCATTGTTCAACTATGGGAAAGAATAATATGATTGTCTCTATATTTTCCATAGGTTCTAATTTTTCATTAACCAAAATATTGTCTATCTGGGAGTACCATTTTCACACCAGTCTTGAATTTTTGAAAATTATTATACCATCATCATCCGTCTTTTTATGAAGGACCCATTTAGTCCAAATGATGTTTTTATAAATTGTTTTTGAAACAATCTACTAGGTCTGATTCTTCTAAATTTGTTCTTGATCCTCCTTCATAGACAGTTCCCAAATATCATCACTAGTTGCTTCCTCAAAACATTTTGGATCTACCTATGATATGCAAGTTTTCTATTATAAAGAATTCATTCTCTATATTTGAAATAGAAGTACCTGATCACTAATGATATTTTTACTACAAATTTTAGTGTGAACCATTGGATTAATCACATATAAATATTTTAATTCGTTATTCTCAACATCAGTATCATCTTCTTAATTAGAATTTTCCACTTTTACTCCCCCTGTGTTTCTTAATTCTGTATCACATTCATCAGGGAACTTTTCCCTATGTAATTGAAGGTTCATTACATTTTCTACTATAGTGACGTAATTACATTAACCTAATTTTCTTAACTTATTATAAAATAATTTCTAGGAATTTTTTCCTAATTATCCAACGAATATCCCAACATCTCCACATTAATTTTTTTCCCTTTATTGGGGATAAAACACTTAGTTATAATGATTCGAATGTATTTAAATGTTTTCTTCTTTCTATACCACATCTCATAAGGCTTATTATATTATTTTAGAATAAAACCCCCTATTAGATATGTAGGTCTAAGTAGAGACTGATTCATTATATAATTTATCTAGTAGTTATTTTTCATTAAGAATTTTTTTTGCCATGTTGTTGATAGTCTAATTTCTCCTCTCAACCAATCCATTTTTTGTCAAGTCCTCACTTCTAAAACATGATTAATTTTCCAATGTTTCTCAAGATAATACCCTTCATGTCTATTTTTAAATTATGTACCACCGTCAATATTAACCTTTTGAATGTTTTTCCTAGAATCCTTTTAAATTACCTATAATATTGTTTTCTACAATTGAATCCACTCATCTTGTGGGAAATAAAAAATACCCATGTCATCCTCCTGAAATAATCAATGAAAGGAACTTCAAACCTCTTTACACCAATGGATCATGGTAAGATAGTTTAACATACATCTATATGCACCAATTAAAGAACTCTAGTTAGTTTTTTTCAATCCCCTTGTACAAATTTATGATGGTCTTACCTTTTTGATAAGCATCGCATGTCTGAGTATGATCTTGTGATAGCATTAGTAGATCTTGATCTACATTATATTTTAACAAATACTATGTATATGGTTGTCATATAATACCATATCATTTATTCCAGAACATTTTTTCTTCCTCCATAGATAAGAATCACATATATTCTTCTCCGCATAGAAGGTATAGATTTCACTTTTTTATTTTCCCTTGTAGAAAAACTGTTCCAACTATTCCTCTAATGATACACATCTTATTATTAAATCATATAACATGTACCATGTCACATAATTTAATGACACTAATAATGTTGTTTCTGAGAAATTTAATGACCAATACATTAGCACATATCATTTCTTAGCCCCCAAACATGGCTTTTCCGATGAAAATTATCTTCATGACTTAATCATTTCCAATTATGAAAACAAAATACATTCCATATTTTATTCCTGTAACAAAATCTTCATTTCCTATAATATGGTATATGAATCCAAAATTAAGGATTCACACATATTAACTATTTGATGAATTAAGAAATTTTTTTAAAACCACTTACTTCTTCACTATTTAATTCATGATCGATGTTTTTGACTTTATACCAAGTACATATTGATAATATTGATATTTTTTAAAGTATAATTTAAAATAACCATCATTCAGTGCTACAACACAGTTTTTCATTTTCAACTAAATTGATGATTCAATGAGTTTTAGCTAGTGACTAGTTTGGTTCTTCTTCATTATATTCCTATGCATGGTTGATGTACAATATCTAGCCATGTGACCCAATCATCCTCTGCAAAAACAATGAAAATAAGAATAAATAATAGATTATTATGATCTATTTTGATGCTTATTTTTTCATCTTCTATTCGATATCTACTAGCTATGGGATACACATTTTGTGAGTGTCCCATATTTCCATAGAAATAACACTTGATGTTGGGTTCATTCATTGTTGTCACTTCTATAGTAGTGGTTATCCCTTAGGTTTTCTGAATATTTTTATTTTTCATTATTCCCAAATAAGTCTTCAATCTCGAAGCATGTTCCTGTGTTCTTTCATCAACCATTACAACATTTTTTTTCAGTAAATCCACCTATGAGGGCTATCATTTGTACCAGATTGTTTCTTTTCTTCTATTGGACATGTATGCTCCACTTCTGCCTTTTCTATCACCTGGATGATCTTCTTTTATGATGTCATGCTAGGATTCAAGAGTTTTTCATGATCCTTAACACTTTATTTTAGGCTGATTATTTCCTTTTAATGTTCTTTCCTTACATTTGATTTCATCTTTTATTTTTTTATTTAAGTCAACAATCACCATTTCCAATTATTATTCTTTAAGCCTGAACTATCCAATCATTTATAAGTCCTCTAGAAATGATGATATAATATTTTCATTTTTTCTATCAACTAATATCTCTCCTTTTCCAACTGTTTCATATAGATTTTGGCATCCTGAAACATTTTTTCATTTTATTTAGTCATTCTTTCAATCTAAACATCTGTCACCTCAAGAAAATCATTTAATTCATCTTGCAAACCAACTCTTCCTTCGACTTGTTCTTCATCATTTTCATTTTCTTCCCTTTTCTAGGAGATACCTACGACTTCCACCATAGAATTTTCACTATGATCATTATAGTTCTCCACTTCTTCAACCTCATAATCCTTAGGACATTCATATTATTGTGATATATGACTGTTCTTATTGATGAAATTTATCTTTTGATTTTTCCTACTTTTTATATTGGTTGAATGACTTCTTTTGTGAATTTAGACATTATTCTAATCATAGTCTAGAGACATCTTTGGGATCCTTTATACAGGATGTCAACCCTTTCCATGTTGAAATAATGTCAATGTAATTTTCCCTATGATCCTTCCATTTGATATTTAAATATATGAATTAAGTAATGACATCACCTAATATATCTCTTTATCTTCTTGACAATCACTGATGGTGAGATTTTTTCATATCCTTGAATTACACATATTTGGAAATACCTTTTTACATAGAACCAATGCCCTCATTCTCCATCTCATACATGAAAAGAGTACTATAGAAGCTATTTAAAGTCATCTCTTTTGAATATGTATCCTCCAATACAAAAAAATATATACATAGAAATGAGGTGGAATTCCTATCAAAGGGTTCTTAACATTATATAAATCTTCAATAATTCCTCCCGGAACGAGTATATATTCTACAATAACATTCACCCTATCAAATAAATCATCAACATACTAATTTATGTTTATTCTACAATACTCATATTTTTTCACATAACATGCAGTTTTACTTCTCTAGAATTTGACTCAACTTCATAGATATTTAATTTATTTTACCACATGGCATGAGTTAAATTACATGAAATCTCCTTTATATATATTTCATTGGACAAGGATCCCCCTAATGAATTGATTCCCCTAGAGTAAGCATCCAATTCCCATTTGTCAACTATAAGTAATTCACCACTATCCACACTATCCAAAATACAATGTGTTGTTTCTATGTACCAATCCATACCTAAGAATATAAAATAGTGCAACATGTATTTCTTCTATAATAGATATTATTTTAAATTTATGATCATAATCACTTTATGATGGACAATGTCCAATGAAACCCCTTTAAAAGAAACACTGAAATTATGATTTTCCATTGATACTAATTGTTATCCCAACTAGGTTAAATACCATTACATGGGGGTCAATAAAGGAATGAAATTTTAAAAAATCCACTTATGATCTGGTTTCTACATTAAGAAACATTATTTTATCCCTTTTACATAGAAATATATGAATAAAAATGAAAACATGCACATGATGCAACAATTTTACATGATTCACCTACACTGGGATACATCTAATGAGAATAAAATGGCAACAAAACTTTGTAACCAATACAAAAAATGGACATTGTTGTTACAAATTTCAGAGCGGACTCACTATCCCACATGGTTTAGAACCAATCATAATATGAAATCTCACTACTCTCTCAACTGAAGTGTGCTAACTTCTTCTTCATAAGATCATCCATTAATTACTTGAATTAATATGTTTTACACCTCATTTAGTGTATCATTAATTTTAAAATTCATCTACATGATTAATTCCACTTTACTATATATTTCAAGGGAAATATCATTTGGTTTACAAATTCTACTTAGTAAAAAAATTAAATTCCTTGCACAAAACTTTATCCACGTGCATGAAAAAATTAGGATTTTCTACTAAATCCCAACATGTGTGATATTTTTGTAACTTTGAGCACAAATCCATTGTATATGTAAACTCATGTACCTTTTTTCACAAAAAAATATTTCATTTATTTCATTTCATAACTCTTATTCTGCACAATATTACTTCTTTGTGTGAAACTCATTCATGATTTAGAGCACTAAATTTCTCTAAGGGTTGAGATATAAAAATGATGGGTATAGTTTTCAATTAATTAACCTAGCTAACCATTCAACCAAGATCCTTACATTCCTTACTCTATACTATTATGATTTCCCTAAATCATGAAGGTCTCGTTTTGATGTCACATTTAGTAAATATAGTCCTTTCAGTCATTATCTCAATCTCTATTTCACATATGAATATTAATCTTATTATATCACACAAACTCTTCTTTAAAACACATTCAAATCGTCAGTTATTTTCTTTCCTTAGACGTATTATGTTGTAATGACCCTGAATCATGACTAGAGGAAAACTGTTCGAATCACCAACACCCATGCACGTATCATTTTAATTTTGTTTGAAAGTTCATCCATTTCCAAGAACACCTTTTTGAATCCTCTAACATTTGTACCCCAAAAATTCTGCAAAAACTATAAAACAGTCCCATCTATTATGCACATTTTTCTATACCACCACTAAAACATACATTCCTTTTTATTGGAGAAATTACAACATACCTTATCAACTATCTCTTTGGAACTCTACAATTGACCATGGAAACTGAAATTTTTAATAAACAGGTTCAACATAAAAACTATAATGTTACGATGATAGATTTTTTCCAAAAACAGTTTCAAATCAGTTATTCAAAATCTAGAAGTGGGATAAAATTCCCTAATGATTGATTCATAATTTTTTTACTATGAGATATTTACTCATTTATTCATATTCATTTTGATAAGAGAATGGATTATATTATGTATCAAGTTATCTTGGAAGGGGTTCTCTACAATACCGAGTCTCTAGATTGGTTGGATTGTTTTATTTTACTTATGATCATAATAATAATAATTTTTTCATTACCTAGTGTTTTGTGTTATTCCACCATAAATTTAATGAAATCGCATTGGATAAATAATCAATTAGGGACAAATAACATGAAAAATAGTTTATTGGTTGAAATTTGGTTGAATGAGTTCTCATAGGCCATTTTATGAGTTTTTGAGGTGTGAGTTATTTTTAAAAATGTAAATACAATTTTCATTCTTAAGGTGATTTAAAAATGTATTTTGGTTTAAAATTTAATATTAATGTTAAATGGGGTTATAAGGAGTATATTTGTAAATGGTTCTTCAAAAAAATTAGGGGTTCCCACAATGCTTTTTTCTCTATGTCCTATCCTAGGTAAATCCAATATGCAGTTCCATTTTCAAATGACATTTAAAAATAATTTTATTATTAATTTTATATAGAACCATTGAGGTTTCGTCTTGGTAAACATTTTGATCCATTCAACATCATGTGAGACACACTCTTTTCAAAATATTATTTAATTATTTATGTGTTTTTTTATTATGGTTCTGCATCAATTTATTAATTAAATAATGGAATTGAATATCCCATTGGGATATCAATAATTTAATAACCTCATGAGTTATGTTCATGAATCTCAATTGATACATGGTCAATTTTTATTTGATATTACACCAACGGATAGAGGTCTTTCAAATTCATCATTATATCATATGATAAGGTATTTAAAATACCATTGCATTTGATAAAATCTATGATTTATTTATTGAGTACTTTTTAGACACGTATTATAAATTTTTTAGTGTGGAATTCATTGGAAAAATGTTCATGGATGAGTTTAAGTCACTTTATAGTTGAATAGAGAAATATATAAATGAATATAATGATGTTTTATTATTGAATAAAAATCATTATGGAAATGAAATGATCATGTAATAAAATAGTAATGATAATCTCTCATTGGATAGTCTTTACCTAGTTCGAGAGGTAACTATCCATTAGTTATTATAATATATAAATAGTTTAATATCAGATGATAGAAAACATTGTAACATCCTAGGTAAATAATGAAATAATACATTTTCTTTTTAATTAATATTTTTATAATTAAATATTAATTTTCCTTTAATGGGGTTGTTATGTTCGATGGCTTACCCGATATGAAACAACGGGTTTCTTTGAAATCTTATGTTTCACAATAAGAAAATAATAATAATATTTAAAATGGTAGTTAACGCCTAGTCATTGTATTGGAACGAATTGACAAAAAATACTAAAATATGATTATACATGTTTTTATGGTTATATTACCATTTAAATTGGTTTTACAGTGTAATTAGATCATATTTTTACTATTTAATCCAATGTTGGTTATTAAAATTAATTTCACTTGGAAATTTGACGTAAAAAAGTGTCAATCTTTTGATTGTTATTATTTCTACGAAACACGCTTTTTGTTTTGACAAAGGGAATTAATTTTAAATTAATTTCTGAGACTTATGTGTTTTTAATTTAGAAAAATGGATTCCATATTTTTAATCAAGAATTCCAAATTTTGTAAATAGATAACTTAAATTTTTATACATTATGAATATTTACTTCAGTAAATATTTTATTTACCTCTGTTAAAAGGTAAATCTGGAAAATAAGGGTAAAAAATTATTACTATAATAATATTAAATTACCATAACATGTTTCCCAATCCTATTCGTTGATACATATACGACCATGGTAATCCTTGGGTTGATTTTAGGACCCTATGGATCCACTTAAGAGTGATAATGACACTTTATATTAATTAACATTACGTAAATACTAAAATGGCATAAAAAATATATTTTAGTAAATTAATTTTTACATGCGGTTATTTAAGTTATATTTTAGACTATAAATATTAATTGGAAAGATAAAAATATATCCTACATCATAGTATATTTTTAGAATTTCTATACATGAAATAAATAAAATTATTTATGACACAATAATGATGTAGTGTTTACCTCATTAATAAATGATTTAAATAAATAATATTATAACGGTTAAAAAAATATCCAAAACCCATAAAATTCTTATTGGATGATTTTATTTAGACAATTATTCATATTATCTTCTACTTTGATATGTTTTGGACCTTTAGAAACATAAAATAATTATATTATAAAATAATATTTTAACACTTTCCAAAAGAGCCCCACCTCCCCTTATAAAAAGCTGTCACCGCTAACCACTCATCACTCCTCTCAAGCCCCTTCCGTAATCCAAAACCTACCAAAATAAGCTCTAAAAATCCATTTATTCCTCCTATAAGCCTTAACTTATTCATAAGGGACTTTAATAAGTCATTATTATTCAAACCAAAGGGAGTTACCCAAATTAAAAGTAACTGTTTCTCTTGAATTCATTTCTTTTATTTTTCTTATTAAACCCCTAAAATATATTTATTCATTTATTTTATAACTACACCAGTATATCCATTATAATAGGTTGTTATTATGATAAGGATTCTAACTACACTTAGACACACCTCCATCTAATGTGTAAAGAACATATTGATTATGTTGATGGAAAACTAACGCCTCACGAAACGATGATTGTTAAATTATCTCCTACCACCTATCATGCTGGCCTTCAAGATGGAAATATATTTATATACAATATATATTATTTTTATTTATTCTTTATTCTTATGTATTTTTCATTTATAGCATACCTTTATGGTTTCAATTATGGGTAAATGCGATAATTTCATTTGAGAAATGCAGACTAACAGCCCCTCAAAGTGATATGACTCATTAATTCCATATGTGGGACGTATAAAGAATGGAATTAATGATATTATAAATGATATTACACTGGAATTATAATATAGATATTTATCATTATGTTTTAATTCCATTAAAATATGAAATTGAAATGAAAGTAGCATCCATGCGTACGTACGGCTTACCGTCTCCATGAATGATGCATTTTATTTCTTATCTCTAGATGTTATATAATATTATAAATATGTAAATATACCAGATATATATGATATATATGATATCTACATCATGAATATCATTCTAGAGATAATGGATATTTTACCACATGAACAACTGGTAATAATAATAATTTCATTTTTGACTCAAGTACCAAATATGGAAAAAACAACCATTATTAACTTAAATGAATACATTATGTTTATAAAATGGTAATAATTTATATAAAAGGAATAATAAACTTGAAAAATGTTCTTAATAAAGTAAAAATTAACTTTAGTAAAGTATGCAGGATATTTAAGAATGAACGGGTCAAATCAGACACAAGGTAAGGGACATCGTCTCAATATCCTTTTATTGAGGCATATTTTCATTTATACACAACTTTCTTTTATACGGTGTATATATCCATTTAATTTTTACAATTATTAAAGAGAAATCCTTTCTCTATGAATTGTTTTATTAAATGAAATGAAATAAATTTTCTTTTTAACATAAGTAGTGACAACGACCTTCCCGCCGCTGCAAGTATTATTTGATATTTCACTTCCTTAACAAGCTGTAATGTTTATAAAAAGGAAAATAAATACCATATATTATTTTATGTATTTTGATATTTAAAGTGGTTTTTTATAATGAATTTGTTAGGTCCATGTATTTAAATGATATATTTTTATTTAAAGGTAGAGATGTTATTTTTCCTTTATATTTGTTTTATGTGTTATGAATATGTTATGGTTCTTGGGAATTGTTATGTATACAGGTGGTTCTGTGATAATCCTTGGGCGGGTGAACCCGATATAGATCTCCAATGCATTGGGTAACATGATAGAGGTAAACATGAATCTTTCTCCTAAGAGATTTAGGTAATATACTATGATGGGTTTTCCAATTTTAACTGCCAACGTAGTGGTGATAGAAACTATGTAAGTATGATATGGATTCACCAAGATAACTTTGTGGTTTATGATTTCTATCTATTATTAATAAATATTATGATTTCATGAGGTATGTTAAAGAGCTTATGTTATGTATGTAATGATGAACTAATGTTTTTTGTCATTTTTTATAACCCTTACTGTGCTTTTTTATGCTCATCCCATATTTTGAAATGTTTTTCACAAGACTTAAAAGATGAATAGGGTCTAGGATGTGATCAAGGAAAAGTCATGTTGTCTAATAAATTTAACTAGACATAACTCTTTTTTTCAAGTGTTTTTTTATTTTTGTGAAGAATTGAAACTGAGTAGAAGTCTCTAATTTGTAATTTTTGAGATTTAATGTAATAGTTATGTCCTAATTTTCTAAAAATCTATACCTGAAAAAATCCTCCATGGGATTTTTTCATTTAATTCAAGAATATGTAATGTTTTAAGGTCGGGTCATTATAGTTGGTATTAGAGGTCAGTTTATATATCTTTAGAAGTTAGGGTATTGTTAAATTAGTGTCCATAAGTGAATTTATGTTATGATTAATGTGATATAGAATTTAAATATTACCATTTTTATTTCCCTAAGACATTTTTTTGTTCAGAATGGTTTTCCAAAGAGGAAATAGGGAAGCTATGTTTGGATGAAATCAGGAGGAAGACAACAACCCAAATTAGTATCCAGAGATGGTCATAATCAGAACTATATTTTTTATTCCAGTGATGGAATAGATGACTCAGACTATAAATGGTGGTGGTATCCATGCACGAGATTATCCAGATCAACCATAGAGGATCATGTCAGTAGTGGATCATTTCATGAGGCAAAAACCTCTATCATTCATATGATCATCTTACCCTATGCTAGTAGATGGGTGGATTGAATCACTGGAGAAGATTTTTGATGTTATGGGGTGTTCAGAACATCCAAAGGTTAGTCTCACTATTTACTGTTTTGAAGGTGAAGTTGGTCAGTGGTGGTCGATGGTGAAAAATACAAGGGATAGTGAAGAGATTGATGATCTTGATTGGGATGCATTCAATGGTATGTTTCCTTAGAAATATTTTCCTAAGGTGGTTTATCTTAGTATGGAAATGAAATTCTTGTAATTGAGGCAGGAGGATGACTCAATGGCTACTTATGAAGAAACATTCACTCGACTGGCAATGTTTGTTCCCAATTTCATACGATATCATCATGGTAAAATCAACCATTTTTACTCTGGATTAATTCGAAATTATCAAAGGGAATTAGTTAATCGTGAGTTCAAATATATTGAAAAACATGTTCTATGTTCATAGAAGGGGGAAATGGAGTTTTCTGATGATCATGTCTTATTTGAAAAAAATATAATAAGAGGTCAATGTGGCCGGGGAAAGGGATAAACTCTTCAAAAACGTTTTATGTAATGAAACATAATTTTATTGTTTGTGAAAATTATAGTAAAAATAATGTTGGGGAATATATTTTGAATTCTGGTAAATGCTACCGATGTGGTAAAATGGGACATAAGGCTTGTAATTTCACAGAAAAAGTGGAGGGTAATGGATAGACAAAATCTGATATATAATCTGTAAGATGTTTTAAGATTAATAAAATGGGTCATTATGCATTTGACTATCCAATGAAGAACTCATCTGTAGGAAAGCAACCAGTCTACAAGAATAAAAGGGTGGTGAAGTCCTTTGCAACTACTTCAGTAGATGTCGGGCCATCAAACGAAGTGGTATCAGGTACACTGCTTGTTTTTTCAGATTATGCCAATGTGTTGTTTGATTTGGGTTCTACACATTCATTCATTAATGAGATGTTTTTTAGTAAATTTTGTATTCCATATCAATATAGGAATCCTAAACTTATGGTAAAAGCACCGAGAGGAAATTTTGAAAGAAAAATAAATTATAATAACTTTTCTTTCCATGTGTTTAGAATGAATCTTCCTGTAAAACATATTGTTTGGCCTCTAGAAGATTTTGATAAAATTTTGGGTATATATTGGATTTCTTTTTATCATTCTGATATTGAATGCAGAGTCAAAGTGGTTTCTTTTCAGAAAGATTTTTAGTTTATGTACAAGAATGACCCCTTAATCTTGATAACATATGAAGAAGCTGAGAAACTAATAAGAGATTGAAATGAATATTTGCTTGAAAATATTTTTTAAAACAAAGGAACTGTTCAGATTAATGATGTGCTAGTGTTAAATGAGTACCTTGATGTTTTTCCTAATGAGTTTCCTGGTATTATACCCAATCAGGAAGTTGAATTTACTGTTGTCTATGTTCTTGATGCTATGACAATTTCAAAACCCCCTTATCGAATGGCTCAAATTAAACATTTATATTTAAATAATCAATTAATGGAGTTATCAAATAAAGGTTTCATTTAACCTAACACATCACCATGGGGTCCTCATATCTTGTTTATTAAAAATAAAGACCGTTCAATGATACTTCTCATTGATTATAGAGCATTGAATAACATCATTGTTAAGAACATGTATCATTCCCTCATATCGATGATTTGTTTGATCTGGACCAGGGAGATCAGTATTTTTTCAAGATTGACCTGAGTTCAGGGTACCATCAGTTGAAAACAATGAAAAAGAAATTCTGAAGACTACATTTCGTACTAGATTTGGTCATTATGAATTTTTAGTTATGCCTTTTAGTTTAACCAATGCACATGCTATATTCATGGATCTTATGAATAGAACATTTTTTGAGTTCTTAGATATGTTTGTGGTTTTGTTCATTGATAATATTTTGGTTTCTTCTAAAAGTAAAGAGAAGCATGAAATTCGTTTAATGGTTGTCTTGAAAACTATAAACGAAAAAAAGTTATTTGGGAAATTCGGCATGTTTGAGTTTTGGATACAAAAAATTACATTCCTTGATCACATTTCTCAAACAATGGAATAAATATTGATCCTCATAAAATAAAAGTTGTTGAAGAATGGAAAAGACCCAAAAATATAATTGTGATTTGTAGTTTCTAGGCTTGGAAGGTTATTATCAAAGGTCTGTTGAGAATTTTTCATGGTTTATAGTCTAATGACTATGTTAACTCGAAAATGTGTTAAGTTCATTTGAGAAAAATAATGTGATGTTTGTTTTCAGGATTTGAAAAGGAGTTTGGTAAATGCTCCAGTTTTGGCACTACCTTCTTGAAATGGTGAGTTTTTTTCTATAGTTATGCTTTGTATAAAGGAGTTGGTTGTGTCCTTATGTAGAAGGATCGGGTAATTGCTTATGCTTCACGAATGTTTAAACCTCATGTGTTAAATTACCCTACAGATTATTTGGAATTAACGACTATTGTTTTTTGCTTTAAAAATTTGGAGGCATCATTTGTATGGAGTAAAATGTGAAATATATACTAACCACAAAATTTTGAAGTATATATTCACTTAGAAATAATTGAACATGAGACAGAGGAGACAATTGAAATTAATCAAGGATTATAATTTCACAATTAATTATCACCCAAAAAAAGAAAAGAATGTGGCAGATGCTTTGAGTCGAAAAAGTAATGCTTCATTGACCATGATACATTTGGAATGTGATCCTTTGGTTTTTTATTTGTTGATCTTTTTTATAGAAGTTGTTGGTGCATGAAATTCATCTTTTTTGTTTCAGGTTTCAGTGAAATCATCTCTATCAGAAAGAATAAAGCTAGCGCAAAAGGAAGAGAGTGAGTTACAGTAAAAGGAAGAGTTTGTTCAGAAGGGTAAGCTGCTTAAATTTAACATTGATAATGATTGTGTTTTGAGGTTTGGTAAGTGATTATGTGTACCATTTGATTCCCAATTTATAAATGAGTTTTTTATGTGTATCTCATAGTTTTCCGTTTTAGTTCATCATAGAAGTACTAAGATGTACAAAGATCTTCGGGAGTATTACTGGTGGGATGTAATGAAAAGAGATATTGTTGAATTTACTGTGAGGCGTTTGACTTGTCAATAGGTTAACTAAGAGTGGCAGTTACTGAAAGTGATTCTTTAGTCTTTACCAGTTCCAGAGTGGAAATGGGAAAATATATCCAGGTACTTTGGTGTGGGATTACCGAAGACATCTCATGGTAATAATGAAATCTGGGTTATTGTTGATCGATTGACTAAATATGCTCATTTCCTTCCTATTCTAAATACTTTGTCTCTCGATCGACTTTCTAGGTTGTATATTAAAGAGATAGTCTAGATTCATGGTGTTCCCCTATCCATTGTATTTGATCATGATCCCAAGTTTACTTCTAACTTTTGGAAAGGCCTTCATAAGTCATTGGGTACTGAATTAAATTTAAGTAAAACATTTCATCTACAATCAGATGGGTAGTCAGAATGAACAATTTGTACCATAGAGGATATGTTATGTGATTTTTCACTGGATTACCAGGGATGTTGGGATCAACATATTTACTTGGTTGAATTCTCCTATTATAACACTTTTCATTCTAGTTTACAGATTGCTCCATTTGAGGCATTATATGGA
Organism: Viscum album; assembly: GCA_963277665.1. Taxonomy (NCBI): domain Eukaryota; kingdom Viridiplantae; phylum Streptophyta; class Magnoliopsida; order Santalales; family Viscaceae; genus Viscum; species Viscum album. Next base: position 429,451,474 of record OY728123.1, on the reverse strand, counting down.
AAGCGGGGTCGAACTCCAGCTTTTAGGGATGAATTAGGTGAAAGGAAGTTTATGGAACCAAAATTGGTATACTGGATAATAGAAAATGTTTAGTTGATTAAGAACCACATGAGAATATCTCAGAGCAGGAAAAAAAGTTAGGTGGATAAACAGAGGAAGGATCTTTCTTTTGAGATAGGTGATCATTTCTTTCTCAAAGTTTCTCTATGGAAAAGTGTGATGCATTTTTGTAAGATATGAAAGTTGAGTCTGAATTTCATTAGACCTTATGAAATCCTAGATAATGTGGGATTATTTGAATACAGAGTGGAATTACCTCCATGTTTATACTAGGTACACAATGTTTTTCATGTTTCAATGTTTAGAAAGTATATGGTAGATACATCACATGTTTTAAGACCAGAGGTAGTTCAGTTGGATGAGAATCTCTCTTATGTGGAATAGAGAGTCCAGATTCTTAATTGAAGATAGAAAGTAATAGGGAATAAGTTAATTCACCATGTAATGGTTTTTTGGAAAATCCATATGTTTGATGAGGCAACATGGAAATCTAAAAATGCTATGAGGGATAAATACCCCCATATATTTGATAAGTGAATATAATTGCGTGGACACAATTTACAAAAGGGGGAAGGTTGTAACCACCTAGGTAAATAAAGAAATAATATATTTTCTTTTTAATTAATATTTGGTGAATTAAAAATTAATTTTAATTTAAAGGGGTTATTATGTTTGATGGCTTACCTGATACGCAACAACTGGTTTCTTTGAAATCTTACATTGCACATTAATAATATAATAATGTTATTTTAAATGGTAGTTAATTCCTAGTCATTATATTGGAGGGAATGAAAATAACTAACTAAAATATGATTATACATGTTTGTTAAATGTTTTTACATTTATCAAATAAAATTTAGAGGCTGAAAATATGAATGAATCCAATTTTAAGCACAAATACTCTAGTATTCTTTAAAAGGATGATTTACCGCCTTTTGATGGAGAACCCTTTTTAAATATTCTTTTTTCACTTTTATATATTCTATTTGAAAAAATATATTATTCTTTAGAATCAAGAAATTTAAATATAATTTGGTTGAAATTTAGGTATTTTTCTGATAATGTTAATTTTTTTAATGAATTGTAAAAAATGCAGTATTTTAATTCAAAACTGACTTTTAATTCAATTTAATTATATTGTTAGATAATATTTTTAATTGGTTTTAAAGTGTAATTAGAATTTATTTTTACCATTTAATCCAATTTTGGTTATTGTAATTAATTTTATTTTGAAATTGGACAAAAACATGTGTCAATCTTTTGAAAGTTAATATTTCTGAAAAATAGGCTTTTTGTTTTGACAACGGGAATTAATTTTATATTAATTTCTACCACTTATTTGTTTTGAATTTCGAAAAATGGATTCTATATTTGGAATTATGAAGTCCAAATTGTGTAAAAATGTATCTTTTTATTTTTACGCATTATGAATATTTACTTCAGTAAATATTTTATTTACCACGGTTAAAGGGTATATCTGGTAAATAAGAGTAAACAAATATTACTATAGTAATCATAAATTACAATAACATGTGTATTAATCATATTGGGTGATACATATCCGATCATGGGAATCTCTAGGTCGATTTTGGGAGTCCGTGGAGCATCTTATGTGTGATAATGACACTTTTTTAAATTAAGTTAATGTAAAGACAAAAATTACATAAACAAATAGCTTTTAGTAAATTAATTTTTAAAAGGGGTTTTATAATTATCATTTCAACTATAAGTATTCATTGTAAAGATAAAATTATTTCATACATAATAGTATTTGTTTTATAATTTTTAGACATCAAATAAATAAAATTATTTATTACATAATAATGAATCAATGTTTACCTCTTTAATAAATGATTTAAATAAATAATATCATAAAAATTACAAGAAAATATAAAAAACCTATCCAATTCTTATTGGATGATTTTATTTAGACAATGAGTCATAATATCATAGTTTTTAAAAAGTTTTGGACCTTTTGAAACCGAAAAATCATTGTATAATAAAATAATATTTTGACACATTCCTATAGAGCCCCACCTCCACCTTATTTAGAGCTCTCACCTCTAACCCATTTTTCACTCCTCTCAAACCCCTTTGGCTCATCCAAATCCTGCCCATATAAGCATTAAAGTTCCCTCTATTCCACCTAGAAGACTTAATCTAGGTAGATGGCACTTCAAGAAGTCCTTTTGATTCAAACCAAAGGGTGTTACCCGAATTAAAGGTAACAGTTATTCTTAAATTCATTTCTTTTATTTTACAGCTCCAACCCATAAAATCTATTTATTATTTTCATTTACAAAAACAACAATATAATAAATATAATAGGATGTTTTTATGAGAAGGATTATAATTACACTTACACACACCTCTATCTAATGGTTAAAGAACATATTGTCTCCATGGATGGAAAACTAACGCCTAACGAAACGATGATTGTTCAATTATCTCCTACCACCTCTCATGGTGGAAATTAAGATGGAACTGTATTTATATATGATATATATTATTTTTTATGTTTTATTTATGCTTCTGTATTTTTAATTTATATCATACCTTAATTGTTTCCATTATGGGTAAACATGAATTTTTTTTTGAGGAAGTGCGGACTACCGCCCCCTCAAAGTGATATGACTCATTAATGTCATTTGTGGGATGTATAAAGGATGGAGTTAAGGATATTATATTATATATTATACTGAAATTATAATATAACTTTATATCATTATGTTTTAATTCAATTAGAATAATAAATAGAACTTAATGGTGCATTCATGCGTACGTATGACTTATCGTCTCAATGAATGGTGCATTTCATTTCTTATCTCCAAATGTTATTTACTATTATACATAAAAACATATACATGATATATATGATATATATCATATCTAAATCATGAATATCATTATGGAGATAATCTATATTTCACCACATTATGAACATGTAAATATAAGAAGTTCATTTTTGACTGAATTACCAAATATCGACAAAAATATCATTACTAACTTAAATGATTACGTGATGTTTATAACATGGTAATAATTGATATAAAAGGAATAATAAGAATTAAAAAGGTTCTTAATCATGTAAATATTATCATTAGTTTATTATTCAAATGATTAAAGAATGAATGGGTCGAATTGGACATGAAGTAAGGGACTTCATCTCAATCTCATTTCATTGAGTCATATTTTCATTTATGCACAACTTTCTTTAATATGGTGTATAACCCCCTATGAAGTTTAATTTTATTCAAAAGGAATCTTTTTTTTACAAATCGTTTTACAAAATGACAAAAAAGAATGTTTCTTATTAACATAATCGGTGATAACGACCTTTCTTCTGCCACAGGTATTATTTGATCTTTGGCCTCCTTAATAAGCCGTAATGTTTTTAAAAAGGAAAATAAATACCATATAATAATTACATATTTTGGTATTGAAAAATATTTTTATAATGGATTATTTATGTTAATATATTTAAATGATATATTGTTATTGAAATTTGGAAATTTTAACTTACCATTAAGTTTGTTTAATGTGTTATGAATATGTTATGGTTCTTGTTCATTCTAACGTATAAGGGTGGTTCCGTGATAAACATAGGGTAGGTGAGCCCAAAATAGCTGTCCCATGCATTGGGTAATGTGAAAAATTTAAACATGAATGTCTGTCAAAAGAGATTTATTGAATATAGTGTTATGGGTATTCCCAATGTAACTCCCTATATAGATATGATAGCTACAATTGTAGTATGATATGGATTCCACAATTTACCATTTTGATTTATGATTTCTTTGTGTTATTCATAAATCTTATGATTTCATAAGGTATGTTAAAGATATTATGTTATTTTTGTAATGATGAACAAATGTTTTATTTCTTTGTTTTATAACCCTTAGTAATCTTTTTATGCTCATCCAAAGTTTTGAAATGTTTTTCACAGGACAAAAAGATGAATAGGGTTAAGTATGTGATCAAGGAAATGTCATACTATCTAAAAAATAGAACTACACATGACTCATTATTTCAAGATATTGTTTTTTGTGAAAAACATGAAACTAAGTAGAAGTGTGTACATTGTAATTATTGAGATGTAATGTAATAATTGTGGCCAAATTATCAAAAACTCTTAACCTAAAAGTATTTTCATTGTGAATTATTCATTTAATTCATGATATATAATGTTTTAGGTTCGGGTCCTTATAAACATGATGCGATCACTTAGGATAGATTTGGATGATTCAATTTAACTAATCAGTTAATCAGACATGAGATGATATGTTGTCTGGTTAACATAACATTGGAGGGGAATAAAACAATAATGATAAAAAGTGTTCCTAAAATAAAATGATTCTCTTTAAAAGGTTCTTTTAAGGGATTAAGGATCAATTCACTACTTCATGAAGAAACCTTATGAGAATTATGTTTCATGTTGTTTTTTTGATTTATGTGGAATTGAACTACAATTTAATGAATCATTTTTAAATTATACTGAAGTATAGAATATCACAATAATATATGATGGACCATATTATGAACACTTGGATGAAAATAATTTTGTAAATTATTAGTTGTAGGGACATTGAGAATGTTACATATTTTTGAAGGTTCCATACTAAAATATGAATTTCTATAGCAGGTTTATGTATTGAAATTTGTCCAAAAATAAAATTTTCCACTCAAAAGAAATTTGATGGCTATCCAAAAAAGATAAATAAATATTGATATATTACGATATCTTTGGTATTTATTCTTAAATTTCTTTTAGGTCAGACTATCACACTGTAATTAGAGGTGTCATTTTGTAATTCATGTTATGTCTAAATAAACAGAAAACCTTGTATAAAAAAGTTTATGGAAAAAAGTGATTTATATATTTTAGGAACGTCCCTAGGATAATTTAAAATGATTTTAATGAGAAGAGAATCGGTGTAGACCATGTCATATTTATAGATGCACTTAGGTAATAGTAATTATATATTACATGACCTGTTGGAAATTTCAGTTTATCATGTAATCAGAGTTCAGCACATTCCTCGTTATTTATTTAATAAAATATTTATAAAAAATTTAACCATATAGGTTGGTATCACAACCATGTCAAAATTAGAATTATTGACAAGATAATAATGGTTTGAAATCCGTATAAACATTGGAATGTCCATGTGGGTTCCCTCTAGCTCTTTTTAAAATCATCATATAATCACCATCCAGATTATTTTTCACTAAATAGAAATTGTATTCAAATTTTTGGAATGGGAGATTTGGTGTATTCAGTGAAAACATGCTCACCACACATGGGGGTATACTCTCCCCATTGACTGACATGTTCTATCACGATAGGATTTATTGAAGATACTTTTCAGATCCATGAACAAAAAATTAATTTAAATTTGTTTTTTTTGTTTTTCATGAGAAACTTTTTCTAGTCTACTTCCAAAATATCATATTTTTATTTCAATTAAAAAAATATTTTATTGATGTTAACAATTGAATCAATGAATATTTTCCCCAATAATGGTGTCTAAATATCTAATGGAATATTATTCCATCAATGTATAGTGACAAATATTTGTTATCCTATAGAAATTGAAATGTTTGTTATTGATATCGTCAATAATTATGTAAATATTATCAATTATGGAATATATACTAGATAACTGCACAAGAATAAAAAAATTTGTATAGGAGAGTAACTATTTTATTGCTCTATCAATCAAAATAAATGTTATTTCTTGAGTCTTGTAAATGAAAATAGTGAACTAAATCTACGGAAAACTACATAAAATCCATGAATATGCCTAGAAGGTAAAATATTCACTAATAAAATCTTATTGGTATCTTTTTGATGATATCTAAAAAGAAAATATAAATTTTTTTATAATTTATTCATTTTATTAAAAAAATGTTCTCATTGATTGAAAAAATAGTGAAAACACTAAGATTATACTACTATAAAAAACCAGGTGAGAATCTACATAGATAAATTATATATAAATATCTCATAACATAAGGATTAATAGAAAAATGATAGAAACATGGAAAATAGAAAAATGATTAGATTTCCTATCAAATGATATTTGGTTTATCCTTATGGTGAAAAATAAACAAATTTGACTATGGTCAAAGCTCTAATATGCTCGAGTATGTTTTAATTAATGAAGTATCAGGAGGAATAAACTGATACAAAATATATTGTTATGGCCTTTGAATAATTAAACCTTTTCTTCTTATAAAAATGGCTCAGGACATCGAAAAATTAGATATTTGAATATATTAAGAATAATTAAGAACAAAGGATCATGTGTTATTGGTAATTTTATATATAATGGAATGAATCAAACCCCACATTTCTCCATAAAAAAATAATGGATGATAATCACAAATTTGTAAGGACCACAATGATCATATCTCTATGATTTCCCACTTCGATAGATTGTTCACAACGTAATTGTCCTCCTAATTAGCATGTTAAACCATCATCTTAAGGTGCATGGTTACCTCAATGAATGAAATCCAATGAGGAAATACCCTCAAAAGAATAATACCATATATGACCTAAATTGAATAAATGTCTTGATGACAATCAGATTCAATCAAAACAAATTTATAATTAATATTTTGAGCATGCATGAGGGCATAATTAAATTCTCAAAATTAAGTTTCATTTGTAATTGTGATTCCAATATGATATGAGAAGAAGAATATAAAAATTCTTTATTGAGAAAGGGAAATATTGTTTTTCCCTGAGGGGATAAGAGCTTCAAAATACATTAAAATAGTTTTCACCATATTCCATAGGTTGAGTGAATGAATATAGTGGATAATTCAAACACAAATGGACTAATTTTAATTCCTTATACAACTTGAATCTATATAATATTGAGTTTAATGATCCATTTGTACCTATATCTAGTTTAAGTATACTTGGGAGAAAATAAATCATTGAATTCCCATGATACCTACATGAATAGAGGGGGTTTATTATTGAATATGTCTATATTTCTAGCAGTGCAAGTGTTCTCAATGGTAGATATAACAACTGCGAAAATATGTTTTTACACTTTACCACTCTATGAAACAACCATAAAAATTATTATGAAGTATTCCATATATATCTCCATGAATATTTCAATACCGAAGCGACACTGCATATACATGTAATGTTTCTAGATTAATAAGTAGTGAACAATGATATGATAGATATATTTTATATCCTATATGAATAGATGAAAAGATGAATCTATATGTATATGGTCCCACTGAATATAGTCATGATTGGTAAATATTCTCTCCCATATTTTCTATAGTATTACTGATCTTGTACGATGAAGAAAATGGACCATGAATTTGAGAATCTATATAATATTATTGAAGCATTATTTACAATTAAACTTGCAGGAGTGCCTAAAATTAATTTTTTATTCCCATTTTGGGACAATCTAAATGTTTCAAAATTTATGAATACATTCCATTGAAACTCATTATAAATATAATAGGGAATAGTCTTATCATGATTGGTCAAAATAGAAATAAATTCTTCTATCGATAGGTAATTCTATTAGGAGGTACAACCATTCATTCATTGAGAGGGTTTTCAAGCTATTATGTGGACCAATATTTATTATTAGACTATCTATAGAGAATAAATTCCAATTTTTACATAATAAAAATAAAGTAATTCCATATAGAAGACTATAAAGACAAGTTAAGGAAATAAGTGTAACAATTTATAATTATCTCATTGAACATTATAAAATGAAACTCAAGAGAAGAATCCTTATATATTAATATAAATTAGGTAAATTTTATGATATATTCATCAATAATGACCTTGATATACATTTAGCTAGGCCCTCACTTTCTTGTGTGTTTAATGAACTCTTTCTACACTACCATGAAGAACTTTCTTTCATAAATAGATCAATTTAATATGAAATACATGATGATAATTTGATGTTTTTAATAAGAAATTTTGGCCACCATAAAAATTTGTTGGTGTATATAAATTTGTAAGTTATAAATGAAAAGACCAAGAACACTCTACTTGATTTGTACATGTAATTGCTTATACATATAACCATCTGATTAATAAAGTTATAGAATATTTCCTCAACGTAGTTTCCTGTGAATTTACTCATGAAAAAGTGGACACCAAGGTAATTAAGGGGATGTTCCCCCTTCTCCAAAATAGTTATCCTATAATTCCTATTTTTTCTTATCACAAATATTCAATTTCCAAAATAATGGATGATTTATTCCAGCTAATGGATTCCCCAGCCAATTTTTCATAGTATCCAAACGTGTCCTTGATAATTGATAATTATTTTTGTATTCCTACCCATGAACGAGGATATTATCCGTTTAAATTAGGGATAAGTGTTTAAAATACATGAAAAGACTTCATCATTGTATATATACTATGAATAACCATGTTATTAATAAATTTACTCAAATAATCCTCAAACATAGTAAAATGATGTAAAAAATGTCATTCAGCTTTCCTAACCACCCTAGAAAATTTCCATAATACACTGTGAAATTTATTAATAAGGATAAAAAGGCTTTAACAATTGATATTAGATCTATTCTGTTTAACAAAAATATTATTAAAAAATTATTTTATTAAACAAAAATGATAAAGATCTATTTCACGTCATCAAAAACAATATAGATATTGGATTTTTTTAAGTAAATCACCCATTTTTTCATTCCTATTCATCAAGTAGACACACTAAGATGTAGTGAAAATAAATTCATAGATGCTAATAAAAGGGAAAACCCAAAATTGTATGTGGCGACTATGTCCATAACCAGGTTCCTAGATCTGGCCACCAAAAGTTTTCTATTAATTTTATGAATGGTGATCCAAAGCATATCTATTCTAAATTCTCTAATGCCAATGGATTTTTCCTTAAAATAAATATGTAAGATATAGTGAGAGTTCAGACCATTTGGAATAGAATCATGGACTAATAATTATCTAATAGAATTCATCACCACATTATGAATAATTTCTAACTCAATCATAAAAAATTTATTTTTGGAACCATAATGACTAACTATTATATTAATATTTATTGTGAAAGGTTCTCTTTTTACTACCTCTTAAAAAGGGTCCACATTGAGGCCCTGATTCATTTGATAGTCAAAAGAATGGATAATTTTATCAGTTATTTTTTTGGAATTAATCATTACCATCATTAGAGTAAATATTTTGAAAGTATCCAAGCACTGCATGTGATATTTCATTTTAATATATCATAAATAACCCTCAATATTGAGGGCCCTAAATCTTACCCTGATTCATTTTTCATTATTCATTCTATTAAAAGATTTTGTGTTATTATCTCCATTTTATAACTATCTAATATTTTAAGGGTTTCTACTATTCCTCTATATTATGATCAAGTTCTCACCCAACATTAGGATAGATTGAAAATCTATCCTTATGAAATTATGATAGGTTTAATGGGTTATCTAATAGTATGAATGAATATTTTTAGTCTAATTTGTTCATCACCATGCTTGGAAAATATTTTCATACTCCAATTCTTCAAAATAGCCTTAGTAGTTTTCATTTTTGTAAGGAATTGATGGGGGGTTCCATGTGATCCCATTTTCTAGACCTTATTAATAGTTTAACTTTGCCCTAGCATGATTATCCCTCTATTGTAGACTTTGTTGTGAATGAGTGGTGACCTTTCCAGTTCTTTTTAAACCTCAATTTTATTGGTTTTATTATCGGAATGAAACATAGAAATAGAGAATATGAAAACACTAGTGGTTTTACATTAATATTCAATATGAAAAAATGCCTCTATTAAGATTTATAGCCATCCTAAAATACGGACTATATATATTCCAAGTGACGTCACCTCCACTAATTTAGACCTCACTAAGATTGAATTGATCAATGAACATTGAGAAATCATGGGAAGCAATCCTACTGAGATTGGATTTAATATTTTATTAAGTGCATTAATATATTAAAATACCCTAGAAGAATCCATTTATGATTCATAATTGTAGATAAACTACCCAGTTCTAACTATAACAATCATAGGCTGATGTAAGAGTTGGAGTAATATATGAAATAAATTGTGATGTTAGATCCCTATAATTGATGAAAAACTGATATACACAGACGTACCCTGTTGTAATGGAGGAGTTGGATATTTCCTTGTTTAATGACCCACAACTGGTCCTTACCACTATTATGAGAGTTTTGGATGAAACAAAAATATCCAATGGATTCACAATAAATGTACATCCACTTATAAAACAACATCTCTGACTAATAAATTCCAATTAGGTGGGTTATAGGTTATAATAATGTGACTATGGTTTGTAACTGTAGGGGAATTCACTATCCCATAACAGATCCCATATAGAATCTTCATACTTTTTAGATATTTTCGTCATATTTGAGGCCCTCCCTATCGAGCCATATAGGTTGTTTATATTTTTTTACATTACCTATTTTATTTCATACCATCAAGGTTTAATTTCTCATGTTCTTATCACTTTCTTCATAATGAACATTTTCAACAAGATTTAGGTCTGTAGGTTATGTATCCCCAAATTCATTAGCATAAAAATCCATTTAAGATGGTGAATTTTTTATTGGACTGGAAAATTTCTGTTTGGAAATCCTCATATATATTTGTGCTTGAATCTATAAAAAATAAACTTGTATATAATGTTTTTATGGGAATAAGAGGTGCCATATAGTTCATTTTGAGCTCCCAAAACCATGCAAGTTTGTTCATTCAATGGAAGGTCATCCTAAAATTAGTTATATATATCCCAAAAGGTTTAATCATATGGGATGATGAGCCAATAAGCATTATTATGTTGTGGATAACATTAATAGGTTCTAGTGAAGAAATGTGTGTAATAACCAGTCCCAATATAAGATCCCATTTCAAGATATCTTCATGTGTAGTCATGTGTTTTATCAAGAAGTATCACCTTAATACAATAGGATCTAGAAACCATTTAAAGGTATTTTTTAACCCCATAAAGGTCATGTATTGACTTTTATACATCCTCTTATGTTTATCCATATATACACTCAATAGATGTGATCTCATAATCTTAGGATCATGTATCCATTTCAATGTCGTGGGCCGCCTCATTAGAGTCCAATTTATACATGGATATAGCCCTCTGTGTTAGAAAAAGATCCCTTCATGTTATTCTCATTTATGTCTAGTAAATAGTTATTTGATGAAGGGGTGTGATCATGATAGGTTTTTATAACATCCAAAACCAATACAATCACAATCAGAGAAACTATTTCATTATCTAGCATATTAATCGCAATATCAAGGGGTTAAACATCCTGTTTGAGGTCCCTATGATGAAGGATGATTTGCATAACATAGTCAACCATTGGGATACTCCCCCAAGACCATCCCCATTATAAAGACCATAGTCTCTATCTCTGTGATTAGATTCCCTAGAATCTGAATTAGTAGGAGGAAACATAGGGATGCTCATATGATAATTGATTGTTTCTTTTACAGGTGATTTAATGTTGATGATTCTATTTATACTTATTATAAGAAATTGGTATCCTCAAAGCTCAATAGAGTAACTTGTGGGAATGTAATAATTTGTTGAAATTGGATAACATTTTAGTAATTACTATGGTTCGGTGGGACCACTTACACATGTATGATTATATGTTTTAATAATTACTTTAAATAATGTATATACTTCACTATTCTTCCATTGTGATTGTAAATAATTTATAGTCCGAAAGTAAAATGTAGTAGTGTTATCCCATGCATGTAGAACATAATTTATAAAACACATAGTCTTTTTATTCTACTATTTATATTTAAGTGATTATTTTTTTAAGGTTGGGGCTGAAGCCTAATTATTATTATTGAAACAAAGAAAAGAACTCTTTAACTGGGTATAGGGAGACCCATTACATAGCCCGAAGGCCCAGTGGGCATTCAACATATTCTTCTTTCGGGGTTTATATTAAATACTTATATGATTTTACTATAATGGTGATTTTGGGAGATGTGTTTTCTCCATATGTTATGATATAAAATATTCATTACGTATAATAATGTCAAGGTAGTTTCATAGTGTTTTATATTATATTCTGTGATCATAAAGGTTAATCTTATGCTGATAGGTTGAGAGGTTTCTTCTAATAAGTCGAATGAAATCATGGTTCAAGGCATAGTAACTCACACTCGGTATGAAACTTATATAACTTCAATCTATTTTCTAGAAATTATTTTGATTCACTATGATATTTTAATTATATAATGACATTAAATTTTATGAAGGCATATTCTTGAGAAAATAATATTTTGGGACATATTTTTCATCAATAGAATATAGATAGAGTATAATCTTATTCAGTATGACATGGAAATTTTGTTGAGGGGGATTAAACTAAAGAATATAGAAAAAGTATATTGTAAAAAAACTATAGTAAACAGTACCTCTATTGTTCAATATATCTTTGTAATAGAATGTTTTATACAAATTATTGTAGGATAGTGACATAGTAGTGATAATGAAGGATTGAGAAGACAAGTATGAGAACAGTAATGAAAAAAATCAATATGTAAGGGTTATTCAGTATAAGATAATTAGAAGAGAGACTTGTAATTGATCATATTAATCTAATTAATATTATTAGGGGTTGCTTCAATCATCCATTTCCAAAAATTATAAAGTTTGTGTGGACAGTTCTTTTTCATCATCTCTTTAGGTGTATTGGGACATGATGGTGATATATTTAATAAATTACAACTATAATACTGAAAAGGGGTGTTATTAAGTTATTTTATTCTAAATTAATTTCATATATAATTTAATGTATAATAACATATAATAAAATCATTGAATATGGAAGGTATATAAGAACCAACTTATCCATAGTAAAGTCAACGAAAATTGGTTGATTATACCATATAAATGTTTGTGGTAATTCGAATGGATCTGGACCTACATAAATTCACTATGGGGGCATGGAAATCCCAACAAGGACTAAAAAAACTATAGTATGATCTATATATGGGAATATTTTGTATGTTTAAGTTAAAATATTTCTTCTAATGATATTATCTTTTTACTGTTCTGTCTACACCTTCTTGTAAAATCCTGGGTCATTGATTTGAGAGAATCATTTTATTGTATAACTAAAAAAATCTTCATAGTGAATTATGTATCTAGGTGATTTGTTAAATTTCACTTTGCGGAAGAAGAATAACTATAAATAATGGTGAAGGTCTATGTTAAAATTCAGAAGACAAATGGGCTTTTGTTGAAATTCAATTTTTTTAACATATATCATGTCTATATAAAATCCTTATGATTATTAGTTAGCTGAATGAATTATCTTTTTTAAAATTCCTAACAAATATAATGTTGAAAATGATTCAGTGTTCAATGGATATTCCATGAGGTGTAACAGCATAGAACCAAATAATATCATATGGTAAAACAATTTATGATTTAACATGTTCCAAAAGTATATAGTTGTGGAATTTTTCATATAAATAGATCAATGAGCAGAAAATGAGTATTTATGTTGAAAATGGTGTAATTAATATTGATTCTAATTAAATCGAAAGACATGGGGGCGTTTAGTATAAATATTGAGAAATATTTTATTTAACTTTAATGGAAGAATTACTCGACTATGGAATTTAGTATAAGTTCAAAAAATATTTTTACGGCACAATCTAATACACTTTCTTGGTGGATCATAACACTATGTTGATTTTATTAATAATTAAATAAGAAAAGTAATGTTTACGTCCTAAAAAATAGTATTCGAGTGTTTTTCAATGGAAGGACATGGTGGAAATAGAAACATATATAAATTTTAAATTCATAATGTATGAATATAGTCCAAAGTATATATGATAATAGGATTAGAACTATTTTCCAAATAATTTAATTATAGAGGAAAATACTATACATGGGACACCAGATAAGAACGTTGTGGTTGAGTGAATAAATTGGACCACAACTAAAAAGGTATTACGCCTGAGGTAACATATCAGCATGTGAAAGTCAATATGGGTGGAAGTGGTAAATATTAAAATTTAATTAGTAAATATAAATAAATAATCAATAATGTGGAATGATATTATATAGTTTATAAATTCTATAAAACTATTGGAAGCCATACTCTTAAAGGATATATGAATTCTTTCCTATAACAAAGTGGATTCAAAATAATGGATTAATCTTAATGATAAAATGCATTCTTCTTTATTTTTTGGTAATATTTATTAATATTTTTTATTCTGGATTTGATATTATAAAAAGTGATATTTCATAAAAATTAAAATATTTTAATCAATGACAATGTCTTATTAAAAGACTAAAACATTTTTGAAAGGGAAGTTCTTAAGAAATAATTATCTCAATATATAAAAGATTTTATGAATTAATATTATAGAAGGGAAATAGTTATAAATATTTTATGACAAAATAAAAATCCCAAAGATATGATATAATAAGATATAATAATTATCTATAATATAGTTGAATTATGGATTGAGTGTTAAAATTTAAACAACTCAAAGTTGTAGGATCGAAAAGTTATGATCTGTAACACCATGTAGTTTTGTGAATTATGTTTTTAAAAAATATATAAAACGTTTATATAATTTTTTCTACTAAAAAATATATTTACCTTTTTTAACACAAAACACCATTTCGTCATTAATTATGTGCAATATAAATTTTCTTCTGTAGCTTATGTTACATGAAAGTCATGTTTTAAAGAACAATATTTTACTATTTTCATTTTCATTCAACATCTCACATAACAGTTGGAATTGGGTATATGAGTAGAATAAACTACGAAAAGAAAATATATTGTTTACAGAAATTTATTAATTATAAATTTCATATAAATAAAACAAAAATCATGAATAAAAAAATATTTTAAAAAAACACTACATTTTCTAAAAGAAGGTTTAGTTTTTTATTTTCAACATAATTTTAAACTAATTTATAAAAATTTTAGAATAATTATTTTAATTAATAAACATAATTTTTTAAATAATCATATACATATAATATTAGGGTTAATTTTTTAGTATTTTTATAAAATGCTTTATTTTCTATTGAATAGGGAAAATACTGGTTTTTGAAAATTTCATTTTTGATTACTAGTTATTAATGATAATTTATATTTTAAATGTGTTTAAAATTAAAATTATTTGAATTTTATATCAATTAATCTATTTTAGTTCGTTGGAATAAATTTCATATTGATATTTTATATAAAAAACATTTCAAATATTTCAGATATTTTCTCTTTAAAAACCCACTTTCTAATCACTTCTATGAGTTTAATGTTTTAAATTAAAATTATCTAATCTGAAGAATTGAATTCAGAATAATAAATTCCATATTTCAAACTATGATAATTTATAATTTCTAATAAGGTCGACTTATTATTTATTAAATAAATAATGAAAACAATAAAAATTAAATACCACAATTATGGTAAAAAAACATTATTGGGAGGTAAAACTAAACAAATAGGGTAAAAAAATTCCCAAAACTATTACAACAATAATTTAATGAATATATTCCCATATAATATATTTTATTTTCAATAATTGACCATTTTTAAGAATCTTCATGATAATAATGTGTGTATGATTGAATCTTATCAAATATTATAAGTGTGTCACTCACCTCACTTATAAACTGCCACCCCTCTCCTCTCTTCTTTACACCATAAAACCATTTTGGTTTTTCTAGGACCAACCAAAATCACATAACATCAGGAATTATATCATCCTAGAAGCCTTAGTTTGGTTATAAATATGAATAATGAAGGATTTTAGTGTAATCCTAAGGAGGATACCAGAATATGAGGTAACATACATCAAAGAGCATTTTTTCATATTTCATCCCCCACCTAAATTATTTATTAATATAATTTTATTATATAATATAATCAGTATAATAAATATAATTAGATTTTTTTTGTTAAATTCCAGACATACAACCATCTCACAAGCAATCTTAGGGTTTGCAAAATCATCAATCATATATAAATTGGACTACAATATCATGAATCGATGCCATTAATTTTTTCAATACTACCAATAAAGGAGTGAAGAATGGTGGAATTATTTTTTATATTGGATAATTATGATATTTCCATAATCTGGTTTTTATATCACGCATACCTTTATGATTTCCATTTTTTGAAAAGGATAATGTTGGTCGTGTGTACGGTAGACTATAGCCTTGTAAAGATATGTGATTCATTGATGCATTAAATGGAAGGTATTAAGGATGGGTTTACTCAATATAAGTGATATATATTACCTGAATTTGATTAATTAATTTTATTATATCATTTATTTTTCATAATTTAATTCTAACATTAAAATTTAAACATTGTTAATTTGTACATACGACATACCATCTCCATAAACAATGTATTTTATTTTCCATCCATAAATATTATAAATTATTCTAAATAAATATATATTAAATATATAAATGATATTTATATTATGATTAAAATTAATTTTTTTATTTAATCATTGTTCGATTTATCAGACCAAAAATAATAAATCAATACATATTTAAAAACCAAGTGATTATTACCCGAAACGTGATTTTAACAAGTGTTTATTATTATATTGGTAATAAAAGGACTTAGGTTATTCCTATATGGATTGATATATTTATATATATTTATTTAATAGATTTATAATAAACTTATATTTATTATATAGAATTTTTGAATGAGTAGTATGGAAATTGAGATTCAAGATAAGGGATTTATGTCTCACTTTTTACTTCTACGAGACACATGTCATATTGGCTACCTGTTTCATATATGTGTAGTAATTACTACCCAAAAATTTATTTTATTATTATTATCCAAAAAATTATTGGGATTTACATTATTATTTTAGGATCCCTCTTTCTTATGGTTAATGGATCCAATTTTACCAATGCTGCATGGTAATTTTGACATAATATTCCTTCATTGAGACGTAATTGTGTTATGAACCTATATACTATTACAAGGTGTATATACATACCTTATGGAATGTAATATAATGATATTATCTATCCATTAGATATTTGAAGAACCATTTTTTATTCCTTCATGGGGCTTAGGAATCAATGTCACGAAATTGGAAGTGATTTTATGTTACAATCTTATTTTTTATCATTTTTGTTTATGATTATATTTACTATGATAAAATCATGTTATCTATCTCTCATGAAACTCATTAATTTTCTTATAAACAAGATATAAATGATATTTTCTTGTAATATTTCCATTTTCCCACTCTTTAGTACATAATGTAATTGAGGGAATGTTTTTAATAAAATCCACCATTATTTCTCTCTTCAATCAAAATTCTATTGTCTTCAAAAGCCCTATTTTTACCACAAAAAAAAATTAAAACTTGTTTTATTATTCTATATTAACGTTTTGAAATAAATTTTAATCCATGTTTTACTTTTTTTCAAAAAATATTGAATGAATTCTCATGTCTTTTTTCGTAAAATATTTTGGGTATTTTACCAAAAATGTTAATGGAATCGTCATTTTTACATGTATGACATGAATGTAATTTTACAAAATCATGATCAATCATTAGTATGATGATTCCTCTACAATTTTTCAACTTTATCTTCAATAAAATATGTTCAAAATATATATGTTTTGGATATTTTTTTTCAAATATAAATGTATATTTTCCCTTGAAAAGATTTAAATGATCGATCGAAGACATTTTCCATCTATGATGAAAATCATTGATGTATTATATGCCTTAATAGATATATTATCTAAGGTTACCATTATTATTCCTTCTACAAATGATTTGTTTTTATGATGTAATGATTTTTATGGAATATATTTCTCTTCCACTTGTTATACCATGATAAAATGATAATGAAACACACTTCTTTTTAATAGGTTATTCTATGATGAAATTACCAAATGATAATGAAACATTTTTCAATTATACTGGTTATAGAATGATCAAATGTTTATCAAAACCATTTCATTACATGGGTTATGATTTTATCAATGTTTTATGATTTTGTTGATCAAATAAATATGAATTTTAAAATGACAAGGTTGGTACGTATAGCTTCCTTCAATGAATGGGTAAAGTTTCATATCTCATTAGATAAAAATATGAAACATGTCGATGAGCTTGACCCTCATCAAAAAAATGTGTGTCATAATCTGCTATCCAAAATAGGTGTGTCCAGAGGCACTATGGTTAATAGGTGTGTCTCAATCCACAATGGGAAACTGGTGTGTCTTGATCAACTTTGGTAAATAGGTGATATGTCCTTATCCACTATGTTTAGTGTTGCGGTAGCTTACCATGGAAGATGAAATGTTTTTATATATTAATTATAGTGAAAAAACTATGAAATGAGGTTATAGTTCATGATTTATTTATGCTGATTTCTCCCCATTATGGACCATGTTTGACGAATGACAATATTTTATTCCATGACTCATGTTTATGATCAATGACATGTTGAGTAGGACCTTCATAAGTTATTTTCATAATAATGCACCCATATTATAATCTTATGATTTAGTATGATCATATATTTATATATTTTATGTTTATATTGACAAGGAATATGGTCTCACCCTTCATTATGTTTCCCTTTTCCATTTTATGAAGAAAAATATTAAATAGGATAAGTCTATGAAGAGTATTAATTGGGAATATATTTGTGGGAAACATTGCATATCTTTCAACATATTATAAGATTGTGTACCATGATTTGAAAAGGTACTAAACTATTATGGTTTTTAGGTGGGTGTTTGTATGGTGTAATGAATATTTGCTTAAAAATATGTAATATCCTTTTATGAGAGGCATGGTCCTCTAAAGTTTGTATCAGTGGAAAGTATTATTTATCATTTAGAAATGATGATGAGATTTTTTTTTGAAATAACTAGGGATATATATAAAAATATTTTTGGGATATGTTTATAGATAAGACTAAGGAAAATTGAAAGTGTAGGAAAATGTCCTAGAATTTTGTTAAAGGATAGAGTGAGTAGTTTCTTACAAATAACATCACAGTATAGAAACTAAAAGTGAATGTGGCTCTAGAAAAGTGGAACCTAGGTATCAAAAATCCTAAAACGGAACACTGAGATGTACTCGATACTCACATAGTGCATGAAAATGGGACATACTAAACACATTGATTGACACACCTAGGAGATATGCTTTAGAAATCCAAAATCACTCTATGAATCCTCATAAAGCATTTAAATAAATTTGGAATGTGAATACCTTATGATAAAACTATGGTGAAAAATATTAAAAAACATTAATGATTTAGACATCTTATAAGTTATTGTTTCATGATTATGTTGTTTCCCAATATGATTTTTATTTCTCACATTATATATTGATTTTAGTTAATGGAAAGAACTTAAAAGAACCATTTTAATTATTAATGTAATAGAAAATTCAGGGATTTTTTTACCAGAGAAACTAAATGATATGGGTGCTGGAATGCAAAAAGATGTAGATATGCTTGAAATATTTTTAAAGATCTTAATCATTTTGAACTTCCAAATGAGAAAATGAGTAAAAAACATTTTGTTTAGTATTTCATGAGGAAAAATCTTCATTATTTTAATTTTTCCAATGATCTGATAGTTATGGATATATTGATTAGTACCATTGAAAATATATTTTTTATTGCTTAGGGTTCATAAGAATGTAAAAGAAAATTCTCCTATTTAACATTTTGAAGGTGAATAAAATTAGTGGTGGAATATTATTTAGAACATGAGGCAACGTCCATGGATGGAGTATCTCTAGAATTTTGACATTGACTTGATGTATACCCTAGGAAAAAGGTATTATGTGGTAGATGCATTGAGAAGAATGTCAAATGCTATGTTGGCAAATGAAACTTCAGATTAATGGTAGTTGATGTTAGTCCTAGCCAATATGCATGTGGAATGTGAAGACTGAGTTGAGGTTGCTATTTTCTTTTCATCTCTTCTTGTTCTTTATTTGGTAAATATGGTTAAATAGGTACTATAATATGATGCAGAATATTCTAGTTATGTGTTCAAAGCTAAATAGTGGGGAGAGCACCGAGGGATGGAAGCTTGATGGGAGTTCATTTTTCCACTTTAGAGGATCGATAATAATACCAATGGATTTTCTGGAACACATCCTTCATTATTACCACCATTTGAGATGGGATGTACATCGAGGTACACAGAACATGTATAAGGCATTGCAGGAACAATTTTGGTCGAGAGTCCTAAAAAGGAAAGTGCATGAGTTAATCTCACAATGCTTAACTTGTTAGTAGGTTAAACCAGATCATCAGATACCTACACGTATGTTATAATCAATACGTATCCCAGTATAGAAATCGAAGAATATAGCAATGGATTTTGTTATAGGTCATCCAAGAACAGTCTGTATACATGATTCCATATTCGTGATAGTGGACCGGCTTACCATGTTGTCTGATTTCATCCCCATTCATTAAAATAATATAGTGGAGGATCTGTAAAAAATTTATAACCAATAAGTGGTAAAGAGGCATGGAATTCCAGTTTCAATAATCTTCAATAGTGATTCCAGGTTCAAATCTCATTTCCAGAAATCCTCATAGAAATCCCTTGGGACTTAGTAGACTGTGATCACGACGTATCATCCTCAGAAAAATGGCCGGTCTGAGGGGATGATGAAAACATTGGGCAACATGTTTTGGGATTTTGTAACTGATTTTGGTGGCTCATTGGAGGATCATATACCTTTTGTGGAGTTCTTATACAATAACATCTATCATGACTTGATACATATGTCTCCCTTTGAAGCATTGTATGGGCTCCCTTGTCTTTCTCCACTATACTGGGTGGAAACAGGTGATAATTCACTAGTTTGGTTGAGCCTTGTACATGAATAAACAATCAATATTTAGTTAATTTGAAATAGGATTTAGATACAGCCGCAGTGCGTATCACTTACAAGGGGCATACACAGTGGATGGAAGCTTCACCTGTGATAGTTTTGTGATGATGAAGACTGTTTCCAATGTTTTCTTGTCTCGATTATTTTTCATTTTCTGGGCTTCCTCAGCGATTTCTTCATTCTCCTTCCCACTCGACCCCAATTTGGTCGGCTTAGATGGATCCCAAGAAGTTTTGGATAGTACCTGTGATCTAGGTGATTGTTGAAATTTTTGGATGATTGTAGGTTTCCTTGTCCATGGTCGCTTGGAAATCTCATGGTTTCTCATTGTGTAGCTATGGTGATGAAGCTTTCACCATCAGTCATCCTCCTTTGAAGTCTCCAATTCAGATTTTCTTCAATCTTATTCTGTCCTTTTTTCTGTTTATGTTTATTTGGTTTGTTCTGGATCATTTTTTCAATGGTGGATCTCCATGAACACACTGTCTCTTTGGTCGATGGATCATTGTGATATATTATTGGTTATCACTTGGCCTCAATGTGATTTTGTACTTGTGGGTTCTCACTTAACCTAAAAGTGTTTTGAAAAATAAAAAATGGATTTTCAGTCAGAAAAAAAAAAGATGGAAATGACTCATAGTCTTCAAAAATATTGTGCAGATCATTGTCGAAAACCATTTTCATTCCCAGCGGGTGATCTTGTGTTCTTGAGGATCTCTAATAGACTTGGACATTATCATTTCAATAAGAATTGAATGTTATATCCTAGATAAATTGTCACATTTGAGATACATGAATAGGTCGGAGAGGTGGCATATCAGGTGGCATTACCACCACGGTTCAATTCCATGCCTAATGTGTTCCATGTATCTCAGTTAAAAAAATATCAGCAGGATACTGACCATGTGGTCATATGGGATCACGTTGACATAGAGTCGAAAACATAAATGATACATATCTAAATATAAATTGTTGATAAGAATAAGAAATTCTTGTGTGGAAAATCATCGGTCTAGTGTGTGTTTTATGCACACAAGGTCAGAATCAAGAAGAGACTTGGGAACGTGAGAATGAGATGAAAGAGAAATGGCCAGAACTATTTTAGATCAGTGAGGGTTTCTAATTTTTGAGTAAGTAAATAATAATGGATGGGATAATGTAGTATACTCGGTTGCAGGTATGTAACCATTACATGATACTTTTATGGTCATAATGTTTAAGGGTGATGTATTGAAGAGTTGCGAGAACATTGAAAGCGTTTTCTTGGAAAAATTGAAGTCGTAAAATCAGAATAGGATTTTCCTAACTATGTGGACAAACCATGCACAGTAGTCCTATTAAAGAATTATCTCCAATATGGTTGGATCATGGCTTGAATGACTGTGCAAGGGGATGTCTATTGGTCCATGGCTACCGCATGATTAGTTCTTGGTTTGCCTAACCAAGCAGTCAAACTGTGCGCGGAGTTAGAATGAGATCCATAGAAATAAGATCTCACACAATTTTTTCATAACTCTCTTATTTTTTGAAAAAAACTAGCAATAACATGGGATTTTAATTCCCTTATGTACAAATAAGGTTCTCTCATCGGTCTAAAGGCGATCTGAAGTCTAGAACTGGGGAATCGTAGCCAAATTCTTGAGGTATGTGATAGCTCATCAACGTTCATCATCAATTTCATAGATGTATATAGATCTAATTCTATTATTATATTCGTTTCATGTATCTACACCCGTTATGGGTAGATCTGTATCATTGGAAGCCAAATATTATGTGATTTGTTCTTGATCTTATTAGGGGATGAGATCTAAGTTGGGTTCTTGGAGTGTTAACCTGGTTTTCTTTTGGGTTCGTATTTCGTTGGGGTTCTCAACAATACCTTTGAGGTAGGATGATTCTTTATTGACTCCACTTAGTAGAACTGATTGGAATTCTTTAAAATTGAATGTGTAGTGTTTAATTTATTTTTATTTGGTTGTTGAACACTTTTTTGAGACCTTCTTGAGTGTTGGTTGTAAAATATGGAATATTCATGATTTTGAATGAGTACTTTGGTTCTTGGTTTTAGAATGTGGATTTTAAGAAGGGTATTTTTTAAACTATTGGAACATAAATGGTATTAGATTTTTTCAATAAAAGGGAATGATTTAGTGAAATGAAATGTTTCTTAAAATTGTTTGTGCTTTGGTTTTCAACAAATATTCAGTTTTATTGAAGTGGTTTATTTTGGTAATGGAAGGATATGGCATAAATGGTGTTGGTGTGAGTTCAAGATTATTGGGGCCTTAATAATGGATGAGTACCATTGGGGTAAAAGTGATGTGACCCTGTGTTGAAACCATGTTTTATTGGGACACAATGTAATCGGAAAAGAGACTGCTCAGTAGTATGAAACTGTTAAACGAAGCATGTTTGTGAGGGTGTGTTATAAACTATGGAACCGGTATGACAAATGATATGAATAATTGGTTTTATGATTTTATTAGTTATTTTTCCTGATAAATTACTTTCTTGGAATTGGTTTCATTTATTTTTGTTTCCACTTGGTTGTAAATGGTTTCTTTTAAAATTTTATTATATTTTGGTATAAAAAGTTTTGGTAAATTGTTTTATCTAAACTGGTTTATGTAAATGTTTCTAACATTTATATCCTAGTGGAATTAGTATGGAATTAATTGGGGAAACCATACAATTTTTATACTAACCTTTTCTTTGGAACTATTGTGATTTTGCATTTGTTGTCTTTTGGGATAGGGGAAAAGATAAAATTTCCCACATATTTTACACTACCTCGTGATACTTGGCTCATTTGGTGACTGTATATCTTGGATTATATGGATCTTGGAGACTTTTGGACCCTTGAGAGTCTTTAGTTGTTTATTCTCAATATACTTGGATAATTGTTTTTTCTTTAGTTGTGGAATACATTGATATGGTTTTGTGGTACCTAATTTTTTTACCTGTCTTTCTTTTTTTTCATGCATCATTTGGTGAATGGTTTGGCTATGATTATTGGTTTGTTAGTTTATTTCATAATGGATAAATTTTCCCCCACTTGTATTGGAAACCATTCGAAATTTATTTCTTGCCTTTGAAATATTGGGGATGCCTCTTAAGGCCTAGTAATGACTAGTTGTAATCTCAAGCTAATGAGAATTTGTGCGTCATTAAACTTTTAGGCTGAAAATGGACTCATGAAGCACTTTTTGGATCAGAAGAAAATACATAGAATATAAATCTTTTACATTCATTCATACATTCAAAATTCATAATCCAAAAAAATAATTTAATACATGAAATTCAAAGATTTTAAAATGAGAAAATGTTGAGTCCTCACCTGTTCAGATATTGCAACTTATACTTCACAGGGAAATGTGGATCTGAATTTCATGGTGTATAATCTACATACATGACATGTCATTGTCATGAACCAAGCCCTTCAGGAAAATACACGGTGTTCACAACTTTTTCTTTGTATAAAACTTGAGCTATTAATATTTCAAATTCCCTATATTCAGAGAGAGCATGGGACGTTACATTTCTCTCTTTTTTTCATCCTAGATTACAACTATTTTTCATTAATTATCATTACAATAAATATTTATTTCCTTCATCAAATTGGTTTAAATAATTTTTGTTCTTTATTAATCTTTTTCCATCTTTTATTGTCCTTCAAAATCCCACAATTTGTTTTTCTGACACTCGATTCCATCACTGACTACCATCCTTCATTGATTAATTCATGATTCTTCATATGATCTCATTATAATTATGTTTTTGGTTCCTTCTCAATTGGTTTTGTTATAGATAAATACTTATCCAATGATTCATCGTGAATTGTAATTCAATGTTAGGTATTCATTACCTCCAATTGATCGAAATTTATTCTTTCTTGTTTAGTGTTATATTGTCTCTTTTATAATTTCATTATGATTATTTATAGAATGACTAATACCTCATTTATTTTTGTCATCACCACCATGTGCGGATAATATATCTAAGGTCAGGGGTTAAAATTATGGGTTTTTATAAACATTATAAATCATTTTATTGAACCTTGGTAACCATACTTCATTGAATTAGGTTAATAAGGATTTTTCATCACATTATTCCACAAAATCGTGACCATGGGATGTGTGATCAAATAAGCCTAACCTAATTGAAGCCGAGAAGGTACATGACCCCTTGCCTATGATTATTTCATTATATAATCCATGTATACATCTCTAAGGTTATCAGTTATACCATGACCATTGGATAGTTGTAGCATAGGTAGATTGAACTGTTATTACCAAACCCAATTGGTTACTTTTTCTCTGCTTTACATCCTATGCCATTGGACCATTCCAAGTAAAACATAGTACAATAATTTTTTATGTGCCATAAATTTGACATATACAACATCATTTAATTTCTACCTTAAAAAATAAATATTATATATCCATAGTTAAAACCCAAACCTAAAGAGTTAATGTGAGTAATCCTTTAAAAGGTTTTATATTATTGTCTACTAAAGAGATAGTAATATTTTTCAGATTCACCCAATATTGAAACTTGGCTATATGCTTTTATTAAATTTAGTTTTAGACTATAAATTATTATATGTCCTCAACTCATGTAAATTCAATGAAAAATGTGGGATAGTCATGAGGAATGGTTATATTTTAAGATGTAGGTGACAACCTCACTATTTGTGTCTAATTAATTTTTTTTGAATTATTGAATGGCTATGGTGATTTTTTTGTATGATCTTAACGTGTTGAGAATTGTGTTTAATGGAATGAATATTAGTTTACATGATTTTAATTCTCATAATAATACATTACCTATTTTATTCATGATTTAAATTATATGTTTTAGTTTTATTTACTAGTTTTAATGTGTTTTTCATTGGTAAACCATCTTATAAATTATTTTTTATGAATTGGAAGGAAATATTTTCAATATAATAGTGGAAATTATTATCATTATTTTTTTAGGATTATGTTTTTAGATAAATTTAATCTTGTGTGGTATCATATCAAGTTCGGGTGAAACAAATTCTAATAATGTAATGGAATTAGTTGTGTATTTCAGTGATTTTAAATTAATTATTATTTATCATAAAATGATCCATGTTTGGTTGAAATTAAACATTAGTATGTGAAACAATTTAATTAAAACAGTGAATGTTTGGACATCAATAACTAAATGGGAAAGGTAGATATTGGGGTTCAAAATGAGAATTTAAAAATGAATTTCCATGAATGGAATTTATAAATTGGCCTAATAAAACTGGGTTTGGGACTTTATTGTATGCATATGTTATATGAAAATAAGAATTTTTATTATGTTGCATAATTAGAGAATGGTGTATTGTTTGTTATATTGAATTTAATTGTTAGTTTTTTGTAATTATATTATAAATAATTTATTAATAAAATATATAAACATAGATAACTAGGAAGGAACCTGAAAATTGGTTGTGAAATGAGATGCAAATATGTGATCTATGGTTTTTTCTTAAGAATTTTATTATTTTCGATCATATATTATCTTCCATATATTTTTTATATGATTCATATGAGAGATATATTTACACATATTTTTACTTAGTTGGTTATCAAATCATTAACCAACATTAGACTAAGCAATTTCTTAGGTGATTTCCCAAAAATTTGATACATTTATTTTTAGGCTTTACATGATAAGAATAAATAATTCCTTAACTTTTGATATTAAAAAATTTACATGCTATACTCCTAGATATGTTTGGGGTTGTGATGGTTTATATTATGTAATTATTTAAAACACCCATGGTTTTTAAAACACATGTATGATTAAATTTTATGCATGATATTTCTAGTAAGTTAAAGATCCCTCAATAACAAGTAGATAATTTTACGTGAAATCATAAAAAACATTCTTTATGGTTTTTTGAATTTTTTTAAGGGGTTATACTTACATAATTTATCTATTTATTACAATTCTATTATCAAGACATTATAATTGGGTTCTATTTTCATGATTTTATGGTTATATATTGTATTTGATCATTTTCAGGATATTAGATTAGATATCATGGTGATTTAATTACATATTTATAGAAAATAATTTTATTATATGAATTTTGATAATTTACTTGTGATTGGATATTAGAGGTTAAATAAATCCTTAGGTGATACTAAAAACCACTCATCACTAGTTAGATTCATTGAGTGATTGGGGAGAACACTTGAAGCTATTTGACATTTTCTTCTTGAATGAATGGTGATGTTAGGGTTGAATGTTGTATAAAGGTATGTGTATCAAGATATATTATTTTGGGTGATTTCATTAAACATGGTCCAACATTCCACCACAATATTTATCAGGCCATGAATAATGACTGTTTATTTATTAAATTAAAATTACTAAATTATTTTCCTATAAATAAGTACATATAATATTCAACAATTATAAAAGAAATGTTTAATAAATATTTTTATCATAAAATATACTCTTGAATAAATGATGATAGATTTTGTACGATCACAAAGACAAGAATAATTATTAACCACATGTGGGAATAATATTTATTCAACTTGTTAAATAATAAATATTATTATTACTTAACCAAAGTACTAGATACACTAAGTGGGTATCCATCCTAGCCAATTTATTAGTAGATTTTTTAAAAAGTAACCCAAAGTCAAAATTTAGCATCTAGAAATATGCCAAGGAACCCATAGAAAAATAATTTAATGTCACAATGAGATAAAAAATCATATAATAACATACCTTTAAATTTGATTGTTTTATCATGATATCTCTAATTATAAAAGTTTCATGTAGGTTTCATCAAACGATATGCTTGATGTATCTTCCATTGAATTTTTAATAATTCAACATTCCAATTGAATTCCATCTCCATATATTTATTTAGGTCATATCATTTCCCTTAAAGGAATTGATATGTCATCATATATTAAAGAACATACGTGAAACATACTTTCCTCCATTATTAATTATTTATGTATAGTTCATGATTCTGCCAATATACCGACCTTTTCATCAAACATCTATCATCATTATTTTCATTAATACATCAACGTACATGACTCAATATATTGAATAACAATAATATTAAAATATATAATAAAATTCAAACATCTATTGATATTATCATCTAGTGGAATATATAAATATGGATTTTCTAATGGTGGGTCTCTTCCTCATAATCTTAAACATTGTAAATTTCATAGGGTGTACAAAATGAGAAGATTATTAATAGTCCTATGAGTCTTAATCACTAATAACCTTGGTACTCTTGGTCCCTCGAAGACCTTTGACTGGCAAGAGAATATATATTTTATATTATTTTCATGGAACTTCTAGGTTATCATCATAGAGGGGATCTATTATGACATTTCAATTAGATTACTTCACTTATAAAACTATCACAGTCAATGTACAATTGAATAAAAATCATGATGTCATCAGAAGTTTTCTAATATAAAAAATATGAATATGGATAATAATTACGTACAAATTATTTTGGTCTCAGGAAGAAACTCAAACAAATACACACATACATTTGAGCCAACTTCTAACAACCATTAGTCAACTAGCTCTCACAATATACTCATATGTCTATAGAGATTATTATGCTTCAAAGGTATCCAGCATGTTTTCTTCTATATAAATTTTACTCACTATTACTTCACATATATGAGAAAAATACCTCAATAGATGATACTTTCAAAGTATTTTCTTTTTCTAATGGTGTGATTGTAGCTCTATTTCATGAGACAGTACTACTAAATTATCATAATACTATGTGATATGGTATATATTGATATGTTCTTCATCATTGTAATTTAAAAATCCTCATAACCAAAATGATTCATTTACATTATTATATGAATTTGTATACTCAAACTCCAATGTAGAATATTATATAACTAGCTTACTTAAAATCTTCCTACTCACATATCCTCTAATGGGATTACAAACATATCCAGAATAAAAATTTATCTCATTAAAATAAATTTGAAAACAAGAATAAATATAATCCTTTTTGAAAATCTCCCAATTACCTCTATAAACATGGATCTTGTCCTTATTTATTCCATGAATCAGAAGCACAACCATTAGAGTTGACCAATATAGTTCACCTAGATGAACAAAATATTTCTTTATCTATATTAATGTATATATAAAATCAATTCTCTTACATAACATGTCATATTTGATTGATCAAATCCCTAAATAATTTTTTATTCTACTCATTATCTCTTTATCATGTTTTGTATAATGACACATTTCCATTTAATGATGTATACCATGTGACATAGGAACTCATCCCCATAAGACTGTTCAACGCTATATATCCTTATTATATTTCAATGTAAGTACCCTAACATAATCAATCAAACCTATTATATCTATCAAAAATGAAATTAATTTCTATAATATAGTTTGTTTAACCTAATTCCATCATAGCGAAACACTTCATTAAGTAGTACATATGATATATTAAGATGAGTATGTCATTTGTAATAATTAATATGTCATCATTATATTCTATTAGGATAACGACTACATTCACAGTAAATATATTTTAAACATAATTCTAACATATATTCATAAAAAATTATTTAATAGCATCATTGAACAATATTCAATATTTCCTAACCGAAATATTAATCTATGTATTGATTTATATGATATAAAAAATTCTCTTAGAATAACTTGGACTAACAAAAATATCTAGTTTTGTCATATATATATATTCTAGATGATTACCCTTATGGAATCCATTTTTTATATTTCATAGTCATGGTATTCTTGTTATTGAATGTATAATTATAATGTAATTAATTCAAAAAATTAGAGAAAAGGGTTCACCGTTGTCAACGAAATGTTGTTGTTTATGCACTTTTTCCTCTAACTCCATTTTATAGTAACTAAAATTACTATCCATTTCCTGGTTTCCCATAAATAATAATTCCCAAACAATATGATTTACATTAACTATTAGATCTAAAAAAATAAAAAATAGTTATAATACATGGATTCAATTTCAAAATTCCTAGCTTCTTCCTGTATTTCCCGTTCTGATATTCCTAATACCTCTTTATAAGATACAGGTTTGTTATTTTCGACCAACATTTAGTAACCATCATTGGTTACTAGAAAAATCATATCTCATTGGTTTTATATCTTCGTTGGTTCAACTATACATTCAAGGTATTTCATGAACATCATCTTCTATAGGTATTAATGGAATCTCAACCTTTTCCAGCTCTTGGGAATTTGGAGCATCAACTTCAATGAACTCTCTTTTTCTTCCATTTTACACCTTGAATATTTCTTCCCTATCATGAAACATGTCTTCTCTAGTGATAATTGCTTTCTTTTCTAAGGGGGTTTATATTTGGTATCTCATTGTTTCCATAGGATACCCTACAAAGTTACATTTTTTCTATGGGGTGCTAGTTTTTTTACTATTAAGACATTAAATAATTCCTCACAACCCTATACACATTTATGTAATAAATCAAGATTCCTTAAAATTCATATCATAAAGGGACTTTCTTCTCACACATTAGTTTATAATCAGTTTAGTGTGTATAAATAATTTCTATTACAAGTCCCTAAAATGATAATAAAAGATATGCATGAATAAATTTCAACTTTACCATTTCTAGAAACTCATGGTTACTCCTTTCACCAACACCATTCACCTATGGTGTGTAATTTTGAGTGAATCAAAAAAAATTCCAAAATCCATTAGAAATTTGATAAAACTGTGGTTAATATATTCACCCCCTTGATCCAATAAAATATTATTTATCTTCATTACATGTTGATTCTTCATATGAATTATTTTATTATTTTAATTTCTTAATGGTCTCTGACTTATACCTCATCTAGTATCCATATCCATATCGACTCAAGTCGTCAATAAAAGTGACAATGTAAGAATAACCACCTATATATTCCTCTATAAATTGACCACACACATTAGTGTGTAAAAATACTATAATCATTGTATCCTTTTAACCATGTCCACCGAATGGTGGTTCGTTCATATTTACTTGTAAAAAACATTAATTATTTCAAGTGGTTTTATCTCATAGGATTATAAGTAACCATCATGGGATATCATTTTCCAATAAATCTCATTTACATGAACAAGTTATTTTTTCATAGTTTAGTGTTATATGTGTCCAAAAAACATGATTCGTTATCAATTTAATGTAATTGGTATTCATAATGTAATGCATAATGACTATTATTTAAATTACCTAAAGGAAAACATATATTAAACTTATAAATAAAAAACTTTTATTTAAAAACATGAAAATAAAACCATCTGAGTCTATATAGGATACAAATATTATGTTCATCATAACAGTTGTTATATAAAAAATATATAAAATCAAATATTATTCTTGTTATAAATTAATGTTGGTAGTCTTGGATGACTAGAGAATCCAACCACACACCATTGGCATATCATAAATCCATATAACATATGTAAACCACTAATAATCTAAATTATTACTTTATTTGGATATGGATGTGAGCATGAAAAGCTATATAAAATACCCTATATCTAGATACATAGATATTGAACACAATAATGAATACACCTTAACATCAAATAACATTGTGTGTAGTTCCTCCTCCACTGGCCTTTTTTCCACTGGATTTTTTTACTTCCTATTCCATTATGTGAGTCTGGATCTGTCACTTCATATAATGATAGTTCTCACGAGGTTTAGAATTTTTTTGAGTATTAGGAATAGTTTCTTTGTTAATCATTTTCATATTAACCTTTAGGACTTTTGGTTTTTCACTCTCCATCTCCTTCTCCACTTGGAAACTCAGATTAATATTTTTCGAAATACTTTTCTTATTATTTATCATGTTATAGTAAAAATAAAACTATATAAGGACTCGAATATTGAGGAATGTATTATATATATGCATAACTCATTATGGAATTTCTTTCCCTATTGTTTTTAAGAGAAAAATGTTGCCAATAATCATAGATATATAAGTCCTAGCTTCAGCTAAGTCTTCAAGATTGTTTGTATATATGGAATTGGATATCTCATATCCATATTGTCTCTCCTTATCTTCATAGGGAACCCCAAGGTGATACTTCATGTTATATGCATCCAAATCCTCATGTTTCATTAGAATATAATTGGTCCATGATAAAAATATGAATCATTAAAAATTTATGGCATCATTGAAATATTTTTCATCAAGAGGAAACATGTCTTAATATGCCTACTTACAAAGTACTTCAGGAATAGGTTCTTAAAACTCTAATAATATCCTATCATGAAATAGGATAACATGCAAGATCATTTTTCACTCCTAGAAATTGGTGTTTGTGGGAACAATATTCTTATCATGTATGGATCACTGTGATATTTTTGATGTCATGTATATTACCATTTAAACAATAAATATGAGCATAATTTTAATACTTTATCTAAAAAATGGATAAGTAGTCATTATACTATATTCATTAATATCCCAATATTTGTTAAAAACCCAATAATAATCACCAGGGAATTTAGAATATCATGTTATTTGGACATTATAGTTGCAAGGATTCATATTCCCCTTCTCATTACACCATCAATGGATTGCCACGAAATATGATGGATTTTTGGAAGGAATTCAAAATTCCAGCTACATTATTTCGTATATCCAAGATCTCTTATGTAGAAACTCTTATCCTAAAATCCTTAAATTGAATTTCCTAAACCTATTCCTCTTAGTTACACCATTTCCTACTTTTACATTCAACCCTTGATCTAAACTTTGATAATTCACCACAAAATTTCATATTAGAATTACTCAATTATTGAAATCACCCTCTACATTAGTCATTCAAGAACATAGAACTATGGTTTTATGTCAACATATGCCGTGAAAGGCAATACAATCTAAATATATATTATTTATTGACTATTAATATTTATATGTATATTTTCCTTTTTTATTTTTATTAAATTATTCTTAGAATTATGTGGATTTACATAAGATATTTTAAATTTCTTAGGTAATGTTTACATATAATAAAATTTATTTTATTTATATATCTCATGGTAATTAATTAATATATTTGATCAGAAGTAAAAAATTGTAATGAAATTAACCATGTACTAGAAAAAATTACATGATAATGACCTTTTACTAATTGTTAGATTTTATTTAGAATGATAAAATAACCATCAAACTATGGGGAAAACACCTTGAACCATGAAATAGACCATTTTACAGTTTTACAACTATCCACATATGTGTATCTCATAGATGTGATTCAAATCAACTCCAAACATCAACCATCATAACTAGCTTGTGATCTTCATCCACTACATAATCATTTAGTCAGATGCATGTGAGTAGAATCAATGGATTGTTAAGGTGTTTACATAAATATACCAATGTGATTAAAGACCATTATATAGTGAGAAGAGTGATTAAATTAAAACCATTTAAATAATATGAATTTAAATTAAATGAATCAAATCACTAAAATGGTAAGGTTTATTCTCATCATCATCCGTATACAAAAAATGAATTTCATATTTAATGAAATAAAGTTGACTTATAATCATTCTTAATTGTGATAAATTGTAGTCAAATAGATAAATTATATTATTTTTCTAATCATTTATTTTACCATTATTCTCTAATTTATTTTCTTTATATTCTCATCCTTCATAATTTGGAAAAAAATAAATAATGTTTTTAAAATTTATGTGCTTACAAAAATATAGCCAAGAGGTAAAAAGGTGAGTGGCCATCTGAACTACACACTATATATTATATTTTTATATTGATCACTCATGCAACATGTGGAACATAGAACATAACATGTTAGTGAGTGTACTATCTATTTTGTGACCACACCGAGCATATGCTATTTACATAGCATGTTATTTTTTTAACATGCATTTAGTAAGGGATGCATTACAACTCATAAATGATAGGTTGTTTCGAACATTAAAATTGAATTAATTAGAAATTAATATATATATATATATCCCATTAAATGTCTTGTAAAATCATTCTATTGACCACACATGACACATTTTTATAAGGTTTAATAAGAATAATAAATAAAATTTTTATTCTTTTTAAATTGGTAATTTGCAATGTTTTTGAAATCAATCTACATGGAATGTCTATTTCTCATTGTCTATCTATGGAACATCCCTCGAGATGTAGAGTGTAATCATGATACAATATAATAGATTCGAATGTGTGTATATGGGATACATGGAATTCATTATCTAAGTTACATGTAACCCAGTAATGTATTCCATGATTGATAATACATGTACCCTCTTTGACTAATGTACTAAATTGTGTGTTTTGAATCCAAACGCAGTGTTGTCTGGATATCCATGATCCATACTAGAATAGTCAACATATGATTTATTTAAATAAATATCACATATAATAAATATATATAGATCAAATTGATTATAAATTAGGTCTAGTTGAATTTGAATCTAGAACATGACATGTACCAAAATGAAACACAACATCTAGTCTTGTGTTAACTAGACAGAATTCTTAGCAACTCCTAATGAGTGTTTAAAATTTATTTCATTCATAAAATTAATCAATTTTAGTATATTTGTGAAAATTAGGTGGAATAATATTATATATTATGATTCATATAAAATAGTTATTGAATTGGAATTAAAATCTAACAATTAATTCCTAATTAAATCAATGATATTTAAATAATAATAAATTATTTTGAGTCCACTCTAATACTTCTTGAAGGTATTGATCACAGCAGGAGCAACATATGGTGAATTACATACTCATTTTTTATAATCTATTATTAATATGATATTTACCTGATGATAAATATTGGGATCAGTGGAATTGAATAAAATATTAGATGATGATTGAACATTGGAACCAAGATGCATGATAATCACATATTATTTATAAATAATTTGAAGTATTAATTTATTATCATGAGATGAATTTTTTCTTCATTGGAGGTTTTGACCATGTCTCTCTATTTTACCATCAGTGGGTTATAGGAATCAAGAGTATGTATCACTTATTGGTGATCCACATGTCTTGAAAAAGCATATAATCATCATAGTAGAAATAGTCTTGGTCTAGAAAAGTATATCTGGTTTCCTGCATAATTCACCTTTGATTAATCTAATAAGCACTAAAAGGAAGGATTAAATTTGATCCCTCTAGACATGAAGAGTGGTTTTTGAGGGGGATCATTCTTCATTCATAATAGTGATCTTGGAGAGGGTACTCTCTATGGATTTGATAGAATACTCTATACATATCATTTTACACAAAATAATGAAATGTAAGGACTTATGAAAATAATATAATTAGGTTTATACACCACTAGGGTTGGAAAATTATAATTTCACATGTTCCCCTTTATTATTTAATTAATACATATAGACCAACATTTATATTATAATAATAAAAATATTTTTATATCTCGACAAGAAATGAACTATCAAATTAAACTATAAATTATTTATTTAAATAATATTTATCTCATATTATATAACATAAACCATTAAAATCCATCAATCAATCCTAAATAACATGTTTTAGTCCCTTGATAATGAATATTGTTTCATTAAATAAATAACCAACCATTATTCTTTAATAAATAAATAAATATTAAATCCATTATATAGAAAATATTTTTTAAAAAATATTCCTCTCATGAAATATTATCTTGAACAACTAGGGAAACATATATGAAATCGATAAAACATTATTATTTATTCAATAATTTATGGGAATAATATTTGTTCTAGGGATTAAATAATAATTAATGTTATTCATTATCTAATGCTCTAGATACAGCTGTTGTGTGACCATCTTGGCCTCCTTCCAAGTCACATAAGGCGATGTGGCCCAATGTCCATGGTTAGCATCTGGAGACACACCAAGGATCCTTTAGGGAAATAATTTATTTTCATAATTAAATTAAAACTCATAAAAATAATACCAAGTAATATAATACCATTTTCATCATATATCTAACAATGTAGGGAGAATACAGGTCACATCAAACTATGTTATTAATGTCTCATTCTTAGACAATGTATAAATTAAACATGCATATATAACAACATAGCCAAGGATTTTTTTATTCTACTTAATTTCAATCATTGGGTGTATGATATCAATATCAGTCAAAGAATAAAGGGGAAAAATATGTCCTCAAATTATTCATTAATGATGTATTATTCATGATGCACCCAATGTATCCCTCTATGCCACAAATATCTATTGGCATGGTTTTCATTAATACATAAATGTTTATGTCTCAAAATGTCAATTAATAATATTATTAAATTATAATGAACAATACACACATCTATATATAGGAACATCATATAATTCAAATAAAGGTTTATTTTCTACTAGATGGTCTCGTTCTCCTAATATCCTACACTAAAAATTAATAAGGGAATACACCATTAGAGGGTGATTCATAGTCTTATGAGTCTCCACCCCCAGTAGCCTATAACATTTGAGTGCCATAAATGATTTTTTTCCAAATATATTAAATATATTTATGAACACTATCATGGAATTCGATTGTTACAACATATAGGGAATTTCTTTGACCTTTCAGTATGACAGCTACACTTATGATATTATCACATGTTATGTTACAGAAAAGAAAAATCTTGATGGGATGATTAGTTTATTAATTTTAAAAACTATTAATTCTGATAGTCATAATGAACACAGAATATTTTTGAGGGAACCACCTCTAGTAGTCCACATTTGATGAAGTGTGAAATAATGAAAATGTGGGGGGAGGGTTAGAGTGGAAATAAATGTTACAGGGGTTGATTATGAAATTTTTATTTTAGATTAATGTAATAATTATAATGGACCCTTATCTGAAAGTGAAACCCCTATGGTGGAATGAAATAATACCTTCCGTAAATGGGTGACACTACCAACAACCAATTATTCACACACCCTGAGAATTGTGCCTCAATATGCCTTCCCATATCTAGGACATCCTATAATATAATGTCTGTCACAATGAAAACTTGTCTTCATTGTGTGTATCCCCAATATTTATACATCTAAAAAAACATTGGACATAACCATCATGGAATGAAACCGCTTTTTAGGAATGATGGGTCTGTAATTTTGGACCATTGTCCCCTATGACAACATTAGAATCTCAAAAACTCAATAATTATAAAAAATAAATTAATGAATGAAAAAGTGATTAAATGTTTTTTCCATTTACCTAAATGGTTTGAAAATTATCACCCACCATATCATATTTCATCCATATAAATTAAAAAAATGATTTATTTGCAACTAAATAATCTCATTTCTCCCTCAGGAATGATTCCCAATCCCAGGTATAATATGTGTCACTCCATAATGCTTCCAAAAAATAAAAACAATTAGGATATTAATTCACTATATTATCAGAACTAGGGGGTTTAAATTGTCGGCTTATTTCATGATACCAAATACATCACACTCCAACTATAATTCTACCATGTTTATCACTTGATAATTATAAGGATCATACCTCTTCTATTAAGATACATTAAAAAATTATAAATAATCAAAAGAGTTGGAAATTTTTACAAATAAGAATCCATTATAATTTTTTTAAAATACCTATGGAGCCAACATACCTTTGCGAATGTTTTCCATGTGTTTACTACTGTCCGTAATCTAATCATGGTGATACCTTTAGAATTACTTGGCCATGAACAAGAAACTCTAAGGGATGATTCTAGTTTTCATTATATGATTATACATGATTCAAAGAAATTTTTAATAATTTTTGGATCGTATGAATCTTCTTGGTCATCTCATTGAATACACTTGGTGCCACCAAAGATGGTTCAATTTCATTTTCCAAACATATATGGGAATGATTTGGTCAACCATACAGAGCTTTGAATAGATTTATCAGCATGTTAAATTCATAATAGATATTATATAAATACTATATTTTTTCCAAATGTCCATCCCAAAAACCTCTATATTCTATAACATAGATATAGATAAATTCATGTAATATCAATTCTATGTCTACCTATATGTTTGGGGATACTCATACATAAAATATTTTTTCTATAATCCTTTCACCTCATAGAGACCCTTCTAGAACACTAATGTGTATTAGTGCTCCAACTAGAAAAAATAGAATGGGGAAATTCATTGAATATCCTAATAATATTCATTTATATATTCCTAAGAACCTCCACCATTGTAAAATTTATAATTGGAATAATATGAGATGATTTTTGTAACTATTACATGAGGTACCAGATAATGCTTCCTCTATAAGGTTAAGAGTTAATCGATAGAATAAATCCATTAAATCGTTATCACATTTCCATGTATAAATTAGTAGGGCCTAGTGTAATTGAGGGGGCCACTAGTGTTCTTGTTTTAAAAATTGGTATGAAAGTAATAAAGATATTAAATTATTTATGACCAAATCATACCAGGAACCAAAACTGATGCATCACATCATAGTACATCTTGGTTTCACCTGGATAAAATAAAAAAACAATCAATGGAAGTCCTCAATCATCTCCATTCAATAAGATGTGGGGACCATGTTACTATTTCTTATGCAAAAAAATGACTTTAAAAAAATTGACCTAACACTTGTTTTATCATGATCTTATATAGCTCTTCAAATAAAAAATAATTAATCAAATCTCAGTTATTCCAAAGAAATGAGTTCAAGGAGATAATGATAAAATAAAAAATTATTAAGGAACATACAATCCTTCTCTTATTTCAATTCGTAAAGAGAGAATTTTAATGGGATAAAAATATTCTATTCCTTACATGATTGTTTTAAATCATGGGATCAAAATAATCTATTGTGGGTGTTAATGAAAATATTTCTATTTCATGGAATATGATAATGTCTAAAAAAAATATTTTTATGTATTCCAACAATCACAATTTCCAAAAGAATAAATACCTCTATAAAAAATATATGTCATGATTTTATAATCGTTGTATAGAATAAATTGTTTCAAAAAAATAATGCCTCAATTACCTAAGAATATACATAATTCCTTCATATTATTGGTCATCGGTGGGATAATGTTTCTCATATTGATAGATCCACTATGTAAATTGGATATCACATTGTCACCATATATGAGTATACTTCCTTATCTAATTCCAAATGTGTCAAAAAATACAACGGAGAATTGGCCAACCACCACTATGATCAGGAAATCAGTATATGTTAATTAAATATTCATATCTTACTATGTTTCATGACATTTTGATCTCTATATAAATATAAGTATATTCCAAGAGATTATATTTATGGGGATCAATTAGAGTATACTACTAATTCTATATATCATTGTGCCTGAAAGACATATTTTTTATCCTCCATATATATATTATCCTTCACATTAAAATAGTCAAAAGAATACCATGTTGGGTCACCACATGTACCATGAACATAATATCATATTACTAGAGATGGTGATCCAAAATATTCCCAATGTAATTTTAAAACACTACTTCTAATCTAATATTTTATTAAAATAAACGAAAAAATCATCCATAAACCCCACAATATGCTAATGAATAACGTAATTAAATATTTGTTTCATTAATACCTTGTATACATGAGGAGAATAAGTCAAGAAAAAAATGTAATTTTAGGATATTCATGATACTATAATCTTAGTTATAAAGTTACATTTGGAATTTTTTATTCTCTTACATTAAGCTTCTCATAAATTGATTGAGGATCAAATTTAGTGAACTAGAATACTCCATTTAAAAAAATCATCAATGTTGGGGAAGTGATATATATTCTTTTTAGTGACCTATTTCAATTTTAAAAATCCAATAGATAGTTTTTTGTTTATTTTTCCTTATTTGTAAAAAACTGTAGGCCAGCCCAAGGATACACACTATGAAAGACAAATCTCTTGACCTCTAGGTCATATAAAAATAATTTCAACTCATTAAATTCCTCTTGTTCCTAGAGAGATAAACAAAATGGATCTTGTTGTTTATATATAATTAAATCAACTGAAAACTGAAATTATCCTGCGGGCGAAAACACAGATATGTTAATAGTGAATATTTCATTGAATTCCCAAAAAATTGGAGGAATTTCACTTGTATAACTCTTTTCAATAACCATTTTTATGATATAAGATAATTATAAAAATACCCTACCCACTTCAAAAAAATAAGCACCTATCTCACTGGCCTACAGATCACATTACCCTTAAAACAAATGAACACTCCCAACAGAGGTGGTAAAAATCACCATGTTCTTATAGTAGTTAATATATGCATTGAAATACATTTTTTATTCTATCCAAAATATTATACCAAAAATAACCATTTAAAATTCAATAAAATCAGAGGATATATTTACTTAGGATATAGATATTACTAACACGTGCTCTTTATTTTTCCCAATAATAATCGATTTCTACAATATATAATAATTAAGAAATAAATAGAAATTCAAAAAATACATAAAAACAGAATATATGAATTTGTGAGGATTAATATAATAACCTAAACAAATAAAAATATATGATGCAATAAATATGTTGACTCTCACTACTTTTGAATCCACCTTAGGTTCCATAAGAGCTACCACTTTGGCCTATAATTTCCTACACTCAGTATAATCATTGGTATAAACAATATTTCATGTCTTAGTGATCTAGTTAATTTTTTATGTAATAATATAGTTATACTACTTAATCCTTGAGTATGGGGATTCAATAATTTTGGGGTATATGATTGGGAATTATATCTATTTTGGAAAGAAGAACCAATGCCACTCATCACCTAATGATTGATCTTGTGAAACCATAAAAGGTACCCTAAACACCCACATGCATTGAAATTAATTGGAGTCTCTATATAGAAGGGATTCATGTGACCATGTTTTCCACACTGGGGGAAAATTTTCACCCAACCTACCATATTATAAAAAGAAACCATCTAAAATAAGTCCTAAAAAACCACTTCTACTTATTATTTAGTCATTTTACTATATTTTTCATTCCAAAAACATTCTCACTTTCTCTAAGAAGGGTAATGCTTCAAGACAACATCAACATATTATCATAGAAAATTTTCAAAATTCAAGATTCATCCATTATATCTTCTTAGATTTCTTGACATAACAAGATGATGTGATTTCATATTCATGATAGAAAACAAATTTCTTATTAGTAATTATTTATTCCATCATTTGATACAATTTGTTGAATTAAATTGACAGTAAATGTATAAATATTATCATATTTCATGATGGTCCAATGAAAATAATGAGGAGTTACAAACACTTTGGATTTATTTAATTCCATGGTGTCTGAGTTAAGTAGTTGGCTAAACATTACATTGAAATCCATCCATTATAGAATCTAGATTAGTTTATATTGGACCCCTAGATCCCCAAAATATTTTCTAGTACCCCAATGAATAAATAGGTTCATTTAACATTAACTAATTTAGTGGTCCCAAGAAACACAATGGTTCTCTCTATATTTTCCATATAGTCTATTGATTCATAGGGGTTATTTCTATCTTTGTAGGTCACCTCATTATGTCATAGAAACTATTGATATTGGTTCTATTACTAACTTGGGAATGGACCTACCTCACTTGGTTTAGGTTGGACAACACCTACTACCCTAACTATGTCTTAAACCATTCTTAATACTTCATTAATAATATATTAATTTATATTTGGATTCTCTTCCATAATTTATTTTTCAATTCTCCCTTGCGATTATTCATTAAAGGTTGTATAGGGTTAATGAAACTACATATAAAACAAATAAATAGGAATGAAATTGTAAAAATATATCATCAAAATCCATAAGAACCATAAATTTTCATTAAACATATAAATAAAAAATTGAAAAATAATAATGAAAATTAAATATTTTTCTAAATAAATGGCTTTTATATATATTTATATCCCATCCACACAACCCGCAAAAGAAAATAAAAATCCGCCACAAAACAGAAATAAAAAACAAAACAAATCCCCTCTAAACCCAATGTATTCTTATAATAGTATTATCTAGAAACTCTTTCATACATTCCATATAACAACTGATGATTTTATATCTTATCTAAAAAACAACAGAAATATCGGAAATCAAAATTGGTATCAAAATCAGTTTTTTAATATCTATCCATGGATTCCCTTAACTAGGGCACTGAAGCCTATTTGGGTAAAGATACAAATGGTGTCCTTAAACCCCATTGGTTGAAATCTAGATCTTGGCCACCAATAATACACATTCATAAAATTTTCAACCAATAATCCATTTACCAGGTCCAAACATATAAATCAGGATGATATCAACACACTTTCAAAATTCAAGAACTCGATTATAAAAAAGTATATAAATATCTCAATACCATCGAATGACAAAAAATAAACCAATAATATATATAAAAAAAGTAATCATAAATAAAAAAATTATACCTCAAACAGATTTCCCAAAAAAAATTTACAGACAACATAGTAAATTTAATGGGTGAAACAACATTTATACAAATGGGTTATATAGTAAATTAATAATAAAAAATAAAAATATACCCATCTCTAAGTGACATAATAACCTACCACTTTATTTCATCTTCACTAACACAAATATAGGTATCATGAACATACACCACCTTTTAGTGATGCATTTCACTAAATTATATCATTATAAACAAGGTATATATATAACCAATGGGTTTATATAAGATATGATAAAAATATCCCAATTGGATTCCATAAAAATTTACAAGTGAATCCTTCATTATAAAAATCCCTGATTTTTATTTTAATAAGGGTGTAATAAATTAATCCTTATCATTTTTAATGAAAATTAAGAGATTTTTCCACTTATAATAAAATGTAAAGAATGTGAATAAAATATGTAAAATAAAAAATTTCCAAAAAAATGAAACATGGTTTTTACCATAAGGTATCTAGGAAGAAGGAAACCTGATATATTCAGAAAATCTATTATAAACTAACATATATCATTCATTCTCCAGAGTTTGATCATTACCAAGAACATTAAAACACATGTCTATGAAAGAAACTCAATTAATGAAAATGAATCTTTATAAAATTCTTTTCATATGGGACCTACCTAAAAACCTAGGGTCTTCAATGATGTTTTCTCAATTTAATCATCTATATTTTGTGCTAAAATATCCCAATAATTTAAAAAATCCATCAGTATCAAATATTGAATCAGTATAAACCACTTTAATAATCGATTATAATTATATAAAATAATAAATATTCATCAATATTAAAATATTTAGCAAAAAAAGTTGATTAATATTTCCCTATTAAAGGGAAACTATGTTTTTGAGAACAATATATAAAACTTTAAAAAACAAAGGAATTGAATTAAGAAAACTATTATAATTCATTTTTGATATTGATAATCAAGATAAAATCACTAAAAAATAATGGATAAACACTAGAAAAGAGAAGTACATGTTCTAATCATAATCAATCCTTATAAATTGAGTATCATAACACTATGAATCCAAAACCTTTCAGGAAGAAAGATAACTAATGATGAATAGAGAATTATAGTGATGAGAATAAGTAGAATGAATTACTGGATGGTCCCATAATGATTATAGGAGAAAAAATAAAATGATAATGGTATGAACAATGGGGATGGGGGTTTCTCATGTGGGATTCCAGTGATTTGAAAAATAAGGGAATGTGGGTTATAAGGAAAATTAATTAGCAAAGGGACAATTAGGTAACTGTTATTTTTTAAAAAACAATATTGTAAAATACCCATTTTTACCTGACACATCCCATTTGTTTACTGATTTCATCCCCTCCAAAACTATGTTCCACTACAAATTTCCACATTTTTTCGCAACCCCAGCATCATAATGTGATGACCCTTCCCTAAACCAGGGGTTCCTATATGCTTATTCACAACACATCAGGGTATTGATTGCACGACACAATTTGTATTTTGTTCCTAATATTTAGAATTGTGGTGTGGCCCTATTCTGTTGTGACATCCCTATCATGGTATGATTGTTATATAATCATGGTAAATAAACATCTTAGACAAATAGAGCATCACTATACCACAAAATTAGTGAAAAAAATAATTTACTGAAATAGAACATTTATAATATATTCTACAAACAATCTGCTTTTGATATGCATTATAGATAAGAGTGTTTTATACCGTTTGGTGACATTTTTTATTAATAATATTTTTCTAAATTATTAAATTACCATTAAAAAATATATTCACCAAAATTCTTATGTGGTATTTACACACCATTTTTTTATTTTATAAAAAAGTATAATATGGTGTTTTAAATAAAATTATTTGAGAAGTATTGATGTGATATGGACATTTTTTTCTCTATAAAATATTTATTTCTAATAATAGACTATCTAAATTATAAAATATAATTTCCAAAATTTTATAGATTTTTTTACCCCAAATTACAAGATTCGACATGAAAATCACTACTAATGGGGTATATTTGAAATAATGATTAATAGAAAAATAAATAATCACCAAACCCTATATTAAGGATTTTATTGATTGGAAATTCATTAAATAAATCTATTTTTTCATTTATATGTTTCATTCCCTAAAACATTACATTCCTTTTCATTAATGAATTAGTACATGCATAAATGAAAGAAAAACTTTTATATAAAAGGGGCATATTTTAACACATTCCAAAATAAATATTGTTTTTTTATTTATATAATATTCTATATAGTTTTTCTTATAATCCATTCTATATTTATATGGACTCTGGTCACAAATAAAGTACCCCAGACATTTATTTTGAT
This sequence comes from Viscum album, assembly GCA_963277665.1. Classification (NCBI taxonomy): domain Eukaryota; kingdom Viridiplantae; phylum Streptophyta; class Magnoliopsida; order Santalales; family Viscaceae; genus Viscum; species Viscum album. The sequence goes on along the minus strand of OY728123.1, from coordinate 429,406,567 downwards.
GATGGAAATATTGGACACGTCATTGTTGTAAAACAATGTATGACCATGTAAAGAGTTTTGGAATGGATTTTTTCCTCAATATCAACACTTAAAGATAATTTTATTTCACTTTATTTATACCCTACAATTTTTAGGATTTAACTTTTCTTCTATATTCTATAATTGATTAATCTTTAATAAAATTCAAAATATGATGTTTGTAAGGGATTTTATATTTTTCTATCTTTCAATTTGAAATTATATATATCTATTATTGTTTTGATGAATAGACATGTAATTTTAATATAAAAATCCATACCGCCTCATTTTTAAAAATTTTAAAATTTAATATTTCAATTATTGGTTTCCACAAATTAATTCATAATTCATTTAGTTTCATGCATGTATATATAAAATTTTCATGATCGGTCATTGTACATGATCATTATCTCATATATCCATAATAATTCTATTAAATTTATGATGATATATTATGAATATAATTTTATCACATTTTAAAATTTAATATTAGTTCTTACTTATTTTCATTTTATTATATTTCTTGTATTTCAAGGATATTTCATATACCATATAAATGCTGATGTAAATTCTTCTAAATTTTCCTACAATTTTCCTATATATCTAATGAATAACCATTTCAAAGAGTTTAATTATATTGCATGTCCCAAAATATATTCATTTTTAAGTATATAAATTTTTATAAAACATTATTACTTTTATATCTCTCCATGAAAATGATGGTTTCATAATTTTTATTATTTAAATATTTTATAAAAATGATGGAATTTATTTATTAAAATCTTCATAACTTCTTATATTTGCCTGAATATTTTTTTATCCTTTTAAATTCACTTTTATAGTCCACTTTTTTACAATCCTTATGTCATATTTTCTCTCATTACACTTTTTAGATTATCAATTTTTTTGCTTATGTAAATCGTTTTCTGACTAAACATATTCCAATGAATCCATGATATTGTTGAAATGTAATCTCAGAAAGATTGTAGAACCATAAAAAACATTTATCATACCATCACGATGACTATACATAAATATAACACATGAAAATATATTTTCCAATTTCAATTAATTATATTTTGTATTTATTACTGAAGGGTATTAACCAGGATATCCTTTCATTCTAGTTTACTAGAGAAATATATTTTTATGGATATAATTCAATTTACTCTTTATAGAAAACCCAATCCATAATTTTAATGGTACTGGATAGTAAATCCAATAAATAATGATAATGGTACTGAGGAGTACACTCAATCCATAATATTAATAAGACCAGTTTTTAAACCCAAAAAATATATTAATGGGATAGGATAGTAAGCATAATACACAATTTCAATTGGTGTAGGGAGGAAATCCATCAATAAATGTTAATCTGACTAGGGAGTAAATCCATTCAACAATTTTATGTGAATTTTGGGTAATCCCAATCCCCAATTATAATTGGACTAGGGAGAAACACAATCCAAAATATTTATGGGACATTGGGAGTAAACACAATTTGTTATGTTATGATACCGTTGTTAGATATATTTATATATAATTTTGATATCCCGTGAATATATATGTTCCATAATCATATTTTTTTTCCACTATGGTCCGTGATTATTTATTTCACATTGTTAATTCATGGTATATATTTTTACTTCCTACTTATAAATTTATCATTTTGTATTTTTATATGTAAGAACCCGGATCTTCATTTCAGGTATGGATCATAATATCGGGTTTTTTTTAAAATGGAAGAAATGTGGAATTTTCTATGTACATGATGTGTACATTTTAGTACACTCCATGAACCCGGTTTCCACATGTATCCTTATACTATAAGTGTAACGGCCCTGTACATGGTCATGTAGATGACCTAGAAGATCACCTAAAGTTGGGAATGGTTGTGGATTTTTGACGATGTGTACATTAAATTAACACATAGTGTACTATTCTTGTTAATTGATGAATCTGACCAGGGTTACATCTCATCTTTAGATCAAACATATTGTAGGATGGAGTACAGTACTTTATCGGGGTGGGGGGGGGGGGTTATTGAGTACCTATAAAAATTTCTGTTTAAAAATGATTCTTAAAAAGGTTCCCCAGAAATATAAAATATAGCCCAGTTAATTAAAATAATACAGTTATGAATGTTCGACTGTTTAATTAATGTCACAGAAGATTTATTAATTCACAATAATATTAATATTTTTTATTAACATTAATTTTGAAGCTAATATAATATGGACAAAAAGTTATAATGTTTGACTATTTAAACAATACAGGCTCCTACTTGGCTTCTAAAAGACCCATGATCAAATCTGGACGGGGACTAATTTTCGGAACTGTAGAAGCACTATAGAAGTGTATTGTTATAGTATTATAGCAGTGGCGGACTGTAGTGGTTATGGAACTATTGCGGCAGAGGAATTGTAGCAGGAACTGTAGCGGCGGTGGTACTGTAGCAGGAAATGTAGCAACTCAGGTACTGTAGAGGTACTATTCACCGAGAGGCCCTTTGGGCCAAAAAATGGGCTTTCAAGCCTAGTACTCAGGCCACTGAGCCTTCATCCTTTGTGCTATGTAATGGTTCTCCCTCTACCCAGTCTAAAGATGGCTTTTCTTTAAATAATAAAATTAAGGTTTAGCCCCAGCCTTTAAGAAAAACAAAAACAATAACAAACAATATAACTTCATTCCAAGATTAACAATCAATGTAAATTTATTGATTTATGGCCTATACAGTAAAACATAGAAAACTAAAAATGAGCAGCACAATGGATATACAACAAGTTTTTTAGTCTCAAGTCGATACCTAATCCACTCCACTTTGTGATCATCGTCCACCAAGAATTTTATATAAATAAACATGATCCACACCCTGGATCGGGGATAAAAATAGTACACAAAACTGCCAGGTCACATGACCTCTTCCAAAGTACATTATGGGTATGAAATTTTTCAGGTCACACATGGACCTCTTCGACACTTATTTGTGGGAATAAAATTGTGTAAAAAGATATATGAAGAAGAATATCTTTTATCCATCAGTTTAATGCAAGAGACAGTGCATGTTTTTATATAGACACGCACACACCACTCGAATTGTAAAAATAATACACAATAGAGGATAAATGATGAGATAAGGTTAAGAGTACTCTGTGTGTTAGTCTCTGCAGATCTAGATGTCTATGATGAAGCAGATTAAAAAATTGAGTCCTCTTGTGGAAAAATAGTATCGCAGGTTAGCTAGACTGGGCTCGGGTCCTTTGTGGTGTTGATAGGGCGAAAAAATGTTCTACACTATAAGATTATAGTATGCTTCTTGTGTTCTTCATCACTTTTGGGTTTCAGGTATCGGTTCTTCATTCATGAATGCTCGTGCTTCTTTGTTATCGCACACACACATGTTATTCTGATGTCACTATTGTCACCTCCTTTTATTTTGGCCACACTATTCTTTTTATTATTAGAATTCATGTGTTGGAACTGAAAGGATGCATGTGTTCTATACCTTATACCTCATACTGTTAGGTGACATGTCTACTAAAAAACATTAATTAGGTCATTGCATTAAAAAAATTAAATATGATCGTTAGAAATTAAATTGAAAATGAGAAAAGAGATTAACAAATAGTGTGACAGTATGTCTAGAAATGATGTCTTCATGAAGCGGTGTCTCCTTGTAATGGTGTCTCCTTATTTGTCTTTGAGAAGTGAGACATCTATGATGGGGAATTTTTTTAGAGATCAGGAAACAATAGCATAGATGCATTTTTTTATCATAGTGTTTGGTCATAGTGTCTGGATGGACACAATGTATGGGTCACAGTTTCTAGGTCACGATGTTTGGGTCATTGTGTTTCGTCACTGTGTATGGGACATGATGTTTGGGTCACGATTTTTGTGTTTGTGTCTAGTTCGCGGTGTCTGGTCACAGAGTTTGTGTCCTCCAAAAAAATATAACTGGTGGCAGACTCACTATTTATCAGACATATCCAAATACCTGTGCGAAGACATAAACAATCATATTAATAGAATGGATTAAACATAAACATTTATCATGGAAATCTATTATTACACAAACTCATTATAGTTTACATTCAATAAACATATCACTTACGATCTTGAATAAGTTTATTTAAAGCATAAAGAAACTAATCATATTTACACATGATTTTAGATAGATTAAATAGGATTAGAAAGCTTTATAGAGTGTATAGTATTATAGATCATTAAAAACTAATTAACACATGAAATTTCAAACAATATCCCCCTTTTTGATGATCAAAAATCATGTGATTATGATATTTATTCATAGGTAATGTGACGCTTCGTTAATGTTCATATAGAATGCATAGTTCTCCCCCTTTGGGATTATCAAAAAGAGTAAATAAGAAATAGGCAATAAAATATCATAATTCATTAGATGGATAAAAATGGTCATGACAAATAGAATGTAACAAGAATATAGAAGTCATCCCTATCAAAAGATAGTAGTCATTGTTCTTCAGCACTGACTTGTCTTATTTTTTCCCTTGGAAGAATCATCAGAAGAAAAAGACAGAAGAGAAGAGGTAGAAGTGGAGGAAGTGAGTGAACAAGTTGATAAAGAAGGTAAAGAGTGTCCTTCAGAAATAGAAGGGGGGAAAGGTATGTATAGTAGAAGACCACATAAACTGTTGATCATGGATAACATACCTGATCTAACTCAGAGCCTGATTGACATACATATATGTAGAGGTAAGGGAAGAGGATGATAAATTAGGAAAACCATATCTCATGGGTTAAACTACAGGAGTGACAATGGCAGTACTCTAGACATGAAGTTAAGGCCTCAAAAGCATGATAAAGTCAGTAATGATATCCCCCCCAAACTGCATGGATTTCTCAAAGTCATCCTTATTCTCTATAAACGTATCCATAAAAGGAGTGAAAAATTTGAGCTATATGACTTGATTTTTTAATGCCTCAGTGACAGGAGGAATTCTTAGATTCTCTACGAGGTACGTAAAATGGTTGGTCATGCCATTCATGGAGAATATCCAATTAAAGTATAAATAAAACTTCTTAGAAATTTCCTTCTGAGTACCATTGGAAATTGTGGAATGAATTCTCATTAAATCAATAACTCTATCACTGTTCTTGACAACTTCAGATAGAGATTCATTGTCAAACCCACTGATCACAGCCTAATGTTCTTCGATGACATCTGTTCTAAATAGATCACTATCTAAAAATGGTTGAGATGTTTTTACAGAGGTACAAGAACTAGTAACAGCTAAATTAAGGGAATTCAATTGATTCAAAACATTCTAGATACAACACTTATACTCATCATTCAACTTGTTAAAACCAATAATAATTTCACACATCTCTTGAACAATATTCTTGTTTCTTTCATATACGTTGGAAGCTAAGGAAGTGAGATTCAGTTGTATTAACGAGGATACTTCCTATGGAATCAGAATAAAATCATCCTCAACATGATAAGAAACTGGTTCTGGTCTTGAGTTCATAACTCTCAGCATATCATAATTCCAACCTATAAGAATGTTTACTTCATCACCGAGTTGTTTTTTCTGAACACTATCTTCTTGACTATCTGGAAGCATCTTGGTCTGAATCTACCATATGATCTTTTCCAACAACATGGTTGCATCTCTTTCACTTAAATTGGTTACAAAGATCTAGATAGGTATTTAGGAGTTTTTGAACACCAGCTAATAAGGTATCTCAAAATGCATTTAGATCATCCATATTTAGAAATATTGGAGGTTCTTGTGATGGTTCAGGGATAGAATCTGAGACAGGTTCAAGATCATTTGTAGAGATAGCATCAGGTGCAGATTCCAGTATCAATTGAAATATAGTAGATGGATCAATTGCTTTTACTGAGACTTCCTGTGAATCATTCACATCCATATAACTAGGGAATTAATGCCATGTATCCACTCAGCTTGGATAAATGGTATTAGGGACTTCAACAGGTTTTAGATTCAGGCGACGCTCCCCCTAAAAAGGTGCATCTTTATTAAGGATGAGGTATTTAGATCCTTGTCCTATTTCCATGATTTCATTCCTAATATCCTCACTGATTTCCTTTCTAGCCAACTGAATGGAATTCTCCATTATCTCTTCAGCAGATGTAATAATTTCATGAATATCTTGTCCCTATGGTTTTTCATCAAGTGTAGCTTCTTTCCCTACAGAATGTTCTTCTTATATATTCTCTTCTACAAAATCATGTTAGTTTACCTTAGCGACAGATTCTTCTTCAGCAGAAGGTTGTTCTTCTAAATTAGAAACATCTTTAAGAATAGGTATTTCCTTCTCAATTAGGACTTGAGGAGAAGATTATTTGTCTTCCTCAACCAAAATAGCTTCTATTGAAGATATAACATCCTCTTCCTCTTATTCCGCATCAGAATACTTATAAATTTCATCTTCTTCCAAACTAGGATCATAAATATCCTTAGGCCTTGAAGAGTGTTCCACCAGATTAAAATATTCATAAACCCTGTCATTATCATCCAACCATGCTTTACTACATGTATTCCAACTTATTTTCATTCTCTTTATTATTACTTTCGAAATACAAAAATCATATTCCTTAATAGATTCTTTATCTACTCCAACCAACACCTTTTCATGAATCATAGCTGAGATAATCTTAGAATAGAGCTGGGTGGTTAACTTGGGGGTTGTTTTGATCAACTCATACATATGGTGGACAATAAATTTCCATAGGTTTATCTTATATCCATTTTTCTGGAGATGTAACTAAAGTATATAGTGTTACTTTATTGTTTCAATATCACCTTTTCTATGGCTAATCAGATTCTGAATAAATTTAAACAGAATTTTGGTATCCCCATCTACCTCAACAGATATGGATCTTCTCTTTATTTAATTCCCACTTAAGAATCCCAACACCTCTTCCTAGACAAAGATCTCAGTTGGAGGTGGAGGAACTCTTTGGTAGTCCCCACAAATACCCTCATAAGGTATCCGGAGCAATGCATCCCATAAACATGAAAAAAGGTACAACTATGGCCATTGTTCCAACATCCTAGAACATAGCCATCTTTTCTATGAAAATAGAATTGAACATACTGGTAAAACTTTGCAACTAGTTTCGGGTAAATTGGAATATCCTCCTTTGTGAACCAATCCATCAAACCTTTTCCTCCAAGTACTTTCAACATCGAATACATACATGATAGAAGCCACTTAAGGAATATATCCATTTCGAGTACCGCTATTTTGTCTTCCATATTCATATTCAGAGGACCTTCGGGCACTATCTTTAGTGCTATTTTTAACTTCTTCTTTGAACTGTGCTTATTAGGAGTTGATAATGATGGGAATTTCTTTTGAGGGAATTGAACAACAGTTCAAGAGATAGAGAGACAAACCCAAAGGGTTGAGTGAGGTGTTACACTTTGAGAGGAGAGACCTCAGGTGAAGAAAGAGTGAACCTTCTTTTAGTTTTTATCATTTCATAATACCATGTGCTGCAAAAAAAAATTCTAGGAAAGTAAAAGAACACAATAATTTATTAATATGATATGGGTTATAATGTATAAAAAAATGCATCATGACGGTGAGACTGTAATCCACTTTCATGGTGAGATAATAACCGACTTTCACGGTGAGACTATAACTGGATTTCAAAGTGTGACCTCAAACAAGAAACACTAAGTCGTAACACTATGAATGGCCCAAAGGCCTTATTTTTTTATTTTATTATGAATAATACCCCATTTATGTGTTAAAGGGGAACACATCCATGACTCATAGGCCCAAGGCACAGGGCCCCACATGACTTGAATTACATGACCTGAAGTCCCAGAGGCATACCATGCCCACACATGACCAGTAGGCCTAGCCCACTAAAACTGACCCTCCCCAGCTTCTGCATCATTGATCTCCTTTAGCTCCCCACCTTGCAATTCTGGTCGGCTAGCATTTCCTCATACAAAGTTGCACGGTGCCTAGTCCTGATGGTGGTTTTGTCATACCCTCTCATTCTTCTAATTCGGTTAGCTCAGCTTCTAGTGAATTCCAGTGTTGCTATTCATCTTCTTATGGGGCCCTCTCTTTGTGAACAGGGCTACTCCATGGTCTTATGTGCCCCCAAGGCCCTGTGGCCTGAAGTCCTCTGATGACCTGAAGGCCCATGAGACCTGTAGGCCCAAACCAGTGGCCCGAAGGCCCAAATCGGGTGAATAGTTCTGCAATCTATAATACCAAACTGTACCTGCTATAATACTACTATAGTACCCTAAAAATTCACCTCCACCCAGTTTTTAACCCGGGTTTCTTGGATGCATAGCAGGAGCCCATACCACTTGGTTGTGGGCTCATCAGCTGAAACACTGAGTCTTAAGATAGTAAAATTATAGAATTATTAGATAGTGACTTGTGAAACTGTAAATTGTGAAATATTAAGATGTGAAATAGTATATTTAATATTTAAGATTTATCATTCCAAATTCATTAATGTTGTAATCTATTCTTCTAGTATTTAATGGTTTGGTGAATATATCAGCAATCTGATATTCATCATTAATGAATTCAAAAGTGATGTCACCTTTTTTATAATGATCTCTCAAAAAGTGATGTATTACATCAATATATTTTGTCATATAGATTGAAATAGATTTTTTTGAGATGTTAATAGCATTTTTATTGTCACATTTTATAGGTATATGTATGAATCGATATCCCTAATCTAGTAATATTTGTTTCATACATAAAATATTTTCTCAAAAACTACAAGCTGCTATGTATTTATATTCTACAGTAGATAATAAAATAGAGTTTTGTTTTTTACTAAAACATGATACTAGTGACTTGCCTAAAAAGTTACATGATCCATAGGTGCTTTATATATCAAACTTACAACCACCAAATCCAGCATCAAAATAACTTACTAACTGAAATTATTATCCTCTCGGACAGAAAAGTCATTCAGTGAGTGTATGATTGCGGTATTTGAGGATTAATTTAATAGAAATTAAAAGTGATTATGTAGGATTTTATTGAAAAAGAGAACACATACACACACTAAACATAATGTCAGGTTGGCTAGAAGTTAAGTAGAGTAAGCTTCCAATCAATCCTATGCAAGTGGTTTGATCAATAGATTATATATCACCATCATGATCCAACATACAAGTAGTACTCATTGTTGTGTCAATTTTTTTAGTTATCTCCAAAGGAAAGCCTTATAGAAGTTCTCTTGTGCATTTTATTTGATATAAAATGATTCCATCCTTATTTTGAATGATTTGAAATCCAAGATAGAAATTTTTTTTCACCCATTAAACTCATTTCAAATTCGTTATGCATCATTTTAGAAAATTCAGAACATAAAGAGTTTTCTCAAGATCCAAATATAATATGATCTAAATAGATTAGAACTACTAAAAAATCATTATAAATTCAATTTATAAAAAGGGTATAATCTACTATTACTTTTGTAAAAACTTTGGAAATAAGAAACGTACTCAGAATATCATACCAGGCTCTTGGGTCTTGTTTTAAACTGTATAATGCTTTTGAAAATTTAAAAATATGATTTGGAAAATGAGGGTTTGTAAAACCAGGGGGTTTCCCAACAAATAAATATGTATAACCTTTTATAAATTCACTTTTGACATCCATTTGATATAGTATGAAATTTATATGTGCAGCATAAGCTATCAGAATTCTAATAGATTCTAGTCTAGCTACAGGTGGAAAGGCCTCTTCATAGTCAATTCCATCATCTTGACTATAGCCTTGTGCAACCAATATAGCCTTGTTTCTAACTATATTACTACCTTCAGATACCATATTTCTAAACACCCATTTAGTGCCTATGGTGAATGTTTCGTTAGGTTTGTCGATAAGTTTCCAATCATTGTTCCTTTCAAATTGATTAAGTTCTTCTTGCATAGCCATCACCCAAAATTCATCAATGATTGCATCATTAATTTCTTTAGGTTCATGTTATGACAAGAGGATTTGGTGTTCAACCTGATTTCTAAGAGAAGCTCTAGTTTGAGTTCTTTTATCTATGTCTCCTATAACTTCATCTAAAGGATGGTGCTTAATATTTCTAATAGCTCTTGAAAAATAAAGACTATTGATATCAGGTTCTTAAATAGGTTCGGGTTCATTGTGACCTATATTTAAAGAATTTCCAGAACTGAAAGTTTTCAAATATTACTTTACAGTATGGTTAATGTATTCTTAAATAATGTCCATATTTTATACATCATCTTCCAGGTTTTCTAAATTGGTTTTAGGCTCATGTGGACATGTTTCATCAAATTTGACATGAACATATTCTTCCACACATTTAGTTATTTTGTTAAACAATCTATAGAATTTACTATAGATTGAATATCCTAAAATGATTCGTTCATTACTCTTGGATGAATATTATTCAATATTATCCCTAGTATTGAGGATATAGACTTTTCAAGCTAAAACATTAAAGATGCTAACATTGGGTATTCTATTGTTCCAAAATACAAATAGAGTTCTGTTAAGAATCTGTATAATCAAAAATCTATTGATAATATAACATGTTGTATTTACCACTTCATCCCAAAAATAAATAGTTTTGTCATACTCACTAAGCATGGTTCTAGGAATCTCTTATTGGGTTATATTCCTTATTTCTACAACTCCATTAGGTTGAGGTGTTATATGGTAGATAATTTATGACTATAGACATTTTGTAGGAATAAGGATTCAAACTCTTGATATTCAAACTCAAACCCATGATCACTTCTTAAGGATGTAACTCTTATTCGACTATGATTTCTTAATTTTTTGTAATATTTGGTAAAAATAGTGTAGCCCTCACTTTTTTGAGCCAAAACAAAAGTCGAATTATGTATAGAAAATTCATCTGCAAGAACATAAATATAGTGCTACCCATTTAAACTAGAAACATTAGATGGTCCAAAAAAATCCATTTGAATGAGTTCAAGTGGTTGAGAAGTTGACACTTAATTTTTGGTTTGAAGGAAATTTTTTGGTTCATTCACTTTTGACAAGGATTACATAGTTTATCATTTGGAAACTCTGGTTTGGGTAGGACATTGACTAAACTTTCTCTAGTTAACTGTCTAAGGGAGTGAGTATTAAAGTGTCCTAGTCTCTTGTTCCAATTCCAAGATTCATTGTTCAATATACATAAACATGAAGCATTTTGAGAAACTAAGCAATTTTTGTTAACATAATGTACATTTTCATTTTGTAAAGAATAAAATATGAATTCATTATTAGAATTAAAAACATTGCAAGAATCATTTTCAAAATTAACATGAAATCCATCATCACAAAGTTGTGAAATAATAAGAAGATTATATTCCAATCCATTAATAATTTTTGTTTTGGAAATCAAAACTGAGTTAGAGTTACTGATTTGGACAAGGCCAATATTTATTCATTTGGCATTATCACCAAAGGTGACATCTCCTCCATCATTTTATATTAAATTATTGAATCATAAATAGTATCCTATCATGTGTCTTGAACACCCACTATCCATGTATTGTTGGATTTTATAGGAGCTCATTAGGAAGTGTTCCCATAAAATAGTTAGATAAAAATAGATTTTAGTACCCAAACTTTTGTGGGTTCAATAATATTAGTGGCTATCTCTATACGAACCCATATATGCCTTTTAGATTTCCAATAAGAAATATGTAATTTACTTAAAAAATATACTATATTTTGTGCGAAAAAGGTTGAAATAATAGAGATTATATCATAACCTAAATAAGATGAATGGTTTCTAGAACTATTAGTAAGGTTGTATTCCCTATATTTAGAAACAATGTGAGTTCTTCCAATATTTCTTTTACCTAGTTGACAGCCAATGCAAGTAGTATATTTAGGATCAATCTGTTTACCTAGCATATGTACCAAGGTATCATTAAAATTATTAAAACGTTCAATATCCTTTTACAATTTATCATTAGTTAGTTTTATATCATTGTACTCTTTATGTAATTGATAATTTTTCTCTTTTTCTACAATTAGTACGGTTTTAACAGTTTAGGTAAGAGCATTTTGTTTCTTTAAATAATTGTATTTATCAATTAGTTAATTTCATGTACCGTCATGAATCGTAAAATAATCAAACATTTCATTATTAGACAGGTTTTTAGAATCACTCCCATCTCTAGAATAATAGAAATGAAAAATAAAATATTCCAGTGTTTCCTCAGATGTGTTTATCATAAAACACATATTGTCTTTGTTAGCCTGTTCATCATGTTATGATTCTAAGTCACATGAACTATCCTTAGAATAACTCTATATTTCTTTCATTTCCATTATATACATTCAATCTTTCTCCTCATATTTCTTTTTGTACTTGAGTTTTAGACATACATCCTTTATAATTCCAATTCGCTTACATTCATAGAAAAATATCTCATTAGTCTTGTCACTCCTTTTCCAATCCTTCTTCTAACATCATTTTTGTTTATATCATCCTTTGAAGATAGGATTTCTAAAAAATATATTCTTCTTGTAAAATCACATAAACCTACTAGCAAATTAAGCTATCTCCTCATCCCTATCAGGTGATGATTGTTCACTACTGGAACGTTTAACAAAAACTTCCAACTTCCCTTTCTATTTGTGTTTAAAGGTGGTGGTCTTGAACACAAATGATTTTATATTGGGTTTATCCTCCTCATCCTTGTTGACATCTGGATCCTCTTCATACATCATCAGTTTTCAAATGGGTTCTTTTGTATTTATCATGCTGATGTTGCATTAATCTCTAATAGAGACAGTGGTTCCTCTCCATCAATCAAATAGGAATTAGAGTATCCTCCAGATATGTTCTTTGGCAGTGAATTCTCTTCCAAGAGAAATCATTGTGTTGAAAATTTAGATGAACATAAGACACATGTCAGAAATATTCTCATCAGGTTTCATTTTAAAGTTATTGTATTTAACATTATAAGTATTCAATATCACTTCTTTCACACTAGAAGTTCCATCATGTGAAACATACAAGGTATCCCAAATTTTATGGGCAGTTTTACATGTAGAGATTCGATGAAATTCATCATTCCAAAAGATAAATATAAAGTGTTCATAGATTTAAAATTATTATTGTAGGTAGTGTTATTAGGGTCATCCAAAGTGATTCTATCAATAAAAGGAATCTTATACTCATCAATAATTGAAGACCAGAATTCAAAACTCATACTTTCTAAATAAATTTTAATTTTAATTTTTCATTGAGCATAATTGGTTCCATTAAATAATTGTTGACTATTTGTTTTATCACCTTCCAATCTATTATCCATAATAAATAAATAAATTTAAAGAGATATAAATATATAATTAACAGAAATTTACATATCTTTAAAGTAAAAATAAAATCAATGTTGTATATGGTCAAAAACAGAGTCTTAATAAACAATCCTCTAATATAAAAATTTTGGTCAGAGTAGAGTACTCCAGAGGGGTGTGAATTGAGTATCTATAAAAATTTATGTTTTAAAGGTATCCTTAAAAAGGTTCCCCAACAAATTAAAACACAGCCTATTATATCAACGTAATACAGTTATGAAAGTTTGCCTATTTAAATAACTTCTCAGAAGATTGATTAATTCTCAATAATCTTAATATTAGTAATTAAAATTACGTTTGAAGCTATTCTAATAAGGAAAACAAATTATAGCTTCTTTCCAAGAATAACTATCAAAGTAAATATAGTGATTTATGATTTATTCAGTAAAACAGAGAAAACAAAATTATCCATCAAAGTGTATAAAAATAAAGTGGTTCAGTCTTATGTTGAAACCTAATCCTGTCCACTTGGTGATCACCTGCCACTGAGAATTTTATATAAATAAACTTGATACACAACCTAGATCAGTATTAACAATAGTACAGAAGACTATCTAGTTCAAACAACCACTTCCACCGTTCTTCGTGGGTATGAACTTTGTCAGGTAACACAAGCACCTCTTCCACACATATCGGTGGGAATACACAAGTTTAAATAGATTTATGAAAAATGATATCGTGTATCATTAATTTTAATACAAGAGAGACTACGTGTTCTTATACGAACACACACACTACTCGAAATATAATAATAATACACAATTGGAAAAAAGATATGTGATAAGGTTAAAAGTGCTCTGAGTGTTTATCTATGCAAGTCTGGACTTCTATGATGAAGCAGATGTAGAAATTGAGTCCTCTTGTGGAAAATATTGTATCACCAGTCAACTAGATAGGGCTCATGTTCTTCATGGTGTTGATAGTGGGGAAAACTTTCTTGACTCATGGATTCGAGTGTGCTTTGGGTGTTCTTCTACAATGTTGGGTTTCATGTATCAGTTTCTCTTCCATGAATTCTCCTGCTTCTTCATTATCACACACACACTTTTTTTGTCACTGTTTTCACCCCCTTTTCCTCTATCCACACTATTAATTTTATTCTAAGAATGAATGTGTGGGAGATTACATGATGAATTTATTTTGCACCTCGTACCTCGTTCTATCAGGTGACATGTCTACAAAGAAACATTAATTATGTCCATTCTTTTAAAAAACATCAAATATGATGGTTAGAAATTATGTTGAAAAACAAAAAAACAAATTAAGTAATAGTGTTACAGTCTGTCTAGAAACGGTGTCTTCCTGAAGCAGTGTCACCTTGAAACATTGTCTCCTATTTTTTCTTTTATAGGTGATACATATATGTTGGGAAATTTGTATATTGATCAGGAACTGGTAGCACAGATGCAACGTTTGATCATAATACCTATAAAACGCCCAATACTTCATAGTATGTTATTTTCATTAATTGAATTACTTGTGTTACACGCAACAACGAGTTCGAGCACACCATGACTCGCAAAACTAATTATTCAAAAGTATTTATGAATATTATTAACTGAATTTTGAATATTATATACTCCATATGATTTTAAAATCCATATTATGTGTTTCTCAGACATAATATAAGAAAAAATTCGTTTTTTTCAAATAAAAGAAGTATTAAAAAAAAAGAAATTTTAACACCTTTTAATGGAAAACTCCTTTTAAAACTAATATTTGACACTTTTAAATATTAAATTTAATGAAATTAAATTCTTCTTTATAATCGAGACATAAAAAATTATTTTGGATAAATTTTTGGTACTTTTCTAATAACTTTTATATTATGATGAATACTAAAAAGTACTAAATTTTAATTGAAAACAACTATTTAAATTGAAATAATTTATATTGTTAAATTATGTATTTGAATGGTTTTGATGTATAATTAGATTATATTTTTATCATTTAATACAACGTAGTTGATTATAAGTAATTTCACATTAAAATTTGACATAAACACATGTCAATCTTTTGATAGTTTTTACTTTTTAAAAACCCTCTTTTCGGTTTTGACAACGAGAATTAATTTTAAATTAATTAATGAAACCTATATGTTTTGAATTTGGTAAAAAATAAATCATTTTTGAATTCGGAATATCAAAATTTACTTAGGGTAAATATTTTTTATTTTTCTGAAAACATTCAATTTTTGATGAATAGTGAAAAACACTGTGTTGTAGATTAAAACCGACTTTTTATTTAAATAATTATTTATTTTATTTAAATTTATTCTCAGTCAAAATAGATATATAATAAATATATAATTTCAATATAATTCATTGGAGTTATTTTATAATAAAATTTTATGTATAAAATTTTATTGAACTTTTAACTGTCTTGTACACACCTCCTAAGAGCATTTGAAAATTAACATAAAACATAATTTTACTGGTTTTGTGAGTTGAATTTCGAAAATCATAGAGCCACGGTTGATATTAGTTAATAAAATTTGGTTCAATAATATTAAAATAATTTTTGGTGAATAGTAACCTTTTAATTTTATTTACCACGGTTAAAAATAAATATGGTAAACAAGGGTAAAAATGATATTATTATTACCCGAACACATGTCCTAATTCTATTTCATAAGTTCATTTCGACCCAAAACATCCTTAGGAATAAAATATGATCCTTTAGGTCGACTTGGATTTAATTAGGATGTGTATTATTATTTTATTCAAGGAAGAATTAAAAGTGTCAAATTCAAAGTTTAATAACTAAACCATTTTTAATATATGGTTACACATAAGACACATTCTACTATAAATATTAATTATAAAGATAAAAATAATTAATACATAATGGTATTTTATTTATATTTTTTATAAATTAAATAATTTATTTTATTTATGACACAATGATGATGCAGTAATTATAAAATTAATGAAATATTAAAATAATTGATATTATAAATATCCAAATAAATGTAATTCGTGACTTTTTATGAATTAAACAAATTTTCTAGGTTAATATGATATTTTTGGGTTGGTTTGATTAATTTTTTTCAACTTAATAATGCTGTTATTTATTTTAAAAAAATAAAATACCAAATAGTGTCAAAATTGACATGAAAGTGTTTTTAAAACAAATATTATATTATTAATTTCTATTCTATTCCTAAAAATATAAGGTTTTTTCAAAAGGCATATATAATGATAGGTTTATCATTAATGAACCACATGGGGTTCTCTTGAAGTATATAGACTATTTATTAACCATGTAATATAAAAATACAAAGAGACATGGTAAATGTCATACTATTTAACTAAGAGTTTAATTTAAAAGATAATGTTAATATAGTGACTCAAACATGTCTAAAACTTATTGTCTGAGTGTTTTGTGACTCATCCCCACCATAGTCTTCATTTAATTTACTTTTGAGCCATTAGAAACCAAAAATTATTTTATTATAAAATATTATTTCTAGCTTTTCCTAAGGTTCCCCTCACACCTCTAATAAAAGGGCACTCCCCCTTCTCTCTAATTCACAGCTTCATATCCTTTAGGCTTAGTCAAAACATACCCAAATATCCTCCTAACTCTCTTCCCTTCATCTTAGAGGCCTTAGATTATACATAAATCCAACCTAAGGATCCCTTTTGGTAAAATCAAAAAGAAGAACCCACCACTGGAAAAAACGTTGAACACGTCGGCATTTTTCACATCAGTTCTATATAACTGATGTGTAAAGCTATAATGATCGATATATCACATCAGTTACAAAATAACTGACATTATATATCGATTAGGATCCATAATTTATGTTGGTTATTTTATAACCAACTTAAAATATACATAGATTAGCGTTTTGACGTCAGTTATATTAAACTAACGTGAAAATCGAATCTGGTGCACTTTATCATGTCAGTTATAAAATAAACAATGTGATAATGAAATATTGGTGCTTTACCACATTGGTTATAAAAAACCGACATGATAAATCCAATCTCGGCAGTTTATCACGTCGGTAGAAAGTGACACATTATTAGGTCCGTTATGAAATAACTGACGTGATAAATAGTTTTCGACGTCGGTTATTAAATAACCGACAATATAAACATTAAAAAAATAGTTTATCATTTCGGTTATTAAATAATGGATGTGCTAAATCTTTTAAATGAATTATTGAACACTGTATTCAGTCATTCTGTGTTTTCTTCGATCGGGTGACCTACGACTCGTCTCTCTCAAGAGGAAAAGCTAGAATCAATTTGCCGAAGTCGTGCCCTCTATCCTCCTTTTCCCAACATCATTCTTCATATTTATTATTATAAGATCTATCAGGTTGACTCACAACACTCATGTAATCCCCACACGACTCCTTTTCAGTTTTTTTCTGTGCTACCCTAAACTAATTTGTTGAGATGTTATTTTTCATTGTTCTTGAAATCATGGTTAGTTTCACAGTGTTCATCTATACCATGATAAATTATTTTCTAGTAAAATAAACCAATGGAAGTGATTTCATTCAAGTTTATTATTTCTATGTGTTCAATCGTGTGTGTGTGCGCTTACATGGGGTTTCTAGGGGGTCTATGAAAGTGGGTGGGGGTGTCCAGGGGGTTTGGGTGGGATGTCCAGTTGGGTGGGGGTGTCCAGGGGGTGTCAATGGTGTTGGGGTGGTGCCCAGGGGGTGTGGGGGATTTCCAAGGGGGTTGGGGGTGTCCATGGGGGTTTAGGGATATAAAAGGGGGTGGTGGTGGTGTCTAGGTGGTGGGGACAGTCCAGGGGTGTGGGGGTGTCCATGGGGGGTTGGGTGGGTTGTCCAGTTGGGTGGGGGTGTCTATGGGGTGTCATAGGGAGTGGGGGTGGGGTCCATGGGGTGCGAAGGCTATCCAAGAGGGTCGGGGTGTCCATGGAGGTACATGGGATGTCAAAGTGGGTTGGGGGTGGTTTCCAATGGTGGGGATAGTCTAGGGGTGTGGGGGCGTCCAGGGGGGATGGGTGGGTTTTCCAGTTGGGTGGGGGTGTCCAGGGGGTGTCAAAAGGGGTGGGGTGGTGTCCAGGGGGTGCGATGGCAGTCTAACTGGGTAGGGGGTGTCCAAGGGTGTATGGTGGGATGTCAAATGATGTGGGGGTGGTGTCCAGGGGGGTTGGGGCGGCTCGGAGGGTTCGGGGTGCTATCTAGAGGGTTGGGGGTGTGTAGGGGGGTGTCCAAGGGGGTAGGAGGTGGGGGGTGGTGTCCAGGAGGGGTGAAGGTGTCCAAGGGGGTGGGGGATCTCTATATGTGTGGGTGGGGTGCAGTCCATGGGGTGCGGGTGTCCAGAGGGTTGGTGGTGTCTAGGGAGTGTCCAAGGGGGTGGGGG
This sequence comes from Viscum album, assembly GCA_963277665.1. Classification (NCBI taxonomy): domain Eukaryota; kingdom Viridiplantae; phylum Streptophyta; class Magnoliopsida; order Santalales; family Viscaceae; genus Viscum; species Viscum album. The sequence goes on along the minus strand of OY728123.1, from coordinate 429,387,827 downwards.
TGGTGTCCAAGGTGTTGGGGGATAAGTGTCAGTTGGGATTTACTATTGCATTTTGGTTTGTGAGATTATGAAATGATGATTTTAATGTTTCATGGATATTAGGATATAATTTATTAGTGTTGTTTACTCTAATTTTCTATCAACCATTGGAGGCCCAATGGTTTTCTTGAACTCCATTTAATTTCTTTAAATAAGTTTCTAATTCTATGTTATTCTTCCTTTATTATTTTTTGTTTTTTCCTCTTCGTCCAATTCTTCTTATCCTTTATTCCTTCTATTATTAGTGATGTTTGTTCATTTTTAAATGGATTGTTTAATAGTAATCACTGTTTTTTAGGATTATTAGTAGGGGTGGGGATGTCTAAGGCGGGATGTCTAGAGGGGTGGGTGGCTATCCAGGTGGGGGGGGGGATTTCCAAGGGAGTTGTGGTGTCTAGGGGTGTCCAAGGGGGTGGGGTGGTGTCCAAGGGGGTGGGGGTGTCTAGGGGGTTGGGGGTGTCCAGGGGGTGTCCAATGGGGTAGGGGTGGTGGTGGTTTCCGGGAGTGGTGGGGGTGTCCAAGGGGGTGGGGGCTGTCGAGAGGGGTGGGGAGCTGTCCAGGTGGTGCGGGATATCTAGAGGGGTGGGGGATGTCTAGTGGGGTAGGGGGCTATCCAAGGGGGGTGGTGGTGTCCAGGGGGTGTCCAAGGGGGTGGGGGTGGTTTTCATGGGGTGTGGGGCTGTCCATGGGGGTGGTGGTTCCCATGGGGTGTCCAAGGGGTGGGGGCGGCGGTGGTGTCCAAGGGGGTGGGGGTATTGTCCAAGGGGGGTAGGGGTGTCCAGGGGGTGGGGGTGGTGTCTAAGGGGGTGGGTTGATTTCTAGGGGTGGGGGTGGTGTCCAGGGGGTGGGGTCCTTCCAGAGGAGTGGCAGCTATCCAAAGGTTTAAAATCATTAGGATCTGTGTAATTTTCAGTAGTGAATGTATACAAATTTTAATATTTTTACTTCATATTTATTTTTTATGAAAGGGTGAGTTTGGTATCCAGTTGCACCAGGTTGTATTCTTTGTGAACCTTAATAATAAAGGATACAAGATGATTTTAAAACTGTTATATCTAACTATATTTTTTAAAAAATAATATTTAAGCATTTTTTTTAAATTCGCATAGATGTGTTTTATATTTCAAAATTGTTTTACATTACAATTATGAAGTTTTTCATATAAACATATATTTGTATTATCTTAAAAAGATGTATAATTTTGATATTTGTTATAGGTAATAAGGATTCGAATTTGGATTATGGAACATCAAATGAGCAATGAATATGAGGAAGGTGTTGATGCCTTTTTTGAATTTTCTAATCGAAATGAACCAAGTAGTGACATATTTTCTGTCCATGAATGAAATGATTGAATAAGAAGAAGTTGAAATTTATGGAGATAAAAGATCATCTGATTTTTCATGGTTTTAATCTAAGTTACAACCCTTGTATTTTTCATGGTGAAACTAGACGGAATGTCACTAATGATGATGATTAAAAAGATGGTGACTCTAATAGAATTGAAGAAATGATTCGCAATATAGAAGCAGAAAAAATTGAGATAGAACCGATAGTTGTTCATATATATGTTGATGATGAAAACCCATTATATCCAAGTCGTACAGATTTTATGGTTTTGTCAGCGGTGTAATTATTGATTAACTAGAAGGCGAAACATGGATGGAGTGATAGAAGTTTTACAGAGCTACTACAATTAATGAAAGACATTCTTCCAAAAGGTAACGATCTTCCAGATTCACATTATAAGGCCAATAAAATATTATGCCTGATGGGATTGGGATGCAAGAAAATACATGTATGTATGAATGACAGTATGATATATAGGAAGGAATATTAATTTCTGTTAGAGTTTCCTAAATGTGGGACATCACGATACAAGGTGAAAGAAAAATCAGAGGTTGATGTAGAGATTACAAAGATCCCTACAAAGGTATATTGGTATCTTCCTATAATTAATCGTTTCAAATGTTTATTTTCTAATTCACATGATACAAAAAGGATAAGATGGAATGCTGATGAGCGATTATGTGAAGGAAAAATACGTCATCCAGGTGATTTCCCAAAATGGAAGAAAATTGATCAGCAATATCCTAAATTTGGAAATGAAATTATAAATCTCTGACTAGGGTTGTGCACAGATGAGATGAATCCATACCGAACCCCCAGTAGTACACATAGTTCATGGCCCATTTTATTGGTAATTTACAACCTCTCTCCTAATGTTTGTATAATGTGAAAATATGTCATGTTGAGTATAATGATCTCTGGTCCGAAGCTACTTGGCAATGATATTGATGTTTTCTTGTCACCGTTTATTGATGATTTGAAAATTTTATGAGAGGATGATATTAGGGTGTATGGTTATTAGAAAATGGAATATTTTCAACTTCATGCAGTGCTTTTGTTTACTATAAATGAATTCCCATCATATGGAAATTTGTCTGGATATAGTGTTAAAGGGAATAAAGCATGTCCAATTTGCGAAAAACATATTTCATATTTTCAATTACATCATGGGAGAAAACAAATGTACATGGGTCATAGAAATATTTTTCCTATGGATCACTCTTATTGAAGACTAAAAAAGGAATTCAATGGCTCACAATAATTTGATGTTTCTCCAAAAACTATATCCCATGATCTATGTTTTGAGAGGGTGAAAACACTTGATGTGACATTGGGAAAGACACAGAAATCTGGTAATGATAGACATATTTGGAAGATATGGTCATTATTTTTTTGAGCTACCATATTGGAGATATCATGAATTTAAACATAATATTGATGTCACACATGTGTAGAAGATTATCTGTGATAGCTTGATTGGAAAATTTTTAGATATTAAAGGAAAGACAAAAGATTGGTTGAATGCAAGATAAGACATACTATAAATGGGAATAAGTCTGGAGTTTGCTCCCAATCCTAATGGAAGACAAACAATTCTTCCGCAGGACTTTCATACATTATTGAAGAGAGGGAAAATTAACTTTTTTCAGTGTCTTCATGATATCAAAGTTCCTCATGGTTATTCTTCAAATTTAAATTTTTTTGTCTCATTGAAGGACTTGATGTTTTTAGGTATGAATTCTCATGATTGTCACGTCATGATGCAACAACTTCTACCAGTTTCATTGTGTGGAATATTTCCCATCCATGTCAGAAAGACTATAATGAAGTTTTGTTATTTTTTCAATTCAATTTACAATAAGGTGATTGATGTAAATTCTTTGAACATTTTGGAAAAGGATGCAATTTTTATACTTTGTCAATTGGAAATGTATTTTCCTCCAACATTTTTTTGGGTATAATGGTGCATTTAATGATTCATATGGTTTGAGAAATTATGCTTTGTGGACCTGTATTACTTTATTGGATGCATCCTTTTGAAATGTATATGAAAATATTGAAGGGGTATGTTAAGAATCCATATCTACCTGAAGCCTCCATTATTGAAAATTATATTTTAAGGAGGTTGCAGAGTTTTGTACAAGCTACATGGCGGCAGTGCATCACATAGGTTTGCCTCCTTCTCGCCATGAACAAGTTAATAATGAGGGAAAGGGGATTTATGGATTGAAAGTAAAATAATTTTCAGCTGAATAGATGAATATTTTAGTATCATTCATCTTGAATAACATATCTTATGCTCAACCGTATATCACATTGAAAATTAATGAGTTGAAATAATGTCATCCAAAGAAAAAAGAAATGTGGATTTTGAATTATGGCAACAAAACATTTTTGACATGACTTAAAAATACCTTTCTTGGTAGATTAGATGTATCAGAGACTTTAAAATGGATAGTTGGTGGTCCATGTTTAAATGTGATTACATGTTCCGGTAATGACATCCATGGCTATATATTTCATACGAATTCTCAACACAATAGAAGTACAGTTCAAAATAGTGGTGTATTGGTGTTTGTATAAGCTCTTTATTTTTTGAGTGCTATGGATAAAAACCCAATTTCTATATCAAGTGCATATTATGGAGTGATTGAAGACATATGGAAGGGAGATTATATTAAAATTAAAGTTCATTTTTTAACTATAAATGGTTTCTTGAAAACAACAGTGTCAAACAAGATGAATTTGGAATGACAGTTGTTAATCTGAATAGATTGGAAGACACATTTGGTTATTTTATAATGGCAACACATGCAAAAAAAAATTTTATGTAGTAGATCAATCAGATTTGAAGTGGGCTGTTGTTTTACAAGGTAAAAACAATATGTTGGTGAGGATGAACTTTATAAAGATTATGATTTATGTGAGATCCATACTTCCATTGAAATATTAACAGAACATAATGCTGAGCATGTTGAATACATGGTTTGTTCCATAAGGAATAATCACGATGATGGAATTTGGGAAAACAGTCCATTTGTACATTCCAAAAATTACAGGTAACATTTTTTTATTTCCTGTTTACATTTATTATTTTCATTAAATGGTATATATGGTATGTTTTTTCTTTATTAAAACTTGTATTAGAACAAAATAAGTATAAGTTTTTCTTTGTTTTAATTTTGTTTAGTTTACTTTATAATGTTTACCATTACATTAATTATATATCTATTTTTTTTGTTCTATGACAATTACTTTACAATGTTTACCAGGTTTACCATGTTTTAATTTTTTTAGTTTACATTATCATGTTTACCATTACATACATTATTTATCTATTATTTTTGTTCAGTGAAAATTATATTACCATGTTTACTATGTTTACCATCTTTACCATCTTTACCATTGTTTAATATGCTTACAATATTAACCATTTTTACTATTACTTAACTTAGTACAATTTTCTATTTTCTAATTATAGAAGTATTAAAATATTTGAATTGGTATATTTGTGAACTAAGGTTTTTTTATTTGAAAGATAATGACAGATCAGTCAATTGATCAACCACATGATTTTAGAGATGAGCATATTGGTCATACCTCTGGGGAGGAACATTAACATGCTATTCTTGATGTTCCCCAATCTTCCCCATGTGATCCCATTACTACAATGAGTTCATAATTGGGTAAGCGTTGGTGCACACGTTTACCAAAATTATCACTTTCTCGTACACAGGATCATAGGATACTCATTGAGTTTGATGAGGATGATATTCCTAGAGGTCCAAATGCAAAATATTTTAAGAGTTTTGTATCAACTCAGGGTAAGATCAAAGTAAGCATTTTTTATGATGACTGGAGAAGTGTGGACAAAGAGATAATCTCTCAGTAATAGAAGACGATTTTGGTAATATCTTTTTCTATTCTTTGCCTATTCTTTAAATGTTTCATGTATATATAATATGTTTAACCTCTTATTTATCAAATGAAATTTGATATTCCTGACACTGGAGGGGTCATGATGAAATTCTTATCGATGGATGTTAGGAGTTGGAGGGATTTCAAATCAACCCTCCATCTTATTTCATTTTTTGTCGTAGGAGTAATGACAATCCATGTCATATATATGCTTTCATAGATTAAGACACATGGAGACAGTTTTTTGAAAGTAGAATAAAAAATTCATATTTGGTAAGGGAAATGTAAACTTTTATAACCTTTCTTATATAAATGATTTAATACTATTTTGTTAATGATTTATTATTCTTAATTTATAGAAAACAATAAAATCTCATCAGGAGATCCAATCTATAAATGTATACCCTCATAGTTTATCTCGGGGAGGTTATACATTATTCGAAGAACAAATGATGGCGGAAAAATTACAAAAACTAAGAGTTGAGTATTCATGATCTAGAGTGGTGGCCCCTCTTTCACCTCCATCTAGACATGAAAAATGGAAGAGAGGTTATATGGGGAAAAAAGAGAAATATCTTTCAAAAGATTCGAGAATCATAGCTGAGAGGATTTTATGATATATATTTTTTTTATTTAAGTTAACTATTTTCTTAATATAATTTCAATCATTATATAAATGTCCAATTAATTAATAAAACATTCTCTTAAGGAGTAGAGATCACAAAGGGTATTCATAGCTGCTGGGAGGCAAGATATTTTTTCTGCAGCATTGGGAAAGCCCGACCATCCTGGTCATGTAGGAGGATATCCGACAGGTGTATCAGTAAGAAAAGTGTTGCCACGTTCTTCAACTACGTACATTGAGGGTTTTTATAAAAAATAGAATCCTTGGAGGATGAATTTAATAATATTAATGTGACGATGGATGAAAATATTAGTGTGTCGGTACAGTCTATGTTTGCAGACATGCAATGACAATTTCATACTGTAGCTCACACTCTTCCACCTCCCCCTACAGAACACATTATTTATCCTCCACCTCCTCCAGTAGCTCCCACTCCCCACCTCCCCTGCAGACCCCATTATTTATCCTCCACCTCCGCCAATAGCTCCTACTCCCCCACCTCAGCCCACAGACCCCATTTTGTATCTGACTCCTCCGCTAGAGCTTCATACTTATTTGATGTTGTACGTTGATGATCCTCAACATCATATAGTGGTAAGTGGGTTGGTATATTGTATAGGAGATACATCTAATCATCAAAAATCATAGTTAGAGAATCATAGGGTCACTATACATGATATTATAGATAGATCAGCTCGAGTACAATTACCTACAGATGAGGTGACGACAATTGGACATAGTATCGTACATTTTTTATTTGGCCATCCAGACTTCTTCAACTCATTACCATAGAGGTATGTATGTTATATCTTCTCTTTATTTTATTGAAGGTATTTTATTATTTGAAAACTAATATATTTTACTATTTATTTTTACAGGAATACTTCAAAGGTAAAGAAATACCGTATAGAGCACAAAAAAGGAAAATGGCTATGTCATCATATATAGATTCTAGTAGTTTTGATAGATTGTCAAGATATTCAAATTTTTTGGTGGATCATTATGAGTTTCCAATGGAATCTCATGTTTGTGGATGTGAAGTAACTGGGGGGATTATGAAATCTGATAACATGGAGGTTGTTACTGGAGATAAGTTGGGCATCAACATGGTGAATTTTTTTCCTATGTAAGTCTTAACACACTTTCCCAGCATTATATTTATTAAAAGTGTATAATTATGTCTGTTTTGTATTAGGTATCACTATAACATGTGTGAGAAGAATGAGAGGTTAAATTTATATGGGTTCATGGAACCGCATTTAATTTCCCATGAAGCATGTTCATTGGATGAGGAACAAAGAATGCATTATATTTATGAAAGACTTGAACAAAATATAGTCACACAATGTTGGATGATGCCTTTTTGTGAGAAGTATGAAACACATCTCTCTCAAAGAGTTCATTTTCCTTATTCAAAAAAAACCACTAACCTTAAATTTTCTTTTATCAGTGTTAATTGGATGTTAGGGGTTTTTTGACCAAGGGAAAAGACACTTTATTAGATATGCACTGTCCATGGTGATGTGCGGGAATGTTTTAAGAAAATGTTGGAAAAGTAAGTTTCAATTTCTCAATATTTTTATATATTATAATGAATTTTAAATTTATCCCATTTGTATTATTTTCTAATAGTGGATCGGTCTACTTTTGAAGAAACACAATTAAATGAAGTGTAAAGATCAAATATGTAAATGTAAAGGTAAATATCCATTTATAATTTTTACTTTTAGATTTATTAAATAAAAATAATATATTAAATTTACACTCATTCAAATATAATTGCCATGAACAACAAGGCATCATCGAATACAGATATTATATGTTAAGATTTATGTATGAAATAATAACAATTTGGACAGTTTTGAACTTTGACCAGGAAATATTTCATTTTAAACTATTCTACAATATTTCATTTGATTTATTCATTATAAATTTTAACTACTATCCTTTTTATTTGTATCTATTTGATGAACCTCAACTATATACTGCTCAAGAAGTCAAACACTTATAAGTGGAATGGTTTAATTATTTTAAAGGTTTGATTGATTTTTAGTTGTTTGTAGTGTAAAATGTAAGTTTTAATATTGTCATTGTAATTGTGTATTTGGTAGTTGTTTTGGTTTGATTTAGTTTTTTTTAAGTTGACATTGTATGTTTTTAATGTTATATATGTGAATGTTTAATTTTTATCAACTTCATGTTTTGGTCTACTGAAGATGGTTTTTCGAGTATGGATTCTGGTCTGGGGGGAGGGGTTCCAAGGGTGTGGGGGGTGTTCAAAGGGGTGGGAGTATCCAGGGGTGTGGGAGGGTTGTCCGGTGGGGTGGGGGTATCATGGTTGTCCATGAGAGTGGGGGGAAATCCAGGGGGTGGGAGCATTTCCAAGAGGGTGGAAGGGACGTCCAAGGGAGTGGGGGGCTGTCCAGGGGGTGTCTAGGGGTGTGGGGGTGTCTTGTGGCGTGAGGGGGGTTTCCAGGGGTGTGTGAGGGCTATCCAGTGGGGGGGGGAGGGGGGGGGGGGGGTCTGTCCATTGGTGGGGGGGGGGGGTCCAGGGTGTCCATGGGTATAGGGGTGCAGTCCAGGGGTGTGGGAGCGGAGGCAATGCCATCCCTCGAGGGGATGAACCCTGCTGGAAGGTACCCATCACTCCCACAAGTGAAACATTTTAATAGCATAATCTTGGCATGTTGGAGTGATGAGTACCTTCCAATGGTGTGCCCCCCGAGGGATGGTGGCGCCTCCTCTCCCAACACCAGTTGTCCAGGGGCTATCCGGGGGGTGGGGGCAGTCCAGTGGTGTGGGGGTGTCAAGGGGTGTGGTGGGGCTGTCTAGTGGGGAGGGGGGTTCTGGTCTGGTTTTGGTCGAGTTTTGGTCTGGGGGTGTCCATTGAGGTAGGGGTGTCCAGGGGTGTGGTGGGGACTATCCAGTGAGATGGGAGGGTGTCCAGGAGGGTGGGAGGGATGTCTAGGTGAGTGGGGGGATGTTTGTGGTTGTGGGGGGCAGTCTCGGGGGTGGGGGCAGTCTAGGGGTGGGGGGGTGTTCAGGAGGGTGGGGGATTTTCCACGGTTGTGGGGGTCTCTCTAGGGGGTGGGGGCAATCTAGGGGTGTGGGGGATGTCCTTGGAGTGTCCAGAAGGGTGGGGGCAGTCCCGGGGGTTGGGTTAATCCAGTGGTGTGAGGATGGGGGTAGTCCAGGGGTGTGAGGGGTTTCCAGGAGGGTGGGGGAAGCCCCAGGAGTGGTGGGGTAGTCCAGGGGTGTGGGGGAGGAGGCACCACCATCCCTTGGGGGGCTGAGCGCCGCTAGAAGTCACTCATCACTCCCAAATGTGAATCATTTTGAGAGCTCAAGTGTTGCATGTGGGAGTGATGAGTACCTTCCAGCGGAGTGCCCCTCGAGGGATGGCGGTTCCACCTCTCCCAACACTAGCTGTCCAAGGGGTGGGGGTACTCCAGTGCTGTGGGGGTGTATAGGGGTGTCGTGGGGGCTGTCCAGTAGGGGTGGGGGGTTCTGGACTGGTTTTTTTTTTTCATGTTTTGGTGTTGGGGTGTCCAGTGAGATGGGGGGGGTGTCCAGGGGTGTGGTGGGGGCTGTCCAGTGAGGTGGGAGGGTGTCCAGGAGGGTGGGAGGGATGTCTAGGTGAGTGGGGGATGTCCAAGGGGGTGTCCATAGGTGGGGGGAGGGGGCAGTCCCATGGGTGGGGGGGTAGTGCAGGGGTGTGGGCTGTTCAGAAGGGTGGGGGTGTCAAGGAGGGCGAGGGTTGTCCAGGGGTGTGGGGACTATCCAGGGGGTGGGGTAGTCCAGGGGTGTGGGGGGATGTCCAAGGGGTGTCCAGGAGGGTGGGGGATATTCCAGGGGGTGGGGGATGTCCAGGGTTTGGGGGGGTGTCCAGGGGTGTGGGGGCACTTCAGGGGTGTGGGGGGCTGTCCTGTGGGTGGGGGGATATCCAAGGGTGTGGGTGGGTGTCCAAGAGGTTGGGGGTTTCCCATGGGTGTGTGGGTTTGTCCAGGGGGTGGGGGCAGTCTAGGGGTGTGGGGGTGTCTATGGGTGTGGGGGTGTCCAGGAGGGTGGGGGTTGTCCATGGGTGTGGGGGCTGTCCAGGGGGTGGTGGGGCAGTCCAGGGGTGTGGGGGGTATCCAGGAGGGTGGGGGGTTGTCCAGGGGTGTGGTGGGGGTTGTCCAGTGAGGTGTGGGGGTTCTGGTCTGTTTTTTGTAAGTTTTTGGTTAGTTTCAAGGGTGTGGGAGGGATATCCAGGGGTTTGGGTGTGCTGTTCAGGGGGTGGGGGTATGCAAGAGGGTGGGGATTGTCGAAGGGTATGGGGGGATATCCAGGGCTGGTGGGAATGTCCATGGGTGTGGGGGGTGGTCTAGGGGGTGGAGACTATCTAGGGGTGTGGGGGTTGTCCCAGGTTGTGGTGGGGCGGGGGGTTCTTGTTTTTCTAGTCTGTTTTTGGTATGCTTTTTCTCTGTTTCAGGTGATTTTGCAGGTCATACCAGTGGTTCAGGTTTTTTTAAAAAGAATTCTTTTTTACGTCGGTTATTTCCTAACTGACGTAAAAATTCATTGGTATTTGTTATAACATTAGTTATTTGGAAACCGACATAAAAATTTCATGGGAAATGGTTTTTACGTCAGTTATTTCATAACCGACATAATAAAGTGAAATGAATAGTCTTTTCTGTCGGTTATTTTATAACTGGAATTGTAGATATGTTTTTAAATCGGTTATTATATAACCGACATTGAAAACTGCTTGTTAGATATGTTCATCACGTCGGTTAAAAAAACTAGTGTGATAAAAGCTTAAGAAGAGTGATTTATGATGTCTGTTATATAATATCCAATATGAAAGGGTTTTTATCACATCAGTTATTAAATAACCGACATAAAAAATGCATTTGTATTTGTTATAATGTCAATTATTTGGAGACCGGCGTAATAACTTCATGGGAATTTTTTTACATAGTTTATTTCATAACTGATTTAATAAATTGAAATTGATAGTATTTTACATCAGTTATAAAATAAACAACATTTTAGATAAGTTTTTACGTTTGTTATTATATAACCGACGTTAAAACCGCTTGGCAGACAAGTTTATCAGGTCAGTTATATTAATAAATGATGCGATAAAGGCTTCAGAAGAGTGATTTATGACATCAGTTATATAATAACCGATGTGAATGGGTTTATATAATGTCGGTTATTAAATAACCAACATAATAAATCACTCCTCCGAAGTGTTTTCCACATCAGGTTTTTATCAACTGATGTGAAAAATGCTTCAGATTTGTGTTTTTTACGTTAGTTGTAAAATAGCCGATGTGAAAAACTCTGTTTATAATGTCTCCTGTAATAACCTCGGCCAAAATCCGACGTTAAAGATAAAAAAACCACCGTAAAAATTTTTTCTTCACTAGTGACCTGCAGAAGAGGCACATATTTCATCACCTATTTGAAGTTAATTTCTTCTTCAACATCCCATATCTTTGTTGTTTCCATTATTAAATAATAACTCAAGTATCTTCTATATACTGTGATGTTATGATAAATATGGAACACACATATTCATTATTCTATCCATCCATTGAATGGCATGTCACCATACGTGTATACATACGGCTTACCATCTCCACATCTTGGTGTAGTTATTACTCAATACATTATTATTTGGATTGGTATAATAATGATGTATAATTGGTGTAAATAATAAATATAACATGGAAATTATTTTGTATATATGATATACCAGCCATTTTTATTTGATTTTAATATAAAAATAATGATATTGCTGCTCGTGCATACGTACAGATTAACTTCTCCATGAACACGATGAGATTCATTCCCCATCATATCCATTCAAGAATAATTTTCATTTTATTATTGAAAATAATGGTTAAAGACTTAATATCATTATGAATATTAATATTATACATACCATCCATAACAAACATGGCTTACGTAACCAATCATATAAAAGAAAATGAATCTGTTAACACCTGAAACGAAGACATTACTCAAATATCAATATTAGAAGATCATAGATGATATCATATTAATATATATGGTTATTGTATAATTTAATAACAATTATTTCACAATTATATAGGATATTAATGTACCCTCCACAAAGGAAAAGTACAATGTACTGGGTTTCTTATCTCTCTTTTAATTCTGTGAGATTTCCATTGTTCGCCACTTATTTATTGGATGTGGTGTGTTTTGTACTGTCATTGGATATATATTATTATTATTCTCTTTATATTCATGGTGTTCTGTGATTAATTTGGTGGTTATTAACTTTTGGTCATAGGACTCGATTGATTACAATATAGTAATGGTTTTTCATCTCACATTTTATTCTTGTGAGATTAATGCTATATTGGCAACTATTTCCTTTTGTGCGGAATACGTACTATCCATGATAGAATTCTTGGTGTAATATACTTTAATTTATGAGTATTTAAATCTGCATTTTATGATCCTTATTTCATGGTTTGTATGTTTCAAATGTAGCCAAATTGGTAAGGGAATTTCAAATTTCAATTTCCACTCAGTGGTTATTACACATACTTCATTGATTAATTTACTCCATGATTATGTGAAGAATAACTATTTATTACTTATTTATTAAAATACATTCCCCCTTTTATGGATATATTTTTGATACACAAAATCACTCCCTTGATAATTTCTCAATCCATTGATAGAAACATGATCTTAACAAAATTTACATTCATTGAGTTAAACATCAAAGTCATTGGTGTTGTTTTTACAAGAATATGTGTTAATGTCCTCTAATTGATATACATGGAATATCCAATCATATTGATTGTATTTATATTTTTCACATGTAATATTTTCATTGATTAATCCTTTACATAAGCATACTTTCTTTATAATCTATTTCATCTCAATTTACATTCCCTTGAGATTTCTTTGTTGTTATGCACAAATTCACATTTATATGGTGTATATACTATCCTTTGACATAGTATAAAATGAAATCCTTTATTCTCATGCTATTATAATGTTTTGATTACAACAATTATTGTATTCAAGCATCTCTCATCGGGATAGTATCTATAACTAAAATACCATTTTAAATGTTTTAAAATTTTATTCTTCTAAATCTTTTTCATTAATGTCAATGTATTAAAAATGGTTTTAAGATTTTATTTATTTAGACATTAATGTTTTAAAATCAAAATTCCCTCTAAAAGTTTTAATTTGGTTTGGGAAACTTTGATTCATAAATCTATTTTTAAACGGTTTCTTGACAAATAGTGTGACATTTAAATGTTTTCAAGAAAACAGGGATATTTCTCTCAAATGGTTTTGATGATTATTTTCATCTATGTCAATATCCATCATTATTCTCGATTGAGGTTAATATGTTACAATATAATCTACCATATTTTATTGAATGAGTTATGTCTGACCATGGATGTGACATTTTTATACCATTCATTGTTTGTGGATAATTTATTGACATTTCGTATGATACTTTAAATATGAATGTTTTTGTTATATTTCAAACATTTCATATGAGGAATAAATTAGAATTAGTAAGTTACGAGTGGAGTCCTTTATAGCTCTTCGATGCATCAGTAGGACTCATGATAGAAACTAGTGTATTGGCACAAGGTCTTGACAAACTCTTATTTTTAGTCTTGGTACAAAGCCTTGACTATGAGGTTATGATGTCTGGAATTATGCATTCCATCATTATGAAAGTGGATATTTATATTGCATGTGTTTATTAGACTAGTAGAATATCCATGTGAATAATTTAATGGAATTATTTGATTTTATCTTTTCCATATTATGCCGATGTTCCGGTTTAAAATGATTTTGTTTTAGTCTTATAGATTTCCTTAAATTTTTATGATTATTTATGAATGTTTCATCTTTTTTGTTATCCTTTATGAGAATCTGAGTTCACCCATTTATATGTTTTATTTTTCCCAGGATGCGAAGAAGTATATTATGACTGACCAACAGGGATAGTCTATGGTATCTCAGTGTTCTCTATGGAAACAATGTTGTTGTAGTTTTAAATTTTATGATATAATGTAATACTTATGAATGTATCTAGTACTTCCAATGATACTAAACTAATTAGTCTTTCGAGACATTACCTATTATGATAGTTCCAACGGAACTTAATAATGTAGAAACTATGGGCTTCTGGGGTTGGGGCGTTATAGTTGGTATTAGAGAATGTTTAGTACAAACCATGGAATTTAGATTTAGATAAACTATGATTATAGAACATTACCCTAATATAGACATTGAGGATTAGTATAGAAGAACATACTACAATTTTGGTATTGTAGTGATTATGTGGGTATTCTGAACAATACATCCCTGTCTTGATACGATCAGGTAGAGGCATCTTTGGAACAGATGTACCTAAGAGTGAAAACATCAACATGGAGTTTTGGGCTTGACCCGGGGTATCTTGGTACACGACAATGGGCCTTAAGGATCTCTTGGTTACGAAACTCCCGAGAGATATTCTTTGAATAATTCACATTTTCTTTACAAAATGATTTGATTGATTTTAATATAAGATGAGAATAAATTACCGTCATAAATCTTAAGGTGTTTTAGATTGAAAATAAGGTGTTATGATATTATCTATATGATTTTATGACCCACACTATACTTTCTTTTTTTAGTCAATGGTAGGATTCCAAAGAAGCCATAGTAACATTGAACATGATGTACAAGGTGGGAACGACAGAGGAAATGAGCAACAGAATGGAATGTTGATAGGTGGAAAAGATATCATGTTCATACCGAATCATTTTTCAAAAAGAATCATCAACAACATATATTTTAACTAACACTCAGCCTCAACAATTAAGAGAAAGGATTCGAATGATAAGAGCTCCAGTAGTGGAGACCATGGGGAAAACAATGATCAATTTCCATCATGCTGGAAATGTGGATGGAGACACCTATGGAAGTTTCTTAATGGAACAAGGAAATGATTTTTGTGTGGGAAAGAAGGATATAAATGTAAGAATTGCCGAGGAAAAATGAAGATTACTACAGAAAAAAATAAAATTGATCCCAAGAATCTATTAACAGTCATTTGTCGCAAATTTAGGGGACCAAGGCATTACATGAGTGAATTACCTATTCTATAAGATAACCCCTTTTTCATGGAAGAAACTATCTGTAAATAAATGGATGGTCAAATGTTTAAAAGTATAAGTTCTCTTTTTATGGTATTACTTTGGAAGAATATTCTCTTATGTTTAACCCTGTAGTTTATTATGTGAAAATTCTATTTTAGGAAGAATTGGTTTTTCTATTGATGATATAGTTAAAAATAACCATTTGGTTTATTTGATCCTTGAATTTGAGGCAATTACATGTTCATCTAATTTTGGGAACATTATAAAATATAGTTTTTTGAAAAATGAAAACATGTAGACTGTGTGACAACCTGTTGCATCGAACAAAACTGTAGGAATTGAACCCACAACCATAGTGTGATTGGGATTTATCGCCTACCAATGGACTATGTAAAGTCCCTAGTTAGTGTGACTAATTCTTTTAAGTTAAATTATTTTATAGATCAATAATTAGTTGATTTGGGATCTTATTTCTTTGAAATGGATATCCTTGATATAGGAAAATGATTTGAGAGTTATGTGATAAATTTTATTTTGGAAAACGTTTTCTTTGTTGGGAATAGTATATTCCTATGGAAAATAGAATATAATCGGATATCATTTGAGGAGTAATGGTTTATTTTTATCTTTTTTTTATTGTGGATTTATAGCAATTTGGGTTATTTATTTTAATGAATAACCTATAATAGAGAATATGTTATTATGATAATTAATTTTATGTATGTGACATTAAGAGTAATCAATGTTATTTGGAAATAAAATTTAACATGGAAGTCTGCGTAATCAAATTCATCTATGTTTTGGGTTTCAATATTAATTTGGATTATATTTATCGATTTTAAGGACAATTGTTTATTGAATGGTATTTATTGAACTTCAGGTATTACTAGTTAATGTTAGAAATTATGATAAATATTTCTTTATCTAAAGGATTATACTTTTTGGGGATCATCTGATCTTGTACAAACCATTTTGGTTTTGGTTAATCTCTAAAGACATGGAAAATATATAAAGATTATCTTTTGTGGATTATATTATTTTCTATAAGATTATTCTAGCGCTTCAGGTGTGACCAAGTAATCTTGAATACTAATCATTTGAAAAAAAATTAGTTAATGGTAGAAATTTATGAATGGATGAAACTCTACTGAAAAAGTAAGTATATCTCTTTATGTTCTTAGTCAATCTCATAAATAAATTCCTCAACTTTATGAAATGTAACATAAAACAAAAAACATTATCTGTTTACGTTTTCTACTAGAAAACTAATGAACGTTTATCTCATCACATGTTTGTGGTTTTCTGGTTGTTGAATTTATCCTAATCATGTTTTCTATCAATCTCCACTAGAACATGACACTTATTTTATCTTTCATATCCATGTTTTCCTACATGGAATCCAAGAGTGCATTATCTCATGAGACCATTGTACTTCTCTTTCATTTGTTTAATGAGATAGTAATATTGACTCTTTTTCTGATGTGGGACTTTCAATGATGTTCCCTAGCACAATTTTAAAATTTTTAGGATGCAATTTCCAAATGGGGGAAGAATGTAACACTTCCAATATTTCATAGTAAGTTATTTTCTTTATTCAATATCCTGTGCTACAAGAAACACCGAGTTCGAGCGCACCATGACTTACCAAAGTATCCTTTCAAAAGTAGTTATGAATAGTATTAACTAAATTTTGAATTTTATATACTCCGTATAATTTTGGAATCCATATAATGTGTTTCTTAGACATAATATAAGAAACAATTCATTTGTTTTCAGATAAAAGAACTAATTTCCATAAAAATTTAATTTTACCACCTTTTAATGGAAAACCCTTTTTTAAATCCAATATTTGACACTTTTATATATTCAATTTAATGAAATTAAATTCTTCTTTAAAATTGGTACAAAAAAAATTTATTTTGATGCATTTTTGGTACATTTCTAATAATTATTTTATATTGATGAATACTGAAAAATACTAAATTTTAATTGAAAACAACTTTTTTAATCGATATAATTTATACTGTTAAATTATTTATTTTAATGGTTTGGATAAAGGGAATTAATTTTAAATTAATTAATGAAAAATTTATGTTTTTAATTTCGTAAAATAGAATTTATTATTGAATTTGGAATATCAAAATTATCTTAGGTTAATGTTTTGGTATTTTTCTGAAAACATTCAATTTTTAATGAATAGTGGAAAACACTACGTTAAAGTTTAAAAAAAATTATCTAAAAAATTATTTATTTGATTTAAATTTATTTTATGTCAAAATAGATATATAATACCCATATAAGTTCAATATAATTCGTTAGAGGCATTTTATAATAAAATTAGATGTACAAAATTTTACTGAACTTTTTACCGTCTTTTACCCACCACCTAGGAGCATTTACAAATTTATATAAAACATAATTTTTCCACTTCAATGAGTTGAATTTAAAAAATAAGAGAGACATGGTTGATATTAGTAATTAAAATGTGGTTCAATAAGATGAAAATAATTTTTTTTGAATAGTAACTTTTTTACTTTTATTTACCACGATTAAAAGTAAATTGAGTAATTAAGGGTAAAAATGATATTATTATTACCCTAACAAATGTACTAATTCTAATGGATAGGTTTAATTAGACCAAAAACAACCTTAGAAATAAAATATGATACTTTAGGTCCACTTGGATTATATTATGATGTTTATTATTATTTAATTCAAAGAAGAGTTAAAAGTATTAAATTCAAGGATTAAAAACTAAAATATTTCTAATATAGGGTTACACATAAGATAAATTAGACTGTAAATATTCATAAGAAAGCTAAAAATATTTCCTACATAATGGTATTTTATTTTTATTATTTAGACATTAAATAATTTAGTTTACTTTTGACACAACGATGATGCAGTAATCAACTAATTAATGAAATATTAAAATAATTTATATTATAAATATCAAAATAAATGTAATTTGAGACTTTTTATGAATTCAAATAATTTTATATGTTAATATGACATGTTAAGGTTGGTTAGATGAATTTTTTTCGAAGTAATAATGCTGTTATGAATTTAGAAAAAACAAAATAACAAAGTGTCAAAATTGAAATAAAAGGGTTTTTAAAACAAATATTATATTATTAATTGATATTATATTCCTAAATATCTATGTTTCGGCCAAAAGACTTATATAATGATATTTGTATCATTCATGAACCACTTTGGGTTCTCATGGAAGTATTTTTTTTGTTTATTAACTATATAATATAAAAATAAAAAGAGACATATTAAATGTCAAACTATTTAACTAATAGTTAAATCCAAAAGATATGGTTAATATAGTGATCCAAACCTATATAAAACTGATTGGTTTAGTGTCTTTCGACCCATACTCACCTTAGAAATTAAATAATTCATTTTGGAGCCATTATAATCCGAAAATGGTTTTATTATAAAACAATATTTCTAGATTTTCCTAAGGTGCCCCTCACCCCTCTTATAAAAGGTCACTACCCCTTCTCACTAATTAACACCTTAAAATCCGTTAGTATAGTACAAACCCTGCCCATATATCCTCCAAAATCTCCTCCCTTCACCATTCAGGGATTACTTTAGTCATAAATCCATCCTAATGAGACCTTTTGATCAAAACAAATTGAAGAAGCTGAAGAAGTGGTAAACATTTCATCACCTCTTTCAACTTCCTTTCTTCTTCCACTTCCTCTTTTTTTTTGTTTCCATTCTAAAGTAATAAATCAATTATATTATATATACTGTGATGTTATTATAAATATGTTAAAACCATATTCATTATTCTATCCATCCTCTGAATGACATGTCACCATATGTGTGTATGTACGGCTTACCATCTCCACATCTTGGTGAAGTTGTTACTCAATACATTATTAATTGGATGGGTATAATAATGATGTATAATTGGTGTAAATAATAAATATAACAGGATATTTATTCTGTATATATGATATACCATCAAATTATATATTATTTTAATATCGAAATATGACATTGTCACTCGTGCGTACGTATAGATTACTTTCTCCAAGAACGTGATGAGAATCGTTCTCCCATCATATCCATTCTAGAATAATTTTTATTTGATGATTAAATATAATGTTTAAAGTCTTAATATCATTATTAATATTAATAACATAAATTTCATCCATAAAAAACATGGATTACGTAACCAAGCAAATAAAAGAGAACAAATCAGTTAACTCCAGGAACGACGATAATACTAAAATATAAATATTAGAAGATCATATATGATATCATATTAATTTATATGGTTATTTTATAATTTAATAAGCATTATTTCACCATTATACATGAGTTTAACTTACCCTCGACCAGGAAAAAGTACAAGGTAAGGGGTTTCTTATCTCAATTTTAATTCTGTGGGATTTCCATTGTTCACCACTTATTAATTGGCTGTCATGTATTGTGTACAAACATTTGATATATATTATCATGATTACCTTTATATTCATGGTATTCTGTGATTCGTTTGGTGGTTATTAACTTTAGTTCATATTACTTGATTGATTACAAAGAAGTAAGGGTTTTTCATATCACTTTTTATTCCCATGAGATTCATGCTATGTTGTCCACTATTAACATTTGTGTGGAATGTGTACTATCCTTGATTGTATTCTTGGTGTAATATAATTTAATTTTTTAGTATTTGCATCATCAATTTATGAACCTTATTTCATGGTCTGTATGCTTCAAAAGTTACCAAATCGGTAAGGGAATATCAAATTTTAATTTCCACTCGGCGGGCTTTACACCTACTTCATTGATTATTTATCTCCATGATTATGTGTGGAATCACTATTTATTATTTATGAAGTAATTTACACTCCGCTTTGTGTGGATATACTTTTGATACACATAATCACTCCATTGAAAATTTCTCAAGTCCTTGATATTCACTTGATCTTAACTCAATTTCCATTCATTGAGTTAAACTTACAAGTCATTGGTGTTGTTTTTACAAGAATATGTGTGAAAGTCCTCTAATTGAATTACAATGAATATCCAATCATATTGATTATATTTATATTTTTCAAACATAATTATGTTATTGATTTATCCTTTACCTAAGTATACTGTCTTTATAATGATTTCATCTCAATTTACATTCTTTTCAGAGTTCTTTGTTGTTATGCACCAATTCACTTTTATATTGTGTATATACATTCCTTTGACAGAGTATATAATGAAATAAACTACTCTCATAGTATTATAAAGTATTGGTTACCTCAATAATTTGTATTCAAGTATCTCTCATTTGGACAATAACTCTAACTAAAATACCATTTTAAATTTTCTAAAATTTTATACTTCTAAATCTTTCTCATCACGGTACAAGTTTTAAAAATGGTTTAAGCTGTTATTCATATATAAATTAATGTTTTAAAAATAAAATTCCCTTCTAAACTTTCAATTTTCTATGGGACACTATGATTCAAAAATCTATATTTAAATGGATTATTGATAAATAGTGTGACTTTTAAATATTTTCAAGAAAAGGGGGATATTTCCTTCAAATAGTTTTCATGATTATTTTGAGCTATGTTAATATACATCATTATTCTTGATTGAGGTTAATCTGCTACAATAAAATCATCTATATTGTATTGAATGAGTTATGTTTGACTTTGGATGTGCTAGTTTTATACCATTCATGGATTGTGGATAACGTATTGACATTTAATATGCTAGTTTTAGTACGAATGTTTATGTTATGTTTCAAAATTTTCATATGAGGAATGCATCAGACTTAGCTAGTGGCGAGTGTAGCCTGCTATAGCTCATCAATGCATCAGTAAGTCTCAGGAGACAAAACAGTGTCTTGACACAAGGCCTTGACAAATTCTTATTTCTTGTCTTGGGACAAGGCCTTGACTATGTGGTTGTGAAGTCTGGCATTATTCATTCCATCATTATGAAAGTAGATATTGATAGTACATGTGATTATTTGAATATTAAAATAACCATGTGAATAATTAAATGGATTTATTTGATTTTATCTTTTCCATATTTTGCTGAAGTTCAATTTTAAAAGGCTTTTGTTTTATTATTATACATTAGCATAAAAGTTTATGCTTATTTATGAAAGTTTCCGCTTTATTGTTTTCCTTACTGAGAATATGAGCTCACCCCTTTCTATGTTTTATTTTTACCAGGATGAAAAAAGTATATTAGGACTGACCTATAGGGATAGTTAATGGGATCTCAGTATTTTCTATGGAAACAATGTTGTTGTAGTTTTCCATTTTTTGATTCAATGTAATCCTTATGAATGTATAGAGTACTTCCAAGGCTACTAAACTAATCGGTCCTTCGAGACTTCAACTTTTTGGATCATTCCAATGATACGTAATATTGCACTGACTATGGGATTCTGGGGTTGGGGCATTACAGTACCTGGTCACAGTGTCAAGAAGGTCACGGTGTCTCGTTAACGGTGTCTATTTCACGGTGTCTGGGTCATAGTGTCTAGGTCAGGGTGTCTGGTCATGGTGTCTGGGTCACCGGGGTTTGGTCACTGTATCTGGGTCATAGTGTCGCAGACACAGTGTCTGGTCATGGTGTACGAGTCCTTTTATAAAAAAACACAACCAGTGGCAGAATCATGGGTTTTCAGAGATAGCCATATATATATATATACACACAAAAAAATTGACATTCACAGAACATATTGTACATAATCATTTATCAAGGAAATCCATTAATACACCAACTCAACATAGTTTACAACCATTAAACATAGCACATAAGATCTTGGATAGGTTTATTTAATGTTAAAAATAAATAATCATTTGTAAAAATTATTTTAGATAGATTAAACATGATTACCAAGGTTCACGGAATGTATAAGATTTATGATCATTAAGACATGATTAATACATGAGTAATCCAACACATCTCCTCCCCTCAGTTCTTATAGGAGAGCGATGAACGACCATTTAAATTAGATCTCCTCCTAGTTATCTATCCAGGTGCCGATTGAGAAGCTGTCGGTTGAGTTGGATTTCCACCGATGAGTTCTCTACTTTCTAATATTATCTATCTGTTATTCCTCGTATCTTGTGAGTTGTTCAAGGATGATCATTTTTTTCCTTTTTTCAGATCTTTGTCGTTCTATGTGGAATCAGGGGCTGACGTTCTAGAGTATTTATTGTACAACATAAAGGTAGGTGTTTTGTGGATTTCTTCAATTTTCATTAGATTATATTTTCTAAAAGTGTTGAATACCCATGTTTGGGGTATTTCATATTTGGAAATGTGTCCATGTTTAATACTTTCTATGATTTGTGTGACTGGGAAAGGATGATTTCTTAGGAAAAAGCTTTTATACCTTGTTATGGGACACCCCATCTGTGAGTTACCTTGATTGGCTACTTATGGTCGTTTGGCCATGGATGCCTATGAGGTGTACCATGTTTCCATGGCTTGAATTTTTTAGGATGGAGTTTGATTGATTATTATAATTGCATGTTTTATGCTTCTGAATGTTATCCATATAGTATTTATATATTACATTTGTTCCCTTGTTATGATGTGTGCATTGTTTTTCCTATAGAGCATAAGAGCCTTGGACTATGAAAAATAAGGGGGTTTCCATGTTTTATTTACACAGGAAAGTGAGAGCCTTGGTGTATACTTTGACACAGGGGGTATTGACTGTTTGTAATACCCAGTAGGTCTTTTATGATTATTTATGCTATGTTGACCTAGGGTGTATGGATCTAGAGGGCTACCCTAAGGTCATATAAAAATAATTAGATCCATGTCGACCCAAGGGTATTGACCATGAGAGAAACCCTTGTGGTAATTTGTATTTTTTTACTTCTATGTTAAACCAAAGGGGTTAGACTGTGAGATCTTTCCCAGAGGGTTGTTTATGAAATATTGACAGATTGTGATGATTCTTCCAAGCCAAAGCACAAGCTTGGACTCAGTCTTCCTTGTTTTTTAGATGGTCTACTGAGACATCTTTTTTCCTATTACACAGGGGGTCAGAGCTTAGCCTAAATACCTGGATTTCAATATTCAACGTTTTGAATAATTAAAAAATGTAAATGAATGTAATTGAAAACTGTAGTATTGTTTACATCTGAATACTTACTAATTTATTTCATCATTTCTTCATTTTACCTGCAATTTATTTAACTAACAGTTTGGGGGAGGTTTTTTGGTGGTTTCCTTCTATGATTTGACTCTCACCATGTTAGGGTCATGCTTTTGGGCCCAAAAATATTATATATTTGTAGGAATTGATTTGGGAAAGATCCCTTAAACAATAAGAACTTGATTGTTATTGGAGATAGAGAGCATGGGACCAAGCTAAGGCATGTCATGCTACTGTAGTTTACTTGTATTCTGTTGTACATTGGTTTCAATATTTTTTTCCAGCATTGTGATTTCTTTGGTTTCCTTCTTTGAAACATGTGATATACATAATTTATGTATTCTAATTTTTTATATGCATATCTATCTTACTTTGTTTACTTTATGGTATGGTATTATGGCTTCTTCTACTATTCACTATTTTCCCCACACTGTTACTTTTCCAATGAAGTCATAGTTTTTGATTTATCTGAACTAGACCCTCGCTCCAAGTCGGTAGCCTCTGGGGTTTTGGGAAATGTGTTTGAGGTCATGCGACCAACCTGGTTTGGAAAAATATTTGGCAAAAACCAGAACTAGGACGTTACAAAGTGGTATCAGAGGGGGTTATTTTCTTCTTTATCAACTATTTGGAGTCTATAGATAGGGATAATAAGGAATAGGTAGTTTTTAATAATTTTTTCCCTAGATTAACTAACTCGGGTATAGGGAAACACCAATTTAACTTGAATATTTCAATTTTCCATGTTTTTTAATTGTCAGATTTGAATTGATTTCAAAAATGGATGATTCACTGGTTTGGTTTTGTTATGAATTATGTCATTTGGGTATAATTTATATTTGAACCCAATAAGATGAGGGTATTCCATCTCACACCACATATAGGCACCTAATAGAAATCCCATGTCATACATTCATTTCATGCCATTTAGGGTTCACTAGGGACTATAGTTTTTTGTGATAAATGTTGTGCGTGATATGAATGTTGTTTTAGTAGATGGTGTGATAGAATATTTTCTATTTTGACAAGGTATTGGTTTATGTATAGATTCAATTGGATGGACCACATGCTTTGGGCCCTGAGGTGTTATGGGTCCTCTTGGATCAGAATTTAGTTTATCATTTTCGAACATTAGTTTAATTTTTCAAGGTTATGATGTGAAAAAAGGATTCCAAACATTGATTCGTGGGGAGTATGGGCTCCCACGGGTAGTAAATTTTCATGCCTTGGATACAAATAATGTTTTAGCGGTTTTGGAGATGCTTCAATGGCCTACTGTTCTGAAACCTAGACAACACGGTGTGTGAGGATATGAACACACACCTTGTGTTCCCATTTTGGCACCTACTGTTATATGTGTTGCAGGTGTTGATGCACAGTTCTATGGAGGATTTATGAGAAAGATGCGGTTTTTTTAGGGAGCACCGCATCCTACCCCGACTATGGCGGAGTTTACGAGGTTGTTCTAACAGTAGAATCCTCCCACTATATTAGGGGATGGAGGACCCCAACCTATAGAGTCATGGTTTGAGGTGATTCTTTTTATCCTTGATCATCATTCGATGCTTCTAGAGATAAGGGTGAACCTCACGGTGTACATGTTACGTGAATCCACCACGAGATGGTGGGATGTTCTCTCATAGGTAGGACATCATTGGGATATGACATAGGAAGAGTTCCAAAGGACCTTATTTAATCAAATATACCCCAATAAATTGAGGGATGATTGAGAGTAAGTGTTAATGCATTTGGAGCAAGGCATTCTTTCAGTGTTGGATTACTCATCTAGTTATACAAAGAATCAGTGCTTCAGACCTGTTTTGGGAGGTGATGAGTTATCACTATCTAGGCATTTTGAGGATGGTCTCGGGTCTGAAATATGATCGCATGTTAATTTTTTCAGGATGACTTTTGTGATGGGTATAGTATGTCAGGAGATGGTTAATAAACTCAATCTGAGGGAGTTAGGAGCTGCGAGTAAGGGAGGTTCAATATCCAGGTCTAGTAATCCCTCATTTGATCATAGGGAGACTTCACGTGGTGATTCTAGAAGCTTGGATTTATCTAAAGGAAGCCAGGTGAGGTTCTACAAGAGTGGGAAGAATTTGAACATGATACCATAGTGCCTGAGAGACCTATCTGAGTTCCAATCTAGCGGCAAGATGGTGCATTTTCATCATCATTTCTATTATTTATAATTAGTAACTCGTGAGCAAGGATCTATTATTACTCAATGATTTAGAGAAAACCCACCTATATCTCCTCAGTCAGGGTACCAGAGTCGATCGGGCCATTCTGGACAAAGAGGTCTCCATGGACAGGGTATCCAAAAAATAGGAATTTAGTGACTGTATGGTGAATCAGCGTAGTGTAGTTAGGCAGGGTCGTAGGGCTATGGTATAGTTCAAACATTTACTTTAGAGATAACACAAATGGATTGGGATCTCGTAAGCTTTACGGTTAGTTATACGATTCTAATTGCTTTAGTTTTAGCTTCTTCCATTTTTATACAGGTTTTCCCATAGTTATATATTTGTTACCATTGTGGAGAGAATCAGGCTTTGTATCATTACATCTGAGAATATTATAAAAGTAGACACTCCATTGGGGATTAGGAAAGCTAATATAAGATAGTGTAAGGAGATTCCTCTTGAGTTTGGTGTGTTTCACTTCTTATGGGACCTCTATGTCCTATATATGACAAGCTTCTATGTCTTTCTTAGAATGGACTTGTTCGCCTCTTTCTATGTCTTTTTATACTACTATCACCATTGGCTGAGTTTCACGTCACAAAACGGTGAGACTTTTTACACATGGGAGAATGGGATGTCTAGGCGAGCAGTGCGGGACCTGAGCATCATGAGTTGGGATGAATTACATCCCAAATTTTTAGTTTATATCTATAAAACCAGAGGAATTCACATATGGACTTTCCACCAATGGTGGATTGTTTCAGAGATTTATTTCAAGACATCTTTTCAGTTTTTCCTCTTGAGAGAGAGGTAGATTTCCCTTTTGATCCTATTCTAGGATTGGAAATAGTGCTCATTCCTCCTTATAGGATTGTCACACCAGAGTTACATGAGCTCAAGAAGTTGTTAGGGGAGTTTTGGGAAAAGGGTTTCATCCAACCAAGTACTTCTCGTTGGGGTTACCCAATTCTTTTTGCGAAGACGTCTGATTGTTCCCTTAGAAATTGAGTGGATTATTGGAAGTTGAACAAGTTTACATTTAAGAACCTATATCATTTCTGAGGATTGAAGATCTATTTTATCAAATTTGAGGAACCTGAGTGTTCTAGAAGATTGAAATGAGGTTCGGTTACCATTTGTTTTATATTAGACCATCTGATATACCTCTTATATACTTTCATAGATGGCATGGTCTATAAGAGTATTTTGTTTATGTCGTTCGGTCTAACGAATTCACCAGCAGTATCCATCGCACTTATGAACTGAGTGTTCCTTCTTTACATGGAGTCTGATTCGGTAGTCTTCATGATTGATATCATGGTGTACTCTCACACTTGACATGACCATGCCATCCATCTTATGATCATTTTTAGTACACTGAGAGAGCATCAGTTATATGCAAAGTTCTAAAAATGCCACTTCTGGATAAACTAGATTCACTTAATGGGTCTTGTCATGTCAGAGACCAGACTATAAGTAGACCCAATGAAATTGATAGCAGTAGTTTTCCGAGGGCATCCGAAGAACGTCTTTGAGGTATAGAGTATTCTGGGGCAGGCTCGTCATAACAGGTGATTTATATAAGAATTTTCATTCTTAGCAGTGCCAATCACGAGCTTGACATTAATTTTAGAGATCAAAGATGGGATGCGTACCTAGAGTCATTTGACTTTGATCGTACTTAACGCCATGGAAAGGCAACATAGTGATTGGTGGGTTCAGCAGGAAGACTCATATACAGCAAGTTCAGGAGGCCAGTAGTGAGTGTTGCATATGGATCTATTCTTTGAGATGCATTTCGAGGTCAAAAATAGGAAAGGGAAGACATTTATTTATTCTATATCTAGTGACTATACTCTACTAGATCGAGTGTGAATGAGGAAGCTATCAGGTTTTGAAGGCCTTGTCCTATGGGAGAGTGTATCCGGCAAGGACCCTACTCATGGGTGGACTGTAGATGACGCTGAGGTTTTTAAATTTCAAGGAAATATATGGTTTCCATCAGACATACACATGGAGCTACTATGAGATTTTAATTCCTTAGTTTGGACAGTTCATCCTGGGGCCACCAATATTTATTGATATTTACACCATCAGTTAGGTGTCTAGGTATGAATTAGGATGTAGTTGGTTTTGTTACGGGATTTTCCACTTGTCAGCAAGTGAAGCTGGATCATCAGCAACCAACAAGTCTTTTAAAGAAGTTACCCATTCCCAAGTTAAAATTTAATGATGTTGTGATGTATTTTGTGATGACTTTACTGAAGTCACATTAAGGTAATGTTGCAGTTTGCGTTGTTCTTGGCCGACTTGCGAAGGTTGCACATTTCCTACTGATTAAGGAAAACTTTTGAGTTAATGACCTTGGAAGGTTGTACATCCGAGAGATTTTACATATCCATGGGGTTATGCACTTGATCGTTTCATATAGGGATTAATCATTTTTATATTGTGTCATTCATGGAATACAAAGGGATTACGGTACACAGGTACTTCTTAGTACAACTTACCATCCCCCAAATATATGGCCAGTCCTAGTGCACGATTCAGGTTTGAGAGGATATGCTTTGAGCTTGTGTCATATATTTTAGGGGCTCTTGGGAGAGAGGCATACCCCTAGTTTAGATTCCAAATAAAAATAGTTTCAAGGATGTTATTTAGATTGAATCTAATGAGGATTTTGACGGTAGGCCATGATGATCACCCTTATGTTGACTGGAGGTATGATAGGAAGATCTGTTGGGACCTCATCTGGTCTAGGAGACCACTGAGCAGGTGGAGTTGATTTAGAAGTGGATGTCTATTGTACAATCTCACCAGAAATCATATGTAGATCAACAGAGATGACCATGAGAGTTCGATGTCCGAAATCATGTTTTCTTACATGTCACACCGATTTTGGTACATAGGAGCATTCGAAGATAGGGGAAGCTTTCAACGAGATATGTCGGGCCATTTGATGTTTTGAAGAGAGTCTAGCCAGTTTCTAATTAGTTTCAGTTACCTCAATGGTATCGGTCGTGGAGTGATGTCTTTCATGTTTCTCAACTACTTCATTACTCTTCAGACCCGTCTATTATTTTCCAACCTGAGGAGGTTGAGTTTGAGGGGGATGCAACCTTTAAGGAGAACCCTACTATGATTGTGGATCACAACACGAAGGTTCTATATGGCCGGTCTATTCCTCTGGTAAAAGTCCTATGGAAACACGGGAGATTACAGGTAGTGACATGGGAGTGGGAGGCCGACATAGGATCATAGTGGGTAGTGTTATTTGATGTTTCTTCTTCCTAATCCATATATTGGACAATCTGGGAAGAATTTCTTTAATGGGCGGAAGATTTTAAGAAATTATATCACCATTTTTGGTATGGATATTTATTTCAATTTGTTTTTTAGGAAAAAGGATGAAATGGGAAATTTTTTGTGCACACATAGTGTAATTTTGAGTACATGCTGTGTACCCAATTACTGCATGTAGTTGTGTACATGTCATGTATTGGCCATGTCCAAGGCTTTGTAGGTGACCTAGTAGACCAACTAAAGTGGTGGCCAGTTGAGTGTATTACACGGTGTGTACATTAAATGAGCGCGCCTTTTACATTAATTTTTAATTGATGAAACAGAGCAGGGTCATATACCATCTCCAGAGCACACTTCTCCTCTCCTCGGTTCATACAGGAGAGCGATGAATGACTGAAGAACTTCAAGCTCCACTATGTTCTCCATCTGAGCTCCGATTGAGACATCACTGATTACATTGGATTCCCACTGGGGACTTATCTCTTTCCACATAGTCTCTCTTCCAAATTCCTCTGCTATCATGCATTCTTAAAGAATGATTTTTTTCACTTTTTTGTAGATGTACGTCATTATAAGATGATTCAAGGGTCGAAAATCAATAGTGTTGATCATACGACATCAAAGTAAGGGATTTGTGCCTTCTGTCGATTATATTAGGATTATATATGCTTAAAGTATGGAATACCCATGTTTTGAATATTTCATATTTTAGAATTTGACAATGATTAAAAAATTATATGGTTTGGGTGATTGAGAAATGGTGATTTCTTATGCATAATGTTTTACACCTTTTTATGGGACACCCCATCCGTGTGTTCCATTAATGGACTCTTTATAGTCGTTTGGCCTAGGTAGCCTATGAGGCCTACCATGTTTCCATGCCTTGAATTGGATACGATGGAGTTTGATTGATTATAATAATCGAATGTGTTGTTCTTGTGAATGTTATCCCTATAGTAGTTATAGATTACATGGGATGA
The DNA here is from genome assembly GCA_963277665.1 of Viscum album. Classification (NCBI taxonomy): domain Eukaryota; kingdom Viridiplantae; phylum Streptophyta; class Magnoliopsida; order Santalales; family Viscaceae; genus Viscum; species Viscum album. The sequence goes on along the minus strand of OY728123.1, from coordinate 429,358,122 downwards.
CTTATAATGATGTGAGCGATGTTTCTTCAATAGACCGTGAGAGCCTTGGACCAGGAAAACTGTGGGGGTTTCCATGATTCATCTACATAGGATCCTGAGAGACTTGGTGTAGAATTTGACCCAGGGGTATTAAACATGAGTGCAACCCAAGAGATTTTTATAACTATTTTTTCTATGTTGGCCCAATGAGTATTTACTATGAGAGCAACCCAGAGGCCAATTATAATTTATTAAATCCATGTGGACCCAGGGGTATTGACCATGAGAGATTCTGATATGGTTTTTTGTATTTTTTTAGTGCTATATTAATCCAAAGTGGTTATAATATGATATATTTCCCATAGAGTTATTTATTACAGTTTGAATGATTGTGATGAGTCTTCCAGGACAAAGCACAAGCTTGGAATCAGTCTTCCTTGTTTGTTTAGATGGTATTCTGAGAAATAGTTTTTTCTTTTACACAGGGGGTACAGATCTTAGGATAGATACCATGATTTAATTATTCAACAGGTTGAATAATTAATAAATGTACCTGAAAGTAATTGAAAAATGTAAGATTGTTTACTTATGAGTAATTAATAGTTTATTTCATTATTTAGGTATATTTCATCCTCTATAAATATTTTCTAATAGTTATGAACAAATCATTGGGTGGTTGCACATGGGGATTCATCTCACACCCATTTTTGGCCTTGCCTTTGGGCCCAAATAGATTTTATGGTTGGAGGTATAGATAAAGGAAAGAACCCTTCTTAATCATGTACTTGATTTTTATTGGAGCTAGAGAGCATTGGACCATGATGAGGCTTGCAATGTGTACTCACAATAATGTGATCCAGCATTTATCCTTGTATATCACAATGTGCCTACACAATATTAAAAAACATTAAAACACATAGTTACTACTAAATAGGGAAAGATATTCATATATACTAGTTGAAAAAATATATAAATATGTTACATAAGGTTTTCCTATATAAATACTTATGGTAAATCACCCACATGAAAACCAAAGCATGAAAATTAAAAATATCCATAAAAGAAGATGAGAACAGGGATCCCATCCTTGTAATTTTTTGTATGTCAAGCTCCACCAAAATAGAAGGAAAAAGTAATGATACCATAACATTTATATAACTAAGCTTAGGGCTTCATAAATCATATAATAATTGAATAGAATTTAGGAATATGAAATAGAAAAAAATCTTACCTTAAAGTGGAAATTTATTTAAGAAGTTAGGTAAGTATACAATGTATATTTTACCCATTGGTGTGTAGGTATAATAATAATAACACGGATATGAAAAATCCATGACTTCTTTGAAATATAGAGATTGGGTTGTCTTTTTTGTTTCTCTAGGTCCTAGTGAGGATTGTCTCGGTATAACAATGAATAAAATAATAAGATATTTTGGGTGATGAAATTGTTGCTAATGTTATAATACAAGTTAATGATATACCCTTCTCATGGAATCTATCATGCTGATTCTAGTAGATAATATAGGGTTAGGTGATTCTAGATCATGCCAAGGGTTAAAATATTAATTTGGGTGGTGAAACTTATATATCAATAGTATTTTTCTATTTTGTTTCCATAGTGTGTGTGAGTGAATCGTTGAGTTTTCTCACTCTAATAGGTAAATTAGGTTTATTTTACAAGAAATCATAAAAATAGAAATGAATTATTTTTCATTGGTTCAAAAACATCTCACATAAACAACTCTATACCCTGGTCAACCACATGATGGTCTTGAGCATATTTTATTTGTTCATAGAACAATAACACCTTATTTTTCATTCTCTTCATGAAATTTTGTCTAAGATTAATTAACTCCCTAACCTCATTCCAAAAACAATTGATATATGTATGAACACTCATACGATTCATTAAATTGAGTTTTTCCAATGGTTAATCAATAGTTATTATAATAGTAAAACTCAACCAAAGAAAAATGATTCACCCAAGAGCCCATAAAATCAATAATAAACATCTTCGAAACATCCATTATAATTTGGATCATTCTCTCTATCTTTCCTTCCATCTAAAGATGAAAATTACAACATAGGAAAAATAATGAAAAATATGCTATAATATCTTCTACAATTGGGAGGTAAATTAAGATCTTGATCGTAGATGACCATTATTGAAACCACATGAATTTTCACCACAATGGGAACCTATAAATGGAGGAACATAACTTAAAATCAAGACTGAAAATAAAGAAGTAAGATTCAACCAACTTCAGAGTTTCATAAGGAGGTGTTTGAGGATAAAAATTTACTGTTTAGGGAGTTAAAATGATTAATCAAGTTGATTGTGATTAAAATAGAGAATAATAAAATAATAATATTGATATAATTATTATTTATATTGAGTTTTATATTGTTGTTGGTTTCATTATGTGGAGTTAAATTAATCAACATTCTCATCATGAAGATGATATCATCTAGCCTTGAAGAAGAAGTGTACAGAAACATTGAGATCAACACCACATAAAACCTGACACCAAAAAAGTATAAAAATTTAGATTTCTATATAAATCTAGAAGATAAATATAATTGTATATTCTAATTTTTTCCTTGATGTAGTGTGTGTAGAATGAAGAAAAGGGAGTTTCACTTGGGTGAACATTGATCAAAAACCAAATAATTATAAAGGATGTGTTCCTTGGAATATAGTGGCCACCACTAAAATATTTATATCTAATAGAAAAATTATTTGATAGTGAATTTTTTTATATTGAAACTTCATCATGTGTGTATCATTTAGAAGAAAAATATTTCATGTGAAATAATTAAATAAAACCTTTTGATTTTCTATGCATTATCCTCCATATTTATTTTTTAAATTCAATGCTAATGAAAAAAAAGTTCTAGATTAATCATGATCTGGCTCACACAAGAATAATATTTGATGACTGGTGAGGGTTAAATATATAAAGTAATGAAAAAATAAATTTGGAAAGAACCTTGATTCCCCACCCCACCTTGCAAGCAATCACATAGTTCCCCACAACACTCTTGTCAAAACTGACTAGTCCAAACTACATTTCACGCACTATTCCAAGGTCATCAACTATAATATTTGACATCAATTAGTATCTTCACATCCCAAGATTTAGAATATTATATGATTTTTATATTCTCATTTTTATATCATGTTATAAACAATTTTCATGTTCATGATGGATGAAATTGAGTTTATAATAACCATTTATTGTCATAAAACACTAAAATGTGTATGTTTATATATCATATATCCTATGATACATGAATATTTTAAGTTTACTAATTACCATTATAATTCCGCATAAAATTATTTTCAATGTAATAGAGAATGTGTTTTATCATTTCCTAATATAATAAATTTATCATTTGTAGTGCTGGAATAAACACTCCATCAATTCTATGCAGCATCATACTTGTATGTGCTAGGTCATCTCCATTGGGATGGGATAAAGTTACAAGTGTAATTTATTATGAGTTAAAACAAATATTATAGGGTGTTAAAGTTAGGGTGATTGAATCTGTAATATATGGTCAATTATGATTTTAGATCACCTAATCTATGTTGTTAAATAAGAAGTTAGCTCCACTGGAAGTAGTAAAAATTTATAGTGAATGAGACTTCTATTAACAAACCTAAATCATCTCATTATATAAACTATTTTGATTGACCATACACCACCAGTTCTTTGGAATTCTAGCTCATCATAGTCCATGACCATTTTAGTTAGGTGAATAGTCAATATAAGCATGCCTATTGAGACACAACCAGAATCATTATGTTTACCACTCATTGATGTGAAATTTTACCACTTCCTTTCTCTTATCGGTTGCCCATATAAGGAATCTAAAGCATTATTGGTCTGGTTTTCCACGTTCCTTTTGGGAGTCACTCCATACACAACCCTCTCTAAGTTAGAAATAATCACTCTAAAAAGATAAAAGTTTTCTCAACTCTTGATCATTTCGTACACTCATAGATCAAAACATAATTATAGAAAATATAAAAAAACCTCTAAAATGAAATTTATCTCTCCATTGATGAATATCACACACTAACATCAATGTACTCCAATAAGATAATCTTTAATATGATGAGTTGGATTTAATTTAAAATGTAAATTATAGTGGGAGCCAAGAAGACTAAAATATAATAAAATTTTATACTTTATAAACATCCTAATATACTAAAACATCAAATATTAAATTATAATAATGGGTTAAATCCAATTCACAATCATATTTAATATTCTCTTGAATCAAAACGTATGTCTTGTTTGACGAGTGCTAGTGATATATATGATATGAAATTGTTAAAAGAATTCTCAATTTCATTTCATGTATATGTGGAAATTCTGAAACCATCCCTGGGTGGCGATCTAGGGCTTTGGCGGGTCACTACAACGGGTGGTGAGGCGTGCTAATGAGTGGAGAGGCGTGCTTATGGGCAGAGAGGTCACAGACGGCACTAGTGAGGAGCTGATCTAGGGTTTGGGTCGGGGGGATAATATGGCATCATGGGGGTCAAGGGGGGAAGGGGGTCAGGGTCAGGTGGGGGGGGAGCATTGCCACTGAAAAAAATCTGGGGGTTTAGTGGCTTTTTTTAATAAACCTCCACAAAAACATTTTAAAAAAACGTTTAGCGGCGGTTTACAAAACTGACGCTATAAGAGCACCACTAAAAGAAATTTATGTTGTATTAGATTCAGAAAACTATTTGAATTCACACTATAAATTTATTCTTCTATAATCCCATTAAGAAATTATAAATTTAAATCATTCTATAAAACATGTACATTCTTATCATACTAATGTCCCCGAAAAATTTGATTGTATCTGGACATGGAATAGGATAAAATGTTTGGTCAACAACAATACCCTCTATCTAGGAGTACCCTTTTCACACTAGTCATCATTTGTTATAAATCAATTTATTGCCTTCCTTAATCATGTTATGAAAGACACATTTAGTCCCAATAAAATTCTTATACATTGATATCGAAACAATATCTCATGTATTACTCTTCTCAATTTGGTTTTCTCCTCATTAATATCTTGAACCTATTTTTTATCACCAACTACATCCTCCACACATTTTGTCTCTATATAGGATAAGAATTATGCCTCTATTAAAAAATCATTTTTTGTGTTAGAACTATCACAACATGATCAAAAATGATATTTTAAGTATATATTTCAACCTGATCTTTGTCTTATGTTTACATACAGATTTCATTTCCTCCTACACATCATCGGTATCTTTTTTTAATCAACATTTTCCACTTCTACTCTACGAGTGTTTCTTACCACATCCTCACTTTCAACGGGGAATTATTAACTATGTTGTTTAATAATTTATCATTTACCACTATAGTAACATCATTTATTTCAACTACTTTTACCACACTATTATTTAAGAATTTATATTATTTTCCTTATTCCTGAGTATCCATGAAATATAACCTTATCTCCACATGAATCAACTTTCATATGTTTCTCTTTATTGACCGTAAAACAATTACATCCAATGATTATATGTTATTAAGTATTGTCTATTTTCCATAACACATCTCATACAGTGTTGTTTCTTAATTTAGAAACAATGGATCACTATTTTATTTATAAATTGTTGTCAATACAACTTCGTTCTAGAATTTTTATAGTATGCCTTCTCTAGTAATCATTATTTAGGAAATGCTTTTGATAATATTATTTCTACTATCAATGACTCCATTTTGATGAGAAGTTATCAAAGTGAAAAATTTATGCCTTATCTTATGATTCTCAAGATAATAATCCCACAATCTATATGTAAATTTTGTTGCATCATCAGTAGGAAATGTTAGTGTTTTTTTTTCAAATCATCCTTTCTGATACCATTTGATATTGTTTATACAATTGAACAAATATGTAATGTGGGAAATGAAACATACTTATGAAATCCTTCTAAAATCATCTATTAAAATAATATAATGCCTCCTCCAATAAATATATATCAGTGAGATAGGTGCACATAAATTTCCATTCACCAAATCAAGAACTCTTGTTGATTTTTTTTTCTTTTTTAATTGTACATCTTTCTGATGATCTAACAATGTTTAAATGCATTAGTCATATGAGTAAAATAATGTGATATCATAGGGAGGACTCATTCTACATCACATTTGAACACATATTCCATATATGGTTGAAAAATATGGTCATGTTTTTTATCACATGACCTATGTTAATTCTATCTAGTTAAAAATAAAACATCATCTTCTGCACATACATGTTAAAGAATCCTGTTTATCTAATTTCTTGACTGAAAAACATCACCATATATTCCTTTGATGATATAAATATTCTATGTAAATCTTATATCATGTCCCAAATCAGATAGTTGATTGAAAATAAGAAAGTTATTGCGGAGACCTTCAACGATTGAGGCATCAACACGTCTCATTTATTTTCCCCCAATGATAGATTTTCTTAAGCCAATTATTATTAAGTATTCATTATTTTTATAATAAAAAAAATTCATTTTCATATTTCATTCACATAAAAATTTTCTTTTTCCTATTATAATGGATTTACATCTACTTTCAATTATCTATATAATAGAATGAACATATACTATAAGGGTAATTTCCGCAAACATTATCTTCTAAACTATTTTTTTATGATCCATGTTTTTTAAGTCATACAAATTAATGATTATTTATATTGAACTTTCTTAGAGAAAAATGTACCATCATCATCATCTGGTAGAGTTGAAAATATATATTTTTTCATCTCATTGAATGATCCATTGAGTTTTGAATTTTTTCCAATATGGGTTTTCTTTTGCAGATTCCTCTACATGGTTGATGTACAACATATATCAATGTTTCTATGTCCACAGCACTAAAAGAATTACCACTAAAATATATCCTAGATTATTGAGCTCTATTTTCTTTCTTATGTGGTTCTTGATCCGTTTGGTATCTATTGTCTATGGAACACAAATTTTCTAATTATCCCTTCATTCCACCATAATAACACCTAATACGGGGTGAATTCTTGTGTATCATTTGTACACCATTAGTTATCCCTTGGGTTCTCAAAAACATCTTATTTTTCTTCATACCCAGATTAATCAACAATATTAGTGTATGTTCATTCTATATGACATCAATCATCGTAGATTTTGTTTTAGTCAATCCCTATACTGGGCTTGATAGTTGTTGATGATTGTTGATTCATTTCAAATGGACTACTATTTTTCACGTCTTTATTTTATAACACCTAAATGAGCTTTTTTTCCAATATCATACATAGATTCAATAGTTTTTCCTAATACTTAACCCTTCAATATAGTATGATGATTTCTTCTTCATGTACTCTAATTCATTTTATTTGATCTTTTTTCTGTTAGTTAAGCCCCTAATTATCATTTTATGTTCTTCAAATTTGATCATGAACTCACCAATAATTTCTAAGTCCTTTAGAAATGAATACATATGATTTAAAAATTCATCTATTAGATCGTACTTATATTATTCCTATTACTTCATATAGGGTATTGAATCAAGAACCAATTTGTAGGATTTATTTTTCTTTTCACTCAAAATATCTCTCTCTTGAAGTGAATATTCTAAATACACTTACACACACCTCCATCCAATGTATAAAGAACATATTGTTTATGAGTATGGAAAACTAACGCCGCACGAATAGATTATTGTACAATTATTTCCTAACGCCTATCATGGTGGCCATTAAAACGGCACTGTATTAATATATGATATATATTATTTTTTATGTTTTCATTATGCTTACGTATTTTTCATTTATATCATACCTTCAATAATTCCAATATGGGAAACACGATAATTTCATTTGGGGAACTGCAGACTACCGCCCCCTCAAAATGATATGACTCGTTAATGCCATTTGTGGGACATATTAAGGATGGAGTTACTGATATTATATACTATATGATATTGGAATTATAATATATCTATGTATCATTAGGTTTTAATATAATTAAAATAAGAAATAGAAATTAAAGTAGCGTTTATTCATACGTAGGACTTACCATATCATTGAACGGTGCATTTCATTTCTTATCTCCAAATGTTATTTACTATTATAAATAAAAAAATATACTGGATATATATGATATATATGATATCTACATCATGAATATCATTCTGGATATAATCAGTATTGGACCACATGAACAATATGTAAATATAAGAAGTTCGTTTTTGACTCAAGTACCAAATATCGACAGAAAGATCATTATTAACATAAATTATTATGTGATGTTTATAACATGGAAATAAGTGAAATAAAAGGAATAATAAGAATAAAAAACAATCTTATTAATTATATATTATCTTTAGTTTATTATTCAGGATATTAAAGACTGAATGGGTCAAATCGGACACAAGGTAAGGGTATTCGTCTCAATCTCCTTTCATTGTGGCATATTCTCATTTATACACAACTTTCATCAATACGGTGTATAAACACCTTTGATTTTTACTTTTATTCAAAAGGAATATTTTATCTACAAAGCATTTTACTAAATGAAAAAAAGAATTCTTCTTTTTAACATAAGCTGTGATAAAGTCCTTTCTACTTCCAACGGTATTATTTGATCTTTGGCATCCTTAATAAGAAGTAATGTTTTTAAGAAGGAAAATAAATACCATATACTCATTACGTATTTTGTTATTGAAAATGATGTTTATAATATATTTTTAGGTAAATATATTTAAATCATATATTGTTATTGAAATGTTTAAATTTTATCTTACCTTTATGTTTGTTTTATGTGTTGTGAGTATGTTATGGTTCTGGTTCATTGTAAGGTATATGGGTGGTTCTGTGATAAACTTAGGGTAGGTGAGCCCGATATAGCTCTCCAATGCATTGGGTAAACACGATAATTTCATTTGAGTAGTGCAGACTACCACCCCATCAATGTGATATGACTCGTTAATTCCATATGTGGGATGTATAAAGGATGGTGTTAATGATATTATATAAGAATTATAATACACAATTGTATCATTATGTTTTAATTCCATTAAAATAAGAAATATAATTGAAAGTAGAGTTCATGTGTACGTACGTCATACCATCTCCATGAACGGTTCATTTCATTTCTTATCTCCTAATGTTATATAGTATTATAAATACATAAATACATAAATATGCTAGATATGTATGATATATATTACATCTACATCATTAATATCATTCTGGAGATTATGGATATTTGTTCAAAGGAACAACTTGTAATAATAAGAAGTAAAGTTTTGACTCAAGTACCAAATATTGACAAATTAACCATTATTACCTTAAATTACTACATGATGTTTATAAAATGCTAATAATTGATATAAAAGGAATAATAAGTTTGAAAAAGTTTCTTAATCAAATGGAAGTTTACATTAGATTATTATTCAGGATATTAAAGAACAAATGGTTTAAATTAGACACGAGGTAAGGGACTTTGTCCTAATATCCTTTCAATGAGGCATATTTTCATTTATACACAAGTTTCTTTTATACGGAGTATAAAACCATTTGACTTTTACTTTTCATTAAAAGGAATATTTTCTCTACAAATAATTTTACTAAATGACAAAAAATAATGTTTCTTTTTAACATAAGCGGTGACAACGACCATCCCGCCACCGCGAGTATTATTTTATCTTTGGGTTCCTTATCAACCAGTAATGTTTTTAAAAAGGAAAATAAATACCATATAATCTTTTACAAATTTTGGTATTGAAAATGGTTTTTGTAATAATTTTTTTTGTCAATATCTTTAAATGATATATTGTTATTGAAATGTGGAAAATCTATATTTCTCATATGTTAGTTTTATATGTTATGAATATTTTATGGTTCTTGGGAATTTTTACAAATATGGGTGGTTCTGTGATAATCCATGGGTGAGTGAGCCTGATATAGCTCTCTAATACATTGGGTAACATGATAGAGGTAAACATGAATGTTTCTCCTAAAAGATTTAGGCACTATACTATGATGGGTATTCCAAATGTAACTCCCTACGTAGTTGTGACACCTAAAATGTACGTATGATTTGGATGCCACAAGTTACCTTTATAATTTACGATTTCTATGTGTTATTCATAAATCTTATGATGTCATGAGGTTTTTTATAGTGCTTATGGTATTCTTGTAATGATGAACTAATGTTTTATTTCTTTGTTTTATAACCTTTACTATTATTTTTATGCTCATCCCACATTTTGAAATTTTTTTCACAGGACTTGAAGATGAATAGGGTCAAGGATGAGATCAAGGAAAATTCATGCTGTCTAAAACAAGGAAATAGATATGACTCTTTTTTCAAAAAAAAATTATGAAAAATTTGACACTGAGTATAAGTGTCTACCTTGTAATTCTTGAGATGTATTGTAGTACTTATGGCCTAATTCTCTAAAAATATAAACCAGAAAAAATCCTCAATGTGAATTATTAATTTAATTCAGGAATATCTAATGTTTTACGGTTGGGTCCTTATAGTTGGTATAAAAGGTTAGTTTTGATAACTTTATAAGTTAAGATATTGTTAAATTAATGTCCATAAACTATTTTATGGTAATATTAATGTGATATAGAATTTACATATTAATATTTTTCTTTGCCTAAGATATTTATGTGTTTAGAATGGTTTTCCATAGACTAAATAAGGCAGCTATGTCAGGACGACATTAGGATGAAGAAACCCTTCCAAATCAGTAACCAGATATTATTAGAATTATGACTGAACAATTTGTTTCAGTGATGGAACAGATGAATCATACTAAAAATGGTGGTGGTATCGATGCACAAGATCATCCAGATCAACCACAGAGGGACATGTCTATGTTGGAGCATTTCATGAGGCAACACCCCCTATTATTCAGAGGATCATCTTACCCTGTGCTAATAAAAGGGTGGATTAAAGAACTATAGAATATTTTCGATGTTATGGGGTGTTTATAACATCAAAATTTTAGTCTCATTGTTTACCGTTTTGAAGGTGAAGCTGATCTGTGGTGTTCAATTGTGAAAAATTTCAGGGATAGTGAGGAGATTGACTCTCTTGATTGGGATGAATTAAAAGCTTAGATTCTTGAGAAATATTTTCTTAAGGAGATTCATCTTATGATGGACAAGAAATTCCTCTAATTGAGGTAGGAGGATGACTAATTGGCTACTTATGAAGTAAAATTCATTGTATTGGCAATGTATTCTCCCAATTTCATATGATATCTTGATAGTAAAATAAACCATTTTTAATCTTGATTAATGCCAAATTATCGAATGGCATTAGCTACTCATGAGTTCAAAAGTATTGAAAAACTTGTTCGATGTTCATAGAAGGTGGAAATGGAGTTTTCTGATGATTAGGTATTTTTTAAAAAAACAACATAATAAGTGGTCAAGGTGGTAGGTGAAGGTGAAAAACTCTTCAAAAAATCTTGATGGTACGAAAACTATTTTTATAGTTTGTGAAAGTTGTAGTAAAATGATTTTTTGGGAATATATTCTGAAATTTGGTAAATCTACCGATGTGGTAAAATGAGATATGAGGCTCATAATTTCACAGAAAAAGTGCCGGGTAATGGTTAAACCAAATCTGATTTACAATCAGAAATATGTTTTAAGTGTAATAAAATTGTTCATTATGAAAATGAGTGTCCAATGAAGAACTCAACTGAGGGAAAGGAACCAGACTATAATCAGTAAGGGGTGGTGAAGTCCTTTCCAATTACTTTAGTAGATGTTGGTTCATAAAATGAAGTTGTATCAGGTACACTGTTTGTTTGTTCAGATTATGCCAATGTGTTGTTTGATTCAGGGTCTAACATTCATTCATTTTTTATAGGTTTTCTTGTAAGTTGGGAATTAAATATCCAGATATTATTCCTGAAGTTATGGTGAAAGCACCAGGAGGAAATGTTGAAGAAAAAAAATTATAAGAACCTTTCTTTCCTTGTGTGCACAAAGAATCTACCTCCAGACCTTATTATTTGGCCTCTAGTAGAGTTTGATGTTATTTTGGGTATGAATTGGATTTATAATTTTAATTCTATGATTGACTGCAGAACTAAAGTGGTTTATTTTTAGAAATCTTTTCAGTTTGTGTACAAGAATGACCCCTTAATTTTGATAACATATCACGAAGCTGAGAAACTAGTAAATGATAAAAATGAATGTTAACATACACATATTGTTGAAAACAATAGAACTGTCAAGATTGATGATGTGCTAGTTGTAAATGAGTACCTTGATGTTTTTCTTGATGTGTTTCTGGTATTATACCTGATTGGGAAGTTGAAATTAATATTTACTATGTTCCTAATGCTAAGACAATTTAAAAACCCTCTTATCGAATGGCTCATATTGATCTTTTAGAGTTAAAGAAGCAATTATAGAGTTATCAGATAAATGTTTCATTTGACCTAGTACATCACCATGTGGTTCTCCAATCTTGTTTGTTAAAAAGAGTGATCGTTCAATGAGACTCTGCATTGATTATAGTGAATTGAATAACATCACTGTTAAAAACAAGTATCCTTCCCTAGTATTGATGATTTGTTTAATCAGCTCCAGGTAGGTCAGTATTTTTTCATGATTGACTAGAGGTCAGGGTACCATTAGTTGAAATTAAGGAAGCAGACATTCCAAAGACTGCATTTCATACTAGATATGATCTTTATGAATTTTTAGTTATTCCTTTCAGTTTAACCAATACACCTGTTGTGTTCATGGATCTTATGAATAGAACTTTTTGTGAGTTCTTGGATATGTTTTTGGTTGTGTTAATTAATGATATTTTCGTTTATTCTAAAAGTAAATAAGATAATTAAAGACATATAAGGGTTTTATTTCAATCCTTAAAAGAATAAACTATATGGTTAATTTGGAAACGGTGAGTTTTGGTTACAGAAAATATCATTCCTTGGCCACATTTCTCAAAAAATGGCATAACTGTTGAACCTGCTAAAATAAAAGTTGTTGACAAAAGGCTAAGACCCACAAATATAATTGAGATTCATAGTTTTCTTGTTATGGTAGGTTGTTACCAGAGGTATGTAGAGAATTTTGCACGGTTATCTAGTCTAATGACTAAGTCAACTCGAAAAGGTGTTAAATTGTTTTGGAAAAAATAATGTGATGATTGATTTTAGGAATTGAAAAGAAGATGTGTAAATGCTCCAGTTTTGGCACTACATTACTCAAATGGTGAGTTTGTTTCCTACAGAGATGATTTTTTGGAAGGACCTGGTTGTTTCCTTATGCATAATGATCATGTAATTTCTTATGCTTCTTGATAGTTGAAACCTCAAGAGTTAAATTACCCTACACATGATTTGGAATTAGCTGATATTGTTTTCAATTTAAAAATATGGAGGCATTATTTGTATGGATAAAATGTGAAATATTTACTAATGATAAAAGCTTGAAGTATATATTCACTTAGAAAGAATTGAACATGAGATAGGTGAGATGGTTGGAATTAATCAAGGTTTATGATTGCACGTTTCATTATCACCCAGGAAAGGCAAATAAAGTGGTTGATGCTTTGAGTGGAAAATGTAATTCTTCATTGACCATGCTACATTGGGAATGATATCCTTTGGTTTTTGATTTATTAATGTTTTGAATAGAATTTTTTGGTGCTGAAAATTATTCTATTTTGTTTCAGGTGTCAGTGAAATCATATCTATCAGAAAGAATAAAGCAAGCGTAGAAGGAAGACAGCGTGTTGGAGTAAAAGGTAGAGTTGGTTCAGAAGGTTAGGATTCCTGAATTTAACATTGATAATTATTGTGTTTTGATATTTAGGAAAATATAATTTTTACCTTTTCATTCATAGTTTAACAATGAGTTTTTATGTGAAGCTCATAGTTCTCTATTTTCAGTTCATCCTAGCAGTACTAAGATGTACACAAAACATCGGTAATATTACTGGTGGGATGGAATGAAAAGAGATATTGCTGACATACTATGAAGTGTTTGACTTGATAGCAGGTTAAAGTAGAGTAGCAGTTGCTGAAAGGGATGCATCAATCATTACCGGTGCAAGAGTGTAAATGGGAAAATATATCCGTTGACTTTCTTTTGAGATTATCGAAGACTTATCAAGGTAATAATGAAATCTGGGTTATTGTTGATCGATTGAATAAATATGCTCATTTCCTTCCTCTTTAAAATAATTTGTCTCTAGATAGAATTTTAGGTTGTTTATTAAATATGTAGTCAGGTTGTATGGTGTTCCCCTCTCCATTGTATTTGATCATGATCTCGGGTTTACTTATAACTTTTGGGAAGGCCTTCACAAGTTGTTGGGTACTGAATTAAATTTAAGTACAAATTGTCATCCGCAATCAGATGGGCAGTCAAAACGAACAATTCATACCATTGAGGATATGCTAAAGTCTTATTCACTAGATTATAAGTGAAGTTGGGATCAACATATTTCCTTGGTTGAATATTCTTATAATAACAATTTTTATTCTTGTTTACAGATGGATCCATTTTAGGTATTATATGGAAAGCAGTGTCGAACTCCTGTTTTTTGGTACGAAGTAGGTGAAGGGATATTAATTTAACGAGAATTAGTAGAAGAGATAATAGAAAAATTTCTGTTGATTCAGAAGTACATGAGAACAGATCTGAGTAGGAAAAAAAGTAATAAGGATAATTGGAGGAAGGATCTTTCTTTTGATATAGGTGATCATCTCATTCTCAAAGTTTCTCCATGGAAAAGTGTGATGCATTTTGATAAAAAAGAAAGTTCAGTCTGAGGTTAATTGGACCTTATTAAATCCTAGATAAAGTTGGATTATTTGCATAGAGAGCAGATTAACCTCTATGTTTATCCCCGGTACACAATGATTTTTATGTTTCAATGTTGAGAAATTATATGCTAGATCCATCTCATGTTTTAAGTCCAGATGTAGTTCAGTTGGAAGAGAATCTCTCTTATGAGGAACAACCAGTCTAGATTCTTGACTGCAGATAGAAAGTATTGGGGAATATGGTAATTCACCAGGTAAAGGTTTTTTGGATAACCCATATGGTTGAAGAGGCAACATCGAAATCTGAAAAGGCAATGAGGGATAAATACACAAATTTATTTGATAAGTGAATAAAATTGTGAGGATGCAATTTCTCAAAGGGGGAAAGGATGTAACCTCCCAATTAAATAAAGAAATAATAAATTTTCTTTTTAATTAGTGTTTGGTGAATTAAATATTAATTATACATTAAGAAGGTTTTTAAGTTCGATGGCTGACCTGATACGCAACAACGGGATTTTTGAAATCTTACATTGCACAATAATAAAATAAAATTATTATTTTAAAATGTATTTAAAGCCTATTCGTTGTACTGGCGGGAATGAATAGAACTAACTAAAATATGTTTATACAGGTTTGTTAAATGTTTTTACATTTATCAAATAATAGTTAGATCCTGAAAATGAGAATGAATCCCATTTTAAGCACAAGTACTCTAGTATTCCTTAAAAGGATGATTTACCGCCTTTTGATGGAGAACCCCTTTAATATCTTATTTTTTCCACTTTTATAAGTTCTATTTGAAAAATATATATGTTGATCTTTATACTAGTGACATCAAAATAAAATTTGGATGAAAGTTTGGTATTTTTCTGATAATGATCCTTTTTAATGAATAATTAAAAATACATTATTTTAATTCAAAACAGCCTTTAAATTTAATTTATTTATATGGTTATATTATATTTTTAATTTTTTTTAAAGAGTAATTAGATTATGGTGTTACCATTTAATCCAATTTTTTTTATTGAAATTAATTTCACTTTGAAATTGGACATAAACAAGTGTCAATCCGTTGATAGTTTATATTTCTAAAAAACATGTTTTTTTGACAATGGGAATAATTTTAAAATAATTTCTGCCACTTCTATGTTTTTAATTTTGAAAAAGGAATTCCATATTTGGAATCATGAATTCCAAATTTTATAAATAGGTATCTTTTATTTTTAGACATTCTGAATATTTACTTCAGTAAATATTTTATTTACCGGGGTTAAATGGTAAATCTGGTAAATATGGGTCAACAAATATTACTATAATAATATTAAATTACACTAACATGTGTCCTAATTCTATTTTATGATAAATATCCAAACATCGACATCCTTGGATCAATTTTGGGGCTCCATGTAGAAAATTAAGAGTGAAAGTGACACTTTATTTTAATTAACATAAAGTAAAGACAAAAATGACAGAAACAAATATCTTTTAGTAAATTAATTTTTACAAGGGTTTATATAAGTTATCATTTCAACTATAAAGATTAATTGAAATGATAAAAATATTTCCAACTTAATGGTATTTGTTTTATAATTTTTAGACATAAAATAAAAAAAAATTATTTATGACACAATAATAATGTAGTGTTTACCTCATTAATAAATGATTTAAATAAATAATATTATAAAGATTAAAAAAATATCCAAAACAAGTCCAATTATTATTGGATGATTTTGTTTCCACCATGAGTAATATTATCTCTGACATTAATTAATTTTTTACTTATATAAACCGAGAAGCAGTAAATAATAAAACAATATTTTCCCATATTCCTAAAGATCCCCTCCTCACCTTTATAAAGAGATCTCACCTCTAACCCATTCTTCACTCCTCTCAAGCCCCATATATGGTCAAAAACCCGACCAAATAAGATATTAAGATCCCTCTCTTCCATCTATAAGCTTTAGCTTAGGTATAAGGCACTTCAATAATTCCTTTTGATTCAAACCAAAGGGAGTTACCCGAATTAAAGGTAACAGTTACTCTTAAATTCATCGCTTTTATTTTAATTATCTAACCCCTAAACTCACTATATTATTTTATTTTTTAAGAACACAAATATACTCAATATAATAGGTTGTTTTTATGAGTATTATTAGAACTACACTTACATACACCTCCATCTAATGAGTAAAGAATATATTGTTTTTGTGGATGGAAAACTAACACCTCACGAAACGATGATTGTTCAATTATCTCATACTGCCTCTCACGGTGGCCATTAAGATGGAACTATATTTATATATGATATATATTATGTTTATTTTTTCTTTATGCTTCTGTATTTTTCATTTATATCTTACCTTAATTGTTTCCATTATGGGTAAATGTGATAATTTCATTTGAGGAAATGCGAACTACCGCCCCCTCAAAGTGATATGACTCGTTAATTCCATATGTGGGATGAATAAAGGATGGATTTAATCATATTATATACTATATTATACTGGAATATTAATATACCTATGTATCATTATTTTTTAATTCAATTAAAATAAGAAATAGAAATTTAAGTAGTATTCATGCGTACGTATGACTTACCATCTCCTTGAATTGTGCATTTCATTTCTTATCTCCAGATGTTATTTACTATTATTAATAAAAACATATACTAGATATATATGATATATATGATATCTACATCATTATTATCATTCTGGAGATAATGTATATTTGAACACATGAACTACATGTAATTATAAGAAGCCCATTTTTTACTCAAGTACTAAATATCGACAAAAAGACCATTATTAACTTCAATGGTTACATGATGTTAATAACATGGCAATAATTGATATAAAAGCAATAATAAGCATGAAAAAGTTTCTTAATCAAGTATAAATTAACATTAGTTTATTTTTAAGGATATTAAATAACGAATGGGTTAAATCAGATATGATGTCTAAGACAACATCTCAATCTCCTTTCATTGAGGCGTATTTTCATTTATAGAAAAATTTCTTTAATATGGTGTATAATCCCCTTTGACTGTAACTTTTATTCAAAAATAATATTTCTCTACAATGTGTTATACTAAAAGAAAAAAATAGTGTTTCTTTTTAATGTTATCGGTGACAACAACCTTTTCACCGCCACGAGTTTTATTTGATCTTTGGCTTCATTAACAAGCTGTAATGTTTTTAAAAATGAAAATTAATACCATGTACGCTTTTACATATTTTGGTATTGGAATTTATTTTTATAATGGATTTGTTATGTCAATATATTTAATGATATATTGTTATTGAAATGTGGTAATGTTATCTTTCCTTTATGTTTGTTTTATGTGTTATGAATATGCTATGGTTATTGTTCATTGTTACGTATATTGGTGTTTCCATGATAAACCTTGGGCAGGTGAGCCTGATATATCTCTCCAATGCATTGGGTGACGTGACAGAGGTAAACACGAATTTTTGTCCTAAGAGATTTAGGGAATATACTGTGAAGGGTATTCTAAATATAACTCTATATGTAGTTATGATAGCTACAATGTATGTATGATATGGATGACAGAAGTTATCATTATGATTTATGATTTTTATGTGTTATTTATAAATCTTATGATTTCATAAGGTTTGTTAAATAGATTATGTTATGTTTGTAATGATGAACTAATGCTTTCTTTCAATTTTTTATAACCCTTAATGAGCTCTTTATTCTCACCAAAGTTTGGAAATGTTTTTCACAGGACTTAAAGATAAATAGGGTCAAGAATGAGATCAAGGAAAAGTCATACTGTCTAAAACATGAAACAATACATTACTCTTTTTTTCAAGAATTTTTTTATTTTTGTGAAAAATGGAAACTGAGTATAAGTGAATACTTTGTTATTGTTGAGATGTAATGTAATAGTTATGGAAAAATTATCTAATACTCTAAAAATGAAAAGATCTTCAATGTGAATTATTCATTTAATTCAATAATATGTATTTTTTTAAGGTCGGGTCCTTATAAACATGATGTGAGCACTTAGGATGGATTGGGATAATTCGAATTAAATAATGTGCTAATCATACATGAGATGATATATTGTGGGGTTATTATAATATTAGAGGGATATAAATATATAATGATAAAAAGTGTCCCTAAAATAAAATGATTATCTTACAAAGGTTCATTTAATGGGTTAAGGATCAGTTCACTACTTCAGGAAGAAACCTTACGAGAATTAAGTTTCATGTGGGTTTTTTATTTATGTCGACTTGAACCACAATTTAATGAATCATTTTTCAATTATTCATGATGTAAAGAAGACCATGATACTATATTAAGGGCCACATTATAAACACTTGGATGAAAAAAATTTGATAAATTATTAGTTGTAGGGACCTTAGGGATGTTACATATTTTGAAGTTTCCATACTAAAATATGAATTACTATAACGGGTTTATGGATTGATATTTTTCCAAACATAAAATTTTCCACTCAAAAGAAATTTGATGGCCCTCAAAAAAATAAAAATATATATTGATATATTACGATATCTTTGTAATTTAGCCTTGAATTTCTTTTAGGTCCAACGATCACACTGTAAGTAAAGTTATCATTCAGTAATTCATGGTATGTCTTTAAATAAACAGAAAACCAAGTCTAAATAGGTTTTTTTGAAAAAAGTGATTTATATATTATAAGAACATCCCTGGAATAATTTTAAAGGATTTTAATTAGAAGAGAATAAGTGTAGACCAAGTCAAATTTATAGATCCACTTAGGGAATAAGAATTATATATTATATGACATATTGGAAATTTCAGTTCTTCATGTCATCAGAGTTTAGTACAGTCCTCATGATTTATTTAATACAATATTTATAATAAATTTGAACCATATAGGGTGGTATCTCAACCATTTCATACAAATAATTATTGACTAGATAATAATTGTGTGAAAACCCTATAAAAATTAGAATGTCCATGTGTGTTCTCTCTAGCTCTTTCTCTCATCATCACATAATCACCATTGAGATTATATTTCACTAACTAGAAATTGTATTGAGATTTTTTGAATGTGGGATTTGGTGTATTCAGTGAAAACATACTCACCCCACATGGGGGTATACTCTCCCCAGAGACTAACATGTTCTCTCATAGTAGGGTTTTTTTGAAGATATTTTTTAGTTCCATGAACATAAAATTACTTTAAATTTTTTTTCTATAGAAATTTTATATTGTATAATACCTAAATATCATATGTTTATTTCAATTAAAAATATATTTGACTGATGTTAATAATGGAATCAATGAATATTTTCCACAATAATGGTGTCCAAAAGTATAATGGTAAATTATTCAATCAATGAATAGTGCATAATATTTTTTATCCTATACTAGTTGAAATGTATGTTATTGATATCATTGAAAATTACGTAAATTTTCTCAATGATGTAATAGATAATATATAACTGGACAAGAATAATGTCAATTTGAATAGGAGAGTAACTATTTCATTTCTCTAACAATAAAAAATGATATTTCTTGAGTCTTGTAAATGAAAATATTTAACTAAATCTAATGAAAACTACATTAACTCCATGAATATGTCTATAAGGACAAATATTTTCTAATAAAATCATATTGGGATATTTTTAATAATATTTAAAAATAAAATATAAATTTTGTGATAATTTATTCATTCTATTAAAAAAACATTCTCTTAATTTTATCAAATTGTGAAAAACACTAGGATTAATCCACTATAAATTATCAGGTGATAATTTACATAGATAAATTAGATAAAAATATATCATAACTTAAGGTTTAATAGAAAAATAATAGGAACATTGAAAACATCAAAAATTTTAGATTTCCTATCATATGATAATTGGTTCATCCTTAAGGTGAATAGAAACAAATTAGACTATGTTCAAATCTATAATATGCTCTAGTATTATTTAATTGAAGAAGTATTATGGGGTATTAACTGATAAGAAATATGGTGTTATAGTCTTTCAATAATTAATCCCTTTTTATCAAAAAAAATGGCTCAGGACTTCGATAAATTTGATATTTGAATCTATTAAGAAGAATTAAGAAAAAAGGATGATGAATAACTAGTAGTTTTATAAGTAATGGAATGAATCAAACCACACATTTCTCCATCAAAAAATAAAGGATAATATTCATAAATTTGTAAGGACCACAAAGAGTATATCTCCATGATTTCCCCCTTTGATAGATCCTTCACAACGTAATTGTCTTCCAAATTAGTATGTGAAACCATCATGTTTATGTGCATGGTTACCTCAAGGAATGAAATCCAATGATTCAATACCCTCAATAGAATAATACCATATCATACCTAACTTGAATAAATAGCTACATGAAAATCAGATTCAATCAATACATATTTCTAATTAATATTTGGAGCATGCATGACAACATTATTCAATTCCCACAATTAAGTTTCTTAAGAAATTTTGTTTCAAATATGATATGAGAAGAAAAATTTAAAAATTCTGTAATGAGTATGAAAAATATTTTTGTTCCCTAAGGGGATTAGAGCTTTTGAATCTATTACATTAATTTTCATCATATTCTATAGGTTGAGTGTAGGTATATAGTGGATAATTCAAATAAAAATGGTATAATTTTAATTCCTTATACACCCAAAATCTATAAAATATTGAGGTTAATGTGCCAGTTGTACCTATAACCAGTTTAATCATACCTGGGAGAAATGAAATCATTGAATTCCCCAGATACTTGCATAAAGAGAGGTGGGTTATTATTGAATATGTCAATATTTCTAGCAGTCCAAGTGTTCTTAATGGTAGAGCTAACTGTTGTGACAAGAAGCTTTTATACCTTACCACTCTGTGCAAAAAGCACAAAAATTATTATAAAGTATTCCATATGGGTCTCCATGAATATTTCAATACCTAATAGACACTAGATATACCCGTAATGCTTTTAGATTAATAAGTAGTGAATAGTTATATGCTGGATATTTTTTATATCTTATATGAATAGATGAGAAGATGAATCTATATATAGAAGTTCCCCCGTAATACTGTCATGGTTGGGAAATATTCTCTCCCATATTTTCTATAGTATTAGTGATACTATACAATGAATTAAATGGATAAGGAATTTGAGAATCCATATAGGATTATTGAATCTTTATTTACAAATAAACATTTAGAAGTGCCTAAAATTAAATTGTCATTCCTATTTTGGTACAATATTAATCTGTCCAAATATATGAATACATACCATTTAAATTCATTATAAATATGATAGGGAAAACTCTTGTCATGATTGGTCCAAATAGAAATAAATTCTTCTATCGATAGGTAATTGAATTAGGAGGTACAAACATTCATTCTTTAAGAACCTTTTCAAACTATTATGTGGACCAATATTTTATACTTTACTATCTATAGAGAAGAAATTTCAAGTTGTACATTAGAAAAATGAAGTAATACCATATAAAATACTATAAAGGTTATTTAAAGAAGTGTATGTAACAATTTAGAATTATCTCATGAAACATTAAAAAATTAATCTCAGGAGAATAATCATTAGATATTAATATATAATAGGTGAAATTTTTGATATCTTCATCAATAATGACCTTGGTATACATTAAGCTAGGCCCTCCCTTTCTCGGGTATTTAATGAACTCTTTCTACACAACCATGAAGAACATTCTATCATAAATAAATTAATTTAATATGAAATACATGATGACAAATTGATTTTTTTTAATAAGAAATTTGGTACACCATTAAAATTAGTAGGTGTATATAAATATGTATGTTATCAATGAAATGAACAAGAATAGTCTCCTTGATTTGGACATGTAATTTCCAATCAATATAGCATGCACATTAATAATGTTAGAGAATATTTCTTCAAAGTAGTTTCTTATGACTTTACTCTAGAAAACGTGGACACCAAGGTAATTAATTGGAAGTTCCCACCTCTGCAAAAGATTTATCCTATAATTCTTATTTTTTCTTCTCACTAATATTTGGTTTCGTAAATAATGTAGGATTTATTCCAGCTAATGGATTTTGCAGCCAATTTTCCATAGTGTCCAAAGGTGGCCTTTATAAAATATAATTATTTTTTTGGATTACTACCCTTGATGGAGGATATTAACAGTATAAAGAAGGGATAGGGGGTATATTACATGATAATAATTCATCCTCTTATATAAACTATGATTAGCCGTGTTATTAATTCATTTACTCAAATAATCCTCAACCATAGTAAGAAAATGTTAAAAAAGTGGTTCATCTTTCCTAACCACCCTAGAGATTTTATATAATACTCTGTGAAAATTATTAATAATGATAAAATGACTTTAACAATTGGTATTAGATCTATTCTTTTTAATAATACTATTTGAGAAAAAAATATTTTTTTCAACAATGATAAAGATCTATTTCACGACATCAAAAACCGTATATATATATATATATGTTTTTTTTGAGAAAATCACCCATTTTTCATTTCTATTCATCAAGTTGACACATTAAGTTGTAGTGAAAAGATATTCATGGATGCTGTTATAAGGGAAAACTAAAAATAGTATTTGGTGATTATGTCTGTAACTAGTTTCCCCAATCTAAACACCAAAAATTTTCTGATAATTTTATGAATGGTGATCCAAATCATAAATATTCTAAATTCCCTGATGCCATTGGAATTTTCCTTCAAATGAATAAGTAAAATAAAGTGACTGTTCAACCCATTTGGAATAGAATCATGGTCTAATAATTATCTAATAGAATTCCTCACCCCATTTTGAATAATTTCCAACTCAATCATAAAAAATTTATTTTTGAAACCATAATAACTAATTGCGCTATTAATATTAATTGTGAAAAGATCTCTTTTGACTACCTCTTCAAAAGGGTCCACATCGAGGTCTTAATTCATTTTATAGTTAGAAAATGGATAATGTTATCAATTATCATTTTGGATTTAATCATTACAATCATGAGAGTAAATATTTTTAATGTATCAAGGCACTACAATGGATATTCCATTTTAATATGTCATGAAACAACCATCAATATTGAGGGCCATAACTCTTACACTGATTCATTTTTCATTATTCATTCTACTGAAAAAATGTGTGTTATTATCTCTATTTTATAACTATCTAATATTTTAATGGTTTTTATTAATCTTATATTTTATGATCAATTTCTCACCCACAATTAGGATCGATTGAAAATCCATCCTTATAAAAGTATCTTGGGTCTAATGGGATATCTAGTAGTATGAAAGAATATTTTTAGTAGAATTTTTTCATCATAATGTTTAGAAAATAATTTAATACTTCAATTCATCAATATACCATTAGTGGTTTTCATTTTTTCAAGGAATTGGTGGATGGTTCCATGGGATCCCATTTTCCATCCCTTTTTGATAGTTTACCTATGACCTAGCGTGATTAGCCCTCCATTGCAGACTCTGTAGAGAAAGAGTGGTGACTTTTTTAGTTATTGGAAAACCTCAATTGTATTAGGTTTATTATCTATAAGAAACATAGAAATAGGGAATCCAAAAACACCAGTGGGTTTACATTCATAGCCAATATAAAAAAGGCCACTATTAGGATTTAGATCCTTCCTAAAATTCTGACTATATATATTCCAAGTGAAGTCACCTCCACCAATTGGGACCTCAATATGATGTAATTGATCAAAAAACATTCAGAACTCATGGGAGGAAATCTTGTTGACATTGGATTTAATATTTTATTCATTCCATAACTATTTTAAAATACCCTAGAAAAATACATTTTTGATTTATAATTCTAGATAAACTACCCAATTCCATATATAGCACTCTTAGGCTGATTTAAGAGTTTGAATAATATAAGAAATAAATTGTGATGTTAGAGCCCTATAATAGATGATAAACTGATATACATAGAGGTACCATATTGTAAGGGAGGAGTTTGACATTTCATTGTTTAAAGTCCCATAACTGGTCCTTACCACTATTATGAGAGTTTATTTATGAATAAACCATGTCCAAGGGATTCACAATAAATGGAATTCAACTAGTAAAACAACATCTATGACTAAACAATTTTAATTAGAAGGGTTATAGGTTATAATAATGTGACTATTTCTTGTAACCGTCGGGGAATTCACAATCCCACAATAGATCCCATATAGAATCTTCATTCGTTTTAGAGAATTTACTCATGTTTAAGGCCCCCTTATTGAGCCATATAGGTTGTATAAATATTTTTAACATTACCTATTTTATTTCACACCATGGGGGTTTAATTCCTCATGTCCTTATCAATTCCATCATATGGAACATTTTTAACAAGATTCAGGTTAGCAAGTTGTGTGTCCCCATATTCATCAGCATAAAAACCCATTTAAGATAGTGAATTTATTAGTGGAATGGAAAATTTCAGTTAGGTCATCCTCATATATCTTTCTCCTTGAAACTATAAAAAATACACTTGTATATAATGATTTTATAGAAACAAGAGGTGTCATATCATTCATTCTGAGTACAAAAAACCATGGTACATTGTTCATTCAAAGGAAGATCACCCTAAAATCCCTTATATATGCACCAAAAGGATTCGTCATAAGGGAAAATGAGCCAAAAACAATTCTTGTGTTGTGGGTAACATTAACAGGTTCTAGTGTAAACATGTGTGTAACCACTAGTCCCAATATAAGAACCCCTTTAATGATCTCATCATGTGTAGTCATGTGTTTTATCAAGAGGTATCACATCAATACAATAGGTGTCAGAAACCATGTAAAGGTAGTGTGGAACCCCATAAAGGTCAAGAATTGTCATGGAGAAATCCACTTATGTTCTTCCCTATATACCCTCAATAGATGTGATCCCATGATCTAAGGATCTAGTATCCATTTCAAAGTAGTTTGAAGCCAGATTAGACTCCAATTTATGCATGGATATAGCCCTCTGTGTTAGACAGAGGCCCCTGCATATTATTCTCATGTAGGACCAGTAAATAGAGATTTGATGGAGGGGTGTAGTCATGATTGGTTTTTATATCATTCAAAACCACTAAAATCACAATTAGATAAACTATTTCATTATCCAGCATATTAATCACAAAATAAAGGGGTTAAACATCTCGTTTGACATCCTTCAGATGAATAATGGTTTGTATAAAATAGTCATCCATTGGGCTACACCCCCATGACCATCCCCATTATCAAGACCCTTATCTCTAGATCTGTTATTAGATTCCATAGAATCTGAATTAGCATGAGGAAACATAGGGATGATCATATGATAGTTGATTGTATATTTTACTAGTTATTGAATGTTATTTATTGTGTTTATACTAATTATAAGAAATTGGTACCCTCTATGATCAATAGAGTAACTTGTGGGAATATAATAATTTAGTGAAATTGGATAACATGTTAGGAATTACTATAGTTTGGTGGGACCACATACACATGTATGATTATATGATTTAATAATTACTTTAAATAATGTATATATTTCACTATTCTTCCATTATTATTTTAAATCATTTATATTCAAAAGAGAAAATGTATTAGTGTTATCTCGTGCATGTAGAACATAATTTCTAAAATACATAGTCCTTTTATTCTACTTTTTATATTTTAATTAATCTTCTATTGGGGTTTCTCTTAAATATTATAGAGATTTTACTAAAATGGTGATTTTGGGAGGGGTGTTTTCATCATATGTTATTATAAACAAAAATTCATTAGGTACATTAATCTCAAGGTAGTTTCATATATTTTTATATTATATTATGTTTTCAAAATGGTTAATCTTATGCTTATAGGTTGAGAGGTTTCTTCTATTAAGTGGCATGAAATCTTGGTTCAAGGCATAGTAACTCACACTCGGTATGAAACTTGTATAACTTCAATATATTTTCTAGAAATTATTTTGATTCATTATGATATTCCAATTATTTATTGTCATGATATTTTATAAAGGCATATTCTGATACAATTATTTTATGGGGCATATGTTTCATCAAGAGAATATAGATAGAGTATAATCCTATTCAGTATGACTTGTAAATTTAGTTGAGGGGGGTGAAACTCAATAATATATAGAAAAATTATATTGTAAAAAACTGCAGCCAAATGAACCTATGTTGTTAAATGTGTTTTTATAATAGAATTTTTCATACACATTTATGTAGGATAATGACATAGTAGAGATAATGAATTATTGAGAAGACAAGTATGAGAATGATAATGAAAAAAAAATCAATATGTAAAGGTTATTCTGTATATGATAATTAGAAGAGAGATGCATAATTGATCATATAAATTTCATTAATATGATTAGAGGTAGATTGAATCTTCCATTGTCTAAAATTATAATGGTTATGTGGATAGTTTTGTTTTCATCATCTCTTTAGTTCTATGGGGACATGATGGTGATATCTTTAATAAATTACAACTATAACACTAAAAAGGGGTATTAGTAAGTTAATTTATTCTAAATTAATTTCATATATAAAGTAATGTATAATAACATTCAAATTAAATTACGGAATATGGAAGGTATATATGAGACAACTTATCTATAGTCATGTCAATGAAAATTTGTTGATTATTCCATCTAAATGTTTGTGGTAATTCGATTGGACTTGGACCTACATGCATTCACTATAGGGGGATGGAAATATCAATAAGGACTGGAAGAACTATAGTATGATCTATCTATGGGAATCTTTTGGAAGTTTTAGCTCAAATATTTATACTAAAGATAGTATCATTTTACTTTTTTGTCAACACATTCTTGTAAAATCCTTGGTCATTGATTTGAGAGAATCATTTTAACATATAATTGAGAATAGATGAATCATGAATTCTGTATCTAGGTGATTTTTTTAATTTCACATAGTGGATGATGAAGAACTATAAATAATGATGAAGGGATATGTTAGCATTTAGAAGACAAATGGATGTTTTTTGATGTTCAAAAAAAGATTTACATATATCATGTCTATGTAAAATCCATATGTTTATTAGTTTGTTGAATGAATTATCTTTTTTAAAATTTTCTCACAAATAGTGTGTCGAAAATGATTTGGTGTTAAATGGAAATTCCATGAGGTGTAATATTATAAAACCAAATAATATGATATGTTAAAACAATTTTTGAAGTAACAGGTTCCAAAATTATATAGTTGTGGAATTTTCGATATAAATAGTTCAATGAAAATAAAATGAGTTTTTTTTTTGAAAGGGTGTAATTAATATTGATCACAATTAAATTGGAAGTCATGGGTGTTTATTGTAGGAATATTGAGAATGATTTTATTTAACTTTAATGGATTAAATACATGACTGTGGAAGTTAGAAAAAGTTAAAAAATTCTTTTTTTCAGGCCTAATATAATACACTCTCATGGTGTTTCACAATACTATGTAGATTATATTAATAATTAAATAAGAAAAGTAATATTTACTTCCTAAAAAATGGTATTTGAGTGTTTTTCAATGGAAGGACATGGTGTAAATGGAAACATATAAAAAATTTAAATCCATAATGTATGAATACAGTCCAAAGTTTAGATGATAATATGTTTAGAAATCATTCCAAAATAATTCAATTATAGAGGAAAATACTATACCTGGGACATTAGACTAGAACGGTGTGGTTGAGTGAATAAATTAGACAACTAAAAAGGTGTTATGCCTGAGGTAACATATCATCTTTTCAAACACAATTTGGGTGGAAGTGGTAAAAATTGAAATTTAATTAGACAATATAAATCCATAAACACTAATGTGGAATGATATTATATTGTTTTTATGGTCTATAATACGATTGGAAGCCACACTCCTAAATGATATAGGAATTCTTGCCTATGATCAAGTGGATTTAAAATAATGGAATAATCTTAATGATAAATTGCATTCTTCTTTATTTATTGGTAATTTTTATTAAAATATTTTATTTCAGATTTGATATTATGAAAATTTTTATTTTATAGAAATTAAAATATTTTATTCAATGACAATGTCTTATGAAAATACTAAAACATTGTGGAAAGGGAAGTTCTTAAGAAATAATCAACTCACCATATACAAGATTATCTGAATTAATATTATAGAAGGGAGATAGTTATAAATATTTTACAACACAATAAAAATCCCCAATATAGGATATAATAATATATACTAATGATCTATAATATAGTTAAATCATGGATTGAGTGCTAAAATTTAAACCACTGAAAGTTGTAGGATCAAAAAGTTAATATTTGTAATACCATATAATTTTCTGAATTATTTTTAAAAAAATATTTAAAAATATTATATATTTTTATATACTAAAAAAGTAGATATATCTTTTGTTATAAAAAACAGCATTTTATCTTTAATTATATGCAATAAGGAGTTTCTTCTATATATAGTGTTACATGAAAGACTATGTTTTACCGAATGATAGTTTACTATTTTCATTTTTATTTAATATCTCACATAACCATTGGAATTGTGTATATGAACTGGAAAAAATTACATACGATAATATAGTGTTTACCAAAATTTATTAATTATAAGTTTAATATAAATTAATAAAAAATCATTAAAAACGAATTTTAAAAAAACATTAAATTTTCTAAAAGAATGGTTTAGTTTTCATTTGGAACATAATTTAAAACTAATTTATAAAACATTTAAAATAATTATTTGAAAAAATAAACTTAATTTTTTAAATAACAATATAAATATAATATCATAGTTAATTATTTTCTATTTTTCTAAAATTCTTTATTTTCTAATTAATAGTAAAAAAATACTAGTTTTTGAAAATTACAGTTTCAATTAAATATTTGTAATGATAAGATATAAATATATTTTGTTGGAAAGTAAAATAATTTAAATTTTATGTCAATTAATACAATTTAGTTCATTGGAATCAATTTTATATTGATATTTTTTATAAAAATAATTCAAATATTTCAAATATTTTCTCTTTAAAAACCCACATTCTCATCACTTCTATGAGTTTAATGTTTTAAATTAAAATTATCTACTCTGATGAATTTAATTCAAAAAAATAAATTCCATATTTCAAACAATAATAATTTCTAATTTCTAATAATTGTGACATATTGTTTACTGAAATAAATAATGAAAACAATAAAAATTAAATACCATAATAATGTGTGTATGATTGAATCTTCTCAAATATTATAAGTGCGTCTCTCACCTCACTTATAATGTCCACCCCTATCCTCTATTATTTACACCATAAAATTTTTTTGGTTTAGCTAGGACCAACCAAAATCACATAACATCATGTATTATATCATCCTAGAAGCCGTAATTTGGTTATAAATATGAATAGTGAAGGATTTTAGGGCAATCATAAGGAGGATACCTGAATATGAGGTAACATACATCAATGAGAATTTTTGACATATTTCTTCCCCCACCAAAATATATTATTAATATAAAGTTATTATATAATATAATCAGTATAATACATATAATTAGATGTTTTTATGTTAATTTTCGGACATATAACCATCTCCGAAGCCATCAAAGGGTTTGAGAAAACATCAATCATATATAAAGAGGAATACCATATCATGAATCAATGTCATTAATTTTTCTAATAACTCATCTAAAGGATGAAAAAATAATGGAATTATTTTTTATATTTGATAGTTATGATATTTCCTTAATCTATTTTTTATATCCCACAAACCTTCATGATTTCCATTTTTTGAATAGGAGAATGTTGCTCGTGTGTACGGCGGACTACCGCCTCGTAATGTTATATGATTATTTCATACATTAAATGGAAGGTATTAAATATGGGTTTACTAAATATAAGTGATATATATTTCTTGAATATGATTAATTAATTTTAATATATCATTTATCTTTCAAAATTTAATTATAACATTAAAATTTAAATGTTGTTAATGTGTACATACGACATACCATCTCTGTGAACAATGTATTTCATTTTCCATCCATATCTATTATGGATTATTCTTCATAAATATATAGTGAATATATAGATTATATTTACATTATGGTTAAAATTAGATAGATTTATTAACTATTGATCGATTTATCAGACCAAAAATGATAAATCAAAACATATACTGAAACAAAGTGATTATTACTCGAAATGTGATTTTAACATGAATTTCCTATTAAATTGGTAATAAGAGGAAATCAGTAAATCCTATATGTATTGATATATTTATTTATGTCTTGGTAATATATTTATAATAAATATATATTTATTATACAGGATGTTTGAATGATTAGTAAGGAAGTCGAGAATCACGGTAAGGGATTTACGTGTCACTTTTTTACTTCTATGAGACACATGTCATATTGGCTACCTGTTTGATATATATAGTGTATTTACTACCCAAAAATTTATTTTATTTTTATTATCCAAAAAATTATTGGGATTTACATAATTATTTTATGGTCCCTCTTTCTTGGGTTTAATGGATCTCATGTTAGCAATGTTGCTTGGTATTTTTTAATTAATATTCCATCATTGATATGTAATTGTGTTATGAACCTATATTCTTTTACAAGGTGTATATACATGATATTTTCATTTAATATAACTATTTTACAACTATTTGGTATATAAAATAATAAAGGTAATGTTTCTAATAAAATCCAACGTAATTTCTCTCTTCATTCAAAAATCTATTTTCTTCAAAAGACCTGTTTTTCAAAAAAATAGAAATTGTTTTATTATTCTCTATTAAATTTTTTGAAATAAATTTCAACCCATTATTTACTTTTCTACAAAAATAATTGAATGAATACTCATGTCTTTTTTCATACAATTTGTTTTGTATTTTACCGAAAATTTCAATGGAATCATCATTTTTACATGTACAACAGGAATGTAATTTTCCAAAAATCATGATCAATAATTTGTATGATGATTCATTAATAATTTTTCAACTATATCATCAAAAAAATATGTTCATTGTTTTTATGTTTTCAATAGTTTTTTTCAAATAAGAAAGTATATTTTCCATTGAAAATATTTAAATGATCGATAAAAGACATTTTTCATCTATATTGAAACTCATTGATGTAATGTATGATTTAATAGATATATGATCTAAGGAAAAAATTAATATTCCTTCTCTAAATGATTTGTTTTTATGATGGATTGATGTTTATGGAACCTAATTCTCCTCCACGGGTTATACCATGGTAAAATGCTAATGAAACACACTTCTTTTTCATAGGTTATTCTATGATGAAGTTACCAAATGATAATGAAACATTTTTAAATTATATAGGTTATAAAATGATCAAATGTTTATTAAAACCATTTCATTACATATGTTGTGATTTGATGAATGTTTTATGATTTGTTTAATCAAATAAATATGAATTTTAATATGATAAGGATGGTACCAATAACTTCCTTAAATGAATGGGTAATACTTCATATCTCATTAGACAAAAATATGTAACATGTCGAAGAGCTTGACCCACATAGTAAAAAATGTGTGTCCAAATACACTATGAAAAATAGTTTTGTCCAGAGTCACTATGGTTAATAGGTGTGTCTCAATCCACTATGGTAAACTAGTGTGTCTTGATCCACATTGGGAAATATGTGACAAGTCCTTATCCACTATGTTCAGTGTCTCGGTAGCTGACCATGGAGGATGAAATGGTTTTATATATTAATAATAGTGAAAAATATTATGACATGAGTTTATAGTTTAGGATTTATTTCTGCTAATTTATCCCCATTATGGACAATGTTTCACGAATGAAAATGTTTTATTCCCTGACTCATGTTTATGATCAATGACATGTTGAGTAGGACTTTATAAGTTATTTTAATAATAATTCACCCATATTATTATCTTATGATTTAGTATGATCATATATTTATATATTTTATGTTTATATTGAAAAGGAATATGGTCTCACCCTTTATTATGTTTCCCATCTCTATGTTATGAAGAATGGTTTTATATAGGATATGACTATGAAGAATACTAATTAGGAAGATATTTTTGGGAAACATTGCATATCTTTCACCATATTATAATATTGTGTTTTGTGATTCGAAAAGGTACTAAAGTGTTTTGGTTTTCAGGTGGGTGTTTGTGTAGTGTAATGAATATTTTTTTAAATATATGTAATATACTTTTATTAGAGGCATGGTCATATAAATTTGGTATTAGTGTAAAGGATTAGTTATCCATTATAAATTAGAATGATAAAAAATTGTGAAATAACTATGGATATATATAACAATATTTCTTGGAATATGTTTACAGATAACACTAAGGAAAGTTGAAAGTGTACAAAAATATCCTTGAATATTGTTAAATGATAGAGAGAGTAGTTTCTTACAAATTAAATCACTTCATAGAAACTAAAATTGTATGTGGCTCTTGCGTAGAGGTACCTAGGGATCAAAACTCCAAAAAGGGCACACTGAGATGTACTCAATCATCACCTAGTGCATGAAAACTGGACATACTACAGAAATTAATTGGCACGCCTGGGGTATATGATTTAGAAATCCAAAATCACTCTATGTATCCTCTTAATGGATTAAAATAAATTCAGAATATTACTAACTTATGATAAACCTAAGTTGTTATATATTAATAAAATTAATGATTTAGACACCCTATAAGTAATTTTTCATGATTTTTTCCCCATATGATTAGTATTTATCACATTATATACATTGGTTTTAGTCAATGGATGAAACCTGAAGGAACCATTTTAATTCTGAATGTAATGGAAAATGAAACAATTTTTTCGCGAGAGCGACTAAATGATATGGGAGCTAGAATGCTAAAAGTTTTAGATATAGTAAAAAATATTTATGAAGCTATGAATCATTTTGAACTTCCAAAGTAAAAAACACAATGTTGAGTATTTCATGAGGAAAAAACTCCATTATTTTAATGTTTCCATTTATCTAAAAGTTATTGATATAATGATTAGTACCATTGAGAATATATTTTTTATTCCTCATGGTTCATAAGAATATAAATGAGATTTTTCATATTTATCATTTTGAAGTTG
Organism: Viscum album; assembly: GCA_963277665.1. NCBI lineage: Eukaryota > Viridiplantae > Streptophyta > Magnoliopsida > Santalales > Viscaceae > Viscum > Viscum album. Next base: position 429,324,228 of record OY728123.1, on the reverse strand, counting down.
AATAATATTAGTGGTGGAATCATATTTAGAAAATGAGGGAATAATAATAAATTTAATCTATGGAATGGATGTAGTTTAAAGGGATACCTTTTAGTTAGTACATCCCTCATATTATATGAAAAAAGATCGTGAATGAATTCATTGAGCATGATAAAAATGAAAATGAATCTATTGGTACCTATGGAGATAATTTTATAGGACATTCAACATACACTTATAGATTAATCATTATCCATGAAGGGAAAATTAAATGATCATTTGGTTCCTTGAAATGAATTCTCCAAAAGGCCTTATCTATAAGAGACTATTGTAGCTATTAAATTTTAATTTTATGATAATTCAATTTATAAATTAAAATTTCAATTTCCAACCATTCCAATGGGTTTGATAAGAAATGTATGATTGAGTGTCAAGAAAATGAAATTGGTCAAATGAAATTTAGGGTTTCCATATGCCATAAATGTGTGAAAAATAATCAAGATAATTTCTTGAATAGAACTGGGAGGTTCATTAAATATGGGAAACAAAGAACCTAATGTTTGTGAGTATTGAAATGTAATTAATGGGATGATTAATTCAATAATCGATAATTTTACTCTAACTTATGAACCACCCATACTCCAGTGCTTCAAATATATGGTGTTTATTCATAATTTGAGATTTGTTTTTGATTTTTGTGAAAATTTGCATGATAAGACAGAAAAACTATAATTTCAAATTATTAAGGTAAAGGTTATTCAATCACAATATATGATTCTAATCATAATAATTATATAATAGATAACCTCCCCTCCATGGTTTGTAATTTAATTTTTGTTTTTCTATGAATGAGCCCTTTGAAAATTGTATTGTTCAACCTTTAGTGAAGTTTCATGTGATTATCTCCCTCTACAAGAATTATGGGACAAAAAAATAACTTATGATATTTTATTGGTAAAATTATTAAACCAATATTACAATAGATTTTTTTATGTATGATAAGATATTTTATAAGGAATAAAGGGTGAAGTAATCTTTGGGAGTGTATATGTCTCCATATAATATTAACAAAAGAGTTAAAGATACCAACATTAATTTATGAGTTTAAAGTTTATCATAATTCATTGAAACCAATTTGTGAGGTTTTTATAATATGAGATATTATCAATATTAAGGATATTTTATGACACAATTATTGAAATTCAGCACTTTTTTTTGATTTTGTTTTACGGAAAAAGATATATAAGTAGGGATGGATTTAAAGATTTTGAAAAAATGATTAATGGATTTAGTAACTATTACGGTTTATCATATATTTTATTTTGAGGTAATTATTGGTTTTATTTTATTGCCATATGATGTCAGCACACATCGTTTCTCTCATAAAAAAATTATATTTGGATCCTCTGGCCAAAATATACATTATGGGAGTGGTATGTTTTCATGGGGTAACACATTTAATTATATACTTTTAGGACATGAGGCTTACCTTAACGTTTTGGAGAGATATTCATCAATATCTTGATACATAGTTTATGTTTAACACTATGTAGCATCCTATGATTGATTATAAGGCCCTAGCCTTAAATGTTACATAATCTTGAGTGAAGTTAATAATTTTACATTAATCCACTTGACGATCCTTTCAAGATTATAGATTTAGATAATTAGTACATAATCCATACATATCTACTTGATTATTAAAAACTCGACACTTTTACTCACTATCCAATTTTTTCATAAAACAAAAAAAAATTAAAAAATAAACATGGATTATTTCATGTTTAAACAACATGAATTTTCCTTGATCCCATATTCAACTATATTCTTCTTTATATCATGTTAAAAACATTTCAAAATGTGGTATGTGCATAAAAACCTCAGTAAGGGATACAAAAAGAAGTAAAACAATTATCCATGTGAAGACATGTAAACCATGAATAATTTATCACAAAGTAATAATCTTCACTATTAAGAAGTATTAAATATACGTCACTAAATAAAAGCTTAGTGTTTCCATTTTAGTAGAAACAAATTACCATAAAGGCAATAAAAATAAACATATAACATATAAATTTAACTTGGGACATAAACATTTTTCAATGGAATCACTCTATGGTCGACTTCCACACATTTCACAAAATGGAGTAGTCATATGACCAACTTCCATACCTATTTTATTGGATGTTATAACATAAACAACCGTAATTGGTTTATCCTGGAACTACCCTTATTGGGATTATCATGTAACCAGTCATATTTATTTTATCACAAAAATAACCCGTCTAATGTTCAAGTACCATAATATAATCATAAGGCATAAAAAATCATAACGGAAAAGTAACATTTCCACATTGCATTCGTAAGAGATCATTTTTAGATATTGACATAATAAATAATTTATCAAAACAATTTTCAATACCAAAATACATGAAAAGGGTATATGATATTTATTTTTCATTAAAAAACATTAGGTCTTGTAGAGAAATCCAAAAATCCAATAATGGTCATGGTGGCAGGGAAGTCATTGTCACTACATACATAAAAAACATTCATTTTGAAATTTATTGAAATAATTCACACAAAAATATTATCTTTTTAAAACCATTGAATTAAATTAAAATCTAAAGGGTTTTTTATACACTATATAAAATAAAGTGGTGCATATTATCAAAATATTCCTCAATGAATAGAGATTGAGATGAAGTCCCTTACCTTGAGTCCGAATCATCAACAACAATCGTTATGTACTTGAGTAGTAAACTTTAGTTAATTTATAATTTCTTGAGAACCTATTTCATGTTTATTATTCTTTTAATATCATTTAACACTATGTTATAAAAATTATATAATTACTAAATTTCATATCAGACGTTTTCTCGATATATGGTACATGAGTTGAAAATGAACTTTTCTTTATGTAAATTGTGTATGTAGTAAAATTTCCATCCTCTCAAGAATATTATTCATGATTAAAATAACATATATATTCATTTTATATAAATATTTATAACATACATAATTTTTGGATATTAGAAATGAATTGCACTATTCGAGGAGATGGCTGGTCTTAAGTACGCATGAATGCTAATTTCATTTCCTTTTAATATTAGACAAATAATAGTATAATGATGAAAATTTATATTATAATAATACTATTAAATTAATTTCACTTATGTCTCATAGGTTTCAAGAACCATCCATTATGTATTCCATGTATTGCGTGAACGAGTCACGTTGCTTTGAGGAGGTGATAGTCCACACTTCCTCAAACGAAATTATCATATTTACACAACATGGAATGCATAAAGTTATGTTCTAAATAAAAATTATAGAATCATATATAAAATATAAATATCATATATATCATATATAATTATAGTTCTATGATAATGTCCATCATGAAATGTGGTAGGAGAAAATTGAACATTCATCGTTTTGTGAGGCTGTAGTTCGTCATACACAGAAACACTATGTTATATAACCCTTATATGGATGTGCGTGTAAGTATATATCAAACCCAAAGAAAAAAAATCCTATTATATTGAGGATACCTGTTTTAATATAAAATATTGGAATAAATATAGGTTTGGGGTTGAAGAGGGAAAAAATGAAAGGAGTTTTAGAGAAATGTTACCTCTAAATAGGGTAACTTCTTTTAATTTGTGACAATATGCTTATTTGTGTTTACTTATGCTCAATAAAATGCTTCTTGGAGTATGGGATGTGTGAACTTATTTGTGCAAAATTTTTTTGAGCAAGTGTATTGAGAGGTTTGAGTGTGTGGGTGGAGGTGGTGGCCTTTAATAAGACGGAGGTGCGAAATTTAGGAATGTCTTGAAATATTATTTTATTATAAATTTATTTTAGATTTATAATAGTTACAAAGGGTTATATTTTGGGGATAAAATGGGGTTGGGTCGAAATACTCTCAACCAATAGGTTTTATACAAGGTTAGGTCCAAAATCTAACCTTATATTTTGACTTTAACAATTAGATAAATAAATTTACTCTTACCATGTCTTCATGTATTTTTTCACTCACATGGTTAATATAGTTACTTAGTAATTCCAAAATAACCCTATGTGGATAATTTTTAACATTTGTAACATTATTTATATCGTTTGGCCTAATTTATGTAATTTTTTTTCTCTATTTAGTAATGTATTTTTTATGTCAAAACAACTTGATTAATTCGAAAAAACTACATTAACTCAAAGATAACAATTCGTAATCATCAATAAAATATATTGATGGAATCAATATTTTAAAATTTTATTATGTTTAAAATTTATAGTATAATTTATAAGAATCTTTCATTAATAAGATAACCATTTCATATTCCTTGTGTCATAAAAATATTTTTTTTTAATATCTAAAAATTATAAATAAAATATCATGATGTAGAAAATATTTTTATAATTATAATTACAATTTAAAATCAGAGAGGTCCTTTATAAAACCCCACCTAAAATCATTTTAGTAAAATGATACATTTTTATGTTATATTTCGATTTACTTACTTCAAATTAATTATTATAACATGTCATTATCGCACCCAACTGGGTCCACGTGTTCGTAAAATTAACCCAAGGATATTAATGGTCGTCCATATCACAAAAAATAAAATAAATAAATGTGTTAGGGTAGTTTTCTGTTTTTATAATATTATTTTTTACCATTTTTTACCTAATTTACACTTTAACAGTGGTAAATAATAATAACTACTAAATTTATTGTCCATAATGTCAAAAAATAAAAGCTACATATTTAAAAAAATTAGATATTTTGATTCCAATTATGGAATCTATTTTTTCAAATTTAATTCACCAAATGTTTAGTGGATAATTTAAAATTAATATCCCTTCTCAAAACCATTGAGTGGGTTTTTAAGAAGTAAAAACTATCAAAATATTGACATGTACGTATTCTAATTTAAATTCCAAATTACTTCTAATGAAAAAAATTTGATTCGATGATAAAAAAAATCCAATTACACATTTAAATAAACTAAAAACATAATCTATCCAAATAATTAAATGAAATGAAAAGGCAGTTTGAAATTAAAATGCAATATTTTACCATATTCATTAAAATATTATTTTTTCTGAAAAAATACAAAAATTTCTACCAATATAAATTTTGTTGTCCAACATCTAAATAAGATGTTTATTTTTTCAAATAGAACTTATAAAAGTGGAAAAACTCCATTAAAAATGGATCCCCATCAAAAGGTGGTAAACGACCTTTTAAAAAATATTATTATTATTATTTTATTAAAATTTAATTCATTATATTTTGAAATTATAAAATTTATTTAATAAATGCATAAATATATTAAAAACATGTGTAATAATATTTTAGTAAGTTCAGTTCATTCCCCCCAATACAACAGCTAGGTGTTAACTAGCATTGAAAATAATAATAATATTCTTGTATTAATTTTCGTTATAACAGAATGTTGTATGCAATGAGTGATTTTGTAAAAACCCATTATTACATGTTGAGTAAGCTATCAGAAAATGTGTCCCCATTAACGTAAAATTAATATCTTATTCAAAAATATTAATAGATATGAAAAAAAATTATTCTATAAATACCTAGGATGTTACATCCTTCTCCCATTTTAGAAATTGCATCCCTACAAATTTATTTACATATCAAATTTTCTTGGGTATTTATCCCCCATAGCATTTTCATATTCCTACATCACCTCTTCAACCATTAGATTTCTTCACAATACCATTAACTGATTAATTACTTTATTCTACAACACGATCTCTCTGTGGTCAAGAATATATAATGGTTGTTCCTCATAAGAAATATTCTCTTCCAACTAAACAATGACTGGACTCAAAACATGAGATGGATCTGACATATAATTTCTCACCATTGAAACATGAAAAAAATTATATACCAAGGGTAAACATGGAGGTAATTCCATCTTGTAGGAAACTTATCCAACATTCTCTAGGGTTTCATAGGGTCCAACGAATAGCAGACTCAGCTTTCCCTTATTAACAGAAAACATCACACTTTTCCATGGAGAAAATTTTAGCAAGGCATGATCACCTTGCTTAAAAAATGATCTTAGCTCTTATTATATGCATAAATTTTCTGCCTCCTCTGGGCTGATCTCATGTGCCTATGAATCAACTGAACTTTTTCTGTAATTTCCTTTACCAATTATTGTCCCATCATCTTCCTTTAACATATATCATCCCAAAATCTAGATTTCAACACTGCTTTCCATATAATTCATCAAATGGTTCTATATGTATACTGGAATGAAAATAGTTATCATAAGAAAAATAATACAAAGACATATGTTGATCCCAACATAATTGGTAATACATTGAACAAGCACATAGAATATCATCCAATGTCTGAGTTTTTTGTCATGACTGCCCATCTAATTGAGATGAAAAACTATACAGAAATTTAATTCAGTTCCCAACGAATTCTAAAGGCCTTTCCAAAAGTTATAATTGAACCTAGGAACACGATCAAATATAATGGAGAGGTTAAACCCATGTAACCTCACTATATCATTAAGATAAAACTCAGAATGTTGATCTTGAGACAATGTATGTCTAATAGGAATAAAATGGGAAGATATAGTCAATCTATCAACAATAACCCAAATTTCATTTTTACCTTAAGAACCCTTTGGTAATCCCACTATAAAATCCATGGATATATTTTACCATTTGAGCCCTAGTAATACCAAAGGATGAAGAATAAAATTTGGTAAATTCAACTCTACATTAACATTTTGACATGTCAAACACATCATAATAATGACACTAATATCTATTTTCATTCTATATGACATGTAATATTCTCGAAGATCTATGTACATCTTAGTATTACCAGGATGAATTGAAAATAGAGATCTGTGAACTTCAAATAACAACTCTTTCTTCAAATAGGAATCACAGTGCCCACAAAATCTCTTTCCAAACATTAAAACACAATGAGTTAATGTTTCATTACTATTTATACTCAAAGCATCTTCCACATTATTTTCATTTACGTGATGGAAATGAATTGTGAAATAATAACACCCGATTAATTACATCCATATCCTCTGTCTCATGTTTAATTATTTAAGGGTGTATATATAAATAAAACTATTTTGTTCAGTATATATTTCACACTTTATGCCATACAGATGATGCCTCAAAATATTTAATGAAAAAACAATAGCAGGTACTTCAAAATTGTGGGTAGGGTAATTAAACTCATGAGGTTTCAACTGATGTAATGAAGAAGCAATTACTGAATCATTATTCATTAGAAGAAAACCATGTTCTTTTTTTGAAGAATTACTATAGATAACAAACTCACCTTTCCTAGATGGAAAGGCCAAAATTGGAACATTTACCAATCTTCTTTTCAGTTCTAGAAAACAATCACCACATTCTTTTGTGTAGATGAACTTAACTCCCATATGTGTTATCTTAGTTAGTGGGCTAAATAACAGAGAAATGTTTTCAAAAAAACATTTTTAATAACCAACTAATCCCTGAAATCTAAAAATCTATGTGACATTGGGTGGTATTTTCCACTCTTTAATAGCTATTTTTTTAGAAGGGTCAGCAGTTATGAAATCTATAAACGTAATGTGTCCATGGAATGAAATTTTTTTCAACCTAAAACCACACTTAAAAATAATTATAAATAGTTTCTTCTCATGTAGGATTTTCAAAATAATCCTTATGTTACTTTCATTTTCCTCCTGCCTTTTCAAATATAAAAAATATCACCTATAAACACAACCACTAATTCATCCAAAAAACTGATTAAAGGATACATTCTTGATACTCATAAATAACTAAGGTGCATTAGATAACCCAAATTTAATAACTAAAAACTCATATTTCCAATATCTCATTCAGAAAGTTGTGTTTGGAATATCATTCTCCTTCACCTTTAGCTGGTTGTACTCAGAACTCGAATCAATCATCAAAAAATATTGAGTTCCCTGGATCTGATGAAAAAAATAATTGATATGAGGCAATAGATACAAGTTCTTAGTAGTGAAGTTATTCAAGGATATGGAATCAATACATTGTCTCATAGAAGAATCTTTACTTTTCACTAATAAAACTGGGTCACCCCATGGAGAGGTTCTTGGTCGAATGAATCCTTTATCATGTAATTTTTGAAACTATCTTTTCAATTCCATCAGTTCTATTTGAGATATTTCATAAGTGGGTTTATAAATAGTATTAGAACTATGAACTAAGTTGATATTAAATTTGACCTCCCAATCAGGAACAATAGTAGGAAATTCATCTGAAAAAACGTCTCTAAATACTTTCATTACTGGAATGTCACTAATCAAAGTTGTTTCTTTTTATTCAACAACATGATAGTGAAAACATGAAATTCCATCGTTAATCAATCATTCATCTTCTTGGTATGTTATCAAAGATTTTAAATCACTGAATAAAACTTTCTTGTTTTTATAATCTATTCTAGTATGATAAACTGAAATCCATTCCATACCCAAAATGATATCAAATTCTACTATGGTAAGAGAAACAAGATTTGAAGGAAAGACTATCCCACTAATGATAATAGGAACATTCCTATAAATTTCAGTTTCTTTATCACCTCTACTAAGATTCTTTCCTAAAAGGTCTATACACATTCATGAGTTATTATATCAAATTTACATGCAAAGCTCTCATAAATGAAAGAATGTGAGGATCCAAAATGAAATATAGTATTTGATGATTCTAAAAATACATAAAAAATAAATGTCACCACTTCATTTGACGTTCCCACATTAACTGTGTTATTTGAAATTGGATTTTTCATGCCCTTCTTATTTTGATTTTTCCTGTATTCTCCCTGAGAAATCAACTTCGGAAACAAATTTCAATAATTTCCTATGTCATTAAAACGAAAACGTCATACCAGTAGATTTTCATTTCCAACCTAATTATCTCTTTTACATTTATGATAAATATGACTAGTGATACTACATCAGAAGAAAATCTTGGACATTGAGAGGCATTCTTGAGGATGCTTTTTACCACACAACTCGCAAGTTGTAAATTATGTTTTCTTACAACCAAGCTTTTTGATAAATTATTTCCCATTTCTTCTCAACTGTATATCTTCTTTTTCTTTCTCTCATGGAACACATGATCATCATAATACATCATTTAAACCTTCTCATCACATTGATCAAGTTTATCATAGCTTTTGAACTCATGATAAGCTAAATCCTTTTGATATTTTATCTCGAATATTAAGTAAAACTAATTTATCTTAAAATTAATATCTCGGATAAAATTTGGGATGTATCTTGATAGATAGGGGAAATTTTCAAACATGCACCATGATATTGTTGAAAAATGTATTAAATGGTTATATATAATAATAAGTTCATTTAGAGAAACTCGTATCATTGATTCTTATAGAATGTGTTTTATGATAGATGTTTCGACATTCTACACAAGCATGTGGATGACATGCATATAGGAAGATTATTTATTTTTCTTATTAAGAAGGTATATATTGATTTTTCTTGTATATCTGATTTAAAAAATCTCTGGGAGGTAATCAATTTTGGGAATGAGGATTGAGTTGGAAAGAAAAGTTGAATGTTTAGTGTTTTTGTAGAATGTATAATTCAAGAATATAATAGAATGTTTTAAAATACATAGATGTAATCTGTTGTTAACTCCATTGTTAAAACTCCACAAATTTTCCAAGGAGTATATAATGAAAATAAATTATTTTTTAAATTACGTGGTGAATGTTTATGTTTAACTAGTGGTAGGAATCATAAAATTCACCTTAGATTATAATCATGTAAAATGCATTTATAATTGAATTTAACACCCATTTCATGTCAAATCCTAGAAAATAACACTGGTAGGCCGTGAAATGAATCATATACTATCTTAACATATCAAAGGTTACATCCATGTATTTAGGTATAGATTATCCATTTCATTGATATATATATATATATATATATATATATATATATTTTGAATGATATTTAGAAAGTTGAATATATAATAGGTTATAGGTTCATACTCAGATTAATGGATGTTAGTTGAATGTCATGTTTATAGTTGGTAGTCTCTCTATCCAAAATAAGATAAGAATAGATAGGAATGTTTTATGTTAAAAAACAAATATTGTTAAATTTTGTGTTAAATAATCTCATAAAAATTTAGATATATGGGTTACAAAAATATGAACGTCATAGTAAAATAAATATTTTTAAGAATTATATTTTTCATGCTTGGATAATACATATCGACAAGAAATTTATTTCTTCAGGAAGATGCTAAAATCATGAGTGTAGAGTGGTGGTACCAAATAAGAATAAAAAATCAATTATAAATATTCACCAAGGTACTAGTATTGTAAAATATGAATGAAATTTATTCCTCAAAGGTACTAGGGTTAGTGTAAGGTGGTGGATTCGTTACATGTTACATAACTGGGAAGATTATTTGTTGACCTAAATGTAGGAAAATTATATGGATTTCTTGAAATGATATTTATGTAGGGGATTTCCATGAATTTCAATACTATTCACACTCTAATGAGAAGAACATAAGGGTGCATTGTAAGTTAACATGGAATTATTATATAGTGGATGTGTAACACTCAATCCATAGCTGGCGTTCTATAATATATGCTTCTGAAACCAGTGTTAAGAATTTAGTGGTATAGAATATGTGAAATGGAAGAAATTATATCTGTCTAACTCATTATGATAGTCACATGAAAGTCTTAATTGAATGGTTTTTAGATAAGGTTGAGAATGCATAATGGTCAACATATTATACTCAAAATGTATCTTGTATTTTTCCCTAGAATTTAGAGGTTGTATTTTGACTTTCTATGTGAGATCAGTAGTCGTTGTACTCAATGTATGGGCTTTTGGAAATATCAATATTTTATGTAACTACATGGATATTAGGATTTAGTAAAAAATCTTTGATAGGTGAGACTATTTATAGATTATTTACATGTAATTAGTGATCTAATTTGATTTCATGAAAAAGTGGTTGTAATTTATGTAACATCCAAAAGAATAAAAATGATGTAGTGTTCTCCAGTAAACATATAACATAATATTCAGAACATTTAATCCTTTATATTTTCTTTTATTTCTTTTTAATTTTCTCTTGTTCATTAGTAAGTTAGAGTGTGTGAAAGGATAAAATCAATGTAGTGATTTTGGGTGATATATTTGTTTCTTATGTTTGGATAGAATAAATCTCATGGCGCATCCTCCATTGATGAAATTATTAAAGAAATATAAGTGATTATAACATCTCTAGAAGATCTATCTTTCATTTATCAGTGGTATGTATTACCCTAATAAGAACACATAAAGATAAAAGTGGTGATGGTGTAAAATTTTTCAAATGAATAGTTATGTGGAAGGATAAAATTATCGATACCAAGTCTAAGGGAATGATCAAGGTAAAGGATACGGATTGAAAATTTATTATAATTTAGGGATATTAAATCCCTCACACACTAAATTCTGGATTCTACTGACACAAATTTTCTTTCCATTAGAATAATCTCTCCCAACCTAAATTGTGGAGAGGTGAGGAATGTAATAAAACATGTGATTTTGGAAAACACATAACCATTGAAATAATTTCATTAGTTTTCAAGTATCATTTAAAATACTATTTTATTAGAATGGATTCACTCGCCAAACCATCATAGTAGTCATGGTTCACTCTCAAGACAATCATGGTTGAAAAATTCAATTACTGAATCGACTTCACTTCTCGTTCCAATCCTTTCTCAACCGAGTTCAATAACTAAGACATTAATTTCTATCTCATGAAATATAATATCATTACATAATGAATTGGATAGAGATATAGGTTTAACAAGTAACTTAATGAAAAATATACATGTGTGTTCGATAAGAACATAAATAATTTATCGTATAAGAACCCATGAGAATAAATAGGTTTTATAAAAATTTAACCATAACATAAACCATGGAAAATAAATTCGTTTCATAAATATAAATCCATCACAAACATTAACTAACCATAATAGTAATTAGGATAATTTAATTTAATAATATAATCAGTAAATCATTATTATCATCAAATAATGTTATCGTAGATGGGAAATAATTTGATTGATTAATTGAAATAAGTTTTGAGAAAAATAATTTTTTTATTTGAAAAATAATTAAATTTCCTATAATTAAAAAAGAGGAAAATTTAATTTAAAATAACCTTTAATATTATAATGGAATATTCAAGTAGTTGTGGTGGCGTGAAAGTGGTAAAATACTCTCGTGTTTTGTAAGATAAAAACATTCCTCTTGTTGAAAAACACATAAGGAGCCTCATTTAGATAACATAAAAAATATTCCTATAAAACCATTTATTTAAAAAAATTACAAAATGTGTAAAATGAATTCAAAAAAATTATAAGTCTGTAGTAAAAAATTGGGAATAACTTTAAAAAACAAGTACACGGAATAAAAGGAAAGGTTTAATGGATATTTTAGGAGATAATTTTTTGAAGAAAATACATCATATATATATTATCATTAATGTGATAATATAATTAATATATTATCTTTATTCACTGTAAATCCACCGAAAAATTGATATTTCATAAAACGATAATAAAAATTCATAAAAAACATAATCCAATCCTGAAAATTTTGATGTAGTTGAAGGTTAATCCAAAGAATAGAAGTTAAGTTAACAATCCCCTTACCACTTTTTAAATTTGTGGAAACATATGCCCCATAAAACTAGTAATTATCAAAATAATCATTTAATAAAATTAATATAATGATATTTAAGATATTATAAATCTAATGGAATTATATAATATATATATATATATATATATAATAATTGGGGAATAAGTAACATATCTCATAGAATTGACAATTAGATGAGAAACCCTTACCTCACACATCCTTTTATTGTTTCTTACATCAAAATTCTATATAACAGTTTAAAAGATCTTATTAATTAATAATATAAAAATATTAATGCCTAATACAATATTTTATATTTTATAAAATGTTACCACATATTCATTAATAATATTTCTTTACATTTAATTGTTTCATGTGAGTTTGTATCCTGACTTTTTGGATCGGTTTATTTTATTATAATTATCAATTTTAATGTCGAATGAAAATAAAACTCACAAAGTGAAAATAAATGGTATTCGAGCACATTATGAAGATTAAATGATTGGATTTATAATCTTTCATCCTTTTAAGATGATTATTAATTTGATAAATTGTAAATGATTAATGTTTAATTTAACTGGGCATTTTTTTGACCATGATAATCTTCTTTCATTTTATATAATATTATATCAATATATTAGTAACATAACATTAAATAGGTTATGATAAACCCAAAAGAATATTATTTCACCAAAATGATTTTTTTATGGCCATCCATGAAGGTGGTAATGGTAAGAGAACAAAATTATTATTCAGGTAGGCGATTAACCGACATAATTTAGACAGTAGTTTCCTTTATTTGAATAAGAGGAGGAAATAAAAGTGGTGGACATAATTAATTAAATTAACAACAAAAAAATAGGTATTTACCAGATTATATATTTATTATAAAATTATGGATAAATTATGTGTGGGAATATATGATTAAAAGAAATTAATAGAGGTGCTTTAAGAAAATTACCATTAAAATATATCACCTCCTTAGAAGACACCTTAGGGACATTGGAATTGTTATTTTGGTGATTCAAGTAGTACTAATACATTGGGAAGGTGAGTAATAGAGGTTTCTAAAATTAATTTATATGATTCAAGACTTATGGGTCGAAAGTGGATGGTTTGGGGTGTTATTTATACTTGAGGATTAGTGGGTATAAGTGATTAAAATGATGATTATTTATTATTTAAAGCCAACCAAATTTATGTTGAATTATTTTCAAAGAATATGATATTTTATTAATGTTTTGAAGGTATTTTAAGGTCTATAAATAACTAACCAAAATATTAAATGTTTATATTTTATTTATTTTAAGCCTTTACCCTTTTTGAATTTAACTTGTTTCATTTTTAAACTTCTACCGTTGTAACTATATTTTTTGCATCATTAACTTTTAAAATGAATAAAAGAGTAAATGAACTTAATGAATAATTTAGACCTTTTGAAACAAAATATGGAATAAATTTTATCCAACTAAATTTATATAATATGAATTTTTTGATTTTACATTAGTCTCGTAGACAAAACCGGAAACAAGGTCTTTAAAGTGAAAAATATCAAATAATTAAAATGTTTTTATACCCCATTTCAATGTAAAATATATTGAAATAAATAAAATGGATTTATTTGTGTATTATTAATCAAAATAAACATTAAAATTTTAAATATAAATTAACTATATTAATAAATAATATGAAAAAAAATGTTTTAAATTAAAATGCAATATTTTTCACTATTCATCATAGTATGAAACTTATGAGAAAAAAGTCATTCAGCCTAAGATAATTTTGGTATCCTCAATTAAAAAATTAATTTTATTTTTTCTAATAAAAATTATAAATGTGTTTACATCTGTTTTAATGTAGGCCTCCTATTAAAACACGTAAAAATTAGCTTTTTAGAAAATATAGACTTGTTTTTTTAAAATTTTATTTATTATAATATTATGACTATAAAATATATTTAATGAATTTTAAAATATTTTAATGAATATATATGTTATAAATTTCAATAATATCCCTCCATAATAGTGATTAATTTTATCTATTAATAAAAAATTCTATTATTAGCACCAAAGAGATTTTCTGTAACAACATTTCTTTTCTAATCAATTAATTATTATATTACTTTATAGTTAATTAGTAACTGATGAACTCACTTTATAAACATGTGTAAACTATATTTTTATAATTATGTTAATATCATTTATGCCACCCATTCCAACTGATAGGAGATAACCATCACTAGAAAAATATTTTTGAAGTCTTCTTAAGCTCATTGTTTTGTAAAATGTAATATATCAAATAGAAAAATTATACATGGCGTAAAATATTGTGGGGTTACATTATTATTAGATAACATAAGAATGTTTTTTAAAAAAATGATTTTTGAGTGAAACATCACATTAGATCAGAAATGTAAAACCAAGATTTCATTAAATGGACTAAATTTTTTAAAATTATTTATTTTACATATTAAAAAAACTATTTTCTTGATCAAGGATTTTTTAAAAACATTCTAGCCATTATACATTCAACATCATGTCATAAAAGTGAAAGCATTTTTAAAAACTTCATTTTTCACTATACACTTAAAATCAATTATTTCTAAGAACCGCAAAATATTGTACAAAGATAATTTTGACATAATGAATTAAAAAATTAATTAAATTTAATAAAAATGAAATTTATACCTTTATATTTTCATATTTTAAATAAAATAATTCAAAAACTATTTAGTCATAATTAAATTATTTATTTTTACAATGAAATATAATATTATAATGAATAATAATTTGTAAAATATAATCATGAATAAGAATATGAAATAACATTGATTTATTATTGAAATTACCATCAATTGGAACTATACTCCCCTACGATTTTAGCATATATATGGGGAACTATAAGGAAAACATTCCCTCTAGGGTTGGATTAGTTATGATGGAATGTGACAATGAGTAATTTTCCTTTTGGTTTAATACTATAAGAAACATGTGATAAAATTTGAAAGTGTGTGATCCATTATTTTTTTCAAGGTTGTGGGTATGTTGCCCAAAATTATACTTGAAAATTATTGACATTCTTATAATGAAAATAAAAATCATTAGCCATTAAGGGAGATCCATGTGTATGGCCTCAATTTTTATGTATTCACTAACCCTTAATCTATTTTATCAATGGTTTAGGATTGATTAATGAAAAATGGTTCTATTGAGATTTTTTCATGACACCATGGGCTACAGTGACCATGACAAAAAATTTATCTGTTATCGAAATTTGATTTGTGGATAATAGTATATGATTGGAATATTTTTCATTGGAGCCTTGCAAGAGTCATAAAACAATTGTTTTATAACAGAAATAGGACTATGTACAAGGTTAGGGATAATTCAAACTATTCAAGGAATTTTGGGATAGTTAGTGAAATTATAGTAGTAGCCCTTCTAAGGAGGATAATATTATAAAACCACATGTATATGAATTGGGTAATGGCTCATTCACTCATGTTTTAAAAATTTTGGGATGAACCACACATTGTTATAGATAAATTAGTGGTTTATTGTTTTCAATAAAATTTTAATTTGTGATATATAAATCTATATAGTCTTATTTTTCCTTTTTATGAATATAGGGATGTATCCCACAGTTTTCATCTATTTTAAAGGTATATGATCAGGCCTTGGGTTTTGGTTAGCGACCCCTAATCCAAAGTGAAGATTGATGTGGTGTTATACTATTCAGTTGTTTTATGAGATATTTATGAATAATTTACCTTATGGAGTTTTTATATGTGATATATCACTCTCTTGGAGATGTATCTTCACCTTAGGGGTTTTCTGGTTGTAGATCACTGAATTAGGGATTTTGATATGGTGATGGATCAGTCATTTGGATCATGTTGAAGGTGGAAGATTTACCTTATGGTATTATGATACAGTGATAGATTAATCACATTGGAGTTTACTAGTGGTGATAAATTATTCAACAGAAAAAACATTATTCACAAATGATATGTGATGGTGGTTTATAATTCACTAATAGGTTGGATACGGGTGATAAATCATTCATTAGGAGATACATCATTTTTCCTTATTCAGTAATGGTGATGTATCATTCAATTAGGGACTATCTAAAAGTGATTCATCATTCATCAGGGTGGTTATATGATGGTGGTTTGTTTTTTACCATAGCGATGTGTGGAACGATTTTTTATTCATCAGAAAGATCCATTTGGGTAAAGTATCATTCACTATGTTTATATGTTTGATGTTTTCTCATCCACTATTATTATGTAATGGGGTGATATCCTAATCACTATAGGGTTTTAGTTGGGAGACACCTAATTCGCCATAACTATTTATCTTATAATATATAAGACTCTAGGGTCTACAAATGAGTGTTAATATATCTTTAACCATTGGGTTGTGTTCATACTATGAAAATATTACCAAATTGATTCCTTAAGAAATTAGGTATAGTCACTGATTGGATGTATTGTTATCACCCAATAACATCATGATTATTTTTAATATTAATATATCTATTTTGGTCTTAATGGAATAATGGGAGGCATTGTATATGTATGTATAGGTACTATTTATGGGTTGGTGAGTGGATTCAAGAACTAATGTGCACTCTCTCACTGATTATAATCTTACAAATTCATGTGATCATAACAACACATAGTACATCATCCAAGTGGGGGAATCCTACTTGGTTAATATTCTCACCCCTACTCATATATATGCCTTGGGTTTAGATATTTTTGTTTATATCTTCCACAATTCCACACAGAATAGGTATCATAATGGAACTAGATTAATTTATTGAGATGAGAATGGTGTTGGAGGTCTGGGATTCAATGTGAGTTTATCATATATGATGGGTTGGGATCCTATGTATATTTAATTTATAATTATTATGCAATATTTTTATCATACAGTATTATTTTCTTTAATTTTTTCTATTATACATTACACGCATTATTTTTATTATACTATACATATTTATTGATACCTAATGTAGACTACTATTATAATATAATCAAAACAGCATGGGCTCTCTTGGAAACATTTTTTCATGTTTATATGTTTTTATAATTTCATTTACAATTATGGGTCATATTGAATTTATGGAAACAAATTAATGTTAGTCGGTATTTAAATTGAATGTAATTCCCTCTCAATGACTACTGTAGACAATTAACTTCAGTTGGTAGCCTATGAGAAATTTTTATGTTTAGCTAACTTCTATTTATGTGGGGAAATATATTTAGATTGAGCACACACAACCATGTATTCTATGAATAGAAATATGCATATAAGAAAAAAAACAATATAATAATAATTAAACAACCAACCCACTTTCTAGTGAACTTCTCTCCCTTTGACAAGAAAGAATAAATTTATGGGAATAATATCAATGTTTGGATGTTGCTTGTTCAGTTTTATAAATCTCAATCTTATCTATATAGACTACATGGAATTCCTAAAATTCATGGTCAAATTCTATTTTCCCTTGATACAATTAGAATACTTCTCCATCTTCGGGTTCATGTGCCATTAGGAAGTTCACATCCAATTTTTTTTAGATTTATCCAAGATGTGGGTATGGAATATTTGTTTCACATCCTTGTTCCTTAAATGAGCTCCACCTCTACTTGATATTATCTTTATGGTTATGATTCTTTGATTTTCCACTAGGGTAATCAATGACAAATTATTACATGATTCAATCCATTTTGTGTATGCCTTGATTGATCATTGTAAAAAAAACCTTATGAACATCATGTATACAATATTATCTAAAAGAAAATATTATGTTTTTATGTTTTAATTCCCACTGTAATGGAATGACCCTTACATATCATAGGATTCATTATAAACAAATCTCAATAATGGGATGGGTATATTTTTATTGTTAGATATATGAGTTTCTAATATTCTTCCTTTATCATTTTCTGGTACTGTACACATTGGAGAAACTTTTATGAATAGGATCTTTTCGAATATATTTATATTATCAAGTATCCCTCTAGTAGAAAATTCATAATCTTTACTTTTCAAAAGTGGGGACAATTACATTTTCCCCAAGAAAAATTTTGATCTCTTATCAGAATGAGTGGAAGACCTTGAAAGATCATAAAATTAACTTTTATGTATTATAAATAATGACATTTGGTGTAGTATTAATCTCTATTAAAAACTGAATGATAAGATAAATAGAAAACCAGGAACTTTAAGCATGTTTATAATAATTCTCAATGTCAAAACTATAACGACCCAAAGTTTCATTAATGAAAATCTTTCTTGATCTTATTAAATGTCTCTTTATATATAATTTTTTATAAAATTTCAACTTTTTTGGTTTTTTGATAAGAGTTGTGACTGTTACTTTTATAGACATTGAACAGTGATCACATGATAAGTATAAATATAAGGCTTTAACGAACCCAATTTTAATAAGGAAAAGGAAGGGATGGCCTCATCCAGTAGAATTGCTCCATAAGAAGCCCATTTATCGGAGCTCGGAAAATAGGTGGTATCCTTGGGCATTACTCTTGACCAAGCCCAAGCTGAGCTTCATCATGTCAAGCTCGAACGTGACCGTCTACAGGTAATGTGGGCGTTGATAGAAATTACCACCCAAGCGATGTTATCTGAGCCACCCCAAGAGTCTATCACCATCGCACACCTTACCCTTAGGTCTTATGCAGCTATTTTAAGAGGTTATGTAACTAATCGGTAGTACAATGTTCATGGACATTATTTTTTATATAATAATGAATATAATTTTTTGTCATTATTGATACATTGTAAATAGTTTTTAAAGTACAAATGGTGTTTTTAGTTATTATTTAATTAAGAAATATTTATTATCAATTTAAGGGATTTTTGAATTAAATAATATTTTAATAAAATATTATTATCATTATTAGATTAATTTTATTATATATAAATGATCATATAATTGTATGCATGCAATTATAATTTTTATTAAGGTTTGAAAGCCATTTTTGTCAAAACCCGTGAATTTTCGATAAATGTCAGTTTTTATATTAAAAGTGAAAATTAACATATTTAGAAAATTATTTAGATAAACTAAATGTTATTTTTGGAATCAGGACATCAAAATTATCCAATGGTGATTTTTTCATAATTTTCTAAGACAATAAAATTTTTGAGTAAAAATTAAATACTGTTTAAATATATAATGTGTTTTATGTAATCATAATGACATAATAGTGATGTAATAAAATACTATAATCTTTATGTTCGGCCAATATATGTTTTGCCATTAAAATAATGTGATTTTGTGTTTTTTTGGCTTACTTATCAAAGCATTAATGGACCCCTCAAGACTTATTAAACACCTTGTCTTTTTAAATTAATTTCCTTGGGTGTATGACTCACCTCCACATAAGATACCCTATTATTTTAAGACGTTCGGAATTTTCCATTATAAAATATTTTTTTCCTCTTCCCTTTTCCAAAAACCATGGGATGGTTTGTGGTTTGGATAAATTTAATGTAAGTGGACCCAAACCTAAATAATAAAGAATTGCCTCACCTTTCCTATATAAACCCACCCAAGATCCCACTTCCTCCTCACTCAAAACCTTTGGAGTTCATAAAACCTCTGCCCTACTCTCCCTAGAATCCTCCCAAGGTTCCCCAAGCTCCCATGAAGCCTCTCACAAGCCTCTCTCTTGCCTTTGGAAGCACACTTCCAAGTAAGGGTTTTTTCTTCCTTTCTCATTTTGTCCAATTTCATTAATTTGTTTTGCCCATTTAATTTCAATTATGAATGTTGTGTTATGGTTTTGAACCTCCCTCATACTTCCCTCTTTATGTTTGAATGATTGGAGACCCCTTTCTCTCTCATTAGATGCCTCCCATGTACACCCATTACTATGCTGAAATTCCGAAAGGAACTTCTCTCTCCTCATTTACATTCAAGCAATACTTTTTTATCATGAATATAAATTCCATTACAATTGTTGGGAAATGTTTCTATATGACCTTGTTACTTTCCATTACATGTAAATATGATGACTAACCCCTTTCTCTCTCATCAGCCTTTTTTATGAATTCTTATGTCATGCCATTACGCTGCCAAAATCGCACCGATTTTCTAAGCCAATGCCATTGTGTAGTGAATACCATGCCCATTTCACCAACAAGGGTATTCACCTTTATGCACATTTACTTGTTGATTATAATGTTTCATGTATGAATTCCACATTCCTTTATCGTGGAATAAATTATTATGTTTTATGAATCCATGTTTTATGATCCATGTGGCACACTTATGCATGAAATGAAATGTTTAAGAAGGGTGCGCCCTTATAGAACTCCAATGCATTGGGTAAAGTATAGTATCATGATACATCGTGTTCAATGAGTGAGGACTCATTGTAATTCAATTTTAATGAGGGTTTACTCATGATTTATGTTTAATGAGGTTTTAATCATGTTCCATGTGCAATGAGGTTTTACTCACCCTTTTCATATGCATGTCCTCAGGTTATCCCATGCAATGCTAAGTATGATAGAATGTAGTGGTCATGTAAAGGATGTTTTCAATAAAGATGTTGTATTTCATGATTTAAGTTTTTATGTAATGATCCTAAGCCCCAATGACACTAAACCTTCCGATCTTCTTTTTTGTATCAAGTGATGTTTTATGTAATAAATCATGTTTAAGTTTGTAATAAAAGCAGGGTTGTCATTGTAAAGACCCGCAAATTTCAAGTAAATTGTTTTCTTAATTTTCTTTGGAATTTTACAAGAGCGCAGCTTCAGACGACACCTGATTCCGAGGCCCGGTGTGCCCGGAATCAATTTCCGAAGTTTGGTTCGGGTACGTTCAGTGAACGGACGAGCGGGTTTTTCTATCTTTTGAACCGGTGCCCGGAATCGAATTCTGAGGGCACCGATGAAATCGCAGCGCCGGTATTTGCTTAGAAACGCCTCTTCCGAAGTTGCGTTTGCTCAGACGTGGTTTTTAAATTTTGGGGCTTTAAGTCAGAAATAAAATAAAATTTGTGCGACAACTTTAATTTATTTCACTTAAGCTGCTTGGAAGCCGCTTGGAAGCCACTTGAACTGAGTTAAAGCGGATAGGGTGCTATCCGGAAATATCCTACCCTCTTGGTAGGATATTTGTGAGGCAGGGCCCGCACGAGCCCCGCCGTTTCTTTCGCTAAGTAACGCACCCGCGAAAACCCGTCAAAGTAACTGAAAAGTCAACCGACGCATTTTCTTTATTTCTTAACAGACCATTTAATTGGGCGGTTTATTTCGTGAATTAAATGGGCTGTTTCGCTCGTTGAATTAATTCAACGAACTGATGGGTCTTTACTTACGCTTTTGCGTTTGTTGGCATGTTTATAAAATAAGACCAACCTAAAAATCCTTTGAAAGGATTTGAGAGGACCTTTGTTTCTTCATCTCCCCTCCTCGCGAAGAACGCGAAGAACGCGAAGAACGCGAAGAACGCGAAGAATGCCGGCGACCGGAATTCGACGACGCACACCGTGATCTGCGACGTTGGCGAGCTCTACCCGCGACGTTCTTCGGCGACGCCTCTTCTTGGGCCTGGGACCTCCGCTTGACGATCCGTCAGCGGCTACGCGATCCTTGGATCGATACGGTCGTTTCGGTATATTATACTCAAGGTTTCGGAAGACTTTGGGTTCGGCCGGGTTGGTCCGTACACGAAACCAACCGGGCCCTCGGAGCGGAAACGCTAATAACATGAGCTGCGGACGTCCGATCGACGTACCGTCAGCTGTGGTAGTTTCCTCTAAGTGAGACGGAACTTTTGGCATACTCCGCCCGAGGATCGGACACAGGCGGAGTACGGTCGGGTTGGTTTTGCCCTAAAAACCAACCGGGCCCCTGGGACGAAAATGCCAATAACTCTCAGACCGGGCGTCCGATTGACGCGCCGTCTGTTGCGTTGAGATCCTGTTGTCGATACGGAACTTTTGGATACATCAACTTCGGAATACGTGTCAGTTGATGTATCAGCCTCTCGGCTCGTGGAGCGGACCCTCCTAAACGAGCTCGCTATGTGCGGGAACCCTAGCGCTGGCTGTGACTTCGACGACAGAGCAGAGATCCTCCGTGGACTGCGACGACGGCAGAGCAGAGATCCTCCGTGGACTGCGACGACGGCAGAGCAGAGATCCTCCGTGGACTGCGACGACGGCAGAGGAGAGATCCTCCGTGGACTGCGACGACGGCAGAGCAGAGATCCTTCGTGGACTGCGGCGACGACTGTGCAGAGATCCTCAGTGGACTGCGTCGACTACTGCACTCAGCGATCCTACGTGGATCAGTGCTACAGGTTCTGTGTGAGCCCGATCCTATGTGGGTCCTTACTACCGGTTCTGTGTGAGCCACTGCCTACAGGTTCTGTGTGAGCCTGATCCTACGTGGGTCTTTTGCGGGGGTTAGTATCTATCGATCCTTCGTGGGTCCGACGACTTAGATGGATCAGTGATCATCTTTGACGTCATCTGAAAAAGTATACCTGGTTGAGCTGAATCTTATGTTACTCTCCTTTGTGGATTGTGTTGAACTATCCTTTGTGGATTTACTGTTTACTCTCCTTGTGGATTTGAGTCTTGCTTTCCTTTGTGGATTGAGTTTTTTTTGAGCTCGTGAGCAGAGCTAGAATTGGGGACTTAGGTATATGTATGGGCATATACCTAAGTCGAGTCAGATGTTACTTCGTGATTGCATCTTTCTTTTGTGCTATATCCTTTGTGGATTTCGGGAGACCTTCGGGGGTCTCGGGGTCCTTACTGAGTAGTTATACTCACCCCTGCACGGGCTATGCCCGCACCTTGTTGTGTTGGATGCAGACGACGGACAGCGCTGATCACGGTTGGGGCGTGGAGCAGGACGGTACCTGGAGGTGGACCGCTGGACGGGACGTGCTCGGAGCGGACGTGGGACCCGAGGAGCCTGGAGGCTATCTGTACCCACCCTTCAGGTGGGATTGCTAGTGGACGACACGAGGCCGCCGTCTTTTCTTGAGTTGCTGTTCTTTACTTTTCAGTTGTACTTTACAGTTGGGCTTGTATTTCCGGCCCCCTTTACTTTTCTGCACTTTGTAGTTACTTTCCGCTTGCTGACTCTGTGGTGGTTGTTACTCATAAAGGCAATGCCTTCCCTGTTTACCGGGATTTTACGCCTTGGTGCTAGTCGCCAGCCCCTGGCCTATGGAAGGCGGGCTTGGGGTAGTCACGGCACGAGCCCCGAGGTCGGGTCGTGACTAATTGGTATCAGAGGTGGTCGGTTCTACCGCAGACTCTGATCGTCTTTTCTTTCTATGTGAAGCAATAGTGTTTAGTGTATTGAGTGTGGTTATCAGTTCAGGGAGCCCAGTGTTGGTGCGGCGGCCGACGTATCCGTACACCAGGACCCTGACTCCTGATTTCCGACTTAATGCATGAAAACATTTATTGCGTGTGTGTTCCACGTTTTCTTTGTGATTACTTGTGTCAGCTCACCGGGTATACTGATCTGCTTTATGAAAGTCTCAAGTTTTCCTTGTGATTACTTGTGCCAACTCACCAGGTATACTGTTCTGACTGTGGTGCTCTTGTTCTCCTTTTCAGGATGGCCCCGCGACGACAGCCAGCTAGGGTTCCGAGTGTAGGGCGTGACGGCAGCCCACCGAGCGACGAGGCCTCGGTGCAGGGCCCTTTTCCAGTAGTGGCCCCGGCGGTAGCTTTACCCGCCGCGCCACCGATGCTACCAGTACCAGACGCTGACGATGCACGTCGCCTCAGGGCACTGCATGAGTTTCAGAGCCAGCGACCGCCCAGGTTTCGCGGTGAGGCGGACCCCCAGGCCGCTGAGGACTGGCTGGAGGCGGTGGTACGGATCTTTAGGCTAGTGAGGACACCAGCGGATCTCATGGTGATTCTCGCGGCGAGCCTCCTGCAGGCGGCGGCAGGACGATGGTGGAGCTTGATGCTCCAGGTTCACGATGAGGCATCCTTGCTCTGGGCGGACTTCGAGAGCCTCTTCCGCTCTGAGTTCGTTCCGGCCACCCTCCGAGCGGTGCGCATCCAGGAGCTTCTCCAGCTGCGCCAGGGCAGCATGACGGTCGCTCAGTACGCGGCGAGGTTCACTGACCTATCTCGCTACTCGACCGACATGGTACGGGACCCCTTCTTCCGGGCCCGGACCTTCGAGCAGGGCTTGCGACAGGAGATTCGGGCGTCGCTGATCTCCCTCAGCATTCCGACCCAGGCGGGAGTGCTGGAGCGAGCCCTCCTGATCGAGAGCTTCCTGGCAGAGCCTTCTTCAGCGGCGAGACCTAGCGCAGGGCGGAAGGTAGCTGAGTCTTCGGCAGCAGGTAGCCGACGGATGACTCTCGGGTCCAGGCAGACCAGACCCCCACGCAGACGGCCTCAGGACACCGGCTCAGCAGTGCGGGGCACACAGCGGGGTACCAGCCTTCCAAGAGGCAGGCTATGCTACTCCTGCGGCGGGCAGGGTCACATGGCTCGTGACTGCCCGACTCGCCGACCAGAGGAGCAGCAGACGGTGGAGGGGCCACCCAGGCAGAGGCAGAGGGTCGACCGTGGCGGTCCACAGGGAGCTGGCGGGCAGGGACAGGCCCAGCTCCAGGCAGTGGAGGCCTACGACCCCGACATGCCAGAGATGATTCAAGGTACGATCTGTGTCTATTCCACCCTTGCTGCAGTACTTATAGACACAGGAGCGAGTCACTCTTTCATAGCCTCTGCCCTTGTTCGGAGCTCGGAGATTCCGACTGAGCCGTTGGCTCGATCCTTACGGCTAGAGACTCCTACGGGAGCAGACTCGACGATTACGCACTGGTGCCGGCAGTGTGAGCTTACTCTAGGAGGCGAGAGCTTCGGCTGGGATCTCCTTGTAGCGGCGTCGAGGCCTTACGACGTCATCTTGGGCATGGATTGGCTATCCACGGTTCATGCCCAGATCGACTGTTTTAGGCGCAAGGTGCGATGTGTTCGCACCGACGGGAGCGGGTTTACCTTCACCGGCGAGAAGGGAACCTTTGCAGCACAGGATGGACTTCCGCGTAGGAGAGTGCAGCCCATCTCTCATCAGTTGGCTAGCCTCATCCTAGGAGTAGTGGACGTGCGGAGTCCAGTTTTTCCTGCAGTGGTGGACCAGTACGTGGACGTCTTTCCCGACGACGTTCCAGGGCTACCTCCTCGTAGAGAGGTAGACTTTTACATCGACTTGTACCCCGGGACAGCCCCGATATCTACTCCAGCATATCGGATGGCCCCCGCCGAGCATCGGGAGCTGCGGGTACAGTTGGAGGACTTGCAGAGCAAGGGGTTTATCCGACCCAGTGTTTCACCCTGGGCTTCCCCGATATTGTTCGCCAAGAAGGCGGACAGGAGCTTGCGACTGTGTGTCGACTATCGTCGCCTGAACCAGGTGACAGTGAGAAACAAGTATCCGCTTCCACGGATTGATGACCTCTTCGATCAGCTCAAGGGAGCGCGGTGGTTCTCGAAAATAGACCTCCGGTCAGGCTATCATCAGCTCAGAGTTCGAGACGAGGACGTGCAGAAGATGGCCTTCAGGTGTCGGTATGGCCATTATGAGTTCTTGGTTATGCCGTTCGGCGTAACCAATGCTCCAGCAGTGTTCATGAGCCCCATGAACAGGATCTTCCAGCCATACCTCGACCGATTTGTCGTGGTCTTCATTGACGACATTTTGGTATACTCGACGACTGAGGAGGAGCATGCCTACCACCTGCGAGTTGTGCTAGACACACTCCGAGAGCACCAGCTTTATGGCAAGCTCTCAAAATGCCAGTTCTGGTTACGTGAGGTCCATTTCTTGGGGCACGTCATTTCTGAGGCGGGAGTTGCAGTGGACCCCGCGAAGATCGAGGCAGTGCTAGCTTGGGATCCACCCAAGAGCGTGACAGAGGTGCGGAGTTTCTTGGGATTAGCCGGATACTATCGGAGAATTGTGCCGGACTTCTCCAGAGTTGCGGCACCACTCTCAGCCTTGACAAAGAAGGGGAAACCCTTTGTGTGGTCAGACAGATGTCAGCAGGGCTTCCAGGAGCTGAGACAGAGATTGACCAGCGCACCTATCTTGAGGTTGCCTGAGGAGGGAGTTGGATACGTAGTTTACTGCGATGCATCAGGGACTGGACTCGGGTGCATCCTGATGCAGGAGCGGGCCGTGATCGCCTACGGATCACGTCAGTTGAGGCCGCATGATCAGAACTACGCCACTCATGACCTGGAGTTAGCAGCAGTGGTCTTCGCTCTGAAGACTTGGCGGCACTATCTGATGGGAGAGCGCTTCACAGTCTTTTCTGACCACCAGAGTCTCAGGTATATCTTCTCTCAGAAGGACCTGAACCTGAGACAGCGGAGATGGCTTGAGTTCCTCCAAGACTATGACTTTGAGATAGTCTATAATCCTGGGAAGGGGAACGTGGTAGCCGATGCCCTCAGCAGGAGGACGGGCATTCAGCTACTTGAGGAGGCAACGGAGAAGCTAGCCTCCTTGCAGATATCCTTCGTGGATAGAGACGGAGCAGCCTTTCTTCAGTCTCTCACAGTCTCTCCTCCACTTCTACAGCGGGTCAGAGAGGCTCAGCGTGGGGACGCTGACTGTGAGACCCGGCGTGCACTGATATCCTCAGGTCAGGCGCCTTATGGATTCTCCCTTGGAGCAGAGCACGACATCCTTTTCAGAGGATGTACCTTCGTACCAGTCGCTTTACGAGAGGAGGTGCTGAGAGTGTTTCACACTTCTCCCTTGGCGGTGAATCCCGGAGTGGCGAAGATGTACCAGGATCTCAGGCGACAGCACTGGTGGTCGGGCATGAAGAAAGCTGTGGCAGAGTTCGTTTCACGATTCCTCACCTGCCAGCAGGTGAAGGCAGAGCATCAGGTACCAGCAGGCTTGGTACAGCCCTTGGAGGTCCCAGAGTGGAAGTGGGACGGCATATCTATGGACTTCGTGACTGGACTTCCACGCACTTCCAGAGGTCACGACTCCATTTGGGTGATTGTCGACCGACTCACCAAGTCGGCACACTTCTTACCCATCAGAGAGCAGGGCTCAGTGGAGAGCTTGGGACGTCTTTACGTCAAGGAGATCGTACGGCTTCACGGTGTGCCATCGTCTATCGTCTCCGATCGAGATGCTCGTTTCACTTCCCGGCTTTGGAAGGGGTTGCAGGAGGCGTTCGGGACACGACTCCATCTGAGCACAGCCTTCCACCCTCAGACGGATGGTCAGACGGAGAGGACCATACAGACACTCGAGGACATGCTCCGTGCATGTGTTCTCGAATTTGGTCACAGCTGGGAGGACCACCTACCCTTGGTGGAGTTCGCGTACAACAACAGCTACCACTCCACCATCGGGATGGCACCATACGAGGCGTTGTACGACAGACCCTGCAGATCACCGTTGTGCTGGACAGACCCTGGGGAGTCAGCACTCGTGGGACCAGAGATGGTCCGAGCCACGACAGAGAAGGTCCAGATCATCCAGGAGAGGATGAGGACAGCTCAGAGCCGGCAGAAGTCATATGCTGACAGGAGGCGGAGGCCACTGGAGTTCGAGGATGGCGACCACGTCTTTTTGCGTGTCTCACCTCGACGTGGTTTACGGAGATTTGGCCGAGGCGGAAAGTTGTCTCCATGCTTCATCGGGCCTTTCCAGGTCCTCAGCAGGATAGGAGAGGTGGCTTATCGCCTGGCTCTACCACCTCAGTTGCACCGGGTTCACGACGTCTTCCACGTGTCTCAGCTGAGGAGATACGTGCACGACCCGACACACATCATCGACTTTGGGGAGCTAGATGTGGACGATGGGGCGACTTTTGCGGAGGTCCCAGTGGAGATCGAGGATCGACAGGAGCGGGTCCTACGTGGGCGGTCGATTCCTCTTGTGCGCGTCAGATGGCAGCACGGGAACCTCCAGGAGAACACTTGGGAGAGGGAGGCTCAGATGCGTGCTCAGTACCCCCATTTGTTCCCCTAGTTTTTGATGTATCTTTACGGGGACGTAAAGCCCTGAGGTGGGAGTAATGTAAAGACCCGCAAATTTCAAGGAAATTGTTTTCTTAATTTTCTTTGGAATTTTACAAGAGCGCAGCTTCAGACGGCACCTGATTCCGAGGCCCGGTGTGCCCGGAATCAATTTCCGAAGTTTGGCTCGGGTACGTTCAGTGAACGGACGAGCGGGTTTTTCTATCTTTTGAACCGGTGCCCGGAATCGAATTATGAGGGCACCGATGAAATCGCAGCGCCGGTATTTGCTTAGAAACGCCTCTTCCGGAGTTGCGTTTTCTCAGACGTGGTTTTTAAATTTTGGGGCTTTAAGTCAGAAATAAAATAAAATTTGTGCGACAACTTTATTTTATTTCACTTATGCTGCTTGGAAGCCGCTTGGAAGCCACTTGAACTGAGTTAAAGCGGATAGGGTGCTATCCGGAAATATCCTACCCTCTTGGTAGGATATTTGTGAGGCAGGGCCCGCACGAGCCCCGCCGTTTCTTTCGCTAAGTAACGCACCCGCGAAAACCCGTCAAAGTAACTGAAAAGTCAACCGACGCGTTTTCTTTATTTCTTAACAGACCATTTAATTGGGCGGTTTATTTCGTGAATTAAATGGGCTGTTTCGCTCGTTGAATTAATTCAATGAACTGATGGGTCGTTACTTACGCTTTTGCGTTTGTTGGCATATTTATAAAATAAGACCAACCTAAAAATCCTTTGAAAGGATTTGAGATGACCTTTGTTTCTTCATCTCCCCTCCTCGCGAAGAACGCGAAGAACGCGAAGAACGCGAAGAACGCGAAGAATGCCGGCGACCGGAATTCGACGACGCACACCGTGATCTGCGACGTCGACAAGCTCTACCCGCGATGTTCTTCGGCGATGCCTCTTCTTCCGCGCCCGATCCTCGTTCGGCAATTAAGGTGAGAAACGAATCGTTTATTTCTCCCTTTTTATTTTCAATAACAACAGATTTAATTAATTAAATCCATTTGTTCTAGATCCGGAGATCGTCGGCGCGACGTTTTTCCCGCGGTGCGACGAACGTCCCTTCCGTGACGAGCGATTCCGCGACGACCTCACGTCCGACGACGACAAGGTAGGGGTTGTTGGAATTTTGTCTTTCCCGTGTTTATTCTTTTTAAAATAAAAAACCTGATCTCCGAACAATTTTAATTTAATTAAAATTGTTGTTGATTATTTTTCTTTTCCTCTCGTTGTTTATGACTAACGCGGAGGGTGCGGGTCTAACGAACAAGACCCGGCAACACTCCGCCGATCTTTTTGTTGTGCGGATTTGGCGGACGACGACGAACCGTGCGGCAAGGGCGATCCGTTGATTCCGCAGTGAAGATCGGCCCCCGGGAGGAGCAACGGCGCAGGCGGGAGGCAAAACGGGCCACCGGAGCAACTCTGGCGGCCCGCGGAAAGTGGCAGCGGCGCGGGACGCCGGCGCGGCGGTGCCGGCGACCGGAGGCGGCGGCGGCGGCGAACCTCCGGACCGCGTCTGCGGTCCGGCCACCCAGCACGCGGCCCGCGCGGGCCGCGTTCGTCCAAGCCGCGGGTCAAACCCGCGGCGGTTGCTCCTTCGGCCGCTCGGCCGAAGCCGAGCCGGCCGGTCCGGTCGGCCGGGCCGCGCCCAGGCCGGACCGGACCCGGCCTAGCCGGGTCGGGCCGGGTCGGGCCACCCGATTCGGGTCGACCCGGTCTGGCCAGCCCAGGGGGGGGGGGTTCGGGCCGGGTCGCCTCGGGCCCAGAACCCCCGTTTTCGGGCCTTCTTCGGTCTTTTGCCCATATCTTGGGCCTGGGACCTCCGATTGACGAACCGTCAGCGGATAAGCGATCCGTGGATCGATACGGTCGTTTCGGTATATTATACTCAAGGTTTCAGAAGACTTTGGGTTCGGCCGGGTTGGTCCGTACACGAAACCAACCGGGCCCTCGGAGCGGAAACACTAATAACTTGAGCTGCGGACGTCCGATCGACGTACCGTCAGCTGTGGTAGTTTCCTCTAAGTGAGACGGAACTTTTGGCATACTCCGCCCGAGGATCGGACACAGGCGGAGTACGGTCGGGTTGGTTTTGCCCTAAAAACCAACCGGGCCCCTGGGACGAAAATGCCAATAACTCTCAGACCGGGCGTCTGATTGACGCGCCGTCTGTTGCGTTGAGATCCTGTTGTCGATACGGAACTTTTGGATACATCAACTTCGGAATACATGTCAGTTGATGTATCAGCCTCTCGGCTCGTGGAGCGGACCCTCCTAAACGAGCTCGCTATGTGCAGGAACCCTAGCGCTGGCTGTGACTTCGACGACAGAGCAGAGATCCTCCGTGGACTGCGACGACGGCAGAGCAGAGATCCTCCGTGGACTGCGACGACGGCAGAGCAGAGATCCTCCATGGTCTGCGACGACGGCAGAGTAGAGATCCTCCGTGGACTGCGACGACGGCAGAGCAGAGATCCTTCGTGGACTGCGGCGACGACTGTGCAGAGATCCTCAATGGACTGCGTCGACTACTACACTCAGCGATCCTACGTGGATCAGTGCTACAGGTTCTGTGTGAGCCCGATCCTATGTGGGTCCTTACTACCGGTTCTGTGTGAGCCACTGCCTACAGGTTCTGTGTGAGCCCGATCCTACGTGGGTCTTTTGCGGGGGTTAGTACCTATCGATCCTTCGTGGGTCCGACGACTTAGATGGATCAGTGATCATCTTTGACGTCATCTGAAAAAGTATACCTGGTTGAGCTGAATCTTATGTTACTCTCCTTTGTGGATTGTGTTGAACTATCCTTTGTGGATTTACTGTTTACTCTCCTTGTGGATTTGAGTCTTGCTTTCCTTTGTGGATTGAGTTTTTTTTGAGCTCGTGAGCAGAGCTAGAATTGGGGACTTAGGTATATGTATGGGCATATACCTAAGTCGAGTCAGATGTTACTTCGTGATTGCATCTTTCTTTTGTGCTATATCCTTTGTGGATTTCGGGAGACCTTCGGGGGTCTCGGGGTCCTTAGTGAGTAGTTATACTCACCCCTGCACGGGCTATGCCCGCACCTTGTTGTGTTGGATGCAGACGACGGACAGCGCTGATCACGGTTGGGGCGTGGAGCAGGACGGTACCTGGAGGTGGACCGCTGGACGGGACGTGCTCGGAGCGGACGTGGGACCCGAGGAGCCTGGAGGCTATCTGTACCCACCCTTCAGGTGGGATTGCCAGTGGACGACATGAGGCCGCCGTCTTTTCTTCAGTTGCTGTTCTTTACTTTTCAGTTGTACTTTACAGTTGGGCTTGTATTTCCGGCCCCCTTTAATTTTCTGCACTTTGTAGTTACTTTCCGCTTGCTGACTCTGTGGTGGTTGTTACTCATAAAGGCAATGCCTTCCCTGTTTACCGGGATTTTACGCCTTGGTGCTAGTCGCCAGCCCCTGGCCTATGGAAGGCGGGCTTGGGGTAGTCACGGCACGAGCCCCGAGGTCGGGTCGTGACAGTCACAGTTGGTATCAAAGGATAGGTTTGGTTATTTTTGGTATTAGGATTAGAAAACCTGAGTAAAGCCTTAGAGAAAATACTAAGTATAACAAAAACATCCCTAAGTTTTGGTAAGTACTGAGTAAGTGGTTTATTAAGAAAATACATCACTGTCTGGATACAAGCAGGTAGAGGCGGCTCTGGAACAGATGTATCCTAGGGGTAAAACCCGAAAACACCGCTTTGAGCTAGACTCGAATGGGAAGTGGTGCATGACAACGGGCCTTGATGTACTCATGGTTACGACACTCCTGGGGGATATGCTTTAGTAAACTCACAAGCTTAGTATGAACACCTATTAAGGGAATTAAAAAAATGCCCCTAAGAATATATATTAGAATTTAGATCATGAAAATCCTAGATCGAAGCCTATAGACTAAAGAGTTAAGGAAATAAAAGTTTATTTATAAGTCATAAACTTTTGTCTTTGGATTACCCTTTATGTGTTACCCCAAACTTTTCTTTTATTCCATCCAATTTCCGGTAATAGGAGGACTCGGGCTAACAACCGTTGTGAAGATCAGTGTAATGACTATACTAATTAGACGCCCAATAAAATAGGAGTGGGAATTGAGAACATTGTCACACTTCTCTCTTAGATAAATCATGTTTTGAATAGAAACATGGGTCTAGAGGAACGTCCAACCCCCACTAAGAAAGAACAAGTCCCTATTGAGAGCTTCATGAGACAAGGGCCTCCTACTTTTAGTGGATCATCTGATCCCATGACCGCTGAACAACGGATCGACTCAATTGAAAATATCTTCTCCATCCTTCAATGTTCTGAACAAGAGAAGGTTCTCCTGGCGGCTTATCGTATGGACGGTGAAGCTGATCAATGAAGGATGTTGATCAAAAATACGAATCCTGAGGAGGTGATCAAGTCGTTGGAATGGAAGGATTTCTGGAAGATGTTTTTTGATAAATATTTTTCATGCACCCTCTGGCATAAGATGGAAAGGGACTTCCATTCCCTCAATCAAAAAGATTAAGAATCTGTTGGAGCGTACGAGGCAAACTTCACAAGGATTTTAGGAAACGCTTTTGGATTTGTCGTTACCCCTGAATGCAAAGTTGACCACTTCTTTGGTGGGTTGAAGCCTAGCCTATGGAAAGCATTACCAATCCGTGACTTTGACAGCTATGAGGAAATTGTCCGATGTGCCCTCAAGGTCGAAATGGAGATCGTAGAATCATACGGGTATCATGGGGATAAGAAGAGTAAGGTGGACTTCAATTCTGGTGGTCCGATGGATAAATCCAATCGTGCAAAGAAGATCGAGCACCCCACTTTCCAAAAGTCTGGAAAGAAGCACCCTGAAAATTTCCTTAAGGGGACGAGGAAATTCTTCAGGTGTGGAAGAGAAGGCCACCTAGATATTAAATGTAGGCAAGAAAGACCAGTTATTGTGACAGAGGATAGGAACACTCCATTCGAACCTCAACGCATTGTTCAATGCTACAAATTCAAAGAACCGTGTCATTTTTCAAATTAGTTCCCCAATCTAATGGTTTTTGGAGGCAACCAACAACCTCCAAGCCAGCAAGGAAGAGCTTTTTCCATCACTTCTGCTGGAGTGAACCCCGACAATGAAGTGATGACAGGTACGCTAGTTATTCATTCAATAATAGCGAATGTTCTTTTTGATTCTGGTTCTACGCATTCTTTTATATCTCAAAAGTTTAGTAGAACAATCCCAGCACCACCACAGATCATGGAAGTGAAGATGTAGGTGAGTACGGAAAATGGTGAAATCATTACATACCATGAATATAGGTCCTCCCCTGTCATAATTTGTTGATTGAATTTCCTGGAGAACCTCATCATACTCCCTCTGGTGGAATTTGATGCAATTCTTGGCATGGATTGGCTTTCCTTATATTTATCCAACAAAAATTGTCAAGAGAGGGAAATAACACTCCATATGGAGAATCGACCTCTGATTCTTTACAAGTGTAATGAGGAAGATGAATCTTCTTTAGGTCCATCATCTGAGGCATGGATATTAATGCCCTATGAGCACGCATATCGGGCTCAGATGATTGAGTCCATGGAAGAAACCATCCTTGAGGAAATGTCTATTGTGAGGGAATTCGCTGATGTGTTTCCTGAGGAACTTCTTGGTCTTCCTCCTAGAAGAGATGTTAAATTCTCAATTGAACTTATACCTGGGGCATTAACAATATCCAAGACTCCATATATAATGGCTTTCATTGAGCTTCATGATCTAAAGAAACAACTACAAGAGAATCTGGATAAAGGGTTTATAAGCCCAAGTGATTCACCATGGGGTGAACCAGTCCTCATCATCAAGAAGAAGGATGGCTCGTTGCGGATTTTCATCGATTATTGTGAACATAACAAAAACATGATAAATAATAAGTATCCTCTCCCAAAAATTGATGAATTGTTCGATCAGCTGTGTGGAGCACAATTCTTCTCCAAGGTGGACATGCGGTTGGGATATTATCAAGTAATGGTGAAGAAGGATGATATCCCCAAGACTTCCTTTCGCACAAGATATTGGCACTATGAATTCATTGTAATATCTTTCAGACTAACTAATGCTCCAACAATCTTCATGTACTTAATGAATAGAGTCTTTAGAGACTACCTAGAAAATTATGTGGTAGTCTTTATAGATGATATTCTAATATACTCCTAAACCAAGGTGGATCATGAGGAGCATTTAAGAACTATACTAGCGACTTTGGGCAAGGGGAACCTCTATGAAAAGTACAGAAAGTGTGATTTTTGGTTAAAGGAGGTCTCATTCTTGGGCCATATCATCACAAGCAATGGGATATCTATGGATCCCTCCAAAACAGATGCAATTGAGGGATGTCCAAGGCCAAAATTGGTAACAAATATCCGTAGCTTATTAGGGTTAGCTAGATATTATCGATGATTTGTGAGGAATTTCTCACAATTTTCCAACCCACTTACCATGCTAACTCAAAAGGGAGTAATGTTTTCTTGGAGTGATGAATCAAAATATGTCTTCAAGGAGTTGAAAAGGATGCTTATCACTGTTCTAGTGCTCAATTTACCCCCAAGTGGGGAACTTTTTATGGTATTCAGTGATTATTCAAAGAAGGGCTTAGTCTGTGTGCTGATGCAGAATGATAAAGTGAAATCCTATGCCTCATGGTCGTTGAAAATCCATGAGCGAAACTATCCAACGCATGATCTGGAGTTAGCGGTGGTGATCTTTTCCTTGAAAATCTGGCGGCATTATCTCTATGGAGAGAAATTTGAGATATATACTGACCATAATAGTCTTAAATATATATTCACACAGAAAGAGCATAATATGCACCAGAGAAGATGGATAGAGCTTATCAAGGATTATGACTGTTCAATCCTTTACCACCCGAGGAAGCAAACAAGGTGGAAGATGCCCTATGTAGAAAGGATCCAGCGATTCTATCAATGATGATAATTCAGAAGGATCCAATTTTCTTAGTCATGATGAAGATGGGCATGAGAATCATAAAGAAGGGAAAATCATAAATCCTTTCACAAATGATTGCTCAACTGTCTCTTTTGGAAGGGTTAAAGGATGGTCAAAGGGGTGATATGGGAATTCAGGAAAAAGTGGAAGCTATAGAAAAAGGGAAATCCTCAGAGATTAATATTAATGAAGAAGGAATTGTGAGGTTTGGGAAAATACTATGTGTTCCATCAAGTCCAGAGCTGAAGAAGGAACTTTTGGATGATGCACATAGTTCAAATTTATCTATTCACCTAGGGAGCACAAATATGTATCGAGATCTCCAAGAGAACATTTGGTGGGATA
Organism: Viscum album; assembly: GCA_963277665.1. NCBI lineage: Eukaryota > Viridiplantae > Streptophyta > Magnoliopsida > Santalales > Viscaceae > Viscum > Viscum album. Next base: position 429,288,121 of record OY728123.1, on the reverse strand, counting down.
ATATGATGAAGGAGATCGCTGAATATACATAAAAATGCCTGGTGTGTCAGAAAGTGAAGGAAGAGGGGAAGAAGTCTAAGGGGATGATGCAACCATTTCCCATACCAGAATTGAAATGTGAGAACATCGCCATGGACTATATCACCAGACTTCCATGGAAATCCAAAGGCAACAATGCAATATGGGTTGTTGTGGATCATCATACAAAGACTTCACACTTCATTGCTATTCTGGAGGATTTCTCATTGGATCAACTGGCACGAATATATATAAGGGAACTGGTAAGGTTGCATGGAGTACCACTATCTATTGTGTCTGACCGAGATCTAAGATTCACCTATAGGTTTTGGAAGAGTCTTCAACATACTCTGAATACTGAACTGAACTTTAGTACAGCCTATCATCCTCAAACTGATGGCCAATCTATGCAGACTATCCAAACACTTGAGGATATGTTGAGAGCGTGCACAATGGACTTTAAAGGAGGATGGGATCAACATCTTCCTCTGGTTCAATTATCTTATAATAACAATTTCCACTCGAGCATCCAAATGGAACCATATTAAACCCTTTATGGGAAAAGGTATAGAACATCGGCATGTTGGGATGAGGTCAATGAACGTAAGCAGCTTGGACCAGAAATGGTCAAAGAAATGGTGGAGAAGGTGAAAACCATTCAGCATCATATCAAGGCAGCCCAGAGTCGAAAGAAGAGTTATGCAGATAACCGTCGAAGAGACCTTGATTTTAATGTTGGGGATATGTTTTTTATACTCATATATCTGTGGAAGAAGGTCATGAGGTTTGGAAAGAAGGGGAAGTTATGTCCAAGGTACATTAGCCCCTTTGAGATTCTTGATCGTGTCAGGGATGTGGCCTATCGACTAGAACTTCCACCTACCATAGCTAAAGTACATGATTTCTTTCATGTATCCCTCTTAAAAAAGTACATTCCTGACCCTTCACATGTATTCTCTTATGAGGTGGTACAATTGGAAGATGGTCTTTCTTATGAGGAGCAACCAGTGAAGATCTTAGATCGTAGATAAAAATTTCTACAAAATAATACAATGCCCCTCGTCAAAGTGTTGTGGAGAAACCACAAGTTTTACAAAGCGACATGGGATACAGAGGAAATGATGAAGCTGAGTTACCCACATCTGTTTTAGTGTGGGAAAAGGAAATTTCGAGGGCGAAATTTCTTAAGGGGGAATATTGTAACGACCCAAAGTTTCATTAATGGAAATCCCTCTTGATCTTATTAAATGTCTCTTTATATTAAATGTTTTATAAAATGTAAACTTTTTGGTTTTATGATAAGTGTTGTGACCGTTACTTTTATAGTTGTTGACCAGTGATCACAAGATTAGTATAAATATAAGGCTTTAACGAACCCAATTTTACTCAGACAAAGGAAGATATGGCCTCATCTAGTAGAATTGCTCCAAACAAAGCCCATTTGTCGGATCTCAGAAAAGAGGAGGCATCCTTGGGCTTTGCTCTTGACCAAGCCCAAGCTGAGCTTCATCATGTCAAGCTCGAATGTGACTGTCTACGGGAAAAGTGGAAGTTTATAGAAATTACAACCCGAGCGATGTTATCTGAGCCACCCCAAGAGTCTGTCACAATCACACACCTTACCCTTAGGTCTTATGCACCTGTTTTAATGGTTTATGTAACTAATCGATAGTACAATGTTCATGTACATTATTTTTTTATATAATATGGAATATAATTTCTTGTCATTATTGATACATTGTAAATAGTTTTTAAAGTACAAATGATATTTTTAGTTATTATTTAATTAAGAAATCTATTTTATTAAATTAAGAGATTTTTTAATTAAATAATATTTTAATAAAATATTATTATTATTAATAGATTAATTTTATTATATATAAATTATCATATAATTTTTTGAATGCAGTTTTATGTTTTTTTAAAGTTTGAAATCCATTTTTGTCAAAACCCGTGAATTTTTTATAAATGTCAGTTTTTATTTTAAAAGTGAAAATTAACATATTTAGAAAATTATTTTGATAAAATAAATGTTATTTTTGAAATCAGGACGTCTAAATTATCCAATAGTTAATTTTTCATAATTTTCTCAGACAGTCAAAATTTTGAGTAAAAATGAAATACCATTTAAATATATAATGTGATTTATGACATCATAATGCCCTAATAGTGATGTAATAAAATATTATAATATTTTTGTTCGGCCAATATATGTTTTAACATTGAAATAATGTGATTTTGGGTTTGTTTAGATTACTTGTCAAAGCAATAATGGACCCCTCAAGACTTATTAAACATTATGTATTTTAAATTAATTTCCATGGGAGTATGACTCACCTCCACATAAGCAACCCTATTATTTTAATAAGTTCAGACATTGGGATTGTAAAATATTGTTTTCCTCTTCCATTTTCTAAAAACCATTGAAAAAACCATGGGTTGGTTTGTGGTTTTTATTAATTTAATGTAAGGGTACCCAAACCAAAATAATAAAGAATTCCTTCACCTTTCCTTTATAAACACACCCAAGCTCCCACTTCCTCCTCACTCAAAGCCTTTGGAGTTCATAAAACCTCTAACCTACTCTCTCTAGAATAATCCCACGGTTCCCCAAGCTCCCAAGAAGCCTCTCACAAGACTCTCTCTAGCCTTTGGAAGCACACTTCCAAGAAATGGTTTTTTCTTCCTTTCTCATTTTGTCCAATTTTCTTTAATTTGTTTTCCCATTTAATTTCAATTATGAATGTTGGGTTATGGTTTTGAACCTCCCTCATACTTCCCTATTTATGTTTTAATGATGGTAGACCCCTTTATCTCTCATTAGATTCCTCCCATGTACACCTGTTACTATGCCGAAATTCCGAAAGGAACTTTTCTCTCCTCAATTACATTCAAGCAATATTTTTGTATCATATATCTAAATTCCATTAAAATTTTTGGGACATGTATCTATATTACCTATTTACTATCCATTACATGTAAATATGATGTGTAACCCCTTCCTATCTCATCAACTATTTTTATGAATTCCTATGTCACGCCGTTACACTGCCGAAATCACACCGATTTTCTAAGACAATGCCATTGTGTAGTGATTTCCATGCCCATTTCTACATCAAGGGTATTCATCTTTATTCACATTTACTTATTGATAATAATGTTCCACGTATGAATTAAACATTTATTTATCTTGGAATAAATGATTATGTTTTATGAATCCATGTTTTGTCATCCATGTGGCACACATATGCATGAAATGAAAAGTTTAAGAAGGGTGCGCCCTTATAGTGCTCCAATGCATTGGGTAAAGTATAGTATCAAGATACGTCATGTGAAATGAGTGTTTACTCATGCTAATTCAAGTGCAATGAGGGTTTACTCGTGCTTTATGTGCAATGATTATTTACTCATGCTCTATGAGAAATGAGCCTTGGCTCATGCTAATTCCATGTTAAGTGTTGTTTCCACATTTCCATGTTATGATTATCATGCTTTATCATGCCTTTATGTTCATGTTTCTCTTATGATCTATTGATATGCCTATTGCCTAACATGTATTGTACTCCTCATGTTATTCCATGTGTACTCTTCTACTAGGATTTATAGCTCACCCTTTTCTTCTGCATTTCCTCAGGTTATCTCATGCAATGTTATATACGAGGGAATGTAGTGGTCATGTAAATGATGTTTTCAATAAAGATGTTGTATTTCATGTTTTATGTTTTTATGTAACGATCCTAATCCCCAATGACACTAAACCTCTCGATCTTTTTTGTTGTATCAAGTGATGTTTTATGTAATAAATAATGTTTATTTTTTTAATAAAAGCAGGGTTGTCATAAAAACAGAATCCAAACATTACTAAATTTATTAAGAATTTAAGGGACCTAAATGTTAAAAACCTTATAAAATACTAATTAAAATACCAAAAAATAGTCCTACATCAAATAGGAATCAATATTGATTTGAATGCATGGTTTGGGATGATAATAGTATTGGAGTGTGGAAATTCAAAAAGAGTTGATCATATGAGTTTGGTTGGAGTTCTTTATATATCATATTTTTTGAAATTATACAACATTTTTATCTTCTAGTGTGCATGTTGTATAGGTATTCTCATAGTTTTTTTGTACATTATTTTGCTTCTTCTCTATTTATTTTTTGATTCAACATTTATACATCTTATAATTTATATTATTGATTATGGGGGCCTTTTAAATCCCTTATTTTTATATTTTTTTAGGATACTCTTATATATATATTATTCATTCTAAATATTTCATAGATTTCATAATAAACCTATAACTTTATATTTGAGGTAAAATTATCCCTAAATATATTTTAGTTAATCACTAGTAGTATGCAGCCTTTGGTGTTTAAGGATGAACATCATAGTTCTATGGTGTCACTATCTTGTTCAATGATTAATTATATTTTGGTGGGCCATTATACATTATATTTCATCTAAAATAAGTTGAATGAAAACCATTATATGTTAAATTCGGTAAATTTAATATGACTAATTATACACTCATTATAGCTTAACCATATTTATTTTTATTTTCTGTTTGAAAATATGTTTTATATAACGGTTGAATATATTTCTTTTACATGATTTTGTATAATTATACATTTAAATAATTATTTTATAGTAATATATTTTATAAATAAATATTTTTAATAATTATATGTATTTATAATAAGATTTATCTTATGATCATTTTATATTTAATAATATAATTTCGTGTGTAAAATATTTATTTGAAAATAAAAAGGTTCAATAAAAATAAATTATTTTTAATTATATTTTATATTTTATTTAAAAATTAATTTGACACATATTTATATTTAAATTTATGTAAAATATTTCCATATTTTTAATCATTATTTTACAATTAGTTGTACTTTATTTAGTTAAGAACATTATTAAAAGATATGTATGATAATAAATAGAAAACTTCATGTATATAATAGTTTATATTGAAAAATAATGTTAAAATCTTATAATTATTATTTATTTTTAAATTCATATATTTTTTATTTTGAATAATAATTATTAATGTTCATATTAATATAATATTTAATTGTAGGTTTAATGATAGATTTTAATTTTAGTTTATTTTAAAAATAAGATTTTATATTCAAATGGTATTCTAATAATTTCCACCATGGATTGACATAGATAAATAATTATTTTTTTAGATTAATATTCAATTCATGTCTTAAAAACACACTCAAGGACCATAAGGTTTTCGTTTCTTTGTATATTAAATATAAAATACTCTTATTTCTTGATAGATATTAAGCATCTACCATAAGGATAATCTGACATACAATTATTCATAGATAATCCCTAATTAAAACCATTCTTCATAACCCCGAAAAAGGAAACATAATAAAGGGTGATCTCATATTCTTAGAGTTAAAAAGGGATATATTAATGATCACATTATCATAAAAAGAGAAAATGGATAAAAACATTTGAATAACATTTAAAAAAACATACCCTACATATCATAGGTCATAAACATCATTCATGGTATAAATCATAGTTATTCATGAGACATGAATAATAGATGAATCGAAGTATAAAAATACTGAGATCATAACATTGGAATAATACATAAAATTTTACCATGCACATATGAATAGAAAATATTTTGTAAAGAATATATAAATATATATTTATAACTTTTTTTTATTGGGATAAGGGACCCATGCACCTTCTTCGGGTATGGGATAAACACCCATGAAACTTTTTTTAATCATGGGATGCCACTTTTATTGCATTTTTCATGGTTTGGATAACCTCCCATGTACCCTTTGAGCTCATATACCATAAGTCATTACCAAATTATTTGGAGGGAGATATAAGTCCAACAAATCACATAAATCATAAAAACATTTCCATAATATTATAAAACATTCATAATTTTATAATGAATTAAAATAAATGGGATTAATAAAATTTTATTTCTGGGATAACATGTGGAAAATCAAAAAGTTTTCTAAATATCAAATCATTTCATCACAATACAATCCTTTGGAAAGGAATGGGTATAATAAAAAAAATTATCAACATTGATATAAACCAGTAAAAAACGAATAATAATTGTTTCCTTCAAACATATAACAGGTAAATAATATGTAACATTAATATATGTCATGTTAAATGGAAAATTATTTTGGATGATCACTTGGTGAATTTCTTTAGGATAATATCTTTCCAACATTTAAAATAGTATTTTAACAAATAAAATATTTTCAAAATATTTTTATTTTAAAATAACCTTTTATACATAATATTTAACTATTAAATCATTTATTCTCCATTAAATTTTAAGATTCCTCTCATTTCTTCACATTAAAAAAAGAATGATTCCTTTCCCATTTTTTTGTATAAAGTCAAAAACATCTCATTCGGGAAAAAAATCATACCATTTAACTATATTTTAAATGAGTAAAACATTTGTAAAAATGTATATAAAAACACTTGTTAATAGTAAAAAAATTCTCCAAATATTTTTACATAACATGGACATTTGATAGAAAATAATATTGGGCAAAAGAGAAAAAAAAGTTGACTTCTTCATTAAAACATTATTTGGACTAATTAGTATATAAATATAGTAAAATTAAAGAAGGACTTGTCTTTTAATGAAATAAATAGTTTGGAATAAAATTCATGTTTTTTAAGAGATAAATAAATATATTTAGTCATTGAATAAAGAATCATAAATAGTCCTAGTAAACAATGAGATTATAACATCAAACCCTTACCAAATTGGAAACTGTTTATTCATAATTTTAAAAAATAATAACATGAAATTAAACATTAAATACCATGAATATAATTAAACAGATGATATTACATATAAATGTGGAAATATTAACACCTCATAAAAAATATAGGTGTATTACATAACATATATCTGAATAATGAAAATTTGAGATAAAAATCCTACCATATATATAGAATTTATTTATAGAAGTTTGATCATCCTGTATAATAATTTTATTGTTCATTATACATATATTAATGAAAAGTGTTTAGACATTTCATTAGATATATGACTTAATTATTTCTTATTATTACTAATTTAATAACAGTTCTTTTTTAAACTCATGTTTTAGGTAAGTCTCGGTTAATTTTTCAGGTATGTTTTGATTTTCTAATTTTTATACACATATTTTTATCATGGTTCCATAATAATTATAATTTTAAACCTGATATAAATATAATATATATTCATTATATTGGTATTTATATTAATCAATAATATATAAATATTATAAATGAAATACACCATTTTTGGAGACGGTAGGTCATACATTCACATGACAATTGTTTCAATATTTCTAAAGGATAGGACAAAAGCAAGGTAAAAAATATGACACCATTACTAATTAATTATACTTTAATATATTTCCCATATATTCTATTAATATATAGTTACAATATTTTATTTAAATTTTATGTGAAAACTAAACCACATAAATTCTCAAAGCGGTACTCCACCGTACACACGAGCAACATTATCATATTCCAATAGAATGTTAAGTAAGAGTTTATTTGAGGTATTATAATTCAAGAAGTAATATAATATAATAAATGTCATATATAAATATTAAATCCTTAATTCTAAAAGGTCGTGATAGGTTTTGATGGAAAACAAATAACATTGGTTCGTGGAGTGGTAGTTTGTCGTACAGAATATTGATCATTTCGTTTCCCATTTGAGAGATGGGGATATTTTTATATGTTGTGAAATTAACATAATTAATTATGAGTTTATTACATATAATAATATTATTATATCATCATATTTGAAAAAAAATATTAGAATGATTTAGATAATGAAATAGAAAGACATAATATTTTGAATTTTAACCCTTTTTTGGAGTACCAAATTTGGTTTACAACTAAATCATTGATATGAGGGTTTAATAATCAAAATAGTTTAACTTTTATATTTGGAGGGAATTTTTGAACAAATTTGGGTAGGGATTTGTTGATCCAAATGGTTTTGGATGAGTGAATATGGGATATGAGTGGGGGTCTTTTATAAGTGGGGGAGAGGACACACATGGAATTTTTAAAAATAATATATTGTAAACACATTTTCTAAATTCAAAACCTATAAAAATTTAGCCTTACTGAATTTTTAGGTTATAAGGTTTAAATATGTCTATATTGTGGTTCTTGTATAATTTTATTGGTCATTTTTTCCTATATATTCATAGATTAACCCCCAACAAAATTGGATTTATCGTTAACTATAGTAATTATTTTTCTATTATTGTAATTAATTATGAAAAAACGATAACCTTATAATGCAGTATTTGTTATTATAATTCAATATATTTAATTTATTTTTCCATATTTCATTCATATAAGTGTAAAATTTAAATTTTAAATTAAATCTGGAGACACATAAAAATGTGGGTTTCCAAAGAGATATGTTTCATTAGTATACAAAGATTTAATATCAAAATTCATTATCAAATTCACTATAATGATAAGAATTGGATTAATAATTATATTGTTTTAGTCATTTTACTTTTAAAATATTTGTAAACAATATTAAACTTTTTAATTCTTTAAATGAAACTTAGTTTATTATTATAAATCAATATCTATTAACTATTCTCAAAAAAAAATCAATAAAATTAAAAACAATCACTATAACTTAATTTTAACATGATTATTACGAAATTAAATTTTCTAATAGTGTTAAAATTCAATTTTATTATTTTTAAAAATAATTAAAACTATTTTTTTAAGAAAAAATATTGCCAAAGCATATAAATAATTTCTTGAAATTAAATTTATTTTGAAATATATTTTATTTATATAAACACATTATACATACTTTCAAATATGTTTTTCTTCATATTCATAAAAAAATTAATTCCTAGGTTCAAAGAAAAATGTTTAAATTAAAATATTAATAATATATCATGATTCATTAAAACTTGAATTTTTGTGTAACACAATACATCAATGATATTAAATTTATTTGAAAAAAATCATAAAATATATAGGTTTTACATTCAATGACTATTGAATAAATTTATTACTTAAATTTTTTACTTGATCTCAATAATCAAGGTTTTTAAATTTGAATTTTTTTTGAAGAAAAACCACATCGTAAAAAAGGATAATTATATATTCATCCTGAAAATAAGGTAAAGAAATTATGATGATCATCGCATTACTAGGTACCCAAATAGAATAATTTTTTGGGAGTAAAAAAGGGGTATAGAATATAAAATCCCCCAAAACTAACTAATTATGGAAGAGAACATGTTTTAGAGGTATTTAAAAACCATAAAACCATAAATATGGGATGAGTTAAAAGACAATTGATTCAATAGAAATGAAATTAATAATATAACATTTTTTCCCAAGTAATATTTCCTTAAAGTTATTTTCATTTATTCTATCATGATAGAGAACATGAAAAATATATATTTTTGATTTATTATCATTTCAATATTATAATGTCATCCTTTGGTTGTTATTCAAACAATTTCTACCTAATATCTCTTTAAAATGAGTGAAGATGATATTCATCACACTTAAAGCACTAAGGTGTCAAAAGAATAATAAATGAATAAATTGTATTTCATTCTCTCTCTAGTTATCATCAAAACAAAAACATTTATCACAGGTTATCGAATACTAATAAATATTCATATGATTAAATAATATATTTATCACTAACCCCACTTTTAATGTTAAACATAAATCATTCCCTAAATTTTTAAAATCTAGACAATTCAAAAATCCAGAAATTTATAAACTTGGTCTCTAAAATTCAACATAACATAGTCCAAAAAATATCATATTTTAGTTAGTAATTCTCACATACTGAATGTGTTAATACCGTATTCAAATATTCTATAAAAAATTTTAATAAACATGATTACCATAAAATATCAAAGAATATATACATACATTCTCATTCCATATAAAATAAAATTCATTATCTAATACATACATTTTATCAAAAAAATAATTAATCTCTCTCAATGATAGCATAACCCTCTGCTATCAAATCACTAATCATTCAAAGGTAATCAATATGGTCAAATTTACATTATCCATATAAATAGTCTCTTTATTCCAACATGATTATATCAATATTAGGATAATAATAAAGGTTTATCTCTTCCATAATCATGTTTTTTCCATAAATATCATCTTTCCACTAAATAACTTTTCAATGACATTAGTACAATTACTCATATTCTTGTCCATCCCTAATGGAAAACTTTTATAAAATTCCTTATATGTTTCATAATTTCTGAATTCACATACATAAACACATCAATCATTATACATCATTATGAAAACATTAATTAGGATTCATCATTTTATTCCTTAATACCTAGATCATTTTATATTTAATTCATAGTCTTCTTATAATCAATGAAAAGACATTAACTTATACTACCATGCTGATCCTCTTCTTGATATTTCCCCCAAGATAATTGATTTGTATAATTCACATACTTTATGAATTTATAATTTACATCTTTTTTTATACCTTAGTTAAAGAATTATTCTCATCCATTTAATTATTTGATCTCTTCATTTTTCATTTAATATTTCTTTCTATGTATCCTTCTTCCCCACAAATATAAATCTTCTCATTCATTTGAGAGATTCCTTATATTTCTTTTTACTAGATTCTAAATATATCAGATACTGGATCTTCATTCATCCATGGAATCCACCGCATAAACTCTCAACAATCTCTATACTTATGTAATTCGGTGATTCTAAGAGTTATTTAAAATGAACATTTTAAATAATATATCTTGATAAATGAATAGTTATATTCATGATATCCTTTACTCTAGAAATCAACTCATTCAGTTTCTCATCAACACATTTTCTATCACATTCAATGATAACCCATTTCCTTCTAGTCCTCTCCACTTAATATAAGATAAAATCATAGTGATAGAAATAATAATCACAGTGTAAAACCACATAATCATGAAAAATCATTTATAAATTTTCTAAATCATGAAACCATATTTTCAATATATGAAACCTTAGTTTTCAAATATGTTATTCATATTCACCATCTATTTAAATACATCATGATGGTTAATAAATATTTTAAGAATTTAAAAACCATATCCCCAAGGATTGTTAAACTAGATGTTAAATAATTCTTGTTATCTAAAACCATGTGATGATCGAGTCCATCCAAATTCTCCCTTTTCAAAGTTAGTGCAGAAAGGTAAAATTGCCCTGGATCCACATTCCCTAGTAATATCGAGATAGTTATTTAATTTCTCAGAAACCATATGACATATACTTCAACAAAATACCATTATATTTTCCAAATCATATAGTTATCCTTATAATTATCCTTAGATACATCACAAGACATATCGTAGGAAATATCCTTTGGCATATCCCTAAGTTCCTCATTAATGTTTTCTTATCTATGTTCCCAATTATTCAAAAAAAACATTGATAAAAATATAGTGAACAAGTAATTACATATATAAATATTAAATATTTTTCATTTAATATTCAAATCATTCCACCAAAACTTACCCAACGGAGGCAAAGGTATATGTATTTGGAGACTGGATATAAAATAATCATATTTATTCAATGATATTCATCATATTCCGTAAATATATTCCCATATATTTTTATTTTTATACATACCATACTTATAACCTCTATTAATTATCTAGCGTAAGGAAACATAAGAAAGGGTGAGATTAGATGTTCCACAATTGTGAACAAGGGAGATATCAATGACCACTTCAGAATAATGTGAACATAAAGTAATGGGAACATGACGATAACATTTTAAAAATAATACAATTCATATCCTAGTTCATAATCATGTGTAATGGAATAAATAAATGAATTCCATCAAAAAGACTCATAAAGGAAACAAAGTGAATAATCTATGAGAGTATAAAATTGGGATAAGACCCTGAATTATGGCATACATGTAAGAATATAAAATCTTATGTCATGTACATCCCCCAAGACATTGATAACTTGTTATACATGGGATAAATAACATATACATGCATAGAACCTTGAATAACCTTCCATTCCCCCTCTTCTAGTATTGTTATAACCTCCTATATATCCGTTTTTGGCCCTTGGAAAACAACTCATGTAACCATGGATCTTATAAAATATTAATCATTACCTAATTAATTATAGGTATATATAAGTCAAACACATCACATAAAAAACATTTTTTTTGTCATAAGATCATAAAACTTTATTCATATCATATTAAATTAATATAAATGGGTTTTATAAACATTTCATCAAAGAGTAACCCACATAAAAGAAATGAGATTCAAAAATATTTAATAATTTCTCAATGAATAAACCATAGTAAGGTGGCTAGTTTTATAATAATATTATCATAATAGACAAAAACTTTAAGATAAAATTTATGAATGTTATCATTAGATTGTATAGCCATTAAATAATATGTAACATCATTGTTGGTCATCTTAATTGGAAAATCATTTTGGAAAAACAATGGGAATATTTATTGAGGAAAATAGCCTTCCATCTTTTAAAATCACTTTATGAAAAATAAAAAATATTAAAAAAAATTATATTTGATTGTAACTATGGATAATTTAAAATGAATATTTAATTAAGTAATCATTCGTGAAGGAATAAATGTCCATTTATTTAATAAATTTTTAAACAAAAAATTTTCCTTCTGCATTTTCTAAAAAAATCAAATACACCATGTTCATAAACATACAAAGAGATTCCATTGAAACCATTTTGTATAAAAAACAATCTGAGGAAAAAAATTTAAATAAACTAAGGTAGTAGTAAAAACATCCATTAAAATATTTTTAGAAAATATGGACATGGTAGAAAATTCATTTTCAAATGAAGAGATAAATAATGTAAAGTCCCCAAAAATCTGTGAAATGTTTTTCTTAAATACATGGAAATTTTGTGAGTCTGTAGTTTCTGACGGTGCCTGATTCCGAGGCCCGGTGTGCCCTTAATCAATTTCTGAAATTTTATCCAGTACATTCAATAAACGTATGTGTTGGATTTTATATCTTTTGAACCGGTGCTTGGAATTGAAATGAGAGGAAACTATTGAACTCACAGCGCTGGTATTCACTTAAGGAAACCTTTACTACAGTTGCATTTTATCGATATTGGAAGTTAGTTTTGGGGGGTTTTAATTAAACTGAATAAAAATATATGTTAGCCATATTTTTATTTGAGGTGGTAGTTAGAACCTCCATGTGGAGGATAGTGTAGGGGCCCACCCGTACATATCCTCCCTTGGGAGGATGTAATAAGTTGGGGCCTACACGAGCATCAATCCCGAACATAACCCCCCTTAAATCTTGACCTCCCCATTTATGTGGATGAAACTCTCTCCATTAATTGAGCCTCTCCACCTTCCCCATTAATTTTGTGCCAACCCAAGAAATTAAATGATTGAACATCTGTTAATTAATTTGCACAATTTGAATTCTATTGAATTCATGTCAAGAATAAAATAATAGACAAATCTATAACTTTGGTTGGAACATAATACATTGGTGGAGCCTTGGAGTAATAGAGAGAGCATTCTTCCCAAGAAGAACACGAAGAACGTCTTCTCCGCCACCGAAGAACGATGACGCCCTCTTTTTATTTCTTCATCATTCTCCAACCGAGGAAAGGAAAGTGATGTAATGCCCACGACATCTCCAATGACCTTCATCCGCGTCAAAAGAGAAGGCATCACCCGCGAAGAATTTCAACTACGATGAATTCACCTCTGAATGCTCATCCACCAACGATGAGTACCCACCTTCCTTTTCAATGCATGAGCATGAGAATTGGGTGTGTGTGATGAATGTAGAAATCAATGAATCGATATCCACCCTATTTCTGAGATTGTCAATGAATGACAAATACAAGGTAGGGGATTGTTTTGAGTAAATTAAATCCTCATTCCTCATCAATTATTTTGGTACGATGATGGCCCTTGTTATCACCTAATGCATAGGGCTCGAGATGAACAAACACGGCCCAAAAACCCTTCGTTGGTTCTTGTTTGATAGGATGATGGAGGCAGAGCGAGAAGGGTGCGGTGCTGTCGCACCATGTAGGAGGAAGGAGGTCACGGGAATATGAGCCACAATGTACAGAAGAGGCACAGAACAGTCGTGACATGCCAGAGGAAGGGGCCGTGGACATTCAGTCCATAGTGGACGAAGATGGCACATCACCGTCACTCCACACCGAGGAAGACCTGCGGCCAAAGGCCACGATAGACAAGAGAGGGAGGTCGGCTGAGGTGGCCCTCGGGGCACTCGAGGAAAGACCCTACAGGTCCTGCAGTTACAAGTGCTTCCACATTATTCCGGTGTTTTCGGAAGCCCTAGGGGTTTAACCCCCCTATTTTTTCATGGCCAGCCGGTCCCCCGGGCACGCCGCCCCACCGGCCGAGCCTCCAGCAGGTCAGGCCGCCACGGGCCGAGCAGCACCTTCGGGTCAGGCCACCCCTTTGTGCAGGGCTGATCCCTTGTTTTGGGTCGCCCACTTGGTTTGGGATGACCACTCGGGTCTAGCGACACACACACAGACTGGGTCAGACTATGGTTCGGACAGGGTTTGGCCCGGTCGGTCCGAATAGGTCGGACCGGACCCAAACCTGCTTTGGCCATTTTCACCTTTTAGCCCGCATCTTGGGCTATGAGTGTCTTATTGATGAACCGTCTGTGGTGATAGAATTCATGGAGTGAGAAGTTTCTTTTGGTATACTACACTTCAGTTTGGGATGCTGTTGGGATACAGTCGGGTTGGTTTGAACCAAAAAAACCAACCGGGCCCCTAGAACGGAAATGCTAATAACTCATAGACCAGGCATCCAATGGACGCACCGTCTATCGTATTGGGTTCCTTATGATGAGAAGGAACTCCAAGATACATGAACTCATGACATTGTGGAAGTTGATATATTGAAACTTGGCTCGAGGAGCGGACCCTCCAGGAATCGAGTGTGTTGTGTGAGGAAACCCTAGGGCCGACTGCGAATGAGATGACAGGATCCTCCCTTGGTTCGAAAGTGGCGATATTGTACCAAGATCCTCCATGGGTTAGACATCAATGAATTTTGTACCGATATACTCTATGGGTTCAATAGCGGTGACTTCTGTACCGGGATCCTCAGTGGGTTCGATAGTGATGACTTCTGTACGAGGATCCTACGTGGGTTAGACATCGCTGATATTGTTCCAAGATCCTATGTGGGTTCGATAGAAGAGATGATTCAGAGGCTAAATATAATCATCTCTACCCCTCTACATGTGTTTTATACCTATGTGAGCTTAGTCTTGTATTTCAACCATTATCATTGTGGTGATTGAATTTACTTCCTTTGAGGACTGGGTTGTGCTTTGGATCGAGAGTTGGAGTCGAACTGTGTTTGGTAACTTAGGTATATGTATGGGAATATACCTAAGTAAGGTTGGATGGTACTTCTTGATTATATATTACTCCTATTGTTTATCCTTAGTGGATTCTGGGAGACATTCTAGGGTCTTGGGGTCCCCTACCGAGTATTGTTATACTCACCCCTACACGGGCTTCACCCACACCTTGTTGTGTTCTCTGCAGATGTTGGTCAGTAGTGATCGAGGCTGAGGCTGTCGGACAGGAGGATTCATGGAGCTGGACTTGATGGGATGTACCTCAATGATGACTTGTTCGAGTTCTGTACCTACCCTTTAGGTAGGATTCCCCGGTGGATGATCCATGAGCTATTTTTCCTTTTTAATTGTACTTGTACTTGTTGTTCCGTTGGGTTTGTATACTGGCCCACTTACTTTCCGCACACCTTTATTTTCTATATTAGTAATTGTTGTTTGGACTTCTTGTGTTCAGACTTTGTGTGTTACAGGTTTGAAGGTAATGACTTCCCTTTTTATCAGGGATTCACCTATGGTGTTAGTCTCTAGACCCTAACCTATGGAAGGGGGGTTGGTTTAGTCACGACACGGGACCTAAGGACGGGTCGTGACAATATTGTATCAGAGGAGTCGGTTCTACCATAGAACATGGACTCTGATTCTTTTAATGGAAATAGTGTTAAGTGTTTTGGGTGTGGTTATCACATTAGGGAAACTGGTGTTGGTGCGGTGGTCGATGTATCCATGCACTATGACTCCCACTTCTGATCTCTTACTGAGGGAACGAAAACATTGATTGTGTGTGTGTTTCTTTTGAAAAGTTTTCATCATGATTACTTTGTGTCAGCTCAACAGGTATAATTTTTTAACAATAGTGCACCTGTTTCTTTTCAGGATGACCCCATGAAGGTAGCCACCTAGGGTTCCGAGTTTCGTATGAAATGGTATCCCACCGAGCAATGAAGCCTTGGTGCAGGGCCTCATCTCAGCGGAGGTACAAGTGATACCACTACCTCCTGGGCCACCGATTCCCTCAGCTCCAGCTATAGAGAGTGCACTTCGTCTGAGTGTGTTTCACACGTTCCAGCACTACAGGTTTCCCAGGTTCCGGGGAGAGACAGACCCACAGGCAGCTGAGGATTGGATGGAGGCTATCGTTGGAGTTTTCAGATTGTTAGGGACACCAGCCGGCCTCATGGTGATCCTTGCCGCGAGTCTCCTGCATGCAACTACAAGAAGATGGTGGAGCCTGATTATCAATGTGCATGATGAGGTAACACTACTTTGGGAAGACATCGAGGGTCTCTTACGATCAGAGTTTGTTCCAGCCACCCTTCGTATGGTGTGGATTCAGGAGTTACTTCATCTACAACAAGGCAGTATGATAGTATCTCATTACTCAGTGAGGTTCACCAACCTCTCGCGATACTCAATTGATATAGTGTGGGACCCATTCTTCAGGGCCTGGACCTTTTAGTAGGGTCTCATTCATGAGATCAGGTCTTCGATGATCTCCCCCAACATCTCGACGCAGGTGGGGTGTTGGATAGATCCCTTCTAGTGGAGAGTTTTCTCGCTGAGCAGCCGCTAGTAGCGAGACCCACCATAGGGTGACACATGGAGAAGTCTTCTACAGCCGGTAGTAGAAAGATGTTGTAGAGGTCCAAGAGGACTAGGCTGTCAGGTTGGTAACCCTAGGATATAGGTTCGGTGGTGCGGGGCACAGGAGACATAGCCATCTATACGGGGAGCAGGTAGTTTTATTCATGCGGCGGGCAGGGACACATGGCTCATGACTTCCCAACCTGCCATTCAGATGAGTAGAAGATAGTAGAGGGAACTCCCAGATAGAGGTAGAGGTTTGATCATGGTGGTCCTCCGGGAGCTGGCGTAGGTTTCAGAGGAGTTGGCAGAGCAATAGGTGGTGGATGACGATTCAAGGCCCTACCACCACCACCACCAGGATGTCCACCCGACCATAGGGAGCTGGCGGACAGAGGTAGGCTCATCTCTAGGCAATCGAGGCCTACGAACAAATCACATCTAAGATTATTTGAGGTACTATATGTGTCTATTCCACCCTTGATGTAGTACTTATAGACACAAGTGTGAGTCATTCTTTTATTTTTTCTTCCCTCGTTCGGAGCTTGACGATTCCGACAGAGCCGTTGGCTCGATCCATATGACTATAGACTCTTACAGGAGGATACTCGATGATTACGCACTGGTGGTGGCAGTGTGAGCTTACTCTAGGAGGTGAGAGCTTCGGTAGGGATCTCCTCGTAGTGGCGTCGAGGCCTTACAACGTCATCTTGGGTATGGACAGGTTATCAAAAGTTCATTATCAGATTAACTTATTAGGTGCAACCTGTGGTGTGTCTGCATGGATGGGACCATGTTCACCTTCACCGACGTGAAGGGAGCCTTTTTAGTACAGTATGGACTTACACAGAGGACGGGGTAGTCGATCACACATCAGTTGGCTAGTCTCATCCTCAGAGCAGTTGATGTGCGGAGTTCGAGGTTTCCTTTTGTGGTGGATCAGTACGTTGATTTTTTCCCTAAGGATGTTCTAAGACTACCTCCTCATAGAGATGTGGACTTCTACATTGACCTATACCCCAGGAAGACACTAATATCTACTAAATCATATCAGATTCCACCCACCGAGCTTTGTGAGCTTCGGGTACAGCTTGAGGACTTGCAGGGGAAGGTATTATCCGACCCAGTGTTTCACCCTGGGCATCTCCAATTATTTTTCTCCAAGAAGGTGGATGGGAGCATGCGACTGTGGGTTGAATACCATCACCTGAACCAGGTGACCGTGAAGAAATATTATGCACTCCTGATGATTGAAGACCTATTTGATCAGCTCAAGGGAGCACGATGATTCTCGAAGATAAACCATAGGTCAGGCCATAACATGCTCAGAGTTCTAAATGAGGATGTGTAGAAGACGACCTTCAGGTATCGGTATGGTCACTACGAGTTCCTAGATATGCCCTTCAGTGTAACCAATTCTCCAGCAGGGTTAATGAGCCTAATTAATAAGATCGTCTATCCTTACCACGATCGCTTTTTCATAGTCTTCATCGACGACATACTTATCTACTCGACTACTGATGAGAATCACGCCTGCCATTTGCGGGTTGTACTGAACACACTCTAAGGGAACCAGCTTTATGGTAACCTCTCAAACTTCCAATTTTGGATTTGATAGGTTCACTTCATGGGAAACGTCATCTCAGAGGCTGGAGTTTAATTGGATTTGCAAAGATCGAGTCAGTACTTGCTTGGGAGCCACCCAAGAGTGTGATGGAGGTATGAAGGTTTTTGGTACTCGCTGGGTACTATCGGAGATTTGTGCCAGACTTCCCCAAAGTTGCAACACCGCTTTCAGCATTGACAATGAAGGGGTAACCATTCGTGTGGTTAGAGAAATTCTAGAAGAGCTTTAAAGAGTTAAGGCGGAGGTTGACTAGTGCACCCATCTTGAGGCTACCAGAGGAGGTCTTTGGGTATGTAGTTTACTGTGACACATCAAGGACCGAACTCCGGTGTGTCCTGATGCAGGAGCGAGAAGTGACCATGTATGTCTCTCGGTAGTTGAGACAACACGAGAATAACTACACTACTCATGACCTGGAGTTAGTAGTAGTGGTATTTTCCTTGAATATGTGGTGACACAATCTGATGGGTGAGCATTTTACAGTCTACTCTGACCACCAGAGTCTCAGCTACATCTTATCTTAGAAGGAATTGAACTTGAGATAATGGCGATGGCTCGAGTTCCTCAAGGACTATTACTTTGAGATATAATATACTACTAGGAAGGGGAACGTTGTAGCAGATGCTCTTAGCAGAAGATTCAGAATTCAGCTGCTAGGAAAGGTGACAGAGTAGCTGGCCACGTTGCATATTTCCTTTGTGGACTGGGATGGAGCAGCCTTTCTGTAGTCTCTCTCAGTCACCCCCCAACTTCTTCAGTGAGTCAGGGAGGCACAGCGTGGGGAATTTGACTGTGAGATGCGACGTGCTCAGATATCCTCTGGGCAGGCACCCGATGGATTTTATGAAGGTAGAGAGCGCACCATTCTCTTCATAAGAAGTACCATGGTACCAGTTGCACTTCAGGAGGAAGTGTTGATGGAGTTACACACATCTCTTTTAGCGGTACATCCAGGAGTGGCGAAGATGTATCAAGATCTCCAACAACAAAACTGGTGGCCAGGTTTAAAGAAGGTAGTAGCAGAGTTTTTTCATGATGCCTCACTTGTCAGCAAGTGAAGGTGGAGAATCAGGTTCCAGCAGGCTTGGTTCAGCCCTTAGAGGTACCATAGTGGAAGTGGGATGGGATATCCATGGATTTTGTTACGGGACATCCATGTACATCCAGAGGACACGACAAAATCTAGGTGATTGTAGACTGACTCACCAAGTTGACCCACTTCCTACCGATCAGAGAGCAGGATCTAGTAGAGATCCAAGGATTCCCCTATATATGAGAGATCGTATGGCTTCATGGTGTTCCATTGACAATCTTCTCCAATCAAGATGCTCGTTTCACTTCCCAACAATGGAAGGGGTTGGAGGAGGCATTCGGGATGCAGCTTCACTTGAGAACTGCCTTCCATCTTCCACGGATGGTAAGACTGAGAGGACCATTCAAACTCTTGAGGACATGCTCTGTGCATGCATACTCAACTTCGGTCGTAGCTTGGAGGATCACTTACCCTTTGTGGAGTTTGCGTATAACAACAGCTACCATCAACCATCGGGATGGAACCTTATGAGGCACTATATGGAAGACCTTGAAGATCGCCTATGTGCTGGACTAACCCAGGGGAGTCAGGACATATGGGACCGAAGATGGTGGAGGCTAAGACGGAGAAGTTGTAGATCATCCAGGAGCGGATAAAGACTGCACAGAGCAGGGATAAGTCCTATGCTGATACAAGACAGAGACCATTGGAGTTCAAGGATGGCGACCATGTCTTTCTACGGGTCTCACCTCGATGAGGTATATAGTGATTTGGTTGAGGCGGAAAGTTATCTTTGCGATTCACCGAACCTTTTTAGGTCCTTAGCAGGGTAGGGGAGGTGGAAAACCTCTTAGATCTTCCACCTTAGTTGCACCAGGTGAACATTGTCTTCCACGTATCTCAGTTGAGGAGATACGTGCATGACCCGTCCCACATCATCAACCACAGGGAGCTGGACATCGTTGACAGGGTGACTTTAACGGGGTTTCTAGTAGAGATTGAGGATCAACATGAGCAGGTCCTATGTGGACGGTCGATTCCTCTAGTGCGCATTCTCTGGCAGCACGAGAACCTCTAGGAGAGCACATGGGAGTGGGAGGCTCAGATGCATCCTCAGTACCCCCATGTGTTCCCTTAGTGTGTGTTGTAGCTTATGTGGATGTAAATCCCGGAGGTGGGAAGAATGTAAAGTCATGGAAATTTTGTGAATTTGTTTCTAAAATACATGGGAATTTTAAGAGTCCAGAGTTTTTGACGGCACCTGATTCCGAGGCCCGGTGTGCCTAGAATCAATTTATGAAGTTTTTTTCGGGTACGTTCAGTAAATGTACGTGCGGGATTTTATATCTTTTGAACCGTTGCTCAGAATTGAAATCTAAGGACACTGTTGAACTCGTAGTGCCGGTATTCACTTAAAGAGACCTTTAACGCAGTTGCGTTTTATTGATATTGGAAGTTAGTTTTTGGGGGTTCTTAATTAAACTGAATTAAAATATGTGTTAGCCATATTTTTATTTGAGGTTGTAATTAGAACCTCCAAGGGAAGGTTAGTGGAGGGTCCCACCTGCACATAACCTCTATTGGGGGGATTTTATAATGTGGGGCACACACGAGCATCAAACCCATAATTAACCCCCCTTAACACTTGAATTCCCCATTTATGTGGATGAAACTCTCTCTCATTAATTGATCCTCTCCACCTTCCCCACTAATTTTGGGCCAACACAAGAAATTAATTGATTGAACATCCCTTAATTAATTGGCACAATTTTAATTCCTTTGAATTCTTGTCGAGAATTAAATAATAGACAACGCTATTATTTTGGATGACACATAATACTTTGGTGGAGCCATGGAGTAATAGAGAGAGCATTCTTCCCACTAAGAACATGAAGAATGTCTCTTCTGCCACCGATGCACGCCGATTCCATCTTCTTCATTTTTCATCGTTCTTCAACCAAGGCAATGAATGGGAAGCAACGCCCATGACATCTCCAACAACCTTTATCCACGTCAAAGGAGAAGACGTCACCCGTGAAGAACGTTTCCATCAACGACATCACCTCCGAACGCTCATCCACCAACAAAGAGTATCCCTTTTCCATTACAATGTGGGGCACACACGAGCATCAAACCCATAATTAACCCCCCTTAACACTTGAAGGTTGTTGGAGATCGTCAACCGACGAAAAATACGAGGTAGGGGTTTGTTTTGAGTAAATTAAATCATTATTCCTCATCAATTATTTTGGTACGATGATGGCCACTTTTTATCACGTAATGTGGAGGGTGCGGGCCAAAAAACATGGCCTAAAAACACTCTATTGGTTCTTTTTTGGTTGACGATGTAGGTGGAGCCAGAAGGGCGTGGCGCCGTCGCACCACACCGAAGGAAGGAGGCCATGGGAATTCAGGTGGCGGTGGTCGAAAGAGATGTGGTGTCGTCGCGCCGCGCCCAATGAAGGGGGTCGCGACCATGCGGGTCGTGGAGGACGAAGATGGAACAGTGCCATCGCACCGTGCCGAGGTAGACCTACTGCCAAAGGCCATGACGGATAGAAGAGGGAGGTTGGCTGAGCAGGCCGCCGGTGCTCCCCAGGCAGGACCCAAAGGGTCCCGCGGTTACAAGGGCTAGGGCCTTGTTCCAGCCGTTTTGGAAGCCCGGGGGGGGGGGGTGTAACCCCCACAGGCTGAGCTATCAGCCGGCTTGGCCATCATGGTGCAAGCTGCCAGTCGGCCAGGCCACGCCTTCGAGTCGGGCCACTCCTTTGGGTCGGGCCGCTCCCTTGGTTCGGGCTGCCCACTTAGGTTGGGTAGACCACTCAGGATGGGCTTCACCCACAGACTGGTTCAGACTCCAGTTCGAAGCAGGTCAGGTGAGGTCGGTCCGACTAGGTCAGACCAGACCTGGACCCACTATGGCAATTTACACCATTTAAGCCGCATTTTGGGATATGGGTATCCAATCGACAAACCTTCTACGGTGATAGAATGCTTGGAGTGAGACGTTTCTTTTGGAATACTCCTCCTGAGGTTTCGACTCAGTTGGGGTACGATCGGGTTTGTTTGAACCTAAAAAACCCACCGATCCCCTAGAACGGAAATGCCAATAACTCATAGAACGAGCGTCTGATTGACGCACCGTCGGTGGCATTTGGTTCCTTATGATGAGACCGAACTACGGGATACATAAACTCAAGAGTTAGTGGTAGTTGATGTAAAGAAACTTGGATCGAGGAGAGGACCCTCCCGGAATCGAGCTTGTTGTGTGCTGAAACCCTAGGGATGGATATGGCTAAGATGATAGGATCATTTTTGGGTTTGACAGGGATGATACTATACCAGAATCCTCTGTGGGTTTGACAGTGATTTATTTTGTATCGGGATCCTTCATGTGTTTGACAGCGGTGACCTCTGTACAGGGATCCTCCGTGGGTTCAACAGTGATGACTTCTGTACCAGGATCCTACGTGGGTTCGACAGCGCTAATATGGTTCAAGGATCCTATGTGGGTTTGACAAAGGAGATTATTAGGAGGATACACCTAATCATCTCTACCCCTCTTCATGTGTTGTATACCTGTGTGAGCTGAGTCTTGTCTTTCAATCATTGTCATTGTGATGATTGACTTTACTTCCTTTGTGGACTGGGATGTTCTTGGGCTCGAGAGTTAGAGTCAAACTCTGTTTGGTAACTTAGTTATATGTATTGGCATATGCCTATGTAAGGTTTGTAGATACTTATTTATTGTATCTTACATCTATGGTTTATCCGTAGTGGATTCTGGGAGACCTTCAGTGGTCTCGTGGTCCCCTACTGATTGTTGTTATACTCACCCCTGCATGGGCTTCACCCGCACCTTGATGTGTTCTGTACAGAAGGTGATCAGCAGTGATTGAGGCTGAGGGTGTCGTACGGGAGTCTGCTCAGAGCTAGACTAGATGGGACGTACCTCAGGGATAATTTTTTCATGTTTTGTACCTACCCTTCAGGTAGGATTCCCCGATAGATGATCCCTGATCTATTTTTCCTTTTTACTTGTACAGTCACTTTTTGATCAGTTGGGTTTGTATACTGGCCCACTTACTTTCAACACACCTTTCTTTTCTATGTTAGTACTTTTTGTTTATAGTGCTTATGTTCTGACTGTTTGTGTTGCAGGTTTAAAGGCAATGCCTACCCTTTTTATCAGGGATTCACTTTTGGTGCTAGTCGCCAGCCCCTGGCCTGTGGAAGGCGGGCTTAGGGTAGTCACTGCATGGGACTCGAGGACAGGTTGTGACAAATAATTTTTTTTTACCTTAAAAAATAAATGTGAAAAAATGAGTTAAAAGATCAAGTAAAATTGAATAAAAATAAGTATTTTCATGGAATGATCAAATTAAAAGAACATTATTGAGTTTATTTAGTTATATTTCATTTTATTCCACTATTTAAATCATAATCATAAATAATCTCAATAAAAATGATATTGAAACATCAAAAAATTAGATTGAAACATCAAAACCTTACCACTTTGGTAACTTTTGACTAGAAGTACTGATAAAAATAAAAAAAAGTAAAACATTCAATATAAATAATATTAGTACAATAATTATATAACATTTAAAATAATTATTGTATACACCTCACAAAGGAATATATTTTCATTACCGAACATATAACTCAAAAAAGGAAATTTGGGGCAAACATCCATTAACTGAAGTCGCAAATACCATTGTACATGTTCAAAACTAGTGAATAATAAATATATTTATTATAAATATATTAAATATACATAAAAATATATATAATACCATATTTTACTTAATTATGACATTTTATTAACTTTTTATTAACTATTTCTGTATAATATCACATTTCATGTAATTAATGATTTTATCATATATGTTATGATTTTGTATCTTTAGACCAATTAAATTGATCCTGGTTCCATAATCTATAAAATTTTAAACGTCATATAAGTATCATATATTTTTATTATATTTGTATTATGATTAATTCATAAAATATAGTGATGTAAAATGAAATACACTGTTCATGGAGAGACTAGTACATATGTATGCATGAAATTTGTTTACATTTTTTAACGGGTGGGTTAAAAGGAATGTAAATAATATATCTCCATTAAATATTCGTTATTATTTCAAATATATCACATATATTAAATTAATTTTTCATTATTACCTTCCATGTAATGTTTATGAAAAAAATGATTCACTTAGCTTTATTAGGCAGTAGTCCGCCGTACACACGAGTCATGTTATCGTGTTCTTATTGATATTAATATATTTATTTTTATGTGATATTATGATAAAATAATAATAATAATATAATAAAAATTATATATAATAATTAAATACATAGTTATATTTTTCTTTGAGTGGAGGCGTTGGGAAACAAATAACATTGGTTCACGAGACAGTCGTCCTCTATACAAACAATTAACTGTTTTGTTTTTGACATAATGGAGGATAATTTGAATGTAGGATTTTAATATAACATACTAATATAAAAATATATTGAAATAATAACATTAATATTTCATCATAGTTGATAAATATTTGATGGAGGTGGAGGAATAGTAAAAACAAAACCCAAAGTTAATATTTTAACTATTATTTAGAGAACCACTTTAGGTATATTCATAAAGAATTTTCAGAATAGTGAAATAATAAAAACAATTACTTAAGTATGTAGTAATGGAATTAATTAATACAAATTTTTTTCATTTATTAACAATAAGGATTTTTAAGTGTTAAGAGTTGAAGAGGGCGGGTGTCCTTTTATATGTGAGGGACAAGTCACATGTGGATTTTTTTAAAAGGTGCCCTTATTTCTCTTCTTCAAACGGATCCAAAATGGATCATTATAAAACCATAAAGGTGATGAGCTTTAATAAATGGAATCCAATGTGTATTGGATAATTTTATATGATATTTTGCCATTTTTCTTTTTATTTTAACCTCTTGTAAACCCATTTTATCCTTATATGCGACAATTAATTTCTACAATATTTACTATTAATTTTGACAAAAAAATTAACTTTTAAATGACATAGGATATGAATTATTATTATTAAAAATAATTAATTCAATTTTATGATTTTAATTCAATGAATTGGATGATTTTAAATTAATATAAATCATACTGATGAAATGAAAAATTGAATTTCAATGATAACATTTTCATAGGTATATAAAGTTTAAATTTAAAAAAATAAAATGGAATATAATAAAATGAAATAAATTTGATCATTAAATATAAAAATTTTCCAATTTTACTTTTAAAACACTTTTACAAAATATATAACTTTTAAAATTCTTTAAATGAAATGCAATTTTTTATAAAATCATAATTTTCCCTATTCACCAAAAAATGAATCATTTTAAGAAAATAAGAAATCCACCTTAAGATATTTTTTTATATTTTAATAAAAAAATTAAATTATTTCATCAAATAAATTTTATAAAAGTTAAAAAAATTATTATTTTTTGTTTCATAAAAACCAAAAAATGTTTTCAGATAGATTTCTCAAAACATATAAATATTTTAGAAAAACATGAGTATCATTTGTAAATAAATTTTCTTTATCTAAATGCTTTATAAATTATTTAAAAACTCTAGTAATTATTATTCATAATTAATAAAATTGTATCTTGGTTATAATGGTCATGTTTAAAAAATAATATTAATAGAATATCATTGTTCATTAACCCTTGGTGTTGCATATAATGCAAGCCATCAATGAAATTACAATTATTTGTAAACAAATTCATAAACTATTGGGTTTTTACACAAGAACAATTTCTATATTTATATATATATATATATATTTCAATTATATTATAAATATAAAGATTTTCATTCATAAAATGAAAGAGTAAAAAAACATATTAATATTATCTAAATAATATAAATTATTTACCATGTCATGATAATTATAAAAACTTTCAAAAAATGTTTATGTGATGTTTTTCTATCATAGAGAAATGAAATGATGGTGGATCATGTGTTTTTTCATTATAAGGATAGATGGTAAGAGTGTTTTTAATGGATTTTGGTATTGTTTTTATAAATAATATTTTTTTAGTTAAATTTTTGGAATTAAATAATTAAATTAAGTTATACTAACCTAATGGTCTATTCATTGTTCAACAAAAACATTTATGATATATTAAAAAGTATAATATGATGTATTAATGGTTCTAATGGGATAAATATTGAATATAAAATGGTTGAAAAATATTCTATAGGACATTTTCAATGAATAATAAATTATTTATATGTTAAAATATGAATTATAAAATTTTTCATATTTCATTAGACCCAAATTTGAAGATTCCCCCTATAAATAATTATAAATATAATATAATGGTAGTAATTATCCATAAATTAATTAAAAATCATATATTATACTTTTAATACTTTTTTGGATTAGTAATATAATATATACTTCATTTTTTAATTTATAATCCACTTCCCTTAAAAATATTATATTCTTTTTCCATTCATAATTATTTATATTTAGAAACATCATCAAAATTTGTCAATAAAAGGTTCCTCCCATTACAAATTACAAACTAAAAATACGATTTTATTACCTCATATTAATTCTCCTAAATTCTATCTCTTATAATACACTGTCTTTTTTCTAGTAAAAATTAACAACTACACATTCCAAATACTTCATTATAAAGAAGTAAATATTTGAATTTTCAACAAAGTGATAGCATTATTGAGTATGGTTTTAATTAATTTAATGTGTTTATTTTATTAACACAACTATGTTGGGTTCAATTTCTCCCAAAATAATAATTTTATTGAATATTTTGTAATTAACTTTCTAATCATATTTTCCCATTTATTGACCCATCATACATAAAAAACTATGTGGCTCCTAAATTTTTTTCAATAAATATATCTTCTAAATTTATATTCTATATATCTAAAATGATTTTAAATAATATTTCTGTATATTAAAAATAATTACTTATTTCTCACCACTTCGGGTAATTTTCTAAATTTATATGATAATGAATATTCTCATTTGATTGATTCTTACATCAACTAGTTTGATGTTTGTAAAGAGAAATTCACTTCATCACCCTTTTTACGTGATATTTATTTTACATATATATTTTCCTTCCATTATTTTATATATATTTATTATTTTTTTATCATTTCATCTAGTTTTATTATATTTCTTCTCCTCCTTAAATTGTATTCCTTTCCATTTATTTAAAAGATAATTTATCCACTACAAAAATGATTAAGAGGAATCTTTAAATTTTATTTTGTCTCCTTATTCTCAAGAATACATTCTAAAAATATTATTTCTTAATATATAAAATATTAATTTATAAAAATATTAGTTTGTAAGAATAAATTCTTACTTTCCTAATTTTTCTTAAAAATGATGTCAACCTCAAATTAGATAAATTTAAAATTATATGAAAAATAATGGATTATTTTCTAAAATTATTAAAATTTTATTATTATAGAGTAAGAATGGTATATCTAGTTCATTTATCCTTTATATTAAACCCATTTAAAATTATGTATTATATACTTACTTAAATTATAATCCTTTTATAATTAATATCTATTTGAGAATAATTTCTTACATCATAAAAAAATTCTTATATATTATTCCGGATGATAAAACTAAATATGAATGAGAGTATCAATCCACCACTACCTTAGAATTTCTTTAGAGTAAACTATTTATAAAGATAACCAATATCAAAATACTTCTCCATTATGATTTTTTATATTTCCTTTATATTATTGAAAGATATTCACATGGATATCAACAAAATTTGATTAATTGTGTAAAATAATTGTAATTACCATATATTCTATTATTAGGTATCAAAGAAACATATAATTCCAAGCATTTATTATTTAGTTGTGTATTCATATGTTGTTTAATATTGAACATTATATTATGGTGAAAACATTGAATAAATTACTTGATTACTGGGCACAAAATTTTGTATTACACAAATGCATTGGGTAAAGATTCATATGTCACCAAAAAACCATGATCTTGAGGAAAAGGATCAAACCAATTATTAAATTTTGTTGTGATAATTGAGTAAACCCAATTCACAATGACAGTAGGACACTGAGTAAACAAAATCCATAATGTTTATGGGACAAGAGAGTAAACCTAAACTAAAATTCTAATGCGACAATAAATAAAATAAAATCATTAATATTATTATGATTTTGGAATAGGAAAAACCCATAATTTATATTGGGAATAGAGATTAAACTCAATCCAATATTTTATTATGTAATCAGTAGTTAGCCATGATATATTCGTAAAATTTACAATGATTAAGTATGTCCTTCATTCCCATTTTATATCACCATGGCTCATGTCTATTGATTTAGAATTATTCTACCATGGTGTATATTATTATTTATTGATAATAAAATTATGGTTATACATCTATATTTTATAATATATAATTTTTTCCCATTATAAAATATTGGTTTTAAGGATTATATTGTCATATTTCTCTAACAATTCCTTATATTTTAGTTTTTTTCATTCAGTTATTTATTATCTAATGATAAATCATTTATGTATTGTTGATATTACCCCTTAATGAGAATTTTATCTCTATCCAAATAAGATTCCCCATTTTCCACTTGATTTCTCAATAAGGATATTTTACTTAGAGATTCATGTGTATAGAATTATTAAACCAAAAGGTTAATATTTTTCTCAGTAATAAGATGGATATGAAATAAATATATAAAAAAATTAAAACTTTAAGGTAATGGGTGTCTATTTTAATATTAATATAATATGAGTAACAAATTAAGATGGATTATCTGGTTTTAGGTCAACATAGTTTGTGTCGAAGTATATTTATAATGATTATCTTTGTAGAAGAAGATCATGAAGTGTGGGTCTAGGTGCGAATCATGTTTATTGTAATTTTAATCCATTTTTAGAAACAGAAATTTTTCTAATTTATTTAAATAAACATATTTTATTTATATGGTGTTTTAAATTAATTTTTATAATTTTAGACCATATGTCATGTAAAATCTATAGAAATATAATTCAAAATTTGTTTTTAACAATTACATATTTTTTAAATAGTACAAAAAAACCCTGGCATGTATCCCATGCACATGTTGAAAAATTTAATTTCCAACATTCCAACCCATTTAACTGTGATGTTTTTTAGTAAAACACATGATGTTTTCCAAGTACATACAACCAATAACATCAAAAAATTCTATTAAAATCATTATCAATAATGAATTAATTTAGTCCAAACTATACTACAGTCCCATTAAACATCACTAGTTTTATAATTATTCAATTATTTAATACATTTAATATTTTAAATCCACTAGATCAACCATATTATCAAAATAAATCATTTATTATTGTGTTCCTTATTAATTGGATGTGTCATATGGGGATAAAGGGATGGTTTGTGGGAGTTGACCCTGAGTTTGGAATAAAAACCCATTGAATGAAAGATTTCAAGTATTTAATCAATTATTTCACAATTATGGTTGGTCAAGTATGGTGGGGTTCCATTACAATGACAATGGTTTTTTCATGAATCATATATCATATTTCAAAGTGGTGGAAATGATTTTTTGGCATTGAACTGATCAAGGATTTTGTGCTGGGAAATGTATGATCACATCATGAATAACTAAGGTCACAAGTTCTCTGGTTTTCCTTAGAGTGTGGAATTATTTTGGTTCCAAACGGTTCATTCCATAATGTGACCCAAGTTGGGAAATTACACCACAAAACTATAGTCATCCCAAAATGTAATAATTTTTTTTTTTAATATATTCAATTAGATAAAATTTATGGGATTAAAAGTTGACTTACATGAGGCATCTTTTCTTATTTCTACGAATAGTAAGACTGAGACCCCATTCCCATCGTATTAAGTCATTATATACATAATTTTTTTCTCCTTATTTATTTAACATAATAATGTATCTTTCAACAAATATGACCATTTTAGGTGAGACAACAGGTCATTATCCCTATAATCTTTCTTTCTCTAATAGTTTCACCATATATCATTGATTATTCAATAATTTGGATATTTGTAGGGTATATTTATTTTTATCATTTTGGGTTAAAAAATTTAGTTGAACCAAATGATAGGAAGTCTTATAAGCACATATAGGATGTATATGAAATTTATGATGGTATTTTCATTTGTAGATATCATCATTGGAAATACACAATGATCAAACCATGAGTACAATGCCTAATTGAAATAATAAAATAATCGTTATTCCTATAGACTCTATGTTACCTATTAGGGTTATGACTGGTCCTTGAAGAAGAATGAACCACTACTATAGTCAATAGTTATTTTTTTCATGTTATGGAATCATGAATTTGGACCTAGAATGGGAGATGCTTTCTTGGGACATGGCCTTAGGATACTCATGTGGTACTCTGGGAATGAGACATCAATGGTTTAGTGTATTCAATGATTCATCTAGAAACTCTAATAAACAATTGTGTATTATATATATTAGATTAATGTGAAAAATCATCCAATGTTATGATTTCATGGTGGTATATCATCTACCCCTAATATATTTTTGTTATATTTTATATAATTTTTGTGGTCATATCTAGTCCATCCAATCCAGACTGGTGATCTATAATTGACCATGTTGTTAATAAATAGAGGGTACCACTTCTGTATAGAGTTGGTTTTTTGTGGTGTACGATCAACCTAGAGGTTTATATCGATGGTAAATCATAAACGTACAAGACTTTCCTCGATGGTGCACCTTGTACTTGTAAAACTATAGTAGTGTTATATAATTTACATTTGAATTTATATTGATCAGGCATTATCTAACCATGAATATTATCTCTATGATGTATCATCTACATAGAGATGTGTAGAAACTATACATTTTTCATATACTGATTGATATCGATGTTTCATAATCCACAAATTAGTGTTTTATTGGTGATGAAAATTCATACTTAGAGACTTGTGTTAGTGGTAAATTATCCACATTTGTCACTTGTGTTCATGGAGAACTTTCCAGCGGGTTACTTGTTTTATTAGTGTATAATAAAACTTCTATTACTGATACATAATTAAATAGGTGATGCAATATTTTATATAATAGATTAGATTTATGGTGAATCATTTACTAGTTATTATTAGGTGGTTATATATTGTTCACATTGAAATAAGACAAGGAGTGAATCATTGAACCTAATTATGGTGTATTCAAACCATCAATTTATTATCACATTATGGAATTATAAAAATAGGTTGTGATCATATATTGTATGTACATAGAGAATTCCATGACTTTATAGTTTATTTATTTATTTTTATTCCACGTCTATTATGCAGTATTATTTTTATGGACTTTTTTTGGGACTCAATTGGGGGTGGCCTATAGAGTTGTACTCACACCCAGATTAGGCATCGCATTTCCAAAAATAACATCATTTTTTTGGGACATGGTTAAGGTAATTTTCCTATATATTATACATTATTATGATGTGATGTTGGGTTGAAGATCGTAGATGAGACTCGTATAGGACTCATTGCTTGTTTTTTATTCAAACTTTAGTTTTGTTAAATTTTTTGATGAATAGGGTATGATCTAAGTAAATGAGATCTTTTAATCACATGCTGGTTTCATATGACATTTATAGTTTCTCATTTTTTCAATATCATGGTTTTCAGTGATTATATTTGGATAAAATATAGTTATGGTGACAAGTTTTGATTGATTTTTTATTTTGGTAACTAGTTTTTGATATTGTTTCCATCATGATTTATCATTGTATATTCCAAAGAGATTATTGACTGCCCATGATTTCCATTTCACCATTTAATTATCCGGTTGTATATGGAGTGTTAGTGTGTTCTATAGAGTGGGGAAGCCCTCTTATATAATGACATTGGAGGTAAAATGGGTATGATATATTACAATATTCTTTTAGAGCACTGGTTTTCTTTTTCATTACAATTTTAGTTATGGATGATAAAATATTGTCCCTAATAGGACCATGATATAAATATTTTTTATAATATTATTTATCCCATTTATATTGGAGGTCCACGTAACCAAAGATGAGATTGATATTGTTAGTTTTTTTTATCTTTTTAATTTTGGAATTCAAAGAAATTGCTTTGTGATTTACAATATTTTAATTTCTAATCTTAACCCATGGTGGAAAGAGGGAATGAATTAATCAATAATTTTTAAATATTAGTATTTAAATTATTTTTTGGAAGGATATGTTGGAATGTTTGGTTACTCATAGTTTCAGTCAAAATATATATAATGAAATATTTATTGAGTAATGAAAAAATATATTTTACAAAAAAAATCATTTTAATGACACTATAATAATATAAAAATATATTCAATTTAGATGAGACCTTTTAAATAAAATGAATTATATTAAATAGGTGATAGAAATCATAAAAAAATTTATACGTACAAGTATATGGTTAACCATATGTAAATCTATGTAATGTTTTGGTTCAAATATATACTATTTTATGTTCTTATCTCTTAATAATGTATTTAAAATGTACCTATCCATGTTGGATTGGATTGAAATAAAAATATTTCTACAAATCTTAATGTCATCCAATGAATAGATCTTTAATAAACATTATAATTTATTTCTCTATAAAATGACTATTTTTTCAATACAAATTTTTTAGAAGTTATTTTTGATATAAAATTTTCATTTATTTTAAAATTAATTCTTGCAAGATAATGCAGTTGAATATTGTAAAATTAGTCATATAATATAAATCATCTTAATTAATATTAGGTATTAATTTCAATATAATTTTGTTTATAATTAATATTCTCATGATAATTTTTATCACTTTAGTTATGGGTACAGCGAGTAAAAATAGTTAAAAATAAAGGGATAAACCTACAAGATAACAAAAATAAATACATAAACATAAATTTTTAGTTTTATTTTGAAAATAATCATATCATATTCTAAAATATGAAAATTTTGCCACATTCACAAGAAAATGAGATTATATTATTTACATATTTTGATTAATTTTATGGGTGTCCCTCCCCTCACTTATAAAAACAAATCTATTATCCTCTATTATTAAAAAAACATTCATCCCTATATCTCAGTGATTTCGTACAAAATACCTTCTTGGATTACTTTATATCTTAATTTTGATTTTGGAACTACCTTAAGACATTCATAATAAGCATTGTGGTGTCATTGGAAGTATTTCTCCGAAAGAATAAGTTATCATCTTACTAGACTCTATAAAAGTTTATTTCTTCTTATACTTATTATAAATATATTTTATCCATCCTTAAAAATTAATAAAATATCAAATTATTCTTGATATTTATTATGATTATGGTAGAACTATTTTATAACTCCCATCCATCTTATTAATAATTAAAACATCACTTGTTCATGCATAGGGCCAATAATCTCCATGTATTGATGTTATTCATTATTTCTACACTACATTAATTGGATGGATATATGAACATAATTATTGAATATATATGGTAATTTTGTAATAAATATGTCTATATAAATATAATAAACTATCTACCATTTTAACCTTCCATCCTTTGGAAAATGATAACGTCCCCTGTGCCTACGTGTGGACTACCACCTCCATGATTTGATGCGATTCCTTTTTATATTACAACCTTGAATGAATGATTTTAAAATTAAATATGATAAATAAAAATTACAATCACGAAAGTATTAAAAAAAATTTAGATTATGGAACCACATGACATCACATTTTACTATTTTTAATATACCAATGTAATTTTAGTGAAATTCAAAAAACAAACTTATTTGATCAACGAAAGAAATATCAATTAAATGATTGAATTTAAATGATTATAAAAGGACCGTAAAATTTCATATTGATAAAAAATTATAATTAAGGTTGTATTTAATAAATTTTAATTTTATATATATGTTTATCAAACATGTAAGACTAAATAGATATCCAAGGTATGGGATTTATGTTACGAGGTCATTTTATTTCTAGAGGGTTTATGTTCATATTTTCTTTTAGATAATTATATTTTCTTAATATATTAAAATCCATATATTTTTACGTATTATGCATGGGTTTTCTATAATGATTATGTTCAATTTCTTGTCTTTTTTTATCCTAAATTTTCATGTGAGATACATGTATGATATTTTTTTTCAAGAAATTCATATTTTAATGTTTTATTTCCAAAATTTCTCTCTTCTATGATAAGGTTCTTCTAAATGTTATTTTAATATTATTTAATAGAATCAAATAAATATTTGAAAAAAATGTCATCCATATTTTGATTTCTATAAAAAAATAAATAGAATATTTTTTCAATTTCAAAACGAGGTATTCCTTATATTTTAACAAAATGTGAAGAGAATATTTGACTTAACATTTACTTCTGGAATGGAATTTCCTAAAATAATGACCATTTATTACATTGAAAATTATATTACCAGTCTCCATATAAATTTTAAAATAAAATACTTTTATCAATATTTTATTAATTTGTATTTAGAATTATATCCGAAGAAAGGGTTTTATTTTATTAAAAGAATTAATAAATCTAAAAAAATTATTTATGACTTTGCATTTACACCATGATAAAAGGAAGTAATTTTTGTGTGTTTTCTTCTGTTTTATTTTATAAATGATTGATTTTTCTAAAAAACAATCATTTTCTATAATGTAATGTTTTTTATTGTATTTATCTGATATTTTATTATACCTAATTATGATAACATTCATGTTCTTGGGATCATGTTCTATGTCACTCTATTAATAATTTGGAATTTTTTTTTTCTTTTATATCAAAATTGTAAAACTTATTGATGAATTAATTAATATTTCTACAAATTTGGGGGTGCCTCATTAGTATACATTTTTTAAATATGGTATTATTATAAGTATTTTTTAGGATTTTATTTTATTGACTTGGGATAAATTCTATATTCCTTATTCAAAATAGATAATTATTGACCTTTTAAGACCATCTAGATTAAATAAAAATAATTATTCTCTATATATGATGAATTCATTGTGTGAATAATTAATGGATGGGCTCTATTAATGTTATCCCCTCAGTGTATTTATAGGTCTTAGGATAGATAATATTTTGAATTATATATTATATGGGTATCTTGTTTACATCTACCCATTTATTAACAAGGATGTCTTAATTAAGGATACAATTTTTATATTCCTACTAAAATGACTACATCCTCGATGTAAATATCATAAATATCTAGATTATTTCATTTCCATTATTAAAAATTCAACTCCAATTATCCATAATTTTGATATTTTTATATTATACATGGATTAACATATATCCTATTTTTTATTAAATAGAATCTAATCTGATTATGAAATTATTCATACTGATTGAACCATATTTTCTCAGGATATATTCTTTATTATTGAACCCTCCTTGAGAACTGAGCACACACTGTATTTTTTTCCATTCACTGAGATACGATGAAAGAAACTTTGAAGGAATTCAAATATACCAGAATGTTTCTTATGACCTTTTTTTATATTTACACAGTTATACAAAATTGAGAATGTATCTAGTTTTCCACGAATTAAAAATAAATAAATTATGCATTGTGTGATAATTTATATCTTTGCCTATGTATGAAATTAAACACCATGTCTTGTTTACTATATTCATATTGATGTAACTCAGGTGGAACATAATATCTAAGTTAAAAATTTTATTGTATACAAAAAAGAAATATGGTATTTTTTCCAAAGGAATGATATGAGAATATATTTTATATTCATAGATTCTAAGTTATACAAGTTAATAGGATATTTTATCATGGACTTTTCTCACTTGGGATTACTAATGAGAACCCCATCCAAAAATGGGGTGAGTTTTATATGGACATACTAAATTTAGATATCATTTCTATAGCTAAAATGGAATTTTATGTCTACACCTATATTTGTTTACCTTAGATAGCTAATGAGTATTCAATATATTATGATGATTTAGTAATCAAGCATGTGGTATTTCTAATACAAGACATCATTGTAGTTACTAATGGTTCCATGAATCTATCATTACATGAGATGAAATTGCCCCCATTGGATCTAGTACAGGAAGTGTTAGTGAAAATTATGTGATGTAGGAATCATAACCTTTAAAGTGAATGGTCCATGGATTATTCCTACGATAATAGAATCAAGTATATATTATTATTATTACATGATATAAAACATTAGTATTGGAGCTTGGTAGACTACCATAATTGTTTTTATTTTTAAATAAAATATATAAATATGAAAGGGAATTCCACCCAAAATTCTATAAGTAAGAAGAAATAGGTGATGGTGGTGTTTGTGGCTTGTAGTGAATTTAATTTGATGAGCCACTTTACTAAGATTCATTAGAATTATTAGTAGTATTAAGGTATATCAATCCATTTATCCTTATCTATTACTTATTAGTTCCATGTTAGTTTACATGAGATTCATTTACCTAAACCATATTTTCACTTTATGATATACAATATATATTGTGGGGACCCATCGACAGATTGGTTCCTTTGTATTGATGGGTTTATTAATATATGTGGTCTTGTGATAGTACCTATGAGAGTATATTATAATATGATATAGAATTAAATTTACGTAATATAGTCTATTACATTGGGAATGTCAAAGATATATCATCACATTCAGAAGCATTATTTATGTCCTGTGAAGAATAACTACATAGGGGTTTATTCATGTCACTTAACCTGTCAGCAGGCCATAGAATAGAATTACCAAAACTTGTGGTTCTACAGTTATTTCCCATTCCTATGTTGATGTGTGATTTTGTGAACATAAACTTCAAGATTAAATTTATGATTTAAACTAATTATATTGATGTGGTATGGGTTATCATGGATTGATTGATAAAGGTTTTTCATTTCCTACCAATCCATGAGGTCTATACAATCAATGAGTTATGATGGTAGTATTTTTGGGAAATATAAACTAATCATGGGGTTACTAGGATCATGATATCGTGCTAGGATGGTCATTTTATTCCATGATTATAGAGACGATTATAGATGTTTTTGGGCATTTTAGTGCATTTAAGAACTTTTATGAATATCTAGACTGACGAGTAGTCTGAAGAAACCACATAGTAGTTGGAGGACATGTTGTGACAGTGAATCATTGGTTTGGAGGGTTCATGAGAGAAAAATATCTGGATTTTTGAGTTTTAAAATGACAAATTTTATCAGTCACCTCTTTATATATGACCATTTAGGTATTTTTATTGTATGTTTTGTTGATCACCTCTATAAAAGGTAGGGGTTATAGAGTCTGTTGTTACAAGGATATGTATCGTGTAAAAAAATGCCAAAATGTATCATTCTTTTTTTGATTTTGTTAGTGAACAAACTCATATGATAAATATCTTATTATGGATGGTGAATCTGGTCAATACAGTTTGATGTGGGTGACTAGTTATTCTTATTCATGTTTCTTCATATGGGGAACTGGAAAATTTATTGGTATCGGAAGTTGGGATCTAAATTCATTATGTAATTTGAAGTGTTCAAGTGGGTTAGTAACATAATAAATATATTATATTATATTAAGAAATATAGTGTCATTCATGACATCTTCCAAGTATCTCACATTCAGATATATTATATTTACCCTTCACAGGTAAGAATCATTGATTATATCGATCTAGATCATAATGTGTTATATTATTAGTAGTATATTCTTATATAGGATATGAGAATAATGTGTCTTTAAAGGAAAACAAACCAATTATTATTTGGGATTTGGTATCATTGATTTATCTTGGAAGAGACATGGGAGCAAGATTTTGATAATTCACTATAATCTATAGAGACTTTTTCTAATGATGCTCATATATTCCCACTAGTGTACCTCAGAAAGAGATTATATATTTTGGTGATTTTTTAAAACCCCAAATATTTTTATGAAATACTTTGATCAAATTTTCATATAATCATTTTTATGTAGTGATTTTTGGACTATTGGAAGTGTTAATGGGTGGTAGGGGTTTATTTTTGGGATTTGGAACTATGTTTAGGTATAAATACTACTAATTGATGAAATTAATTCACCAAACCATGTGTTGTGGTCTAAATATTTTTTTATGTGGTTTGGGTTTCACCAAAAAATTAGTTATTTCATCATGAATCATGGATCACGCTACAATGATGAGGTAACTATTTCTGGGAGTTTTTATGGTTAGTGATGTTCTATTGTTAAGGGTGTGGTTGGATCATGTAGATATTTGGGATTGGGTTCTTATCATTTCCCTATAAAAATTTAGAACACCTTCACCATAATAATTAAAATTTCCCATGACCCAGGTATGGGCATTCCACCATGAACATTTTTTTCATGTAGTAATTCATTTTTGGTAAAAAAAAATCAGTTTTTAATTAAATTAAATATAATGAATTAAATTTTATTATAAATATGGATTCTACATCATTGGTCTTTGTATTAATAATAATCACCCATTCCCTTAATATTTTTTGTTTACTTCCCAAGATTTCATCTAATTGATTCTCAGTTATAACTAAATTTCATACATCGTAAAAGAAATAAATATGTATTGTTAACCATCATCCTCCCTAAAATCATAATTTCTATATTTTTTTATATTATATCCACAATTATTCTATAATTTGTAGCTTTTCCCATGATTTTGGATTTTTACCATTTAAGGGTAAAAGATATAGTAGTATTTTATGATATGATCCCTACCAAACCCATGTATGTTGTCCATTGCATTCATATTGGAATTTAAATGTGTGGCATAAATTTTATTAAATGGATGATCTTCCAACTTGGTCTACAATTCAATGTTTAAAAAATACTAAAAATTACATGGGTTATATGGATTGAGTTCACCATTTTAGGGACATTAGTGGTCCTCAAATTTGTGTGCATCAAATCTATGGTCATCGATGGCCATTTTATTTAGTGTTTGAGTTTTACAATCTTGACATTAGACCAAGAATGAGTGATTTTTGCATGATATATGGCCTTAGGATACTAATGTTCTTTATAATTCCGTTACATGATAACTATTATCATGACAACACAATAATCTAGTTCTTTTATAGCCATGTAATGAGACTTCTGTGGGTAAATTTCATTGATATTGAAACACCCATAGTTTGATAAATAATTGTGTATGTTATGTATGAATCCTATGTGATATATCATTCGATATGATGATTAAATTATGGAACATCCTCAAAACTTAATATTTTAGTGGTATATTATCCACCATAAGCTATCTTAAAGTACCTCATCCACCCATGTTGAAAGAGGGAATTTTCCCCAAAGATGTTGATAAATTGGTGGTTCTTTTTCCTCATAAATCTAGATAGTGGTGTTGTATCATCAACGTAGAGGTTAATATAAATCGTAAAATTTCCACATATAATGCAGAATGATCATAATAAACTCCAATAATGATATCCACCTTTATTACATCTACGTAAAACCATTCTTCATAACCTAGGGAAATGAAATATAATAACGTTATAATCTTATCTGTTTAGTATGGATAAATAAATGAAATGTGTAAGCATAACATGAATAAAAGGGTATGGGACTGGAGCATAACATCTAAACATCATGTCCTTCATATCATAGATCGTAATATATATTTATATATCATAATATAGGGATCATATGATAATTATGTTCATAAGTCATGAAATAATAAAAAAAGGAATAAGAAATGAATTTGTGGACCGATAATTTTTTATGACGTTGTAAATATGTATAAGTAGAAACATGTTCACTCTTTAGGTTAAGGACATGAAATCAATCCCCCACATCAACTTATGGACATAGAAATGGGTCCATACATAACATTTGGAACATGTAATCAGGTCCAAACAATACCTCAGGGACATGAAACCAAATCCTTTCATAATAGTTGGAACATGTAATCTGGTTCACAAATACCATTATGAACATGTAATCTGGTTCACAAATAACATTATGAAAATGTAAATAGGTTCACAAAAAAACATATGGAAATGAAACTAGGTCCATACATAACATTGTGAACTTGAAATATGGTTCACTAATAACATTGTGAACATTTAATAATCTCCACGCATAAATGTAAGGACTTTCAACCAGGTCCATGAATATCATTGTGAACATGTAATAAATTTCATTCATAACATTGTGAACATGTAATCAGGTTAACAAATATGAATATGGACATGTAACCCAGTCCATGCATAAATTTTGAACATGTAATCTAGTTCACGTATAATATTTATACCCAGGAGTCATCCATCATTACCCAATGCATTGGAGGGAGATATTGGTCTTCTCCATCTCACAATAAAATCAGTCATACATGTGCCACAAGATAATAAATCTTTTATCACATCACGACCCAAAAAAGTGATAGGTTTTTTAAACATAAAATCATAAACTGTTAAATTAAATGGGTATCAATAACATTACATCACATCATAACATGTTAAAAGTGATCTGTTTCATAATCACTTCATGAAATAATAACCCATAGAAATAAATGGGTTTCAAAAGCATAATACTTTCAGAATAGAAATTTGTGTCATAAGAATCATTCCATAAAAAAGTTCACAATTCATGAAATAATATTAATGGAACATTATCGTAATTTCCTATAATGGACTGAACAACATCAATGAATGTAAACATAGATAAAAAATAACATGGACTGAGATTTTGAAAAAAAATCTTGAGTTAAAGATCCTATATTATTTTGAAAAGGATATTTAAAACATAAAACCTTTTGGAAAACATTTCCATGAAAATAAACATGAATTATTAAAATAAAAAATTAAAATCCTTTATGAAACCTTTTTCTTTGAAAAAATTTAATGAGAGATTGAAAATGTTTTGAACCCCATTTCGTTGAAAATGCTTGTAAAACATCAAAATAAGACTTGATATCATTTTGAATATTGTGTTCCTTGAAAACATATAAAATAATATTTAAAATATTTTCTATAAAATTTTATATGAAAACATATAAAATGATCTTGAAATCATTTTTAAAATAATTATCTTTGAAAACAAGTAAATTAAGATTGAAGAAAATTTTAAAATAATTTTGATTCAAATCATATAAAACAATCTTGAAAACCTTCTAAAAAAATATTTATTTGTAAATATATTTTTAAAACATTTTTTAAAATATTAACAATTAAACATTAAAATAAATCTTCAAATTATTGATGGTTAATAAATTTGTACACACTGTATAAGGTAAAAAGAACATTCCTTTTTCATGGTAAAAAGGATAAAAAAATTCCGCATTTAGATAGAGACAATAATATTTATTGGAAAACATTGGTGAAAAGAATAGTGAGGAAAATATGATTAATGATCCTAGGATATTTCTAGAATATACTTGAAACCCCTTTTAGATAACATGGATTTTTCACTGAAGGGAGGGTCACATTGGGAATTCTTAAAAACACTCTATTAACCTTGATATCTTCCAAGGAGTAGAAATATGCTACCAATAATTGATTATAAAATGAATAAAAACAGGGAATGAATATTCATGAACATCTTGAGATATGGGATGTAACATTTCATCAATGGAATCATAAATATAAACAATATGGAAAAGTGATGAGATTGTTTAATTAAACTCTTATCACTTGGTAAAATGGTATTATACTCTCGTGTAAGAAAAAGAAATTAAATTAAGCTTATAATATCACAAAAAATATCTAGATTCATGATATAAAATGTAAAATAGATAAATTTATGCACATAAGAAAACATGAATCTCAATAATGGAAAATTGAGACAAAACTATTTTACTGATGTGGTAACATTTGAAACCTAAAACCCATGAAATAAATTTCATAGAAATGATAATAAAATACCCATAAATTTTAGTCTATGAATAATTGATTATGTCTATGGAAATTATACACACCACATAAAAGGAATGGGTGGGGAATAAAGCTTGTATCTCACACAAATAAAAAGTGAGGAGAAATCTCCTTACCTTGTGTCTTGACTCTAATTTTACTCATTAAAACCACCTTCATAATAAATTTAAATATATTATTAATATTAAATAGAACTATATATTTATATAAATATGGTTTTATTTTAACCTTATGTTACCCCCTTGTTAACCATCATATGTTAAGGTTTCACTTTGGGTAATATTTTCTTTATTCATTACGTGTGTCTTAATCTGTTATATCTTTGGTATATATATACATTATATCATAATTTTAAGAATGTAAAACATCATAAAAGTATCATGTATATAAATTATATGTGTATTATAATAATATATATAATATATAAGTATGATACAAAAATACACCATTCATGGAGACAATAGGTCACACACACGCATGAACATTGTATATGTTTAATTATCATGTTGAAAGAAAGAAAGTAAATAAATTACATGTGAATAAATATTCATATATGTATATATTATTACTAAATTATATTTATAAAAATTATATTTCTTATATATTTACTAAAACTATCCATAATAGAATCCCTGTAGTGTTTGAACAAATCATATCGCTTTGTTGGGGCTATAATCCACACTTTGTGAAATTAAATTATCGTATTAACACCAAATTAATTGTAAAAAAGTTATGTACTTTAAAAAGGAATATATAAGGTTAATGTAACAAGAAAAAATAATATATAACATATATAAACCTAGTTTCAATCATAATTTTCTCCATGAGAAAAGGTAAGGAAAATTGTGCAATCGTCATTTAGGGAGGCAGTAGATCGTCATATACATAAACAATATTTTCATAATCCATTAGATGGAGGAGATTTTATGTTTAGTTTTAAACCATATCATAAAAATTAATAGTATATTGAGGAAAATGTTTTATACCATAATGGAAAAAATAATGTGGAGGGTGTGGAGGTAGAAAATAAAAGATAGGACTTGAGAGAAGTTGTTACCTCATATTCGGGTAACTCCTTCTAGATTTATCAAAAGGAGCACTTGGATGGACCTATGTAAAAATGATGGATTATTGGATGAAGTTATGTATTTTGGGATGTTTATATGGTATATATTGGATGAACCTAGTTGATTTTTAGGTGTGAATAAGGGAGACAGGTGATGACCTTTTATAGAAAATGAAAAGGACTCACATGGAATTTTCGAAAACAAGCTTGGTTTACACATGTTATTACATAATGAAAGACATAAAACCCCAAACTGAATAATTAATTTAATGTTATTTTCATAAATATTTCTGGAAAATGTGTTTTGGAAATTCTTATAGGTCATTTGGTTCCCTAAGAGTAAGTGTTAGTCCCGAATTAAGCTTAATTTTACCATACTTAGTATGATTAATTTTAGTCACTTTTTCAAATATTTTTGGTAAGAATTATGTTGAAATTATTACACTCTAAATATTATCATGATTTTAATTTTTTATGATATTTTAAAAATTAAATTCATATAAGTGGAAAAAATAATGTTAATGCTAATCCTGTAGATGGGATGAAATTACTCATCACTAAAGTAGAATTAAGTTCAAATGTTTATTAAGTTTTTAGACTCAATTTAAAATTTAAATTGATTATATTTAACTTCCACGTTTTAAGAGATGTATAATTGATCTAATGCGCCCTTAAAATAAATTAAGTATTTATTTTAACATTTATAATTATTTTAATGAAACGGTAGATTTTTAACTAAAAATTGTTTTTTTCATTATTCATCACAAAAGATGATTCTTAGAAAAATCTGAAAAATTATACCAAACCTAATTTAAAGATTCTAAATTAAAATATAATTATTATTTTATAAAATTCCATTTATAAATGCATCTCAAAATAATTTAATCGTTAAAAGAGTTTCATTTCAGAAAATGCTATTTTTATACATAAAAGGACTTTAAAAAAATCATATCATTAAATATCAATATTTTTTATTTATATCAAAAATTTAACAAAAATTTGAAAATTAGTTATTAATAATCATAATAATAATATAAAATTGTAGGTTATAATTATCTTGTGTATATAATTATAATTGAAAATTATATTTCATATAAACATCATTGTGGTGGGTAACATACACCAAGTCGATGTTACGTATAAC
This sequence comes from Viscum album, assembly GCA_963277665.1. Classification (NCBI taxonomy): domain Eukaryota; kingdom Viridiplantae; phylum Streptophyta; class Magnoliopsida; order Santalales; family Viscaceae; genus Viscum; species Viscum album. The sequence goes on along the minus strand of OY728123.1, from coordinate 429,243,209 downwards.
ATACAACAATTCATAGTTATATGTCACATACATCGTGTCGATGTTCCATATGAAAGGAATGTTTTACTTTTTGTTTTAATGTATATATATACACCAATTTCTACAATAACATTAAATGAAAAATATAAAAAGGTAAATAAACATGAAAAAAATATTTCAAAAAATATCTGGGTGAATCATTCTTCCCTCTCAAAATTAATTTCTCCCTCAAAATCTGTCTATGTTATCAAAGGTTTAATAATTAAATTTTTCATTCATGTAAAACCACATAATGAAAATTAATACTATGACTTACCTTAAAAAGGAAATATTGGAACCATAACATTTTCCAATGTAACAAGTAAATAGGTTTCCATATCTGAGAACAATGGTTGGGTGTCAGAACATGGATATGGGTGAAAATAAAACATTCATATTTTGAAATATATTGATAGATAACATTGGTCAGTAATAGTGGGTGATGAAAAAACCACAAATTAATTATGGTCTATGGAACCCTATAATTTATCACAAATATAGGTTCTAGGATAAATATTTCTCAATATTTTTTTCCTATATTCAATGAATTATTTAACTATCTAGGAAATAAGGAAACATACTTAAATTATTTTTTTCTTGTTAATATGTATTATCTCTCCATTTGGATTCCCTTTATAAAATCCCACTTCATATCATATTCTAGGGAATAACAGTGAATTTTTCATTCTATAGGTACTAATATATCATGATATCCATAAATATAATGATTAGTCATTCCATCTGCCATCACATAAGATCTCAGAAAAATGGTTATCATAGGTAATCCAATATGCCTAAATCCTCTAATGGATAGATAAGACTCTAATCTTAGTGACTTCATCTATAGTCTAAATTAATCATTCCATAAATATTTAATCTTATAACCCTTCTGAAATATTAAAATCCAAATATCTATAAATAATGACCCAAAATCAAATTAACATTGATCCCCCATATATTATAAATTTACTCTTGGTTATCACATTCCAAAAATGGGAATACCCTCATTGTACATTCCCCTAAAATATTGTAATTATATAAACTACCATAAATCATTGTAAAAACATGTGTGATTCCATATTTCAATGATTATTGGATGTATTGTTTAAATTTAAGAAGTTTTAAAGTTCATCCTTGATGTCATAGACCAATTTTTAAAAAATTAGTTCTAGGGTAATTCATACAATCCAATTTTTTCATTTATATAAAAAACATTATCTAGAGGTCATTATCTTAATTTCATAAATTAAATAAGGGATACCTTACCATAACTGAAATATCACCTTTCTATAAAATCACTTTTCTATTTCTTCATCACTATTACTCATGTCCGTTTCAATCCCTAATGAAAACTTATAATAAAAATACTTATAAATATGATGACTCATAAACTATAATATTTGAATTCCAAAACATTAATACTTCATTAATCCACCATCATTCCTAAACTATTTCCCCAGATTCATCAACTTAGACCATAATACCTTTTTCTTAGAATATGAAATATGAATATTTTAAAAAGGTTCCTCAACCTCAATCTAATCATTCTCATATGATAAATGCAAATAATATTAGAAAAACACTACCTACATTTCACAAGTCTTTTGCATTCACTTTATTTTAAAATGTATAACCAATAATCATACAACATTCTTGATTATATTTTTAATATTTACACTTGGGAAATCAATTTTAAAAACACCCCTACTTTCTACATATGTAAAATTCTATGTAGACAATGTTTCTTCTAGTTCATTCCATTGAATAAAACAAAAAGTATAATGTGAATATTATTTATCATAGCAGAAAACAACAAAGTCTAGAAAATAATTACATATTGGATGTATAAATTCTAACACCTTCCCTACTCTTTGACACAAAAGGTTCATATAAGGTTATTCACATCCAAATTTTATTTAAATGCATAAGAATGGTTCATTAAGAGTTTGTGAATTCCCAAATCATATCCCTCTAGAGTTTCAAACCAGGTGTCTAGTAAGCCCCTGTGGTCTAAAGAAGCTTACCCAATGTTAGGCCCAGAACATCTTAATAGAGTTTCTACCCCTAGGTAAATCTATTCCAGATCCAAATCCACTTGCAGTATCCAAACATGGATGTATTTCTAGGACACCACTCACTCTATCCTTTACTAAAAATCTTGGACATTTTTATAAATGTTGACTCATCCTTACAATTATCATTAAAAATTCATTAGACATATCCATAGATATATTACTACAAATCTCAATAAATGTTTCTCATCAATACTTCAAAAGGTTGAAAAAACCTTTTATTGGATACCAAATATAGCTTACCAAGAAGAGAATAACTGAATATTACATCATTTTAGATGAATATTCAGTAAATTATAAAAAAACAAATTCCTAAGGACCATAATAGTTTAGTGTCTATAGAAACAATGAAACAAAATCTTTTATCCTAGTGAAATATCTTCATCGAATCCCAAAAATATCTTAAACATTAGTACTTGTACCTAAAATATTTCTTCATAACCTGTGAGAAGGAAACATAAGAAATTGGTGAACTCAAAAGGTTAGTAAGGGTAAATAAAGGAAATGAGTAAGCATAACATGAACAATGGGTTACGGGACATGAGCAGACTATTTTAAGAGAATACCCTATATCTGAGAGATCTTAATAGAGATTGGTAGTTCATAAGACATGGATCATAAGACAATTAAAGGCACAATTCAAAAAATAATAACATAGGAATAAGACATGGAATTTGTGCCAAGAAAATTGGTTTATAATATTGTAAATATGTATAAGAAGAATCAAAATCACTCATTAAGTTAAGGACATGAAATCACACCCCTTAATTAATATATAGATATGAAACTAGGTCCATGCATAACACTGTAAAAATTTAATTAGGTTCATATATAACCTTATGTAAATTAAACCAAGTCCATCTATATTGTTATGATCATGTAATCAAGTTCATGCATAACATTGTGAACATGTCATCTAGTTCATGAAAAAATAAAGGGACATTGCATCAGGTACATGAATAACACCGTAAACATGTAATAAGGTTCCCTCATAACATTGTGAATATGTAAATTGGTTTATGCATAAACATAGGTACATGAAACTAGGTACATTAATAAAATTATGAACACATAATAAGGATCACTCATAACATTGTGAATAGGTTATTAGGTTTACACATAAGCTTATAGACCTGAATCTAGGACTGTGGAAAAATTGTTAACAAGTAATCAGTTTTACTCATAAAATTTATACTCATGGGTGATCCATTATTTCACAATGCATTGGAGGGATATATATGTACCACCCATATGATAATAAAATAATTCATACATGTTCCACAAGATAATAAAACGTCTGTCATATGATGAACCATAAAAAAGTTATATGGTTTTTAAAAATCAAATCATTATAAAAAAAATTAAATGGGTATCATTAAAATGTCATAACATCATAAACTATGAAAAGTTTTTTGTTTCATAATAACATAATGAATATATAACCCATGAAATTAATTGGGTTTTAAAATAATAAAACATGAGGAATATAAATGGGTCTCATATGCGTTATTCCATCAAAACATTAACCATTCACAAAATAATATGAATGGATCCTTTGGATAATTTCATATAATGTCTTGAGTGAAATCAATTAATATAATAATTTAATGGAAATAACATGGAAGGTAATTTTGAAAATATTTCATAAGGAAAATATCATTTCTTATTTGAAAAGTCTCTTCAAAACAAAGCAAATTTTGAAAAAAATAATTCAGAATATATACTTTGAATCTAATAAATAAATATTTGAAACCCAATAAGAAACCATTTTTACTGAAATAATTTAAATTGATATTGAAAACTTTTTTAAACCCAATTAATTTAAAATATATTTCATACATAAAAATAAGGTTTGAATTAATTTTGAAAACTATGTCCCCTGAAAACTTATAAAATAACCTTTAAATAAATTTTCCTTGAAGACTTATAAAATGATCTTAAAAATATTATTATGTTTATTTTCCCTGAAAACAATTAAAAGAATACTAAAAATAATTTGAAACATATTTCATTGAAAATAAACTTTAAAAAAAATTTATGAATTTTTTTTATTAAATCATCAATTTAAATATTTAAAGGATTAATAGTGGATAAATTTTCCAAGTCGTATGAGCTAAAAAGAAAATTCCCTAAGAACTGTAAAGCATAAAAAAATGACTCATTATGAAAGTGATTAGAAGATACCTTTGAAAAAATAAGTGAAATAATAAAATGGTAGAAATTCCATTTAATGATCAAAGGAGATTAATAGAATATATATAGAACCCAATTTTTAGAGAAGATGGTTTTCCGACTGAAGAGATATTAACGTCGGGATTTCTTAAAAACACTTTATTAACAGTATTACATTCGGATGTTCATAAATTTGGATCCAATATATTATTATAGAATGAATAACCCTACGGATATAAAATATAAAAATATATTGATATATGGTTTGTAAAACTTCATCAACGGAATCGTAAACATTAATGATCTTGAAAAGTGATAAGATTGTTTCAATACACTCTTATCACTTGGTTACTTTTTATCATGATATCCATGAAAGAAAATGTAATTAAATGAATATTATAATATCCTTAAATTTTTTATCCATAATATATCTTGTAAATTTTATGTATTCACACATAAAAACTAATTTAGGCTCATAAGGAAACATGAGTGTCAAAGAATGAAAATTAAGACAAAACTATTTTACAAATTTTCTAACCATTGAATCTTATAAGCCATGAAAAAAGGGAAAAGAATGGATATGTAAATACCATAAATATAACTATAAGAATAATTTCTTACATTCATGGATAGTATAAACACCACATAATCGGAATTTCTGGTGAATAAATCAGGTATCTCATGGAAATAAAATGTGAGAAGAAATCCCCTTACCTTGGGTTTAGACTCTTATGGTACACAATCAACCCACCGATATAATAATATAAATTTATTATACATAATTCATAGAAAAATATTCTTATATATATATATATATATATGTTTTTATTACAACCTTATATTACCCACTTGTTAACAATCCTATGTAAATGTTTCACTTCGGGTAATATAAGATTTATTCATCACATATGACTTAATTTGTAATACCTTTGGTATTTATTCATTATATAATTATTTAAAGAATTTAAAACATGATATAAATATATTTTATATAAATTATATTTGTAATATAATAATTTATAGAATATATAACTGTGAAAAGGAATAAACTGTTTATGGAGATGGTAGGTCGTACGTATGGAGGAACGATATTTCGGTTTAGTTGTCATATTGAATGAGTGAAATTAAAATACATATATATATATATCATTATTATATTATATTTATGATATCATATATTTCTTATATATTCACTAAAACCAACCTTAACATAATCCATGTTGTGTATGAATGGATCATATCACTTTGATGGGGCGATAGTCCACACTTCTTCAAATGAAATTATCATATTATCACCAAACAGAAAGTGAAAAAAGACACGTGATGTAAAAATTTAAAAAAAATCATATATAAATTAAAATTTTAATAAATAAATTATATAAATATTTTTTTCATCACAATATTCACCATGATAGGAGGTAAGGAAAATTTAACAATCATTATTTAGTGAGGTGGTATTTCGTCATAAACATAATAAGTTTAGTCATTATCCATTTAATTGATGTGTGTGTATGTGTAGGTTGAAAATATAGAATAAAAACATCCATGTATAAATGGGAAAAAAAATTTAGATCATGGAATAAATAATGTGGAGGGGTGTAGAAAGAAAATAAAATAAAGGACTTGAGAGAGGACATTACCTCTTAATAGGGTAACTCCTTTTGGTTGGTTTCCAAAGGCTCCCTTTTACAGACTTGTACCCCAAGGAAGGATCCTAGTAGGAATGGAGTGAAATTTTTATGGATATTGGGATGATATTTTCAGATCCTAATAGGTTTGAGAGGTGAAATGAATGGGGAGAGGTGGTGGCCTTTTATAGTGAAGGAAAAGGACTTATTTGGAATTTTTTAAAACAAGTTATGTGTACACATGTTCTTACCTAAACAACTCATAAAATACTAATATAAATCAATTATGGATATATTATTGAAGAAATATTTCCACTAAATGGGTTTTGAAAAGTTTTCCAGATCATTTGGTTCACTAAGAATAATGTATAGTCCCTAATTAATATAAAATATACTATCATCGTTGTGATTAATTTTATTCACTTTTAATAACATTTTTAGTCAAAAATTAGTTTGATATTATTATAATCTAAATAATATATTGATTAAAATGGTGTATGATAGTTATGGAAATTAATGTTAAATAAGTAGAAAAAAATAAGATTAATGGTAATCCCGTAGACTGTTTGAAATTACTGGTCCTTAAAGTAAAAATAAGTTCAAAAGTTTATTATATTTTTATACTCAATTTCAAAGTAAAATTGATTATATTTATCTAATTTTTTTAATATATGTATAATTGATATTACATGTCACTATAAGAAATTTATAATATAATTTATCATTTATAATTATTTAAATAAAAAAGTAGTTTCTAACCTAAATATTGTATTTTTCAATATTCATCAAAAAATAATGATTCGAAGAGAAATATGATAAATTAACCCTAAGATAAATTCTAGATTCTAAATTAAAAGTTGAATTTTATTTTATAAAATTATACTTCTAAATGTGTATAAAGTTAATTTTTTTATTAAAACCAGTTCATTCGAAATATGGTACTTTAAAACATAAATAAAATTTCCAAAAATATTATCTTTCAATATTAATAAGTTTTATTAATATAAAAAATATTAAAAAAAAATATTAGAAAATTTATTTATTAATATTCATATAACTATTCTTTTTGTTTAGGTTATAATTATATTATTTAAAAATTTATAACTAAAAATGATGTTTCGTAGAAACATATGTGTTGCTTGTAACTTGCACAAAGTCGATGTTGTATGTAGTATACACCAAGTCCTAGTTGAGTGTAATGCTGGATTAGTCAATTTTCCATGTGAAAGGAATGTTTTAATTATTATTTTCATATATATATATATATATAACTGTTTCCTGTGTCATGTGAAGTGAAACATATTTCAATTTAAATTAATTCGAAAAACTATTTCACTCTATCTAGGGGAGTCATAACAATCCACCTAATAATTGATTTCATGGGTTCATCATCCACACATGAGAGTTTACCAAATTTTCTATCATCCACCTAGAGAATTTTATCATTGGTACATCACTCACTTGGGTTATTTTTCTTAGTGGTTTACTATCAACATGGAGAATTTTTTTTGAATTTTCCACATAGTGTGTGTAATACCACATTCTCTAGGGGATTATACATTCCACATTATAAACTAGATTATTTAAAAATGATTCAAAATATGGTAATTGATATTTATTGTCCATTAACCTTGACATGATACATGTAATGATACATAGATAATCATAGGGATGCATTCATACAATGAGTATATTTTCCAATTCTAGTATATGAATAAGAATGTATTGTAAAATTTGGACCATCAACAATTTATTCTATAAGTTTAGGCTTTATTTATTTATTAATTTATTATAATTCCACATAATTCATGGGGTAGAATTTTCAATACAAATTGAGGACATCATTAGTGGTGTCTCTCAAGTTTTACTCAATATTAGTCTATTAGATAATTATGTCTTATATATATTATGCATAAAAGATAATCTTATTCAATATTGAGATTATAATACTGAGTTAATATTGAAATATTATATAATGTACATTTTTATTTGTTAATAGAGCATGAAAGACTTAGTGAATGAGAGGATTGAAGAAATCATAGACTCATGAGAGAGTTTTGAAATATCATGGAAGTTTTTATCATATTATTCTACTATGATGAAGTTAGATACTATGAGAAGATTTATGTATTTGTTATATATTATTTTTTAATGATAATTGAGATTCTGAATTTTTTATAATGATTATAATTCATATAAATATCTTCATATACTAATGTCCTTTATAGCTGTATAAACTGAAAGGATGATATTTCATAGAGTTGATTTATATTCTATTTATTTATTTACATAACTAGTTTAGATATTTTTTGTGGATAATTATCTTGATAATTTTGATTCATTTGTAATATTTCCAAAAAGTAAAAATACTTATAAAAATTATAGCATAATGATGATGATGATGATGATATGCAATTTATTCTTGTAGACTAATAAAGATTGTTATGAATATTATGGAAAAATAATTTTGGTGCGATCATCGTCGATGATTTCTATAATATATGGAATATATAGTAATTTGATGAAGCATAAATAAATTTCATGAACTGATCTAAAATATATGTTTAATTAAGTGAAAATTTTTTAAAGAATAATTGTTAGAGCATTGATTGGGTTTGAAAAAGATGATGAAATTGAGGTCATCGAGGACGGTTGTAATAATCAAATTAGTTCATATATTCTAAAAGGTATTTTGGAATAATTTTAATATTGTTAAATATAATTTTAGTATTTTCTAATGTGATTTATGATGAATTAATGTGGTTAAATATTTTCTAAATAAAATATGTGTTTATTTGAAAATATTTGATTTTCATAGGTATTATCCTAGAGATGGTGTGAAAAATGGAAAAATCACCAATGTGATCTCACGATGGATGAATTAGAGATTTCAGAGGAAAATTTACACAATGATATATAATATATCTAAGATGATATGTAGTATCTCCAATATAATATTTAATAATAAATCAGGGTTCACATTAAGTGGAAATATGTCAACTCAGATCCTAATAAATATTAATATGATGATATGAAATAATTACATTTAAGTCTAATGAATAATGTATGATTAGTTATGAGGATACGTAATCATAGATATGATATTATTGAGGATATATAACAAGAATATTGTCTAAATAATCTTATAATTGATGAAGTGTTAGTGTATCATTATTATTTCAAAGGATTGGTAATGTTATTCCATTAGATATGTAAAATTAAATTATTATTACAATGGGTAATAAAATATTAATTGTGAGAATAAATTTTTATTATTATATGTTTAAATATCATGACATATAATTTATTTATCTCTAATTTGATCCAAGATTGATACTAATATCATTAGAAGTATATTTCACTATGGGATAGTCATTTCAATCGCAATATTATTTATTGTGAGCATATAGACTTGATAAAAGAAGAAATGGGTTTCTTGGAATCTCATATGAAATAAAGTGTTGATTATTTTAGAAAATAATATAAAAATTCCATTGATATATCTTAATATCATATAATTATATTGGATAAATTTTGAATTTTAATATAATTTTCCATATCTTAATGATTTTTTCTATATTATTCTTGGGGGAAATTTTACGATTAAAAAAGAATAGATTTTAAATATAGAGACCCTAATTCAAAATGAAATAGAATATTCATATTTTTATTATTGAAAATTATCCACATGATTCACAAATATTCTATAAATAATAATATTAGTCAAACAAGAAAATGAGAAGAGAGAGAGAAATAGAAAAGAGAAATTAATTATGTTTTACTAGTTAAGAACTATGTGTTAAAGGTTATTATGAAATATTAGGAGTGGATGAGAAAAAAAATGATATTTTTATATAATATATATATAATTTATGAATTTAAATAAGATAATAGGATACATACCGATGAGAATTATATTTGTTATTAAATATTTTGAATAATTTGAACTAAGGTATTCGTGAAGAGGTTGTTTCAACTGATGAAGAATTATTAGATCTATTAAAACCATGTTTTGATCCTATTTATCACACATTAATAAGTCACAAACAAATCTAGTACTAAATATAGGACCTAGTTGGTCCAAATGTATTTTAAGAACTGTGATTTTGTTCTTATTTTACCAGTTTGGTGTCATCCATTACAAGAAATTCTGTTTCAAATATGTGTTTTTGTGGGTATTCAATTACACTGATTGTTTCCTGATAATATTATATTATTCATATGTGTGTGTGGTAAAAACACCACCTACACCAATGAATAGAACAACCATAGTGTATGGAACTCCAAAATAGACATGTTGTGTTACATAGATATTGGGAAAATGACAATTACAATCCGAAAAAATAGTTTTACCTCTGATTAGGTTTTCTATAATTTCATGATATGAGATTTCATGATTTATATCTAATGACGTCATTATAATGGAATGATTTAAAGAACACTATGATTTCCATATAAAAGAAAACATGGTGAAAATATCTACCAATTCATATAATAAAAATAATAATGTATAGTTAAATAAATTATGGAATGAATCGTAAAAGTGAAAAGAGGATGATTTTACTCTAATTGAAGGTAATGAATGTAAATAAACATCTATTATATCTGTTTATAACTATTATATTGAATATTCATCTTCCATAAATGATGAGATGGGATATCTCACATTCAATTTTGGAGGAACTCCAACATCCAAATGTATTAATTATAGAATAATATAATCTGAATTAGATGGTGAATATCCACTTGTTAAATCCATTAGTGAGAAGATAGAAAATATTTCAACCGCAAGGATTTCAAAGTTTCCACTTGAATATGAAGTGACTAAAAAAATTTAAACAATTTTATATGGATAAACCAAGTATAATGGGAAAATATCATGCTACTATTGAATCAAAAGATGATTCATATATTATTCTCAAGAAAATAAAATACAATTTTCTTATATAAGTTTTCAATTATATTTTTTTGATCTTATAAATAATCAGAGGAGGATATCACCTAACATTAATATAAATATAAAATTATAGAGTAATAAATATTTTAAAATATGTTAATGTGTATATATAGAACTAAAAATTTTATGAAAAATAGTGCAAGGAATATAGATACAGAATAATGAAATACTATATTTTAAGAAGAATTGATTAATCTTTTTTAACATATTATTAAAACCAAAAATGGGCTAAGAGATAAGATCTATAAAATACTATAAAAATAAATATAAATCATTGATATCAATAATGTTTTTCAAATATCTAAGAACACATAATAAAGAAGATAGATAATTAATTTGATGTAGATATCAAGATTCCTGAATATCACCTGAAGCATTCTAAAATGATAAAAAGAGATTGTTAAGAAGTGGGTTTTTTGACTTAATATTAAGAGTAACTCTTAATATAAATTTTCTTATATTTGAAGTTACATTTCAAATAAAAAATGTGACACGTTCTGAGTCTTTAAAAACAATTTAGATAAGAGACAACACTATATATATTTCAAAAGAGGATTTTATTTCAAAAATACCATTATGTATTTTAATGAATATCTTTAATTTTACTAATGAAAAGTATATTATAGTATCAATGAAAAAGGATATATTTTTTAGAATTAGGTTTTCTAATGTTTCATACATGTTCATTAGAGTTAAAATGGATAATTATAAATAAACAAGGGTAGATGATAATTTTAATAAACCCACCCATTGATAAAATATGTATATTAAAAATTAAATTAAAATTGAGAATTTAAAATATTCTCAACTAGATGATAACATGGCATAAATATCTTGTTTCAAAAGCTAGATAAATTTCTAAATATGGATTAAAAACAAGGATTACTACTTATTGTTGGTGTTTTGAATGATTTGGGAATAAGATTATTGTTTGTTGGAATAATATGAAAATTCATGGAAGAAAACGGAGGTATAAATCAATAGGGATCAATTTTGAGTCAAAAAGTACATTGGAGATGGATATAATAAATCCATCCATTTCAAATACATTTGAAATCATGGAAAACCTCTTTGGAAATTGAAAATGGGTGGAAACCATTATAAAGAATACAAGTCCATACCTACCATAAAAATTAACATGATCTTATAGAAATAAGGATATTGAAAGTAAATAATAAAAAATTAAATCTAGGTTGGTCTTGGGTAAAAATAAATAGGAATGTTTGGGAAAATAATTCCATGAATATTTTGTATGATTATACAACAATAAAGATAAATTAATTTTATTATAGAAAAAAATGAAACACTATAGGCTATTAGAAGAGGATCGGTGTTTAATATTTTAATGGATTTGTTTCATGTAACAAAATATGGAATCAATCAAAAGTATAAACAACATTATTAGTTTGGTGGAAGAAATATATATGAATAAAAAATATTTCAAATTTTATGAGAGGTTTTCAAAATATAGTGAACCAATAATTCCATAGAAGCTATGTGGATGGTTCATGAAACTAGATACATTACAAATTACAACATTATATTACATTAATCATAAGAGGGTATATTTAAGAGCATGATATATATGTATGCATATTCATTCAGCATGTTAGATATTTTAAAAAAACCATACATATGGAGAAAGAAGAAAATAATAATAGAACTATGATTCATAATGAGACAATTATCTAGAAATTCGAGAAATAAATAATGATGAGTTCTCATAATAATGGTTCTTAAAAGGATGGATTTATTTGGATGAGATGAAACTCATAAATTTTTTTCTCTATATAATTAATTATAGATAATCCACCTTATTACATTAAATGCAATTTTTTCAACCCAGGTATGTAAAGGTGATTATTTATTGAGAGATCTAGAATGACAATAATGCTCTAAGAATTTTACAGTCCGAATGAAATTTGCATGGTTTAGTGATCTATCCTAATCTTCATTTTTACTGGATGGCCTATTATAAAAAATCATGGAATTTATCTATAAAATAGATCAACCTTGAAAATGAAAATGTGGTGTGTTTACATTGATGGGGAGAATAAATTAAGAATTATTTAAAATATAATTATTTCATGTGATGCTAAAAATTTGGGAATTTGGTTAATATTTTTGTTGTTGGGGTTTATTTATTATATTTTTCAGTTCCTTCTTTTAAATTAATTAATTTTTACCTTTAGGAGGAGAAAAAAGATGAATCAATGATAATAATGATGCAAATTTTTGGAGACATACATGGTTTTGAAGAATAATTTTTTTAATTTTATTAGTCAGTGTTCTTTTCTAAATCAATTATTGCTCATGTAATGCTATATTTCAATAATTGATGACTCACATAATGGATCATTCTACGTATTTATTTTCAAAATGTTTTGAGATATAAGATAACATTTAAATATTTATTTGAATGAATTTTATTAATTGGTATGGATAGTAAATGCAAAGGGGTATTTTTGGTCTATTGAATGAGAATTTCTTCTATTCATTATGAATAAACAATGAAGTCAATATGTGTTGGGATGAAAATATTTTATTAATATTAAATAACCCCATAAAAGTTTTTATTAGTACTATGTAAAGATAATGAAAATATTTAATTGGAAGACAGATAAAATCATTGAATAATGAGAAAGTTAATAAACATATTGGAAGTATTTTTTATATATTTTATAATATATAATGGTTAGATATAATGTGACAATAGATGAAGTTTTTTAATATCTTTTTGGTAAAAATGTTGGAAACATTGAGTCGTTTCTAATGATTAACCTACTCATAAGGATATTCATCTATAAAAGGTTGGAAAATATTATTTATGCATGATGATTCTGCTTATTAGAGTTGAGAGATATCCTATAGATTAATTTTATGTTCAAAATATTAAGTTATTACAAATAATGAGCTTAATAATAATCTATATTAGTTGATAATGAAAATGAGTTTTGTAAAGGAAAACTTGGTTGTGTGGGAAAATAAAATTTTTTCCCAAAAATTCAATTTATAGTGCACCAATAAATTGACGTCAAAGTACAACATATCATGAAACTATTCACTTATGGGAGAGAATAATAATGTATAAAAAGTTTTCGTAGAATTAGTAAAGTAACACATTAAGAAAATATCTATCCAAGGAAACATTTATGGAAAGAACAATTCTGAAGAAGATATAGTGTTCTGGGTTTCTATGATCAGAACAAAAAATTAGATTTACACTTCCAAGGAAATAAAAAATTGTTTTATAATTGTTTTTAGAGTAAAAATTCTTTCTTATTTTCAAGGAATAATGATTAGAATAAATAATTTTAGTGATCCATCATACGGAGTATTCATAAAAATTCTAGAGGATATTTCTACCTAATACTGGTTAGGAAACTGAAGAATTTTGTTTTTAATAATTTTAAAAGTACAATTTTTTTAATCATTAAAGTTGCATGTTTGGAACAAATAATTGAAGGATTCATTACTTATTGAAAAATTTGTATACATTATTTATTATAGAATATGAACATGAATTGGTGTGTTGATCATTGTTTTAAAAACATGTAATGGTATAAACTATTTTCTGAATCCACAAAAAACTATATTTTTCTAGTCTATTATGTGGAATTTGATTATTTTCAAACCCTTCCAAGGACAATAAACACTTACTGAGTTCTACACCATGAAATACATGTTTTCCAATGGTTCTGTGAGTGTTTTATTTTAAGAAACTCAGTATTTATTTAATTATAGGTTCATGATAATAATAGGAAAAACAACATAATGTAAAAAGGATATCACAAATTCATCTCCTCCCCATCTCGGTGATATATTTTCCTAATTGGTCATTTCAAGTTATATCAATGTGAATGTTCTTTTTTAACGCTTTTTATTGTTTTTAAATATATAGTTTCTTGGAGAATTTGAATTGTGTGAATTGTAAGGGGATTTCATTCTTCGATGGACAGAACTATGATATTACTAAATATTAATGTTTAAAGGTATTATTAATCTTGGGAATGAGGTTTTGGAAGCTTTTTCATGTGTATTTACCTGTATTGAAGAAAATATTCTTCTTACATCCGTCAATAAAAAATATATTTAAAATAATGGAAGAGCCCAGAATTCTATACATGCATCACTTTATAAAATTATATTTCTTAGATTAATGTGATTTTTTACTGTATAGGTATCTGAGATAAGTTTAAAAATATTTATGAAGGTAATACAATGGTGAAAAAATCTAATTTACAAATCTGATGGCTAAAGTATAATGAGCTCTAAATGGGTGACTAGGAATCTTTTGGTGACTCTTTTACAAGCATTAATGGAATTTTTATACCTATAATATTTCTTGTTGAGAAGATAGAATATTCTACTATGATCGAAAATATCCTAAATTGTTTTCATGAAATGTTTGATTCCATGTTATAATCATTTGAAGATATAAAACCTCAAACTCTTTCATTGGAAGGACTTCATAGTACTCTCATTACTTATGAAATGATAAGGTATAAAACTATTATAAGAAAATAAAATGTTGATTGAGAATTGTTTTTAATGGATTCCAATCATGAAAAAACATTCAATACTATTAATGATTAATAATATAGTGATTTATAAACCCAAAAGTAATTTTGTAACAATCTTGATTCATTTTTATCAATGTTTTATAAAAATCCTAAAAGTGGTCAAATAAAGTATTATGGGAATATATGCCTAAAATGTTTTGAATATGGATCTATTTTGAAATTTCTGTATATTCCCCTTGAAAAATGAATGAATATGATAGAGATGAATATGATAGAAGGTGTATAAGTACATGGAATAAATGATGTGAAAAATTAAAATCTTATTCTAATAAAATATAAAATGTAATCTAAATCAAAAATGAGATGATTTTTATGTGATGATGATGATGATGAAGATAATGATGTTGAAGTCATAACTGTTACTAATGATGGTGGTAAAAATATTTTGATGATAACAATAAATGATGAATTTTTTTAAATCATTTGTTATAAACAATAAGTGAATTAGGTATATTTTTACTAGAATAAAGAATTGAAAAAATTTATAAGGATGATTGTAATAATTGAAAAAAAAATTCAATAAGTTGGAGAAGGAAAATCTAACAACAAACCATAAATAATGTCTGCCTGAAAAAAATTCTATTTTTTGGAACATCTTGATAGTATTATAAAGTTTCTAACCCATGAAAAGAATCCTAATGAACAACCTTAAGTAATTTTGAATGAAAAGGAGAAATTGTTAGAACGTGTTCAATAAAAACATTTTCAATGCTAAGTTGTGAGTTACGAGTTCAAGAAATTTATCTCTGAAGATGGTAAAAGTTATGGAAAGGTTGAATTGGAGAAGAATCTAAAAAAAATCCTTTAAAGGCTCCTGAGAAAATTGTATATTTTCTTAACAAGAGGAATACTCAGAAAATTGTGTATGTGGCCAAAATAAACAAAGTTGTAAATTCAAAAAACTATCAACATTAGAAGCCCAATGGTAAATACACTATTTGTGGTTTCTACAAGTATTTTTGTGGATTTAGGGATACTAAAAAAATATATGTTGTTTAATCAAAAACCATACAATTTTATAATGAGTTATAGGAAGGAATGTAAATGAGTTATTTAAACACCCAACAAGAAATAATTATAGGAAAGTCATTTCTGATGTTGAAAATTTGTTTCATCCATTGGAAACTATTTTTAAAAAATTTAAACAAACTAGACATCTTGAAAAGGGTGGGTCGTGTTTTGTTACCAACACAAAATAATTTTTAAAATAATTCAAAAATACTTGATGTGAAGAGAGACAAAGAAAAAAAAATCCTTCTGAATATGTTAATCTCAAATTTATAAAAGGATAAAAATAATGTCTTTTGGATAGTGGGTTCTCTTTTAAAATGGAATGAGATTTGAAATTTTCTAATTTTTTAAATGATTTAAAATATGTAATTGTGAAAATTTTCAATGATGAATCTATCATAATTAAAGGGGTTTGAACTGATATTATTGGTGTAAAAATTTGGAATCCATGAAAGAATTATATATTAATGGGTTGAAACATAATTTTTTTAGTGTTTTAAAACTCTAGTATAAAGAAAATATAGATATTTTAGTAAATATTTTTTTCTTGTGAAAATATTGTACGATTGAAAAGTTATTACAATAGGGAACCATATAAAGGGAAATTGGTTTTCAGTTAATGATGTTGAGAATTCCTGATATCTAAGAATGATAGCTGAAAATCTATTTTTGCATAAAATTTTGGGACTTATTTTTTTGAGAAGCATGATCATGGTATCAAATAGAGATAATGTCCATGATATTCCTGATGTGTCATGAAGAAGAGATTGTTGTTATTCAATTTGACAGAATGGGATGATTATAAACTATGTTCATAATAATGTTTATATTCATTAAACTCTACCCTTATAACTAATTTATCCTCATATTTATGGGAAAATGGGAAATAATAAAATTATAGAGATAAGTAGTTCATTTCTTTCAGAAATGGTTTTACATGAATTACTTGTATAATGTATTTGGATGATAAATCAGAAGCTATAAAAATGTTTAATAGTTATAGGAAATGATATGGAATGGATTTTTTGCATTTTGTGATGATGTTTCAAAATGTTAATAATGGTGAATATTGCTATTAAGTTATCCGAAGTTATATTGATATATTTTTAATTTGAAATCTGTCGATTACCCCATACATTCCATTAAACTATGGTTCCGGTGAAAGGAGGAATAAAATTTTGGTTGATATGACGTGTACCATGTTGATTGAGAATGGTTATTCCCACTACATTGTGAGGAAATATATGATCCTAGTAGTTTACATTAAAAATCATTGTTTATATGGTCTATGTTCTAATATTTCTCCCTCTAAAATATTTTACGATAAAAAACCACATTTGAAACAATTAATATTTATTCGGATTTCCTACATCATGAACGAAAAAAGGTGGAAATCTTGGAAATCATGATCATAGAAGTGAAGGTAGAGTCTTCCTTGGATATGATCTAGATGATTGAGGGTGTAAATTTTTTGACGAAGAGGTAAGGAGAATATTTTATTCTATTGAAGTGAAATTTCATGAAAAAGTTGAGTATGATGCTTAAAAAACACATGAATATAAGAAAGATGAAGATGAAAGAATTTTTTCTAACTTACATGAAAAAAATTATAACATTATTGATACCATGTAGAAGTAATAGTTATACTGAGATATTTCTAGTGATGAGGAAGATTTCCATACTTCACATCCTATGATGAGAATGTTCTGGAAGTTAGAAACATTATTGTCCATCATTATCAAAATGTTTAAACAATAATAACATCATTGTTTATTATTCATACTTATTTTTATTCATAAGTTCAACAAACAAATTTTATTGATGAATTTGAGAATAAAAGTTGGATTCATTATATGAATGAAGAGCTAGATTAAATTGAGAGGAATGATGCTTGTGAACATTTACCCATATTAAATTAAAGAAATGTTATTGGAAAAACTGGTTATTCAAGAACAAGATTAATGATGATGATGAAGCTATAAGAAACAAAGAAAGACTAGTTGGAAAAGGATACTAAAAACATCGCAGCTACATATTTTGATGAGACTTTTTCTCAAGTGGAAAAGTTAAATTTTTTTTAATATATCTGGAAATTTTTACTCAATGAATTTATAAACAAAAATTGATGGATGTGAATCCAAAATATCTAAATAGATAAATTGATGTAGAATTTGATATGAGAAAATCATGTGGTTTTTTAATTTGGAAGGGTGAATTTTTTTTGTGATGTTTAATAAAATACGTTTATGTTCTACTGTAAGCTTCAAGGGCGTGGTATTTCAAATTCGATACCTACTTAAGGAGGAAGAAAATTTTTAAATGAATAGTTGATAATAATATATTCATCAAACAATGTTGAGAGATTTACCTCATTGTTAATGTATATTCTAAATATATTATGTTATATGGGAATGATGGGTGAACATTGGTAACATTTTCTAAATAAACAAAGAATTTATTGCAAATGTCCATGATTGGTAAAATGATATAATTTCATTGGTTACAAATATCACAATAAAAGAAATACATTTTAATTTCTCAAGAATATTATTATTAAAAAACTTCTTAAGAAGTTTGGAATGGATTATTTAAAACATATTTCTACACAAATATCTATGGGAACCAGGTTGACTAAATTTAGAGAAGTTGAAGAAGTTGACTCTAATGAGTTTCAGAAGTTGATTGGGAGTGCACTGTATATGACTACCGAAAGAACATGTATTGTTTATTTTGTTACCTTATGTGCATGATTCTGAAGTTATCAAATGTAATCACATTTCGTGTATAGAAAATGAATTCAAATATATATAAATGGAATAATAAATTTAGGAATCGATTATGATACCTCATGAAAAATTGATTCACCTGGTTATAAATATGTTGATTGGACAGGTGCTGTATATGATAGAAGATCTATATATAGGGGTGTTTTCATTCTGAAAGAAAGTTTTGTATATTGGAATAATAATGAAAAGTTCCATAATTTTTTGCATGGATGAATATGATTTTGTTTCTACCAATCAAGTAACAGCACAACTTATGTGTATGAAGACCCATATTGAATACTTACTTGTTAATGTAAAGTTACCTCTACTCTTGTGTTGTGAAAATAAGAGTGTTATAATAATTAAATAAATTTTATATAACATTACCATAAAACAATATTGATATCAAATATCACTTTGATAAATAAAATTTTGAATATAATGTACTCAATCTAGAGTAGTTCCTATAATGAAAAAAGTTGTTAACATTTTCATAAATCCATTACTAATAGAAGAATTTGTAAAACTAAGGTTGACCATGAAAATCCAATATCGTTATCTCAAAGGGTGAGGTATGTGTTTTCCCCATCTCTCATCTTCTCATTTCATAGTATTGTTAAGGGGGATAAAAAAATATTTTTAATAAAACTATCCTCTGGAATATGATAATATTTTTAAAGAATCATTTAATTAGGGGGACTTGTGGGACATATATGAACTCATAATATAATTTTGTGA
This sequence comes from Viscum album, assembly GCA_963277665.1. Lineage (NCBI taxonomy): Eukaryota > Viridiplantae > Streptophyta > Magnoliopsida > Santalales > Viscaceae > Viscum > Viscum album. The sequence continues at coordinate 429,223,265 of OY728123.1, read as the reverse complement.
ACATTAAAAATAGTTTGATGATGTTTTCATAGGAAAATCATTCCCGAATAGAGGAAGACTTTTTGAAATGCTCCGGAATGTTTGAAGTTCAATAAAAAGATTCTTAAGTGACTAATTAACGACAACAAGTTTTCTCTATCAATGTTAATTTCTTCCTATAATGAGTTTTTATCATGTAGACTTTTAATTATTGATTTCTGATCCATATATCGATATTAAAAAGATCAATTATTTATAATCCTGGGTTGAAAATAGAATCAAAAGGGGCAGATTGTTGGGACCACATTACCTGGTTGTTGTTTTTAGATGCTGAAAGAAGTTTTTGCTGAATTTTTTCTTGTTTTATTTCCATTACAATGAATCAATTCACATTGTAATTATTGGTGATCGTATGAATATTGTACCAGAATTATAATATTGGAAAAAATCATGATAATGAAGTCCATTTTATTCAATATTCAATTCTATATATGTTTTATATGTAAAGATGTTTTCTGGACTGACATTATGTCGATAATAGGTTTTTCCATCCGAGAGATAATTTTTAAAATAGTTTGAATATATTTCAAGGTATTCAGGAAAAATGATGATTATTATCTATAATTATATAATGTTTTAATATCCTAATTTTTCATATAATCATATCATCTATGTATTGTGAAATAATGGAGGAGAAATGGTTTTATAAGTCAAATGTCGCTACATCGATATAACTTTATTTTGTCATTTGGAAGTCAAGATACAACAATGCATTTACAGAAGAATATAGATCACAAAGCCAAATATTGTTTATCATAGTTCATCAAAGTGAGATTCACCTCACATATATTTTTGATAATGGTTGCGAAGTTTTATGTTGTTGATGTTAGAAGTTTTCAGAAGTACTAATCGACCGATCCATCAGACTAACTGAATTGTCAGAATGATTGATCCACCAAAGAAACCAATACATAAGAAAACTCATTAGTTTCAAAGAATCTAGATGGAAAAATCTGCTTGTAATACCATTCAATCAAACATGGTGGTCCATTAATCCATTTTAGTAGCTTTGACATTTATCCATTGAACATGTTTTTGCTATCAATTGGTCATTATATGCAGAGTTATTTTTTATGTACATAAAAAAAATGAGAAAAATTTGAGAAGTTTTTTAAAATAATATGTAAGGTTTATTTTTTGGGAACGATGATTATGAATAGATTATTAGACTGATCCCTCATATGACATTATAGACTGATCATTTAGACAAAGTATAAAAATATAGTCAACCATTTTCACAAATCTCCGAATTCATCAAAGTCGTTCAAGATACACTGGAAAAATACGTGATGTTAATACACAAGATGGAATCATTTATCAATTCCTCATATGTATAATGACTACTAAAATACATTGAATATTAGAATTCATCAGATTCAATCATTAATGGTTAGGAAAAAATATTTATAAAGAAATAGTTGAAACAATTTTTTTGTTTTTTCAAATATATTTTCTAGGGGTATTGATGTCTATAGAGGTTTCAATGATTTTTGTGGTAAAATAAATGAATAATTATGACCATCCTAAGAAATATAATCAAAAAATTAGAGTGATTCTAATGAGATATCTGTGTGGGGAATCGAAAGTTGAGAAATATAACTCGAACAAATCCAAAATAATTCTTAAGCCATAAAAGGTATTTTTGGAAAATCTAAATGTTAGTTTTCTATTATAATTTTGTTTCATCATAATAAAAACACTAATAGAATAAAAATTTGTATCCAACTCTCTAAATGTGTGTAAGATCCCATAAGGATAAATTCATGAGATGATTTGGGATGTTTCGAGAAGAATCCAAATGAGTTGAGAAGCATTGAAATAGTAAAACATGATGTTGAAATGAATGTGAAATTCATGCTTATAAAAATTTGGTTGGGAGGGTAAATAAAATGGTTTCCCATCTACGACATTTATTTCTCACCTTATAATAGAGGTCAATGTACAATGTACTCTGACACTATTTAATTATGGGAGAGAGTAAGAACACTAAAATTTTTATAGAAGAATTCGTAATGGAAAAGTTTCCGAAAATAAGTTTCTTGAGAAAAACATCATGAAATTAGATGTTTAAAAAATTTAGTGGCCAATATTCTCTATATTAGAGAAAGGAATAATATTTGAAATTCCAAGGAAAGAAACAAGTTTTTAATAATTATTTCTAGGTATTTATTCATATTATTTTCTTGAAATGAAGAATCATACTGAATAATTTCAGTGAGTCATCACATTGAGTTTTTGTAAAATTTTCATAGAGGTTGATTATACCTATTTCTAGGTAAGAAAAAAAGAATTCTATTTTGATGGATTATAAATGTGAATTTTTTTGAAGAAACAAAGTGACATGTTTACAACCAACTTTGGAAGGTTTCATAACTTGTTAAAAAAACAATTTACATCATATGTGATAGAAACAATACATTCACTATTATATTTTTCATAGAGATACACAAGTGGATGGGGATTTAATAATTGTTGTATCCATAATAAAATAATTTATTTTCTAGTGTATTGAGTGGTATTGGATTATTTCCAAACCATTCCAAATACTAACTACTCTAATTATGTCCTAAACCTTGTAAATACTTGTGTACTTGTAGATATGTGAGTTTTTTTTTTCTTTAGAAAAGTGAAAATTATATAACAGGAGGATGATGTTTTTATACAATAAAGATAACTTAAAACAAAAAATATCACTGATTCAACACTCCCACACTTAGTGATACATTCATCCAAGTTGATCTTGTTCACTAATTGTAACTCTTCAGTGATTAGTTAGAAACCGCAATCAAAATCCTCTATTATTGGGATAGACACTACATCTCTAAGATCCATCATAAATATTGATCAAATTATATAATGATACACTTCATTAGATGTTATTACACTCTAATAATTTTGGATGCCCTTTGCAAAATTACAAATCCTCTAGGGAATCATTAACTATTTTGAGAAATATTTTATTTATTAAAACAATTTTTGTATATTAAATTATTTGAATTTTATTTTTGAAATACTCCTGAACATGTGATGACATTCATAAAGTATTTTCCATATTTTAATCTTAATTTCCTTAAAATATATAAGTAGCGAGGTTATAAAAATTATCCTTTAAAATATATGCATGATATCTCACAATTTTTTACATCCAATCTTCTTCCCCAACTTTTATCAATTATATTCACAATAATAATATCATGAATATGATCTTTATAATGATAAAAATAATTATTCTTGAATTCTGAAATACTATAATAAAATAAATTCAATATATTCCTCAATTTAATTTGGAAACTAAATTACAAATCGTCACCTCATATATTCTTAATATAGTTTTAGGTCAAATATCTACGAATTATTCCTCCAATAAATTTCCATTCAATTACCCTACAAACTCTAGTCATATATTGTTTTATCTGATTTTAAATAAAAAAATTGTGAATCATTTTTTTCAACATAAATCATGACCCTTAATCATGATATTATCCATTTATGTCTTAGTATAATTTCTTCATCACAAATATATCATTAAATCATCAATATAATGCATATTATTTATTAATGGAAAACCCCATAATAAATACTCATGAATTTGATGTGAATTAATATATAAATCCTTTTATAATTCCCTATTAATACTGTCATTATTATTTATTTTAATACCCCTAATTAAATATCCAAGAAATTTTACTATCCTCCTTTTCCCTTAATATAGTTTATGAATAATCATGTTCTTAGTATTTATTAAACTCCTTCACCCAATCATGCATAAAATAATAATTAAATGAATTACATGAATAAATAACAGGAATTCAAGAAACAAATATGAATACCTATTATCATAAATACCCAAAATCTCAGGTGTTTCTCCTTTCTTTGCGAATTATGATCATATCCCTGGAATGAATTGTTTTCTCATAAATAAATTCAAGATGTTGATCTATCTCCCTAATTCATTAAAGTCAATTTAAATGAATTACACATAGTGTAAAAAACTTATTGGACACCTTTGCATGCATGTAATTTAAATTTTATATAGATCTCTTGCTTCACAATTTTTATATCATGCATGAGTGAACTTGACCCCTACTAAAATACATTAAAAATCCAAGATGAACCTATAGAAGACATGAATATTGAGGTAAATTTGTATGAACTCTGCCCAAATATAGATATATTTTTATCTTCTAATTTCACTGATTATATAATAATTCATATTAAACTACATTATTCCCTTAATTTATATGAATTCTCATCATTGAAAGAATTTATTGTTACCACACATACTACTAACATAACATTGTATATTGGATGATCTTTTTTTGGAAAAAGTAGTATCTCATGTTAATGTTTGATCTTCACATATTGTAACTCATAAATTTATAATCACAAAATATGTATCATTATCTCAAAATCATGGTGTAGGTTTTTCATAACTCATGAAGTCAATAAAAATGGATAGGATTGATCCAATTTAAAGAAAGTGTGATACCTTTCTTTATTGGGAAAGAATCATTTATTAAAATAAAACCTAAGAAATCACAATATTCCAAATAATGATTTTTTACAAAAAATATTGTTCTAATAGAGAACTCAGGTTAGCCTGTATCTCACTTGAAAAAATAACACAATTTCAATTGACACATTTTTCAAAGGACAATCAATCAATTTTTTTGATTATATTTCAGAAATATATTCATTAAAATATATAAATTAGAGAATATTTAAGCATCAAAACCTTATACTAGTCATGTTCCATGAGAGATGAGTGGAGTCAACTATAATAGATTAAAGGATTGCGGTGCATTCACATTCCAACTATAGATTGTTCCATCCCTTTATTCGGATTTCTCAATCATATTGATAACACCAAACATGTCATCATAAATGAAGGTAGTAATACCACATATTTAATATATGGGTCCCCTTTACACATTATAATGATCACTGATGATAGACCCATAATATGATTTCCCTGGATTTCCTCTTGAAGAGATATCAGTGTTTGGTATAATCCATAAAGCTAAAGGGTGATTCATAACACATTATCCACTAATATATCTTTTAGATTATTTATGAATATCACTTTTTAGGGTTTACATGAGTACCATTAAAAAATAAATAAATCTAATAAACCATATTCAACTGAAATTAATAGATGTAAAATCCAAACAAAATGCAATTTAAAATTTCAAACTGCAGTCACATGAGCACGGTCAACCCCTCAATTCCAACACTATCACTAAATCTTAAAAAGCCCTATTTCATTCCCCTAACGATTTTTCCAACGTTAGTTAATCATCTTCCCCAATTCCATCACTATTTCAATCAGTGGGAATCAAGATGACGATCACAATATAAACAAAACTACAAGAACCAATCCCATATTGACTTCAAATGAATCAAAAATGAATTCCAACCCATAAAAAATGAAAATAATTTATCATCGAATATCCGTGATCAAAAACACATCATCACCACACGAAAAACAGAAACACCATATAAAATACCATCAAAATTGCACAAGAAATTCAAAGAGGAAGAAACTCATCCAAATAATTGAACCCCATTGGCACACACGACCACATTCTCCAGTATAAAGACATGATATTGTCCTGTCAAATGGACACTGTCGAAGTAATGGAGACATACCAATGCCTTCTATGGCTACAATTACTGAATCTAGACTTGAGGGAACCACCGAAGGCACCAACTGAAATGTCCTACATCTGAAGATACCACTAAGTGATTTCCTACAACCAGGGATTAACCAAGAAGGAAACTTATTGTTTGTGTAAATGAGATGCACCACCAGAGGCAGGTATTTCTAGAATATATGGGAATAAATGGCATACTACTAATGGGGAATCCATCAAGGAAAAGTTTACAAACCAAGGAAGAAACAAAACCATAGAAAGAAAAATGAATTGAACGGAAAAACATAGACCTTCCGTCATCAAGAAGACATTGAAGGTGGATACACTGACTGTGAGTGTCAGGGAAGATTCACTAGATGAGAGATAACTATGAGAGATATTTTGAAAATAGAGTCCTTGATTATATGGGATGTCATCCAAAACATGTCGTTAATACCCATGTCTGTTCTGAAATTACTGTTGATTCCATTTATTTGAATAAAAAATAGTCCATGCATAGAATTATGATAAAACTCCTTAACTAAGGGATTTTATCCCTTGACATCAAACAAAACCTAATAAATTTTTCTCCAAAAGTTAAATGATCCACCCCCCCACATGAGTTTCATATATTCTATTTTCCCAGTTGACCATTTTCATCATGAAACAAATAACCTAAAATTGAACAATAATTTATGGGGACAAAGGGATTCCATATAGCCTTTTTGGATTTGAATAATTTAGTTCTATGGAACATGATTAATAAAAAAATAGTAAATAAATCATTCAATATGTTTATCAAAAAATTTGATCATTGAAAATATATTACAAATTATCCCTATGCTGATGAAAGAGGTTAAATCACAAAAACAATGAGATTCTATATACTAGAAGAAAAGCCTAAATTTAGTTACTCTATTAGCCCAAAGTTAGTGTTAAATATATTACATTGCAAAATGAAAAAATTGATTTCATCCTAAAAGATCAAATAGTTTATCAGTCCTGGTAAACTATATATAAACTTTATTATTTCATTACAATTTAGAATTTAAAATAAAAAATAAAAATATTATTATAATAACATTATTTTGTTTATCATATCCATCCATATCAATCATAATATAATTTCTCACATCTTTTAGAAATAAAAAAAATAAATGAATGATAAAAGAGGCTATATAAAGGTAAAGGTAAAGTGGAAGCTTTCATGAATAAATAAAAAAATATAGAAAAAAAATATCAGAAAAGACATTTTATTTAATCAAAAACATGATCATAAATAATAATATGGTGAGAATAAATGATGATTAGATAACACCATATAAACAATCACATGATCATGAAATATATCAATATGAATCAAAAATATTCAAATAATCAAAAGTACATTAATAACTAATATCATATTGAGGGAATTCATAATTATGGACATCATAAAAAGAATCTTGAGGACTTGGGCCAAGAAATTTTATATTAATTGCTATGTTATTGGAAAAATTCACATTATAGTTTGTCTAATGAGAGATGTGGATGAATAGAGGTGGTATTGCAGTCCATTCCCATTACATACTAAGTTGATTTCATTCCTAATATGATCGGGTTAAACAAAATCAATGGAAACATTCATGTTGAAAACCTAGCATATGAATTGTAAATAATTTCCCAAATCAATAATCATAATCAGAAACCATCCCCTATAACATGGAAAGTATCACTAAAATAGTACATCCTCAATAAAAATAAACTAAATATATTTATAAAAACAAAGGATTGTATCAATATTATGCATCTCTGGTTTATGATAATTAAAATAAAAGTTTTAATATTTGATTAATACAAATAAAATAAAAATGTACCTAAAAACTTCTTGGGGAAAACCAATTTTCACATTGAAAATCACATTCGTAATGTACAAATTTTAATAAAATTTGGAAAAATATTTGTTGAAAATAATATGGGAATATTATAATGGAATATTTAAATCAATGAGTGTTCATGATATAGGTAATATCAGTATATCCATTGAAAACATTCCTTTATATATACTATAAAATGGTCAATAAGAAATTAATTTAGAAAATGAAAATAAGATTCATTTTTATCCATTTTGTTAAAAAAATAATGGGTAAAAATGAATTTTTACAATCATAATAGAATTTTAAAATAATTTTTAAAATCACTTTTATAAAAGATAGAAATCGAAGGGAAAGATTCACAACCAAGTATAAAAAATTTTAAATATTCATTTAAATAATTTTTTAAAATGTTGATCACTTAAATATGTGAATTTGAATAGAAAACAAGTAATTAATGGTAATAAATAGTTTAATAGAAAATATATTGGGTGTAAGATAGAAATATATAATTATTTCCCTAATGGTAAAATAAATACAAACAATTTGTAATAATGATGATATTATTAAATAAACCCTTCTCTCATATAGGATTTAATTAATCTGTATTGTTAAATATAATGTATTAAATAGAGAGTTTTTATTCATATATTTTAAAACAATGAACATATATATAATACCATATATGATTTACTTATTACTTTTTATCACCTATTTAATTATAATTATTTATTAATAACACTATTCTAGTTGATAAATACTTTGTTTTAGATTTATTTATTTTATTCATTAGTTTAACTAACTATATACTGATTGTGGATCCATCATCAAATGAATGTTAATATAAATATATGTAGGTTATATTATAAAATTATATGTATTTAGAGTAATCCATAAATGATAGGTCGAAGAAATAAATTCCACCATTCATGGAAATGGGAGATGTAGTTACCCTGACCCCAGAATCTCCGAACAGGATCCTACTACAATTAAATTCATATTTATACAAGTTTCAAATCCTTAAGGGCCAATCAGTTTAGTATTATTAGTAAATTAGATATGGTGATGAGTATTTTATTACAAATGAATACACATATTAAAAAATATATTTTTTTCTTTTTGAGGATATATTTATTCCATCTAGAATATCACAACAAATCATTCTAAGTACACTTAATGAAATTCAATGAGAATGATAAAAATTATAAGGTCAAATTATTAGTAAGGGGTAAGTAATTTAGAATAATTAATGAATTAATAAGAATAATCAATATGTAAATGTAAATAACTAGTCACGCATACCACTCAAATAACTGGATAAAACAAAATCAGTATGGCCTGGTAAATAATGAAGCACACATTCCACTGAAATAGATGGATAAAGAATAATCAATATGAAAATATAAATAACTAAAAACATGCCATATAATCAATCAAATGATAATTAAATTCATCCATTTAATTTTTTCATGTTGATAATATCATTTATAATATTGATAATTAAAAAATTCTCAATGAAGGATGTTCGTAAATACATGATTTCATGTTTCCATGTAACATGGAATCATTACTATTATGACCGTTCATAAGATAGTTTAAAACATTTTGAGTAGAAACCTATAAGAATTGGATAAATAATTCATATCATGTGATTGTTTATGCATCTATGGGATTACCATAAATAGTCCCTTAAAAATTTCATGCTAGTCAGAAGGATTCATCATATATTGAATAATAGAATTAATTCATAAAAAATGTGCCTTATAAATATGTGTAGTGGGAAGGAGTAGTAAAGGGACAAAGGGTAAAACCCAAAACCAATAGATTATGAGGCCTCTGAGAAGATAGATTCTATAGTAAATTCAATATTTATAACTCAACCCAACCATGTTTAGAATACGATACTCTTCCATCATGAATCCAAAACAAATATAGTGGAACTCAACCTCGTTTCCACTGATGGTATAAAGGATAACTTTATGGGGGGTTTTGAAATATATTGCCACACTTTTTTAAATATTTTCATATACCTTCCCATATAATTATTATCATTAAGGAGATAATATCACATATTTAATAAAACCTATATGTGAGTGAGGAACATGTGAATCTTCGTTGGTATTCCATTATTTCACAAGTTTTGATCTCAAAGTGAGATAAAATATGGATGTTCAATGACATCTCTCATAATATTTTGTAAATATAGTGCTTTAATGACTGTATAATGATGGAAATTGGGAGAGGTTATTATCATGTTCTCTACCAATATGATGATTTAAAAAATATCCTTGAGCTTTGGGTTTGTCTCTTTATGTCATGGTTTTCATATAATCAAAGAATGATAATGAAATTTTGATCCTGACAATTTCAGAAACACATATGCACAAGTATGGATTCACATTTATAGATTTATGTGTCTATATTGGCATTTGAGTATTCTTTGGGTCATAGTATCCTCTATTGGGAATCATAATAGGTTGGATAATAAAATTGAAAATACATGATTTGGGTATTAATTCAGGATCTTAGTGGAAGTGTAAATGTCTGATACCCTAGGGGAGGAGGGGGTTTTAACAATAAAATATGATACCATCAACCATGGGATAAAATATGAAATGAAGCCTAAATTTTGTATGAATTTAAAATTATTTTCTTATATAACCTATGAATATAAAACTGATAAATAATATATATTTCTAAATATAGGGGGACATGATGATGTCAATAATAGAAGTAGGAAGGGGAAAGAAAATATTCTAACCCTAACTCTATTTTTAACTAGTACAATCAATCATCAAATGTAGGATAAGTTGATAAGGATGGGTCTACAAAACTAAAGATCACCCTAAATGATGGTTATTGTGGTTATGGGAAACCCCTTCCATCTTATGAAATAAAGGTACATGGGTATTACAATTTTAATGTACCTCCCACTATCACAAGTTAAGCTATAAATGATTTGAAGCACCCCCCCTGGATAAATGAAATATTGATAAAGAGTTATCCAACATGATATACACTACAAAGAATTTAGGAAATGGAAGCTTGCCTGATCATACTTAGGGCGATACATAGAAGGTCACTCATATGAATATGGAGGTGGAAAGGTCATCCATATTACAAGATCAAAATGTTTTAGAAGATAAATTTAATGAGGCACTCATTTTAGCTACTCCCCAATTCCATCATAAGGAGTTGGGAGATGGAATTTCATTGGACAATTCACAAGAAATTATCACGTAGGGGATGTTTAGAATAAATATGATGAGGCGATAAAATATATGATATAGGCATGTCAACTTGATCAATCTCTAGAGGGAGATATACCTGTAACCCCATATTATAATTGGAATGAATATAAATTCTCAGTGTAGAATAAAAAGGAAGGAGATAAAAATTCTTATCATGATGATAATAGTGACTTGGAGGGACCCTTCTCATAAGTTCATTCCTATAATTCAACTAGAAATAATTATTCCATATATAAACCCACTGAACTAGGGTAGTTTAGTAATATGTTAAACCCTTTGAGTGGTGTCTTTTGGTTTGATGAGGCTGAGGTCCCTCAACATGATAAGAAGACTACGATAACTTCAAATTAATATAATAATAAGGAATTATAGACAGCTGGGAACATAAATTAATAAGATGTGGATAGAACTATAAAACAATTTCAGTGGAAATGAAAAAAGGGAAAATGTGAAGACTAGATGAATGTGGAACAATAAATAGGTCCTCTGACAATGGGAAAGGTCTTCAAACAATGAAGCTTCTGTATTGAAACATGATTGGTCTTGGGAACCCCCTAATGGCCAAAAAACATTGACATTTTATTATATCCTATAAACTAGTGGTTGGTGGTATTTGTAAACTAAATATATTCTTTGAGAGTTGGTAATCTTTCAAATGTGATTATTTACATACAGTTTTTATCCAAAAATTAGAATTACTCCAATATGGACCATATGTGGATTCTAAAGTATAAAAGTACATTAAGGTTCAAAGGTAGTAATAAACCCTAGAGTGTTTCAGTTTCATTTAGTATCTCAGGCAACAATATCTTCTTTTGTTTTGTTTATGCATCCACATCTGTATCAAGAGATGAGAATAATTGGAGGTTGTTGAGAAAATATATAAATGTATTAAATAATGGGTGATTCTTAGGAAAATCAATATGATTCTAAATTTTGAAATAAAAATTAGATCGATCATTAACAAAATTATGACCTAGGAGTTATTTTCATGCATTGACGAGTTATGTCTTGTTGAGATCCCAGTTGTGGGAGTTATATCACATAGAGAATATATATACATTGAATGGAATAAAAAAAGTTATATTGATGGATTATTTTTTATAGTGGATTAATGGGGTACAACAAATGGGGTTTCATATTTTACCCAACCCAGGAAACATTTATATAGTAATCCTATAATTTTTTATCACTCCATAAATCCTGATGGTCAACCCCTCTTTCCATTCAATTAAACAATAAAGGTATGTGACTCCAGGATATAGGGAAATAATTTTTGCAGGTTAGAAAATATGAACCCATTGGCAGCCCACTACTAAAATGTATCTGAAATTAAAACATACTAAAGAGATCCTTAAATAATGGTGCCAAAAATCAATCTTCAAGCTAGATTTAGAAATAAATGGTGCTAATGAAAAACATTCATGCATCCAAATTTGCAACCAAAATCAGGAATCTCCCTCTAGTGAAGAGGAGTAAACCCATCACAAGCTGGAATACCATCAAATTTTCAAATAATTGCTTGGAAAGAGTAATATAATTTTAAAGGGATAAAATATGGAAATAGGTTTTCAAAATTATTTCGTAGATTACATAAATAAAAGAGGGTTAAATTTTAGAATAATTCTGTAATCATAAATAGTTTACTACCCAAATCAGAAAATGGAATCTCAATGGAAATTATGGATCACTTCAAAGGGTATTACCCTAAAGATGGGTTGTTTAGAACACAAAACATTGATTAAAAACATAACCCCATATATTTAGGAACATCGTAATCAATATCCTATTATGGATCCAGGAAAATAAGAAATCAATGTATCCTTTTTATTCTCTCAATATGAAGGGATCCCCTGGCCAGGATGGGTTCACGAAAAAAATTAATTCTTTATTATAATATTTTATATGATAATGAACCAAACATAATTAGGTAATCATTCAGCCATTTCTTAATTAACTATAGATAGAATTCAAGTTTCTGTTTCTTATCACCAAATAAAGATAATACACTTAATATCATATACTTTACACAATATTTCAAAGGAATCATATTTCCCAAACATATCAACAAGATCATCCTGAAAAGGATTGGGTTATTATTAAGTGTCATATTACCCCAAATTAGTTTAGGATATTATTTGTCATACGCATTTATAGAATCCTCTTCACAGTCACAAAAAGTGTTAATATAAAAATGGGGAAAGTGAGGCAAAGAATATTTTCACACAAAAATGAAATTTCCAAGGATTTTTATACTTTGAATTAGAGAATACTTGTCACTTTCCTTATCATATGTAGATTCATAGGTGGCCATATCAGAATTATTAATATTATTCTCTACTCTGTTAGGATATTCCTTATGAATAATGGTTCACCTAGAGGGTTCATACAATGTACTAGGGGTGTTAGACAAGGTGATCCACTCTCAAGAAATCATTTTTCTATTTATTAAGATTACTTTAGAAAATTTATCAAAGAGATTAAATAGAGTGTCTTATATTTGAAGATAAAGGTTAGGATGGGTGACTACACCCTATCACACCTATTATATGTTGATTATGTTCTCCTCATTAGACAATATTCAAGAAAAATGATATCAAATAGTAATGTATTTTTTTCACATTATGAGGAATTGGATGGATATACAGTCATTTAAGATACATAAACTATTACTTTTGTTGATGGTATAATGGATGAAATGAAATAAATTATCACTAGAAGACATTGATAAACGAGGGGATCCCTCCACTTCGACTATCAATGTGTCCCCTTATTTTGGGGTAAGGTGATGAGATAAAATATTTTTGGAATAAAGTCTATAATTTTCAATAAACTAGATAAGTGTTAAGAAAAAACCATTTCTTAGGCTGGAAGTGTGTGTCTTGTCTATTCAATGATTGCATCTAATTTTTTTACCCATACTCTTGCTGCTTGTGTACTAGAAGTCATACTAAGGAACTAAAATTCATGATCCTAAAATTTATGTGGATTGTTTTGATACATTAAAATTGTTATACTTATTTCATGGAATGAATTGTTCAAAAACATTCAATTAGGATGTTTTTGAATTAAATAATTCAGGATCATTAACGATCATCTTACTAGGAAATTCATAAGGAACATGATATCTAATGAATATACCTATGAATTTTTATTTAATAGGTTTATAGAAATGTTGTTGGGTAGGTATAAATAAAAATTTTCATATTCTTTTCGGAAATTAATCAATCACTCATTTAATGACATCAAGCATGATTTAAAGTGGATGGTAATCATATACTTTTTTCTTAATAACTGGAACACTTCATGGCCAGACAGGCCAATCAAAGGCATAATAAATTCCTCTCCATAAATATTACACAATTCAATTAATGATTTTTTACACAAATAAACTATTTTTATTCATCTAGCCTCCAACAAGTTATCTTGGTGATTCAAATAAAGTCATTCATTGAAATTGACACTTTGGTATTGAAGAATGATAGTAATGGGGAGTTTATGCAGAGGAATACTATAATCACGAATGTGGGAATTCCAATAAACCACCATCATGGATGATGAAATTAAATGTGTAATTCAAACAACTTTCTTTTTTTATTCTTAATTGTAAATCTTGATAAATATAATTTGTACAAATTATTAATTGAAATGTGTAAGAAAACATCTTGGGTTATTCTATCACCTTTGCTTTGGGGAATAAGAGAATGCGAAACAACTAGTTTTTTTATATGTATTTTCCATGAAATTATGGAAATTTATATGTTCATTGTTTAGAGTTGATATTGAAATTAATATCACAGTGGATAACCTCATTGATAATATCAGCAAAGCTATATTCAGTGTCCAGATTTAGAGCCCCCTACTAGGAGCAGTGACTTCCATTTTCTCATCTATATGGGATTCTCGAAACTCAAGACTGTTTGATGAGGAATATCCATCCACACATACATGTATTACTTCTATTCACAATGGGTTTTATGCTACCTCATTGGTGAAAATATTAGTTATGGATAATATTTTAATGTTTTTTAATATTCTCATATTGCTGGATGTGACTGGAAGGCCAAAAAATCCCATGGTATAGAAATTTCATTGATGGATTACTCTGATCAACTTGTGGCTTAACATTAATTTTGATGGTTACTCCTACAACATGATAGTCCCTTCAGGTTTTGGAAGTGTTTTCCACACACACCATGGATTTTTCAGATTATTATTTTATTACTACATCACAGTTGGATTTGTATTTGAGGATGAACTATAGGTTATGGATTATTCAATTAAGTATGTTTTCCAATTTAATTCGAACAACATATAGATTGAATACAACTCAGTAATTTCTTTAAATTCATTGAATGTGAAAATAAGTGATTCAACTTTCTAAAATATAAAAATGTTAGATTGATTGTATTCATTATACCATCCATCTCATTTTGATAATCTAGCATGCATATATAGAGGCAAATCCGATAGCATCTGATTTTTCAAAAAAAGGGGTAATTAAAATTGACATGATGTGGTCCTTTAGGACCCCAATCTATTGTATTCTAATGGTGGATATATATATGTGAGTAGTGACACATTCCTAATTTTTAAAAATACTATATAATTCGTGACCTTTCTTGGTTATTTTAAATAACATTTCATGGGTCTATCTTCAAATAGATCTTTTATCTTTGGAGTAATGCGCATGATCATTTATAAGTATCAAGTAAGGAATATGGATTTACAAATATTTTTTAATAAAATAAAATAACATTAGAATATAACATTTTATGTAGAAATGGTATATGGTTTAAGTAATAATTGTACCCATGATAAATAATTATGATATTTGGTGTATATTAAATTTCCAAGGATCTCAGAAAAGTGAATAAATCATAGAGATGTTAATGAATATAAACAAGATTCTGGGAAATGAATTTCAATATGATCATTTGTTAAAATAATAATAATTCATCCAGTGGAAGAATAAGGATGGTATCAATACTAAGTATACCCATTTGAGTAAGAATAGGTGTTATATTTTAGGTGGAAAAAACATATTTAAAAAAATTCATGAGTAAAATATCCTACTCATTTTTAAAAAAAATTATAAAAATACATATATTTGGTAAACATAATTACTAAAATTCCACTACAAAAATTTAATACACGTAAGGGGCACTTGAAATAATTGAGTGGTCATGATAATGGGAAATATTGTGGATGTTGTGAATATTAAAAACATGAATTTTTTATCATTTTTATTAAAATAAATAAATGAATTTCATTGAAAAAGGAATAATATTACTTAGAAATATTAAATATTAAAGTGTGGTAATAATTTTGTCCATAACTTCAAAAAAATTAATAAAAACTCAAAGTCATTTTTAGAAAAAATAATTAAACTAAAAAATATTTCCAATCGAAGAGAGAAATGATGTTGGAATTTCATAACAACATTTTCAAAAACATTTTAAGCACCAAAATGTGTATAAATGGTAATATTGATTAAAAATCATAATTAATTAATATAATAAAATAAAATTAAATGGTTTACCCAAAATGATCATATAAATTCATATAAAATAATTTTAAAAATAAAAAATCTTGAATAGAATGAAATTGTAAAATAAAAATTTAAATGAATATAATGTTTTTTATGAGAATTAATCAATGAATAAACAATGTTTATCAACTATAAATACACATAAATTATGTTTAAATACAACAGTATATATTCATGTTAATTATACAAATAATTATATAATATTAACTAACATTAGGATGTAATGTATCCCAATGAATGTGAATTGAGTTATGAAATTTCTTTTCCACATGGAAACTCTATATTCAAATACCCAAAGATAAAATATTTAAAATTGAATAAAAATATATAAATAATAATGGATTATTCAATATAGAAAATTTAAAATGGGTTGTATATACACAATATAATAGAATCTAGGTCCATAACATTAAAATATTCTTCAATGAAATGAAATTTGGATGAATTCTCTAACCTTATACGCCCTTTTGGTTAAACACTCCTTAAAATTTTGTATAATTCTTTCAAAATTGTTATTAAATTACTCCAAAACCATATGAAAATTTATTATGTAATATATGATCCATTGATAACATATAATTTCACATTTGTTAATATTGTTCCATTATTGTCATTGTTTCAATTGTCAATTGGATTATTCTTCAAGAATGTTTCATCTTTATAATTTTCATCCTTCCTACATAGATCATGATTTAATTATCCCAAAATATTAAATAATGTTGTAAATTTCGTATATATTCAGTATATATGGGTCAATATTACTCCATAAAATTTAGTGATAGGAATTAAAATACACTCTTCATTGAGATGGTTGGTCGAATGAAATCATGAACACTATTTCCAATTTATTTTAATATTGAATAAAATGAAATTAAATGTTATACATATATGTATATTATCAATATATTATAAAAAATATTCCATAAATATATATATAATATTTTCATTAAAACTATATTTAATATATCCCACGTAATATATGAATGAATTATATCGCTTCACGAGGCATTAGTCTGTTGTATAAACAAAAAGCGTTATTGTATTACCATATATGGAAAGCATGAAGGTATATGTTATTTAATTTAAAAATTAGAATAAATAAAACATTAATATCATGATTATAACATATTTTCAAAGTATTACCATCACTATTCCCAATCTTGATAGGTGTAAATGAACGAACGAAAGATAGGGGTTCGCAAGACGGTAGTCCACCTTAAAAATGAACAGTAGATTAGTAACCCGTTTAATGGAAGTCTGTGAATTTTTATGTCATATTCTTAAAATAATAAAATAAGAATATATTTAATGTACTTATGTTATCATTATATAATCATTATTTTAAAATAATTTAAAGATATTGTGGAATAAATAAAAAAACATTTGGTGATGAAAGTTGCATGTTCTTCAGATATTTCCTTTTGGTCTGCACAAAAGGCCTTCCATAGTGGGATTTATGCCAACTTTATGGATTATAATATGAGTGGAGGTAATTTATAATATGAATTTTTTAATTCTTTTATGATCTAAATGGATTGGTAGGTGTTAATAAGTAAGGAGAGTGAGTGCCCAATTATAGTGGTGGAAAAGTGGCATTATTGTAAATACCAAAAAAAGAAACACAATTTGTAATTCTCCCTTTCTTAATCGGCCCCTTATAATGAATTAGTTCATATTAAAAATGGTATATGGTTTTTATATGTAAAAAAATGGGTTTTTTTACTTTTGTCATATCATTTTTACAATATATACTCTATGCTTAACCACTAAAAAAATTGTTTTCCTTAAACGTTGCAATTAACATTAACTTGTTCCCTAATAAATTTGGTAAAAAATTAATTTTACATTATTATAAATTATAAATTATTATTATTAAAAATATATAATCCGTTTTTACAATTTTAACTCATATAAGTGGCATAATTTAATTTTTAAATTAATATTGCAGACGTGTCAAAAAAATAGATTTTTAATGTTAAAATAATAATCAAATTACTATTTTTTCTCTAGATTATATATTAAAATTATTAAAATGATATTACATGTGTTTATATATGTATTAATGACTTATAATTCCTCTAAAAATAATTAAAAATATAAATTAACATTATAAACTATTTAAAAAAGAATTTGGTGTGCAATTATTATTCAATATTTTTCACTAATCAGAAAAAAATGAAACCTCTATGAAAACTTAAACATTCACCATAAAATATGTTTGATATTATGATTTCAAAAATGATGCTTATTTTTTCAAATAAAATATATAAATTTTTTAAAAAAATAATTTAAAATATGTGACCAACTGTCAGGAAGCTAAAGTTTCTATTAAAAAAATATATCTTTTATACTTAAATTCAGATTTTCTATTATATTTTACCTATATAATATATTTTATTATTGTAATAATATATTATGGAATATATAATATATAATTTTAATTAACATAATTAACTAATTTTAATTAATATAATTTATTATAATAAAACACATTTGGGCGCATAAAAATAGTTTTTCTATAAAAGAAATCCCTTTATATTCATTTGGTTATTATATTCACTTGTAATTAATTGGTTACCATTGAGTAAAAAATATATTTTCCTATTATATTTAATCATATTAATAAATACAAATTTTATAGTTAGGATATAATTTTCATTTTAAATAATAATATTAATAGTACTTTTTAAAACTCTGTCTTGTGTGTAATGCAAGTCATCGAAGAAAGCCTCTGTTCTTTGTTCTCTAAGAAAAATGTGTATGGAATTAATTTAAAGCTATATAATATATTTAATTTATTTGAAATATTAAATATATAATAATTTATTGGGATGTTATATTCCATTCTATTCATAGGGTTTCATGTCACACGTGCTGTGTAATATATTTTTTTAGAATTTCAGTATTTTACATTCTCACCCAATAAAATAAATTGTTTCCTCACAATTTAAAAATAAATTTGTAATAAATGGTTTGAAATTAGAAATATTATTTTTGAAAACCCAACATCATAATAGATTTAATAAAATACCCTCATCCCAATAGATAATAGGATGTAAAAGGTCAAATTGAATAACTTATAACTTGGTTTCTATGATGGAGAACATTAGTGGAAAGTGAAGATATTTACATGAAGAACATTAATAAATAATTATAGGAACTGATTAAGTTAATATATCATAAGTAAGTTAATTATTAATATAAATTTTAGGTCCACAAAACTATAAATTATTGATAATATAAAAGATCATATGATTTGTCAAATGTGAATATAAGAAGATAAATTTTTTTTTCAATATCCTTTTCAGAAATTTTAGTAATTCTTTTACTACCATTGAATATAATTAAATAAACATGAATAATATTTTTTTATTGCATAAGAATAATCTCATCCTTTGGTTATGGTTTTTTCACTTAATTATGGAAATTAATATACGAAAATGAATTTTTTTATACCTAAATAAAAAAATTCACTTTTAATGGGTCGTAAGATCCCTAAAAGAGTGAAAAAAATTTGTGTATCTGTAACCATATTCCAAAAACATTATGGTTAATAAAGTAATATATAAACACCCATATTTGCACTAATGGTTTATCATTAATATTTATTCTTCATATTATTTAAATAAAAATTGATATATTTACCAAGACAGTTTGGAAGTTAGTGGTTAGTGTTAAACCCTTATCATCCTTCAGTTGTGGGATCAATCCCTATATGATTATTGTATATGATGGGTCATCACAAGAAATGTACATTTTAATTTTTCTCATATATATTACCATCATTTTGTGAAAATTATTATAGATATCCATAAAATAAAATAAATTTAGTAAATAACCTTTTTCTTATGGTTTTCACTACCATTATTTTTCACAATGTCTAATGAACTTATAAGGGTACACTTTAATTAATGATTATATTGAATTATTTAATATCAATACCTTTAAAATTATTTCTTTGAAATTTAAAGATATTATTCCTCAAGTAAATTGTTCAGTAAACGTATTAGTTAAATAAATATTTCCAAGAATTTCATTAATCATTATAGACCGCCATCACATAAACCCAAAAATGAGTTGTTCAAATCAATTAGATTATTTCCAAAATTTAAACCCTAAGCCATTATAGTATCCATAACACCTACGCTAATGAAAACATATAGGCTTAAAAAAGTTAACAAAATCCATAGATGTGTCCTAATTATAATAACAAAAATAAAAATGTTAAAAAGACTTCTACAATTTAATTAGTTAATCCCAATACTTAATACATTTAATTTTCATATAAGTTATTCCTTATTCAAGGGTTTAGACTCGGTCATTCATTTTTATTATTCATTAAACTCCTTCAAACTAGTTTGTAAATTAAATGTGAATTATATTACGAATGTCCCCATATGAGTGGAAAACTAGGTACACAGTAAGGACCATTGTTAGGTACCATTTACACTCAATTCAAGTTTGATGTATACAATTCAATGTAATTAACCCTAGGTACATCTATGCTAGAATGAAATCCACATATAATATATAGAAATGGATTTATAAAAACGAAAAATTAGATAGTATCTATCTAATGAAAATTTTATGATGTTATTATATATTCATCCTCTAATTATATCATAAGGTTATATTCCATAATCTATGATTTCCAAAATCTAGTTCCATAGTTTCAAAAAAAATTGCCATGATACCATCTATAATGACACTAACCCCGAAATCCAAGAGATAGTACCTACTACCATTTCATTGGTATATACATAGAAAAATGGTGGAAGAGGTTCATATCTCTTGACACCCATGTCCTAGGAGGTGACGAGCCTTGATTCACACCCACCCCCTCGATGGGAAAAGTTCTCTATCATATCTCCATGAGGATTGGCCTCCTCTATTCATCCCACTATTGAACCCTGACTGCTTACCTCATTTTCCTCATGTTTTACAAAGACTGAAAGTTCTCAAATGCTTTGCAAGACTCCCACTTCTACAGCTCTCAACCCCAGAATTTACTACGGTTTCCTCCCTACTGAACCTCACCTTGATTATGTGATTCAAAAGATGTCACCCATTGGGGGACTCCATTGACTGTTTGATTTTTGAATCATGGTGTTTACATGAGTGAGCCATGGTTGGTCTCCTCAACTCCAGAAACATTATGATTCACTTCACCTATGAGGATGATCTGATTCTCACTTGGTCTAGTGTGCCTCTCTCTTGGGATGGTGCTCGCTAATTCCTCTTCAAATATTTATATTATTTTCTTATGAGACTTTCCCCTACAGTGATGGTGATTTGGTTTATTTTTCTATAACACCTGCTTCCATTAAAAGATTCATATATTCTCCAGTTTCACAGAATCATGGTTGGTCTTTTCCTCTGTACTGGTAATCGAACCCACGTGATGTTCCACCCGATTTCCCCAATGGTATGTGTAGAAGTGGATGTCTCGAAAGCACCTATTGAATCATTTGTTATTATAATGGGGGAAGAATTTAGATATAATAAGTCTATAATATTTGAATCCCAGTGTGGATATTGTTCTTATTTAATGTTTTTAGGGAATAGTTTGGTGATCTGCTGGAGAATGGTGAGGAAATAGGGAGATTTTCCAAAGGACCAGGATGATTGTGTCCAGGTTGGTCATCCTGGTGATGTTGGTCAGCTTCTATATAAAATTTTTGTATGGTCTATTAAGAGATGTTTTGGTTCCAATCAAGGGAATTTCATGGCTGAATATAACCAGTGCTCGGGTGGAGCAAGGATTTCTAAACCAGCTGTGGTCTTACCTCCTGAACCGAGTGTAGTGGAAATTTTCAAAAGACTGCACAATGATTTTGAAATCCCTCCTAGAAGTAAGTCAATTTTAGGGGGTTCCTAGGCCACCTAAGTGGATAAAGAAAATCTTGATATACTCATTTCACATTTTCAAGAACTAGGGGATTCTATTGGAGCTTTTGGCCAAACTCCTGGGGCTAAGGTGAGCCAAAATCCATGCATCTATGCTATGGCAGTGTGTGCTAAAAGTAGTAAGAACTATAATAGGGTGATTCATCCCACTAGTGAGTGTGTGACAAAGGTCAGAAAATATTGGGAGTATAATTCACGTGGTGTTTGTAGGCCACTAGATACCAAACAGGACACCAATTCGAGGAGGAAATTGTCCTGTATTGACCTAAACAACCGATATGAAATTTTGAGCAATGAGGGAGAGTTTGATGGAAATTATAATAATCCATATGAGGTCATGTCTGATGGATATGAAAAACCCTTTTATGATAATGGTTTGGGAGGGTTGGGTAATGGATTTTTCTTTTAAATATGGGATAAAGGGAACAAAGAGAACAAGTACTCGGGGATCTTTATTATTTAATGGAAGTCAAAAATGAATGGATGTAAAGACTACTCCTAAATTTCTAGATTTATGGAGACCTGGTTTTCCAAATAATAGGGGAAACTCAAGGACCTCATGGTCTAGCTAGTGGAGGGAGAGGAGGGTCAGAAATTCAAGGATACTGAGTCTCATGTGAAATAGAATGAAACCACAAAGGAAAGAGACCATAATGGGGAGATAGACTTTAATAAAGAGGAGATTTCGGTAGTAGAGTATACTACATCCCCTAGTCTGTCGTGTGTGCAAGGTTCTACTTACGGCTTTTAGTGCTTGAAGGACTTCGATTTGGGAAAGAAAATGGAACTCCTCATACATTCTGGGGAAGAGGTGGAGTCTATTTTTGTGGTCAAGGCTATGAGGGAAGATGTTGGTCAAATGATTGAAAGTTTAATCTTGGTGGATGCTACCAGTGAGCAAGCTGAGTGGATTGAAAAGCAAGATTATATATTGGTTAGAGGATAAAACATGGAAAATCTCATCAAATAAGAATACAATATAGCTTGGGAAAATCTATCAAGACATTATATAGAAATTATGGAGGCCAATCCAGACTGTCAGGTTAGTTCCATTCCATGGAAACTATTTAGTGAAAGATATTACAATCGCCTTAGTCTTGTATTTAATAAGTCAGTTGTACCCTTTTAAGTTTGAAATTCTTTTCTATAAGTTTCTCACTATCCCCTTAATAGCATTGGAAAGTAAACATGATAATTTAGAGGTGGAGTTATAGATACATGAATCAAATCTGAAAGGACTTCTTAGTTTTGTAGACTTTATAAACAAGATATATACCTGATTCTTGTTTAATAAATCAATACAAAAGTTACAACAAATATTTTCTTTATGAGGATAACATTCTAAAACATTCATATCCCTACAAATCTTTCTCATTACAAATCAGGGAATCCTAGGGAAAGGAAACAAAATATGGGTGAGATTGTATTCTCATAAAAGGTTAATTAATGTGGAATAAATAATGAATCAATAAGAATAATCAAAATGGAAAGGTAAAAACGTGATCTCACATGACATTTAAATAACTGGATAAATCATGGTCAATATAAAAAGGTAAATAAATAAGTACATATTCCATTAAAATAATTGGATAAGGAAAAATTTATATAGATTGGTAAATATTTGAAAACTGTGCTATTTAATATATAAAATAAGAATGAAATGCCTCCATATATTTTTTTCATAGTGAAAATATCATAGATAATTATGATAATAACTTAATTATTATTGAAGTAAATACTTTAATATTGGACACCATGTTTCCCAGAAACATGAAACATTTATTATCATGACATTTCACAAGAAATTTCAAAAACAAATATCATGTACAAACCCATCGGATTTTTTCAACTGATTCATCTAACTGGACTAATAATCTATTGAATAGGATATGTTATATAGTCTCTAACCCATTAAATACTAGTCTAAATTTGTAATTACCCAGAAATTCTATGGAATGTTTTTTCATTAATACATGGGAATATTACGAGTCCGTGAAAACTAACGGTGCGTGATTCTGAGGCCTAGTTTTCCTGGAATATATTTCTAAAAAAAAATTTAGGTACATTTAGTAAATATATGAATGGGTTTTTATAACTTTTTAAATGTTGCTGGGAATTTAAATTTGAGGACACCGTTGAACACGCAGCACCGGTATTCTCTTAGGAATACTATCATCTCGACGGCAGTGGGTCGAGATTAAAAGAAACTTTTTGGGTTTCTAGAGAATGAATTAAATAAAAATCATGTGTGCCGCTTAATTTTTTTGTTGGTTAAAACCTCCTCAAGGAGGTTGGAGATTGGACCACCACACCTTAACCTCCCATGAGAGGTTATGGTGGCGGGGCCCAACCAAACTCAACCTCTCATGTGAGGATTGATGTGGCGGGGACCACCCTAGGAAGAAACCCCTTGAACTCTCAATTAAGTGGGGATAAACCTCTTGAGCTCCCCACTTAATGGTTCCACCACTCCTCCACATTAATGGCGCCGACACACATCATTTATGGAACCAATCCTCCAATTAATTTGAATCTGCCAACAAATGTTTAGTTTTCATTTTGAAATCTTGCCAACAAAATAATAGATTTTATAATATATTATTTGGCACATATATTCTTTTTTAGGAGAGGATAGATTGTGAGAAAAAGAGTTCTCTGACAAAGAACCTCATCTTCCAATGAAGAATGTCGGCAACGATCTTCTTTGAACTTCTTCCCTAGACACCTACCGACATAGAACATTTTCCATAACCAAAGTGCGAGCTCGGATTTGGAAGTGTGCGGAAGAAACGGTGAATGACAATCACCTTTGTCTTCTTCCCAGGAATTATTAAATGAATGACAACCAAAGGTAGGGGTTTTATTTAAGTATGATTTATTATCATGTTCTTCCTTTCTCTGAAAACAATGAACGATGGTTGTTGTACTAAATACTTGTGAGCCTCTTGCTATCACCGTAAATGTAGAGGGTGGAGACCAAACCAACGTGGTCTGACCCCTCTGACGATCTTCTTGTGATGTTCATCAAAAAGAACGAAAGCAATTTTGAAGGTGACGAAGGTGATGAAGGTGACGAAGGTAATAGTCGCCCTACCTGTGGACTCTGCAACCTGCGCCGCCCTCAAGGCACTTCGGCCAAACCGGCTTCCGGCCACCACTAGCCTACAATGCGCCCCGGCTGAACCATGCCAGCTCATGCCTTCCCATCTTGCCAACAGTAACCAGCCTCCTACAATCCCATCTGGCCCCTACCCGGCTGCATGCCAACTTGGACACCCCCATTCGGCCACCCGCCGGCCCGACCACACCTTGCTTGGCCGCCCGCCGGCCGGCCTGGCGCCCTGCCCGGCTGCCCGACTGGCCTAGCCGTGCGCCCCAGCCTGCCCGCCAGCCTGTACGTCCTCCTCCCATTAACCCGGCCAAACCGCATGCCCCGTGTCTCCCAAGTTGCACCCCTCGAGGTGCTGGTCGTACCTGTCTCGGCCATCCGGGGCGAGACGCTGAGTCGCGCCCCACGCGCTCCGGGAAGTACTGGCCCCCATCCTGCGCCAGACCACCTTAATGGCCAACTGGGCTGGGCCCTGCCGGCGGGCCCAAACCCAATGGGCTGGACCGGACTCCTCAGGTCAGGACGAGTTGACCTGAACCGAGTTGGTCCGACCGGGTAAGACCAGACTCGTGCCCACTACTGACTCTTTACTTTCTTTTGGCCATATCTTTGGCACCAAACATCCATTTGACGAACTTTCAATGGTGCAAGAAAACATGGAGCATGATTGTCCCATTGATTATACCCCACTATACATCAAGGTATATTTAAGATATGATCTGGTTGGATAGAGCACGAATCCAACAGGGCCACCGGGACCAAAAAGCTAATAATTCACAGAGTGAGCGTCTAATTGACATGTCGTCTCTTTCGTTGAGACCACAATGACGTGGCAGACCATTAGGATAATTTTCAATGGAATTCATTGTAGTTGATGTATCGACACTTTTCTAGAGGTGCAGACCCTCCCAAAATCAAGAATTATTTTTGAAGAACCCTGTGGCTGGCTGCGCTCTGACGACTTTTCCTGGATCCTATGTGGGTTCGACAGCACTGATGACTATTCCTGCATCCTATGTGGGTTCAATAGATCCGAATACTATTATTTAATCTTGTGTGGGTCCGAAAAAACTAATGACTATTCCTGGATCCTATGTGGGTTCGACAGCTCTATTTACTATTCCTAGATCATGTGTGGGTTTGGCATTTCGGATTTCGGTTCCTCAATCCAATGTGGGTTCGACAGAATAAATGATTCAGTGGATACATATGATCATCTCTGTCTCTCTACGTAATTTGAATAACTGTGTCAGATGAATTAGTAAATTTTGAGTTTTCCTCATGATTGATATGCATTTCATGATAACTTAGGTATATGTAAGGGCATATACCTAATTCGGGTTATATGTTGAATTCATACTTTTTGGTTTATCATTGTTGGAATTTGTGAGACCTTTAGGGTTTTAGGGTCCCTACTATGTTTTGTTACACTCACCCCTACACGGGCTTTTACTGGGCCTCATTGTTTTGGATGCAGATGACGGACATCGCTGACTGAGGCTGAGTGTACGAGGAATGGATTGTACCCGGAAGTAGACCACACTACGTGATGGTGCACGGAGGAGACGGACGAACGTAGACTTCTCTGGAGGCTATCTGTACCTACCATTCAGGTAGGATTTCTAGGTGGATAATCTAAGAGCTATTTTCTATTTTTTGGTACTTGTACTTTATAGTTTGGCTTGTATTTCCAGCCACTTTTACTTTTTAGAGCTCTTTTGTTATACAGTTTTACTTAGTATTTTCCTTCCAGCTTGTACTTAGTTTTTGTGTTTTTTGGTTATAAAGGCAATGTCTTCCCAGTTTTAGGGATTTCCTCTTTTGGTGCAAGTCGCCAGCCCCTGGCCTATGGATGTCGGGCATGGGGTAGTCACGGTACGAGCCCCGAGGGACGGGTCATGACAAATTGGTATTAGAGGAGTCGGTTCTACTGCAGGACATAGAACTCTGATCTTTTATGTGAAGTAATAGTGTTAAAGGGAATGAGTGTGGTTTTCAGATTAGGGATTTCATTGTTGGTGCGGTGACCGACACATCCATACACCAAGACCCTGACATCTAATTTCTGACTCGGTGCACGAATAAACTAATTAAATTTGTGTTTCAAGAGTTTCTTAGTGATCTATTTGAGTCATCTCACCCGGTATAACATATTTACCATGGTGAACCAATTTCTTTTCAGCATGGCCCCACGTAGACAGCCACCCAGGTTTCCAGGCATTGTACAAGATGGCATCCCACCGAGCAATGAGGCCTCAGTGTAGGGCCCTATCACAACTGAGGCACCAGCGGTACCACTACCCATTGAGCCACCGATGCAACCATCCCTAGTAGTAGAGTGTGCACACCACCTGAGTGCATTGCACGAGTTCTAGTGCCAAAGGCCACCCAGGTATAGTGGTGAGACGGACCCGCAGGTAGCTAAGGATTGGATGAAGGTTTTGGTGAGAGTCTTCAGACTGGTAGGGACAACAGTAGACCTTATGGTGATCCTTTCCACGAGTCTCCTTCAAGTAGCATAAGATAGATGGTGGAGCCTGATTCTCCAGGTTCATGATGAGGTGACACTACTCTTCGAATAATTTGAGAGAATGTTTCGGGTGGAGCTTGTCCGAGACTCCCTATGTACGGCGTGGATACAAGAGCTACATCATCTACATCAGAGTAGCATGACCACAGCATAGTACTCAGAAAGGTTCAGCGACCTCTCACGCTACTCAACAAATGTGGTACAGGACCCATTCATTAAAGCCTAGACCCTCGAGCAGGGTCTCAGGTAAGAGTTTAGGGCTTGGATGATCTCTCTCAGCATTCTGATGTAGGTAGTAGTGTTGGATCGAGAACTCTTAGTGGAGAGCTTCCTTACTGAGTAGTCACCAGCAGTGAGACCCACCACCAGATATCACGTAGCGGAGTCTTCTAGAGCAGGAAGCAGATAGATATCGTAGAGGTCCATGTGGACCAGACCATCCGGTGGACGGCCTTAGGACACAGGATCGATTGTGCAAGGCACATGAGATAGAGCCACTCATTCAAGAAACATGTAGTGTTTCACATGCGGTGGGCAGGGTCACATGGCTCGTGACTGTCTGATCCACCGTTCGAATGATCAACATATAGTTGATGGACCACCCAGGTAGAGGAAGTGGTTCGATCGAGGTCTTCCATAGGGCGCAGGAAGATGTGGTAGAGGAGTTAGTCGTGAAGCTAGAAGTGGATGGTGTTACTAGGTGTTACCACCACCAACACCCCCTGGAGGTCCACCCTGACCACTTGGAGTAGGGGGACAGGGGAGAGCTTAGCTCCAGGCAGCTGAGGCATACGATCATGGTGCACTGGAGATGATTCGAGGTATGGTATGTGTCTACTCCACCTTAGATGAAGTTATTATAAACACAGGTCCCAGTCACACTTTCATTGCCACTACCCTCGTTCGGAGCACAGAGATTCCAACGACGCTGTTGGCTCAATCCTTACTGCTAGAGACTCCTACGGGAGTAGATTTGATGATTTTGCACTGGTGCCGGCGGTGTGAGATTACTCTAGGAGGTGAGATATTCAGTTGGGATCTTCTAGTATCGGTGTTGAGGCCTTACAACATCATCTTCGGTATGGACTGGTTATCTACAATCCATGCTCAGATTGATTGTATTAGTAAAAAAGTGTGTTGTGTCCACATGGATGGGACTGGGTTCACCTTCACAGGCTAGAAGGGAACCTTTACAACACATGACAGACTAAGTTAGAGGATGGATGAGCCGATCACTCATCAGTTGGCCTACCTTACCCTCAGGGCAGTTGATGTGGAGATTCTGAGCTATCCTGTAGTGGTGGACAATTACATGGATTTTAATCTTGATGATGTCCAAGCACTACCTACTCATAGAGAAGTGGGCATTTGCATTAACCTGTACCATGGGACATCACTGATATCTACACCAGCATATCAGATGGCTCCTGCTGGGCTTCGTGAGCTGCGGGTACATTTGGAGGACTTTTAGGGGAAGGGATTCATCTGGTCCAGTGTTTCTCCATGGGTAGCACCGAATCTGTTCACCAAAACGATGGATGAGAGCTTGAGGCTTTGTGTCGACTACCGTCACCTGAACGACGTGACCGTTAAAAACAGGTACCCACTCCCAATGATTGCTGACCTCTATGATCGGATGAAGGGAGCACGGTGGTTCTCTATGATAGACCTCAGATCAGGCTATGAGCATCTCAGAGTTCGAGATGAGGGTATGTAGAAGATGGGCTTCAAAGTCAATATGGCCACTACGAGTTCTTGGTTATTCCATTCAGCATAACAAATGCTCCATCAGTTTTCATGGCACACATGAACATGATCTTCCATTCATACCTCGATCACTTTTTTGTAGTCTCCATCGACGACATTCTGATCTACTCGACTACTAAGTTCTGGATCTGAGAGGTTAACTTTCTGGGACATGTCATCTCAGAGGCTGGAGTTGCAGTAGATCCAGCGATGATTGAGGCGGTACTTGCTTGGGAGCCACCCAGGAGTGTGAAAGAGGTAGAGAGTTTCTTGGGTTTGGCTAGTTATTACCAGATATTCTATCATAGTGGAAGTGGGATGGGATATACATGGACTTCGTGACCGGACTTCCGCATACATCCAGGGGTCACGACTCGATTTGGGTGATCACTGACTGACACACCAAGTCGGCCCACTTCTTACCAATCAGAGAGCAGGGATCTGTAGAGATCTTGGGATGCCTTTATGTG
Organism: Viscum album; assembly: GCA_963277665.1. Classification (NCBI taxonomy): domain Eukaryota; kingdom Viridiplantae; phylum Streptophyta; class Magnoliopsida; order Santalales; family Viscaceae; genus Viscum; species Viscum album. Next base: position 429,193,176 of record OY728123.1, on the reverse strand, counting down.
CAGGAGATTGTGCGGCTATATGGAGTACCTTCATCTATTGTCTCTAATCGTGACGCCTAGTTTACTTCCCGACTGTGGAAGGGGTTGTAGGAGTCTTTCGGGATGCACCTTCATTTGAGAACCTTCTTCCATTCCCAGACGGATGGCCAGACTGAGAGGACTATTCAGACTCTCTAGGACATGCTCCGTGCATGAATCCATGACTTCAGTCACAGTTGGGAGGACCACTTAACTTTGGTGGATTTTTCATAGAACAATAGCTACCACTACACTATAGGGATGACACCTTTTGAGGCGTTATACAGGCGAACTTTCAGATCACCATTGTGCTATATTGACCCTGGGGAGTTAGCACTAGTGGGACCAGAGATGGTAAAAGCTTCCAAAGAGAAGGTTCAGATTATCCAAGAGAAGATGAAGACTTTAGAAAGTAGGAATAATTCATATGCTGATAGGAGACAGAGTCCTCTAGAGTATGAGGATGGTGACCACGTTTTTCTATGGGTCTCACCTCGATGAGGATTACGATGATTTGGCCGAGGCGACAAGCTATCTCTGAGATTCATCCGACCATTTCAGGTCCTCAGCAGGGTTGGCGATGTGGCATACCACTTAGCTCTTCCACCTCAGTTTCACTGGGTGCACGCCATCTTCCATGTATCCCAGCTGAGGAGATATGTGCATGACCCTTCTTACACCATCGACCATGGAGAGATGGATGTCGACGATTGGGAGACTTTTACAGAGGTTCCAGTCAAGATTGAGGATTAAAAAGAGTGCATCCTACATGGATTGTCGATACCTCTGGTGTACGTTTGCTGGAATCACGGGAACCTCTAAGAGAGGACATGGGAGCAGGAAGCATAGATGCATGCTAAGTACCCCCTCTTGTTCCCTTAGTTTATGTTTTATCGTATAGGGAAGTAAAGCCCTGAGGTGATGACAATTTAAAGACCCGTAAATTCCGTGGAAATGTTTTCCCCTTAAATACATGGGACTTTTATGAGTCCGCAAATACTGACAGAGCGTTATTCTGAGGCCCAATGTGCCTGAAATCAATTTCTAAAATTATGCTCGGCTACATTCAGTAAACGTATGATCGTGTTTTTATAACATTTGAACCGGTTCTCGGAATTGAAATTTGAGGACACCGTTGAACTCACAGCACTGTTATTCACTTAAGAAGACCAACACCTTGACTACAGTGGGTTGATATTAAAAGATAGTTTTTGGGTTTTAAGAGAATGAATTAAATAAAAATTATGCGTGTGGATTAATTTTTATTTGTTTGTTAAAAACCTCCTCATGGAGGTTGGAGGTGGGACCACCACACCATAACCTCCCATTAGAGGTTATGGGGGTGGGGCCCACCCAAACTCAACCTCCCATGTGCGGATTAATGTAGTGGGGACCACCTGATGATGAAACCCCTTGAACTCCCCATTAAGTGGGGAGAAACCTCTTGAGGTTCGCACATAATGGTGCCACCACCCCTCCACCTTAATGGAGCCAAACACATAATTTATGGCATCAATCCTCCCATTAATTTGAATGTGACAACAAATTTTTAGTTTTATTTTTGAAATATTTCCAATTAAATAATAGATTTTATAATCTATTATTTGGAAAAAATATTATTTTTGGGTAGAGGAGAGCTTGGGAGAAAATGAGTTCTCCAATAAAGAACATCATCTTCAAATGAATAAAGACGGAAAATATCTTCTTCGAACATCTTCCCCAGACACATTCTGACGTGTAGTGTCTTCCACAACAAAAGTGCGAGCTCATATTTGGAATGTGCGGTAGATGCAATGAACAACGATCACCTTCATATTCTTCCCGCGAATTCTTCGGCGAACGACGAACAAAGGTAGGGGTTTTATTTAGGTATGATTTATTCTAATGTTCTTCCTTTCTCTCAAAATGAAGAATGAGGGTTTTTGTGCTTCATACATGTGAGCCTCTTGCTATCACCCTAAATGCATAGGGTGTCGATCAAACCAATGTGGTCTGACCCCTCTGCTGATCTTCGTGTGATGTTCTTCAAAACGGAGGAAAGTGATGTCGAAGGTGATGAAGGAGACGAAGGTAATGACCGCTCTACTCATGGATTCCGCAACCCGTGCCACCCTCACGATGCTTAAGCCACACTGGCTTCCGGAAAACACTCACCTCCCGCACGCCTTGGCCGATCCCCGCCAGCCTGCACCGTGCCCTGCTCACTTGCCCACTGGCCCGCATCGCACCCTGCCCGGCTTCCCATCAACCGGCCAGGCACCCTTCCCCTCTGCATGCCGGTAGGCCCAACACCCTGCACAACCGCCGCTCGGCCCGCCTGGCGCCTTGCCCGGCTGCCTGTCGGCCTGGCCGCGCCCCCTGGCCTGCCCACCAGCCTGGTTCGCTACGTCCCGTGCACCCGGCCGGTGCACGTGGCCCGCATGTCCCATTTCAACCAAGTGGTGCCCCTCGCAGTGCTGGCTTAACCGATCTTTAACATCTGAGATGAGATGTTGATTCGCGCACCACGCGCTCCTGGCCAAACCGACCCCGAGCCCAGGCCGGACTGCCCTCGCGGCCGGATGGGCTGGCCCTACAGGATGGGCCAAACATGGCTGGCTGGACCACCCAATGGGCCAGGCCGGACCCCTCGGGTCAGGACTGGTTGACCCAAACCAGGTCGGCCCAGACTAAGTCAGGTCGGGTTGGTCCGACCGGGTCGGTCCAAACCCTGGCCCAATACCGACTCTTTACTTTGTTTTGGCCATATCATTGGCATCAGATGTACTTTTGACGAAACGTCAGTGGAGCTGGAAAACATGGAGCGTGATGGTCCCTTTGAGTATACCCCACTAGATATCGGGGTATTGTTGAGATACAGTCTGGTTGGATCAAGCATGAATCCAACAGGGCCACCGAAACTAAAAGGCTAATAACTCACAGACCGAGTGTCTGATTGATGTGCCGTCTATTGCGTTGATACCATGATGATGTGGAGGACCTTTGAGATAATTCTTCATGGGACTTCATGAAAGATTATGTATCAACAGTTTGATTTAAGAGAAGACCCTCCTAGAATCAAGAAAGCTTTGTGCGGAACCCTGTGGTTGGCTTCACTCTGACGACTATTCCTGGATCCTTTGTGGGTTCGACAGAACTGATGATTATTCCTCGATCCTGTGTGGGTTCGACAACTTCGAATACTGTTCTTGGATCCTGTGTGGGTCCGACAGCACTGATGACTATTCCTGGATCCTGTGTGGGTTCGACAGCACGGTTTACAGTTGCTGGATCCTCTGTGGGTTCGACAGTTCTGAATTCTGTTACTAGATCCTATGAGGGTTCAATAGAATAGATGATTCATTGGGTATATCTGATAATCTCAATCTCTCTACCTAATTTGTATATCTTTTTGAGCTGAGTTAGTAAATTTTCTGTTTTACTCATGATTGAGATGGATTACTTGATAACTTAGGTATATGTATGGGTATATACCTATGTCGGGTTATCTGTTGATTTAATATTTTTTAGTTTATCCTTGTTGGATTTTGTGAGACCATGAGGGTCTCGGGGTCCCTACTGAGTATCGTTATACTCACACTTGCACGGGCTATGCTCGTACCTCATTGTGTTGGATGCAGAAGACAGACAGCCCTAACCGATGATGAGTGTTTGAGGACTGGATGGTACCCATAGGTGGGCCACATAGCGTGACGGTGGACGGAGGAGGCGGATGGACGTGGAGTGCTATGGAGTCTATATATACCTATCCTTTAGGTAGGATTTCCTAGTGGAAGATCCAGGAGTTTTTTTCCCATTTTTCAGTACTTGTACATTACAGTTGGGCTTGTATTTCCATCCCCTTTTACTTTTCAACACTCTTTTGTTATATAGTTTTGCTTATTTTTTTCTTCTTACTTGTACTCAGTTTGTGTGTCTGCAGGTTATAAAGGAAATTCCCTCCAATTTTTAAGGATTTAAGCCTTTTATTCGAGTCACCAGCCCCTGGTATATGAAAGGCGGGCATGGGGTTGTCATGGTAAGGGCCCCAGGGGACTTGTTGTGACAAAATAGTTCTTCATATATGGAATAATCAATTCAATTCATAAACAATGTTCCTTATAAATTATCTGTATCGAGTAATGAGTAATGACTTATAAATATTTCCCAATATTATAAAATAAAATTAAATGTCAACAACATATCAAAAAATGGTGTATGGTATAGGAAATAATAATATTCATGATAAGTAATTGGTATATTAATTGTTCAATTAATGTTCTATAATCATTGGAAATTGAATAACTCAGGGGGGAAGTTAATGACTACCAAAATGATTCAAGGAATTGAATTTCAAAACTATCCATGATCAAAATAACCATAAGCCTTAAAGATTAATAATAAATATGGTATCAATTCAACATATACCAATTGTTGTAACAATAAGGTTCACTATTGTCGATGAAATAAAAAGGATCCTTAAAAACATATTTAACTAAAATCACCTTTTCAGCTTGAAAAAAAATCAAAATAATTTTCATTATATTAACTTTTATGAAACATAAATTTGAAAACAACATTGAAAAATGTAATGGAATCTTGAAATCCTTGAGCGGTCATGAAATTATGAAATACTAAACATCTCAATCATGTTACAAAAATAGATTCTTTTCACATTTTCACTAAAAACCAAACAATACATTTTTGAAAATGAGATAATATTCCTTTTGATACATTTTTAAATAGTATAATTGTCTGATAATTTAGTTAAAACATTTTGAAAATATTAAAAACATTTCTAAAAACACTTTTATATGACATGGTTTTGAATTATAATAGATTCTTGACCAAATATAAAAATGAAGTAGGATTTTCTTTGATGTTTTTAATAAAACATTTTATGTACAAAATAGTAGAAAAATGTAACTATTTCTTTAAAATTTTCATTAAAATTAATAGTTAAATAAAATTATATGTTTTAATAAACAATTATCATAAAATTAAAATTAATATAATTTCAATATTGAACTATATTTATTAGAATGTGATTGTGAAAAAACACTTAAATTGATTGTAACATTAATGTGAGAATTAATAAATAAATATATTATGTGTATCCAATTTAAACCAAAACAAAAAACTGTAAATACATCAAAATAAACTCAAATACATTATAAACATAATCATATAATATTACCCGCAATGAGGATGTAATATAACCCAATGATAAATAATTGAGGCATGAAAATTTCTTTACCACGGAGTAAATTAATGTTTAAATACCATTGATTAAAATAATTCCCATTGAAAATAAAAATACCATTTAGAATGTATTATTAATTATATTAAATTTCTTTGGGGATTTAAATACAATATATAAAATAAACTATGTGTATAACAATATAATATTCTTAAATGAAATGTAGTTGAGAGGGAATCCATCACCATATTCTCTCTTTTGGACGAACATTCTCTAACCTAATGTATAGTGGTTTTAAAAATGTTATTAAATATATCAAGAACCATGTTAATATTTATGATATCATATTGGTCTTTTTATAACAAATTATTAGTTGTTCATTAATAATCCTTCATTTTTATCAGTGTTTCGAGTGTTAATTTCCTTGTTTATTCAGGTATGTTTCGACTTTTTATTTTTTGAACCTCTTAAATTGATCATGGGTTTATCATCTACTCTATGTAAGTAATGATTTAGATATCTTATATATTAATTATATATATTTTTATATTACTCTATTAATTTTTCTGATGGGAAATGAAATACACCATCCATGGAGATGGTAGGTTTTACGTACGCATGGACATTGTCTCCATCATTTTTCATATTGAAACAATGAAAAGTAAAAAATGGGTATACATATATTATCCTTCTAGTATCATAGTTATTTCTTATATATCACGTGTAATTATTCAAACCATCCTATTTATAATCCATGTAAAATATTTCTAATTCACATCGCTTAATGAGGTAGTATTCTGTCATACACATGAATGCCATTATTGTGATGAGAAAAAAGGTATATATTGAAGGTATGTGTAATAAAATAATTAAATAAAGGTATAGGTTCATAAATATCATATATATCATAGTGAAATATTATTTCCATCATTATTTTCAACCTTTATAGTTGGTAATGAAAAAACAAACTATATAGATTCGGGATGTGGGAGTATATTGTACACACAGATGAGTATTTTATAACCCATTTGATGGAAGTGTGTGATAGATTATATTGTATCCTTTAAAAACACATAGCATTATATTAAAGATAAATATGTTATTATATAATCATGATATGAAAATATTTGTAGGGGCTGAGGAAGAAATAAAACAAAATGTTCCCTGGTGAATGTTGCCTCTTCTTCGGGTAACTTCTTCAGGTTTCCACCAAAGTCCTTCCATGGTTGGATTTATGATGAAGCTAAGACATATATAATTATTATATGGAATTTTTAATGTTAATTGTTCAGTTCTTTGATGATCCAAATGTATTTGGAGTTGTGAATATGTGTGGGGAGTGAGTGCCCTTTTATAATGGATGAGGAGTAGCATTCTTTTAAATACCAAAAAACAAACACTATTGAGATGTCTCCCATACCTCATATGACTAAAATATTGAAACTGTTTATAATAAATAGTTTATATGGTTATTATATGTCTGTATAATGGGCTTTGGACAATTTTAGGTCTATTTTTACACATACAACTCTATGATTAACCACAACATAAACTTGTCTTTACATTAATCTAAGTGATTAACATTAAATGTTTTTTATAATAACATCGGTAAGAAAATAAATTTACAATATTATTCATTATAAATTACGAGTATTTAAAATATTTAATCCATTTTTCCAAATTCAACTTCTATAATTATAATTATTTTGTTTAGTATTGATCCAACTAACTTACCGATAAAATGGGTTTTTATAGTTGAAATGTTCAAAAGTTTACTAAGTCATTATATCTAAATTAAATATAAAAATTATTCCAACTTCCACAATTATATTAATTTATATTAAATTTAAAAATATTTACTTTAAAATTATTTAAAAATAAATTTTATCAATATAAGCTATTTAGATGAAAAAACATTTTTCAATTAAGATTTAGTATTTTCACTATTCATAAAATAATGAATTCTATCAGAAAAAACAAAACATAACCCTAAAATAATTTTTACATTATGATTTAAAAAATTATTTTTTATTTTTTGAAATAAAATTTATAAAATTTTAAAATTTCGGTTTCTAAAAAAATTTCCAATTAAAAGGTTGTGATATTGCCTTTTTAGAAAAATACATATTTTATACCTAAAATTCTATTTTTTCTTATCTTATTACTATAAAATATATTTGATTAATGTATAAAATTGATGGAATATATAATATATAAATTTCATTGATACCATTCAATTTTATTAGTTTATTTAATTTATTTAGTTACAATGGCTTTGGGTCCATAAAAATCGGTTTTTATGGAACAAATTCATTTATATTCTATGGGTTTTTATAATCAATTATAATTAATTTGTAACCAATGAATTTAGTCATATATTTTAATTATTTATTTAATCATATTAATAAATAATAATTTAACTACTAGTAGATAATTTTAATTTTAAATAACAATAATTCTATTATTTTTAAAAACTCAGTCTTATTTTTAATACAGGTCATCAAAAAAATTTATTGTTCTGTGTAATTCATGGTAACTCAGTATTTCATGCTTTAGATTCTATATGAATAGATTTAATTTTTAAAAAATAATAAATATTTTGTAATTTCTTAGTTTTTTATAGTCCATTCTATGCATGTTGTTGTGTGTCATAAACACCATCTAATGAAATGTTATTCTTTTATAATTTAACAATGTTACACTCTCCCCCCTTAATAAAATTATGAGCTCACAATTTCAAATTAACATAAGTAATCAAGGGTTTGAAATTTGGAAATACCTTTGTTGAAAAACCGTCATGGTTAATGTGTTAATAAAATAACCTCTTCATAAGAGACAATCAGATGTTCAAAGTTCACATTGAATAACATATAAATAGGTTTTTATGTAAGAGAAAATTAGTGGAAAGTGAAGATATATAAATTTAGAAAAACGAATAAAGAATTATATGTTGTGATTTCAGTTATTAATCATAATAAAGTGAATTATTACAAAAATTTTTAGGGTGTGAAGCCCTTGCATTTTTTATGATCATAAATACTATTTGATTCATCAAATATGAATGTAATAGGTTAACAAATTTTTTTCAATATCCTTTTCCTATAATTAAGGAATTATTTTACTAGATAAGAATAAAAGGAAAATTACTTATATGATATATGTTTATTTTATAACACCATTTTCATAATTTTTAGTTCTTTGATCAACTACTAAAACAAATGAATATCCAAAAGTAAATTTTTTTTAATGACTAATGCACTGAAAATAATTTTTAATGGGACATAAGATCCATAAATGTTTGAAAATATTTTTTTTATGTCTCTAACCATTTTCCATAAAACAATATGGTAAATACATTAATATATAAACAAGAAAATAAATTTAAATGGTTTATAATTAATATTTATTGATCCAATTTTTTAACTATAACAATAACATATTAAATTAGACTTTATATTGGTCATTGGTTTGTGTCAAATCCTTATAGTCCTTTGGTTGAAGGATCAATCCCTACGAGCATTCTGAATATGGTGGGTTGTCACCTAGAATACATGATTCCATTTTTCTGAAATTCTATCATATAATTTAACTAAAAATATAAGGGAAATCCTTGTAATAAAAATAACCCTTAAATATCCTTCTCACTAAGTTATTTATAGAACAATTGTTTTCAAACAAATTTTAATTATCTTATTTTACAATAATGAGATTACTGATTATATAAACCTTAATGGTATTCAATACCATTAAAAAAATGTAAATAAAATTTAAAGGTGTTATTCCTTAAATAAACTATCACTAGAACATATATTTCAATAAATCTCTCCAAAAATGTATTAATAATGTTAGACTCCCATCACATGAAACCTTTAAAGTGGTTTTATTTCCATTAACTTATTTCAAATCATAAAATCATGTCCCATTATTCTATCTATAAATATTATGTTAGTAAAGAAACATATTATTCTAAAATTTAACACAATCCATATATGCTACATAATTCTTATCATCAAAATACCATAATTAAAAATACTTCTACATTTTACTTATTGAATCCCAATACGTTGTCTATTTTATTTTAAAAAAATTATTCCTTGGTTGAGTGTTTATCCTAGATCATTAATTGTTATCTTCAATTCGAATCCTTCATAATGTTTTGTAATGAAAATGAATATTATCCAAAGAATATATCTTGGATGGTCAAACCAGGTGTGTTGAAAGGCCCATTTTCATGAACCAGGTTATGCTCGAGTCATTCCTAACATGACCTTTTGGATTTATTTCCCCTTGGTGCATCTATCTTAAAAACACATCCACTTTTATTATCATGACAAAGATTTTTGAAAAGGGAAAACCACAGTCTCTATATTATAAAAAAATTAGGATGTTCTTTTACTCTTATACTCAGATTATATCATAGGGTTATATTCTTAGATATATTTTTTAGAAATATATTTCTCAATGTTTATATTAAACATAACATCGATCGATAATTGATTTTTTATTAAAAATATGGGATCCACCCCCATCAAACCGTAAAATATATAGAGGTCTAAAATGGTGCAGTCGAAGGGAATCCCCCTGAAAAAAGTTCATATACTCCGCGGGCAGGGGGCCAAGACTGGAATAAACAATCATGGTATCTTGAGAGTTGCACCCTCTTGAGAGGGCATCCACAGCCTTGTTTGCCTCTCTTTTAACATGTCACACCGAACAACCCTAACTGATCTCCAAAGAGCATATATGAATTATATATGTCATCTATCAAGGAGGAGTCACATTTCCATGAATCACAAGAACCATAGTTTCATAATATGATTCATCCTTTGAGACAACCAGAGCATGACTCTTACAAAGCGTAAGCCCGAAAAGTAAAGCTCTTACTTTTTCTCATAGAGCGTTCCCTGTACCATACCAGCAACTGAAAGCAATCAGCTCAGAGCCAAAATTATCGCAAAGCAGACCCCCCCACCCCCACACATTTGGACATTCAAACAGCAGCCATCCACATTGAGTTTGTTGCCTCTCCTTGGTGCAAGCAATCTGATCCAGCAACCTTGAGTTATGTAGACTTCTTGTGGTCTGTTGATAAATCTACACATAATCGGGGATTAGGTTCTATCATTCACAAGTGAGCAAAGCTCATGGATCAGTACCTTAAATCTCATATGCAGAACGAGGAACATGGGTCTATTATCAAATCACGAGTTATTCCTTTCTTCTTACAGAGTCCAAAGAATAGCAATGACGATGAGGGCTCGTACCTTAATACCCATATCTTGGCTTCCCGGGATCGAGATCCAAAGAAAAACAATGTTCTGTGTGGAATCACAATCATGTTCATATTGTCCCCATATGTTCATTGCTGACTAGAGGCAGACCGCCCACTCGCTGGTGAGAAAAAGGTGTAAGGCCCACTCTGCTTTTGGTTGTGAACAACAGAAGAACCATGAGGTTAGAGATATCCCATTTTTCAAAATATTATCCTCCGTTGAGATATCCTGGTTAAGAACTCTCCAAACCAGAAAATTCATTTTTTGGGTACCTCTTTACACCACAGACGAAAGTCTCATTCAATGTGTGTGCCTTCAGGATTGAGGAGACCTCAATAATCCTAACCTCTGAAGTTCCCATTCCTCAATCTCATGAAACAGAACCTATCATCCCCATCTAAAAAACTATTCCAGAAAGTGTTTCCTTTTGTTCTTCGTTCAAAATGCACTCAATAAGGCTAGTGAATTTCCTTTCCTCTTTGATTGAAATATCCAGTGCTGGAAAATATGGGAAAAATAGTTTCTCTCACAACCAGTTGTTGTTCCAAAGATTAATTTCTCCTCTTCCAACAACCCAACAAGTATTACCCTAGAGGATATCCAGATGAGAGATATTGGTTTTGGACAGTATGGAAAGTTTGCGATCATCCCACTCCTCCCAGTGTGGCCCATATTTGGAACTCAGGGTCTTGGCCCAAGGAAAATCCCCAGTAAGAAAGTCCCAAGCTAGACACCCTAGCATGGTTTTCATGGTGATTGTTAAAACCCAAAGGCCCACTCTACCTTCCTCAACTAGTTTTTCTAGATGATTCCCAGAAGCCCATCTGCACCGACCTGTATTGTTTTCATCCCAGAGGAACTTTTTCAACATTTTCTACATCATAATAATGGTACCTTTGGGAGGATTAATGATGGAGAAAACGTGCATTGGAATTGATACCATAACATTATTGATCAGAGACACCCTCCTGCCAAAGGATAAGAATTTTTATTTCCAGTTGAGAATCCTCCCAAGAATCTTACTAATTAGGGCATCAAAAAAGGTCTTTTTAACTCTTATATTTGAAATAAGTGCACTGAGATACATCATAGGAAAATTTTTCCTCTGAACTCCTATTATAGCTTAAATTTCCCGCACCGTTCTCTTGGTACATTTTTTAGAAATATAATCATTGATCTTCTGATAATTGATCCTTTGGCCACTTAATTACCCATACATAGAAATGATTTCATTGAAATTCTACATGGAAGACCTTCTACCATTAATTAAGATCAAGAATTCGTCCTCAAACATAAGATAAGAAAAGGTGCCATCCGATGATTTGAAGTGGTACAGAAGTAGCCACCCTTCAGCCAGGCCTTTGTGCAGATTTTGGGAGAGAGCTTCTTGAGCAATGAAAAACAGCGATGGTCAAACGGGGTCCCCTTGTCTCACACCCCCACAGACTTTTGAAGAAACCAAAACATTTTCCCTTTAGAGATATGGTGAGCCAAGGAGAAGAGTAGCACCAGAAAAAGAGATCAGAAACCCCTTCATGGAAACCAAGTCTCCTCATGGTCCGAATGATGATGCTCCACTCCAGATTGTCGTATTCTTTGTTCATGTCAACTTTCATGATAATATTATAGCCAATTTTCTTCCTATTGATATCATCATCCAGTTCCTTCGCTATCTCAATCACCCATTGTATACCCCTACCCTTGATGAAACCAATTTTTCTCCTGCGAAATGACTTTTTGGATCACCTTATTGAGTCTTCTAGCTATTAATCTTGCCAAAATATTATAAGATTCATTACAAAGGCAAATAGGTCTGAACTATTCAATAGATGCGGGGTCTCTGGTTTTTGGAATGAGGACCACTCTTGAAGCATAGATACTTCTTTTAAGAGAACCCCCATGAAAAAAGTCTTGAATTTCCTCGGGAACAAGCCCCCCCCCCCCAAAACAAATTCCCATGATTCCTTGAAGAAAGCCACAGGAAACCCATCCAGACCGGGCATGCTTTCCAGAGGCATATCACATATGGTGTCCCAAACCTCCTCCCCCAAAGGATTGTCCATGAGGAAGTCATTAGTATGATTCTCAATGCACCTTTGAATACCATCCATGAACTTCATCTTATCCTCTGTCTACAATGAAATTCCTGAGGTTCCCGTGGGACGGCCAGCAAGAACTTGTTCAAAGTGCACAAAATCCATTCTCCCTGCCACATCAATATCAGAAGAGAAAGATGCATCTTCAAGCCAAAGATTTATCTTCATCACCTGACGTTCTTAAATACAACCATGGAAGAATGCATTATTCTGGTCACCCTCCTTCAACTATTTGACCCTGGATCACTGTCTGTAACTCCTTTAAATCTCCAAAACCCTACCCGTAAGCAAGCTATGTTTTTCACAAATACTCAAAATGATGTCATCATCCCTACCCTGTTAAATCACATATTCCTACCTATCATTGTCTCTTTGTAGTGTTTCCACTGAATTATCCTCCACAGGAGTGGAGAGGATCCAACTAACAATGACCGATTTAAGTCGTTTGAGTCTCCTGGATAGACCAAACAAGGCCAATCCATCCACTTCTTGCACCTAGAACTTCCTCATCACTTGCATGAATCCTTCTAAATGATTCCAACTCAGAGAGTACATGAATGGATTCCCGGTATGGCTATCCTATTTAAGATCAATCAGAAGAGGGGAATGATCTTATAAAACCCTTGACTAGTGTGAAACTGACATTCCAGAGAAGGTATGCAGCCCTTGTAAATTTGAGAGACATCTATCCAATCTGCTCCAAATCCTTTTGTTACCCTGACGATTATTTCAGCAAGTGAATTTACATCCCTTATAGCCTAGACCCAATATTCCCTTACTTACAATGCATCTCTAGAAGTCCATCATGTAATTATTGAGATTACCCAAGCTTCTACTCATCTCTGAGATGTCCACTATAGTGTTAAAGTCACCCCCAACAAACCAGGTGAGCCCAAGAGGGTCAAAAGAATCCAGATAATCCCACATGTTTCTTATTACATGTACCTCATTACTGGTATAATTTAAGGTGAAGAGGATTTAGAATCCCATAAAACCTATTTTTACTGTGATACTATGGTCATTAGACTGGACCAAATGAACTTGATATCATCCATTACAGCAAATCCAGATGTGATTATTCATCTGGTATTCATGAATATGGCCTTCAAAGCACATCTTTTTTGTAAAGAATCCGACTCTAGATGAATCTTTCTCTGGTTTAAGAATCATATCAATAGATGCACTCTTTCTACGAGCATCAGAAATTATAAATGCAGTTTTTCCAAGAACCCATCAATAACATTAAAGAAGGAGGTTCCTAACCCTTCGGCCCTGATATTGGAAAAACAAACTCCCTTCCTCAAACTCTTCCTTATACATGGATCAGGTAACTGGTCTAGAGTCACCTTCAATGGAGAAACACTTCCTTGGCATCAAGATCTTCTACTTCAGCAGACTATCAGATTCCTCCAAAGAGACAGACTGCTTCCCGATGTAGGTTTCAGAACGCTTGGTTCCCTCTCTTAATGAAAGATCGATTCCAGCACCTTATGATATGGGGAACTACACATCACAATGATTTTGTTCCTCACTCCCTCCAAGAAAGAACTCCTCAGGCCGGTATCTGGGTCATCTTTGGATAACCCTACCGAGGTTATTAACATAAAAACAACTATAGATACCCCAACCCCAGAAGCATAGATATGGTTCCTAATACTGTTAAATTATCATAGATTCAATGTTTATATACTAAAGGAAGGATCGGTTTAGTAGTTTTGGTAAACTAGATACATAAATGAGTCTTCTTTTATAAATAAATACCCAAATTAAAACATATTTTTTCTTTATTTTGATTCTGACATTATTTTATCTATCATTTCCCTTCACATATTTCTTAGTTTAATTCATGGAATCATAGAGAATGGAATCAAAATATAGATGATTTCACATGCATAGTGATGGTTACATTAAATAGAATTTATAATGAATTAATAAAAAAATCAATATGGAAAAGTAAATAACTAAGCACACATGCAATTTAAATAACTGGACAAACCACAATCAATATGTAAATGAACATAACTATTCCCACATGTCATTTAAATTACTGGATCATGAATAGTCAATATTTCTTATTAGATAATTGAAAAAAATTCCATTTAATCAATAAATGGATAATGAAATATATCCATAGATTTTTTCCTAGTGGAAATTTCATAGACAACAAAATAATAACTGAATTTTCAATGAAGGAAATTCTTAAGAAGTATATTCCATGTTTCTGAGGAATGTGGAACCATTATCGTCAAGATATTTCATAATATTATTTGAAACATACTTAGTAGAAGCCCATCTAATTTAACAAATTGATTTATCTCATGAGTCTATTGATGCATTGAGTGAATTACATTAAATGGTCCCCAAACTATGTCATACATGTGCAATGTATTCCACATAAATAAAATAATTTATTTAATTCTTAAACAATATTCATTATAAATTATATGTATCAAGTAAATAATATGGATTTATCAATATTTCCCTAGCATATGATATAACTTTCAAATCGTACAATGTATTTAAAATAGTATATGGTTTAGGAAATAGTAATATGGATGATAAATAATATTGATATCTAAGAGAAATTTTATGCTCAATGATCACTGGGAATTGAAAAACTCAAGGGGATTTTAATGACTAAAAATTTATTCACTGAAGGGAATTTCAATACAATTTATCTCAGTATGATTCGTTGTCCTATTTAACCCTATCACCACTGTATCAAAATGATTTTGTATTTTATTTTCCAATTATTATAAAAACTTTATCTTCCAATTTGGTTCAATTATTTAATTTATACCCCTTTAAAATGATAAATTTAACTTTTTTGGGTGATTTAATTCTTAGAGGATGTGATTTGGATGGCTGGAGATGAAGTAGAAAGAAAATAGGAAAAAGTGCATGGAATCCCAAGTAATCTTGTCCACTATATTCCACATTTTGAGATATCCATGAATGTAAATGTGCATAAAAAAATTGGAATGATCCAAAAATATTTGGGATACAACTCATCTCAAGTCGTCAAATCCAAATTCATTCATCAGATGGCCCATTTACACTAATCTATCCAGGGAACTGAATATACATAATCCCAAGAGTTAGGTTAGATATTTTTCTAGTATCTCTAATTCCAGATGTCCAATGGTCACTAATGTTTACATGTTGATAAAAAATAGGTCGGAAAATAAATCTCCTATTTTTTCAAATTCAGTATATGATTGTTTAATAGTCCAAAAATGAAATAAAAGATCGTATATCCAAATTTGGGTACACAAAACCAACTCCCAATTTAGTAAGAAAATGGATCCTTGCGAACCAAATTAGAAAGGTTAACCATGAGTCAAGGTTATTATATTTTTAGGCGCTAGAGGGGTTATAAAATTCCTAGAATTTCTAGAGGCCCCTATCATCATAGGGGTTCATGGATGAAGAAAGAGTTCTGCCTAATCATCCTCCTCCCCTCGATGGAAGAATAAATGGAAGGAAATCATTGATTACTAGATCCAAACATGAAGAGGTAGTTTAAAAACATAATTTTCTACTGGTTTGGTGAATAATATATATTGTAACAATTCTTTTAGATGTATCATTACTTGTTTTTATGCATCTAATTGAAAAAATATTTATTTCATAATCGATCATTGTGTAAATTTAAGAGTGTGGCATGTGTTGTTCTAATTGGACAACATAATAATTCCATTATTTTCCAAAAATTTGATATTTTAATGTTCCTTGAAAAATAATTAAAGAATTATAAGGGTCTTTAACATGAATACACAATTTTTATATGAAGGATGAGTCATATGTTCATCATTGTAGAGGCTTGTGGGTACCCAGGATCATTGTTAACCCATAACCAAAGAATTACACCAAAAACTAATAATCAAATATGAATAAAGAGAATTTAAAGAGGTGTTGTAACTTTTAAATGATCACATATTTATCTTATATTTTCGAATATACATTTGTTTTACAACAATTAAACACTAAATTAATTCAACAAATTTATAATACTATTTTCAAAACTACACCCTCTATTAGTCATTTTTATTAAAAATACTAACTTTTAACCTCCAATTATCCTTGTGAGATGACCTATGGTGTATTATATTCTATAAAACCATCTTTAAATCATAATAAACATGATGTGTCATGATAACACATTTAAATATTTATGTCATTTCTTGTGAGTTCTTTGTTTTTTAGTGTGCATTTTTTGTAAGAGTTTTATAAATTTTGTGGATATTTATTAGTTTTATCTTATACCTTATATATATTTTTCAATTATTATTTAATTATTATGTATTTTCTATATACTAAGTGTAATAATATAGGAGATTTACCTCCTTTTGAACCCAAATCAGAGAGGATCCTATGTCAATGATAATAATACACATAGGAGAACCTTTTCAAGGAGGACACACTATATCGTGAGGCTTTCCAAAACCCCTATTATATGGGAAACAAACAATAAACTAAATATAATTTATATAACATGACTTAAAATAACCAAACACTAAAATAACTAACCTTATTTGATGTAGATATCCATCTAACAAGAATTCAAATACAAATAGAAAAACCTAATTTTGAACTATAATCTAGTATAGTTCACTTATTATAATGATTCCATGGACTCACCGGAGAATATCCACATAATCACTAAAAATAATTTCACATTATGTATTAAATATTTAAACATTCTAATGTGTATGAATAATAAGTTGATCATAGGTAATTCCCTTTATCATTAGAAGATATTGTAAAAGATTGTATATGTTATGTTAATATCCCAATTAAAGGTTGGGAGGACATTAAATGACATTCCATAGAAACAATTATTCCATCCCCACCAATTGGAACAATAAGGAATAAAATTTGTGGGATAATACTATCAAAATGTGTAAAATTTATTGATTAATGGGAATAGATTTTAAAGGCATTATTCAAGTTTCCCACGCCACTAAATAAGTTAGGAATTTTTTTTAAAATATTTTTATGTATCTTTTTTTCAAATTGATCCTGACATGATTGATGTTTATATGGGTGGTGTGCTATTTTATGAAACCCTAATCACGGTAAGGAAACTCATTGATAACATGGCACAAAACACCCAACAATTCAGTTCAAGTTATAGTGTACGCATTCGAGGTGTTCATTAGGTGAAAAGTTCGGAATTTGAGAAGAATTTGAACAAAAATTTTGAAGATTAAAGTACCCTAATCCAACATATTTCTACTTCCCATAGGAAATAAAAATCCTCTCCTCCAATCCATTGTGGTTTCTATTCTTATGAAAACCATTATTCTAACCAATTCCCATAACTGATGGAACTTTATGAGAGTTGTGAGGAAATCATTCCAAGCCTCACATATTACCAACCCATTAGGAAAGAACTATATTATCCATGAAACCCTGGGTTGAATGAAAACCAAGACTATAAGAAAGGGGGTATTCAATCCAAGCTCAACAATAATGTAACCAACTGAGCTAGAGTTGTCATCCACCACCACCACCCTGAAATCCTCAACCACCACAAAGGCCTTTTTGACCACCCCTCAGAAATTTGAGCCTATACTATAGGAAATGATGAAATAAATGGATAAATATAAACATAAATTAAAAAAACACCCAATCTTCCATGAATGGCATAAGAACCCATTTTTCCAACTCACCAACTAGGTGCTGGAAATCCAATGTCATGGTAAGGTTTAGCTACCCTCTCAAACACAATTCATCAATAGGGATAAGGGGAATCTCAATTCCATCTCCCATTAGAGTGGAGCATAACTTATAATAAAAAAATTCCCCTCTATAATAGTCAATACTTCCTAAGGAAACCACCATCCCAACTGTCTCAAATGATTATAATTAAAAAATATTTATC
Source organism: Viscum album (assembly GCA_963277665.1). NCBI lineage: Eukaryota > Viridiplantae > Streptophyta > Magnoliopsida > Santalales > Viscaceae > Viscum > Viscum album. Next base: position 429,174,723 of record OY728123.1, on the reverse strand, counting down.
CTGGGAAAATAGAACTAAAGGAAATAGTGGGTACGTTGATGAGTCTCTTAGACCAACTATTCCTCTTGGATTTCCCAAAATATACCCCCGAAAAATGAATAAAATAAACTAAACTTGATAATAATATAATACAAACTTTCAATAAAGTGCATATTAATATCCCTCAGATCGATGTCGTGAAGAAGATTCCATGATACACAGTGTTTATCAAAGATATGTGTATACACTGATGGTAACTTCATGCTAATGAAATGGGGAGCATTAGTATGAATGTCTCTAAAATAATAGCTCCATCACATCCCACAAAATTTTGTGATACTAGAACAATCTCAATTACATGCACCATAGGGGAGTATTTATATTACAATTAAATGATTCATTTAGGTGATTCTATAAATGTGATACCTCACACCATTTTCACTTCACTGTAGGTCCAGGAACTAAAGACCATAAGAATTTTTGTTCGACTAGAAAACCAAAGTACATCACACGCCACTAAATTATTATAGATTTTTCTTGGGAGGGTGAATATTTTAATGATTCATGAATATTTTTATGTGGTTAAGATGGAAGATAATCAGATGAATGTACAACATATAATTGTATTGGGGATACCTATACTTAAAACTTCTAAATCCATAATTAATGTCCACAAAGGTGTGTTATATGACGAGTTTGGGGCTGAAATTGTACACTTCAACATTTTTTCTTCCATGATTCACACCTTATAAGAACATTCCACTCTCTATGTTCATTTAATTGATATGATCCTATACCTTGACATTATTTTTTTCTCTAACACCATTCATATTTTTCATAATTTATAGAAATTATAGGTAGTGAGTCATGCATTTGTTGTTGTATTGGACTATAATAATGACATCTGTGTTTGTTAATTTATTATTTCTTATGCACTGAGGATCCCATGATCATTGATGATACTACTAAGCTTATAAAATATCATTTTTCATCAATGAATGTTAAAACTATGAATATATATGAGATCAGTTACCTCTCAATTTCACATTCACTCCATGAACATATTGAACAATTATTAGAGTATGTATAAGAGGATATCAATGTGGATTTTCTAGAAGAAACTGATAACCGATATGCACACATTTAAAGGGATGAATTTGATATTGATTCATTATGTTTTAATTTTATTCAAACATAAATACACTTTTAATTTCCTTTTGACACCATTGATGTAGAATACCAAAAGAAAGCACTGGATAATGTTGCAGACATTGTGAAATTGGAAGCCAAGGAAGAGGAGGTCTCATTCTTCGTCTTCCCCCCACCATTTAAGTTTAATATCATTACAATGGGGGGATTTATCCTACAATATTCATGGATTCCACAATAATACAGATGATGCGAAATCTAAAAAATTAAGGTGATGGTGGTTCCTATCATTGAAAATCCACCCACCAGCAGATTGGGGATAAACTACTGGATCCTTCCATCATGAGGCATTCAAAACCCAGGGCCTAAATGGGGAATTAATCCAAAATCTCTACTTATTTTTTAATTTCTCATTATATTTATCATTCTGTTTCCTTCAATAAATTTAATATTTAATATTTCTACTATTTCATGAAGTTTCCTTAGAGAGAAAATTTTAGGATATTAACTCATAATTTTACTATAAATACTTTTGGTCATGCACATCCTTTACATATGATTTCCTGTTTTTATTCGTTTAAAATTTTTCTAACATGATATATCTACTTGAATACACTGTGGAAACTATTGCCTTTCGTTGTGAAAGGAGGGGTGGGTACATTCTTGAGTTAGTTAGAAATTTTTATCATCTCTTTTTTTCCTTTTTCTTCATGATAAATTGTATTGTTCCCATAACATGTGTAACATCCCCAAATGATAAAGGGTTAAATGACTAAATGATATGACTCATGTCATCAAGGTGCACCTTCCTTTTCGGGAGCCTATCTGGTTAGAACTCCATAGTTAAGTGTTCTTGGCTTGGAGTAGTGATCAGGATGGGTGACCCTCTGGGAAGTTTCCCAGGGTGTGTGTGAGTGAAGAAAAAGCACACTAGAAAGGACATGTGTTGGCCTATGGGGAATGTCATTAGTCATATGACCCGTTCAGGCACGTGGGTGGACCCTGGGGTGGGCCACACGTGTCTGCGGGGGAAACTGGTGGTACCTGGTAGGCCAGGACCCGACGACCTTATTAAGGCGGGGTGTTTGTGCTATCACCGGGACCCGGTTCTCACATTGGGAATCAGAGGAGGAACCCAGCCTTAAGTGCATGGTGCACTGCCTGGGTTGAGATGTAGGGCCCACAACGAGGATGTTGTGCTCTATAGGGGGGGTGATTGTAACATCCCCAAATGATAAAGGGTTAAATGACTAAATGATATGACTCATGTCAACAAGGTGCACCTTCCTTTTCGAGAGCCTATCTGGTTAGAACTCCACAGTTAAGCATTCTTGGCTTGGAGTAGTGATTAGGATGGGTGACCCTCTGGGAAGTTCCCCAGGGTGTGTGTGAGTGAGGAAAAAGCACACTGGAAAGGACATGTGTTGGCCTGTGGGGAATGTAATTAGTCATATGACACGTTCGGGCATGTGGGTGGACCCTGGGGTGGGCCCCACGTGTCTGCGGGGGAAACTGGTGGTACCTGGTTGGCCAGGACCCGACGGCCTTGTTAAAAAGGGGTGTTTGTGCTGTCACCGGGACCCGGTTGTCACTACATGTCACTTTTATGCCTGATGATTCATATTTTATTCCCATTTAATCAAGGAAGTTATAATAAATGCATGAGTAATTTTTCTATTTTATATTATTTTAAAATAATATAAAAATTCTGATGAAATGTGTGCTTTCACATGAATTAGACATTAGGGTGTGACTTTATCTAATGAATTGGTTTTTATGATATTAATAGTAATATCATTTTGAAACATTTGAGAAGAATATTACCCTTTGTATGAGTATATTATATGAAAAGTGTGACAATTAATATATCCATACATATTTGTACCAATCCAGGATGTGTGAATTTTTACAACTCAATGAATGGTCAATATAAGTTAGGTTAATATTTATCAGATTTTGAAAATAATTTTTTCTTTTGTTCATTTCTTATTTGATCTTTTTCGTTACTATACCAGATTGTCCTATGTATTTGTACCTATTATATGACTATTATACACATTCAAATAAAGAAAACCATAAAAAACAAAAAAAATTGATTTTGTCTTCGGTAGGTCCAAAATTACACTTCCACATCCTTTGATCATATTATAACTAATACAATTAATATTGTGCACATATATAAAGAGGGTTGATTTATGATTATGAGATTTGTTCAAAGATAAAAATGGGATAAAAATGAGAAAAATAACAAATGAGGAGAGTTATGTATGTTACAATATAAGGGGATATATAGGCGAGGAGATAAAGGTTGACTTTTATGAATTCATATGTGAGTGGGTCTTGAAATTTGATTATAGAGGATGTAGAAATGATTCGGTAGAAAAAATCATTTTGGAAGATAAAAATTAAAATTCACCTATATTTAATGGATATAAACTGTAAGGAATTACATTTATTGGTTTTCACACATACATGTGGAGATTTGGTTTCATTTTGGAATTTGGAATTATGTTATAAAATTGGTATCATTCGTCCCCGTTAATTTTGTTCTAATTCAATTTATGAGGTATACTTATTCATGATCACTGATAATAACTCCTTTGTGTTATTTTTTCATTGATTGCATTGCTACCAAAAATTATGTTTTCATCGAATGATAAATATTATCATAGTAAATAATATCTCCGTGCATAATTTTTGAAAATTAAAAATTTTCGAGAAGATAAAATGTATAGGTGTGGGGGTGTGACTGTAGAGTGATTCAATGTCTTATATCTCCCTTACAACACTATGTTAAATAGAATAATTATTGTATAATACATTTATTATAAAAAATTCATTTTTCAATTTGATTCAATTATATAATTTTTATCACTATAAAATAGGAAAATATAACTTTATTTGTGATTACATAGTAGAAGGATGTGATTTGGGTGGTCGGAGATCATGGGAAATAGAAATAAGGAAAAAAACATGGAAGTGCAAGTACCCTCATCAACTATTATTCACATTAAGAAATATACATTCATCAAAATTTCATAAAATTTTATGTGATGATCAAAACATTATTGGGGTATAACATATATCATGAAACCCATGAAAAATTCATCCATATGAAGGCACATCCAAACTAATTTTCCCAAGGAATTGAATCAGCATTAATCCAAATGTTTGAAATTTTATTTTTCCAATATTTACCATTCCAAAATTCCCCTGGCCTCTACAGTTTACATGAAGATATTCAATAGTTCATACAATAATGCTTCTCATTTTTCTTATTCGATATATTGCCTTTTACTAGTCAAAAACAATGATGTTTTTTGTATATCCAAATCTGGGTTCCTAAAACCACCTCCAACTTTGGGTATAAAAGGTCACCATTGGTAACTCATTGGAAAGTGTAGAAAAGAGGACAATTGATGATACTTTTGATTCCTATACTCATCTTAGTATTTCTATAGACCTCTATCATCATTTGGTTATCAAGGATAAAGAAGGTGATTCCTTTGAGCTTCCTCCTCCTCCTATAGAAAGCTAAATGGTGAGTGATCATTGTGAGGGTGCTACATAAATGAAGTGGGAGTTCAATAATTTAAATATATAAAATAGTAGTGTATATTTTATATTTTTATTTTATTTTAGATTAATATTCACATTTTTGATGAATTTAATTGATTTTTTTATTTCATAAAAAAGCAGTGTGTAATTTTTAGTGCGTGGCTTGTCTTGTTTTTATGGAACAACATAAGGATCCTCTTATTTCCCAAAAAATATTTGATTCAGGGTTTCCTAAAAAAAATTAATATTGATAAGGGTCATAAACTTTACTAAACAATTGTAATGTCAATTTTTTTCATATTTTCTATTTTTTTTAGTCTTACGGGCTCCCAAGATATTGGTTAACCCCAAACCAAAGAATAACACCAATAAATAATAATCAATTAAAAAAGGGGATTTTCATAGGGGGTAGTGAATTAGATATGATAACATACGTATAATATATATATATGTATAACATTTTTTAACTATTAAACTTATTAAATTTTGTCACTTTTTTTGAAAAACTATTTTTAAAACCATGCACTATATTAGTCCATTTTATTAAAAATACACACTTTGAAGCTCTAACGCTCCTTGAGAAATGACCTAGGGACTAACTTATTCTATAAAACCATCTTTTAATCATAATCAATTAGACATGTTATGAAAACCAAATTCAACTATCCTTTTTCCAAATAATCATAATCCATCCAAAGTGGGAATAAGATGGAATCAATATCCATATATCCAATGGTGTAAGAATAAGTATTGTTTTCCATGATGAAATAAAATGGACCATTATAAACATTCCTATGAAAACTATCAATTTCATTTTTAATAAAATTTTGAAAATACATTTCTATTAAAATAAATTTTAAAAAATAATTGATAATTACACTAAAAAATTGTAAGAGAATATTGAAATCATTGAGTGTTCATGATAGTGGGAAATATGGAACATGTCATGCATGATAAAAAACATATATTCTTTTCACAATTTCATTAAAATAAAAATGTTCGTTCATTTGAAAATAACATAATATTATATTTAAAACATTTTCTAATGTGTATAGAAGGTGTTAAAATTTATTTAAATCGTTATCAAAATTTTATAAACAATTTTTAAATCATTTTTCGAAAACATGGTTTTAAAATACATATTTTTGACAAAGTATGGAAATGAAGTCATATTTTTATAAAAAGCAACAAAAAAGTTTCATGTACAAATGAGTTTGAAAATGGTAATATTTCTTGAAAAAAATTTAATAATAATATGATAATAAATTGAAAGGGTTTATAAAAAATGATCATATAATTTCCTTTAATTTAATTTCAATAATATGGAATCAAAATTAGAAAGTGATATTAAAATACCCACTTTGAATGATCATAACATTGAAGTGATAATTAATAAATGAATAATTTATGTATATATACATTAAATACACATAAAAAAATTAATTATAGATTTATATTGTCTAGTTAATTAGACACATAATCATAAAATATTAACTATTGCATGGAAATAATATAACCAAATGAAATGAAACAATGTTATGATATTTATTTACCACTTAGTAAATCTAGGTTCATATAAAATTAGATGAAATACATCAAATTGAAACTCGCATACCATGAATAATGAAGTATTCATGATATTAAATTTCAAAGGGGAATTATATACACCATATAAAATAAATTGGGTGCAAAACATTACAATATAACGTAATGGAATTGAATTGATAAAGAATCCCTCACATTATGCTCCTGATTGGTTGAACGTGACCTAACCTCATTTATAGTGGTTTTAAAAATGTTTTTAACTTATTCCATAACAATAATGATATTTAGAATATAATATTTGATCCTTTAATAACATATTATTACCCATTTTTTAATAATTATTCAATATTTTCATTGTTTCAGGTGTTAATTGTCTTGTTTTGTGCCTATGTTTTGACTTTAAATATCATATCCCTCTTACATAAGTCTGAAATCTACCATTTCCATAATGTAAATAATTATGTAAATCTCAAATATATTCATTATATTTTTATTTTTATAACTCAATATAATTCTTATATATATAATTAAATAAAATGTTCATAGAGATGGTATATTGTATGTACGCATTAACGATTCTTCCATTTTTATATCATATTGAACGAAAGAATATAAAATACTATATATATTTATTTTATCATTCCAGTATATTATTTATTTTATATGTATCAAATATTTTTATTAATCCCATCCTTAATACTTTCCATGTATAGCATGAATGAATCATATCGCTTCACGAGGAGGTAATCCTCCGTACGCACAAACAACGTTATAATATTCCCCCAAAATGGAATTCCTGAAGGTATGTTTTATATAATAACTTTATAATTACAAATAAATCATAAATATAAAATATAAAATATATAAAAATTATTTCTATCATTATTCCCGACCATTAAAGTTCTTATTGTAAAAATGAACGACTTTGGTTCTTGAGGAAGAAGTTTTTCGTATACAGGAATAATGATTTAATAAACCATTTGATGGAATTGCGTAACATTTTAGGTATGTAACTTGACCTAAAAACATATATGTATATTTAATTTTCCAATTTTATTATATAATCATGATATTAAAATAATTTAATGGTTTTTGGGATGAAATAAACCAAAACATTAATTGATGAATGTTACCTATTTTAGGGGTATCTCTTTTTGGTTTTCACCAAATCCTTCCATGGTTGTATTTATTAAAAATATTATTATATGATTAGGTTGGGGGAGCTAGTATGTTTATTAGATAGCTTATTTATGATCTAACTATCCTGGGATGTGTGAATAATTGAGGTGATTTGTAACTATTTTATAGTGGAGGAGGTGTGACATTCTTGTAAATACGAAAAAGTAAACACTATTGGGATGTATCTCTTATAACATTTTCCTCCAATAATGAATGATTATTTATAAAAAATGGTATATTATCTAAATATTTCCATCTATTGGGTATTGTAAATGTTTTTATTTTTTTTACTTCGTATATTGTATGTTTACCTACTAAGTAAACAACTTTTACCTTGATCATTAGGATTTCTATTTATTGTTCTTGATAGAAACATTGGTCAAAAAATGTTTTGATCTTACTGGAAATTTAAAATTTGTATTATTCCAAATATTTAATCAATTTTTACAAATTCAATTCAATATGTGGAATAATTTAATTTAAAGTTAATCTCATAGATAAGTCGAGAAAATTGGTTTTTAAAGACAGAATGTTCAACATTATACTACGTTTTTATATTTACATTATATATAAAATGATTAAAATGTGTTAAATTGGATTAATATATTTATAATTTAAATATATTTACTTTAAAACTATTTTAAAATATAATTTATTATTATTATTTATTGAGATGAAAATTTAGTTTTTATTTAAGATTAAGTATTTTTTATTTTTCATCAAAAAATAAAATGTCTCCAAAAATAAAAAAATCACCCTAAGATAAATTTAACATTTTTTTTACAAAATGATGTTTATTTCTCCGAATAAAAATTATAAAAGTGTCAAAATTTAATTTAAAAACAATTACAACATCCAAAGGTTGAAAATTTCCCTTTTTGAAAAATTCATCTTTTTATTCATAAAAGTGGATTTGTTCATATCTTATTCCTATCAAATATATTATATATTTATAAATAAAGTTATATTTAATATATAAAACCATTAAATAATTGAGATTAAATGAATTTATTAAGATAAATTCCTTTTTTGAATAAATATTTCTTTTTATAAAAACATTTTCTTTATATTTAATTGGGTTTTGTATTCATTTATTAGTAATTGGTAACCAAGGAATACACAAATATATTTTCAAGTAAGAACCAACCCATTACTAGGGGAATATTAGGTTCATGTTGTAGGTACTTTTGTGGTTCTTAAGTACCTTTTTCTTTAGATTTGTTGGTTATGGTGTGCTTGGGTGGTTTTATAAAAATAATTAACTGACAGAGGGATCTGCACGGTTTGCACACGAATTGACAAACTATGCGCCAAAATCCAAGTAACCGTGTGATCCTAGATAGAGATGAATTCACGGTTGAAAAAAAAAATTACCCTAAAAAATTACCCTTACCTAGGTAACTTTATGAACCGAGATAGACAAGTTTTCAACGTTGGCACACAGTTTACCATATCTGTGAACCCCTACCTGAGAAACCATGCACATAGGTTTTTCTAATTTGGAAATTAGTTTTTAAATCACCAAAACCCCCCAAAACCCCTCTATTTCAACTGAGTCTTGGGATTTTAAAATTCTATGTCATTATAGAGACTTCCATAGGGATTCCAAGGTGATTCAAACATTGTTCTTCGAGATCTGAACCTGAATTGAAGATCTTCTCCCTTCCCGGTAAGTAGATTTCATCTCGTTTCTTTTTCTGTTCATTCCATTGAATTTCATTGAGCTTTTAATATAAGATCTCCACTATTTCCATGTATATAACCCTATGTGTTGAGATATAGATCTTCAATTTTGGATCTAGATCTATATTTGCATGATCTTGATGCCTTTGACCTTAATTTCGGGTAAGGGGATTTAAATCTGGATCTTGATTGAAGTCGTTGTTCTGCCCCAATTTTGGGGATTTCCATTGGCGAAACATCCATAAAAAAACCTAGTTAAGTGGTATAAATCAAACTCTCATTTACATGGACTTGATATGTTTATGTGATATTATTTATTTCTTAGCTTCCTTTTATAATCGATTTCCTAAATTCGAGTAATTAGGAATTTTTATTTGATATGTTGATGCATTAGATATATAGATTATTAATTATTGATTTAATCTGGATCAAAGAGGGTTCCAAATTAGATATTTGATTTGGGTATTTTCTTATCTATTGAGATATTGTAATTGAGATATTTAATTGGTTGTGTTAGGATAATTAATTGGGGAAATTTAATTATGAGATGTGTGGCTATATAAAATAGTTAATTGAAAGTTAATTATGTTCCATGATGTTGATTAAAGATAATTAATTGTGAGAATTAATTTTGATAAGTTGATATTTTATTTGGATAATTAGTTATGAGAAATAAATTATGGGAAATTATTTGTGTTCATTGATTAATTAATTAATGAATTAGTTAATGGGTTTTGTGATTAGTAAATCATTGTTTTAAATAATGGGATTTTTATGTTTAAAAAATAAGTGGATTTAAAGGTAATTATGTGGTTAGTTATTCTAAAATAATTAATAGTTCAAATGATTGAGAATATGGGTTCTATACATGGCATTCTAGACTGATTTAGAAGTTGTGACTTGGACATGGAGTTCCTCCCCAATAGTTATCCAAGCTTGAGATGTGGGGTGTTAGATATGGCGATCTACACCAAATGAGATTTGGGGTGCTTGAAATTACTTTCAACACCAAATGTGATTTAGGGTGATGGACATGGATTTAATCACTAAATAAATGACAATAATTAATATTTTATTAAATGGGATACATGAGTTGAAACTAGGTTTAATATGATGATTAAAGAATAAATATTCTTTAAAAAGGTATTTCCCAGGGTTGCCTTTTCGAACCCTCCACACCCAGAAACCCCCCTCTCCATGAAGAAGTCATAAAAAGAAGCCTCTGCTGGGAAGGAGTCATTTCCAGCAGAGATGATAGAGGGTCTGACGGGGTAACACCTCGCTCAATGACGGTTGGACATAGAAATTCACCTGGTACTTTAATTGCGCCCTTCTGCCCACCCGGTGAGACACCGAGTGATCAGGAATGACGATTGGTACAAGGGAGGTGGAAATTCCCCCAAGAGATGTCCCTAGGAACTGAACCCTAGATCTCTCTGAACACTGTTGTTATGTTTCTCGACTACCTACCACTACTCCACCACCAAAGTATCATTAACGAATAATTGACAATGTGATAACTATTTAATTGTGCACTATATTTAATGCTTCAAAGAATTTCATACACATTCATTTGAATGGACTTGTTTTAGACATCGTTGGTGGGGGCCTACTATGTTTTACAACACCATATTTGGTCTACCAAATCAGCACCCATGTATACATTGTTGTTGTGGGACAGGATAAGGTCAAGGCCCTAGAATAGGATGTTGTTTGGAAATGGAGAATGGGTGAGGGAACCAGACATGGTTCAAGACCTTCTTTGGAGTTTTTTCTTCATTAATTATAGTTTTATTATAGATATGTGAAACTTGTATTATCATATCATGTTTTCCCCTTAAGTTTTGTATATTATTTCCTATTTTGACTATCATGTGACATGGTATTGTTCTATTTATATATACGCTTCCAAAAAATTTTATTTTTGTCTGCATTTGTTTGTCACTTATTTTGATAAGAGCGGGTATATTATCCGCTAAATAATTTACCAAACCATCCCTTCTAGTCCGCACCATCTAGTATATGGGGAGTCAGGCTTGAGGGTATGTGACCAATTATCATGGGGAACCGTTTAGTGGCACCCAGGTTAGGATGTTACAAAGTGGTGTCAAAAGAGTTTTCTTTTATTTCTTCTTATTTTTTCATACTATTTTTTTAATGGTAGGAAGGAAACTATGAAGAGTTTGGGTATGATAATTAACTCATGCATGGGAGTTTCAAACCCATGTATAGGGGGAAAATATGGTACTTCAGGGGAATTTTTGTGATTGTTGATTTTTGTTACAGTTGGTCAATATTTCACCTTGGATGACCCACTTATGGTGTGATTTCATATTTGTCTTGACAATTGACAAATTTTGATTCATGGCCTAAAGAAGCCTGATATTTGAGTCTTCATGCATCATTATGGGAACTCATGGTTATTCTGAAATGCATCATTCTATGTACACATATGGAAATAGGATATGGGTAACAGGTTGAACATTAACTATTTTTCTATCTTGAGATCGAAAAAATGAATCAAAATCTGAATAAATGGGTGTCAAATGGGAAACATCAATAATGGGAAATATTTGATTAATTAATTGATAAATTAATTAATATTAAATGATATCCTTAATTAATTGTAGGAATTAATTAATGAGAATGTATGTACCCTTGTCAACCATGACCGAGGAGTATGTTGGTCAAGAGTAGGAAAAATGCCTTAGTGTTGACTGTATGGTGAGAAAATGGGGAAAGGAAATTTTGAAACATGTTGGGTTTCATTCTCCTCTTACGTAAATGTTATAAGGGTTCTTTGTGAGACATAATGTCTATATTTGTCTATTTAATTTTATTTTTCCATGACGCTTATTGAGAGGGATACCGAGGGGTATGGCTTAGACCAAAATTCTAGAAAGGGAACTTAGGGAACTGTTAGTGTCAAATAAAGAGGAAATGGACCTATTCCTATGGAACTTTTCTGGTTTCATAATGTTCATGGAGAGAATCTCAGGGTGGGTTCTTAAAAGCATGTCTCATTTGGCAAGGGAGTTTCAGCTACAACACCCTCTGATTTTCATTGGAGACGGTGGACCTAAGGTAGCCGAATTCTGGATTGAATCCATAGAAATGATACTTGAACATTTGGACACTCTTGGTGATAGGAGGTTCTAGTTGGATACTTATATGCTATGGGGGTCATTAAAGTGACGGTGGGACATTCAGTTATGATCCAGATTGACTGATGATATCTTATGGATAAAATTTTTAGAGAAGTTCTTAGAGCACTACTATCCGTAGACACTGAAATCAGGGAAGGCTTATGATTTTATGTGTCTAACATAAGGATAATGTCCAAAATGGGTTATTCTTAACATTTCAAAAATTTATAGTGTTTTTCTCTAGCTTGGGTGGAAGATGAGGATACATCGTAAAAACAATATCAAGATGGACTTAGGTGTGAAATTAAGTCCTAGGTGAATATCTTAAAGCTGAAGAAGATCTCATATGTAGTTTATTAGGATCTCATTTTGGAGGTGAACTTGAAGGAGGATTCTAGTATTAGATAGGTAGACACCACTGGATGATCAGGAAGTGTGACTTATGATAGCAATAAGTGTTGTTATGAGAGCCATAATCAGGATAGTGGAATGAAAGGTAGGAAATATGGAGGAAAAATTTCACTAAATCTTACTCACATTCTATTCCACCAATGAGGTAGGTTGAGACACTATCACACACACTGCCCTCCCCCACTACAGGACTGTTGGTTTTGGGGAATTATGGTACCCCTATAGATGTTCTGCAGGAAGCAGTGATAAGCTCGTATATAGGCCGCAGCAGATTAGAGCCAGAGTGTGGGAAGGGGTTCTTCAACAACGAATAGGACTAGAAGTTGGAGTTCCACTCGAAGAGTAGGTTGATGCAATATATGTGGTGAATCAAGGTATGTGTACCTATATCAGAAAAGTGTCTCTGCTCCGGGGAGTTAGATAGAACCATAGGGAAGAAGGGCAGCACAGTTATATGCAGTGCAGGCTACACTTGTGGAGAGTGAGTCTCGCTCATCGAAAGTGAAAGTTACTATTCTAGTATCTTCTAATATATCTAGTTCCTTGTTTTATGATGGTGTCTCTAGTTCCTTTATATCTACAAATGTTTTTAATATTTTCTGTTTGGATGTGGAGTATGTAAGTGGACTGATGAATATTGATACACTGCTGGAACACGATCTAGAGATATTTGTTTATGTTTGGGGTGTTTGCATGAGATTGGAGAGAAAACTTTTCTTTGAGATATATATTTCCTTTATATAATGGGCTTCTAACTAATTATGGGTATGGATTGTTTAGTCTCATACTGATCCCACATTGAATTTTACCACACAAGAGTGACCTTTAAGTCTCTTTTGGGTGACAATTATGTTCATTGTGAATAATGGATATTCATCCAAGCCAAGCAGGGCCAACTACTCAACAACTAGGTGAGATCACAGCCCAAGTTTCTAGTCTTTTGCTGGATGATGGGGGTGGTAGAAAATAATTCCTTCCACTAGTTGTGGAATAGTTCTAATATGTCATTCCCAAATACATCTTAGGATTTCCACTTTGGAGAGATGTGGAATTCACCACTGAGCTCATACTGGGGGCTGAGAAGTGTCTATTACACCTTATAGAATGGATCCAATTTATCCACAAGAGCTGCAGACGTAGTGGAATGTGTTGTAGGATATAGGGTTTATCCATCCAAGTACGCCGCCATGGGGATCACCTTTCGTTTTTAAAAATATGGATGACCTGGGATTACATTTGTGTGTCAACTACCAAAATATAAATAAAATGATTGGGAATAACTGATATCCACTTCTACGTATTGATGGTATTTTTGACCAGGAGAAGGGGGATTCTGGGTTCTCAAAGATAGATTTGAGATCTGGGTATCATTAAGTGAGAGTTTGGATTTTTGATATACCAAGAACTTCTTTCAGAAGCTGGTATGGCCTTTATGAGCTTTTCATAATGATTTTTGGGTTGAAAAATGCTCTAGTAGGGTGCATCTTCTTGATGAACATGATCTTTCATCCATACCTAGATTATTTTTTGGTTGTGTTTGTGGATGACATCTTGGTGTGCTCTAAGACTCATGATGATCATTCCCAACATCTTGACATCGTCATGTGTACACAGAGAGAGCACCAGTTTTATGTGAACTTATATAAGGGTCAGTTTTCGATCGGCATGGTACACATTTTGGGGCACATCATCTTGGAAGAAGGTTTGTTAGTGGACCTAGAGAATGTTTATTCTATGGTTTCATGTGAGTATCACCTGAATGTTTTTTATATTTGTTGATTTCTGGGATTGACTGAATTTTATAGAAGGTTCATCCATAGATTTTATCTATTAGTAGTACCGCTTGGGAGTTTGAAAAATAATGGGATAATGATTGAGTGGAAAAAATCATGCGAGAATTCTTTCTAGGAGTTGATTAAACGCTTCACATTGGCACTGATATTGATCCTACTTAAGTCAAGTGAGGATTACATGGTGTATTGTGAAACTTCTGGGATTAGACTCAGAGATTTGTTGATGCAAGGGGATCAGGTCGTTTCTTATGGGCCTCGGAAGTTCATGCAACTTGAATGGAACTTCCCAACACTTGACCTTGAGTTGGAAGCAGTGGTTTATGCTCTATAGTGTTGGAGACACTGTCTTTTGAGTAAAAAATTTATTGTTTTAATAAATCAAAAAACATTGATGTTTGTCTTTTCACAGCACTAATTGAATTTTTTTAATCGAAGATTGGTAGATTATATTATGTCATTTGATTTGGATCTTCCACATATACCTAGAAAAGGGAGTAGTTTTGATGATCCCTTGAGTAGGAAAAATTTGACTCAGTTCATGAATGATTTGAGTGCAGAGTGGTATTGTATGACCTTTTTGAGGAAATTCATTTGGTGGTTCAGGATAATCAAGAGAAAATGACATCGGTTTCAGTAGTAGTGGAGTCTAATCTCTTGTGATGGATCAAGAATATGGGGTATTAGGATCTGTACTGTTTAGCGTTAAGGTAATTACTTAAAGGTAGGGAGACACAAATAGTTTTGGTGGCTAGAAATGAAGAAAGAAAAGTAAGGTTCATTAGAAGATGTTTCACTTATCTGTAGGTGAAGGCAGATCCTCAATGACCTAGAGCTCAATTGCATCTGTTGCCTATTCTGGAATGAAATTGGGATGATGTAATAATGGATTTTATGGTATTTCTTCAAAGGACATTTAAGAAGAATGATTTTATTTGGGTCGTTGTGGATCGAATGATAATGGTAGAATAATTCATTTCTATAAGGTAAACCATTACAGTCGAATAACTGGGAGAGATAATATGTTTAGAGGATAGTTTGTTTTTATGGGGTTTCACATACTATATTTTCAGATCATGATTCATGCAATACTTCATGATTTTTTCCGGTCATGTAGAAGGTTCTTGGCACACAGGTTTTTTTATTATGGATTTCCACCCATAGACAGATGGGAATTTTTAGAGTATCATACATGTGTTATTGGATATGTAGTGGGCATCTCCACTAAGTGTTCATGGTTCTTGGGAGAAACACACTGATTCAATGGAGTTTGCCTATAACAATAGTTAACATGAATCTATAAAGATGGAACCATATGAGGAACTTTATGGTAGACATTGTAGATCACTGCAATGATGGATAAAGGTGGGTGATTCAAAGATATTGGGACTAAACCTCTTGCAGGAGATGTCATATCAGGTGCAGTTGATTCGAAAACTTGTGGTTATGGCTCAGAGTAGGCAGAATTCATATGCTGACAGATGGAGATGACCCCTAGAGCATGTAGATGGTGATCATGTTTTCCCTCAGGTGTCACCTAGGTTGGTTCCCCACAAGATATAGAGGCAGGGAAAGTTGATGCCTAGGTTTGTAGGATAATTTGAGGTAGTGGACAGAATATGGTTGGTGGCATACTGATTGACCCTTCCACAGAAATTCAGTGCTATGCATGATGTTTTCCAGGTGTCACAACATCGACAGTATCGCCTCGACCCATCTCATGTGATCTATAAGGCCCATATTGTACATATATATATTACATAAACATTTAAGAATATTTATTTGATAACATAACCAAAGCCACACTAAGACCATATAGGTTTAGTGCCTCTAGAAACCAGGCAACATTAATAATTGGTTCATAAAACATCCACATTGTCCCCTTATTATTTCTTCATAACATGACTCTTTTTTGACATATCATCCTTAAAACCCTTATTTTTGACCTAGGAAAAAGAAACATATGATAGGGTGATCTAAAATTTTTAGTAAGGGTAAACAAGGTAAATATCAATCATATCATAACCATATGAACATAACATTTGAAAATCATATCCAACATATAAAGGATCATAACATAATGACATGAGATAAATATTATATGTGTAATACAATCCCAATAGTCATAACATAAGACATGAAAATTCATGTAATACACACATAATAATATAAAATAATTTCATATTAGTCAAGGATCATTATTGAGACAATAATAGAGGACAAGGTTGATTACTTAACAGATTTCACTCCAAGTACCTATCCTATATTACTCAACCTAATTAGCCTGTTATTATATTCATGTCAATATCATGAGATATAAATATTTACCCAATTAATTGTAGGGAGATATAGGTCCTTCCCATCTCATAATGAAATCATTCTTACATGTTCCACAAAAACATACATCATTCATCATACCATAGCCCTTGAAATAAAATGGGATTCTTAAACCTCATTCCATCATAATCTATAAAAACTAGATGGATTTCATAAAAATAATTCAATCAGAAACACAATAAAATGAAATTAATAATAGGGATAGAAAAATAACCCAATGTGACATTATATAGAAAATATATTTGACAAAACACCTGAACTTAATTCATGAGAAAAATATCCATTCTTTTTCAAAAAAGTATTTTTACTGAAAATGCCAAACAATTTTAAAAGAAAATCATTTATTTGAAAAAAAATCTTGAAATAATGTAAACTAAAATTCATGGAAATAAGATGTCATGAAACCAAATGAATCCATTCATGTTGGATAAGTTAAAAAAAGAGTCCCCTCACACTTTTTCAGAAAATATAAAATGTACCTCATACCTAAAACTAAAAAATGTTCTATTAATACCATTTAATAAATATTTTCCAATGGGTAAAATTGAACTAAAAATTATATAGGGATATAAATAATATTTTGAAACACATATTTTGGAATCATGGTTGTGGATAATAAATATACCCCCATAAATACATATGAATAATCAATCTCGGGTAAAAACGAGATTTACAAAGTTATCCCTTACATTAGTCTTGGTATCCATAGAATGTATCCAAATCTCTTGTATCATGTAATAATAATCATATATATTTATTATTTCCATCATTATACCCTTCCAAGTAAGGTCTTTGTGAAAAACAGATTACGCCACAGCGTGGAGACAATAAGCCATATGTACACACGTGTGGTGATTTTTTTATTCATAGGATTGATAGAAGGTAAAATATGGTTGTTTCATATTTATAGTAACATATAATTATAAGATTGATACTGATTTTATTACTTTATAATGAAAAAACTAATGAAGATGATGTATAATAAGAAATAAGTTTGAATGAATCAGTAGAAGAGATTACCTCTTCCTCAGTGTGTTTTTCCTAAATCTATTCTTAGAGAACTAGAGTTAGTCTTTAAAGATGACCAGAACCTATAGAATGAAAATAGGGAAGTTGAGAAGGAAATATGTCATGGTATGACCAAGCTTTAAGGCTCAACATGAAGTGAAGAGGAGAGGGAGCAGGTCCCCTTTTATAATTGAGGTGTGGGGTACTTTTGAAAACTCCATAAATAATAATTTATAATAAAATCAAAACCTACCAAAAAACCTATAAATTTTCCAATTTCAAAGATTAGATGTTTTACGATTGAAATATCATTAACCAATAAATTTTGGACAAGTTATTTTGTCAATTAAAACCATATATTTTTAACTGACACATAGTTATTCTATTTTGTTTTTATAGTGGTAATAACATTCTAAATATTTAATGGTTATAAATATTTTATTAGATGGTTTTAATTGTTAATAAATGGATATTTTATTACATTTTTTATATTATAATTTTCACTTTTTAATTTTTAAATATTTTTATGATTTTTAAATAATTTAATAAAATTGAATATTTATAAAATAACAATAGTGTCATTTTTTACACTATTCATTTATTTGACATTAAAAAATTCATGCAAAAGATAAATTCAAAAAAATATTCAATACACTCCTAAAAAGACCTATAAAACTAGGCAATTAGAAGAAAACATTAATTAGTTCATATGATATTTCATTTAATATTTCCAATACCATTTATTTTATATTTCTATGAATAATATAATATCTATATCACTATTGTGTCATCATTAATGGTACTTATTAATCTCTAAAAATTATAAATAAATTTATATGATGTATGTAATATAGTTTTTGTTTCCAAAAATAATATATTTTTGATATTATCTCATAGTTATACATATACTACAACTAATATACTTATATAAAATGAGATTGTGACATTTTGTCACATTCATTATAGTTTTTATTACATTCATGTCATATTCAAATGTAAGTGTCCAAAAAGTTATTTCATATAGAAAAATATATGATAAGGGTCAAATTTTATCGTCCAATTGGATTTTTACAAGTGTTATGGTTTTTTGGTAATATTATTTTTACCTTTAATTACCTGATTTATCTTTAACCATGGTAATAAATATAGTTTCCAAAGTTACTATTCATAATGCCAAAAAATAAAAGTATCTTATTAACATATTTTAGACATACTGCATCTAAATATAGAGTACATTGTGAAAAATTGTAACACCCCGAGCTTCCACGATACGCTTCTCATTCAATAATGCAATAGCTTGCATTGTACGCAACTTCGAGTTCTAAAACACCGCGACTAATCAAAGTTGCTGTTATGAATAGTAATAACCACTTTTTAAAATTATAGAAATTTTATATTTCAAAATGGACTTCATTTTTGTATTCGTAATATCGAAATTATCCTAAGTTGAATTTTTTATAACTTTATGAGAACTTCCAATTTTTTTATGAATAGTGAAAAATACTTAAAACAACATTTTTAACCAAAATAATTTATAGTGATAAATTATACTATTGAGTTGTTTTAAAGAATAATTAGAATATATTTTTACCATTTTATCCAATGGTGGTCATTATAATTAATTTAACATTGAAATTGGACATAAACAATTGCCAATCTTTTGATATAAATTGTTTCTTAGAAACACGCCATTTTTTGTAACAGCGGGAATTAATTATAAAATTAATTAATGCAACTTATATGTTTGGAATTTTGTAAAATAGACATAATTTTTGAATTCGGAATATCAATTATAGATTAGGGTGAAATTTTGGCTTTGTTCTGAAAAACTTCAATTTTTGATGAATAGTGAAACCACTAATTGGTAGTTAAATAACTGATTTTTCGTTTAAATGAAATATTACCACTTCTGTGATTTGATTTTCAAAAATCCGACATACATGGTTGTCATTAAGAAGTAAAATGTGGTTCAATGAGATTAAAATTAATTTTTGGTGAATAGTAACTTTTACGTTCTTAATCGCGATTAGAGGTAATTAGTGTAGTTTAAGGTAAAAATAATGTTTTAATAATATGAGATGAGTTTGACACTTGTCCTAATCCTATTGGATGAGTCATGGCCGACCAAGACAACCCATGGGTCAACTTGGGGTCCCCATGGAGCCACTTTATTTGGAAAATGACATTAATATATATTTATTTAATGTTAAAATTAAATTGACACAAACATGAGTTGTTTTACTAAAACAGTTTTTAAGTGGGGTTACACAAGTCCAAATTTTGACTATAAATATTCATTTGAAATATAAAAAGATTTCATACATCATAGTATTTTTTTATAATTTTTAGACATTAAATAAATTAAATTATTTATGACATCATTATGATGCAGCGATTACCTCATTATTTAACGATTTTAATAAAATGAAAAGATAATGTAATATCCAAGGCTTACACTTGTCCAAAGACTATTGGATGAGTAGATTTCGAACCCTTATAATATTATCCTAGAATTATATAAGTTTGGGGCCTCTAAAATCCGAAACTCATTTTATAATAAAGTGACTTTTCTTTACTTTCCAAGAGTGCCCCTCCTCTCCACTTATAAAAGGCCCCCACGTCTCCCAACTTATTCACACCTTCAAGCCATTTGGCTCGGCCAAACTCTGCAACAATACTCTCCCAAATTCCCCCTCGTACTCCTAGAAGCCTCACTTTGGGCAGAACTCTTCCCAAGGAAGCCTTTGGCTCAAATCAAAAAGAGTTACCCGATTTTGAGGTAATGTCTTCTCTAATGTTGTTTTGTTTTATTTTTCTTCTCCAACCCCCTAAACACTATTTATTCATTTCTTTTGTAAAAACAACAGTATCCTAAATATACTAGGATGTTGGTATAAGAAGGATTCGAGCTACATTTACACACACCTACATCTAATGGTTAAAGAACATACGGTTTCTGTGGATGGCGAATTTCTGCCTCACGAAACGATGATTGTTCAACACTCATATAACACCTTCAAAGGTGGCCATTAAGATGTCACCATATTTATATATGATATAAAATATGTTTATGTTTTACTTATGCTTCTGTTTTTCTCATTTATGGCATACTTTATGATTTCCATTATGGGTAAAATGCGATAATTTCATTTTAGGAAGTGCGGACTACCGCCCCCTCAAAGTGATTTGAATCGTTAATGCCATATGTGGTATGTATAAAGGATGGATTAAATGGTATTATACACTATATTATACTTTAATTATATTATAAGTTTATATCATTATGATTTCATTCCATTAAATATGACAGAGAAATGAAATTAGCATTCATCCGTACGTACGGCTTACCGTCTCCATGAACGGTGCATTTCATTTCGTACCTCTAAATGTTACGTGACATTATGATTGAATGTATATACTGTATATATATAATATATATGATATCTACATCATGAATATAGTTATGGATATAATGGATATTTCACCACATGAACAACTTGTAATTATAAGAAGTTTATTTTTGACTCAAGTACCAAAGATCGACAAAACGACCGCTATTAACTTAAATAATTAAATAATGTTCATAACATGGTAATAAGGGATATAAAAGGAATAATTAACATGAAAAAGGTTCTTAAGTAAATATAAATTAACTCTACTTTATTATTCAGGAGGTTAAACAACGGTCGAGTCAGGACAGGACGCAAGGTACGGGAGCTTCTTAACCCAATTTCTATTCTTTGGGTTAATCTCCTACTTTCAAATTATGTCATGATATTATTATGTCCTTTTTTTTATTTTTATGTTACTTATGTGTACCTATAGTGAATACACATAATAGATCTATTTTATTTTAAAAATGATCTTTTTAAGGACTTTGTCTCAATCTCCTTTCATTGAGGCATATTTGGTTTTATACACAAATTTCTTTTATTCGGTGTATAAACCCCTTTGACTTTTACGTATATTCAAAAGGAATATTTTTTATACGAAGCGTTTACTAAATGACAAAAGGGAATGTTTTTGTCGTACGTATGCGGCGACAATGACTTCTCCACCGCCGTGACCACTATTAGAGTTTCGGCTTCCTCTACAAGCCATCATTTTTTTAATGAAAAATAAATACAAAGTTTTAACTTTCTTTTATTTTGGAATTGAAAATGGTTTTGAAAGCATTTTTATTATATCAATGTGTTGTATTGATATCTTGTGATTGAAATGTGGAAATTTTATGTTTCCTTTATGCATGTTTTTATGGTTTATGATATGCTTAAACCTATTCATATGAGGAATGCATTGGACTTAATAAGTGACGGGTGGAGCCTGCTATAGCTCCTCGATGCATCGACAAGTCTCATGAGACAAACTAGTGTCTTGGCAAGAGGCCTTGACAAAATCTTATTTGTGGTCTTGGCACGAGGCCTTGACTACGTGGTTATGATATTCTGGCATTATGCATTCCATCATTATGAAAGTGGTTATTGATATTGCATGTGATTATTCAACCAGTAGAATATCCATGTGAAGAAGTAAATGGCATTATCTCATTTTACTTTTGCCATATTATGTTGAAGTTCAAGTTTAAAACGCTTTTGTTTTAGTTATACATTGCCTTAAATGTTAATGTTTATTTATGAAAGCTTCCGCTATATTGTTAACCTTACTGAGCATCTGAGCTCACCCCTTTCAATGTTTTAATATTTTTCCAGGATGTGAAGAAGTATTTGATGAATGACCTGCAGGGGTAGTCTGAAAGGGATATGATTGTGGACTATGAAGACCATGTTATTGTAGTTTGTTTACTTTTTGATGTAATGAAAGACTTATGAATATATCTAGTGTTTCCAAGGCTACTAAACTAATCGGTCTTTCGAGACTTGATCTTTTGTGATCATGCCAATGTTACGAAGTAATGCACCGACTCTGGGTAGCTGGGGTCGGGGCGTTACAGTTGGTATCAGAGGAAGTTTAGTACAAAACTTGGAAGCTAGATTTAGATAAACTTTGTTTAGAGCACGTAGACCTAAGATGAACTTTTAGAATTAGTATAGAAGAACTAACTAGAATTTTGGTATTGTTGAGATTTTGTGAGTTCTCCGAGCAATACATCCCTGTCTGGATACGAGCAGGTAGAGGCGGCTCTGGCACAGATGTACCTTGGGGTAAAACCCGAAAACACCGCTTTGAGCTAGACTCGAACGGGAACTGGTGCACGACAACAGGCCTTGCTTCACTCTTGGTTACGACACTCCCGGGGGATATGCTTCGGATAATTCACATTTTCTTTACAAACCACTATGAAGGGTTATGAGTATATACTTCCTCAAAGGAAACATTTCTTTTTATGATTATGGATTATATCCATAAATAGTTCAATTTATGTAAAGTATTTTACAAATATGGAATTATGTATTTTATTTCATAAACTAATCTAGTTTATGAAATTGTTTAGAAATGGCGCCTAGTGGAAGAAATGGAAACCGTATCAATGCACGCACTCCATGTAGGGATTTCCCTCCTACTCAAGATAATTATAGTGGGGCTGGTGATTCAACTAGTGCCGATCAGCTAATCCCCATACTGGGACAACTTACTCAGGTTATGAATAATAAACTTACTCGTATGGAGCACACTGATCCACAACGTGGAGGATCAATGCTAGACCGTTTCATGAGGCAACAACCGCCAACCTTCAATGGGGGTACAAATCCATTAGTAGCTGAGCAATGGATAAACTCCTTAGAGAAAATATTCCATGCCATGGGGAGTAGCGAAAGGGAGAAGGTTGTCCTGGCAGTTTACTGCCTCACTGGAGATGCCGATCAGTGGTGGTCGCTGATTCAAAACACAAAGGAAGATGATGACGTATCGAATATGGAATTGAGGGAGTTCAAAGATCTGTTTTTAGAAAAATACGTTCCTCACGACCATCGAGCAGATATGGAAAGGCAATTTCTGAGCTTGAGGCAGAAGGAGGATGAGAATGTCGCAAAGTATGATGCTAACTTTACAAGGTTAGCGAGGCATGCTGCCGATTATATACGTAACCCAAGGAGTAAGATTGATTGTTTCATTGATGGGTTAAAACCATTTCTCCGTCGAGCATTAGTATCACAATCCTTCTCATCATACGAAGATATTGTCTCGTGTGCTATCAAGACAGAAAAGGAATTCTCTAAGTCTTATGACAACAAAGTAAAGCAAGAGAAGAAGAGAACGGTGGAACAAGACACAGATAAAGGGAAAAAGGGAAAGAAGGATTTTCCATTATGTGATAATTGTGGGAAGAATCACCCTGGTACTCGCCTAAAAGGAATGGGAGTTTGTTATAAATGTGGAGAAAAGGGCCCCCAGGCTCGTGATTGTAAGGGAAAGAAAGAGGCTGTCAAAGTTGAATGCTACAATTGTAGAGAAATGGTTCATTATGCAAATGAATGTCCTAAGTGTCAAGGAAACTTACCTCAGAAAAGGCCAAGGGATCAAGGCCAATCTTATGCTGTGACTACAGTTGAAGCGGAATAATTAATGTATTGGTGATTTTGGACTCAAGAATTATATTCTGGTTATAAGAATAATGTGTTATATATATATGGATTGTACTGCAGTACTTTTTGATTTCAGTAAGGTTTTAATATGATTAAGGTAATCATATTTTTAGTATGTGACAATAAGAGAAACTTTTCTCTGTTTGGGGAATCTGATGTTACAATTGATTTTGGAATTAAGAGACCTTTTATAGAAAGTCTGGACAGAGGTATTTTGGATAACTATAAAGGTTGGAGTGGATTAAGTTGATCTTTGGATAGTATTGTTTAAGGTTAAAGCATTTCTGAAGATTATTTTTGGAATATTATGATATTATAGTTTTAGGAAAAGGACAACCTGCAGGGTGGGGCATAACTCATCACGTCGGACAAAGCTGCAGGAATCGAACCCACAATCATAGTGCGACAGGCCCTTATTTCCTACCACTAGCCTACAAGATGTCCCTGGTTATTACAAAATAATTTTACTAATCTAAATGGTATGTGTTAATATTTGGAACCTTATACAATTAGGATAAGTATAATATTTTTGAGTTCTATTATCTTTTTGAGTGAAAGATGAGTTGAAGGTTAAAACTCTAATTGTCAAGCATAAATATATATATACCTATCTCTTATTCAAAGAATAAATTAATTCTTAAACTTTAGTAAAGGGATATTAAAACAAAAAAAATGTGTTATCCTAATACCTTATGTCTTGTTGAACTGATGATATTTTAAATCAACATAGATTGAAGGCTTTGAGGCCCTCAATTTGACAGTTGATTGTGATTGATGACCTCAATCACTCCCTACAAATATTTACATTTTCCCTCCAATTATATGTCTCTAATTGCCACCAATGTTCTCCTAATCGAGATCATAATTGGGTGGTGACTTTTTCATTTCCCTTTCCCTCTTATTAAGGCTAAATTTTATTAATCTTATTTCCGATGTGGGTTTTTCTCAAAGGTATTTTCTCTTTTCAACCTTTTACTTTCAAAGAAAAATTTCAAATTGCGAGGACTCAATTTATTGAAGGAGGGGAGAATGTAATACCCCGAGCTTCCACGATACGCTTCTCATTCAATAATGCAATATCTTGCATTGTACGCAACTTCGAGTTCTAAAACACCGTGACTAATCAAAGTAGCCGTTATGAATAGTAATAACCACTTTTTAAAATTAGAGAAATTTTATATTCCAAAATGGACTTCATTTTTGTATTCGTAATATCGAAATTATCCTAAGTTGAATTTTTTGTAAATTTCTGAGAACTTCCAATTTTTTTATGAATAGTGAAAAATACTTAAAACAACTTTTTTAATCAAAATAATTTATAGTGATAAATTATACTATTGAGTTGTTTTAATGTATAATTAGAATATATTTTTACCATTTTATCCAATGGTGGTCATTAGAATTAATTTAACATTGAAATTGGACATAAACAATTGCCAATCTTTTGATATAAATTGTTTCTTAGAAACACACCATTTTTTGTAACAGTGGTAATTAATTATAAAATTAATTAATGAAACTTATATGTTTGGAATTTTTTAAAATAGACATCATTTTTGAATTGGGAATATCAATTATAGCTTAGGGTGAAATTTTGGCTTTGTTCTGAAAAACTTCAATTTTTGATGAATAGTGAAACCACTAAGTGGTAGTTAAATAACTTATTTTTCGTTTAAATGAAATATTACCACTTCTGTGATTTGATTTTCAAAAATCCGACATACATGGTTGTCATTAAGAAGTAAAATGTGGTTCAATGAGATTAAAATAAATTTTTTGTGAATAGTAACTTTTAAGTTCTTAATCGCGATTAGAGGTAATTAGTGTAGTTTAAGGTAAAAATAATGTTTTAATAATATGAGATGAGCTTTACACTTGTCCAACTCCTATTGGATGAGTCATAGCCGACCAAGACAACCCATGGGTCAACTTGGGGACCCCATGGATCCACTTTAGTTGGAAAATGACATTAATATATATTTATTTAATGTTAAAATTAAATTGACACAAACATGAGTTGTTTTACTAAAACAGTTTTTAAATGGGGTTACACAAGTCCAAATTTTGACTATAAATATTCATTAGAAATATAAAAAGATTTACTACATGATAGTATTTTTTTATTATTTTTAGACATTAAATAAATTAAATTATTTATGACATCATTATGATGCAGCGATGACCTCATTATTTAACGATTTTAATAAAATGAAAAGATAATGTAATATCCAAGGCTTAAACTTGTCCAAAGACTATTGGATGAGTATATTTAGAACCCTTATCATCCTATCCTCGAATTATATAAGTGTGGGACCTCTAAAATCCGAAACTCATTTTATAATAAAGTGACTTTTCTTTACTTTCCAAGAGTGCCCCTCCTCTCCACTTATAAAAGGCCCCCACCTCTCCCACCTTATTCACACCTTCAAGCCATTTGGCTCGGCCAAACTCCGCCCAAATACTCTCCCAAATTCCCCCTCTTACTCCTAGAAGCCTCAATTTGGTCAGAAATCTTCCCAAGGAAGCCTTTGGCTCAAATCAAAAAGAGTTACCCGATTTTGAGGTAATGTCTTCTCTAATGTTGTTTTGTTTTATTTTTCTTCTCCAACCCCCTAAACTCTTTTTGTTAATTTCTTTTGTAACAACACCAGTATCCTCAATATACTAGGATGTTGTTATAAGAAGGATTCAAGCTACACTTACACACACCTACATCTAATGGTTAAAGAACATACGGTTTCTGTGGATGGCGAATTTCTGCCTCACGAAACGATGATTGTTAAACACTCATATAACACCTTCAAAGGTGGACATTAAGATGTCACCATATTTATATATGATATAAAATATGTTTATGTATTACTTATGCTTATGTATTTCTCATTTATGGCATACTTTATGATTTACATTATGGGTAAAATGCGATAATTTCATTTTAGGAAGTGCGGACTACCGCCCCCTCAAAGTGATTTGAATCGTTAATGCCATATGTGGGATCTATAAAGGATGGATTAAATGGTATTATACACTATATTATACTGTAATTATATTATAAGTTTATATCATTATGATTTCATTCCATTAAATACAAAATAGAAATGAAAGTAGCGTTCATGCGTACGTACAGCTTACCGTCTCCATGAACGGTGCATTTCATTTCTTACCTCTAAATGTTATGTGAAATTATGAATGAATGTATATACTGTATATATATGATATATATGATATCTATATCATGAATATAATTCTGGATATGATGGATATTTCACCACATGAACAACTTGTAATTATAAAATGATTATTTTTGACTCAAGTACCAAAGATCGACAAAACGACCGTTATTAACTTAAATAATTAAATAATGTTCATAACATGTTAATAAGGGATATAAAAGGAATAATGAACATGAAAAAGGTTCTTAAGTAAATATAAATTAACTCTAGTTTATTATTCAGGAGGTTAAAGAACGGTCGAGTCAGGACAGGACGCAAGGTAAGGGAACTTCTTAACCCAATTTCTATTCTTTGGGTTAATCTCCTACTTTCAAATTATGTCATGATATTATTATGTCCTTTTTTTATATTTACGTTATTTATGTGTACCTATAGTGAATACACATAATAGATCTATTTTATTTTAAAAATGATCTTTTTAAGGACTTCGTCTCAATCTCTTTTCATTGAGGCATATTTGGTTTTATACACAAATTTCTTTTATTCGGTGTACAAACCCCTTTGACTTTTACGTATATTCAAAAGGAATCTTTTTTATACGAAGCGTTTACTAAACGAAAAAAGGGAATGTTTTTGTCGTACGTATGCGGTGACAACGACTTCTCCACTGCCGTGACCACTATTTGAGTTTCGGCTTCCTCTACAAGCCATCATTTTTTTAATGAAAAATAAATACAAAGTTTTAACTTTCTTTTATTTTGGAATTGAAAATGGTTTTGAAAGCATTTTTATTATATCAATGCGTTGTATTGATATCTTGTGATTGAAATGTGGAAATTTTATGTTTCCTTTATGCATGTTTTTATGGTTTATGATATGCTTAAACCTATTCATATGAGGAATGAATTGGACTTAATAAGTGACGGGTGGAGCCCGCTATAGCTCCTCGATGCATCGACAGGACTCATGAGACAAACTAGTGTCTTGGCACGAGGCCTTGACAAAATCTTATTTGTGGTCTTGGCACGATGCCTTGACTACGTGGTTATGATAGTCTGGCATTATGCATTCCATCATTATGAAAGTGGTTATTGATATTGCATGTGATTATTCGACCAATAGAATATCCATGTGAAGAAGTAAATGGCATTATCTCATTTTACTTTTGCCATATTATGTTGAAGTTCAAGTTTAAAAGGCTTTTGTTTTAGTTATACATTGCCTTAAATGTTAATGTTTATTTATGAAAGCTTCCGCTATATTGTTAACCTTACTGAGCATCTAAGCTCACCCCTTTCAATGTTTTAATATTTTTCCAGGATGTGAAGAAGTATTTTATGAATGACCTACAGGGGTAGTCAGAAAGGGATATGATTGTGGACTATGAAGACCATGTTATGGTAGTTTGTTTACTTTTTGATGTAATGAAAGACTTATGAATGTATCTAGTGTTTCCAAGGCTACTAAACTAATCGGTCTTTCGAGACTTGATCTTTTGTGATCATGCCAATGTTACGAAGTAATGCACCGACTCTGGTTAGATGGGGTAGGGGCGTTACAAAAATTCCAAGCATAGAAGTTGTAGTAATTAATTTTAAATCATTTTTATTGTCGGAATGAGAGAACAAGTTTTTTAAAAGTTAATAAATTTCAAAATATTGAATGGTTTTTACATATATGATCATTGTAAACATAATGATAATGACATAAATTATATTTAATAATAAAAATATATTATATTTATACTTAAAAACCTTAAATATTATAATTTAACCATATAAATTACCTCAATGAAAAACGTTTTATACACTTAAAATTTAGTGATTTTTTTACTATTCATCAAAACATGAATCATATCTAAAAATATCATAAATTCAACTAAAGTAAATTTTTATGTCCTAATTTAAAATAACATGTTTATTTTTTCATATAAAATTTTTTAATGTGTCAAAATCTTATTTTAAAAGGGGCTAGTGAATCAATGGCGTAGGATTACCCATTTTTGTAAAAAATAAGTATGTTTTTTTACAACAAATAGGGTTTATTCACAGCATATGATAAAAATATCAATTGGATAAATAAAAAATATTTTATTAATAGTATAAAATATATATATCTCATTAATTTCATTACTAATTAAAATTCACTCAAATAAACTAATATCTAATTTATAATTTTCACAAGTAATTGATTGCCAAAAAATTAACAATGCATTTTCATAAGGTAGTTATAATAATTCCTGATAACCTAAGAGCTTTTCTATAATGGTTTTTTTAATATAATGGCATCTTGGGGTTCATTTAAACTCATGATTTCATTCAATTCAAGATACATGAAGAATAAAAATTATTTAAAGTATATTTTTCATAAAATCATCTGGATGTTACATTCTACCCCCTTAAAATGAATTTCGCACTCAAAATTCTTCACATGGAAATAAACAGATGAGGATACCTCTCCTTCATCACATACACAATTTCTCATGTATCTTATTCAAATTTTTGGTTCCTCCATAAAACATTAACAATGACGGTAGTCCTGTTTTGATGAACCTTTTTTGCTATGATCTAGAATATCTATTGGTTGTTCTTAATAAGAAATATCTTGCTCCAGTGGTATGACTTCTGTTCATAGTACATGTGAAGGATTGGGTGTGTACTTTCTTAGGAAAGATATATGGAACACATTATTATCTTGAGAGAGAATTAGTGGAATCACGAATCTGTAAGCTACCTTCCCTACATGATCCAAAATTTCAAAAGGACCGATATACCTAGGGCATAGGTTGCCCTTATTTCCAAATCTCATTATAGTATTCTAGGGTGATATTTGTAGAAACACCTTATCATCCACTTCAAACTATAGATATTTTTTTTGGTTTTCAGCATGATTTTTTAAATCTGAGTTACTCTTATTTTTTGTTGAATAGATATGACCATTTTGGCCATTTCATCAACAAGATCAGGTCCTAATAGTTTTATTTCCCCAACTTCATCCCAAAATGTTGGATTTATACACTTCTTTTCATAGAGGTCTTCATATAGATCTTTCCAAATACTATAGATAAAGCTATTATTGAATGAAAATTCCACCAATGGTAGGTTTGGATCCCAACCACCTTTAAAATCCATAGAGCCAGCTCTCAACATATCATCCAGAGTTTCAATTGTCCACTCAGACTGACTGTCAATCTGATGATGATATTCCATGCTAAAACATAACTCTGTATCCTGATCCAATTAAATACTTCTCTAAAACATCGAGGAAAACACTTGATCCTGATCAGATATAATGGAAATTGGTACTATATGCAATCGTACCACTTCTGTTACATATATCAAGGAATGTTGATCAAGATAGAAATCATCTCTAATAAAAATTAAATGTTCTAACATCATATGGAAATCAAATATAACCTAGATATCATTATTTCAGTTGGATGCTTTGGGAATTCATATGACAATGTCGATATGGATTTTATCCCATTTCTATTATTTTATGGTTAATGGTTGTAACATCCCCTTAGATGTCTATCTCTTAGCCTTAACATGCTAAAAAAGAATGCATTGAGAGACATATACAGTGACATCTATTTTCATTTCATCTCACTTGAAGTACTATTTAAAATCCATATACATATTGCTTTATCCAGAATTAATAGAGAATGATGAACTGTGAGACTCATCCAGTTGCTCCTTATTTAATTCTGTTATGGGAGGCATACAAACCTGGTTCATGAACCCTATAATTTTATCACAATAAAAGATGAATTTGGGATCATTTCTCACCTTCTTTAGTAACTCTACACCATCCTTTTGATCCTACTTATTCTTCACTTGTATAGATGGTTTAACCTTTATTTGAAAAATATAAAAATTTACCCCTTCCATTAAAACATCCCGATAAAACCTTTGAAAATCCATAAATATTGGATCTTTAGTGATCCTTTTCATCGATATTCAAGCATGGCCTTTTCGACTAAAAGAATCTCCCACCTTTTTCACCTTCCCATGGTGGTAATATATTGGGTAGTCGTGATCTTTAATCAACTTCAACCATCTTCCTTAGTGAATATTCAACTCCTTTGGAGTGAAAATATAATGTAAACATTTATGATCAATATAAACATCCAAACTTTCACTATAACGATAATGCCTCTATATCTTTAATGAAAATATTACTATAGAAAACTCCAAATCAGGGGTTGGGTAATTTTGATAATGAATTTTCGACTTCTTTGAGGCATAATCTATCACCATATCATTATTCATGAGAACAAATCCTATCCCCTTATTGTATGAATCACTATAGATCACAAAACATTCTCCACTACAAGGTGGTGTGAGAACAGGTGCACTGACTATCATTCTTTTTAGATATTTGAAATTCACTTCACATTCCACCGTCCAAACAAAGACAACTCCTTTCCGAGTCAAATCGGTTAGTGGATTAGATAACTGTGAAAGATCATTCAAAAACATCAATAATATAAATCAAAAATAAGAAAACTTCATTTCTCAGTTACCATTGTTCCTCTCAACTATCTTTCAATAACATCTATTTTTGCTGGATCCACAGATATCCCCTCTCATGAGATTATGTGACCCAAAATGAAACTTTCAGAAGGAAAAATTCACACATAGTAAATTTTGAATAAAATTTAACCTTTATGATGGTCATGAGTACAATTCTCAAGTTATCATCATCTTATTCCATCTTCTTTGAATAGAAAACAATATCATCTGTAAAGACAACCAAAAACTGATCAATATAAAGACTCTATTCATTGGATCCATATAGACAGTAGGGACATTAGTAAGACCCAAAGGCCTATATTATAAGTCTCCAAACCTTGTACAAAATTTCATCTTTGTTATATCCTCATTTTTTACCCTTAATTTATGATATCCTGAATGAAGATCAATCTTGGAAAGGTATTGAGCTCCAAGTAGTTAGACAAATAGGTCATCAATGTGAGTAATATGATATTTGTTATTGATAGTGATCCTGTTAAGTTATCGTTAGTCAATGTAGAGTCCCATTGACCTATCTTTATTTTAAAAAAAATAGAACAGGTGATCCCCAATGTGACACACTAGAAAATATGAAAGATTTAACAAGAATCACTTGGATTTTACTCTTTAATTCTTGTAACTAAATTGCATCCATTATGTAAGGTGTCTTTAAAATATGGAAAACACCCGTTACGAGTTCTATTGAAAACAAAACATCACGATTTGGTTAAAGACCTATCAATTCCTCTTTAACGACATCATGAAACTCTCAAAAAAAGGGTGTATTCGTTATCGTGAGTTTCTCCCTAACCATGTGATAAAAATAAGTATAATATATTAGAATCAAGACACATAATACGGATGAAATTTCTATTGAAAGGTTATATTCATCCTTGAATTTATATATGATCATAGATTGATTTGGAATATTAAATGTGACTTCCCTTCCATGGAAATTGATATGATTACCATATATATAAAGCCAATACTTTTCAAGAATCGCATCAATTTCCACTCTAGGAAGGATCACAAGATTTTCAGGGAGCACTTTCCAACAAACATCAACTGAAGAAGAATTATAAACATTTTATGTGACCATTGGTCCACTAGGGGTGGTCACAAACAACTTAACATCCAATTTTTGAGGTAAAACGTTGATACCCTTATAAAATTATTCAGAAATAAAAGTGTGGGAGGATCCACACTCCAATAAAACATTTTATTCATTCAAGAAGATGGTATGTGTACCTTCCATCACTTCATTATCATACTCAGTTTCACCGATAGTGATTGCATGTGTATTTCATTTTCCTTTGGAGTTATAAGCTTGTTAACATAGATCCCCATCAATAACCCTTGGATTTGGGCATTTATTTGAATAATTCCGCATTTCCTTGCACATGTAACATTGAGGTGTTGGAGGTGCATTCTATGCGACCTTTTAATTTCTCACATCATTACACATAATTTTCCCATCAAATAGTAATTCAATTACCCAATGACCTTATTTTCTACAGATAAAAAATTTAATAATCCCTTTAAGAAAATTCACTCCATGTTTATTTCTATACTTTAAGCATAAGGGAAAACTCATCTTCTTTTCACTGTGGTATTTACATTATCATTTGAATTCCATTTTTCTCTACTTATAAAACCTATATGACTTATGGGTTACTAAAATATTCATTTCCACCATAAGAGCACCTAAAAAATGTTTCTCTAATCTATTAAAGTCCCTTATGGAAAATTCTCTTCGAAGACTTGGTTTTATTCCACTAAAGAAATGATCAATTTTACTCTAAGGTTGGATAATAATAAAAGAAGCATAATTTGAAATTCTTGTAAAATTTGATTTATAGGTAACAATGGATTCATCATCCTTTTCCATATGTTCAATAGAATCTTTCCCCATATTTTTTTGAAGAATACGACAAATATACTTGTTGAAAAATATGTTATTTAACTCATATCATTCCTTGGACACAATTTCCTCACATTCTCTCATATTCTTGAAAAGCTTCAACCATTAATTGGCATCACCATCCAAATGATAGACTACTAAGATGATTTTATCATGTTCAGTACAATGTAGAACTAAAAAATATCTTTTTAGTGTTACTGATCCATTGTTCATCCACTAATGGATCAGAAGAACCACAAATTTAAGGTGGAATCCAACTCATTAAGGATTCAATATAAGGTTTCTACCCCATTTTCTCATTTGGAAGACATGCATGATTCATATATATAGAAAGTTGTGTGAGAATGGATATAAGATTTTTCATTCCATCTTCTATAACATTTGATTATTAATGGGAAAATCATTGCATTTCAGGTCGTATTCAACATTAACATGGTTCCTTCAGGTTCCATCCATAGACTAAAACCAAGAATTATAGTGTGAGAAAAACTAATCATAAGGGGAAAACTTAATTCAGAAATATAATTCCAATTTAGGGCACTTTAGGTTTTATCCTTGGTTATCCATTAACATAACTAAACACAAGGATTGAATTGTAACTATACATAGACAAATCCTTATCATTTTTACTAAGGTTTTCTCATCTTAGATTCAAAAGGATGACTATACCTTTTCTCTGATACCAAC
Organism: Viscum album; assembly: GCA_963277665.1. Lineage (NCBI taxonomy): Eukaryota > Viridiplantae > Streptophyta > Magnoliopsida > Santalales > Viscaceae > Viscum > Viscum album. The sequence continues at coordinate 429,140,098 of OY728123.1, read as the reverse complement.
TATATAGGCCCATAAATTACGTATATATATTAATTATACATTTAAGAATATATATGACACAACCTAACAAAACCCATTCCAGTAAAATATTGGTATAGTGTCTCTATAATCTTTGAAACATAAACATCTGGTTCATAAAATATCCACATTTTCTCCTGCTTATTTTTCATAACAAGTCTCATTTTAAAATATCTTACTTAGACACCTTATTCATGAATGGGGTAAAAGTAACATATGAAATGTTGAGATAAAATTATCATTATGGGTAAACAATGTATGTATCAATCGTATCATAATCAAAAGAACATAACATTTGAGAATATTATCCTGTGTATAAAAGACCATAATATCATGTCCTGAGATAAAACATTAAAGTGAAATTCAATCCCAATAGTCATAACATAAGGCATGACATTTTGTGTCATACTCACATAAGCATTTAAAATCATTTCATATTAGTCAAGGCTCATTAATGAGACCATCATAGTGGAAAAAGTCAATTACTTTACCGAGTTCACTCCACATTATAGCGCTGTATTACTGAACTTGATTTACATTTCATTCTAGTCAAATCTATCATGAGATATAAATCTTTACCCAATGAATTAGAGGTAGATATATTTCCCATGCATCTTATAATGAAATAATTTGTACATGTTCCAAAAAAACATATATCATTCATCATATAATTAACCATTAAATAAAATGTGTTTCTTAAGCATCATTCCATTAAAATCTACATAAAATAAATGGTATTCATAAAAATAATTCTTTCTTAGACATAATAAAATAAATGTAATTGTAGTAACAGACACATAAACTTATGTCATCTTAGGAGGAAAATAATTCATATAAAACACTTGAACTTAATTCCTGAGGAAATTATTGATTCTTTTTTAAAAAATATTTTCTTTTCTAAAAATATAACACAATTTTAAAATAAAATAATTTATTTAAAAATAATCATCAAATAATGTAGTGTAACCTTTATATAAATTAGTTTTCCTTAAACTATAAATATCAATTCATACTGTGTACGATAAAAAACATACTCCTCATACTTTTTCTGGAAAGTCAAAAAATACCTCGTACCAAAAATGACAAAAGATTCCATTCATACCATTTAGTAAATATTTAGTAATTTGTAAAATTGGAATTAATATATTATATAAGGATATAAAAAATATTTTTAAATACATATTTATGAAACATGGACATGGATGATAAATATACCGTATTAAATACTTAAGAATAAATATTCTCAGATAAAAAAATAATTACAATGTTATCAATTAACTTAGGTTCAATATAATTTTTATATAATAGAACCTTCTATATTATGATTTAAATAATTTTATTGGCTTAATATATAATCATAATATTTTTTATGATATCATATATGATTATATTATAATCTTTTTTTAGTAACATTTCATTGTCTCTTTTTATTCGTATATTGATTGTTTTATGTTCTTATGAAGGATTTCTCGGATAAATTCATGTTCCACTTCTTCAGTTATAGTTAAATGATGGAATCCTATCATAGGTTGTGGAAAAACAATTATTTCTTAAGTTAAAATGTAGTTAAGTGGTTGACCTAGGATATCCCCTAAAGAGGAGTGCACACAAAACGAGTTGTTACTTTAAAACGAGGGTAAACAATGTTTTGTTTTTGAAATGAAATTTGAAAATAAAGTGATTGAAAAACAATGATATCTAAAAGTTTTATTAGGTCGGGTTTGGTTTCCTAATTTTAATTCTATCCTTGTTCAATTTAATTAAAACCTCTTCTTCTTTGTTGATTAATGTATGTTTCCACAATCGTTTCCTCTCACTTCCTCGGTGAAATTATTATTGTGAGAGAAAACCTTACCAAGATCTTGGTTTGGTCAACTATCCATCCATGTGTAAAATAGTTGTATTGAATATCCTTAATTGAAATGGGCAATACACGAATGGGTTTTTTTATCCCAAACAAACAAGAACATTCACTACACCTTTTACACGTACTGACGATCGTCGAGTACTTCACCACTAATTCCTCGTTTATTCCATCGTATATAAACCAGAAATTAGTGGAGGGAGATATTTATTATTTTACCAAGGAAAAAATAAATAACGGAATTAATATTAAAGAATGATCTAACTTGATAATAAAATCCTCTAATAGAAATTGAAAACAACTTTGAAGAAGAAAGAAATTTATTCAATTGCGTCCAAGAACTCAAGCATTACAATGTAGGAAACCAACCCTTCCCCAATCACTCCAAATGTTTACCCCACCATGGTAAGGGTAATAATGATGAATGGGGAAGAAGAAGGCATTATAAAACTTTGAAAAAGAAAAGAAATAAAAAAAAATGAAGCCGAAAAGATCTTCTTCATTGTGTCCCGGAAGGAATGGGATGGAGAATGGATGCTTTGAGAGGGTGGATCTCTCCTCTTTTTATAGCTATAATTTGACCCCCGGATGTTGACGCATTGTATCCCAATTAAATGACATCTTCATGCGTTTAGCCCTTCTTATATTCTGTTCATAATTCCCTTGGTCGTGTCCCCTCATAATATCAGCGTATTTGGACATGTATTTCGAGAGTTATGGCCATTTTACTATGAGCATTTATTCTATCCAGTCAGACTCTCCAAAACGAAATCCTCCGGATTAGGGTGATTTAATAACCCCATAAACGGCCAATTCACTCGGTGCTACCTTTATAAAAGATTCTATATAACCCTTTCGCATCCACCCAACGAATTTCACAACGTTTGGGCCCACCATGTATGAGTTATGGATCCCACACCAAAACTAGGCAGAACTGCAAACAGTTTTCTTTCTCCCAGTTGTGAACTTCTTTTGAGCTTCCATATGGCTACTTCAACTGTTAGTCCAAAAATAGCAAATGAAGCCCTGGATGTTTAAAATCTGGAAAAGAAAGAATTTTGAAATTTGGATACGTGTAGATAATGTTATGGCCAAACTACAGAAATAATTTAAAACTGTTAAAAATCCAAAATGGCCAATTTTTACTATTCAGCTCAAAATAACACCATTATCATAAAAATAGAACAATTAATCTTAGAGGAACACTTTTGGTGGTTTAAAACAATGATATTCAATATAAATTAATTGAACATATTTTCTCTATCAATTCCCCCACACATAGCACTTGGACTCATGGACAAGTAAAAATCAAATCAAATCAAATCCAAAACACATATCAATGTGATCAATCAAATCAATTCCAAAAAACAAAAAGATATCATGCCTCATCAAAAAAAATTATTTCAAGTTCTCCATTTAAGATTTTAATATATTTCCACTTCATTTCTTATCCCATGCACTCAAAACACCTACCTCACATGAATTTTCTCTCATCTCACAAATGTAGATGCTGAACAAGGATTTTGTCATCCAAACTCACACAAGAGTCACCATAGGCTTGATAAATTCCTACTTCACCACCCGATGTGAGTCAAGGACATGTGTTTCTCATGAGGACTTTTCAAGGTTGTTTTTTGGCTTCCGGTTGGTTGGATTTATATGTTAAATGTTCTAAGGCCGAAAAAGGAAGGCTCGGCTCTTTTTGAAGCAATATTCCAAGATTCTAATTTTTACTCAAGTATGGTCTCCTTCACTTCCCCTTTGTATAAAATAGGCACCATCAACATTAAATCAGATCAGCAGCAAAAAATTCAATCCTTTCAAAGATGATTTTTCTTGAAAGCTCTAGATAGGCACATCTTTCTTTTTCTACATTGGAAGCTCCAGAAAGGCACAACTTCTCTTGTCATAAAAGCTCCAGAAAAGGCACAGCCTTCAACAGAATAATTTTTCAGCATCACACACATCTCTTCCATAATTTATTTTCCACCCAAAGTATAACCAAATGAGGTAGTACACCACAAGACATCTTCCCCCACACTTAAGTTCAACTAGATCATGCGATTTCACTTCAAGAGTAGGTAGGATAGGGAAAATTGGCTTGTAATGTGGCTAACCTTCCAGGAAATACATGGCTACTAGGGGCTATAATGAAGGATAAATGTAAAGGTGGGCCATATAGGATTATTTTGAAAAGGGGGCTTCAAACCAAATAAATGCCTCAATCATTTGAAACAGACGTACCCCAAACCCTCAAGCTTCGAATGGAATAAATAAAATTCTGGTTAAAGCAAGCATGGTATGGTTCTTTCAAGAAATGAGGTGAATGAAAAGAATATGAAAAAAATGGTTCAGAAGCCTCACATGAATGTGATTTCATAGATATAGACAGTGAAATATGACATGGGTTTCAAAAATCACTGTACTTTCCATGAAATTCTAAAAGATTTGAACGTGAATTGAAGTCATTTCAGTATTCATTTAAGCTCGTTTTCATGAAATAGATTGGTTCACTCATTGAAATGGGTTTCAAAAATGGTATTGATAATAATTTCAGCTCAAAAGTTTCAGAAACACATCAAAAATTGAAAAATAAACACACACAAATTTGAAAACACATAATTTTTATTTTTGTGAAAACAATCATCAAATGATAATAATATACCATATAGGTTCCCTCCCCCACACTTAAGTGATGCAGTGTCCTCAATGCATTCAAGTTGATTTAACATCTAAGACAATTTTAAAATGAATCACAACATCACGAAAGTGTGAAGGAGAGGTACAACCTGATTTATTCGAAGTTCAACATTGAGTTAACCTCCTAAGTATTGCACACTAAAAACCTACAAATAAAAGAACAAAAGTAAACATAAGATATTTATTAAAAGAAATGAAAATATAAATAGGATTATAATATAAGGATAAAACTTGGTTTAATCCCCCAAGTGGGCCCTGGGTTTTGACTGCCTCCAGAGGGGAAGTTCTAATCAGTTATCCCCAATCTGATGATGGGTGATGTTTCTTGCTCATGAACCAACAAAAACTTTTCTTTCCAGAATGAACTTCTTCCTTTTTCTTTAGGACTCTATTGATAAAATTCACCAAGTCCACCCTCATTGTGATGAGATAAAACATGCATGGTGGGGTTTGGACAATGAATGAGTCCTCCACTTTCTTGGGGTCCGCATGAACAACATCTTATTTATTTTCCAGTGGTCGCTGAAGGTATGAAACATCTGTGAAAAAATCAAAGGCAATGTCAGAGTTGAATTCTATTTGAAAAAAATTAAAGCATGAAGAATCAATATCAAATTCATCCCATTCAATGTAAGTATCTTGTGTCCCATTTTCCTCCAGAAAATCCACTTTGATCTTCTCTTGTACTACCTCCATTAAATGTTCAATAAGTTTGGGGAGCTCTAGATGTTCCACCATGGTTGAATATCCTTTTTCATCTTCTTCCTCCAAAGAAATACATGTGTTGGATGAATATGAAAAATTAAATTAAGGGGAGGAAATACTCAATTTAGTTTCAAAAAAATTAAATTACAATGAGTTTATGAAAATATTAAATCCCTGAGTTTGTTCGGCTTCAATTGCTTCTTCAATGGGACGTGCTTCTTAGAGTTGAATTTCCCTAGATAGAGGTAGGCAGTCAGACACCTCTATCTTCTCTTCAAATTCAACTACTAAGTTGGTTTCTTCCTTCTATGTTGTTGAATAATATACATTATGAGGAATTGTTGGCTCAAGAAGTTCCTCACACTCATTCCAGAAGTTATCAAGATCTTTTTGATCTCCCATATGTATTTCATTTGCTAAATATTCTTCATCAATCTCCTCCAAAATTGATTGAGATGGGCTCAATGGATCTTATTTTAATTTTATGAAGGTATCCATGGGTTCTTCAACTTGAAGGATTTGTGGGGCTACTTCTCCCATCTATTTTTCTAGTTCTGGTTCTTGTTCGGGATCCATCTGTTGATCCCGGGATTCATGTACTAGTTCCTATATCCACTGTATTGAGGTCTCTAGGTTTTGAACTGTTTGACTAATTCTTTCAAATTGGTCTTCAATATCCTTGTTAACTTCTTCTTCTTGGTGTTTTAATTTGATCATTTTCTTGATAAAATTCTATAAAATAATCCTGATGTTCAATTACTTCTCTTTCTAAACCCTCCAATACTGGGTATTCAAGGTTCTCTTTATGGTTTTCAATGAGATTCTTGAATTCATCCTCTGTTACGATTTGGATTCGAGCTCCTTGAATTTTTTTATCAAAGAAAGAATATTTATACTCTATAGACCAAGGTGATTCAATAACTGTTTCCAGCACTTGTGGGTAATTGTTCCATGAATTAAAAAAAATATTTATTTCAAAACAACATGGTAAAATATTTTTTTTAACAAAAATTAAATTTGAAAAGGTGAAATATTTACAAATAAATTGTGGCACTACCTCCCTGGAAACGGTGCCAAGTTTGACGCACACCTGTCATAGGGTGTGGAAAAACAATTATTTCCTATGTTAAAATGTAGTTCAGTGGTTGACCTAGGATGTCTCCTTAAGTGGAGTGCACACAAAACAAGTTGTAACTTTAAAACAAGGGTAAAAAAATGTTTTGTTTTTGAAATGAAATTTGAAATTAAAATGATTGAAAAACTATGATATTTAAAATGGTGATTAGGTCGGGGTCGGTTTTCTAATTTTAATGATATCCTTGTTCAATTTAATTCAAACCTCTTCTTCTTTGTTGATTAAAGTGAGTTTCCACAATCATTTCCTCTCACTTCCTTGGTGAAATTATTATTGTGAGAGAAAACCTTACCAAGATCTTGGTTTGGTCAACTCTCCTTCCATGTGTAAAATAGTTGTTTTGAATATCCTTAATTGAAATGGTCAATACTCGATTGGGTTTTGTTTATCCCAGAAAATCAAGAACATTCACTACACCTTTTACACATACTGACGATCATCGAGTACTTCACCACTAATTCCTGGTTTATTCCATCATATATAAACCAGAAATTAGTGGAGGGAGATATTGATTATTTTACCAAGGAAAAAATAAATAACGGAATTAATATTCAATAACGATATAACATGATAATAAAATCCGCTATAAGAAATTGAAAAAAACTTTGAAGAAGAAAGAAATTTATTCAATTGCGTCCAAGAACGCAAGCATTACAATGTAGGAAACCAACCCTTCCCCAATCACTCCAAATGTTTACCCCACCATGGTAAGGGTAATAGAGATGAATGGGGAAGAAGAAGGAATTATAAAACTATGAAAAAAAAAGAAATAAAAAAATAAAGTCGAAAAGATCTTCTTCTTGGTGTCCCGGAAGGAATGGGATGGAGAATGGATGCTTCGAGAGGGTGGAGCTCTCCCCCTTTTATAGTCAGAATTTTTCCCTCGGATGTGGATGCCTTGTAGCCCCATTAAATGACATCTTCATGCATTGATCCCTTCTAAAATGTTTTTCATAATTCCCTTTTCCGTGTCCCCTCAAATGTTCAGCGTATTTGGACATGTATTCTGAGAGTTATGGCCATTTTACTACGAGAATGTATTCTGTCCAGTCAGACTCTCCAAAACGAAATCCTCCAGATTGGGGTGATTTAATGACCCCATAAACGGAAAGTTCACTCAGTTCTTCCTTCACAAAAGATGCTTCAAAATCCATTGCACGTCCACCCACCTAATTTCACAACGTTTGGGCCCACCATGGATGAGTTATGGATCCCACACCAAAACTAGGCAGAACTACAAACTGTTTTCTTTCTCCCACTTGTGAGCTTCTTTTGAGTTTCCATATGGCCGATTCAGCTTTTAGACCAAAAATAGTAAATGAAGCCCTGGATTTTTAGAATCTGGAAAAGAAAGAATTTTAGAATTTGGATCAGTGTAGAAAATGTTATGGCCAAACTACAGAAATTATTTAAAACTATTAAAAATCCAAAATGGCCAATTTTTACTATTCAGCTCGAAATAACACCATTATCATAAAAATGAAACAATTCATCTTAGAGGAACACTTTTGTGGGTTTAAAACAATGATATTCAATATAAATAAATTTAAAATATTTTCTTTATCATTAAACAATTTTAATAATGATATTAGGATAATATATATCATATTTATTCATGGAATTATTGTATATAATCAGGGTTAAATTATGATCATGTAGAATGGATCTCATTGAATCGTGGAGACGGTAGGCCATACGTACGCATTAGAGATGATATCATTACAAAAATTATTTAATGGAATTAATGTAGATGATGTATGATATTTCATAATTAGTATCATGTTAAAATAATCATATATAGTTTTTATTTCCACCATTATACCTATCCATGTAAGGTGGTGGTGAAAAACATATGACACCATGGTGTGGAGAAGGTAAGTCATAAGTACACACATGCGATGACTTCGTTTTTTATAGGATGGGTAGAAGTTGAAATATGGATGTTTCATATTTATAATAACATGTCATTATATGAATGATAATGATGTTTTTACTTTATAATAAAACAACTAATGATGATGATGTAGATGAAGAAAGATATTTGACTGAATCCATAGAAGATATTACCTCTTCCTCGACGTGCTTCTAATAAATCTTTTCTTAAATCACTAGAGTTCATCTTTAAAAATGACCAGAACCTATAGAATGAAAATAGAGAAGTTTAGAAGTAAAAATGGGAGGGTATGGTAGATCTTGAAGGCTCAAAATGAAGTCTAGATTGAGGCAGGAGGTGCCATTTTATAATTAAGGTGAGGTCCTCTTTTCGAAACTCCATAAATAATAATCTATATTAAAATAAAACTCATCCCAAATACCTCAAAAATGTACCAATTTATAAGATGATATGGGATAGTGTAGTAATCTCATCATACAATAAATTTGGACAAGTTATTTTGTCAATTTAAACCATATCTTTTTAATTGAAACTTAGTTATTCTATTTAATTTTAATTGTTGTAATAACATTATAAATATTTAATGGTTTTAAATATTTACTTATATGGTATTAATTGACCATAAATAGATATTTTATTAAATATTAGATCATATAATTATGAAATTGTATTTTTTAAATATTATTATGTTTTGAAAATAATTTAATAACTTTTTAGTATTATAATATATCAATTGTGTCGATTTTTACACTATTCATTTATTTTAAACTAAACAAAACCCACACCAAAGACAAATTCGAACTAAAATATTAATCAACACTTAACATACCATAGTCTCTCAGAGAATTTGTGGAGCACGTTAATTAGTTCATAAGATATTTCTTGTAGAGGTTTTAAACCCATTTATTTCATATTTCTTTTAAGATAATAATTTCTATTTCACTATTGTGTCATCATTATTGTTAATTATTTAATCTCTAAAAATAATAAATAAATTTATATAATGTAATTAGTTGTTTTAGATTTATATAGACTATCTATAGTCAATATTATCTCCTAGTTATCTATAAATAAAATTAATATACTTATATAAAATGAGATTGTGACATTTTTTCACATTCATTAGTTTTTATTACATTCATTTCATATTCATAGGATAGTGGCTATCAAATAAAAAAATATATAATTTAGAGTGGATGGATAGTTTACCTTTCAGCACATTATTATTGTAATCGATGTCGCCGATAGTTATTTCATGTGACATTCCTTTTTATTTGGACTTAAGAGTTTTTTAATGAGGATCATAATCAATAAAACTTGGATTAGGGAATTGATTGGAATAATGTATCATTTTCTTGCACTTTTATCATTGAACTGTAAGAGATGCATTATATGTAAAATTTTATTTTCTCACAACATTAGACATATCATTCCCATAACTTTGGCATTCAAATAACCGATGACCTTCTTTTCTACACTTAAAACATTTACTTGTCCCTTTAAAGAAATTCCCTCAATGTTTCTTTGAACTATTTTAGAATAAGGGAAAACACATCTTCTTTTCAGTGTGGTCTTTATATTCTCCATTGAATTCCATTTTTCCCTTCTTATCAAACCCATATGATAGATGGGATACTTCAATCTACATCTCATCCTTGATAGAACTTCGATCAATTTCCTCATAGAAATTGAAGTACCTTATGGAAAAATCCTTTTATAGACATGGTTTTAATCCACTTAATAATTGATCAATTTCACTCTGAGGTTGGATAATAATTCCATAAATATACCTTCCAAGTAATATATAATTGTTTTTATAGGTACGAATGGATTCATAATCCTTTTTCAAAAGTTCAAGGAACTACTTCTCCAAATTTTTTGAAGAATATGAGGAATGCACTTGTTGAAAATATGTTCTTGAACTCATCCCTTTCCATGGACTCAATTTTATCTCTTTGCCTAATATTATTGATAAAAAAACACCATTTATCATCTTCACATTCCAAATGATGTACTTCTAAGATGACATTATCATGTATAGAATAGTGTAGAAGTAAAAATATATTTTTAGTGGTACTGATCAATTGTTTAGCAACTAATGGATCTGAAGACCTTCTGAATGATGGTTTCTACTTCCTCATAAAGTATTAAACAAAATATTTCTCCCTCCTTTGCTTGTTTAGAATACCTACATGATTCAAATCCAGATAATGTTTTTTAAGCTTGTTTAAAATATTTTTTTATTCCAGCTCCCATAATAATTGGTTGCTCAGGGGGATAATCATTGCATTTCCTGTCGCATTTAGCATTAATGTGGTTCCTTCAGGTTTGATCCATTAACTAAAACCAAGAAGCATAGTGTAAGAAACAGTAATCATAATCGGAAAACAAAATAATTCAACCATAAAATTTCAATTTAGGATAATTTATGTTTTATCCTATGTTATTCATGAACATCTCTAAAACACCAGGATAAGAATGTAACCTATACTCAGACATATACTCATGGTTCTTACTAAGTCTTTCTCATCTTAGTTTCCAGATTATAACTATAAATTTTACCTAATACCAACTATTATAGAATATACATTACATATTGATATTACTTCAAAATTTATGAATATTTATTACATAACATAACAAAAACACACCATAACTGTATAGGTTTAGTGTCTCTAGAAACTGGGAAACATAAAAAACTAGTTCATAAAATATCAATAGTGTCTTTCACTAATTTCCTCATAACTGGACACCTTTTCGACATATCTTACTTAAAACCGTTCTTCATGACCTGAGGAAAAGAAACATATGAAAGGGTGAGATCAAATTAAAATTAAGGGTAAAAAAGGGAAATATTAATCATCTCATAATTATAAGTACATAACATTTGAAAATCTTATCCTTCATAAAAAAGCTAATAATATTATGTCATGTGATAAATCATGAAAGTGAAATTTTATCCAAATAGTCATTACATAACACATGAAATTTCATGGAATACACACATAATCATATAAAATAATTTCATATTGGTGAATTATCATGGATAATACCATCATGGAAACATCAACTTATTTTTTCATAGATAAAAAATAATTTTGATAAAAAACTAGAACGTAATTCATGAGGAAAATATCCTTTATTTTTCAAAAAAAAATTCTTCTCTCAAAATGCAATGCATTTTAAAAATAAAATAATTTAGTTGATATTAATCTTGAAATAATGTAGAGGAAACATCATGAAAAAAGGTGTCACGAAACTATAAAAATCCCTTCATATCTTATAAGTTAAAATAAAATTCTCCTCGTACTCTTTCAAGAAAATTCAAAAAGTACCTCATACTAAAATTTAAAAAAGATTCCATTTGTGAGACCATCATAGAAACATCACCCAATTTCTTATTAGATGAAAAATAATTTTGATAAAATAGTTGAACTTAATTCGTGAGGAAAATATCCTTCCTTTTTCAAAAACATTTTCTTCTCTCAAAATGCACTGCAATTTTAAAAGAAAATAATTTAGTTGAAATTAATCTTGAAATCAAGTAGAGTAAACATCATTAAAAAATGTTGTCATGAAATAGTAAAAATCCGTTCATGCCGTATAAGTTAAAAGACATTCTCCTCATACTTTATCAAGAAAATTCAAAAAGTACCTCGTACCGAAGATGACAAAAGATTCCATTCATACCGTTTAGTAAAAAATTTCCAATGGGTAAAATTTATTTTAAAAACTTATATATGGATATAAAGAATCTATTGAAATAAATATTTAGGAAACATGGATGTGAATGTTAAAAATACCATAGTAAATACTTAAAAAGAAACAGTCTCAGATAAAAACGATATTTGCAATGTCATCCCTTGCCTTTGGAATGATATCCTTGGTATGTATTCAAATCTCCTGAATAATGATTTCAAATAATTTAGTGACTTATTTTAGAATCATAATCATTTTTAGGATTTTATATATGATTATATTATCATCGATTTGTTAGTATCATTTCATTGTAACTTTTTATTCAGATATTTACTGCATTATGTTCTTATGCAAGATTTTTCGGATATGTTCATGTTCCAATTCGTAGGTTATAATTAAATAATTTAAATGATTATATTAGTATAATATATATTATATTTATTAATTAAATTAATTTTTATAATCATGGTTTAATGAAGATTATGTCGAATGAATCGCATCGCATCATGGAGATGGTAGGCCATACATACAAACAAGAGATGATATCTTTCCCATATTGAACGGTATTCATGTGGATCATGTATGATACTTCTGAATTATTATCATGATATATTAATAGTATATATTTATTATTTCCATAATTATACCCCTATAAGTAATGTGGTGGTGAGAAATATATTACACCGCAGTGTAGAGACGATAACTCATATATACGCAGGTGGGGTGATTTTGTTTTTTAGTAGAATGGATAGAAGTTGAAATAAAGTTGTACCATATTTATAATAACATATCAGTATATGATTGATACTTATGTTATTAGTTTATAATGAAACAATTAATTAGTAAGATGTAGAAAAAAAAGTTTGAAATAATCGGTAGAAGAGATTACCTCTTTCTTAGCGTGCTTCCTCAAAATCCCTTATTATAGAACTGGAGATGTTCTTTAAAGATGACCAGAACCTCTAGAATGAAAATAAGGAAGTTAAGAAGCGAAAATGGAAGGTTATTTCCGAGAATGAATGCTCAAAATTAAGTGAATAGGTGAGGGAGGATGTGCCCTTTTATAATTGAGGTGAGGGGAACTTTTGGAAACACTATAAATAATTATTATTAATAAAATCAAACCCTACTCAAAATACACCAAAATGTACCAATTTTGGAAATGACATGATATGGGTTTTCAATATAATCAGAAAATAAATTTTTGACTAGTTTTATTGTCAATTTAAACCATGTCATTTTAATTGACACATAGTTATTCTACTTAATTTTAATTGTCTTAATAACATTATAATTATTTAATGGTTATAAATATTTTTTTATATTGCATTAATTGACCATAAATGGATACTTAATAAAATTTTAGATCTTATAATTTTCACTTTTTAATTTTTAAATATTTTTTTAATTATTAAATAATTTAATAAGTTTTTATTTTTATAAAATTTCAATAGTGTCAATTCTGACACTATTCATTTATTTGACATTAAATAAATTACACATATAAGATAAATTAAAACCAAAAAATTAAATAAACTTCCAAGATGACATAGTAACCTATTGAATTTTTGGAGAGAATTTATTTTCACACATGATATTTCTTTTAATATTTGTAAAACCATTTAGTTGATATTTTTAATAATTAAATAATTTTTATATCACAATTATGTCATCATTAATGGTAATTATTTAATCTCCAAAAATTATATATAAATTAATATGATGTAAGTAACTATTTTATATTTCTAGATACTATCTATATTTGATATTATATTCAAGTTATCCATATATTAAAATAAATATTCTTATATAAATTGAGATTGTGACATTTTTTCACATTCGTTATATTTTATTACATTCATGTCATATTCATAGGTATGTTGCCATAATGTAATTACATTTTGAAAAATAGATGATAAGGGTCTAATTTAGTCATTAAATAATGTTTTTATAGGCATTAAGATATTTTTATAATATCATTGTTATCTTTAATTACCAGATTTACCTTTAACCATGGTAATAAAAATAATTATCAAAGTTTCTATTCACAATGCCCAAAAATAAAAGTTACCTAGTAACATAATTTGGACCTAATGATTCCAAATATGGTTTCCATTTTTAAAAATAAAAAACACAGAATACATCTCAATTAATTTAATATCAATCAAATTTTTAGAATAACAGAAAAGGATTTTTAATAGTTAAAACATTGCAAAAGATTGATATGTTTTTACATATGAATTCAATATATAATTAATGATAATGACATAAATTATATTGAATGATAAAAATATTTAAAATTTATACATTATAAAATTCTATAATATAATTTAACTATTTAAATTATCTCGATGAAAAAACTTGTTTACACTTAAAATTTAGTGTGCGTTTACTATTCATCAAAACATGAATGTTATCAGAAAATATCATAAATTAAACCAAACTAAAGTATTATATCCCCATATAAAATAAAATGTCTATGGTGATATATTAATATTATTAATTTGTAAGAATCTTAGTTAAAAATGGGTTCGCCATTCAAAGGCATACAATTACGCTTATTTAAAAAAAGTTGGATTTTATGGAACCAATAGGGTTTATTCACACCCTATGATTAAAATATCCATTGGATGAATATGAAATATTTTTTTAATTATAAAACACACATATATATATAAATAATTTCATTACCAAGAGTAATTCACTCTAAATTAAAATATCTAATTTATATTTTTCATAAATAATTGATAGCCAAATAATTCACAATGAGTTTTCATAAGTTAGGTATAATTATTCCCACTAACGTAACGGCTAGGATATAATGGTAACTATATACTATGGTTTTCTTGTGGTTCATTTCAACTGATTATTGAGTGAAACACAAGATACTTGAAGAATTAAAATAATTTAAAGAACATTTTTCATAAAAACATTTTGGTGTTACATGATCAATGTGGATGAGGTTGACCTCAAGATAGATGATTCATTTGTGGATAATCTGATATGTGTGATGGATCACAGTGACAATGTGTTTTAGGGAATAACTGTGCCAATATTTCGTGAATTAGGGAAATATGGACGTGTTTAATAGGGAACTTGGGAATGGGAAGCAGACATGAGGACTCAATGGCCCAATATTTTTGGCTCAGAATGTTACCGATGTTTGGTAATGCATCTTAGGGACGCGTTGTTATAAGGTGGGGAGATTATAAGATCTTGGCCTTTGTTTGGGTCATCTTTGGCTCGTTATGTAAGTATTTATGTGTTTTTTAAGTACATTTTCATTGAAGTTATGTCTAGGGGTGTGTTTGGAAGATTTTCGATGAAAAATTAATGGAAATAGGGTGGCGTATAGTTTGTGAACGGCTTGACAAACCGTGTGCGTAAACCTAGGTAACTGTGGTAACCAATAAATAGAGGTCCAGATATTTGGTGAATGTTATACCATAATTTTTTTCCCCAACCCAGGTAACCATGTTATCCTAGAAATAGAGGTTCACATGATTTCTACACAGTTTAACCAAACTGATTTCCCATATGTAGGAAACTATGCATCCTGGTTTTTTTCATCCGAAAAAATGTTTTTAAATCACCCAAACCCATGAAACCCATAAATGTCTACATAGGATCGGTTTTGAAGAATTATAGGTGATCCTAGGGCCTTTATTAGGGTCTCCAAGGTGATTTGAACACTGTTCTTTGAGATCTAAATCCCAGATTTAAGATCTTCTCCCTTCACGGTATGTGGATTTCATCTTGTTCCATCCTCTGTTCATTCCCCTATCATTACTTGATATTTTTGTGGATGATCTAAACCTTTTACATAGATCTAAACCTATGTGTTGAGATCAAGATCTTGGATTGTGGATCTAGATATATATTTTCATGATCATTATGCTTTTGACCTTAATTTTGGGGTTCAGGATTTAGATCTGGATCATGATCAATGTCGTTGTGCCCTTTAGATTTTGGGTATTTCCATTGGTATAAAATCTATAAACAAACATAGGTAGTTGGTCTAAATTGACCTCCCATAATTGTGTATTTGATATGTTTATGTGAGATTATTGACTTTCTAGCTTACCTTGATATCTGGTTTCCTAAATTTGAGTAATTAAGAATGCTAATGGGAATTGTTCATGCATTGGAGATAGAGACGGTTAATTAATAATCTTATCATGGAATAATTGGGGTTTCCAATTTGGTTAATTGATTTGGAGATTTTTTTATGGGTTGAGATATTGTAATTGAGATACTAAATTAGTTGTGTTAAGATAATTAATTCAAGAAAATTAATTATGAGATGTTGTTTGGATATATAAGATAATTAATGGTGAATTAATTATGTTCCATTATGTTGATTAAAGATAATTATTTGTGAGAATTAATTAGGATAATTTGTTGTTGGATTTTGATATTTAATTATAAAAATTAATTATGGAATAAGATTAATGATCATTGATTAATTAATGGATGAATTAATTAATGGGTTACGGTCTTCGTTAATTGTTGGGTTAACTAATGGGATTTGGTATGTTCAACTAATTGTTGGATTTGTAAAGGAATGATGTATTTAATTATTTTTAATTAATGAGTGATTTAAATGATTAAGATTTTGGGTTCTAGACATGGCATTCTAAACTGATTTAGAAGTTGGGGCTTTGATAAGAATTCTATCCCAATAGGTATCTATACTTGTGTTGTGGGGTGTTAAACATTGAGATCTACACTGAATGAGATTCGGGGTTCTTGACATGGCATTAAAACCCAAATGAGACATGGGGTTCTTGATATGGGGTTCATCATTGAAAGTGATTTGGGGTGCTTGACATGGATTTGACCACAAAATGAATGAAACTGATGAATTATGACTTAAATGGGAGACATGAGTTGAAACAAGGATTAATGTGATGATTAAGTAATAAATTATAGTGTGATAAATATTTAATTACATGTTTTATTTATTGATTCCTAGAATTTAATACACTATATTTTGATTGGAAATATTTTAGAAACCATTGGTTGTGGCCTACTGGGTCATACTCACTCCTTATTTGGGCTGCCTGATTGGAACCCAAGTAGACTTTGTTGTTATAAGACGGGATAAGGGTAACAGTCTATGATAGGATTCTATTTGAGAATAGAGCATGTGTGAGGGAACTGGACACGGTTCAGGACCCATTGTGGAGTTGTTGTGTCATTACTCCTAGTTTCATTGTAGACACTTGACACATTCATTGTCATAGAATGTTTTCCACTTTTACTTGAGTATTGTGTTTCCTATTTTGACTATCATATGACAGGGTATTTTTCGGGATATTTATAAGCATCCAAACTTTTTTATTTTTTTTTCTTCCATTGGTGTCTTATTCTGATAATAGAGGGTAAAGTCTCCCCATGACTGACTTACCAGACCCTCGATGCTAGTCAGCACCCTCTAGCATATGGGGAGGTGTGCTTGATGGCATTTGACCAACTCACTTGTGCACTGTTTAGTGGCACCCAAGTATGGTTACCTGGGATTAGGTGAATGTTTTTCCAAACCAAGTGCAAACTATGCACAACCATGTGTCCCTTAATTTGCTTTAAAAACTCACCCAAATTCCCCAATAAGCCACAAATCCAAAGAAAATATACATAAAAACCTCTAAAGTGCCTATAAAACACGCAAGAGATGACCCCAAAAAAGGTCGGGATCATACATTTCATAAGATAGAAAATCCTTTTCATAAATTTAATTTTAAAATCTATTATATATTTTTCATTTTCAATGATAATATTAATATTATTTGGTAAAACTAAATCTTTCTTATAATTCAAACCATAAAATAAAGTGATTATTTTATGTAATGAAACATAACTATGTTTTGTGCAAATTAAAAGCTATAAATATGTTGAATTTATTTTAAATTTTAAATATATATTAAAGTATTATGATTTTATATTCCATTATATTCTTTATGTTTTTGGTATACATGTTATCGAATAAAATGTTCTTCATTCATAATTTCAGGTTGTCACAACTGGTCGTAGATACGTATAAAGGATATTTCAATAATTCTACCTGGAGGAATGAAATAAAGTTAAATGATACTTCACCGTTATTGAATAATTATTATTTAATATATATTATATATATTTCAATCATATATCCTTATTTCCATCCATGTGAAAATAATATGCAAAATATATCACATATTTTCCTAGTTGTGGTCGTCCACACATATGCACGAGTGACGTTATCAATTTCCAACAGATTGGAAGGAAAGAACATAGACATGATACTAAAATTAAATAAGAATTAATATCTCAAAAATATCATAATTATTAATACATTAAATTAATCTTTGTTTTCATTCATTATAGGAAGTGATGTAAAATGAATTACATTGGTTCATAAGATGGTAGTCCACCATAAACACAATCGAAAATTTGGTTTATTGTTTAATGTATGAGGGGATTTATATATTATCGAATAAATTTAATAGCATTTTAGTATATGTTAGATTTTTTTTGTTTCTATTTTATTATATCTAGAGATGTTTTAAGGGGGTAAAGGAGGAAATAAAATTAAGATGCATTGTTATGAATTATACCACTTTTTCAGAGAACCTCTTTTTTTAATATGTGAATTCTTCCAAGGATGGTTTTTAAATAAAACCATAGACTCTAGGTCCTAGGGTGCGATGTAAAGAAATTATTATTATTATTTATTTTTGATCCAATTTTAAAATTATGTTTATACAGGAGAGCAGATGAGGTATCCTTTTACATGTGGTGGATAGGACACACTTGGAATGTTTGAAGTGAATAAAGTATAGCCACTTTTTACTCATACTAAATGGAACAAATATGAACCATTATAGATCCTAGGATTATATAAGATCTAAATATATTAATAACATATTAAATATATGTGTTTTGATATCATTTTAATCCATATCATTTTAGCTCCCCCCAATAAACTTGTTTTATCCTTAAGTGTGATACTTTTTTTTACTATTTTTACTATTCATTATGACCAAAATTTATTTTAAACATATTACCTAATGTTAATTATGATGACTCTAAATATGGAATCCATTTTACCAATCTCAATTCATGTTAGTGTCAGAATATAAATTAAAATTAAACCCTCAAACACGTCGAAATAATGGTTTTCAAAAGGAAATGTTTTGTAAAGTATAAAAAGTTTTTAAATGAAAACCCAACATAAAATTTATTCCAATACCTAGATTTGATAAATAATTATATAATTGAATTAATTTTAATTTTAAAAAAATTTACAAGAAATGGAACTTTTTAAATGTTTTAAACCAAAAGGTAGTTTTCAATAAAAATCAATGTTTTTTCATAGTTCATCAAAAAAACTATTTTCAGAAAATTATAAAGCATTCACTCTAATATATTTTTGAAATAATAATTTAAAAAACTATTTTTATTAATTTAAAATTAATTACAAAATATATGATAAATTAATTCTTAAATAATTTTGAAAAATGAGGCAACAACATTTTCAATAAAAATATAGTTTTTAGAATAAAATTTAATTTACTCATATTAAATTACTTGAAAAATGATAAATAACTCATAAAATATTTGATTGATTTTACAATATATAAATTGAAATAAAATTAATCAAAAATATTGTAAAATTCATTTGATTATGTTCAAATCACATTGTGGTCATAAAAACAATTTTTCCAAGAGTAATTTTTATTCTTTCAAATGATTTTTATTTTTATTTACAATCAATTGATAAAAAGATAAGTTAAATATAAATGTGTAAACCATATAATTTTTCTAATTTATTTATTCCTATTCATAAAATCGAAATTAATAAAAATTTTATAATGGTATACTATATTATGGTTCATTTATAAAATTCATTACATGTAAGCGAATTAACGAAGATATTACATTTTAAAAGAAAAATATTTTAAAGCCTTGGGTTATTATATTATTCCCCCTTTAAAAAAATTATCCCAAAAAAATCTATAATGTCACTAAATGATAATATTTTCATATTTATTCATCAGAACATATTTAGATTCCCATAACACCTCTTCTATCTTATGATTCCTCCATAGTACCTTTACCAGCCAAGCCATCTGATTCCTCAACCCTTGTTCTCTAAAGTCTAGAATCTTGATAGTATCTTCACACTAAGATATATAGATTGTAATTCTACGACTTCAAATATGATCACATGAATTGGGTCTCTCATGTAATTCCATATTAATTATATATTTGAGACATCATTCACCATAGAGAGACACGGTAAAATTTCTATATGATATTCCCCTGATCAAGTTATTTATGTTATTAAAAAAGTCTAGATATACATGTGGATTAGGTACCCATTCAAAGAAAACCTTATAACACCCTTTCATAGAGATACATTGAATAGAATATGTTCTCCCAAATGAAAATTAAATTGATTCTTATGGTTATCGATATATATCTTTTTGATTTTCTTAGAATCTATTTCATGGGTTTGAAAAGCCTTTACATTTATCATTTTCTACTCTATAAGTTGTGTGATTAAAATATTTATTTAATTAACTTTATCCCAACTAGTGGGACCACAACATCTCTTTCCATATAAATATTCATAAGAAACCATTCGAATAATTGAATGGATGTTATTATTATAGGTGAACTCAACCAAATTTAAATAATGATCCTCATTAACTTAAAATCCAATAGATCATGACCTAAAAGTGTATTATAATGTTTGAATATTCCATTAGGACTATCCATTAGTCTGATGGTGATAATCTGTGCCCACATTATGCTCAGTATAATGATTCTTTTAAATAATTTTCCATAATTTCAAAGTAAATTTTGTATGAGGTTCAGACACCATTGAAAGAGGTGTTCCATGTTGTTTTACATCTTCTTTACTGTATAGTCTTATTGGGAGCTCAAGAAGTAAAACCTATCCTCTAATAAGTAAATGTGAAGAATTTTTGAGGTGATTAAAAATAACCCATATTACATCTCTCTTTGATAGACTCTTCAGTAATAATGTTAAAAATTCAACATTAATATCATACAATTTTAACATAGGGAATGTTGGAGATTTCATGACTCCTCTATAATAATTCCAACTAGAATTCACTTATTGGTAGACCAAACAACCTAACACATATTCATAAATTTTCCACTTCATATTATCCCACTAAAATTATCCTTCATATATTTATACATATTGGTTCTTCCATGGTGTATATGTAAATCCCACTATAAGCATCATCCGTCAATTACAACTTCATACCAGGTATAGGTAAAAATTATACCTTCTTTCAAAATTTCAAAACAATGTATTTTTATGTAATGACTTCAAATTTTCCATTATTCATGACATTAGATTTCCATTGAAAATCCGCATCATCGGGTTTACAAATTTTTATCTTTTCCAACAAAACTAGTTGGGAAGTTATTTGAAAAGGGAGAAATATAACCCATTAAAAATTATCATGTCTGTATTTAGGAAAACTAGGAACATTAGATTCTTGTTGGTATCCCTAATGATCCTCATTTTGGCCATTACTCGGTGATATTTCCTTCAGAATGCATCATATTCTTTATTTTTCTTCGATAGGTGGTTGTGTATTAATAAATCATAATCTATGAGAAGCTTGATCCATATCATTTTCCTTTTTTTCTGTTTTTTTAAATGATTTATTTCCAATATTTTTTATCTTTCTGAAAATCACCGTTTTCACAAAATAGGTAATTTCTCCATATCCTCACAAAAGTGATTACATATATCAAATTAATATCATTGGGTGGATATTTTTTCTTATAAATATTTAACTATATTTATACATAAGTAATAATTTTTAATTTTTAATATGTTTACAACCAAATTCATTCTTTGATGCATCCCCATATATTAAAAATCCATCATTTCCCGATAGTAGACTCATAATAAGTTTACTCACTAATAGTATAATCAATTCATCAAATCAATATTCAAATTAATTTTCCCATATGAACATTAACCCTTTATTAAAAAGTTTGGTTAAAATGTTACCCAATTGGGAAATGTTTTGAACAAATCATCAATAGTAACCAATCAAACCAGTGAAAATACATAACTATGTTATGTTAGTTGGTGTAATACCATCTCAAACATTGTTCTCTTAATATGATCAGATAATATTATCTCCATGGAGAAAATATGGATAAGAAAATAAATTTTTTGAATCCATAAGTGAATTATGATAAATTTCACATATACATATTCTCTTCTGTGAGTCTCAAGAATAATCTCCAAATTATTCTCATCGCCTTATATCTCTTATAGTATACAACGATATAATTAATAAATATCACCAAAAAATATTAATATATCCCTTCAATACACTATTAATTGGATACATGAAGATATTAGGTGTGTTAGGAAATCCAAATGGAATTACTATGAACATGTAATATTTAAAACATATTCAAAATGATATCTATGGGATACCTTCCTTCTTTACTCTTAATTGATTATACATATAATAATGATAAATATTTGAAAATATTAATATACATAAAGTTGATTGAATAATTTCTCAATGTGAGGTCAAAAATGCATTTTCTTTATCATAATTGCATTGATTTCTGTATAATCAACTCATATCATCGTTTATCCATCTTTTTTCTTAATGAAAAGAATCCTGAAACCCAAGAATGAAACAATTGGTCATATAAATCCCTTATCACACAATTAACCTAGTTTTTCGTTACTCCACTAATTCCATGGGTTCCATTCAATTTGTATTCTTTGATATTGGCCATTCCATAGGGATTAAATTAATGGAAAACTAAACTTCATTCTCTAATGGATGCCCAGGATATTCCTTAGGAGATATATATTTTTATTCATATACAATAGGTATATATTAAATTTTAATATTAACTTTTCCATCTATAGATTATTCCTACTCTACTTTACAATGAATTGGATATAGAGTATCTATTGATGTTAGATCTATACATAACTCAAATGATGTAGTCTCCCCTATAAAGATAAGGAATTTCACATCTTCATCGTGAATCATAATTTCGTCATCTTTCAAAAAATATTGCATCATATTTTGAAATCAAATCCACACCAAAGATTATATCAAAATATACAATATCTATAATAAATATTTAGGAAATAGGATTCATATATGTGTTATAACGGGAACTAACTGTCACGTTCTTCTTGTAGTGAGGCTTCTACTAATATTCTTAATTAATAACTCTCATTTTTAGGTTCTAGGAAAATATTTAATTTTCATAGATAACATGCATGATATAAAGTAGTGTAAATATCTATAATCAAAAAAATATTAGCAAAATTTCTTGATAGGATTAAATTTCCTTCCAATGCATCATTAATAACTTAAACCACAACTGATGTGACTACATAAGCATAGCCTTTCTCCCTTGTCCTTTCGTGGTACAAATTCCCTTGATTATTAGGACAGCCATTCACATAGAGTCATATCACTTTAAAGTTGAATAATTTCTCATTGATTTCATCTTTCTTTCACTTTAAATCCCATGAATAGTTTATCATTTCTTTATACTTTAAAAAAACTACCATTCCATGTAGGAATATTAAATGGTGTTTCATTGGTCGTTTATTAAATGTTTGAAATTCCACCCATTTTTTTTCTATTTTAAATTGTTTACCTATTTACAATTTTTATTCTCCATTTTATTGTCATTCATTCCTTTTTTATATTTGACTTTGATAATTATTTCTCTATAATTATATCACATGATATTATATCATCATCTGATGAGAATGTATTGGAGACTGGTGAACATCAAAGTATTCTCTTAATCACATCAATAAAATAGTAAATATATATCTTTGGATTCCCTATGTATACCACACAACAGCTTATTGTTCCTATAATTTTTTATTCATACATAGAAACAAATTCAACATCCTTTTTTTCTTAGAATCAAGAATTGTATCTCCATATCTAATCATTTCTCATAGGGAAATATTTTTCCAAGAAGAATACCATAATATTCTCCCACTCCAGGATTCTTATTTCTTATTCATCACTATATTTTTGAATCAATTTCAAATATTGATATCTGTCCCTTGATATATAATAAACTTCCACAAAGACTATCCCCTTTCATTTTTTCACAAAGAAATAAATATCTTCCCTAAGAAACATTTACTTTTCTCTGCAAAAAAGTATTTTTTATCCCAGTAAGTGATGGAGGTTTTTAATGGATGATAGGTTATAACATTATTTAAACAAATTTTGGATATGTAGGATGATACATATGATCCATTTTATTGGTCCTGACTGGTGTCATATACCCCAAAATAGTAATAATTAGTTCATCTATTACCACTACTTCAACTTGAGCATCATTCTCTTTCCCGGGAGGTAAATACAATAAATGATTGTATGAATTACTATAGTTCTCATTCCATCTTCTATAAACAATTTATAAATAATTTTATAGAATTAATTAAATCAAAAAATTAATATAATGCAAAATTCCAATAACTAGAGAAAAAATTAACTTAAATTGAATAATTTATGCATAGATAATCTCCAATATATTAAAATTGTTTTTTTATGGAATGTTTTTAATTCCTAAAAAAATTATATCCATCAAAATAGTTTTGAAAAAAATAATAATTGTACCAGGAATATTCTATAGGTGTACTAAAAAAGGATTGTAACTAGGCCTGTTATCATGCACCAGGTGAAAATAAAGTCAAATCACAATTCTTATTTTCAACGTTTCAACCCCTAGGAACCACTATTCTAGATATATATCCACTTATAGTGTCCAAATAGGTATTTATTTTTATGAAATCTACATAATATCAAACTTACCAAAAAAATAGGATCTTATCCTATAATTTGAATAATCCTCAATGTAATCCATAGGGTCGTTTTATCTAATACATGATTTACTAAATCTAACTTCCATTAATTATACCTAACATTATCTAAAACCAATTAAAATTACCCTAACCCCAATATCCTAAAATTGTTGGTAACTTTATCAAATTGGCATAAGTTCCATGTGATTTCATACCAAAGGATTAAATAGTTTATTTTCCATTGTCAACCTGATATAAACATGAAATTTACATTACATTTGAAAACATAAAATACATCATAATTTTTTATTCGATAAAACCATTATTCATCATAGTATATCCCAACACA
The DNA here is from genome assembly GCA_963277665.1 of Viscum album. Taxonomy (NCBI): domain Eukaryota; kingdom Viridiplantae; phylum Streptophyta; class Magnoliopsida; order Santalales; family Viscaceae; genus Viscum; species Viscum album. The sequence continues at coordinate 429,114,884 of OY728123.1, read as the reverse complement.
TAAATCAAAATATAGTTCCTAGAACCCTACAGAATTTAATCCTATTAAATATGTGACCTCATATTGTCAGTATGGGTATGCATGTAGTATAACCTATCAAAAATAAATAAGGTATAAATAATATGGGAAGTTAAATATTTGAAATTATATTCCATTTAGCCAATAACTTGTATAGGAAGAATAATATGTATGGAATAAATTATAATCACATATTTTTATATAAATAATCACATGTGAATTTAACTTTTCTATGGATATCATAACTAATCAAACAATCCCACAGACATCAATATCTAAACTCACAATGTTTGAATTCATATTTTTGGATAGTAGAAAGATACCCTTAATGAACCATACCAATACATTTTATATTAATGGGAAATTTCTCATACAAATACCGAAGATATTTTGTTAGATCAGTCCAACTGATGTATAAAGGGGATATATCGAGGCCCTCTAATTATTTCACAAGTCCAATGCATTCCACACATCAAAAGGGGGAATCAAAATCAACATAATCATTTTCATTTAAAAACTTGTATAAAAATATCAATAATTTTCCTAATTAATAAAAAAATCATAAAACATCAAGAGTAATATGGTGAAATTTATCAAAATAGTATAGCCTGAGTCAAAATGATGATAAACCATAAAAAACATAACAATTATGTTATCATTAAAACATATACCAAGTGGATTATAAGTTAAAAATAATTAGTATAGTAGACTGACCGAAATTGTATATAATTATCTAGAAAAACCCATCAATTAAATACCCTTTTCAATATGAAAATAACTTCTAAAAAACTAAAATTATCCAAAATATATATAATAAATATTTTCTTTTGAAAATAATATTTAAAATATGTTAAGTTAGTAATAATTAAATTATTTTTCATGATATTGGGTAATTCCACACATTCCATTAAAAACATTTATTTTATACTATTGTAAAAATTATCATAAACTCATCATTTGAAAAATGACAACAATATTTTCGTTTAAAATATTTATTGAAAAATAAAACATGGGGAAAAGTGACTTTTAAGCATAATCAAAGCATATAAAAACCCTTTAAGATATTATTTTTAGAAAAAAAATAGACATGGAAGAGAAAAAAACCAGTTGGGTATAAATACATTGTTGGTTTTACTAAACACATTATATTGGAACCTTAAGTACATAATGAGAGGAATTTGAAAGGAAACCATTATATCCATAAGAATAACTAGAGGAGAAGAAAATATATTGTGTTGAATATATAATGATTGACTGAATTTGTTGGATTTGGTGTCTTTAGAACAACTATTGGTATTTTAATTAAATAAATATTTGATTGTTTTAATATTAATAAAATATCATATTATATATTGCTAATTATTCTTTATAATTTTAATGTAATAATTTCTTATTGTATTTTTAAAATTGTAAATTTCAAAGAAGATCTTTGTTGTGATAAGAACCTTGAAGTTTTATGACAATATTTTTAAATATAGTTCTACAGTTGGATAAGATAATGTGATTGAACATATAGTATGCATATTCTTAATTACGAGTTCTTAGAAAAGGATGAGTCTTATTCTGAAAAGGTTTTAACATATTAATCTCCAAGATAGAAGATTTTGAAAATAGACCCATCAACAATATTTATTCATGACTTGGTGTCACTGTATAATCCTATCTCAAAGCATGTGAGATTTTCTTAAAACATTAATGTGAAAATTGATTCATTTCATGACTCATTAGAAAATATTTTCAGATGAAAACCATCACACAATATATATTTTATACGAAAGTTATGGGGGTATTATGTATAATATCTTGTGAATAGATATGTTGGGGAAGGATTTGTCACTTATATCATTATGGAAGCTTATGTCTCATCCCATTGATTGTAGTAGAGTTATCCAATTAATTTTATTATACATGGTCAAATGATGTGTTTATTTTAGGTACTAACATCAGTATGAATAAATCTTCTCGGTTGATGACACAGATGGTCAATATACTTGATAAGATTTTAAGAGAGAGGGATTATATTACGTAGTGAGCATTCTTATGTAGTTGTCATCATTGTGATATTGTGTCCTTTCTCTTGGGTTTCTTGACTGATTTGTAGGTAGTAGTCTTTTACATTAGTTGATCACATAGAATTCCAAAGATAACGAATCCTATAGGGTCGCACTCTCTGTTTTTCCGTTGATCTCGAATAAATTTTATTTGAATTTAGTTGAGGGAATAAACATTATTCCCAATATTAAGAAATAATTTAATTCAATTATTATTGGTAGAAAATATTTATTTATTTTTTTAATAAATTATTATGAATATTCATGAATTCAATATTTTTCAAGCATTTAAAAATGGAGAAATAATGTGCCAAGTGATAAGTATTAATTTACAATTCAGGGAAATAATATTTTTCATTGGAGAAGTTAGTGTGTGACCCATTAAATAATAATATTATCATCAATTTTCTATAATGGATATTAATAAATATTATGACACTATTTAAGGGCTCGAATTTAATTAATTTATTTTACCTAAACCCAAGATATATAAATAAATGGTTATGTTTGTTGTTTAGATGTAGTTAAAAATTGAGAATAGAAAATTAGTGTGCCTAATTAACATTTATATATATCTCACTCTATCTTTATCTCCATATCCCTCACTCACTCACTCTCACTCTCTATTTCTCTCTCTCACATCAAACTACTCTGATTATCCTATCATTAATGATTAGAAATCCTTCAAGCCCGAATATTCTTAGAGTGATCATGATGAAAATTTCAATACAATTGTTTCGATTATTTAACACCCAAAACTATATCAACATTTCTTGTTGAAAAAAGAATCACATGTATATCACAGATAAAGGGAATATACACATTAATCCTTATAGTAGAACAATGGTAATATATTACATGTTTCTAAAGATCAACAAAATGATAAAAAGAAATGAACCTAATTAGAGGTAATAATTTCTTCCTTTTCTAAATATATTTATTGTAACTTTAACATGCAAGATCCTATTTTGGGGTTTCAAGAAGCTCCAAAATTAAAAGAGATAATAATTCAATGAAAACTAAATGTGATTCGTCTTCACTCAGATCCTTCAAGTGGTATTAGGGTGGTCCTGTATTAAATTTGAAAATATCTATTTGATTTTAGATCATTATGTGCAATCATGGATGAATTTTAAATTTCATATTATTTATTCTTTAATTTGATATGAATTAGAATGTTCATGAAATGTTGATTTGTACATTCTAAAAAAAATTCTTAGGTCTAATAACAGATGAAGAACAATCTGATATTTTATTGGGAAATTTCATGGAATATATCCAGATGGCATGAGATTGTATGGTGTCTTGACAAAGTACGAATTGTGTACAAAAGTGAAATTAAAATTGTCATGTTCTTGGATACATGACATGCTGAAACAAAATTATATTCATTAAATTTATTTAAACCCATCTATAGACCGGCCTAAATAAGAACATGGAATTAAAAATTTCATAGTGTGTAGTGAGTTTATATGTCATATAATCTACATGGGTTAGTGGTATAAGTTTCACAACCCATGTGTTCATTATTCATGGTCAAGCTAAATGAAATTATTATCCTATAGCATTAGTGATATTCACAGTGTGTATAAATTTACATAGAATTTAGTTCCTCATTTTCTATGTATAAATTACATGATGATTCATTCAGTATGTTATGAGGAAACACAATGTGTGGTATTTATGTACATGTCATGTATTAAAGAAAAATGAACACAGAGAGTTCATTAGTGGGTGGCATGGACAAAAAAATAGTGATAAACAACATGTATCTAGCTTATACATTCCATGAAGTCCATCAAAGGTACATGGGAAAATCCCTAGGCATGTAACCCAAGTACACGACAACTAAGGTACACAATCACTACCTCTCAAGTACATGTCCTCTAATATCTCAATAAAATACATAATTAAATTTCATTAAATATAAAATTTCATCCATAAAACCTTATTTCATTGATAGGTATTCCTGGTTTATTTTACAATTTATTAATGAAATTAAATAATTATTAATTCCCAATTAATTTATTATAATATATATATATAAATTCATTTTGAAATATATTTTCCATGATTTTCAATAATGATAGGTATCTATAAATGATTCCAGGTGGTCATTAACATGAAAGTGAATTAATATATTAATATATTGATTAATTAATTATTGTTTTTCATCTTAATTGTTAAAATGTATAAAAATTAATGTTAATGGATTTTTATTTTTATATTCATTACATTCATGACCTTTCATGTGATTTAACAAGACCTATTTAAGAATTGATTTATTTAGTTTAATTTATTCCATGTATTTTCAATTTTTTAATATTAAATAAAATGTGATGGCCCACATGGAATCCCTAATTCCATTGTTATATAGGACTTGCATGGTTGTGGTTAATTATGTAATCATCATTAAATAATTTTTTTTCACACACCTTCATCTCAGTTATAAATAAATGTATTTAATGTAGTGTCCTAAGTCATGTGGATTCAGTTATAGTAAAAACCATAGCGATTCTAACCTAGGTGATACATTACTAGATATAAAGAATTTTATAACTCAAACTATTACTGTCACAAGGATTTATTACCATAGGTCATATGTAGACTCAATTTGTTCTCAATAAATAAACCATTAGAAAATCTCAAAACTGGTTAATTGATTAATTTATTTATTTATGTATATGAACAATTTAATCATTAAACACAATACCACACTCAGATAAAAAAATTACACAATTTGAAAATATATAATTCAAATAAATGTTTAATGTTTAATTTTTTTAATCTACTTTCTTAATTAATTAGGTAAAGTGAACAAAATAAAAAATATTCATGTAGAGGATAAAACAAGGATAAATTTATGTATAATGAAAAAACTATCAAATATATATTATGCCAAAAATATTCTTCTGTAATTTGATTTGGTATGAAACCAATAGAACTAATCATTTAACCAACACATTTTTCAATACATACATTTATAACTCAAGTTCATACCAATTTTTTGGGTTGACATAACCATTTTACTTCAAGATGAGTAGCCCTTATGAGACTTAGTGTAATTTCAAGGCAAGTGTCACGGAAATACAAGTCAGGATTATTGGATTAGTGAATCCATTAAACGGAAAAATTAGTTACAAGCTTATAGTTTGAAAATCCATACATAAATAAATTCCTTCAAGTTGCTTGACTAATCCTTTTGGGGATATTTTATGGTTCATATTAATCCATTACATTATAATTTCATAGATACTAGACATTTTGAGTTCAATATTAAGGGACATCCCAACATGATAAAATAGTGTTAGATATAATAAATTTAATTATTATTATTTCTCACATACTTTTTAATAGAAAAGGGTATTAATAATAATATAATTTATGATTTTTGAAAATTGATTGTTCATTATCAACACCAACACTAAAATCCACATTATATAAATATCATCTCCCCTTTGGAAGTAACTTTCAGGAGTGGTTCAGACACCTTCTAGTTGGGTTGCACCATTAAAAAACATACATGATATAATCCTCAATACCTAATCCACTGGCTTGGGATGTGAGTGATGAATAGTTATGTATCTATGAAAAATATATTAATGATACATATCACATTCAATTTTTGATGTTGTCATATATTTTTTGTGAACTCATAAAATCTCTCAAACATAATTATATTTTTAGCATAGTCAAGCATTGTTGTGGTCTGTACCAGAAGAGTACAAGATAAGAATGGTTTGAGATATCTAGAGCACTATTTTAGAGTAAAAATGTGAAGGGTGTTCCATATGGTCCACATCAAGTCAATCCCATTGGAAACATTAAGCACCTAGAGGTTCTATGTTTTGAACTCCATGATTAACTATAAACTAATCACATAATTCAGTCACTCCTTCAAGGAATATCTATATTTGTTTTCAATTTTAACATAAAAACCATTGATAAGTATCTCTCGTATCTCCTCTATATTATTCACCATATAGTTAAGAATTTTAAGTATGAAAATAATTCTATTCTTATAATGAAACAAAATAGAAAGTTAAATAGAAGATCTATAAGTCCAATGATTCTTCACACCCTCTCAAGAATAGAGTGGTGAAGGGGATAGCAAGGGATCATGATGGTATTGGTTTTCCACATGGAAAGAATCATCCTTAAATGTAAAACTAAACCCTACCTAAGAAGAAAGAGCAAGAATCAGGTGAATTTTCTATCGAGTGTATTTTTTATGTTTTTACAAATTGGGTAATAGTTATGGATTTTGGTGCTCATATATATATATATATAGAAATACTGTGACCATATAGATTTATAAATATTGATCCAGGGAATATAGATAAATGAGTAGTAAAAGAAGATGAACTTACATTTAAATCTATTGGTGAATTCCACATTATGTTCACAATTGGAATGATCTTGTTTTTTAAAGGTTGATTTTATGTTCCATATGATACCTGGAACATTATATTTCTGTCTAAACTTGATATAGATTGATTTATTTTCAAATATTTAAATAAATGTTGCATATTTTATTGGTATATAATTATTATTTCAAGGAATATTTAAATAATTGTATTTATGTGTTTCATTATGAAGAATAAGTAATCGAAATTGATAATGGAATTTTATTCACATGACACATACAACACAAAACATTAGTGTCACTGACAAGGTCATGTAAACAAAATATGTTTAACTAAATTACACAAATATGTATTTTTAGATTCCTTTGATATAAAACCACTTTTTTTATTTCATAAGTGTTTGCATGGAAAAATTAGATAGTCTAATTTTGTTGAAAATTTGAAAGGAACAAATATATTCTTGAAATAGTTCATCTATATGTGTGTTATCAATTTCATATTAAAAAATTTATGGTACTCAAACTATATAACTATTATTAATGATTGTAATATATATGGAGATTTGTACATGATTAGGCATAATTTTAAATCCATTGGTATATTCGTGGAATAAAATAATTATTTTTAGAAATAGATTGGTATAGATATTATGAAAATCCACTAAGATAATGGTAAAGAATAACTAAATCAATACATCATTGATTATTTTTGGGAATTAGGCATCCTATATCAACATAGGAATCCAAATTCACCTCATTGGAATGGTAAATGTGAAAAGATTAAATTCACATTATGATACATAGTGAGAAAAATAATTTGTTGGGTAGAGAACATTTATTAAGGTATCATCATGTAAAAAACTTTCACCCAGCTGCACAAAGTGTACCTCTATAGTAGACTCCAACAATAAAATTGGATATTACCTATACATAAACTTATAAAAAAAGATAATATGGGCATGAAACTCTTTATTCCTTGAGAGGTATACCATATCTAAAAGATGTCATGGGATTGAGATATACTTTGATGAAGTCTAGGATAAATTTTCCTAGGAGTTGGTACCTGACAAGATTCAACAAAGACACACAAAATAAGAGGTTCTTCCAGAGACATAAGTACTTTGTAAAAGTAAAATAGGGGATATATAACTAGAGTTGTATGTTTTTATAGTCACTGTGGTTGGGGAATCATTATTAATTGATAATAGCGTTCCATTAACTTAAAACGAATTTGTATGGGGGTAGATTTTTTCAAGTGGAAGAATCTAGGAATTTTGAAACGAATTACATATACCAAATAGAAGTATATATATATATATTTTATTACCTCTATGAGATATATAGACCATTAGATATAAATGGTTAGTCAATAATAAATTGTACATGAATGGGAAATTTAGTTCACATAAGGTTTGGCTAGTTTCAAAAGAATTTTAAAAATGTCAAGGGAGTGACTAAAAGGAAACCTTTTCACTAGTTATAATGTTAAAATCCATCATAATTTGACATTCCATTTTATCATTACATGAATATAAAATTTGTAAAATTGACGTCAAAATATAATTACATAAAAGGAACCTTAATGAATATGAATATATGGAACAACCTTAATGGTTTTCACTATACAGGATTCCAAATAGGTATGATAATATCAATAATTAATTTATGAATTAATGAAAGTTTCAAGTTCATGAAATCTTTTTTGCATAAATTCATAATAGAATTCAGTTTATTAAATAATTATTGTGAGAATTGTGTTTATTGGTCAAAGTATACAAGTCAAGTGGGGGTCAATTGATTTTCCAATATAACTTTCTATTCACTAAAAATTTATAAAATAAGTTCCACAATTTAATAAAACAAACTTGTTAAAAATTAGTAGAAATATATAATTTTTTATTGTAAAAAGATTCCCAAAATAAATATCAGATCTCAATGAAAATACTGTTGAAAATAATTCAAATTTTTAAACTAATCAACTCGTATAAAACCTGGTATGTAAAAAACTAGTTATGTTAACTATCAAAGGTAAGTTTCCTTAAAAAATTAAGAAATTTGAAATATTTTTTAATTAAAAAATCAAAATAATAGAAAAAAATTAGTAAAAAATTTATTTTAAAAATAGAATAGGGGAAATTAATATGGGTTTTGGTCCCATAGAAATACTTAATCCACTACCGTTATAAACAACTTATACCAAAAATATTTATTTTGAAATATAATGACCAAAAATCTGGATCTGGTTTTACAAATAATAGCGCGTAATAATTTCAATGAAAAAAGCGTTATACATATTTATTTATGGGATATAACAATAGTACAGTTCCCACAGGACCTCTTACCCAGTTCTATGTAGGGAAATTTGAAAATATTGGAAGAGTATCAATTACTCATAACATTAATATAGAGGATTATGCATTAATAATATACATAATAACATAAAATCATATCTAAAAAATAACTAATAAAGAAAGATATATAAGAGAATAAGTAGGATAAATCATTGTCTAAATATCATTCCTAATCTAGAGTACCAGAATTTTTCATTTGAAGAATCTTAGATAGGTTTCAAAGTCAGTTCAAGATAATAGTGTGGCGTAGAGTCTTTTATAAAGCACGTGTTCAAAAGTGGGATACTATTTTATTATTTAAGTAAGAGAATATGTTCTCTACCCTATTTCATACTTCACATGACTATATTTAATTTTTAATATTTTATTCATCCAAAAAATATCTATTATATAATAATAAATTAAATATTAAATTCACTAAAGCCATATTTAATTCTTGAAAACCAAAAAGATTGAGATATTAAAAAAATACTCTACTATGATAATTGTAGCTAGTTGTCTTAAATTAATGAATGATTAGTTTAAAATATAAAAACATTACATGGTCATTTGACCTATAAAGGTAGCACAGTTGGATCCTTAGATCACAAGTTCAATTCATTTGCACATTTGGCCAGTCCATCACATCGTGTAGTATGTTTTTTCTTCATGTAGTCATTACCATAATAGAAAAATTTATTATATTACATAATAAAAATTTTATATACCCTATCATGGTAACTCATTTTCGTCATGATCAAGTTTTTCTCTTTCATGTAGCCACTTCAGTAATTTTCCTTTTCAGGAAGATGTTATAAAGATGGTACATGTGGTGAGGTGATTATCATAAAGAGGAATGATTAATCTTCAATGTTCAGTAAGCTCATGAATTAGAAATTTTATTCTAATCTGACTAATGGTAAATAGTTTTCTAAAAATATAAGGTGAAGTATCTATTGAAATCAGTTCATGGACCAAATTGGCAATCTCACGAAAATCCTCTGATGCTCTCCCTCCACCTGTGACGATGGTGTCTGGTTCGGCTCTTCACCCCTTTGCGAGGTAGGGGGAATCGTCATTCCCCAGGATAGAAAAGCCTGTATTTCAGACCATCTCCAATCCTGACTTTATTCTTCTATTTTCGAAATCATTCATGAGCGCTAAATTTCTAGACCTTTTGGATGGAAACCCTAATCTACAAATTTTGACATCAGAGTTCACGAAATCCTCTTTGTTGTTGATTATTACCCTTATTGCTCGGTTCAGATAGAGGAGACCTTCCATCGATGCGTTTGACAGGTTTGTTTTCTCCTCTTGGGATCTTCAAGAAAGGGCAACCATAGGATTACTAGACAGGCGTCTTATTATGATCCATTTTGAGTCAGAAGAGGACCTCATCAAGTCTTGGTAAAGGGTTCCTTGTAGTTGCAATGGCATTCGGTTCTTCCCCCTTCGTTGGTCATTTTATTTTCATATGAAATGGGACTCGCCTTCGGCCACGGTTTGGGTCAGTTTCCCTAATCTTCCCTTACCTTTCCAGAATCCCTCTATTTTAAGAATGTTTGGTAATTTTTTGGGTAGATTTTTGTGTGTGGATACCCATACTGAAGTAGTGTGTCACCTGATAAATCCTCGTGTTTGTGTTGAGGTGGATTCATCTAGTGTGCCGTTTGAGTTTGTCTGGGTTACAATCGGTGAAGAATAAAGATGTAAAGAGCATGTTATTTATGATAATTGGTATGATTTGTGTTTGAATTATAACTGTTTTGGAAACCTTCCGGAGAGTTGTCAAAGAGATTCATCATCTCAAGTGGTGAAGCCTCTACGTCAGGAGTTCCAGTCTTCGGTTAGGAGGGAGGAGGTAGTGGGGAAAGGCCATGTGTCCCAGCTGATAGAGGGTCTGGATTTGAGGTTAATAGATGTTTAGGTAGAAAATGGGGGCCCTCAATCGTTGGACCCTTTGGTATATGTGTTGGAAGAAGGGGCTATCATGGGTTCTGATTGGAATGGTTTTATTTCACCCTTGAAGGATGGTATGAATAATCAATGCATTCTAGAGGTGTCTGATGCAGGAAAGACTCAGGGACAGGATAACTTTATCAACTGGAGCTCTCAGAAGAATGGTGACCCATCTGGTGAGGAGTTTTTGGGGGATCACCATATGCTTGAAGCAATGAAGAAGAAGGAATAGATGGTGGGAAGTGGAAAAGTTGTCTTGACAGTGGAATTGCATAGACCCGGGAAATTCCAGGATAGTGGGGGACCAGTTACCTCACCTAAGCCTTCTCTTTCATTGAGAAATAGGTTCCAGGGACATTCAGAGTAGGGTTTGGATCTTGTTCTAATGGATGAGGATGATTCTCTTGAAGATAGTATGAGGGGTTTTGTGGTTGGAGAAGCTGTCCAAGAGGATTCTTGTAAGTTTATGGGGGAACCCACTATGGTGAACATCGGTTATCAACAGTGCAAATATACCAACTTGGGAAATGTTTTTGAATGGGAAGTAAAAAAAACATTGAATGAAGATGGACTCGTGGGAAACTATCTATCTGGGATTGACTGCAACACACATGATCAGAGGAGAGGAAGAGATGAGGAGGGTAAGGATTCAACCTCAGATTTCACCCTTGAGATGAATGGGCTGCTTATCGGGTGTGACAAGGAGAATAGAGTAGGTATGGTCAATCTATCCTTCAACGATATAGGGAAAGGGGGAAATAGTTCCATGACTGGGAATGGAGGAGTGGCATCTACTACTCCAAAATGAAACGGCAGGAAGGGCTACTCTTATCTACCTTGACCGTTATGTACCGGATCCGACTTTAAGTGGGATCATGGGATGACCCTTGCATTTAAAAAATGTATCATGTCCAAGAAAGATGGTCTTGGATGAATCACTTTGGATGATGTGAGGTGGGACTACAATGGAGATTTCATGAGGCATCTGAATCCGGCTTCTGAATGGGGAATGGCCACCACATAGGAGGACTCCTGTGTTGGGTGCGATGACGGGTATGGAGATTATGGTTTTTAGTTCTTATCGGTTGATCTGGTGTTTTTTTCTTGTTTTGTTTTGGATGTGATTTGTCGGCTTTAATGTGACTTTGGGTTTCTCACTTTTCCTAAAAGTGTTTCCATAATAATAATAAAAGTATTTTGTTTTTTAAGGTGAAGTATAATGTGCGGTAATGTTACAAGCTCACTTAACCATCATAGTATGTTCAAAATCATCGTATGGTATGTTAAAAAAACCATTTTTGAAATGTTTTCTTTAACCGTTTTCTAATAGAAAACATGAAATTCATTATTACAAATGAATACTTGATATGGGATTGTTAAAATAATTCGGTCCTAGTCTATTCCCACAATCACCCCTTATAATGAAGAAAAATCAGGACATTTAAATTTAAATGAATTGAGTGCAATAAAAAAAATTCATTGGATTTCATTTACTATATAGAATATTAATAAAATCAAAAATAGTTTTTAAATGAATGAAATAATTGTTTTTGTCATTATTAATTATTACACCCCTTATTATAATATCAAAAATTAAAATAATGAATGAAAGTAAAAAATGAAAAGAGTAATAATTATTATAACTGATAAATGAGATTGAATAGATTATTGAATTAATATATCAAAAGAGATTTCCAAAAGATTACAAAAAGGATCAAAATGTTCCCTCTCAGAAATCATAATCAGAATCTGGATAAGGTAAATCTCTAAAATAGTTAATAAGGATGGGTTCCTTTAATTTGTATGTAGAGTCAGGTGTAGAGGTGTCCTAAAGAGATGAAGAATTAGGAGGCTATATATTAACTACAAATCCAGAAACATGTCTAACTTGTTTCATGACTTGTATAGAAGTTAGGCCAATAGGATTCACAATATAGGAGGTATTAGAAAGGTATATAGGTATTTCTAAAGAATATAGAATAGTTTTATAATAAGTGTATAGATAGGGATATATAAATTGGTGAAATCGCTTACTATCTAAGAACTGTTATCCATAGCATAAAAATGATCTTTATTCCCAACGAAATTGTATCAAACTATATTCACAACTATGAGCTTCTCAAATTTTGATACAAACACCTGGGTCAGAGGTGGGATCATCATGTCCAAATAAAAATTCTATAAAATCAATTTAGATATATTTTTGTGAAGAAAATGCTTAGGTAATAATAATTTACTCTCGTGATGGTTTTTTATCTTGGGAAGCATTCATGGAATCATCTTGAACAATCGAACATTTCAATGAAACTTGGGTTTGATTCCCAATAGAAATGATTATATGGTTATTCAAAACATATAAAACATAACCATTAGATCATCCCTAATGATTTTTATAACTACCAATCTATCAATAACTGACTAACTAGTAATAGATGTAGGATCACAATAGTATGTTGAAACAAATCATTGATAAATGGTTGGTACAATATAATCATCATGTAAGATAAAAAAGAATAAATAGAACCCACCTAAACTCCCATATCTATAATATCTTTCTACATCATCTCAACTCATTAATTAAATCTAGGATGAACATGATTGATCACAAAAATATCATTTTTTCTTTGTTGTTGCAATGAGTTTTTAAAATTAAAAAAAATTCCTATTTTAACATATCTATAACTTATGATTTAAAAAAATAATTTTATCCACAGTGACATATGATAAAAAAGGATATGAGGGTGTAAGAGTATAGGGAGATGAATCAATATCTGGATAAATATCATCTATCTCTAGTATGACCTTTGGTAATCCATCAAATCCTTCAACTATACCTTCCTGAACAAATTTTTGAGATACCTCACCTTATCTGGTAGGATTTGGACAAAAGATGTCATGAATGGCCTGATCAATAAATGGTCTTACAGGATACACCGCAATTATCTCTTCAATGTAAACATCAATCATCAAAGATTCCTATAGAGTTCATTCAATAGAGAGAGTGGAAGGTCCACTATGTCATGGTGGACGACCTCCAAGATCATGATCATTAGAATTGGGATTGTTTAACACCAATATAAGATATCTAGGGGACTTCTCCACTATATAAGGTGCACTTGGTATAGGATGTGCAGAAGTACTCCAATAATAGGATACCATTTTGTGTAATCGTCAATGAAATCAGATTCAGCAGACATATCCCATGATGCTCAACATTATGAGTTGTTTAATCATCTTAATGAAGGTTTAAAACTTCCCTCTCTTCTTTTATTTCCTCTTCCACAATAGGTACTAGATTTTATTCTTCATTAGATAGAGTAAAACTGTCATCGAAATATTCCAACACCTCATTAGGATTAAAACATGGATCCACTAGATCCCTAAGATTACCAGGTAGCTTCATTGGATTAAAAATTTCATACAACGTTTCTAGGTAAATCACCCATTCTTATTTACATGGGATCCAGTTATAAATACTTTTCTTTCACAATTTTTTCATAAGACAAAATACATCTTATGAATTCATTCACTCCTCCTCCAGAGAAACTAATCCTTCATTCTCTAGTAAGGATTTAATTTTATTATTATAGGGTATTGAACAAAATTTTTAATATGGACTAGACAACTCAATTATGTGTCTCCTGAAATATCTAAAAAGGGATAATTTAAAAAACATTCTTCATAAGAAATAAGAAAAAGAAATTTTAATTCCTAATGATTTTTAATATCTATTTTATTTAACATATTAGGTGCTCGATAAACTAGACCAAACCCATTTAACTCAATAACTGACCATATTTTAGTGGTTACATTCCAAGTTAGTTCATCCAATGGACACTAAAATTCTATTTGAGCATGGTTAACTGGATAAAATCTTAATAATCATCATATTCTCCTTTGTATGGTACATGTAATAAATTTTACCAAAGTTTCACAGTAAACTCTATAAAATCACAACTAGACATTGTTATAATGATTTATTTTTCCTCACCAACAAAAAAATGTTAGTGCATATAAAATTCCTTGACTGGTTTTGGATAAAAATGTATACCACATTCTCTAATAATAGAATCTTATCCATAATTTTGGGTAGAGTTTCAGACTAACAATATTCATGATCAAAACTAATAAACATCATATTATTTTTTTTTGGGACTAGATGATCAGTGATATGTGGATTCTTCAGTTTTAAATATGTACTCAGATCGGAATATTATTTCCTTGATTTCTTAGTAGCATACGTCTTTACTGGAGGTACTAAATTGGAAACACATTTCACATTCATAATTTCGGGCTTGAATATATATCTTTGAAGATACAATCCATTGGAGAAAAAATAAAGAGGTTCGACTTGGATATAATAATATTTTCAAGACTGGGGAAATACATCCACTTAAATTATTTTTAAAGTGTTGAGGAGACCAAAGGGAAAGGGCTGGTGACAATTCAGATCCTGATTCAAATTCTATATTAAATCATATATAGATTAAAATTACAATAAAAATAAACAATATCCTTAAAAATTAATTAAAATACTATGTAAATATACATGGTAGGTATGATGACGAAGTATTTATTATTACTTATGCATTGAAGGCATTCTAACCAGGACCACATGAAAAGTTTTCTAACCGCATGAATGAAATTTTCAAAGTAAGAATATTGATCATGTGAGTTAATAATACGAGTATGTATATTTAATATATGATTATGTGTTCATGGTAGGCATAATTATCATATTAAAAAATTCATGGTCAGACTACTAATCGTGTGAAGCATACCTCATAGTTACTTCCATAAAATCTCAAAATAAATAAGACAAATATGAATCAAATAACTTAAAATGATGAAATTTAATTAAAATAAATTGGAATAATTTATCATTCCCAATTAATTTCTAAAATAATTTATTATCTAAATATTCAAGGTTTTTAAAATATATTATCAAGATGAATTTAAATACCAAATAACTCAAGACTTATATCAATCATTGGAAAAAGATCTCTTAATGAGTGATGTCTTATATCAATTTTATTTGTTATATAATGAGATAGAGGGTTCATATAAATATTTATCACATGTGTACTATAACAATTTATTTTTAACCATGAATATTTATATCCATATATAGTAAATTTTTCTTTATCCACAGAATATGTGCACAAAATCATCCTAGAGCTATGTACTTAGATTTCAAAGTGGATAATACCACAATGTTTTCTCTGATACTTCACTAAGAAAGAAATGGATTTCCCAAAAAAATATAGGTTATAAAATTGGTTTTATATCTTACATAAAACAAAGAAAACAACATCTAAATAGATCACTATGTCAAATTCTTTTCCTTTATGAGAAAATATTCCAAGAAATTATATTTTTCAGGTATTAGAAATTTATTTTTACAGAACGTAACTGTGATTCTTTTGGATTTTCATGACTGGCACAAATACACACAATTAATATTATATCGGACTAGAAAGTAGTTGACTATAGTAAACTTCAAATCAAACCTATGTAAGTGTTTTGATCGACCCGTTTCCTTGAATTATTGATATCTAACTTGCATCTAGTAATCCTGGGAGGATCACCAACCATATTATTGTCCAAAACAAAACGTTTTAATAGGTCTTTGGTGTACATTATTTCATTTAAAATAATTCATTATTAATTTTGAAAAATATGAAAACCAATATTCAATTTATTTTAACCCATCAAAATCATTTCAAAACCATTTTCCATCATTTTTGAAAACTCTATACACAACAAAATTCTTAAAGAACCAAAAAAATATCATCCACATATTTGTACCACT
This sequence comes from Viscum album, assembly GCA_963277665.1. NCBI lineage: Eukaryota > Viridiplantae > Streptophyta > Magnoliopsida > Santalales > Viscaceae > Viscum > Viscum album. The sequence goes on along the minus strand of OY728123.1, from coordinate 429,098,348 downwards.
AAAAAATATTTTGAAATTATTTAATAAAATAAATTTGGATCATTTATTCCTTTAGTAAAATCTTTTGAAATCATAAAATATCTAATACAATAATTCCTAGATCTAGGAGCTTATTTAAAACCATATAAAAGCATTTCTAATTTAAAAACTTGATTTGAAAATTGAGGGTTTAAAAAAATAGGTGTTTTAAAAAAATAAAATATATAAACATTAAAGAATATACTCAAGATGTCAATTTCATAGAATTTTAAATCCAAATGTGTTTCATCGGAAGTCAATACTCTAATGGATTCATGTCTATCTAGTTCTTAAAAAGTTTTCTCAAAATCAATACATTCCTCTTGATGATATCATTGTGGAACCAATTATTTTTTTTCAAAATATGTCACTATATGCAAAGGCCTTTTTTCAAAACACCCATTTAGTTCCAATACTTAGTAATTATTTGGGTCTTTCAATTAGTTCCTTGACTCTAGTTATTTCAAAATAGGTGATCTCTTCTTTCATTTCCATTACCCCGAAGTCATAATCTATTCCTTCTGTGATGTTATTAAGTTCAATATGTGATAATAAAACATGATATTCAACAGGGATTATAAAAGAACAACTAATCATATTTCCATTATTTGGGCCACCAATAACTTCATATGAAGGATACATTCTATGAGTCATAGTATCTCTTTGAGTAGAATCATTTGTCATATCATATTCATCTATTAGTTCTGGTTCAAGGTGTTCATTTGAACTAGAATAATTATTTATAATAAGTCTGGCATAATTTTTGTTCATATTTTAATGATCATATTCCATATTTCATAAAGGGTTCTTAGGATCATGTGGACCAATATCATCAAACATGACGTAATCATATTATTCCATAATATTATTACTTTTTCAAACAAGATATATGGTTTAGTGGTTGTAGAATATCAAATGAAAATTCATTCATGTGACGAATCAGACCCGAGCAGCCACCTGAACAGTGTCGAACGGGTTTGGTGTCACTACCTTTGGTGCACCTCCCTTGAACGCCAAAGGTTGCCGACTAGCAGTGAGGGTCTGAATAGGTATAGTGGGGAGGCTATACCCTCTTGGATGAATAGAAATGGTACTTGTCCGTGTATAATACTAAAACGTTCAGTGGAAATAAATGACTCAGCAGACTCGAACCAGACCAGCATAGCGGAAGCATATCAAATATCAATAAACCAGCAGAAGCAATATAGAAACAACAGTAGCGGAAAGTAAATAGAACAACATGATGAAAAATACATGCAACTACTACAGTAAACAAACAAGGAATTCCTCGAAAGAAATTCATACAACTCAATATATAATGGCGCCAATGTCTAACCAACAGTTTCTACATAATAAGGTAAACATACTGATACAAGAAAAGGATGACTAAACAAGTAACTCCTACATGGCCTGACCGCAAGGTCTATGCCAGTATCCATGTCAACAGCACTAAGGTCCATCTCCTGAGGCTGACCCTCTACCTGTACGCAATTTCATAAAGTCCACATGTGTCCTGAAGGGCCCGTGTAAGGTGTGAGACAAGTCTCAGTAGGATACCACCAATGGGTGCGTACCTAATATAAGTGTTTAAGCAGACATGATTATACAAGAAAAAAATTAAACGGTACAATTCCCAAAAGTAAACACGAACTTCTCTAGTGCTCAGCAGCCACCAGGAAGTGTCACCTACTTCGACCAACACCGGAATCTCTGGTCTGTAGCCAGGAACCTTGTTCCACAAGACACCATGTGTCTCAAGTACTGACATCCCGAAGGCACGCCCAACCGTCGTAACCCAGCTCAAAAGCTCAACCTACCCATCGGACAACATCTGGAGGAATAGCGATACCTTTCCTCAAATCATAAACGGAGGGACAGTGATGTCTGCCCTCAGATAATGTAACCGGAGGCACATCGATAGCTGTCCTCAAATCACGGCGAGCCTCTTCCCCCAACCTGAGAGTCTCGATGTTGTCTCCCGAAAGCTCCTCACCTCCCACATGGCTTCTTACGGCAAGCCCCCCAACCAAAATACCTAAATCGCAACTACGAGGCCTCTACCCACACGAGTGGTCAGAAACACCTCATCACGGAGTATCTATGTGCACACTACTCAAAAGTTACTAGTGAGAGGTAATCACCTCAATGAGTTCCCAAGCCACAACCCCTCTGACACCTCGTGTCCCTGCGAACCTGTCACTCATGTCTGATGGCCTCGCCACCCAAGTAACCCAGGCCAAGCCCTACCCGACAGTCCAACTACCTTATCCGACATCCATGATTCCCAATCCTGTTGTATCAACCACCCAATGTAACTGAGAAAAATCCCTCAAAATGTGATCCCCATCACTCAAAAAAAATTCCCAGGCCATGCCCAGGACGACTCAATAGTTTAGAAAAACAATATCTCACATTTCATAAATATACACAGAAGCGTCACTTTAAATAGTTAATTACTAAACAGTCAAATTGTATTAAATCGTGTTGTCCCACACCAGCACCTAACTCTTTCATAATTAATAATTAAACTCAACAGTTTAACTTAGGAAAAACATTATGCAGTCTAACATAGCATTTTGAAACAACAGTCCAATTCATACGCATTTCCGCACCCCCGGCCAAATTGCCCCAAACAAGCAATGGTCTCTAACCCAACCTTGCTCGATCAAAACAGGTCAGGAAATGCCAAGGGGCATCCCATATTGCAGATAATTTAATTAAAAACTATTAATTAGGGTTTTTTTCAATACCCAACATTGCGCTCGACGGTCTCAACCCCCAATTATCAATGAAAATGTGGAAGAAGGTACGCACCACCCACCTCGTACTCGTACGTTGACACACCTATGATATTAGCCTCTGAATCAGTCTGAGTCACGGTAGATCTGCGTTTCCTTCAAATCTGGCAATTCTATTCGGATGGAATATGTGGAGGAACAGTTGATGGATCGAGGATGAAGAAGAGTGTGAGTGGTTAGCCTTTCCGATGCGGTCATGCTGCCACTGACGGATCGAAGAATGGAGGTCGTACGGCAATTCTGGGAGGGTTTGTGTTTTTTTGGAAGTTCTCGGACGAACTGATTGTACAAAGGACAAGAAGAAGCTATTTCCCAAAATAAGGCGCGACGACGCCTCAGACGATCAAATAAAAATAAAATTACAAAGCGTGTATTTTTAAAGTACACGCCGTGTAGATGTGTTTCCGTACTCTGACTTAAGCAGAGTCCAGCACACGGCATGGACCATGTACACGGTGAACACACGGCCAAGGAGTCTTCCTCTACACAGAAAAAATTTACAAGACGTGTCAAGGAATACTACACGCCGTGTAGATGGAAATTTACACATGGGCACCACATGACATGTACATGGCCTTGCATGGTTAAGGATAAACGACGTGTCTATAAATACACACCGTGTAGTAAGAAACTTCTACACGGTCATCATGCGGCATGTACTCGGTGAGCACACGGCCTGTCTCCCGGTTAACACATACATGGTGTGTAATTAGAGTACACGACGTTTAGTTTGGAAGTTTCTAGAAACTGCCTAGATTTTCCAGACATCTCAGAAATCCGTCAAAAGTTCAAACAGGGTTGGGATTTGACCGATTTTCAAAAACCCAGGTTCTTACAAACTCCCCATCTTGAAGTTTCTCATGCTTCCGCTACCAAAAGAAACTAAGAGATGGCACCGAACACGTCCATCCCAGTCAATAAACTTGACTACCCCGGTCTCATGGTCCTGGCTAAATTCTAAATTGGGGCTCCCCGCCTTAGGAATTACCTACTCTGTCTCAACCCAAAATAAGCTGAAATAAAATCAAGTAAACAAGCATGGCCCAACGACCTATTTCCCGGACCCATGGTCCTCCCGTGATGCATCATCACCCCTTCAACTCCTCGGTGATCACGTGTCGCCTCCGACACGCAACGTAACCATCATTGAATTGGTGTCCGCCTCCCTGAGGTTCTGCATCTAATAGATGCTCAAAACGAACCTGGTTCCATGCACCCCAAGTAACCCACATCTTCGGTGCCCCGATGCCCATGACACCTCAAGTAACCTTCATCCTTGATGCTCCTGATGCCACGCATCTCAAATATATAAATAAAAAATATAATGCATCCGATATGATTCTAATTCCACTAACTATTATCTAGTCAGTCCACAATTACCCTGTGCAGCCCGTGAACTCAACCAGACATGCCTTAAGAGGCCATGCCAAAAGAAGTATGGAAAAAAATAACAGCCACACCTGCTGTGTACCTGCCACCATCGTCGGCTCAACAGCCTGCTCAATCCCTTGTAGCTACATAGCGTGCACCTGGACTGAAGTATGGTTGCCTGATGCCTGACCTCCCTACGGTGCTACTCCAGTCACCAACCACCAGCCGCTGACCCCTCAACTAGGTCCCACTATACTTGTCACGTCCTCTGCGTGCAGTTGATCCTTGACTACCATCTCCTGGTACCGAACCTGATTTGACACCTAACACCATAGTCTGTCCCGGTCCCTGCCTTCCGGCTTTCTAACAAGGTTTCTTGCAAAACCTCTCCATATTCCCGGCCTTTCCACATGCCCGACACTCCTTCGGGGTCCTATCGCACTGAGCCCAGATAAGTCCCGGTTGTCCACACTGAAAGAAAACAACCAAAGAACTACCACGTGGTGGTCTAGCTGGGTCCTTGACCTACTTTCCCTGCTGCAACTCATCTTTTTATCGCTTCCTTCTATACAAACCATCACCTAGAACTATCGCCCTGCCACTCTGGGGCCTATCCCTTTGGTTTCCCTCTACTATAAGTGTCTGGTTCACCACCTCGGAGAAGGAACCCAGCCTGAAGATGTTTACCAGAACCCAAAGGGTGTGTCGTATTCCATCCTCGAACTGCCTCACCCTAGCTGCATCATCGCTCACCATACCAAGTGCAAAACAAGATTACTCTGTGAAGGTAGCTGCGTAGTCCATGACGGACATATCTCCCTACTAAAGACTCAAGAACTCCCAAGCTCTCTATTCCATTAGTGTTTCTGGATAATTGTTCTCGAAGAAACTGTCCTTGAAGTCCTTCTATTCTAGTCCATTGTGACTACGGGCCTGAACCTGTACGTCCCACCAACGCTTCGCCAGTCCTCTCAGCATGTACGTCGCCAGCTTGACCCTCCGCCTGGGAGGCGTCTCAAGCTACTCAATGATCATCTGCATACTATGTATCCAGTTCTCTACTACATGCGGACCACCCTCACCCTGAAAATTTGGCGGGTGCTGCGAATGGAACTCTCGCGTCAGATATGCCATCGAAGGCCCTGCACCCTGCGTTCCTCTGTCAATCCCCTGCAAGACACGTACTAGGATAGCTCAGAGATGCTCGTCAAACCATGGTCCGAACCCTACCAAACTAAGCTACTTCCCTGCCTACACTGGATCCTAAACCTGATCGTGTCCCTGAGCCTGTACATGCGGATCATGCTCTGCCTGCATCGGATTCTGAACCTGATCCTAGGTCACTACATCCTCTCCTGTCTGACGCTCCATCGATTCATAAAGGAGTAACCCGCTGAATACCATAAATGGTCAGACATCCCATATATATATATATATATATATTCTACATAGATAAGGAAAGTAGTAAAGAGGTAGATTATAACAACTACCCTTACTATCCCCTATCGCAACCCATGCCCTCGGCATCCCGACCTCGCGGCCTCCTTACCCGCCCTCAACAGAGCCAGTATCACAAGTACATCGGACCATGCCCGTCCCAACAACTCATGTTTCCTCAAAACCAACGACCGAGTCACCCAATCCTGATAGTCACACTACCTCAACCATAGTACCTGCTTGCTCTCATAAGAGCAAGACCCAGTCATCTTGCAACATGCAATTCTATATAAATATAAAGCATAGAAATACACATTTTCACAACCAGAAATTTTTATCAGGAATTGCACCTATTGACATTTTATAAGCACACAAAGTATGGTAATTGATTATATTCTTGGCATTATCACTTCACAAAGCATACATGTAGTTATGAAATTGAAATACCCTAAAATGTTCCTATCATAATCCAAGCCAGCAACCCTTTCCATACTAGCCAAGGTTTACATGTCATAATCAATAACATCACACAACATGTGAGCCACCAAGGTGGAAATCATATAAACCGTAATATGAGCAAAAACTCATAGAAATTCCCACCCACGACAACTCAATCCATCCCTCGTACATGGGGCTGCAGGCACCCAAGAACGAGTTCAAAATCAATTTCCAACAATTCACTAAGGTACAATGCCCAAAAGTAAACAGAAACTTCTCTGGTTCTCAGCAGCCACAAGGAAGTTTCACCTGCTACGCCCAACACTGGAATCTCTGGTCTATAGCCCGACACCTCGTGCCACCTGACACCATGTGTCTCAAGTACCGACGTCCCGAAGGCACGCCCAACCATCGTAACCCATCTCAAAATCTCAACCTAACCATGGAACAACATCCGGAGGAACAACAATACATGTCCTCAAATCATAACCAGAGGGACAACGATGTCTGCCCTCAGATAAAGTAACCGGAGGCATAGCGATATCTGTCCTCAAATCAATGCGAGCCTCTGCCCCCAACCTGATAGTCTTGATATTGTCTCCCGAAATCTCCTCACCTCCCACATGGCTTCCTATGGAAATAACCCCAACCAAAATATCTAAACCGTAACTACGGGGCCTCTACCCACACGAGTGGTCTAAACCACCTCATCACGGAGTATCTATGTGTACACTACTCAAAAGTACCCAATGAGTGATAATCACCTCAATGAGTTCCCTAGCCACAACACCTCTGAAACCTCATGTCCCTGCGAACCTATCACTCAAGTATGATGGCCTCGCCACCCAGGTAACCCGGGACAAGCCCAACCCGACAGTCCAACTGCCTCATCCGACGTCCATGACGCCCAATCCCATGGTAGTAACCACCCAAAGTAAATGAGAAAAATCTCTCAACCTGTGATCCGCATCACTCAACAAAATACTCGGGCCATGCCCAAGATGAATCAATAGTTCAGAAAAATAATATCACAAATTGAGTAAATATACACAGAAGCATCACTTTAAATAGTCAATTACTAAACAGTCAAATTGCTCTAACTCGTGTTGTCCCACAGCAGCACCTAACTCGTTCATAATTAACAATTCAACTCAGTAGTTTAACATAGTAAAAACATTAAGAAGTCTTACTTAGAAGTTTGAAACAATGGTACAATTCATACTTATTTCGGCACCCCGACCGAATTGCCCCAAACGAGCAACGACATCTAACCCAGCCTTGCTCAATCACAACAGGTCAGGGAATGCCCAGGGGCATCCCACATTGTAGATTATTTAATTAAAAACAATTAATTAGGGTTTTTCTCAATACCTAATGTTTCTCTCGATGGTCGCAACCCCCAATTATCTACTAAAACACAGAATAAGGTATGCACCACCCTCCTCGTACTCGTACAATGAAACTCCTTTGATATTAGCCTCTAAATCTGTCTGAATCACGTAATATATGCGTTTCCATCTAATCTGGAAATTCCGTTCAGATGGAATCTGTGGAGGAACAGGGGAGGGATCAAGGACGAAGAAAGGTGTGTGGGGTTAGCCTTTCTAATGTGGTCCCGCTTCCACTGACGGATCGAAGAATGGAGGTCGTACGGAGATTCTGGGAGGGTTTGTCTTTTTTGTAGAAGTTCTTGGAGGAACTGCTCATCCAAAGGTAGAGAAGTAGAAGTTTCCCAAAATAAGACTAGACAACATCTCGGACGATCAAATAAAAATAAAAGTACACGGCATGTATTTCCAAAGTACATACCGTGTAGATGTGTTTCTGTACTCAGAATTAAGTGGAGTCCAACACATGGCTTGGACCATGTACACGGTCAACACACGGCCGGGGACTCGGCCTCTACACAGAACAAAGTAACACGGCTTGTCAAGGAAGACTACATGCCGTGTAGATGGAAATTTGAACCTGGGAACCACACGACATGTACTTGGGCTTGCACTGTTAAGGATACTTGGCGTGTCTATAAATACACACCATGTAGTAAAACACTTCTACACAGTCATCACACGGCATGTACTCGGGGAGCACATGGCCGGTCACCCGGTTAACACATACACAGCGTGTAGTTAGGAAATTTCCAGAAACTGCCCAGATTGTCCAGACTTCTCACAAATCAGTCAAAAGTTCAAACGGGGTCGGGATTTGACCTGTTTTCAAAAACCCAGGTTCTTCTAATTCATCACTACTTGAAGTAAAACATTCTAGATTCTATTTTATATTATGTATGAACACTTTATAACCAAAAAAACTAAAGTAATTATACCTTTGTTTTCTACCATTCCATAATTCATTAAGGGTCTTATTTAAAAGATTCCTAATTAAAACTCTGTTAATTATACAATAAGATGTTTTGCATATTATTCCAAAAAATGAATTATTAAATCTTACTCATTGAGCATCGTCCAAAAAAATTATTTAATAGAAAAATTTTGTCACACTACTACACCACTATATTGTGTGGTCCTATGAGAAAACAAGAAATTCTTATAGCCACGTTGTAAGAATAATGATTCAAATTCATGATTTTCAAACTCACAAAAATTATTACTTTATAATGACTTAATTCTATATACATTATTATTTTCTATATATTTAGAATATTTATAAAAAAATAAAGGGATTCACTTTCATGAGTTATGGAATACACCTATGAATATCATGAATAATCATCCACTATTAAATAAGAATAATGTTTTCCTGCTAAACAATATACACTAGAAGGTACATAAAAGACTAGGTGAACAAGATCTAAATGTTGAGAAGTTGAAACTTCTTTCTTTGATCTAAATTATATTTTTTTACCATTTTGATATAGATTAAAAACTTTACGTATTGGGAATTCTAGTTTTGGTAAATCCATAACTAAACATTTCCTATATATCTTTCTAATGAATAAATATTGTAATATCCCAGAATCCAATGCCAAATCCACGAAATAAATAATGGTATTAAAATATCTATATGCCAAATCCAAGGTTCATTGTGAAAGTCACTCAACCATGAATGATTTTGATATAGTAAGGAATTTAAAAATACAACATTGAAAATCTCATTTCAAAATGTAGTAATAAACAAAGTATATTTTTCATAAAATACATTAAATGTATTCTTTTCAAAAATAAAATGAAAACCATCATCACATAATTATGAAATGCTAAGAAGGTATAATTTCAATCCATCTAAATACATAATAATTTAAAGTTTTACTATAGTTATTAATTTTTCCAAGACCAATAATTTTCCTTTTGACATTGTCACCAATGTTGTTATCTCTTCCATAAATATTGATAATGTCTCTAAAGTTTTCTTATTGTCCACACATATTTCTACGTCAGCCACTATATAGGTACCATAGTTTTTTTCAAAATTTGTTGAAGCAGGTTTCCTACAAAATAGTTTTAAACCCAAAATGACTTTCGTAAGAATATTTTCTTGGGTCTAGTAATATATGTAATAAATTATTTATAAATACATAATTTTCGTATTTGTTTCTGAAAAAATTTCTTAGACTTCTATAAATAAACACCGTTATTAGGTCTAGTTTGATAATAACTTCTAGATTATTTCAAAAAAAAGAACATAGGAGATGTTATTTTCACAGGTTTTCCCCTATCAATGTTGATATATTATTTCATGATTATATTTAGGAGAAATATTTTTACAATGATTTTTTGTATGGGTTTTTCTTCCATTAATGATCCTCTCTAGATTATTCATTAATTGTTCATTAGATATTTTAAGGTAATTATTTTCATTTAATAACTCATATTTTTAAACCTTTTTTATAGCATAATCTAATATGAAAGGAGAAGACAATGACTGAAGCTTCAATACAAATTTTATTTAAATCATTAAAAGTTTAATCCATAATATTAAAGTACCAAAATTACTCAAAAATTAACATATTTCATTCATAATTTTAGTTGTCTATGTGATTAAAAATATCAATAGTATATTCATGAAAAAACTTTGATTCCTCAAATTTTCTTATCATTAAACACATATTAGGTTTTTCATTTTAACATCTTATACATGATTTGATTCCCTTGATCTGTCCTCAGTTGAACTCCAAGTGTATTTTATATAATTTTTATAATTTTTTTCTTCATCCTTATATTTCTTCTTATACATAAACATGGGATAGACTTCTTTAATGTCATAATTCCTCTTGTATTCGCATCATATTATTTGATTGGTAGAATCCCACTTTTTTAAATACTATATTAAAAAAATTCCTGCATTTCTATGTAATTGGGTTTATTGAAGAATTTATTCTTTTATAGACCTATTTAAATAGTTTTTAAAATGATTCATCTCTTCATCACTATCAGTAAGTGATTATCCATCACCTAATATTTCATAATGGGTCTTCTCTATTTGTTTATATTCAGAAATATAAAAAGATACAACCTTTGTTTTGTGTTCATCCACTTCCTTTTTTCACTTGAAATTATTATTTATACAACATTTGATTTCCAATTATATATTTAATGGAAGTATACTAATGCTGAAAGAGTCTTTTATGGACACATATATTCCTCTTTATCATACTAGAAAGCATATTATAATCCACATGGAATAATACTAGAAGCAATTATCTTTCCTAGTACATGAAACATGTTTACTATTTCATGGGACCTGAGATATGTGTATTACATATATTCAAAAAAAATTATCTTAAAAGTATCATATTAAATAATATATGTATTTTACCATATTGTTTTTAACAATATATGTTTCATTTCATTTCCTTATGGATCCCGAAGGGTGGTGGTTTTAAATACCGTAATTATGGTGATGCAATGGGATTTTACTGATTTTGTGATATTGATGGCCTTCCAATGACATGAAATCCCAATGATCAGGTACCTTTATACTGGTTATTTTCACAGGGATGAAACTCAAAAGAATGCAGGAATTGGTAATGTTAAAAAATTTATAGAACCAAGACACTTCACCTCTCATCAGGAGGTTAAATATGGAAGAGTTCTGAAAAAATAATGGGTTCATGGATTTTTCTAATTGAAACTATGATTTTTATAGATTCAGGAATAGAGTTTTAGTTTCAATTATTTTGAAATAAAGAACATTCCTGATCAATTTTATGTCAATATTTTTGGATTAAAATATATAGAGTGGCTCCCCAAAATTATATACAATATTTATTTACCAATTGGATTTCCTATTAAAATGTATTTGAATACTAAACATGATGTATATGGTTATTTTTCTATCTTTCATAGTGAATTGTTATTAAATTATATTTTGACTAAAAAGGAAATCTTTTCTACAAATAATTATGAACATAATCTTATGATTGTTTTTGGGAAACTCCCTAACTTCTATTCTAACAATTTGATCATTGTCCATTTGAAGGATAAATGTCAGACAGATATTAAATGTTCTTTTTCCAATGATTCTACATGACACAAAAATATATTGCGAAAAATGTTCAAAGAGGTGTATCCTAGGAAGTATAGGCACTTCAGTATTGAAAGGGTAATAAATAAATGATGTTATTGGTTTTCATGTTTAGTGATATATTCAATGAGAAGCTATGAAATTGGTTGATGAAAAATTCATTATTGGGGTCTCTTCAGTTCAGGGAAATGAAAGTAAAAAAAAAATAGATCCGTATTAAGGAATTGAATAAGTACAGAGTTCCCATTTATAATGAGACAATGTGTAGGGGTAGGAGTGTTCTAGGATCTAGGGAAAAGGAAACACATTTCGGGGATATAATACAAGTTTGGGGGTGTTTTTATGGATTCTTCTGGATATAAGCATGTTCCTGGATTGACCTTTGATGATGAACTTCTATAATCTTCCTCAATATTTCAAACAACCTCAGACACAAATGAGGTTTTTTGTTGCTTATTCTCTTAGGTGGACTTTTTAGGTACAATACGGTCATTCAGAAGAATTTATTGTCTCAAAAGGAGGTGTAGATTCTAGAATGATATATTTTATGACATAAAAAAACTCTGTAAAAATACATGTCATTCCTTAGGGTGGTGATATTCAATAGTTCAACATAGAAAACGTGCAAGGACTATTGTTCAATATGGTAGTGAGAAAACAACTAAAATTATAGTTTCTCATTATATGTCATAGCATCACATTGATTGATATCATTTTCTAAGGAAGGATTAATTCACAAATACCCTTCATGTGTATGTGTACATATGTGATGTTTCTCATGTGGGTCCAAAACTCATAGTGGGGCTCAAAAACTAATGGAAACTAAAAAAATATTATGGTAATTACAATAATAGGAATGATTATGGTCCATCTCCAAGGAGATTTCAAAGGGATGGATCTTCAAAAATAAAGAAAAAGGATGATGAAGGATTTTATTAACATCCAATAATGAAATAAATATTAAGGAATGAATATTCTCATCTAAATACTTCTATGAGAAATAGGTCAACATCTACTTTTAATGGGAGTAGGGCTCATGAAAACTGCTCCATATCCCATAGATATGATTCAGATTGAGAAGTTTATAAGAATTTTCATCCAGTATAATGTAATCCTCGACGATCTCTTGTATCGTTCTTCTCTTTGAATGATGTTTTATTTTCTATGTCTGGCCTGTCTATCATCCATTGTTTTGTGTCTTTTCATGTTTTCCATTTTCTTTTATAAAATGGATTATCCCAATCATTTCTACCATTACAATAGATTTTCCTTCATGAGGTATAGAAAGGGTGCCCTGGATCTCAGAAGTAATAGCACAAGTAGATATTCTATTGAATTATTCTTCTCGTAACACATTGTATAAATCATTCATTTCTTTACCATTATTTGAATATGGTTCTTTAGTATAATCTCTACAAGAATATCTATCACATTGAGGTTTTACATATTTATCTTCAATGAAATTCTAGATATCAAATCCAATAATTTCAAAATAAAATTACATTTTTTCCATTGACCCTAATTATTTCAATTAAGATAAGGAGGAATATTAGTGTATGTTTCATCATGACTATTGTAATCTATAAATATATAAATTTAGATAGAACATGAATTTAGGATATTTATATAAGTCCATGTCTTAGTTAAAAAAGATACTTTTAATTATTTGATACCAAATGTGGGTCAAAGAGGACAACTCAAGAGGGGTTTGTTCAGTTTATAATAATAAATTCAATTTATATACAATTTACAAGCCCAATCCCCTAATTTAGTAAAAAGCCGAAATATATATTTTTATCTAATTATAAGGTTCTAAAAATATTGATCATATCTTAGTTAAAATAATTTTAAAATTACTCTCACTTTTTAAATTAATATACTCATATCAAACACAGTACATAAAACACTAGTTTATGTTGGATATTAATGTTTATTTTTTTTCTATTATTAAAATTGAAACATGTTTAAATTAAAATAAATAAAACAAAAAAAATAAAGAGAAGTAAACAAGTTATAGAAAATATATATCAGTATAAATTAATAAGGGTTTATATCTAAAGAAAATACATAATACCCCGACATGGAAAAAACATGATACAAAGAAGTTTATTATAATACAAACAGTTCCACAACCTAAATTAGGTTTTATAAACAACAAAACAGATGAATTTCCAAGAAAAAAAATATTTTCCATATTTATTTATGGGATAAAAAAATATACTGGGTTACAGAGGACCTCTTCAATTGTTGATCATGGAAATAAAAATTAAAATATTGATATACTATCATGTACTCTCAATTTTAATATAAGAGACTATGTTTTATAATTATACAATGTAATATAAAAACACATCTCAATAGAACATCTAAAATAGAAAATTCAAGAGATATAAGATAAGAAATGTGATGAAACTTTATCTGGAAAGCTTTGCTTATCTAGATTCCATGAATTTTTATTTTGAAGATGTTCGGAAAAGATTCACAACATGTTCATAAAAACAGAGTTCCTTAAAGTATTCTATATAGAACAGATGCACATGTATTGTCATAAATTATTCCCTAAGTAAGAGTTTATGTTTTCTTTCTTGTTCCCTTGTTAACATAATCATATTTCCTTCCAAAAATTATATTCATACAAAAATTACTCATTTAAGAATAATCAATTCAATATTAAATGAATTTAATCTTTATTTAATTCTTTTAAAACAGGCCATTGGAGATTTTAAAAAAAAATTAGTACTATGTTAAACATATAACGTTTTATTCATTTAATGAAAGGGTAGATCATCCCAAAATAACCTGAAATTGTTAGTTAATGAATCATGGTGTCATATTTGTTTCATTACATAATGTGGTCAGTTCAGTTTCACATGTCATAGGATCATGACTTCATGTGGTAAAATATTTACTCATGTGGTCACAAAAATAATAGACCTGATTAGTATATTACCTTAGGAAAAATTATAGATACCTTTATATAGTAACTTCATTTCTTCATGGGGGAGGTTTCTTATTTTTTAAGGTCACTTAATTGATTTAAACAGTCATTTATATGGTATCTTAACTTTTTTAAGGTATGTTGATTCTCAATAAATGGTATTCTCAACCATTAATAATCATTCAGTCCAGTACATAGTATATTTTTCATATCTAACTCTGGATAAATAGTATTTTCATGAAGAAAGGTGTATTAAAATGTGTGGTAAGGTTACACAGTCAAATGAACTTCACATTAAGTTCAAATTCGACATACGAAAGTATCAATACATAACCATTGTGATATTTTAATGGGTAAACAATTTTATAAAAAATATACAAAACTATATTCATATAAATATAGTCATGATTTGGGATCATTAAAAATAGGTGGTCTTGGTATAATACAATAGTTTTTATAAGATTTCTATTGGGGTTGTGGTTTTTTTCCCAATATTATATGTTTATTACATATTACTTATTGCAAATGTGAGACCAGTGTAATAGTTTATTAAGGACTAATTGAATAAATGACTCATTATAGTGGAATTATGAGAGGTAACATATATTCCTTGGATCAAGAACAATAATGATATATTTAATAGTCTTATCAGCCTATGTCAATATATATATATATATTGACAAGACACAGTAGAAGTTCGTTATGGAAAAATATCAGAGGGGATTGTTTCTAGTGTTTAGTGGAATTCAACTTTTTAGGAAAATGTGTCCTCATACACTTGAGGAAAGACAAATAATGATAAGTATTACATATGTGTTAGTGATTGGGTTAGTTATGTATGTTATTCTATATACTAGGCTAGAGTTTTTATATGTATTAAATCTTGTAGAAAGATTTCAAGATGACTCGGTTGACCTCTAATGGATGGTAGTTGGGATTATAATTATGTAAATGTGTCCTTCTAATGATATGTTACTAGTATATATGAGATATGAGGAAAAATTCATCAGATGATAAGATGATGATAATTTCTAAATAATTTAATATTATATGAAACCACAAACAGGATACACCTTTACTATGAATGGTGGTTATATGAGATAGAAGAGCTCAAAGTAGGTTGTGTCTGTAAATTTTATAGTTGAGTTGGAATATTTTTCATCTTTTGTGGTAGATAAAACAGTTTTGTGGATATGAAACTTTTTCCAAGTGGTTAACATGGTACCTAATAGTTATGATCTGATCAAACTCTATTGTGTAAATACTATGGTATTGGATGTCACAAAGGATCCAAGTCACATCTGTGAATGAAGAATGTTCATTCGATGCATAATATATTGAAGGATCTTTTCTCATGGATTTGGTGTTCCATTTAACATAATTTTTATGGAAGACACATTAGATGACCCTTGGTCTAAATCCTTGACTTAGAATAATCTTTATTATCATGTGAGGTCGAGTGGATTAAAATTCATTGGTAGTTGGCTCGATTCCATATGTTAATATTTTAGAGTTGGTGTACAGTGAGAAACAGATTGAACTTTTTTACATTTATATAATTCTATTTGAATATTATGAAAACATCTTATCTAATATTTTTCATTATTTTACATAACATTAATGTAATAATATCTTAGATTATCTTCCACATTTATAAGGTCATAGAAGTTCCCTACTATGGTGAGATCCTCAAAATTCTATGATAATATTATTAAATATAGTTCTATGATAGGACAATATAATATTATTGGACACATAGTTTGTATACTATAATTTGTGAGTAATTTTATTGGATGATGATTCTTCATATTAAGTTCGCACTTTTTAATATCCATGATAGGAGATTATGATAATAGTCTTTCCAGTACTAATTCCTCATTTTTTTGGTGTAATTATATATTCCTAAATGTGTGTGTGTGTAATGATCCTTAGGCTTAATGTTATCATTGATTTGTTTCATGAATCATGCACATATGTTTACAAACAAATACTATCATGCCAGAGGATAGTGGTAATTAAGGTATATTGGGTGCATCAGAAATGACAGGTTGTAAATGGATAAATCGGGAAAGGATTTTTCCCTCTCATATTTATGGAATCTTACATATCATACATTTTATTAGAATATAAGAATCGTATTAAATTACATTACCATGGTCTAATGATGTGTTTATTTCATATAGTCATGGAATGAAATATCAAGCTCATAATTTGATGATATTGATATGAAATCTTCATGATGTGATACTAATATAATGGAATTATATTGCATAATGAGCATTTATATTTGGATTTTATTATACTAATATTATGTTATTTCTCTGGCGTTCCTTTATAGATTTCTGTCAAGTAATCATCAACATGTGGAGATCCTACATAATGAAAATGATAAATAATCCTAGTGGGTAATACAACGAATGTTTTCATAAATCTGGATAAAAATATATTAAAATTAAATATTGGATAATATATTATTCTCAAGATAGATGAATATTTGTATTCTTGTTTTATTTATATTAAATTATTATCTTGAAATGAAATATTTTATTAAATATTTTTTCTCGTATTCAATAAATTTCTCAGAGTTTTAATGAACCAAGACCACATCTGGGGAAAATTTTAATTTAGAAGAAAGTTTAATAAAATTTATTATTTCAAAATTTAGAGTGTGAAACATAAATATTATTATTATTTGGGCATGGTTTTTTAAAAATATTATTATATTATTTATGGTACATAATGGAATTAAACTTGCATAATCCTCTATTGGGGTTTCAGGAAACTATAAATTTAAAAAAATATTTAAAACCCATATAAGGAACTTATATTTTTCATGAATCAATTATATTTACATTGTGTTGAATCCAACATAAATAATCCCAAAAAAATAACGATACTGTGAAATAAACTCTTCCCTCATGTTTGATTTTCTTCATACATGTTCGAACCATATTAATAATATACACTGATTTATTTTATATCTATTACAAAATCATAATAGAATAAAACATACAATATATAATTTTCATATATATTATTATCACCCACTGATTTCAATTTTTTTATTGAAAATAGTATTCTCATTGATAACTTCTTCGCTTTCATGTATGTTTTACTTTGGAAGATTTGGTCCCTGTACTTTTATCATGGTTCAATCAATTATATAATTTTAAAAATTATATATATAAAATTGTTATTCATTTTATATTTATATAGATTAATCTATAGAATTATGATATAAAAAATTATAGCGTTTATAGCGATGGTAGGATTTATAAATGCATGAACGTTTTTTTATTTTTTAACAAATGAAAAAAATACAGTTAAAACATATTTCTGCTTAAATAATAATTTTTTTATAAAATATATAATATATTTATATTAAATCTATCCCCATTACCATCCAAGTGAGTATTAAACGAAAAAAATAATACATGGCTTCGTGGAAGTGGTAGTCCACACATACACACGAGTGTTGTTATTTTTTCCAGTGAATTGGAAGGTATGAAGGTAGATGTGATATTATGATTATAAAAGTTAAATTATGTATAAAATATCTTATACATATTTATATATTTATTTAAATTCTACACTAAATTAATTTTTTAGATGTGGTGATGGAAAACAAAATAGATTGTTTCATGAGGCGATAGTTCGTTGTACAGATGATTGACAGTTTTTATTCCCATTTGATGAATGTTGGAATGAATATTGGTTACTAAATTTAAAAATTAAATATAATTTTATTTAATATATGAGTTTTATTATTTTATCAATTTTCTACTATGTTTTATGTGGGTAGAGGAAAACCTAAAATGAAGATGCTTGTTTAAGAAGAGTACATATTCTTCTGAGAACCTTTACATGTTTATATGTGAGAAACTCCTAGGACAGTTATGTGATTTAACAAAGTATTTTATTTCATGGTTAGAGATATAAGTATAAAACTTGGGAATGTATTGGATAAAAAATGGTTATTTAATTGTATAGGGTAGAGGATAGGGGGTGTCCTTGTATAAGTTGGGGAAAGGGCTAAATTGGAATTTTTTTTAAAACAAAAAAATACACCCACATTTTAAATAAACAAAATAGCTCCAAAATGGAACATTCCTTAATCAAATAATATATATGGTAAAAAAATTTCTATAATATATAAATTATCCTAGTTTTAGGTCATTTTAACTAGAATATTTTTTTAACCCCTAGAAAACCCGTTGTAACCATAACAGTAGTAATTAATTTTTACTATTTTTAGAATTCACAATGACTGAATTTTATGTTGGAATTACTAATTTATACTAATGATTTTGATTAAAAATTAATAATCCAATTTACTAAAATAAATTCAAAATTTGATATATTGTTATCTAAAATTTATCATATAAATGATTTAAAAAATTGGGTTTTCAACCGAAAAAGTTTAATTAGTATGAAAAAAATTTATATAAAAATTTAATATCAATTTATTTAAATGATGAAAAAATTAAAAATTAAAATATAAATGATCTAATTTTAATTTTAAAATAATTTCAAAAAAAATATTACTCTGTAAATGCTTTAAATGAAACTAGATTTTTCAATATAAATCAATATTTTATAACTATTCTTCGAAAATATAATCATCTGATAAAATTATAAATAATTTACTCTGAGATAATTTATACATGAATATTTGAAAAATAAATAAAATTTTACGAAATAATGTTTCTAATATTATAAAAAAATAATTTTGGAAAACATTATGGAAAATATTTTTACAAAAAAAGAGTGTAAAGTCATAAAACTAGATTTATATTTATATCATTCCAATAAAGCATTTATGAATTATAAAAAATTATATTGAATGCATTATATATAAATTTCCCTAAAATCATTTAATAATAGTTGTTAATTTCATTTATTATTGTAAAAACACATTGCACACATAATAATATTTTTTTCATAAAAAACAATTTTTTTTCTTTTAAAGGATTTTTATGTTTATTTCTAATATATTTATAACTAATAAATTTATTAATACATGTATAAACCATTTAATTTGCACAATTTATTTACTACTATTCATAACCTATAACTTAATGGCTTAGTTATAATGTTTTACTATTTTATAGTTCTTTCAAAAATTGGGTTGTGAGTTTCGTATGCTATCAAAGTTATTACATTTAAAAAGAAATATATTGTAAAGTCTCAGGTTATTGAAATAGTAGTCTAATGGTAGTCTACCATGAAGAATCCTCCAAACCAGTGTGATTTGGGAAAGTCTTATGTAGCCACTATTTTTATTTCTATTAAAGTTTAAAATATCTAAATTATGGTTACTAAGATTGTGGAAAATATTTTGGAAGATAAAATTACTTTATAGAAGGATAATAAACCATTAAGTAATTGTGAATAATGGAACAATAAATAATCACCATAAATTAAATCAAGTTTTAAAGGTTCTATGGTTGAATCCAGTTTCAATTTAATAAAGGCATTCAACTCCATAAAAATGGAATTATCATAAAAAAAGTATAGTAAAGTGGTTCTAGTACAATTGTTATTCCAAATGATTATAGAAGATGACCTGAAATACAACCATCAAAATTTTTATTAAATAATAGAATAAGTTATTTAATAATAGGTCAAACATATAAATCCATATTCTTCAATCCTTGTAAATTTTCCCTCCCTTGTAGGAATTTTTAAAAAGGTTTACACACAAAGAGTCTATGATGTAACAGTCTTGAATAGCCTTTCATTTTTTGGATCCAAACTCATTTTTAGAGATGATATTATATGATATTTCCATCATCCAATTTAAAATGGTTTTATATATGTTAGTAACTAAGGTAATCTTTATGAATATATTAATTTAACAGTATTATCCACCTTCAGAATGGGAGAAAGAAACTATGAATTGACCCCTTAAAGGGGATATAACTATTTGAAAAAATTAGATACAATATTAGAAACATCATATTGAATACTGTCCTAATATGTTTGAATAAAAAGTTAGTGAATCTATCTAGTATAGAAGAAATATCATTTTTAATCCAAAAAACCTTCTCCTCGAAATTTACATCTAAGGGAATATAGGTGATCATGAATTTAACCTTGTTGTTGAAAATTGTGGTTATGATTCCAACTGTCAAACTATATCTAGTTGTAGGAACATTGAATATAATTTTGAATTAGGAGACCACATGGGATGAAAATGAAATCTTATTATCCATGACTTGATCATTATTCTTAATCAAGGATAATGGTTTTTCATAATTCCTAGATCATTGGATGTAGTTGATGAACTGAGATTTCATTTCACTATCCTTGTTACATTAGTCCTTAAAATATTCCTTTTAAATGTATTTCATCATCATAAAAAGATATTTTAGAGTTATGAAACCTTAGCTGTGCTCTCAATTCCATGATTTAAATCATTGTGATGGTTGTCTACTATAATCTATATAGGATTATCCTAAAGAGTTAAAATTTATTTTTAAATAGAGCTAAATATCTCTTTTATCCAGGTTTAAATTATTCAATTGAGAATTCTATGGTTTAGGGTTCATGAAAAGGAATAATTATTATAGTCAGCTGAGAACCAGACATACTGAACCAATGTTCTGCATTTAGGTTATAGAATCTAATAATTTCTTAAACTGAAAGTGAGAGGGGACAAGTTGCCTCTAGTTTCAAAGTAGACTCAAATTGGATGATGATCATGATTAATCATTTATAATGTAGTGCAGGATATGTAATCCATTCCATCAAGGTAAACCTCATAAAAAATGTATTTTCATGTTTTCAAACTACCATTATGTTATAATGTTTTCTATACCAAATATAATTGGAACCTACATGGTTTACCTCAAGTATAAATATTTTTAAACACAACATTAAAATTCCCTAGATGAATTGGAGTTGGCAATAATACCAACTTTCACATCTGGGTTAACAATGAAATTGAAGTCTTCAATGACACACTATACTCCCATAAACATACCATTCATAGTATCAATTTCCTTCAAATTTTTCCATTAATATTCATACGTATTATAAGAAAAAAATTATTTCACAACAGAGATGAGTTCTCATGTAGTTTATCTAAGTTTGTATGCAGATAGATCATCCAGGAATGATCTGTCTATAGGCTTCAAAATGCTACTTAAAGTGTTTTTGAATAGGTTAAACCTTATAAAAATGGGTCATATAAAAACAATAGTTGATATGTGATAGCATATATGGTCACTTCAATAGTTTATTTATTGATGGTTCATGAGGAAGTAATCATTCCTCATCTTGAATAAACGACATAGATTTTTTAATCATACATCATGTGCTATATCCTTGTTTTTAAAATAATGCTATATTGTTCCACATAAATTGATTCCAACATCAAATATTTATTTGGATGTTTATATAATTTTATACAATTAACAACTTTATGTGAGTATCTAGGTCCACTCTAGAACATTACACCCACATGCCCATTGTGTGTACCACCCTGTGTGCTCCATGAACTTCCCACCTTCCAATCTTCTAATGATTCGGCCTACCAATGTCGGCATTCAGTTCCAATACCCATTTCCAGCCCTAGGAAATCCTTGTGAGCTATATCCTATTTGTTTATCTACTCTCCCTCATGTTAAGTTGATATGTAATCTGTTATTTATTTGGGAAGGCCATAGTTTTCATAAAGTCCCACCAAAATACTAATAATATTTGTAATTAGAAACCATATAACAGTCATACATTCTCATCATCATATTGCTGATAAAATTACCATGCAATTATTTATTTATTTCCTCATCTTGGAAATTAAAACTATTCATAAAAAATAATAATTAGTATGAAATTATTAATTCCAATTCTAAAAATTAATTCTGCAATATGATTCATTCAAATTTTATCTGTTAATTATCACAAAAAAATATCATTTTTCATGGTATTCTTATACCTAAAAATTCTCAAACATGTTATAAAAAATCATTTATTCGACGCCATTGAAACCTATCTTTTATAATTAATATTTTTTAAAAAAATGTCAAATAATTAAAAACAGGGTGTATTTCTCAAGCATGACTCCAATTATAACTACTAAATAAATAATAATCCTTGATATCATTTATTCATTTTCACTCAAATAACACATATTTACTAAATAATTAATAGAAAATACAACACTTTTGAAAACAATTAAGCCTTTTATTCTATTTTCAAAATCATTTCAAATTATTATAATCAATATGTGGGTTCAAATAGTTTATCCCCTTAATTTATAGTAAAGTGAAAATGGTTAGGAATATATTTTTCACCTCTTTTTCTACCTTGAAAGACATTCGGTAATATCTCTAAATTTTTATAAGAGAATGATTATTCCTCCTAGTTCTCTTGGAAATAACACTTTAGATGGTCAACACTAGGTCTATGTGGGAAATCCTGTTGTAGAAAAAAAGATATATACAACTAATGTTTTTTATTTTATCATTTAACTACCATGCATGTGATATCATGGACACAAATTCTGAATTACCATTTTAGGGGTTTTAAATATTCATATTTATCAATGAAATAAAGAATATTACACACACTTCAATGAACAAATCATACAATTTAGGTGTAAGAAAACATATCTCCTCCTCTATATCACATTTCCATCAACAAAACACACCCCATTAATAAATATTGTTATTAAAATTACGAAATATTTATGATAGTGTGACTGATATACCTCATACTCTATAATTATTAAGCCATATAGAAAATTTCAAGATTCATATGAAAATTGATTTTGCATCCCCTATTCTCATTGTTTTGTACCCCTCATATGATGCACTTCTCTTTTAAAATTTTATGGTAGTCAAAATATTACGTGATGTTAAATATAATATTGTTGTCTATTATTGACATCCTCAAATAACTTCTTTCAAGTACGTGTGTTTTATTTGAAATCTCATAAAATAATATCAAATAAGGTGAGATTTCTTTTTTCCTTACAAGAATCATTTAGGGAGAGATTTTCCTCTCATACGTGCTCTATTTTTCTTTCTAAGATCATTTTGAGATATTCTTCACTTGTTGTTGAATGAATTCAAAGATCGTACACTTATTTTCTTCTCATGAACTAATATCTCATGTGGAGTTCTTTTCTCTGTCATAGTATTTATGGATTCTCTTGGATGTGAATTCTTAGGTGGAAATTTTCTCCAATTCATGGAATTGATTTTATCTCCCTCAATTTTTTTAGTAAACACACATTCATTAATTTCCAAGATTCATTAAGAATTCCACATTTCTCCATGATATTTTCAATTTTATAGTAATCATCTATGATTTTTTTAGCATTTTTCCCTTTCACAACATGATTCTCTTTTATTGGAAGATATTTTATGTAATATTGAGTTTTGAGGCATTCCTGATCTTTTTTACCATCTTGATTTGAGATGTTCTTGTCTCTAATCATTTCCTTTGATTTCATGTTCATAGTTTCTTACAATAACTATCCATTAGTTCTTACCTCATTCTAATAAGACATATTAAACAATCAACCATTTGATTTTGGTGTATCCCTTACATGTCATAATAAAAACCCCTGGAGATTGTATTTTAATGATTGATACCATATTCATTCATATTCATGTTTCTTCAATCCATATATAAAGTGATTCTTCTTTTTTCAAGGTATTATGATATTACTAATTAGATAACTTGTATCTTTGATGTGTAGGAATACCTCTCATATTTCATTTCCTAAAAAACATTAATTTTTTTAACACCTACATAAACTGAAACAATATATTTACATTATTACATTGATACTTTCTTCTCACTAGTTATAGGGAACTTGTTTTTTACTTCAATTGAATAAGTGAATACTTATCTATATTTTTTTATCTCATATTGAACAAGAAGAAATATTTAATTTTTATTAGAAGATAATTATTCATTTTCATATAGTGTGTTCTAGAAATATTTCAAAATTTTATTAATATTTACCACCATAAATCAATTCTTATTGTTATCATTTAGAATAGAATCTTCATCATCTTACTCATTCAGCTGGTTCATTTTATCATCAAAAGAAACAATATTGATTTCATCGTTAAATTGGGAGCATGAAAAGGATGAATAAGATTTATACATTATACCAAATATATTATTCACGGGGAAATCTTTGGGATGGTGTATATTTCAATTATAATTCAATTCCTTTAGTAATTATTTTTTTTCATTTTTAACTTTACCGTTTTGAACCATATTGATATAAGAGCTCGAATATCAGTGGAATACATGGCACATTTGATCTTAAAAATTTCCTATATCTTTTGAGGTAGCCTTCTCTGATACTAATAGAACTTCCTAGGCCAGATGAATCACTCAAGAGGGTGAATTATTGATTTATTTTTTTAGATAATCCCTTTTATCACAACAATGTGGAATTTTTATTTTTCTTGATCCCCTCAACATTATCTCACATACTCACCTCATGTATAGTAGTAGTAAAATAGAAGATAGAATGCATTTTTACATGGTTTCATATAAATTTGTAATCTTATCCATGTTTGTTAGAAACCCCAACATGGATTTTCGACAACAAAAACTGATGGATTCAACTGGTTATACACTCCTGTTAAAATTTTATATCAATTTTTCAAACACACTAATTATAATACATTAGTGATTGGTTAGTCACCCCAATCACAGGCCTTCTACAGTTGGTAGACACACATGATCTTGTCTCTTTCATCAATTTTGATCTAAACTTAGGAAGATCGTCTTCTTGAAATTGTCTTCCTCCACAATAAATTTATATCCCCATTACTTCTGTACAATTCTTCATGTTCTTCTATATCATGACCCAAACCTACCGGTCTCGAGCCACAACTACCCCAAGCCCACCTCCATAGGCCAGGGGCTGGCGATAATTGCTGAAGGTGTAAAAATTTCAGGGAGGCCTTTTCCTAAGTACATGCACACTCACTCACAACCCACTCAATGAAAAAGTTCATAGTTAAAAAAGGAGACCAAAGTACAAACTACTATAACCCAACCACTTTCATGCCTCAACCACTAAATAGGAAATGAAAAGTGCTCAAAAGTACAAACATATAGTGAATAGAAAAGGGGGAAAACATGTGCCCAACCAGAAAGGTGGGAAAACCTGGCAATAGGTAAATGAAAGTAAACATCTTGTGAGTCTATCACCTGAATGAACTACTATGACCATCAAATTCATCCCAATCTCTTGTTTCCTCTACGCTCCTCTGTAGTCTCGATCGACCTATCCATCATCTTCAAGGGCACACCATGTATGGGAAAAGTCCTAGTAGGGGTCAGTATAAGGATACTCAGTAGGATGACCTGAAAGCTTGAGGGAGGAACAAAAAAGGTTCTAAACGGTAAACAGTAAACAGAACAATGTAAGTGTACAATAGAGAGAGTACATCACAACCTAACAAAATTAAGTAAGTATACTCATCCCAACCAAGATGATCTAGACAAGGAAAGCACCTGGCATACCCTATGTGTCTTCACCCCTCCTATAAGGAGAGTAACTGGACCCAAGGAGTGTGAACATAAGTAGTGTGTGTATATATATGTGCTCAAAATGAAACCCGAACGAGTACATAAGGGGGTCTCCATCTCCAAGCTCAGCCCAGGATAAGTCGCCAATAGTTTTAAGGGTATCCATCACTGATGCCCAACAGTCCCACTCGTCCAAGCTTCCTCATCGCTAAACTGTACCACTAAAAAGTCCTGCTCCAGTAACCAAGGAGAAAAACCACTGACTAGCCTCATCAAAAGGGGCGGAGTCTGAAATTAGTCCTCGGGTTACCAACTGCCAAACCCAACTAGAGGGTAAACCCCAAAAGGTCATCGAGTGACCCACTGCCCAGCCCTACTTGAGGGTAAAACATAAAAGATCATCTGGTAACCCACTGCCCAGCCCAACTGGAGGTTAAACCCTAAATTCAATGGGTAACCCACTACCCAGCCCAACTAGAGGGTAAACCCTAAGGTCAATGGGTACCCCACAACCCAGCCTTGCAGGAGGGAAAACCTGGAACTGGTCTGATAACACTGTGTTTCCCGTGCCATCATTGGGTGTCGCTGACATCACGACCGTGTGTTGCATTAGATTGCATCAAAGAAACCTACGACCAACGTCCTTTCATGTTTCCACATTTAATGAGATCTCTAAAGAGGCTCTGTTCTCCTGAACAGATTACACTTTTGTAATCCTCACGGAAAAACACGCGAGATGGACTACTTACTTGCTGAAAACGGACTCCCGATGAAAAGGTTACTCTACGCCTCTTTATGCCTATACAGCGTCTTGTGGGGCCCACACCTCGGTCCATAAAGTGGTCGGGTGAACTGTGCAATCGTTATGCTCTTGGAAAAACATGCCAAAACGACTACGTATTCTCCTAGAATGGACGTTTGACTAAACAGTCGCAAAACGCTGCTCACAGCATAAAAGATGGCCCAAGGGTCCGACGGCTCAACCCCATCTTCAATTCCTGCAACCACCCTAGACCACTTAGCCTCGAATCCAGGGTCACTACGCCACTAATGGCGCATTAAATTGACTCCAGATTTGTTCGCACTATCCGAATGAAGAATCTCGGTGAGTTACTTAACGAGCATGTCGCGCCACCGAACCCCCATCTGGGGAATTTAAATTTCTTGAGACCATCTCAAAAACTTCCTCTCGACCTGAGGTTTTCAATGCCATAGACGTCATGAAAAACAGACACCTGTAGTGGATGTTACAGGTGTCCGAAGTCAAGGGGATGAACCCCATTGGGCTAGACCGGCCCGGTCCAGCTGGTACACCCGTCCCGGGCCGGCCCGCGTCGGCTGGCCCGGCTCACAGTGCCAATCGGTCCTCATGGATGGTTACGGGTCCGCATGGAGACCCGCTGAACACGAGTCCTGGTTCCCTCATGGGATCACACACCGTGACCCCCAATCCACCCTCGCTGTCGACCTCATCCGCCGCCTGCAGCCTGCCACACCGCACGAATCTGCCGCTGCCTCGAGCCCCCACTGCGCCGCGTGAAGCCGTCACCGCTGAGGAGCCTGCCTCCATGCTAAGGATCTCGCCACAACATGACTTTCCCGGAACCCACTGCCACCACTGGAAGCCCGCAAGAATGAAGCGCTGACCACTGGAATGCCCCTAAAACCACTGGAAAAAGGAGAAAACGGCCGAAAAACTTCCCAGGGTCACCCCGGACACCCCAGGACTCAAAAATTCGATCTGAAAGGACTATTGGGAAGATAAAATCGATCCCTACGCAAATATGGGATTCTCTTGATGATCAGGCATCATTTAGATGTAAGGAATTTCATTTGAAGGGGTTGTGGGAATTAAAATTGAAAATACACGAGCCTACCTCACTGGGCGTAGCCCGACGCTTAACCAACGATCCGCCGAAGCCGCCACCCCCCTTGGAGATGGAGAGGGAGGATTGAAGGTGGTTCTCCCTTGTTGTGAAGAACATTCACCAAGGGGAAGAAGAAGGTGGAGAAGAGGGTGTGGGTGGTGTGTATAAATAGAAAACACTTAAACCGCCAGCCCGTAGGCCCCATACCCGAACTTTCAGTGGGGTCAGGGTTAAGCCGCCCCTATTGTAAAATCTATGTTCTAAGCACAAAGGAGGTCTCAAAATTTTAATCTGTGCCTCCGTTCAGAAGTTACAGAGTACACTCCTGGGGCCGCCAAATTACGAAAACACCTCTGGTGGTGTTTTCCACAGAAGGGTCATGCTCGTGAAAGTTACACCCCTCCTAGGGAAACGGCACATTCCGGACCGAACAGTGCCCTCATTTTTTCTATAAAAGAAACTATTTAGGAGTTAATCAGATTATTAGGTGTTTCCAATGTGAACCTGATTAAAATTTAATTCTAGCCGTATCGGGGCTCGGAATCACAAGTCGTCTGAACACCCTGCTCTGGAATAACATTAAGAAAATTTAAAAGTCTTACAGGCTCAAAACTGTGGTTCTTACATCATTCCCTCCTTCAAGTTTTTCATCCCTAAAAAATGAAACTAAAAAAAATCATAATACGGAGCCAACATATGGATCCCCCATTCATAGGTGCTCTCCTGCACCCTCCCATGTTTCCACATCACACGAACCAAATGAATGGTCCATCCACACAGTGTCCTCTCCTTCCAGTTCTCAATCGCCAATGGGTGCTCCGCAATGGTGGCTCCATCCTCAATGTCCAAATCTCCCTAGTTGATAACGTGCATGGGGTCGTGCACATATTTCCTCAACTACGACATGTGGAAGGCATCATGCACCCTCTCTAGCTGTGGCTGTAGGGCAAGATGGTTGGCCACCCCACCGACCTTGATCATGATATCTAAGGTCCCGATAAACCTCAGGGAAAGAATTCCTCCCCGGCTGAACCACTGTGTCCCATGCTGTGGAGAGACTCAAAAAAATACATGGTCCCCCTACTGAAATTCCAAAGGCCTGCAACGATGATCTACTTAGGACTTCTGTCTGCACTAATCTGTCATCATCCACTCATGAATGACCTTCACCTTCTCTGTCATTGCCTGCACCAACTCTTGGACCACGAGGGAGGTCTCCCCAACCTCTATCCAGCACAACGGTGTTCTACAGGGTCTCCCGTAGAGGCCCTCAAAAGGTGCCATGCTAATAGTCTAGTGGTAACTGTTTTTTTATGAAATTTCCACCAAGGGTAGGTGATCCTCCCAGCTCAGACCGAAGTATAACACACATGCCCTGAGCGTATCTTCTAATACCTAGATATTGCGCTCAGTCTTCCCATCCGTCTAGGGGTGAAAAGTTGTACTCATCTATAGCTGGGTCTTGAATGCCTCCTGCAGGCCTCGCCACAATCGCAATGTAAAACGCACATCATAGTAAGAGATGATTGACGAGGGTACTCTATGAAGGCAGACTATCTCCCAAACGTATATCCACCACATACTCTCCACCGAGCTATGCTCCATGATTGCATGGAAGTGCGCTGACTTCGTGAGTCGGTCCACTATCACGCAAATGGAATCATGGCCCTTTGTTGTGCACAGTAGCCCTATGACGAAGTCCAATGATATGCCAAACCACTTCCACTCTAGGATCTCATGGGGCTGCAGCAACTGTGCCGGAACCTGATGCTATGCCTTCACCTGCTGACAGGTAAGACACTAAGAAATGAACTTAACAATGATTTTCTTCATTCAAAACAACCAGAACTACCACTAAAAGGTCTCCTTACATCTTCCCTACACTAGGATGTAAATCCAAGGAAGATATGTTGAACTCCAACATCACCTCCTCCCGCGAGTCCATTGGTACTACAGCTCACCCCTGGAACGAGATCTCATGTTTCCCTCCTTCAGAATACCCAACGGGTGTGTTGCCCGTGGATATTTAGTCACACAGTACCTCGCTGTAGACATCCCCCAGCTGTGACTCTCTCACACTCTCAAGGAGTGAAGGAGTCAACACCATCAACAACAAAAAAATCCGTACCCTCCTGCTCCACCAATGTCAGCCGTAGGGAAGCCAACTGTTATGAAGCTTCCTGTACTAACCGAGCCTGGGACTTCCTATTAAGAGAATCAGCTACTATGTTTCCCTTCCCTAGAGTGTAGACTGTCTCGAAATCATAGTCCTGTAGAAACTCCATCCAGCACCTCTGCCTCAGATTCAAATCCCTTTTAGTGAAAACATACTTAAGGCTCTGGTGGTCTGAGTAGACCACAAAATGCTCACCCAATAGATAGTGTCTCCATAACCTCAAGGAAAAGACCACTGTTTCCAGCTCCAAATTGTGAGTCACATAATTCTGCTCATGGGGCCTCAACTGCCTCGACCCGTATGCAATCATTATCCACTACTACATCAGCACGCACCTGATCCCATCTCCTGAAGCGTTGCAGTACACTATGAAGTCAACACCCTCCTATAAAAGCCACAACACTGGAGGACTAGTCAGCCTCTGCCTCAACTCCTTGAAGGCCTTCTGGTATAGATCATTCCTGGTGAACGGTCGAACCTTCCATGTCAATGCGGTCAAAGGGGCACAAATCATGTAGAAATCTTCCACAAACCCCATGTAGTACCCTACCAAACCAAGGAAGCTCCGCACCTCTGACGCATTATTGGGTGGCTCCTAAGCAAGCATTGCCTCTACCTTTGCGGGATCTACGACCAATCCCTACTCCGTAGTGACATGCCCCAGAAAGTGAACCTCATGAATCTAGAACATAATCTTCAAGAGCATCCCATATAGCTGGTGCTCTCAGAGTACGTCTAGGACCATCCTCAAATGCTCTGCATGCTCCTCTTATATCGCATAGTAGATGAGTATGTCTTCAATAAAGACAACCACAACCCCGTCCAAGTATGGCTGGAAGATCTGGTTCACCAAAGCCATTAAAATGGCGGGGGAATTCTTCATGCCAAAGGGCATCACTAGAAACACGTAATGCCCATATCGACAATGGAAAGCCGACTCTAGGATTTCAGCTTCCCGAACCCACAACTGGTGGTAGCCAAATCAAAGATCAATCTTGGAGAACCACTTTGCACCTATCAACAGGTTGAATAGGTATTCGATCATTGGAAAGGGTAACTAGTTCTTTATTGTGGCCTGATTCAGGCAACGATAATCCACAAATATCTGCAACCTCCCATCTACCATTTTAACAAATAAAACTGGATTTTCCCAGGGGTACACACAATTCCTGATGAATCCCTTCTCACGAAGGTCTCCCAGCTGAAGTTGTAGCTCTTGAAGCTTAGTGGGTGCCATCTGATAAGACGCACATGATATCGGGGTAGTCCCGGCTGCATGTAAATGCAGAACTCCATCTCTCACCTTGGAGGTAGTCCCAGAAAATCTTTGGGAAAGGGGTCCATGTAGTCCTCTACAACTGTAGGGATCCAGGTGCCTATAGTGTTTGCTGCTTAGAGAGCCATGATCGCCAACTGGTGCGAAAAATGTCAGGTTCTCCTACTCAGAGTACCCATCTGCTTTTCCATGAGTTCTCATTCACCAAGGATGGTGAACCTCGTCCCATCAGAAAACATGCCTCTGACTCGTCTATGATGACAGTAGATCTGGGCCTGAAATATAGAAAGCCAATACATTCTCAGGATGATGTCGTAAGGTTCCATAGTGACGACGAGCAGGTCCCACATGAAACTCCCTCCTCTGAAAGACAGTTCACACTGTCTACAGTTAAAGGTCACTAACAAGGCACTTCCCGTAGGAACTTCTAGGTTAAGTGTAGGTGTCAGTGCCTCTACTAGAAGCTCCAATTCCTGTACCAATAGCAGAGATATAAAGGAGTGGTTGGTTACTGTTTCTACTAGTACTGAATCAAGCATAGAGTAAACACAAATCATACCTCAAACCATCTCGTGTGCTGGGGGGTCACAAATACCCATAACCTGAAGCTACCTGTGACCCCTATTGACTAATCCCTGTGCAGGGCGTGGTTCGCCTGGTGGTGGAAGTGGAAGGACCTCAAAAAGCCATCCCAGACCTCTATGTCCTGCTGCTCTACCCACAATGCCTACCTGAGGACCAGCCTATCCTTTCCTGGGGGATCCCAGGTCACGGCGCTGCCTCTGCCACTACGGT
The DNA here is from genome assembly GCA_963277665.1 of Viscum album. Taxonomy (NCBI): domain Eukaryota; kingdom Viridiplantae; phylum Streptophyta; class Magnoliopsida; order Santalales; family Viscaceae; genus Viscum; species Viscum album. Next base: position 429,066,241 of record OY728123.1, on the reverse strand, counting down.
GCACCCCCTGCCTGCCACGACTACTCTGTACACCTCGTTGGCCAGTCCCGTGCTAGGTGGCCCCATCCGTCATAGGCATAGCACTGGGTTTATCATGCCTTCCCTGGTGATCTATGGTGCCACTGTAGTGTACGACCCATCCCCTTAGTTAGCTCACAGAAGGGCCTCCTAAACTAAGGATCTTCTCTCTGCCATCTGCCTGTCACCGAGGACTCTCCTCTGAAGCGGCCACTACTAGGCCCTGTCAGCTGGTGTCCCTCTTCCAAGAAGCTTTCCTTCATGTGCGCCTGCTCTATCACCCCAGCATAAGTAGGGATGCACATGGGAAATACTCTATCCCTGATCTCTCTGAGAAAACCCTACTCAAACTTCTGTGCTCGAAAGTAACTGTCGCAGATCATATCCTGCGAGTAGTTTGTCAGATCAGTAAACCGGGCCGAGTACTGTGCCAGGGTCATCCCCCCTGCTTCATCTCCAGAATCTAATGAATTAAAATGGAGTGTAAGAAAGAGGGGGATTAATCCTCCCAAAAGAGCTGCTGGAAGCTATCCCACGTGAGAGACGACTTGTCATGGGTCTGCGTAACCAACCCCCACCAATGCCCGACCGTCCCATGGAAAAGGCTGGTAGCTTGGGTTACTATCTGGTCTGCTAGAGTCTATACCAGCCTGAAAAGTTTGACCATGGACTCTAGAAAGTCTTCCACTTCCTAGGGATCCGAGTCTCAACAAAACTTCTGTGGTCCCTAACGCTGACAGTTTCGGAGTGCACTCAGCAAGCGCTCAACCTTGACCTGTGCTTCCAGTGCTAACTGTCGCTCCTCAGGTGGAGGTGCTACTGCTGAAGTACTGGGCGGAAGGGGATCACATGGGGGTCACTGGACTGACACCTCATCACTCTTAAGGTTGTCGTCACAAACCTGAGAGGGTAACCTGGCTGGTTGTTGTCGTGCAAGAATCCTGAAAATTATCAAGGATTACCGTGATTAGATGAACATATATATATATATATCTATATATCAGTAATAACAAGGAGAGATGACTCAAAAAGGATATTCAAAGACTCAATCCTACTGGATGCATGTTCCAAAGTTCCTTGCAACAATTATCTCAATGTTTCGAATCGACAAGCGGGTTATCAGGGTCCTGGTGAATGGATAAATCGGCCGCTCGTACCATCACTGGACTCCCCAGCCTGAGAGACACTCTCGAGACACGTCGAAACTATTACCCTAAATCCCAACCAATTACTTTTTAGGGATGTCTGAACAATTCCCCAAGGAATGATCTAGCTCTAATAAATCTTTTTCATGACCCGACCCTACCGGTCTCGAGCCACAACTACCCCAAGCCCGCCTCCAAAGGCCCGGGGCTGGCAACAAGCGCCGAATGCGTAACAATCTTGGGGAGGCCTTTGCCTATGTACCTGTACACACACACATCCCACTCAATGAATAAGTGCAGAGTAAAAAAAGGAAACCAAATAACAAACAACTATAACCAAACCATATTCATGCATCAACTTCTAAATAGGAAAAGTAAAGTGCTGAAAAGTACTGAAAGATACTGAACAGAAAAAGGAGAAAAACACGCGCCCAACTAGAATGGTGACACATCCTAGAAATAGGTAAACGAAAGTAAAAAACGGGTGCCTCTCTAACCAGAAAAACCTAAAATGACCATCGAAATCAGCCCAAGCTCCTATGTCCTCTACACTCCTACGTAGTCTCGATTGACCTGGCTGTCGTCTATAAGGGCACACCTAGTGTGGGAAAAGACCAAGTAGGGTTGAGTATAAGGATACTCAGCAGGATGCCCTTAAATCTCGAGGGAGCAACAAAAGAAGTACTAAATGGTAAATGGTATATAGAACATTGTAAGATTACAATAGAGTTAGTGTAGTTTAACCTAACAACACGAAGGAAGAGGACTCGTCCCAATTAAGAAGAGCTAGACACGAAAAGCATGTGGCATACCCTGCGTGTCTTCACCCATCTGAGAAGGAGAGTAACTAGAACCATGGAGTGGGAACATAATTAGGGTGTATATATATATATGCTCAACAAGAAACCTGAATGAGTGCATAAGGTGATCTCCATCTGCATGATTAGCCCAGGATAAGTTTCCAACTGTTCTAATGGTATCCATCACACATACCCAATAGTCCCACACATCAAAGCTTCCTCATCGCTAAACCATACCACAAAAAAGTCTCACTCTGGTAACCATAGAGAAAAACCGCTGTCTAGCCTCATCCAAAGGGTCTGAGTCTGAAAGAAGTCATCGGGTAACCCACTGCCCAGCCCAACTAGAGGGTAAACCGCAAAATCTCGTCAGGTGACCCACTGCCCAGTCTTGCTGGAGGGTAAACCCTAAAAGATGGTCAGGTAAACCACTGTAAATCCCAACTGGAGGGTAAACCCTAAATTCAATTCTTAACCCGCTACCCAACCCTTCTAGAGGGTAAACCCTAAGGTCAACGAGTAACCCACTGCCCAGCCCTGCTAGAGGCTAAACCCGGAACTGGTTCGATAACTCTACGTTGCCCAGGACATCACTGGGTGTCGCTAACAACACGACCATGCGTTGGGTCAAAGTGCATCAAATAAACCTCCAAACAATGTCCTTTCATGTTTCCACATATAATGAGATTTCAAAAGAGGCTTCGTTCACACGAACAGATAACACCATTGTAATCGTCGTGGAAAAACATGTGAGAAAAACTACTTACATTTTGAAAAAAGATTCCCAAAGAAAACATTACCCAACGTCGCATTATGCCCATAGAGCATCTCGTGGGTCCCACACCTCAGTCGAGAATGATTTTAGGAAAACTATACCAACATGATGCTCTCGGAAAAACATGCCAAAATGACTACTCATTCCCCCCGAATAGACGTCTGATGAAAAGTCACAAAACGCTGATCACAGCTTAAAAGAAGGCCTATGGGGCCCACGCCTCAACTATTTCTTCAACTCCTGAAACCACCCTGGACCTCTTCATCTCTACGTAAAGGTCAAAACTCCACTTATTACACCTTAAATGGACTCTGTATGTGTTCCTTCCATCCAAAGAAAGAATCCCGATGAGGTACTTAACGAGCGTGTCGCGCCACCGAACCCCTGTCTTGGGAATTGAAAATTCCCGAGACTGTCTCAAAAACTTCTTCTCGAGCTGAGATTCTCACTACCGCATACGGCACACAAAATGGAAACCCATAGTGGAAGTTACAGGTGTTCGATGTCAAGGGGACGAACCCCCTTGGGCAGGACCGGCCTGGTCCGGCCTATCCACCTGGCCTGGGCCGGCCCGTGGCTCAGCCGTGTGGCCCTGCTGATAACCCGCATTCTTCTACACCAACTGGCCCTAGTGTCCAGTCACTGGTCCACGTAGAGACCCTCCGACGGCAGGACTAGGTACTTTCACGGGGTTGCGCGCCTCGACCCCCAGTCCACCCTCGTCATCGACCATGCCTGTCGCCTGGCGCCCACCACGCCGCGTGTTACCGCCTCCTCCTGGAGCCGCCACCGCGCGGTGTGAATCCTCCACCACTAAGGAGCCCACTTCCACGTTGAGGAACCCTTCGCCACGCCGTCGTCCCAAAAACAGCCACATCCACTGGAAGCCCACCAGACCATCGCGTTGACCACCAAACCGCCCCTTGAACCGCTGGAAAAGGAGAAAACATCCAAAAAACTTAACGTGGTCACCTCGGAGTCCCCATGACTCAAAAAATTAAATCCAAAAGAATCATTGGGAATATAAAATTATGTTCTATGATACTATGGTCTTTTCTCGATGATCGGACAAAATTTCAACCCAATGAATTGCATTTGATGGGCTTACGGGAATTAAAATTGAAAATGCACAAGCCTACCTTGCTGGGTGTAGCCCGACGCTTCACCAGAAATCTGTCGGAGCCTCCACCCACCTCGGAGAGGGAGAGGGAGGCTTGAAGGAGATTCTCCCTTGTTTGGAATAAATTGAACCAAGGGGATGGAAAAGGGGGAGAATAGGGTGGGGGTGGTGTCTTTAAATAGAAAACACTTAACCCCCCCCCCCCCCCCCGCCCGTAGGCCCCATACCTAAACATTCAGTAGGGTCAGGGTTAAGCCGCCTCTAGGGTAAAATCCATGTTCTAAGTGCAACGGAAGACTCAGAATTTTAATCTGAGCCTCCGTTCAGATGTTACAGAGTACACACCTGGGGGCCCCCAAATTACGAAAACGATACTGGTGGCGTTTTCCACAGAAGGGTCGCGCCCACAAAAGTTACACTCCTCCTAGGGTAAACGGCACGTTTCGGACTCAATGGTCCCCTAAGTGTTCTCATCTGAGCAACCAGTTAGGAGTTATTCTATTTATTTAGATTTTCCAGTGAGAACATGCTTAAAACATAATTCCGACATCACCGGGGCTCAGAATCACATGTCTTCTGAACGCCCTACTTTGGAATAACATAAAGAAATTTTCAAAGCCTTACAGGCTCAAAACCCAGGTTTTAACATTCTGTATTTGTTCCGAATAATAGTTTTCTCCTTTTAAACCCATTAAAATAATCAATTGTCTAAATTAACTTCTTCAAGTATATAGGGATAATTTTTCATCAACTTTTCCAAAATTCCAAGAATTGACTCTTTGTTTTTCCTATAAAAATATATATCTGGATTTTCAAAATTATTTTAGAAAATGAGACCATGATTTCAAAAAATATCCTAAACTAATTTTATTAACCTATATTAATCATTTATATTCAAAAAAATATCTCAATAATAAGATCCTCATTATTATCATAGTAATTATCCAAGACAATTGAATTACAAATATCATTGACAGGGGGTACATTATACATTTTAATTTGGTAATTAAATCCCAAATTATCATCTCATTTATTCAGGACATAATTCAATGTTAAATGTTAAAGAATCATTCCACAAATATATGCTCATTTAAATACCTAAAAAACTCAGATCAACTTCTCCTTCTTCATGTGGTTTATTTTAAATAACTATCATTGATCATTATTTCTTCCACAAATTATCATCATGTATCATGATTTTAGTCTATGAAAACTTATAATAATTTCACCACAAACACTATTACATTAACTCCTGGTAATCATGCGTATTATTTCATGATTGCAAAACTAATAATAATTAAACATATATTTCATGGGAATTAATCATCAAATACTTGTTCAGTTCCTCATTAATACCATCTATATTGTTTCTTATTTTACACCCCATATTAATTTTCCAGTGAATTTTAGTATAAGCCTTTATTCTTTTTGTACTTAATGAATAATCATCTTTATATTATTTCTTCAACTCATTAACTCAATCATGAATTAAATAAGCATTGTGTGCATACCTTTAACATGTATAATGAATTATTGTATCACATGTGAATGCAATGCATGTTTGATATAAAAAATCTCATGTGTTTCTATTTTATTCATATGTTATGATCAATCCCATTTTATATATGATTTTAGAATGAAATAAATCAAACTAACTCTTGATATCCCAGATTTATGTAAGTTAGATTGCATAAATGCCACATAGTATGCAAGACCAACATCTCACCTCTACAAGCATCTCATTTAAAATTATTACCCATCTTAGGCTTATCCATTTCAATACACCGTATTCATTAAATAAAGCCAATGTAATATACCAAATAAACTAGGTAGTAACCTTTAAAACAGATGAAAATTGAGATAAAATTGTTAAAACAAAGAATATGTATCTAGATTTATGATCTTCTTATTTAACTCATCTAATTAGAATGAAATTGAAACTAAATGATTCCACTTGTTTATATGAATATTAAATATCTATTGTGTTTGATTTCTCCTCTTCTAATAAGTTTATAAAATTATAAATCATGTACTCCATTATTCAATGAAAGTAATACCTCATATTCATTGTCGATCATTACATTCAGTTACTCATTCACATGGAAGCATGACATGCGTAGCATGGTCTCAAACTCAAGTTGTACATTGGGTTTGGGATTGACCCATCCAAACCACTAGACTAACATCCTTCTGGTAACATTATCATACATTACACATCTCTATTAAATATTCAAACAAACCTCATCTAGGAAGACCACTCAATTAACTCCACTATAATCACTAATGAAGAATGTTTTTTTAGAGAACATGTGATAAAAATAACCCCATTGAGATTGGGTTCAGGATTTGGTTAGACCAAGATCCCAAACCACCAAATAGATTCATTATAGATGTAGCACCATGGTCTTGTACTCATTTATTTCCCTTAAAACACAAACAAAAAATACTCACAAACAATAAAGACATATGTGAGAACAAAAAAACAAACAATAAGGATAATGTTGATCAAACATTTAACCTACATCAATTGGAGAATATAATCACAGAATACATTACATTAGAAAACAATTTTCTTGCATGGAAAACATACATTCCTATAACAAATTACTATAATGATATTCTATAACTAGTTCAACCATATGTTATTTGATCCCTTCATTGTCCATCAGATCACGGTCTATCTAGATATGGTCCGTCTGAACACTAACTATAGTGTACCTATGTATCCCCCAACAAGGATGGTCACCTATTCCATGGTTATGCCTCTTCGGCACCATAAAGTAACATATAAAACACATATTACGTGATCCAATGTCCTTCGTATAAAAGGCCCTTATTCATCATATAATTAGTACCACCCTCTGACTTTTGCGGGTGTTCATCCATTGATGTGAGACATGGACAATCACTAGTAGAATTCACCACATACACTTCTAACTCTCTTTGAATATTTCCTGTCACAATGTAATTCACACTTAGTAATAAAACAACATTTCCTTCCACTAATCCAATAATAATTCTTCCAGTATTCATCCAATGTTCTACCTTTTTAGAGTGACATTAACACAATGCATCCCCAATCTATGAAACTTAATTTGAATACCATAAATAGATCCACATGTTACTCTGACTATGTTTCTCTACATAATTACGACTAACATTGAGATTAACTAAAATATTCACCTTCCCTTTTCCTAGATATCACTTTACACATCCCATTGATCCTTAAACAATATCTCATCTTGTTAACATCAATATAGTCCACCTACACTACAAATCTCATTGAAACACCAACCACTGGACTCTATCCCCTGGAATCTAAATACTAAACCCAATCCACTGACTCAATTTTTTGGGAATTCATGTTTATTACTCTTTCCACTAGACTCCATGTATAAAAATTATATCTTTTCATCCACAAACCAGACATTATTCAAGTGAAATACATCAATCCATGTCCCCAATCATTACTTACAAAAATTGCACATCCAAAATATTTCGAAAAAGTAACAATGAAATAATTCATCATATTAAAAATAATAATCTCCTAATTGAGAATTGTTTTTTACTATTCAGGACCAAAAATCATCCACTAAAATGATATTCTCAAGCTCACACCAATGTCCTATTATCCCATCTTCCATACAACATCCCTTCCAGTGTAGTTTTTGTATGGTTCTCCACCCAATGATCCTTTCGATTGTCTAGGATACCACTGAACAAATTTCTATGATGTTATTACATATCCTCGATCTGTCATTCCATTAATTACCTAAAAATCATTTGAATTCCTCTACTATGGACCCCTAAATAAAATTGGAACCTATTTTTCAACCATCCATCTTTTTTGAATGCTCATCAAAGAAAATATTTTTCATCATATTCATGGCCATTTTCAATCATATTCCACTGTGATCATAGGTATAAAAAATCTCCATTGAAACATCCTTATAGTGAAACAAGGGAATCTATGGTCAATTTCCCAGAAATCATCACCCTTCTTCTATATCATTGAGAAACTATTGAATTTTATATATCCATAAATCAAGCATGTCAATCCTCTGAAAGATCATTCCCAAAAATCATGGAGGTATGAAAATAAACACCCTCCTAGAACTTGTGGTTTTCCTTATCTAAATTTAAAATAGCCCAATGACATTCAACTGAAATTCCAAATGAAAGAAACAAAATTATTCTAAATTTAAAACATCATATAACAGTATACTCTCTCATCCATCAAAAATATATTCTAATATATCTGAATATTGTTTCTTCTCCATTCATTAAATGTGAATCAAAATTAAAATAAATGTTTTTAGGATTATCAAAAAAACATGAACATTCACCACTAAAACCAATTATTTCAATTTATGTCGCTAATTTCTAGAAATAATTCACACTATTTTAAATTTTCATCCTTCAATTTCCTTCGCCGCAATGAAATCATCAAAACCATGAATTATATTTTTTCATACCAGTCATATAATCCATGGTATTATAATACTTTTTCTAGTGTTTTTAATATTATACATGCATTATTTCACCATGAATCCCCCTCATCAAGAAATCCCATGGATTTTATAATATACATGTAATGACACAAACTTCTATCAATAAAAATTCGTCAATGTCTAATTAAATGTATTATTTTGAAAAATGGTTATGTAATACATATTCCCTTCCATTGATTTAATTTTTTGGATTTCAAAATACAATTATGGATTGTTACCATTGCGAATATAGCTGTTGAACAGGGATCACATGATTAGTATAAACATATGGATTTAATAAATCCAATTCACTCAGAAAAAGGAAGTGATCGCCCTATCTAGTAGACTTTCCTCGTACGAAGCACATTTTTTGGAGCTCAGAAAGGAGTTGGCATAATTGGTATTCACTATTGATCATTCCCAAACATAGATTCAACATTTTATGCTCTAACGAATCTGACTATAGGAGAAGTGGACGTTTATAGAGATTACTGCCCAAATGATGTTTTCTGAGCCACCCCAAAAATCTGTCACCATCCCACACCTTACCCATCTGTCTTATGCAGGTGTTATAAGGGGTTATGTAAAAAAACCTTAGCACAATGATTATATAAATTATTTTTTTATTTAATAAATAATATACATTCATTTTATTATTGTTACTTTGTAAATAGTTTTTAAATCAAAAATACTATTTTTAGTTAATATTCTACTGAGGAATCTGTTTTGAAAAATTAATGGATTTTTTAATTAAATAATATTTTAATAAATTATTATTTCTATTAAATTACATTTTATTAAATATAAATGATTGTATAATTTTTATAAATACAGTTGTAATTTTGTTAATGTTTGAAAGCTGTTTTTGTCAAAAACCAATGATTTTTTTTATAAATGTGGGTTTTTCTTTTAAAAGTGAAATTTCACATATTTATAAACTTTTTTGGATAAAATTAATATTATTTTTCGAATAAATGTGTCTAAATTATCTGAGGGTGAATTATTCATAATTATCTCTGACAGTCAAATATTAAGGTAAAAATTAAATATCGTTTAATTATATAATGAGTTTTATGGCATTTTAGTGACCCAATAGTGATGTAATAAAATTATATAAACATTTTTTTCGGTCAATATATGTTTTAAAATTAATATAATGTTATTTTAGGTTTGTTTGATTTATTTTAAAAACCCTTAGTGGACCCTCGAATACATAAAAATATTTTATCTTTTTAAATTGATTTCCCTGAGAGTGTGACTCACCTCTACATATGCAACCCTATTATTTTAAGAATTTAGGACATTTGCCTCATAAAATATTTTTTAAACACTCTTTTGAACAAAACCATGGGCAAGAAACATGGGTTGGTTTGTGGTTTTGATTATATTAATGAGTGGTTTCCAAAACATAAATAATAATGAATTCCCTCAAATTTCCTATATAAACCCACCCAAACTCCCACATCCTCTTCACTAAATGCCTTTGGAGTTAATCCATCCTCTACCCTCCTCTCTCTATAATCCTTAAAAGGCTCCCTAATCTCCCAAGAAGCCTCTCGCAAGCCCCTCCCAAGCCTTTGGGATCACACTTCTAAGTATGTGATTTTCTTCCGTTCTCATTTTTTCCAAATTTCATTATGTTGTTGTGCCCATTTATTTTCAATTTCAGATGTTTGTGTATGATTTATCACCTCCCAAATACTTCCTTATTTGTGTTTGAAAGACTAGATACCCCTTTATCTCTCATAAATTCTTTCCATGTACACCTGTTACCGTGCCGAAATTTCGTAAGTGATTTCTCTCTCCTCATTTACATCCATGAAATTATTTGGTTTTATGAATCTAAACTCCATTACATATTTTGGGAAATATATCCATATGACCCCATTACTATGAATTTCATGTACATATGATGATACACCCCTTAAACTCTCATCAACAATTTTTATAAATTATTTTGTCATGTCGTTACACTGCAGAAATTGCACCACACTTTTCCAAGCCACAATCATTGTGTAGTGAATATCATGCCAATTTCATAATCAAGGGTATTAAACATTATTCACATTTACTTATTGATCATAGAGTTTCATGTATGATTTATAAATTCCTCTATAATGGAATAAAGGATTATATTTAATTAATCCATGTTGTAAGATCCATGTGGCACACTTATGCATGAAATGGAATTATTAAGAAGGGTGTGCCTGGATGCCGCTTTAATACATTGGGTAAACATTAGTATCATGATAAATTAAGGGAAATGAGGATTTACTCATGATAATTCGATTTTAATGGGGATTTAATAATTATAATTGATGTTAAATGAAGGTTTACTCATTCTCCATGTACAATGAGCCTTGGCTCATAATAATTCCATGTTAAGTGTTGTTGCCACAATTCCATGTAATGATAATCATGTTATGTCATGCCTTTATGTTCATATTTATTTTATTCTCTATTGATATTCTTATTTCCTAACATGTATTGTATTCTCCTTGTTTTGCCTTTTTTAATACCTTACGAGGCTTTATAGATCACCCTTTGCACATGTTTATCCTTAGGTTATCCCACGCAATGCTAAGTACGAGGGAATGTTATGGTCATGTAAAGGAAGTTTTCAATAGAGATGTTGTGTGTTTTGTATTTTAAGTTGTTATGTAATGTTACTAATACCCAAATACACAAGACCCCCTATATTCTATGTTTTATCAAGTGAAGAGTTTATGTAATAAATCATGTTATTGTGTGTAATATAAAGCAGGTTTGCTATAGTTGGTATCATAGGATATGTTCACTTATTTTTTGGGATTATGATTAGAAAATCCTTGTGAAGCCTTTGAGACCATACAAAGTATAATAAGAACATCCCTAAATTTTGGTGAGTATTGAGTAAGTGTTTTATCATGGAAATACATCCATGTCTAGATATGATCAGGTAGAGGCTGATCTGGCATAGGTGTACCTGGGAGTGAAAACTCAGAAAATGATTTTTGGGATTAACCAAGGGTATCTTGGTACAAAAAACCTTGATGCAATCTTGGTTATAACACTCTCTCGGGATATTCTTTTGTAAATTCACAAGATTATTATAAACCATTATTAAGGGAATTATAAAAATTCCCCTAAGAATATATGATAGAAGGTAGATAATGGATAACATAGATTGGAACCTATAGATTCATAAGTTAAGGAAGAAAAGTTATTTATAAATCATTTGTTTGGTCCTTGGATTTCCCTTTATGGGTTACCCCTAAATTTCTTTTTATTCAAGCCAATGTTCGGTAATAGGAGGACTCAGGATAAAAACTGATGTGAAGACCAATGCGATGACTATTCTAGTGAGTTGCACAATCCAATGGGAACAGAAATTGTGAACTTTTCCATAATACTCTCTCAGTTAACTCAACCTTGAAATAGAATAATGGGTCAATAGGAGCATTCAGCCCCCCTAAGAAATAACAATTCACTATCAAGTGCTTCATGAGACAAAGGCCTCCTACTTTTAATGTATCATTTGATTCCTCAATCTTCGAACAATAGTTCAACTACATTGATATGATCTTCTCCATCCTTAAATGTTCTGAACAGGAGAAGGTTCTTCTGGATGCTTAACATATGGAGGGTGAATCTGATAAATGGTGAACATTGATAAAAAATAGAAATCCCGAGGAGGAGATCAAGGCATTGAAATGGAAGGATTTCCATAAAATGTTTTTTGATAAATATTCTCCTCATACCCTTGAGATTAATATGGAAATGGAATTGCTTTCCCTTACGAAAAAAATATGATGAATCCATCAGAGCATATGAGGAAAACTTCACAAGGCTTTCATGATATGCCTTCGTCTTTGTCGTTACCCCCAAATTCAAGGTTTACCGCTTCTTTGGTGGGCTAAAAATTAGCCAGTGGAAATCCATGGTGATCCGCCACATCGACAGCTATGAGGAAAGTGTCAGATGTTCCCCACAGGTCGAAATAGAGATCAGAGAATCTCAGAGGTATCATAGGGATAAGAATCATAAGGTGGACTTCAATTTTGGAAGTCTGGTGGATAAATCAAATGGTTCTATGAAACTCGAGCACCCCAATTGACAAATGTGTGGAAAGAAACACCCCAAAAATTTCCTGAAGTTGATGAAGAAATTCCTTAGGTGTGGAAGAGAATGCCACCTATCTATTAATAGATGACAATAAAAACCTGTGGCTTCGATAGAAGGGAGTAATGCTTAGTTCAAACCTCAACGAAATTTTCATTCCCTCAAATAAAAATAACCCAGGCACCTTGGAAATTAGTGCCCTAAGCCAGTGGTTTTAGAGGCAACCAACATCCTCCAAGGCAGTAAGGGAATGGTTTTTTCATCACTACTACTGAAATGTACCTCGAAAAAGAAGTGGCAAAATTAACGCTACTTATTCATACAATAATAGATAACATACAGTTTTATTCGGGTTCTACACATTCTTTTATCTCCTGAATGTTTAGTAGAACAATCCCAACAACACCAAATATCATGGAATTAAAGATATCAGTGAATATATGAAATGAGTAAATCATTTCATCCCATGAATATAACTCCTCCCCTATCATAATCAGTGGATTGAAATTCCTGGTGAACCTTGTCATACTCCCTCTGGTAGAATTTTAAGAAATTCTCAACATGGATTGGCTCTCCTTATATAGATCCAATATAAATTTTCGTGATTGGAAAATCACTATTCATATGGGGAATCAACCCCCAATTCTATACCAGTGCATGGAGGAAGATGAATCTTCTTTAGCACCATTATCTAAAGCATGGATATTACTACCCAATGATCATGCATATATGGCTCAGATTATTGAGTCTGAGGATCAAACAATATTTTAAGACATGCCTATGGTAGGGTAATCCTCTGATGTGTTTTTCACGTAATTTCATGGTCTTCCTCCTAGAAGAGAAGTTGAATTCTCAAATGACTGTATACCTGGGGAATTTCCAATATCCAAGACTCGATATAGAATGGTTGTTGTGGTGCTTTGGGATTTGAAGAAACAACAACAAGAGAATCTGGATAAAGGGTTTATAGGCCCAAGTGCTTCACCATGGGGTGCACCAATCCTCTTCATCAAGAAGAATGATGGGTCAATCCACTTTTGCATCGATTATCGTGAGCATAACAAAATCATGATAAAGAACAATTATCCTATTCCATGAATTGATGACTTGTTTGATCAGCTGTCTAGAGCATAATATTTGTCCAAGGTAGATTTGCAGTAAGGATATTGTCAAGTAAGGGTGAAGAAGGATGATATCCCCAAGACTGGTTTTTGTTCAAGATATAGGCACTATGAATTCATATTAATGTCTTTCAGACTCACTAATGCTCCAGAAATATTCCTGGTCATGATGAATATAGTGTTTACAAATTACCTCGAAAATATTGTGATAGCCTTTACAGATGATATTCTAATATACTCTAAAACTAAGGAGGATCATAAGGAGCATAAATGAACTATACAAGAGAAAGGAGAAGCTCTATGAATAGTACATCAATTGTGTGTTATGGTTGAAGGAGGTTTCATTCTTGGGTTATATCATCACACCCAAGGGTATATTTGTGGATCCCTCCAAGAAAACTTCAATTGAGGGATGGTCGAGTCCATCATTCGTAATGGATATTCGTAGCTTCTTGGGGTTACCTGGATATTATCTCTGATTTGTGTGAAATTTATCATGATTATCAAACCCTTTAACCAAGAAAACTCGAAAGGAAGTAAACTTTCCTTGGAGTGATGAATGTGAAGAAATCATCAAGGAGTTGAAAAGGAGGATTATCACTATGTTTGTGCTCACATTACCCATGAGTGGAGAACTTTTTGTGGTATATAGTGATGCTTGGAAGATGGTTTTGTGTTGTATGTTGATGAGGAATGATAAAATGATAGCCTACGCCTCAAGGTAGCTAAGAATACATGAGAAAAACTATCCCATTCATGATCTGGTGTTGGAGATTGGGATCTTTGTGTTCAAAATCTGGTGGCATTATCTCTATGGGGAGAAGTGTAAGAAATATATTTATAATAAGAGCCTAAAATATATATTCACACAAAAAGATATTAATATACACCAATGAAGATGGATAAAACGCATCAAGGATTAATACTGCTCAGTCTACTATCATCCCGGTAATGAAAACAAGGTGACAAATACTCTAAGTTGAAAGGATCTTGCATCCTTATCAATGATGATAATCGAAAAGGATCCAATCTCCTTAGATTTGCAGAGGATGGACCTAGAAATTATTAAGGGAGGAACTTCATCAATCCTTTCTCAAATGATGGCTCAACCATCCTTCTTGGAGAAAATAATGGATGATCATATAAAGGATGTGGAAATTAGAAAAAGGGTAGAAGCTATTAGAAATGGGATATCATTAGATTTCATGGTTAAAATGGTTGGAATTGTGTGATTTGGGTCATGATTATGTGTATCATCCAATCCAGAGATAAATAATGATCTTCTGAATGATGCACAAAGCTCAACCTTCTCTATTTACCCAGGGAGCACCAAGATGTATTGAGATATTCGTGAAATATTTTTGTGGGACAATATGAAAATGGAGATTTTTGAATATACATAAAATTTCCTAGTATGTCAGCAAGTGAAGGAAGAGAGGAAAAAGCCTAAGTGGATGATGCAGCCACTACCCATTCCAACATGGAAGTGAAATAACATTACAAGGGTCTTTGTCACTAGAATTCTAAGGATATCCAAAGGAAATATTTCTATATGGGTCATTGTGGATCATCTTACGAAGATAACTCCCTTTATCATGATTTGAGGGGACATATCATTGGATCATCTTGCACGGATATACATCAAAGAAGTTGTAAGGTTGCATGTATTACCACAATCTATTTTATCTGATCGTGATACTAGATTCACCTTGATGTTCTGGAAAAGTCTCTAGCATGTTCTAAGAACTGAACTGAACTTTAGTATCGACTATAATCGTCAAACTAATGTCCAATCTAAGAGAACTATTCATAAACTGAAATATTTGTTACGATCAATTTCTATGCACTTCAGATGAGGATGGGGTCAACATATTCCACTGGTTAAATTCTCCTAAAATAACAGTTTCCACTCGATCTTACGAAAGGCACCCAATAAAGACCATTATGGAAAACAATGTAGACCTACGTCTTATTGGAATGAATTCGTTGAGCGTAATCTGCTTGGACCTAAAATGGTCGAATAAATAGTGGATAATGTGAAGACCATTCAGCAGCATTCCAAGGAAGCCCAAAGTCTACAAAAGAGTTGTGAAGATAAATGTCGATGAGACCTTGAGTTCAAATATGGAGACATGGAATTTCTACGCATATCTCTGTGGAATAAGTTCATGGGGTTTTGAATGAAAGGTATTTTCAGTCCTAGGTCCACTGACCCCTTTTAGATTCTTAATCGTGTTGGGGATGTGGCCTATCGACCAGAACTTCCACCAACAATGGCCAAAGTATATGATGTCTCTCATGTATCCCTCTTAATTAAGTACATATAATACCATTAAAATGTACTATCTTTAGTGATAGTATAGTTATAGGATGATCTTTCTTATGAGGAGAAACCAGTGAAGATCGTAAATCGTAGATAAAAGGTTCTATGAAATAAGACAATGCCATTCATCAAGGTGTTGTGGAGAAACCACACATTTTAAGAAGAGACATAGGAATTAGAGGATGTGATGAAGTAGATTTACCCACATCTGTTTTAGTGTGGTAAAAGGATATTTCTAGGGTGAGATTTCTTGAGGAGGGAATATAGTCACGACCCAAACTCCCATCAATGAAAATTTCTCTTGGTCTAATTAAATGTATTATTCTAAAAAATTGTTATGTAAAACATATGAAATTCCTTGGTTTTATGTTTTGGGATTCCAAAATACCATTAAGGATTGTTCCAATTTCTAATATAGTCTTTGAATAGTGATCACTTTATTAGTATATATATAGGGATTTAAGAAATCTAATTTACATAGACAAAGGAATCGATGGCCTCATCCAGTTGACTTGCCCCGTACAAAGCCCATTCTTCTGAGCTTGGAAAGGAGGTGGTATCATTGGGCTGCACTATTGAACAATCCCAAGCGAAGATTCCACACGTTAAGTTTGAGCGGAACCACCTATGGGATAAGAGGAAGTTGATAGATATTACCACCCGAGCGATGTTATCCGATCCTCTCCAAGAATCTATCAACATCACACACCTTTCCCTTCTGTGTTATGCAAGATATATAAGGGGTTATGTTACAAGACCATATCACTATTATTATGCAAATTCATTTTTTATATAATAATGAATATACATTCATTTGATTATTGTAACTTCGTAAATAGTTTTTAAAGCACAAATAGTATTCTTAGTTAATATTCAACTAAGAATATAATTTTTTAAATTAATGGGTTTTTGAGTTAAATAATATTTTAATAAAATATTATTATTATTAAATTACTTTTTATTAAGTATAAATGATCATATATTGTTTTAAATACAATCGTAATTTTTATTTCGGTTTGAATACTGTTTTTCCAAAAACCCATGAATTTTCGATAAATATCAGTTTTTATTTTAAATGTGAAAATTAACATATATAAAAAATTATTTAGATAAAAGTAATATTATTTTAGGAATCAGGAAGTTTCAATTATTTAAAGGTGACTTTTTCATAATTTTCTAAGACAATCGAATTTTTGGGTAAACATTAAATACCGTTTAAATATATAATGTGTTTTATGACATCATAATGACCAAATAGTGAGGTAATAAAATAATATAAACATTATTCTCACACAATATATGTTTTACCATTAAAATAATGTTATTTTAGTTTTGTTTGATTTATTTTATAAAGCATTTGTGGACCCTCCAAGACTTATTAAACATTTTAGCCTTTTAAATTGATTTCTTTGAGAGTATGACTCACCTTCACATAAGAAACCATATTATTTTAAGAATTTCATCCATTTTCCTTATAAAATATTTTTTTCCACACCCAATTGGATGAAAAACAATGGAAAAACCAGGGTTTGGTTTGTGGTTTTGACTATTTTAATGTGTGGTGTCCCAAACCTAAACAATATAGAATTCCCTCTCCATTCCTATATAAACCCACACAAGATCCCACTTTGTCTTCACTAAATTCCATTAATAGTTCATCCAACCTATTTCCTAATATTTCTAGAATCCTTCCAAGGAATTCAAAGCTTCCATGAAGCCTCTCTCAATCCCCTCTCAATCCTTTGGGATCACACTTCCATGTAACGGATTTTATTCCTTTATCATTTTTGTAGATATTTTTTTATGTTGTTATGCCCTTTTATTTTAACTAAAAAATGTTGGGGTATGATTTCTCACCTCCCATATACTACCCTCCATATTTTTGAATTTTTATAGACCCATTTATCTCTCATAAATTCTATCCATGTACACACATTACCATGCCGAAATTCCATAAGGGATTTCTCTCTCCTCATTTACATCCAAGAAATTATTTTGTTTTATGAAACTAAATTACATTAAATATAATGGTACATGTATCCATATGACCCCCTTACTTTATATTTCATGAATATATGATGAGACACCCTTTCCACTCTCATTAAGCATTTTCACGAATTCTTCTGTCATGATGTTACGCTGTAGAAATGGCACCGCAATTTTCCAAGAAAAAGTCATTATCTTGTGAAAACCATTCCCATTTCCTTATCCAAGGTATTCAACATTATACACAATTATATATTGATCATAGAGATTCATGTATAAATTCCACATTCCTTTATCTCAGTATAAATGATAATGGTTAATGAATCCATTTTATATGATCGATGTGGCACACTTATGCATGAAATGAAAGGTTTATGAAAGGTGTGCACAGATAGCACTCTAATTAATTGGGTAAAGATTGGAATCATGATATGTCAAGTAAAATGAGTATTTACTAATTATTATTAAAGTTCAATGAGTATTTAATCATTCTAATTCAAGTGTAATGAGTTTTTACCCATGCTCCTTGTGCAATGAGCCTTGGCTCATGAAAATTCCACGATAAATATTGTTACCACATTTCCATGTTATCATAATCTTGCTATATCAGGCCCTTATGTTCATGTTTCTTTTACAATCAATTGATATACCGATTTCCTAACATGTATTGAATTTTTCTTGTTATGACTTTCTAATTCCCTTACTGGGGTTTATTGTTCACACTTTTCACATGTATATCCTCCGTTTTCCCATGCAACGCTAAGTACGAGGGAATGATGTGGTTATATAAAGGAAGTTTTAAATAAAGAGGTTGCGTGTTTTTTGTTTTAAGTTGTTTTATAATGTTCCTAATTGCTAAAGAAACTATACATATTGATCTTCCATGTTGTATGAAGTTAACATTTTATGTAATAAATCATGTTTAAGTGTGTAATAAAAAGCAGGGTTATTATAATACATGAAATTCTATAACCATCATCTCATCCAAACTATAAGAAATTTACAAATACAATATAATATTATAACCTACCATGAAATTTTTTTATAAAATACAACATGGTTTTTATTTAATATTAAATTATCACCAATTCACACCTCTCATTATCCCTTTCCTTCTATAGTACACATAAAAAAATAAAGTTAAATTTATTGAATGAATGGCCTCAACATGAAAACTATAGTTCTAAAAGATTTTTAGAGGTTGTTGACATTGTATTTTCATTCCAAAATTCTAGTAGTTGGTACATTAAATTGAATTCAGTATACATATTATATGGTCTGAATTGTGTGATCTATATAGTTTGGTTTTTATGTCGAATTACGGTGAGAGTTTAAAGATGATGATTCCCAGAAAGGGGTTTTCATATGGTGTTCTTTTTATTCTTATATTAACTTGATCTTTTTTTTATTTTTCTCCTATGATAAGGGTTTTCGATTTTGTATACCTAAAACTTTTGTAATACATATGATGTATATAATGTGATGGTTAACACGATTTCAAGACATCGAAATACACTCATTTGGAATAGATAAAAAGATATTAGGTAAGATAAGTATCATCGTTTAATCCTATATATATCCAATGTAATGAATCATGTTTCAATATATAATAATTTTAAATATTTATATCAACATTTTTGAAGCCATCCACAAAGTCCTCATGGTATTTCTGGGCCCAATGAGCTTTGTCATGGTGATTTTAAAAAAATTAAATATATTTTTTTATGTCTGCACGTTTCCAACTGAATTTTGGAATAAATCATGGGTGGAGTCTTGGATTAGAATTTTGATATTGTGGTTGAGATTGGAAAATCATTTTTACTATAGGTGGGACATTATGTTGTCTGCACCGGTTGAGTGACTAAGGGCGAGTTATCAGGGGGTTTAGTGGAGAGATTATTAATTAAATGAATATTTAATTAATAATTTGATGCAAAATTCACCATAATCCTTGGGTGTGAACGACACAAGAGAGGTAGTCTATCCTCTACCCCTTTGGATGATGGATTAATCTAAGTTGAATCAAAGATATGAGGTTCTTCCAATATCCATTATTTGTATTGATCATCACCAAATTAAAGATAAGCATGATATGAGTGTCGTTGTGGACCTGAAGCTTCGGTATTTCACCATCTAGGTAGTCTTATTTTATATCCGAATACCATTTTTTGGATCATTTTTGTTTTAAAACACTACTATGATTTATAGTGACCCCTTCCTAGATGATCGACAGGTTATAGGGAAAACTGAGGTGAATAGGGTTACACATTGGGAAATTCCCATTGTAATTTTTTCTATATGGCAAGTAGACTAGCGGTACATGCCATGCCTTATTCCCTTTTAGGGAAGATGACTTTTGGGACCTACATTCCATGAGCATGGGTTATATTCCTTATAGTGAACTCATGTCACGTGGTCAGAGGACATGGCTAGGGTAGCCATGTCATAGTACATGGTCGTGTATAACTACACATACAAAGTACATGGTCATGGGTTTCTAGAAATGGGCATAGAAAAATGACCCAACCAAGATCCATTTTTTCCGAACACACCGTGTACCCAGTGGTACACGTCATGTGCGAGGAATGGATGATTGAACTATGTGGATGAAGAATGTGGCTAGGGGCCATGTGAGTTGGGGCACATTGTGTTTGGGTTATACAAACCATGTACACATACATGGGCAACCACGATATGAAAATAGGGGGCATAACTATGTGTTTGGGCAAGTATACACACCATGTGAAAAACAATTCATTCCCTATACTCTCTTATGATATTTTTGTGTCATCCGTCTTATGTATCTCATTTAATAGATGTATGATTAAGGATTATGAGTAGCCTATCTTGAGTAGTTTTCTACGTAGAGGTTGATGGTATCCTCTGTAGTTTCCTATGAGATATGATGTCTCATGATTTGAGGATGAAATTTTGATAGTGATGCATAACCTTGGGTAGTGATCTGGGTGGATCCCTAGGTTAACATTGAGGTCATTACCATTCCCTATTACCTTTGGATATGGATCCACTAGACTCTTTAGGATGGTAGACTGATGGTCACCTCATGTATTTGGGCATGGGTCCCATACTGGTGGAAATTTTTCAATGTGTGGTATGATAATGGTGACGCTCTTTTAGAATCACATGACCATTTCGATGGATACCTGTAGTTCGTAGAGATAGAAGATGGGACTGTTACTCTCATGTCGCATCAGGTAATTGGTTTCCCTTACCTCTCTGATTTAGTAGAGACGAGACTCCCTACATCATATATGTGGCTTCTCCACCCATGTGGTAGTTCTCTAGGGGATGGAAATCCCCTACTAGACAAGGGTTTGAGTTCCTTGTATCATTCATGTAGTTGGAGACTGCACTCCCCTATAGTGTGGTCCCTCTATACTTTTTCCCAGATAGAGTATATATTCCCCTATTTGACCGAGGTGCCACAATCAATACATGGTGTTGGTACTCCCCTTACATGTCAAAGAATGGGTCATCCATATGTGACATATAGATAGTGTGGGTACTCCACTATCGTGTTGGGGTGTTTGTCAAAAATTCATGTGGTAAAAACTACCCTATCGACCTTGGGTACGGGTCCTCCATATATATTGTTCCAAAAGGGTTAGAACTCCCCTATCATAATAGGGAATTATTCCTCCAGTTAGGGATGGTACTCCCTTATTGTGACAATATGTGGGTCCCCTATAGTGATCAAGCTGGTTGAGTGGTAATCCCATATCATCCTAGATCATGGGTCCTCTATCCATAGAGTGGTGCTCTTTGGTCATACCAAGGTGTGAAACCTCATTTATAGAGTTTTACTCACGCCATCATTGTGTATTGGTAGGGAGAAGGTATTCCATTTTAATTAGTTATACCTATGATATAGATTATCGTTTCAAGGAACGATCTCCTACACTAGTTACATAGTTTACTTTTTAAGGATTTGGTGCTCCATCAACGGATTGAGGTCTGGGTCACTCCACACATCAGTGATATAGGTTTCATGGGATGGTTAGGGGAGATTACTCCCATAACTATAGGGTAGTGGTGGGGCGTGGGTCCCTACATTCTATCTTGTTAGAGAGGATACATGTAGTATGTAGTTTGGATTAGTTCTCCCTAAGATATATGTAGTTTTGAGGGGTAGGCCACTAAACCTATTTTCCTATATCCTTGCAAAGGTCTCAAGATCGGTGTGGAATAACCTCTAGTGTTGGGAACTAGAGTATAACGTAGTGAGTTATTCCTAATAGATTTCATTCTCTCGAAAGTACAATTAGGAACGTTATTGTTCTACCCAATGGAGTTTATCTCTCCAAAAGGTTCCATTTGGGATTTCATAGCTCAAAGAGTGTGTTATCCTAGTTTTGTGTTCCCTTTAGAATCTTGAGCAGAATCTTATAGGTAGCTATGAGGTCGGAACATCATGATATTTGGTTTTTGAGATGGGTATATCTAGTTCATTATTAGAGTCTTTGCAGTGTTTTCACATTTATGGGATGAAACCCCTTATAGATAGATTTGAATTGTCATGTTTAGCTGAGGATGGTTTGAGATGGAGTTCCTGTCTCGATGGGGTACCCTTTTTCTATGTCAAGCAGACTGTTTCCTTTCTATTTCTCCCTTTTCTTTTGTGGTTTTGGGATACCTACTTCTTATTTTCATACTCACACATTCATAATCTTTTCTCCCATGTGTTATTTCTTGTGAAGTCCACTTGTCTTTCAACAGAATCACTGGAGGACTTTACCTGGGTGGATCTTAGTGAGATGGACCGACCGAGGTGTTTATTAGAGATAATATTAGTTGATTTTCAGCTATTGCATTTGATAGTGATCCCCTTCTTCTATAAAGGTTGTATACTTCAACAGTTATTGTTGTTTTTGTGTTTTTCCATTATATTCTTTCATTACATGGGTTGTAATCTAGTTTTGGATATATGTATGGATGAAATTTTAGTTTTTAGATTTTTATATCTCAAAATTGTTGCATGGAATTGTTTATGGGTTCGTGCAAACAGGTAATTTACAAAAAGGACTCTCATCTATCAGATATTCCCACTTAGTGCTATTTTATTTCCCCTATCCTATTGGAAGAGAGAGTAGGGATTATTATCATAGGCCCCATTACGTTGGTTCATGACAGAGTGGTATCATAGTAGGATCAAGTTTGGGACTGCAGTGTCGTGAGCTTGTATTGGGTTATATAGGGATATTTTTAAGGAGTTTCAATTTTGGATCTCAAGATAGAGGTTTTGGTGTTCATATGTTGGATGAGATATCCATTCACCATAATAATGAAAACATTTTTTTGACTTTATACATTAGAACTCTGGTTGTATGGAAATAATGGTACATGCGTCAAATAGGAAATTGTTGTGGGATCCTTTTCTTTCTTGAGTTAGCTCCCTAGATATACTCTTTGAAATGGAACATATTTATTCTATTTCAGGATGCCACCCCAAAGAAAGCTAGAGAGGGTTCCAGGGTGTGACTATTTTTCAGACCACTATGTGTATGGAGGTTTTATTTGATGTTAATTGTAGTCAATACTGGTCAAAATGAAGAAGGGGATGAAGAATGACTCCAATGTTAATAGATATCCACTGAATTAAGGTTTCCTGGAAAATTTTTATGCAATAATATCATTTGATTCCATTCTTGGAAAATTAAATATGAAGTTAATTCAGATGATTGGTGATATGATCCTATGTTCAAAAATATGTATCAAAGGTGATACATTGTCTATGACAATGAAGAATGGTGACATATAATACGATGCCTTGTTAGATTGTATTTAAAAAATATCGTTATTTTTTACAACTTTTGATTTACGCTTTATGAAGGAAAGAAAGAGAAAATTATCGTTCTGGTCATATTTAGTGTTGAATAGAAAGAGTGTTAATGGTGGAAGAAAGTGAACTCACTGTACCTTCCGTGAAGAGTGATGTGGGTGGAATAAAGGGAAGTCGTCATACATTCCATGAACAATATGATGATGCTAAAGGTGGTCGATCAAAGACTATATATCATGGTAAATATGTTTTTAATGAAATTTAGATATTTTTTAATACCCTAGATGACAATAAAGCAGCATTGGTGTTCTTCCCGTAGTAGATTTTAAGGTTTTTCCATTTGATGATGGTTTGGTATGTTGTGCGTAGGGCATGATTCAAGGTCATAACATCAAAAAAATGGAAAATGAATGAAGTGTGCTAAAGATTCAAGAAGTGCGTAAAATATTCAGGTAGAACAAAAAAGACTTACAAGACCAACATGACGTCGAATGGAGTTTTGAGAGACGCATCAGGTTCTTGTGTGACTTGTCATGGTTTTTCCGTGCAGGGGTCAACGTGGCCTAAAAATAAGAGGTGACCCCCTCTCATTTGTGTAGCTTTATATTTAGAGGAATCTAGAGCTCTGATGCTCTAAATAATTTTATGTAAAGGGAGTTTCACAAAAAATAGAGTTACTCATAAAAAGGAGAGGTTGCGCACAAGAAGAGAGTTGCACACAAGACTAATGTTTCATTCAAGAGGTGTTTCATGAAAAAATTCAAATCTTACACACAAGAAATGAATTATATGGGGAAGATACCTAAAATGGTGTTCCAGAAAAATTGGGGGTCATGATGTCATTCAACAGGCACATAGCACTTTCAAAAGAAGCTTTGTGAATAAGGAATTACCATGAACCATTCGGTTTCAAGAAGAGAAGTAGAACTGCACTCAAATGATTCATGTTTAACACGCTCATTGTGCATTGCAAATTGAAAATGAACTAGACGTGCAGCTGGATTCATATTTTCAAAAAGGAATAATTTAGTATATGGATACACTTAGGTGTTTGTATTGACAAGATATGAAATAATAGCAGAAGAAGAATTGAGTGACCCCAACATAATACTGAAAACTATACAGGGTAGTTTAATTGTGATGATTCTTAGATGAGCTGAACTTCATTGATCTGATAATCAAAAATGGATCTTGTGATTATTGAAAGAAGAAGAATTAGTGCTCGGGGCAGATGGTTTTACACTGAAGGGGAAAGTGTGAAGAAGGGAAGGTTTCAGTGCAACTTGTTTTGTACAGAAGAAGCAGGATAAGAAGAGTGATAAGCAAACACATTTTATATACAGAGGGGAGAACTTGTTTACTTGAATGCTGCTAGGAATGTAACAAGTGGGGACAGGAAGAACAAAGTAGCACTATAACTTACAAAAGGTATCAATAGGCTGAATATTTTATTGGTGTTGCAAATTATTTTAATAGAGAGCACACTGTCTTTAGAGGCAGTATAAAGAACCAGCTAAAGGCTACAAGTGATTGTCTACACTGGCAGTATAAAGAACCAAAGAGTGCAAGGGTAAATCCTACATGTTTCAAGTTGGAATATCCTTATCTCCCTTACCCCTTCAAGTGTAGGGAGCAACACTGGGAAGTGATTATCTCCTTCCCTCCTCCAAGAGTAGGGATCCACAGTGATTAATAGATTATGTCCTTAGTCAACCACTATAACAGCATAACACATTATAGTGGAGAATCAATGTACTGTTCATCCCCATATATGGAATGGACTAGTTACACACATTGAGTAGTGAACCTTGTAAAAGTATCAAGCGCATATTTTTATTGCTTTCTAATTTTGCATGCTACAAGGAAAATAGAATAATAGAATCAAGATCTGAATAGGTCCGGATGTATAAGGATAAATATTGGGAATTGGTTTAAAAAGTCCCCAACATTGATTCATCCCCTATTAGTGTTAGGAATATCCCAAACTGGTCCTTTCAACTATGGTGATGATCTTCCCCATGACAAGGCTTTAGTATAGGCTACTGGTTTGGAGCTAGAACCTCTGGGTGGTATACTGGTTGATCCACCACATGTTGAGTAGGTGGTTGTTTTTGAAATTTAAGAAATGGATGTGCACAACCTGAGTGTGCTTTTCAAGTTATATAGAAATAGACCTCTAAGGTATCGGGGTGATCTATACCCCTAGACATCTGATGAATAACTGAATATAGACACACATTTTTTCATCCATATGAAGACATGCCTCGATAATATAGTGGTCCTAGGGGAAATCCTTATGCATGGTTGGGTTAGGTAATGGTGGAGTCTAGTATGGAAGACCCATGAAATGGTGATTCTCACTTGAGTAGTGTTCGAGAGGATCTTTGGGGAAGAGTTTTATGCATCCACATTGAGATCAATGTGTATCCAAGACCTTCTCCAGCTTCAGTATCATATCATGACCATAAAATATTATTCGGTGAAGTTCACAGACCTTTTGAGTTAATCCTTAGATATGGTTTGAGACCCATTTTTTAGATCATGAACCCTTTATTAGATCCGATATAGAGATATTCAAGTAGTTATATTTTCTTCATGCCTTCCCACTTATATAAGTGTACTTGATAAAGATCTAATACTATAGAGATTCTTGGTAGAGGTATGGGTGGGTGTGGCCTGTTGTGGTGGTGATTAGGCTAATGCATCGATAGTTGTTGGTAGATAGCAGAAGAAAAGATCACAACATAGGAAGTATACCCATGCCCAGACTCAGGAAAGTAGTCCTATAGCATAGGCTCTATAGTAGGGATCAGATCAGACACTAGATAGGTGATGTTACCCGTATGATGGATGGAGACATATTCCTAGAAATTTTCCGACCCACCATGTTGTTGAGAGGGATTCCGTCAAAGGAAATGCTTGGTAGAGGCAGCGGTTGGAGTAGTTAGTTTTGCATGATTATAGACATGGTGGAGGAGCATGGAGGGAAATAGAAGGTGGTAAGAAGGTTGAGTTGTTTCCACCCCCACCCATATTTGGTCCACGTAATGCTTCAAAATCTAGAGGATGGGGTGAGGAAAATAGGAATTCATAGATTCCTTTGACCCAAAGGCTTTGAGGATGAATAAAGGTACTTTTTCCATTCTACTTTCTATAGTAGTAATTGTTAAACAGTATTGTTGGGTACTATTTTCTTTCCTCTTCTTTCTCAAGATTTAACCAGGATGATGCGGGACATCGGTAGATCCCTTTGTTAGTGTTTTTTATGTACATTTGGAATCCTAAGGAAGAGGAACACTTCCCCTAATGAGATTCGTATTAGTGATGGGTCCCAAACCACGTGGTGAGGTTTTTCTAAACAATGTTGATAGTGTTGAGGTGTGGTGGATTAATTCCATAGACTTGTGTGTTTTGGGTGAGGTTCTTCTCTAGTGTGTCGATGGGATTCCTATCATTTACACAAGAGATTTTATATTTTAACCTAATTATTGGAATCCCTAATAGAGAGATACCCTATCATAGAACTATTCCATTGTAGCAGAGATATACACTATTATTTTTCCTTTATGTGGATTGGTTTCCTATAATCCATAATTATCTAGGATTCCAATCATGGGTGTGGTAGTGATTTTGGATTATTGAGACGTGTTATATCTAGAAGTTCATATATGAAATTCTTCATAAGAGCCGAATATTACAATTAGAGGCCAGGTTTTGTTCATTGGTACCCTCGCATTATTGGGGTCATCCTTGAATTAATGTTTCCTGAGGAGTTCATGGTGATGTTCATCCGGGGTGCATGTGATCTATGGTGTTATGGGGTATCAGTATCAGGTTACAGATGTAATATACTTCTAGACCCTATGACTAGACATGGACCGTGGTTCTTGGTTTTTCCACCTATCATAGATAATTATACATGTGTATACATTTTACAAGATGTTTACCTGGTTGGAGCTGGACATGAGTTTGGTTTCTCTATTTTGGTTCCCTTGAGTGTGTGCTTCTATTTTTCACATGAACCCTTGGTGAGCTCATTGGCCTGGGAGCTCCAACGGAGAGCTCATATTCATTCTGTTGTGCCTATCCATTTACATTTAATTGATAAAAATCTTTATGGTGAGAAGAATTTAATGACTATAGTTTCTATTTAGAGGTCTTTGGAATATTTATATGAATATTTCTAAATTTAGGCACTTTGTCTGCGTGGGAGTCCAATGCTCGAACAGCCTCAATGAAGTGATATTAAAAATATTTAATATATTTTTTCATGTGTATAGCATTTCTTTTCAAATGTGGAATAAATATCAGTCAGAGTCTTATATTAGAATTTTGATACCGCAATTGAGTTCATTAAGTTGTTTTTACCCTAAGAGCAACATAAATTATTCAACAACGGGTGCACAATTGAAGGATATTTGGAAGGACATTGAGTGGTGAGATTTTTAATTAAATTTAAATTTAATTTATGATTTATCCTCCCCACCTCCCTAGGTTCACATGACATATGGGAGTAATGTCACTTTTCTATCACTTTGGAAAACAAGTTAAACTGAGGAAAATCGAAGCATAGAGGTTTTTTAGATCTCCGATCATGGCATTGGTCATCATTAGATCGAGGAGAATCATGATTTGAGAGTCATATTAGGCCCAAAGCTTAATCATTTTCCCATAATGGTAGTGGGATTTTATTTTTATTCATGATCCCCTTTTTATGATTTTTAAAGGTTTTATATCCCAATGATGATTACTAGATATCCATTCTAGGTTTATCTTCTTGTTTCATGGAAAACTGGAGAGAATTGGGCGACTCGTAAGGAAATTCCCATTGGAATTTCTGTCAACATGGTTTGTAGACTAGTATGATGTGTCATGTGTTCTTCTTGTTCAGGTAAGATAAATTTTGGGTACTACATGCCATACACCAAGGTTACATACTATATAGTGAGATTATGTCATGTGGCCAGAGGACGTGGCTTTGGTAGTCATGTGATAGACAATATTTGTCTAGACCGACACACCAAAGTAGATGGGAATGGGGTACTGAACATGAGAATGGTAAAATTATAGGACCAAGTTTCCATTTATCAAATATCCACAATTTACCTGATGGTACACAACATGTGTGAGGTATG
Source organism: Viscum album (assembly GCA_963277665.1). Classification (NCBI taxonomy): domain Eukaryota; kingdom Viridiplantae; phylum Streptophyta; class Magnoliopsida; order Santalales; family Viscaceae; genus Viscum; species Viscum album. Next base: position 429,037,427 of record OY728123.1, on the reverse strand, counting down.
GGTGGTTGAGCAGTTTGGAGGAAGAACATGGTCGAGGGCCAGTTGAGGTAGGAAACATCATGTATGGGTTGTGAATATCATGTACTCCTATATGTCTAGCCAAAACAAGAAACCAGTGGACACTATAATGTGGTTGGGTGGGTTCACAAATAAATTGGACCCTAGTCCATGATGTGTAATTTCATGAGATCTTCCCGGACATTCAATCTTTATGTATCTCCATCTACAGAACATGGATTCAGGCTTGTGAGTATCCTATCATGGGTAGTTTTACACATAGACCAATACTGTGGCCTCCATAATGCCTTGATAGATATGATATGGAGTGATTCAATTGTGACATTATAATTTTGGTTATTAAACTTGGATTGTGATTTGGGAGGATCACTGGGTTGACATGGGGGTAGGTTCCCTACCTTGTCACCTTAGTATGAGTGTCCCCTAAACACTTTTGGTTAGTAGACCTAGGAACCCCTATTTTATTAGGGAATGGATCACCTATATATAGAATTATTGTGAAGATAGGTACAAAAAGTGTGACACTCCTCTTAGTAGAACTTGACAGATGTTGTATATTTGTGTGGTTCTTAGAGAGAGATGTTCGGAATCGTACTCCTATATGGATTTGTGGCGTGTGTTTCCCTTACCTCTCTCCTTTAGTAGGTATTGGACTCTCCATGTAATAGGTGTGGGATATGTACCCATTTTTACTTCTCGGAGGGATGGTACTCCCCAGTCTGACCAAGACGCATGTTCCTCATAAACATTGTGTATTTGGAGACAATGCTCCCCTACCATTCCAGGGTTCAGTCCCACCATACTTGTTGAAATTATTGAGTAGGTACTCCCCAGTTGGACCATTGTGTGGGTCCACTATTAGTAAATTCGGTACTCCCCTACTGAGTTAGGGAATGGGTTCTCCATATCACATGTGCATATAGAGTTGTCACTCCCTTATTTAGTTAGGGTGAGGGTCCTAAAGTCTTGGAGTCAGAAATACCTAGTCATTCTAGGGTGAAGGTAAAATATACATGATATTCTTGAAGAGTTAGTAATCCCATTTCATACCATGGATTGGGTCCTTTAGCCTACGGTTACTACTCCCCCATTTTATCAAGGTGTGTTCCCCCCATAGTGATCATGTAGGTAGAGTGGTACTCCCCTATCATCCCAGGTTTTGGTTCATCTATCCACTGGGTGGTTCTCACCTGTCTTTCTAGGGTGTGGGTCCTCGTCTACCATGTTGTACTCCACCATCATCGAGTAGTGGTGGGGTGAAAGTCCTCCATTAGGGATATTTCTAACTCATATAATGATTACAATTATGAGGAGAGGCCTTTTCATAAGTTACATGTGGAACCTGGTTAAGATTTAGTGTTATCTCAAAGGATTGAGGTACATGACTCACTACACAATAGTGATAGAGGATTCATTGGATGGTTATGAGATAGTAATAAATCAGTTGTATGGTAGTGGTGGTGTGTGGGTACCTCCATTTTAACTTTTTAGTGAGCATACACATAGAAAATATTCTAGAGCATTTCTACCTCAAATATTTGTTGTGTTGAGGGGAGGGCCTCTCCACTTATGTTATTACATCATTTAGTGGGTCTCAAGACAGATATTGTAGATCATCTAGTGTTATGAATTATAGTTTTACCAAGTGAGTTGTTCCTAATAGAGCATGTTCCCTAGAAATTACCATTTGGAATGGTAGAGTGGTACGCAATGGAGTATATCTCTCGAACATGTTTCATATTGGATGGTTGAGTTAGTGGAGTGTGCTCTCCTAGTTATGTGTTACCCTTAGTGTATTGAGAAGAATCTTGTAGGTGGATATGAGTTCAAAACCTCATCAGACTTGGGTTATGAGATGAGTATGTCTTAGTGATTTTGGGAGTCCTTTTTATTTTTTCACGTGTGTGGGTTGACACCCCTTGTGGACTGATCTATCTAGTCAGGTTAGGATAAGTATTGTTTGATAATGAGTTCCTCTCTTGATTGGGTAACCCCTGTCCAGGTTGAGCAATTGTTTCCATTCAGTTACACATTTTTTCAGGTTTTTGTGGAACCAACTATGTACTGTTATAATCACCCACGTATGGGATTTTATTGAACATGTTGTGTCTTTTTAAAACCACATGCCTTTTGATGGATTCCATAGATAACCCATGGTAGTTGGAGCATAGTGAGCTAGACTAATTGAGGTGTTTACTAGAGTTGGGCCAGGGGGTGTTCTAGTACTTTCATTTAACAGTGATCCCTGCCTGAGAAATATGGATACTTTTATAGATTTTGGTGGGTATGTTTTGTCGCTTCTAACACATTCATTTATTCTATTATACTATCAGTTGGTATATATGTTTCCATTCATTTTTAGTTGTCATGATCTTATATCCCTACATTGTTTCTTAGTGGAGTTTGTTTTTGTGTGAATGCCTTTATATAAAAATTATATTTTTATTAAAAGGAGGAAGACAACGAGGATGACAATGAGGATAAACCAAAGTCATGGGGGAAAAATTTCAAGCTGAGGGAGTCCCCTCTAATAAAATTAACACCCTCTATCATTAATTTGATAGGTTTGAGGAGACAAGTGTGGAACGAGCTCTAATCTGCACAATAATCAATGTAATCTAAAACATGACTTCCTTCACGCCACGTGTGGGTCACTTGGATTTTATTAAGGAGGAGGGTTCTAGATTTCCTAAAAATCTAGGATATGGACAACGGGGTGGAGCCTTTTCCAAGCAGCGAGTCATGAAGTATTAGCGAGTTGGTGTTCACCTCTAAAATAACAACATTTTGCTGAAAACCAAGAGAGATCCTGGTGAGTAAATTCATTTACTTTATTAAAATTCCTCCCATACATGTGATATTTTTTATCAGTGCTAGTCGCTATCCATTGTCCTATTGGAATGGGGCTTGGGGATTTCCATCACGGGCCCCTTCGGTTCATTTTATAACATCCCATGGGTATGGTAATGGTATTGGTTTAGGCTTCTCTAGTTTTGGTATATATTGTTTTACATTATCTAATATAAAGTTATAATTAATATTAATTGACAATAAAAAACACCACTTGAGTAGAGGATGATTTTTTTATCCCAAAATCCGTTGGTGGGTTGTCTCCCAAATCACCAATTAAATACACCTTTCTCTATACCCTACATTTGGTTACAAATCGATGGTTGTGATAATGATTGTAGTGATTAGAACCATCTGACAACAGGGAATGTGTGTGGTGTCATGACGTGTGATGTTGAGAGTATTCTACTAGTTTGGTTGGAATGATTTCAAAGGGTTTTATTTTGAAGATATTTATAGTGTGCATTATATATATATTTAACCTTTTGGTTTGAGGTCATGAATTTGGTGAGTAATATGGTTTCATTATAGTTTATAGACCATATTAGGAAGTTTTATTATTATTTTATATCTTATTCACTCAAATATAAATTAGTATGATTTGATCACGAAGAGGAAACTACTAAGAGTATTTTAAATTATTCATAATAATTTTATATATTTTTCATATATTTAAAATTATATTGAGAGTTTTTGTAGGTAGAGTTATCTTGAAATTTGGTGGATATTTGGTGTTAATGTATTAGTGAGGTCTACAATAAATGAGGCCTACTTTGAAATATTTTAAATTTCATTTATTCTGGGGTTCTGATATTGTATTTTTCATCAGTTATTGTTGTTGAACTTTATGTACTCTTAGATATGTATTCATGGTTATACATGACATTTACACTGTAATATTACTTTAATTTTATTCAAATCAAGTATTATTAATGGAATGAATTCCATGTCTATGTGTGCTTGTTTTTATTATATACGAATATATTTTAGTGGCCTCTTTAGGTTTATTAGATGTAGACATGAGGTGACAACCATGATCACATCATATGCCTTGGAGGATGACTAAGCAAGGTATAGTCTTGTAGAAAATTATATTTATTATGTTTCTAATGAATCGTAATCTAGGGATAATTAATATTTTTATGACTAAATATTGTTTCATAGGTTATATTAATAAAAAAAAATTCATTACTTTCGGGATTTGGAGATTTCAAAATCATTAAAATTGAGCATGTAATATATAATGAAAATATGATTTATAAATATAGATATGTTTTCGAATATTATTATAGGAGAAATGAAACCATGATTATTGTATTTTTTTAACTTCGAGGAATATCATAAAATGATTTTGTGAAACAAAAAACTATTATAGAATCTTATTTTAACAATAATTATTAGATGGTCAACATGGGTATGTATTCCAGTAAAAATATGTTTATTTTCATTTCATTTATTGCATCATTTGATAATGGAATGTTCAATTTTAATCTATGGAAGTGTAGGTGTTTGATTATAGAAATTGATAAGTGACAATGAATGGTGAAAATTAATTATTTTATAGAAATAAAAAATGAAGATCAATAATGAACTTTGATGTGAGCCACAAAAAACATGACATAAATAATACATTAATCAAATTATTTATATAATAAATATCACAAACCATCTACCAACCCAAGGACAAAAATTTTTAGTGTCTAGTAGACTAGCTACAAAAAAATATTATTTTATAATTCATTAAAAATTTTATCCATAATTGTTCTCTTTTATACCCCTTCATGACATCTCAAATGATATAATAATGTTCATAACCTAAGGATTTAAAAGAGAAGAAATGTTTGAGATCAAATTCATAGTAAGAGAAAGGAAATATCATTATTAAATTTATTATAAGCATATAGGTAAATATGATAAAGATATAAATAACACATAAACTCTCAATAATCCATTGATATTAATCATAAAACATGGTAGAGAGACAAAAGATCAAAAGAAGATCATTTAAGTTCCATAAATTAAATGTATTTTCCTAAAATAAATATCAATATTCATAAACCATGTGGCCATGATATAAAATTATGGAATGATTTAAAAATAATACATAATAATGAAATCATTCCATAACATGATAAACACTAATAAAGGGTGGAATAAAAAAATGATAGGATATATTATCCTTGTTATCCTTGGTAAATTTATACTTAATATCATATAAAATTGTTGGTAGATCTTAAAAATATTATACTAATCCTTTGATAACCAATCCAATTGTTAACCTAACACTTAAAATTGTGAATAAATCTTAATGTCGTCACACAAACCCTTTCTGATCCAAGATACTTTTTAACTAGTCCACATATATTTTATATCTCATGATATATAATAAATCACCCAATAAATTTGATGGAGATATTGGACTCAATTGAATCACAATCTCATCATTTTTGTTCCACTTGAAAATGAAACATTCATCATCTCAAAAAAAGATCATATAAAAATAAGGGATTTCTTAAATAATTTAAAAACGCCACATAAACTAGACATAAGAAAGCATAGAATATCAAAACACTCGTTTTTCAAAATAAATTTCATATAATTATAACATATAAAGGTATAAAAAACCACACTTCTTGAAAAATAAACATTGGAGGGTAAATTAATGAGAAAATAAAAAATCTTTCAAATAAACCTTTTAAAACTTTAATGTGAAAATTACCTTCAATTAAAAGTTTTTCAATAGAGAGATAAATATCTTCAAAACCATATAATGAACATATCATAATAAAAAATAATTCAAAATATATAAATTTTTCATTAATGGATAAGTGAAAATACAATAAAAATGTTTTCTATTAAAATAATACATAAAATGTTTTCAAAATGGGGGTATCCTAACAAATTGAAATCATTACCTTCTTAATATAATTCTTAACAATGTCAAATTTAAAAAGAAATAAATTTATGAAAATATAAAAATGAAATTTTTTTAAAAAAATTTACTTTTACAAATAATATTTAATAATAGAAAAAATATATAATTTTTATCATAATAAAAAGATGATTGTATAATAAACTTTTTATTTTTTGGAATGATGGAAAAAATTTATAGCACCTTTCAATGGCCTTATTATAATCATGCATTATTAAAATAGTATTAAATTTACCTTTTTAAAAGATATCGAATATTAAAAAAATTACATAAATTATTCCATATTTTCATTCCAAAATTAGAGGTAAATATTTGAGGTAATAAAAATATGAACTTGTTAGAAATGATCCATTAGTAACAATGGGACTTATTCTAACCTTTGATATGCTTTTATTTTTCAAAAAAAATGTAAAAAAACAGAATATTGATAAAAACAATTTATTTTTCATATAAAATAATGTGAGTATATGTAATAGAATCATCATAGGTTATAATATATTAATCTTGAAATATTGAAGACATAAAAGAGTGAATTTGTCCTGATTAAGATATTCAAGTCATCAAAACCCCTAACTACATTATAACTTCTGAATCGAAACCCCAAGAGTGGTATAAAATTAAATAAAACATTTAATGTATTTTAATATAAGAGAATAATTTTAAAAAATATAAAAATGGGGTTGTGTTTATCGCACAATAAAGGAAATATAGTTTTTATCCAAAACATGTCTCAATGGATTCGAATTTTGGACTATAAAACCCATATAACATGGGAATTGAATTGAATAAAATAAAATATATGAGAGATTGTGAAAAAAAATTTCACAATCATGATCATGTGTTATTTATGATTAATTAATTATTTTTTGAAATAGTTATACCAAATCATTAATAAATAGGTGAAAAATATGAAATCATGCCTCGCCAAAATTAAAATTCAGACAATAGAAGATTACAAATATCACAATATTTGAAGTAATGATACTTTTATGAGGAAATAATAGGAAAAATTTAAATATAGATAATTGAAAGTATAAATATAATTTTATAAAATCATAGGATAAAATAATTCAACATATAATAATTGGATTCATGAATAACCATTATATCATAAATATAGGAAAATGATTTTTCAAAAAACCCTTACATTATTTCATTATTTAGTTGATCAAACCACAACCTCATATAAAAATAAAATATTTAAAATATTATCCTTTTTAATATACCTAATCCTAAATAATATAGTTTTATTATTCTTCTTGTAATTTTTATCATCAGTACATTAATAATTTAAAATTTATTATGACAATTAGGTGTTAATAAATTTAACTGTTTTTTGTATGTTAAATAAGTTATTTTTATCATTACCCATAATTTGATACCATGTTCACTATTGATATATAATTTCAGATTATTTTATATATAAATTATAATGATTTAAAATTTTCTTGTTTCATTCAATATGGTTTTTGGTAACATTATGTGAAAATTGAATTGATAATGTCTTTTTTCAACAATTTCATTGAATGAAAATGTTACATTAATAATATGTTAAATACATAGTATATTATCTATAAATACATATACTAATAATTCATTACATAATAAATTAAAACAATATTATCTTTAATGCTAAAATATTCACCCTAAATTGTATTTTAAATAAATGTTCACATGTGTGGCCAAACTGATGAAAAGGTAAACACGCTTTAACTCAATAGAAAAGAATGGTTAATGGTTAGTTTTATTTGACTTAATATCATTATAACAGAATTATAATGATTTTATTTTTATTTTTTATGATATTGAACAATATTTTCATATTTTTAGTTAATTTTTTAAATTCTAAATGAAAATTGAAAAATGTTTCATCATGATGGTGGTAATTTTCATGTATGCTTGATCGGAGCACCCATTTCTCCACATATGAGAGTGGGAAGGTAGATATTAAATTGAAATTTCATAATCATAAATATTTTATATATATCATTTTTATTCTTCATTTCCATTATTAATACCATTCATGAAAGCCGGCAATGAAAAGAAACTAACGCCACTTCCTGGAGATAATAGTCAAACTAACGCACTAATGATATCATTTTGTTTTTATAAGTGATGAAAATCAATAAGAAAATTTTGTACCGCTAATTTAAAAACTTTTAATTTTATAAATTATAGTTTATTTTTCATATTATAGTGGAGATAAGATATTTATATAAGTGATATTATTAAGGAAATCCTAATATAAGATAACACGTGCGCTGGATAATTTATTTTTCTGTAAGAAGATTCCTAGAAATTATATGGATTAACCTAACTATGAGTGAACAGGTTATTATGTTTTATTTGAAGACGATACCAGGGTGATTAAAATTTCATATTTAAAATGAATAATTCTAATGTGGCATATTTGATTAATGGGGTGTGTGTGATCCAATTTTTAAAGATAGTAAAAGGGAACTTTTGGAAGAACCACTTATATTTTAATAATTCCATGAAACAATTTCAAGGTAAATGGCTCAATGGTTTTTTAATAATTAATTTTAGTGAGTATTCATGTCGATTAATATTTAAATATTGATTTTACATATTTTTAAAATATATATAAAGTATATCACTATTATATTTTTACATTTTACTCAATTTCTTTTCAACTTGGTTACTAGTTATTAACTATGTAATTTGATTATTAAACATATAAAATAACACATATAACAAATTTGGGTATCATTTAACCAAAAATTACATTAATTTAATCCAGTTAAAATTTGAAATAATATAAAATGACCTTTTTAGTTAAAACATATAATGTGTTGAAAATTAGACTTATAAGAAAAATGAAATTTTGACCACTATTGATTCATAATATTGGTTATCATTGATTAGTTGTTAAATGAGGGTTAATATATTTATTTATTTTATTATAGATCTTATTATATTCACAATATAAGATATTTCAATTTAATTTTTTCAATATAAATTTCTTGTTTTTAATAAAACAATAATTTGAAATTAATTAATTCAGAGTTTTCTGTGTAATTAACATTAATCCTACAAATCGAAATTTCATAACTAAATAAAATATTGGAAACATTAAATAATAAAGATTTTTTTATCTAAAATATAAGTCTAGATTTATCAAATTACCTTTCCCTGTATATAGATGTTAATCTTAACGCAAGTGTATGAAATGTGAAAAACACCATTTTTTTTAAAAAAATCTATTTTTTACAAAAAAAGGCATAATATTAATATATAATTATCAACTCCATTTACTCAAATGAGTTTAAAATAATTATTATTATTTAAATATTTTTTATATGAAATTAACTTAAATCAAATACTCCATTTCATCATATATTAATTAATAATAGAAAACATCAAAAAATAGTTTTCATTTAATCTTTATAGAAACTTTCAAAATATTGGAAATTGGTATATAAATTTGAAGTTGTATTTTAATCTTATTTTTCATACATTAAATTAAATAATATTATAATAAAATGATTCAAAATATTTTAATGTATTCATAATGTAATTTCTTAATAGTGATGACATTAATATAATTGGGTTTTTTATTATTTACCTAAATACTGATTATTTTAGAAAAATATGGAAAACACAACTTAATATTTTTTTGTTTGGAAGAATTAAAAAATGAATTTTAATTTATCAATTTTAAAGTCTAAAATTTATATATTCAACTTTTTAACAGATAATTTATAATATATGGAAAACAATTTTGAAAGTATTTTTTTTAATATTTACTTGTATTAATTATTTTCTTTCTAATGTTAATAAATATTAATGGTTTACTATATTAGTGTGTATTTTATATTTATTAATAATTTATTAATAAAAAAATTTAGTTTAATATTATGGGTGTAGGATGTGACAAAAGTTTTAGGACTTAGTATGTTTTTAAAAGAATCTAAAATCTTGTGTCATTACGCCCTCGCCCCAAGGGAATTATTAATTTTAGTAATATTACTATATTTAGTCAAGGATGAACCTAATTATTACAATGGTAACAATGTGAGAAAAGTAATGGATGTTTTCTTGAAAATAAATAATGGTTAGTGCATTTAAAGTTTTCCTTTTTCATCAAGTTAACTACTATTAGGATATTTTTGAACATTGAAGATCTAAAATCCCAACAATAAAGAAAAGTTTATGTTAGGAATATTTACCAACATGTAAATATCATGTAAAATTTATAAATTTTTAAATCATGAGAATTAATTGAGATTATGAATTAATATATTTTTATAAATGGTTTCTATTCCATTTTTTAGATTAATGTTTTAATTATTGTAAAAATGTGATGGATTTATATGAAGGAAAAATAATTATTATAGTAAAGTTGTTAAAGAGATGAGAAATTTGAAATTAATTATCTAATAATAATATATATATATATATTTCATAGCTAATTAGAGATACATGATATTGAAAAAAGAAACAGATATTAGATTTTTGATACTATAGTGAAATTGGTAAATTAAACACACATTAATGGGGTATTATAACTAATTTAAGGATGACATAGAAAAAGTAAAAATAGATTAAATTGTGATAATTACCAATTTCAAATATATATTTTATCTATGTTTGTTTATTTAAATTTTATCATATTGATGATTTTTTTGTAGTGCCATAATTATAGAAGAAGTTTGTATCAGGAAAATGTCTCTTATGTAATATATATAAACTGCATTGTAATGTAGTAAACTACACTATCATTTCTAAACCTCCATTATCATGGAAGTAATTTTTCAGATCACGGTATATATGAAAATACTTCTGTTCCATGATGAAGATAAAATAAATAGTATTTTTCAACATATTGTTTGAAAATTGTATCTCTCAAGTTTACAAAGATGTAGTGCATGTAATTGTCAGTTCATAAGGATTAAATCATGTTTAAATGATTATTTGATTATGTTAATTAGAACATATTAATCTTGGTTATTATGTATAGTAATAAAGATAAATAATTAAAAATTGATCCTATCATAATGGAATCCATGATGGAATATTAAGGGATTTTTTCTTCCTGAAAAAAAGGAAAAGTTAGTTTTCCCTGGGAATTTTATAGGATCAGTTTTAGTAAAACAGAGAAATTGAACATGGGTTCAATGGTATTGCATGAATTTTTTATATGTATAATTATTGGTTTCTTATATAATGTATAATAATTTTACAATTCCATTTTCTAGTGAATACCTTGTCATGGGGTGTCCAAGATATATGTTTTCATAGATTAACCAACTATATATTTTAAGAAATATTATCTTGAAGACTAAGGTTTTTGATGTCAAAAACATTAACTAAGAAAACAATACAAATTTTAAAATTCCACTTCATGGTTTATATGATTTCAAATGATATGGAAGATTTAGTCTCATTTGAATTTATTGAAACATATATATATTGTTATAAATGCTTGGATCAATATATTTAGATTGATTAGGGGACATATATATAAGTTTCTCAATGTTATTTATTTTAGTGAAAATTAAGAAGATGGAATAAATAATGTAAAGGTGATATTTCTAAAATAATTAACTCTAATCAAACTAAATATTTTATTGAATTTTCTATATAAACACACAACATGGTGAAAGAGGAATGGAGAGATATAGATTCACACATTATTTATCTATCATAGACAACGATTTTTTATATTAAAAGTAAAAATTTATGATGTTTATTTGGCATATAATTCATGTTTAACAAAATAGAGATATTGTTTAAATATTTATAATTAACATGAAAAAATTAAAATCTACAGATAATTTATCATTTAAAAATAACATTTACTAATATTTATAAATTAATCCTAAATTTAAATTGGTTCTTAAAAAAATATATATGATTGAACACAAAAGATTCAATAATGATATCTTTATATTTTTATTGATATAACACATGGTAAAATAATTTAGAAAGATATAAGTCATTGATGTTATGTGTTTATGGTCAAAATACCAAACTTATTTATATTTTTTGAATGGAGATATAAAACATATATAAATCTTCTCAAATTATTTGCAAAACAGATTTTTTTAAAGAGATGCTAATATATAAATCCCAACACTGATGCTTCTGAATCAGGTACAAAAATATTTTCTATTTTTTTATAATGTAACAAAAAATATAATGCCATTTATAGGTGAGGATCTTTTTCTGTTTAGGATTCGAAAGAAAAGGACCACTTTAACATGTTACCGAAGTTAAAATAGTAAAACCAAAGCATTGTTGAAACATTACCCATGCTTTCTCTTTATCGGTCTAAACTCAATAAAATCTCTATATGAACATGAATTTTTTTTATAAAAACCTAGGGTGAACAATATTTCCTAGTAAGGAGTTTTTGATAATCTAGAGAAAAACCTTTTTTGAAAATAATTATACATTTTGGGAGAACGTTCCAAAATACTTTTGAAATTGCCATTGAAATTACTTTTGATAAATAATTAAAAAAACAGTTTTAAACAACTCTATTAATCCATTGGAAATATATATAATTTAAAAAAAATTAAAACAATTTTCAAAAACTCTTTTTGTAATCACTTTTCAAAATATCTTTTTGAAAACTCTATTGAATATCCTTTGAAAAATGAATTTTAAAATTCCTTAGGAAACACATATGCCTTTGAAGATATAAAAATATACACTTTTGAAAATAATTAAGATTTTGGAAATTCTATAGATCCCATGAAAATACTTACGCTTTTGAAAACATTATATTTCTTTTCAAAATGATTACTCTTTGTAACCACCTTAAAATAATCCACCTTTTCCATAAAACACAAATAATGCCTTGGAAAAAACAATGGGGACACTTAAACATTGAAGGTTTTCTTTGGCCAACCCACTTTAAAATAATCCACCTTTTCATACATATATAAATTTTCAAATATATAATGATATATAAATATCTTATAGTTATGTACATTTATTTATATTTCTTTATATATTTATCATTCATTAGAACCTATTTTTATTTTAATAATTTAATAATTTACTTGTTAATTATAACTTAATAAATTTTTATGATTTTATGATTTTCCCCAATCAATCATTATTATTATCATTATTGTTACTATTATTAATATTTTCCATGTTCTGGTAGTCATAGATTTTTTATTTCAAACCATCATCAATTTTAAACACTATTTATTTGGGTATCTAAATATTTCATGTATTCTTATTATATATTTAATATTTTCACAATTATTTCAATTTCAAAATAATATTTCATGTATCACTATCATATTTCATATATTTTTTTTATATTACAACTCAACCATCTATTTTTAAGTACTTTTAATCATATATAATTATTCTATCAGTTTATATATATACATGTTTATAATAATACTATAATATTATGTACCTTGGTAATATTATTTCACATTAATTTGGAAATTTTGAATTCACCATTAATAATATTTCATAAATTGTGTTACATATTATAAGTATAATTTTACCAATTAAATTTTTCTAAGAAATTCTTAACTAATCTCTCAGTTAATTTTTAAATTATAAACAAAATAAAATAATCAATATACACTTACATATTCCAAAAAAAGTAAAGGGTGAATTTAATTTAAATTTATAAACAAAACCAAATTTATTAAGGAACTTATTTATGTTAATTTTAAATAATATTTTATTTTTTTAATTGTAGAATAAATAATTAAAAAATACATATTAAAAGCTAAAATTTCTTTATTATTTCATTATACCCCGCTAAAAGGATTTTCAACCTCGAAATTCGTTTTCCATACTTATGAAAAAATTATAAAATTCTACTTTCATAATTTATGGAAGTAGAATTACTTGAAGTATATATTCTTAACGGTTACTCAGCTTATTATGGGTTCAAAATAAAATTTTGAACGCTTAGATTTTATAAAATCTAAAAAGATAGAATAATGATGTTACTAAAAATGAATACTTATAAGACTCTACATATTTTTAACCAAATGACAAAATAATTAAATATATCAAAATTATTCCTCTAATAACCAGTGTAAAGACCCATAAATAAACTTCTGTATCTGGTACAAAAATGTTCTGTATTTTTTTATTCAAAATTAAATAAAAAATATACACAAAATTTAAAATTAGGGATCATTTTTTATGTTTTAGAGGAATATGACCACTTATATATATTACCAAAGTTAACATATAAAATAAAAAGCATCGATGAAACTTTTCTCATGTTATATCATTATCAAGCTAAACTCTAATAAAGCTCAATATGAACCTGAAAACTTATTTTCATTAAATGTGGTGGAAAAATTTTCCCACTAAGGGGCTTTTGAAAATATAGTTAAATATCTTTTTTGAAAATAACTACACATTTTTGAAATACCTATGAAAATACATTTTGAAAATACCTTTCAAAGAACCTTTGATAAATAGATTTAAAAATAGATTTTGAAAACAACATTAGAAATATTTTGGAAATAAATATAATTTTAAAAACATAATTTTAAAAGAACATTCCAAAATTATTTTTTAAGAAATATTTTGAATATCCTTTGAAAAATGATTTTGAAAACCCATTTTGAAAATACTTATGCCTATGCAAACATATAAATATAATATTTTAAAAATAATTATGCTTTTTGAACTGATATAAAGCCCATGAAAATAAGTGCACTTTCGAAAACATTATATTACTTTTGAAAATTCTTATTCCTTGTAAACACTTTAAAATAATCCAGTGGTTTTATAAAAAATACTATGTGAACATTTCGAAACAAAATAGTGGGATCACTTAAACATTTATGGTTGTTTTGGTCCAACCAAAATTCATAGGAATATCTTCACTCATAGTTCCCTTCTTATTTACAATATCAGTGATACATTTTTTAGGAAAAAAATTCAATTACTTTTTAAATATAAATTTTTCAATGAGGTTTTTTATTTAAAAACACAACAACTCTTTAAAACACATTCAAATTTATAAATATTTAAATTTTAATTTTATTCTGAAAATTCACTTGTTATGTTTTCCACTACCAAATATCATTTCATATTTTGTTTCCATGAGTCCTCAAAAAAATAATTAACATTCGTGTAATTTAAATTTATGGCATATTACTTTTTATTAATATGTTATACTTTATATTTTAAAAATTATCAAAAAATAAAAGTTTTAAATAATAATTTTAAAAAATCGTAATTTTTTTACACAAGAAATAACATATCAACCTTTCACATAAAATAATATAAATAGTAAATTGCAGGTCATGTGAAATAATAGTTATCAATTTTTTGTTTCATAGAATAAACCTGCGCATAATTATTCAATTCACATTAAATATTAAAAATTGTATATTGATATTCACATAAAGTAATAAAATTAAAAAAATTCGTTGAATTTTTATGAGAACATAAAATATAAGAACTCAAAATAATTGTGTGCCTAATAGTAATTGTAAAATTACTATTTTAAGAAAATAACTCAATTAACAATATATACATATTTATAATTTTACATTCATGAAAAAATTATAATCAATTGAAAATATACCATTAACATTAAATTTTGAAGGCCAAATTATATAACTCATATAATAATTATAAAGGTAATATTTTCAAAATAATTTTTTTCCTTTCATAATTAAAAAATATTAAATTGGATGATTTCATATTTTGAAATGAATTACATATTCATTTCAAAATAAGAAATTATGGAAAAAAATATAAATACATATATATATATATATAATGAAAAAAATATTTTTATTATTCTAAATAAATTTCAATCCTAATTAGAATATTTGAAGAATATGCAATACTTATAGAAACATGGATTCTATAATATGAATAAATTTATGAATTTTTATATATATTTATTAATATAAACATAAATGGTTTTTAAAATAATGTATCACACACACACCAAAATTTCTTAAACATAAGTACGAAAAATAATTATATCAAATAAGGTATATTCTCATAAGTACTTACATATATTTGGTTAATAAAAATTCAATGACAAGAATGTATGTATATATATAAATCATATATCCATATTCTAAAACGTGAACAAGAAGAAATTGAAAATCATATATGCATATAATATATATATGTTTCAAAACATGAAATTATAAGCAATATATATATCTATCTATAAATGTACTTATATACTTGGAAGAGAAATAAAAAATAGGAATGATAACATAACACACCGTTACATGAAAATAAATTGAAACAAAAACTCATTAATAAATGAGTTATCCTTGAATTGATAAATATATATTTATTTAACATAAACTAGAAATTTTTATCCAACATAAGAATATATATATATAAACTGATAATTTAGAAATATTTATTTTAAAATAAAATTTCACCCTTAAAAAATATAAAATTTTGAAAAAAAAAACCAACACAATTTAAATGAATAATTTTTTTTGAATTTATTACAAGTATTATCATGTTTAATAACATGAAATAATCCCATAAATATATATTGGCATTAAATATTAAAAATTATATATATCCATATATATAAAATAAAATAGTTTCCTAGTTAGTAATGGGGAATCTCGAGAGGGAATTTTCCAATGGATGTTTGATCCAAATAAAGGAAATGGTATTTTTTCATTTCTTAATAAAATTTGTACCAGTGGAAAAAAGTATGAGAAAGGAAAATGGAATGCTTGGTAGGGATTCATATTAGATTATTTTAATGAGGGATGTGTTTTTTCTATGTAAGAAATCAAATATATATATATATATATAGATATTAAAAAATATCAATATCTTCCTAAGGAATCTTGAAAAAAAATTACATCATAAAAAAAATTCATAACTTCTATTGTCACTATAATTAGAATGGGATTTGGGAAGAGAATGAGTGTGGTTTTTCAACTACACCATACCATGCAGAATAGGTTGATGAACAGTATGTGACTGATTTCTTTATTTTCATCAACTACAAGAAAATGATGATGGAGACCACTTAGCTCAACAAGTGTGTATTACGAGAGAAGGCACAGACTATAAAAAGAAGAATTCATAGAGATTTTATGGTTCTCCGGTTAGAAGAGAACTTTGCTAGTGCAGGTTTGGTAAAGGCATTGTCAATATGTAAAATTTCCATAGAAGTCATCGTAGAGAAGGGGGAATGTGGCGATGATGGTGGTTATGGTGGTGGTTAGTGGTTGTAGGCACCAGTGGGGGATGGTCTCTATTGTCTATTGGGAACTTGCTCAGAGCTGAGAAACCACTCATGGGAGGAAAATCACATGCCCCTTTTTTTATTCCTCTGTTTTTATTTTTATTTTATTCCCTATTTTTTTCATATTTTTTTAGACTCAATTTCATGTTTATATATATATATATATAAAGGCTTGTTCAAATATATGAATATATATCATATATATTTATTTCATTATATTTCATTATATATTTATCATTTATTAGACTTAATTGTTTTTTGTTAAATTAATTATTTACTTTCTAATTATATCTTAATAAAATTATTTGATTTTATAATTTTATATAGTCAAATGTTTTTATCATAATTATTATTATTGTTATATTTATTCCCAAGATTGGTTAGTCATACATTGTGTATTTCAAAAAATCATCATTTTTTAAATACTTTTTATGTGTGTGTCTTAATAATTCATGTCTTATTATAATCTACTTTCTATTTTCACAGTTATTTTAATTTAAAAATATTATTTATTGGATCGCTTTTATTTTTCATATATTTATTTTATATTACATATCAACAGTCTATTATTATGTAATATTAAACATGTATAATTTTTTATTAATATATATATATAATACTACTATAATTTTATGTTCCTTGGTAATATTATTTCACTTTAATTTGATAAATTTATATTCACCATTAATATTATTTCTTAAATAGTATTATATATTTTAAGTATCATTTTTTCACTTAAATTTATAAAAACAAGTGTTAAATTATCTCTTAATTAAATTTTACTGACTGACTGGAAATTCAATTTTTTATTGAAACACTTTTAAGGACAAAGTGAGAAACCACCACATAAAGATTACAGTCAATCCAACAAAACAAAAACAACCCCAAGAAAAACCAGGCACTTCCTCTCCCTAGCAAATGCATCATGTCAAAAATCCATCACCATTCCATGACCTGTTGACAAGCAGTCTTGTGCAAAGATGCATGACCACGGAACTGATGGCATTGCCATACCCTCTCAATCATCCATTCAACTGACATTCAAAAGTGGCAGCCACATGCTCTGAACCCCATCTGACACAGAACTAAGTAAAATGCTAGGAACCCAAACAACACCTCCAGACACAAAAATATTAAACCAAAAGCAAACTCCAAAAGAACTAGAATGGTTCTCAACCTAGGACCAAAATACTCAATGTTATCAAGGGGAATTAAAAAGTAAACTAATATTACCTTCAATTGAGTACCTGAACAACTTCCATGAGATAGAAGTTAGTTTTCATGGAGTCACCATCATTAGATTAACAATCTCTGAGGCCAATCGGTCCCAAGACTGTATATACTCCTCAATGCTAATCACCCCTCTCATGAAGCCCCCATGAAGAATAAGATCTTGTTTGTCAACCCAGTTGTATTTCTCCTCATTAAGGGATGATCTTAAAGGCCTCTACATAATTTTATCAGCCTTCTCTTCAGACGCATTAAGCACTAAGACCTGCTCAACTGCTTCATCATCAGAATATAACAAAAGCTTCAAGCATTGGACACCCTGATCCCCTAGCTTTCGAGGACCAATGTCCTCAAGGACTTCTTATATGATGTTTCATTGAAGGTTATCAGATTTAGTATCCTAAAATAGAGTCACTCACATATAACACATGAATCATGGAGGCATTAACTTGATGCCAATGAAACATATCATATACATTAGTGATGAAATATATACAATCCATATCATTTCTGTCTAGAATATAAATTTAAGTCTATAAAATTTGCAGGGAATCCAAAAATTATTACATTGAAAAATATGTATAAAAAGTTTTTATTGAGAGGTATTCTAACATTTGAAAATATTTCTTGTAAGGTATATACTTGGATTTCCCATTGTTAAATCTATTTTATCCACCGTAAAGTATTCATAATGGTGGATTTCAGTATATAGGCACATGATCATGTGAATTCAATTTGAAATTTGAAATTTTTGGTGAACCAATTTAAATCCATACATTATATTTTATATTATTTTCATTATATTATTTAAAAATTTAGAGTTAACACATTTCAGGGAGAGATAATATTTTATGAGTTTTTATAAATATAAGAATAATATCTCATGATGGGTGAGGGTTAGAGATAATGGTTTAATTATTCATCCTCGTATTCCCCCCTCCAAGTTATTTGGTTCTTAAATGATATCTCAATGGACACAAAATTGTTTCACATCACATAGGTTTTTACATCCCCATAAATATTTCAAATCTAATTTTGGAATCTGTTTCACACAAGGATTCATTTTTTAAAACTCCTCTTTTAGGGATCTAATAATGAAACATAGAATAGGGATATAATTATCAATCTATAATCTCATAGAGATAATGTTATAGAGTGTATTGTTTATGATGCAAGTCTGAGAAACAAATGTAAAGGCTATGAGATAGATAATTAAAAAATATAAATTGAACTTTGATAGAAAAGGAATATAAGAAAAAATTCCTTTATTATTTATCATTTAAAATGTAGGAAACAATATAGGTGATCTATTGAGAACCCATAAAATAAGAATGTTTTTTTAAAAAGTATTGGTCGGAATAATTATAATAATTATTTATTAGTGTACATAGAAATAGAAAAGTGTATTATATTAATAATATATGAATATGATGAGTAATAAGAGGAAGGCCTCCAAAAATTTAGAATCTCCCATTGATGTGAATTGGATTTGTTTTTTTGATAAGGGATAAGATAATTATTTTAAATCTATTAATTTTTTTCCCTTGTAAAGATGTGAAATTATGATGAGTCAATAAGGATAGAATTTGATAATGAGGATATTAATAAAAATGTTATAAAACATTAAGTTTCCAATGTGGAGATAATTTTTCCAAAAATTAAGGATTGATCCAGCCCATAAAATAAATGGTGGATCAATTTAGACATGTAATAAATAATTTATTGCAAATTCATTAAAATATTTGGAGAATAACTGTAAAAAACAATATGATATTTTCATGAAATCATTTATTTCAAGGATGAGTGAAAAGATAAATATGTAAATATATTTATTCAAAGAACAACCCCAGAAAGAAAATATTTAACTATTGATAGAGAAGTTTATTAATGATAAAATGATACATTTTAAGACACTTTTTAAAAAGAAGATAAAATCTTAGGAATATTATTTTTCTAGAATGGACAAAAGGGGATTCTTATTGAAAGAAAATATTTTTATGTTCAAAGAGCCCCATAAAGGAACTAAAATCCTTAATGGATAAAAGGGACTTAGAAATTCCTCCTTTTGAAAATTGATGAATTGTATATTATAAAGGTATAGATATAGTATTATTAATGGAAGGAAAGATTATTTCTAAATCATGATATGGAAATTCCCAATTGAGAGTGGAACAAAATTTTCACTATTATAGAAACATATAGTACACCATTGATATTTTTTGGAGGATAAATATTTGATTAAAGGAATGATATTTTTTAAAAAATATTATATGTTAAAATAATACAAAAGGTATAATATTTTTATAATATTTAGTATTTTTGTTAAATTTTTTCATATATAAATAAAGTTTTTGTGGGAAATTTAATAAATGTGAAAAGAGGAAATTCCCCAAACCCATGTAGACATCATTTCATTTCATAACATAAAATTATAAATAAAGGGTGGATATCTTCAATAAGATCAATACAAATATAATTAGATAAAAAATAAATTAATATAAATTTTTAATCGAAAGGTTTATTATCATATAAAAAATCTCATCTTTGAGTAATACTCTTAATAGAAATAAAAAAATTTGAAATGATATATAAATTTTATAAATTAAATATATATAACATTTTGAAAATATAATTTAATTATTATTAATTTAAATAAGATGTCTATATAGAAACTATAATGATTATATTACCACTATAATAGTATCCTGATTGATAAAATAGTGACTATAGAATGGGAAAAGAAAATTGGTTTTTAAGATAGTAATATAACTACGGGATTAGTAAAATGACACATTTTAAAAAATTATCATGAATAAAATAAAAAAAAATTAAATACTATAGTAACATAAAATTATTTCCCAAAATATATAACTTAAATAATAAATATATATATATATAAATTTTAGTAATGAGTTTTTGGACTTATTGAGGATAAAATTAATTATTATATAAAAATTTATATGTTATAATTACCTAATACAAAAAAATTATTTTCCAAAAGTATTACATTTTAATAATCATCATGACGAAATTATGTAAGAGTTAATTTAATATCCTTCAAACAAATTATTTTTTGATGAATGGTAAAAATATATAGTGTGGGATATACCATAAGTTTTATGATTTCATAATCAAGTAAAAATAACTCAATAATTTATATAATATTTATAATGACATAAAAATATATTAAATGTGTAAATACATTTATTTTTAAATGAAATAAATTTATTTCCAAACATATAAATAAATTTCTAAATTCTAAATTATATATTTGTGTATTGAAAACATTTTTTGATTATTTACTTTGAATTAAATATTCCCAAGATACTATTAAGTTTTAAAATTGTTTAGTTTTTATAAAATAAAAAATCCAACAAGTGCTATTAATAGTCCCTTGAATTATAACTCTGTATTATCTTGAGAAAAAATAATTATTCATTAATTTTCTTATTCAAAAACACCACTCTCATTCACCAATAAATACAACTTGAGTCCACCTATTTCTCATCATAACAAAAACTCCTTATTTCTTCAAATATCAATCAATATTTTTCTATAAAACATCTTATTCATGTTGGTATGGACATGTTCTAACTTAAATTCCATCCTTTAATGGCTTAATCCTCATTCCAAAAAAGGTTTCTCAATGTTCATAGTAAAGCTCCACAAATATCAATTATTCCATTTTAATTCTATTCTTACCCCTTTTATTACAAAATATATCCATCTAAAAAATGTTAACAGTAGAATAATATGATCTTAATTTAATTATTAAAATTAAATCATGATTATTTTACATTTTCCTTAATCACTAATAAAAGCAATTCTCACAACATGGTCAGTTTCTACTGTATAAGTAAGTGATGATTATTTTTATTACTGACTTTAATTTTATGCTTAAAAATTTTATTTTACATATACTTATAATATTAACAGTTATGTTTGGATTTTTGTAATATTAAGGAATGATAAAACATTAATTAAATTAAAAAAATTGAAGATAAACCATCTTGGTTAGTTTTAGTACATAAAACAAACTTTCCAAGAAATATTCTATGATTTGTAACAATCTACTAAACTATTAACCAATTACAATTGTATAATGAGATGAACACAACACCATGAAACATATAAATCTTATTTAAATGATTTTTAAGTGAAAATTTATTATTACCGTTGCCCAAAATAGATTTAGAACTATAAACAAAATAACAAAAAATGATCAATGTAATAAAAAATAACATAGTAAATGAATTGTGTGTGAAAAAAAATATATTATAATATATGAAATAAAAATTAATTATCTTTTTAATTTATAAATTAATAACTGATATTTTATGATCCAAGATTTTATAGTAGTTTCCAGTGTGACTTCGGACTTGAGGTGAGTGGTTCTCATCCAAATCTCTAATATTTTGATGTATTTTCCCTCTATTGCATATATTCTCTTATATGTCATATCTAAAAATTATTACTTGTATAACATACTAATTTACCTCTTTTTATATTTTATATTATCTTATCACCTTTCAAATATAGTCATTATTCATAACTTACTTTGTTTTTATGGTGACTCTCCCACTCTTTTCCTTCTATTTGGTCCTTCTCTCCCTCTATATGTATATATATATATATTATTTATCAATCCCTATATATCATATAGTCCACTTACTTTTTTTAAAAATACTTTTACATTCCTTCCTTTTTCTGGGATATTCATTTATTCAATTCCATTTTTATGAATCCTTATTTACTTCTAATGACTTTGGTAAATACATTATTTCTAAAACATTTTCTTCATTCTTCTTATGTAGTTTCCTTCATAAGGTTCTTGAACCATGTATGGTTAAATCATAAGGTTGATATAAATCTTTATAAGGTTCCCTAATAGTTTTCATAATATTTTTAAGATTCATACCTAATTATTTTTGTGGCAACATATGGTTAATCCTCATATTATCTAACACTTGGTGATTTATTTATAAAAATTAATAATTAAAAATCATAATTTCAATAATAATTTTATTTTAAGAAAATAAATTTTCAAGATGATTCTATTGTTATTGATAATTATTTATACATTAAAAATATGTTTTCTCATTCAATCTAAGGTAGAATATTGTTTTCACCATGATTAATTAATTTCATGGAATGGAAAGAAAGGAAATATAGAATAATTTCTTAAGCATTCTAAAAATTTTACTATTTTTCTAAATTTCTCTTGTTAATTGATATAATATAATATAAAATATTTTGATGATGTATAAGGGGTAGAAAATATATTTGGGTGGTCATTAATTTAAATACAAATTTCAAATTCTATCTTAAATATATTTATACTCTCAATGGTGTGTAATAAAATATAATACCAATAATGAAAAAAACGAAGAGGGTGTGGGAAAAAGAGTAATATCTATGGAGAAATTATTAAGAAAATGTTTCAGAGAAATAATATAAGAATAAAATTTTTTAATATTCACATAGTTAAAAGATAGATAATGTATGATAGAACTAGATAAATAAGAACTATAAAGAGAATCACTAAAACAACTCTATGGAAGTTCATTTCTATTAAATAGTTTCATATTACTGAAATTAAATGTCGTATCATTATAATAGTGTAGGAATCACTTATCACATTTGGGTGATGTTTATCATGAGGATAATGATACTCCATACTTTTTTAGCTTACTTTCTGATACAAGTTGTTTTGTTATCATTGTGAAATCTATATCATTCAAAGGATTAACCATTTAATTTTGAGAGGTGTACCTTATAATTCATTTATGAAAATTATTTTTTATTGTGGATGGGTTTATAATAATCAATATAAAAATATTAATAGATGAAAATATTTCATTTAATAAAAAGTAAAAATGAATTCATAATCACTTATTTACCCCACCCCACCTACCACTATCAATGATTTCACTAACTTTGAGGGTCCATTAAAATGATATCAAATCTAGCTTCTATTAAATTGTGATTAGTTTTTTAATGGTTTTTTAGTTTCTTTAGATTGATGTTTAGTCCCTAAAGTTTAGTGGGAAAATAAAATTCACTAATCACTAAGTGAATTTCCAACCATGACTATAATAATTTTCAAATTTTGAATTATAGGTTATTTCCTTATCTTTTAACTATAAGTTCTGATATTTAATAGATATAAATATATAGGTTCCTACATCATGGATATAATTTTTTTTATGTTATCATATTATAATAAATTTATATAAAATGATGGTCAAGACTGAAATTACATTATTTATTTTACTATATGATAACTTTCAGAAAGATAAATGTATCAATATAGTAAAGGATATAGGGGATGAACTCAAACAATCTATGAAGGAAATGAAAAATCAATAGAGAAAAACTATAGATTTAGATAATAAAATATAATGATCTAATAATGTTTTTTATGTGTAAAAAGAATAATCATAACGGTGGGTGAAATTGTTTGTATGGTGAGCATATTTGGTTAGAATTTGGAAGATGAAACATTTGTTGAGATAATACTTCACATCCTAACAGACAGATTTGATGCTAAGGTCTTATCTTATTAAGATATATATTCTATAATGCTCAATATTAATGTCTAAAACATCATTTTAAATGTTTGTTAAATGATAATAAATAATGTTTCCAAGAGTAAGGTTGAGGTTGAAATATAAATCTCATTTAAAGCCTCAAATTTTGATAAGTATAAGAACAATGTTGTTAAAAAAAATATTGACTATTCACTTTAAAATTAATATATGGATCTGAAGTTTAATAATATGTATCTCTTATCTCCAAATTTTGTAAATTATGTGATGTAAAGTTAATGATAAATCTTCCGATTAATGTTATTTAGTTTGGTGACTCATATAAATAAGAAATACATGGGTTGGTATCTATACAGTAGTCTCTCTATAGAAGATGGTATACTTTAAGTGAAAATTATTTGAATTTTCTAGGATTTGGAAACATGAAAAGAAATTTTTTATTTGATAATAAACACTTTTCAAATATATATAAGGTCAGTATGGAATTCAGCAATGAGATTCAACCTCCCCAAAAGAGTAAAGTTCAGAAACGTAATGAAAATTTTGAACAGAATTAAAATAATCGGTTTCAAGACATTGAGAAGCTGTAAGGAATATGTGACCAGCTGGTCACCATTAAAATGAATGTGTCATCCTTCTACCATACCATTATTTTATAAACTATAGCATCCAAAATCCATAGATCATAAAGATTAAATGTATGAAGAAATTACTGGTTGATTAAGTGGAACTAAAATCATTCAAAGAGGATAATCTAGGGATTTTGTATTATAGATGTTCCACTCATATGAAAGTATATTTACATATATTGAAAAGGTTTTAAAAGATAAAATAAGGTTAAATGACCATTATAAATAATGGTTCACTAAAATTAAAATGTGTCGGATCAACTAGGATTGGGAAAGATCAACTAATATCCACAAATATATTATTTTTTAAGGATTAAATCCCAATATTCTATGTGTTTCATAGTTTCTTGGTGAATTAATATAATAGATCATTCAGAATGATTATTTTTGTTTAATATCTAGAGGAATTTATTTTTTATGAGATCACTTTTGACCAGGGGTAATCAATTAGAGGTTGGTGATGTTGGAAATTTATGTTAAATAAGCTTGTAGGAATAACATAATATATATAAAACAATACTTGTTCATCAAGGATAAAATAATATGAATAATATTAAAAAGGTGATATTGTTTTTGATGTTCCTATGTTTATTAGACAAATGAATTGGACATTCCCTACATGCTAAAAATTATGTATTTTGAATTCTATACACAATAAGGTAAAGATTCTGTCGATTAATCCTTTGGAGATTATCCACTATAAAATTTTAGGTCTAATGGGAAACTAATAAGAAAATATATATAATTTTGTTATTTCATTTATTAATGTATTTACAATAATTATTATTACAATTATTATGAATAATGTTCTGGAGGCTCTTAAAATGTTCAAAAGATTTTAAACAATGGCTAAGAATTATTGTGGTCTACCTTAAATATGATCAAGAAAAATAAATTTTTTGAATAATTATGATTAAAATTTAAGGCAAATTTTGATAATCATGGTCTTCAACATGAAATTATTATACTCTATACAACACTAAAAAATGTTTTTGTTGAATAGTAGAGAAAAAAAGGGGATGGACAAAATAATATTGATTGATCATATTACCTCTCAATATTTTTGTTAATATATTATTGGTGTTATAGTTAACATTAAGAATACTGTTTTGTATATATAAAACTCTAAAATTTCACAGTAATGTTTTCATTATAATAAATCTTCGTGTTTTAAGTACCTTAATGTGTTTTCAAATATCTAAATTTTCAATGTTAATGTTAAAAATTTGGGAATGTTTGAACACAAATGTATTGATGGTATCTTCCTGTGTTATCCAATAAAAATAATAATATATTTCAATGAAAACATATATAAAAGGAATAGTATTTTACTACTAATTTGACGGTGTTGCAACACACTGTGAATGAAATTGTACATAAAGAATAAATTTTTAGGTTTGATGTAGATAAATTTATATACATTAAGAATATTGAAGAATTTCTAAAATTTGATGAACCTATTAAAAATATCCATTTTAGATAGGTAGATTCCAAAATTTATGTGATGCGGAATAACCTCATTCATCTCAACCAATGTTGAGATGATATGTGGAGGTATAAATAATCATTATATATCAAGGACAAAAAGTTTATACAAGGATAAATTTGAGGATTTAAATGCAAGCTATACTATTTTAACATGTTTATAAAAGATATATTTAATTAGAATTTGATAATTGAGAGTGGTTCTATTCCATGAATGAATAATTGGAATAGATATATAATAATGAGACTTAGTTGTTTGTACCCAAGAAAGAAAACAAATAAACTTATCAGAAGTAAATTTGTTTTCCAAAACAAGTTGAATAAAAATGGAGATGTTATGAGAATCAAATACTTATTTTTCAGTGATATTATCAAGATATTGTATTAAAATTTTATGAGGCCTTTACAACAGTTTCCTCACATGATAGAATTGGGATATTTCTTTCTAGTTTAATCCAAAGCAAGTATAATATTTCTCCAATATATGTTAATTCGTTATATCCCGATAGTGTATTGAAAGAGGAGGTATAAAATGATGAAAATTATGGTTTATTTATTAGAGAATATTATAACTATGTTTGTAGGTTAATAAAGGAAATATATTTTCTAAACCAATACCAAAGATCATATTATTCTGTGTTAGATAGTACTTATATAATGTTGACATTTAAAAAAGTGAGATTGTAAAATAACAACTACATTATAGATATCGATGATGTATCTCTTGTATTTTTTATTTATGTAGATGACATTATATTTAGTGTAAATTAATTCAGAGTTTCAAAAAAATATTTAATTTAACAAGTTATTTGAAATTTCAATTTATAGTATGATGAAATATTTTATAGGTTTATAAATCTCTTATGAGTAAGATCATATTTATCTTTCGAGAGATATGTATACATGGGTGAATTTAAAGAAGTTAGGATTAAGGCATTAAAATTTGGTTTCCACACCCACTTCAGTGGGAACTAATTTTAATAAAAATTTGGTAGAAAATGAAATGAATACTGGAGAAATATATAAGCTTTTGGTAAATTCTATATACTTGACATAATAGAGACTTGATAATTTCAATATTTTTACCCTTTATCTGATTTATGAAATTACACCATCATAGTCCCATGTAATATATATAAATATGACTACTGGGTATGTAAAATGAATAGTTTAATATAGGATAAAATATTATTACAATGGATATTATGATCTATTTTATTATATAAATTCTTATTCATCCAGATATTTTTGGGATAAAAACCAATATTTTGATGTTTTATATTTCTTAATGAAATATTTGTTTATTAGAATAATAAGAATAAAAATATAGATACCTTGAGATCTATTGGTGTAAATTATGTTCATAAAATTCAGTCCCCAACCAAATTATTGTGAATGAAATATTGGTAGGAAGCTCTCGGGGTAAATGGGAAGTTATAGCTCAATATGGGTTATAATAATCAAAGTGTTCCAAATCATTTATGAAATATTTTGAAACATTCACAATGAAAGCGAATTAGTGTTAAATTCATCTTCATCATGGATCTTGTAGAAAATTATGCGTTGAAGTAGGAATTTATTCCTATAAGGAATCAAATGAATATTATTCTCACTAAACCATTTATAAATAATTATTTACAATATTTGAGGTTTTTGAAGGGTTTATAACCGCATTAGTTTTAAGGATAAGGATTGATAATTCAATCCATGCCCTTATCTTTTACATCATATTATAATTTTATAAAAATATAAAATCGACAGCAAAAATCAATTTATGTTTACTCTAATATATCTCTAAAGGTTAAGAAAAAAAATATATGGGGAGTAATCAATTGATATGTGATTAAATTATTATATATTGATATATTTAGTGGAAGAATATACCTAGATAGGGTTTTTTAATATTGGTAAGATCTGAGGTCAGTACTATTGGTATGTAAATGGTGTATGAATTTTGAATCCACTAATATATAAATAGATTACCAAAAAATGAAAGCCAAAAAATTAGGTTATGAAATATGATGTCTTTGACCTTTTATTATAAACTAAAAATTGATTTAAAATATTTTTTATAATGGTTATAGGAATATATCATTTATACTATATTTGAATAGTTTATAAGAATATGTATGAAGTCAACATTAATTTCAAGTGATATCATGTTGAATCATACTATGAAGAAATGAATATAGATCTTTCTTCTTTAATGGACAACATGGTATTTTTAATCAATGCTATTTATTCTACAATGAGTATGATCGAGTGGGATTAGATTATTAAATAATGATTTTTTTACAATTGAATTATGTATGCAAGTGGTTTATGTTAATTGGATAGTAAGAAAACCTAAAGGGGGACATTCTTGGACCCAAGATATATTTTTGAAAGATAATTTTTGTCCTGAAGAAGAGTTGAAGTGGAAATGATTAATATGATAGTTTTTTTAAATAATAAACCATTTTCAATATCTCAATAAATTATGCTAATTATTTGATATTAAGATTTTACATAGGTTTGATGAATTTTAAAGAAATATTATGTCTGGATTGATGATTTGGAAATGAGATGGTGTATATGTATTAGTTATTCATATATATCATATGATATTCAGTTAATATGAGAGATCTTGGATTTTTTAAGATAGATTAATTTCTTATGATACACTTTTAGATTCTGTACAAAATACATAACTTCGTATAGAAAATTCAATAATTTCATATGAAAGATATCCAACATGAAAGATAAATTTTCATAAGGGAACTTTCATATGAAGTTATTTTATTAAGATATGGAAACATTTAAGAGTATATAATTTTATAAGTTATGTTTCTTACCAATAATTATTAGGATATCAGAAACTTTATTATGATAAAATACATTAGAATATACCTCTATAGGTCACATTAATATCATTATAAGGTATATAAAATCTCATAAGGCTCCTCAATAAGGTTTATATGAATCTATTGAAGGTTTATAAAATTTTTAATACAACTTTAAAAGGATTATATGAATAATTATAAGGGTTTTATCTATGTTTCGTGAAATTTATAAGGTTACTTCCTATGTTTGAAGTTGACTTCGTAACATTTATTTTATAATCATAATCCTCATAGGGCCCAACATTCTCTGATTTTTTTTTTAAAAATAACATTAATTATAAATTTCTAGAAAAAATTATTCTGAAGAGAACATTTACTCTGAATAATGAGAAAACTATTTAATCATTGATTAAAAATAAAAAATTGTTAATATATTTCATTATATGATAGAAGAAGGCCCTCACCAATGATAATTTATTAAACTATAAAAGAAAATATCAGTTATATAATAACTTCTCAATCATTTTATAGGATTTCTCCCTAAAATCTAGTAAACAATTGAAGAGTTATAATAGAATAAGATGAATAATTACGAAGAATAATAATGATTAGAGGATGTAAATAATTTTTGGGATTTTATTCACTTGAATTTGAATTTAAAATTCAAATTTAAATATGTTTTTATTATTGCTATTGTTTGATGAAATATAATATCATGTATACAAAAAATAATGGGACATATAAAGAAGTGTCTATACTCTATTTAAATTATTTAAAATATATTTAAATAGAATGAAAAGATTAAATAGGGGTTTTGAATTTCACATAGAGTGGAGAGGAGTATCTTATTATATTATAGGTTGAGGAATAAGAAAGAAAATTGTAATGAAACAACTATGTTAAAGAATAGTACTAACGAAAAGGTTCGTTCCATTGATAGAAAAATATGTTATTATTTGAACAATATTGGGAGCATCCATAACATATAGGAGATGTGTATCATTAGTATAAGTATATTCCCTAATCTTTTTTACTTACATATCGATATTATTTTTAAGTATAGTCTAATTAAAATATATATCATGTTAGGGATTATACATCTCATATTTAGAGGTGAACCATAGTTATTTTTTCCCTTTATATTTGTTCTTGGATGTATTTAATGGAATAGATATCAACATCTTTACAAGATAAAATTTGTTTTTAAAGAAGAAATATATGAATTATTTTACAATCACTAATTCAAAATCCTAGTTATTTTAATGGTTTTAAATTTCATTTAAATAACCCTATAACTATGTATTTAATTAAAATAATTATTGTTTCATCTAGGATTAAGGGAAAGATATACTCCATGGGGTGTGTTAATTATAATTATTATATCTAAAGTTCATTTCTATAGATATGTAAATAATTTTTTACATATGAAATTTTGTATCACAAGTTGTGCCTTGCTAAATCTAGATAACAAAAATTAGTATTATGACCATACCACCATGTATTATACCTTGATAAAGGAATATGATATCTTGATTGAACAATACAAATATTTATTGAAAAATCTTGGATTAATTTATTAAAAAACAAACAAGTGTATTATCTAATTTTTGGGATACATAATATCTTGATAAAACAGATAATTTTTAATGAATATTTTTTTAATGTGGTGTTAATGTACCAAAATTCAATGGGAGCTTATATTAAATATTCAAATTATAAAACACTTATTTTAGAAATGATAAATACCTAGTTGAAGGAAAACATTTTTGACAAGTGTTGCATCTTGGAATCTTATTCACTTCATGATCATTTTTGGATGCTTTTGTTGGAACTTTTATTGAGATCACATAGAGATTATTAAAGGATTTAATGTCTAAAGTTTCATGAACAGATGAATTTAAGTTACATTAATGGAAAATTTTGAATATTTTTGACTTATTTTTTATTTATTACAAATATCATTATATCAAGTAGGGTTTTAGGATTAGTTAATCAACTTGTGTAAGGCAGTCACCCACTAACAGAAACATTCTAAGAATAATAGTCTGTTTTGGGGAAATGATACACATGTAAAATATGGATTTTTTTAATAATTACTGGAAGAGATAGAGATATAGAGTTCATTTTTCTAATTTTCAGAGATCTAAAATAGAAAATATTATACATTCTAATGATTTTCCATTCATTAAATTATATAATAAGGGGTGACTTTAATTAATTAATTTTAGGAACACTAGGAATTTTTATAGATATTTGGAGGATTCCCATTGATTTTTATTTTTAGAAACATAAATATTAATCCATCATAAATCCATATATATATTTTCTAAATATTTGAGGATAAATGGAGAGATAAATATCTTCACATATTAGAAATAATGGATTTATATTACAAAGATAGATTTCGATGTTCCCAAGGTGTTTATGTATAATTTTTTATATTATATTTGTTGTAAAAGTAACGATGAAAAGGAAAGGTATTGTTTCATGGAATTTAGTATCCATAAAATGGTTCTGAAGGAACTACCCATATGTGTTGGGTGGTGAAGCTTCTCCCTTGAATATTGACCGGTCAGATTCAGTGGGAATCCTATATCAAAAGACTATTTCACTTATAATTATGGAGAAAAGAGAAAATCATTATTAATGTCAGATTCATTATCTACTACATAATATATGGAGTTAGTTATTTCCATTATGTCAAATGGAAATGGTGAAATATAATGATTTTTTAGTTTTTACTCCTGACTAAGAAATATTTTTAGTTGTTAAAAGGACGTTTCTTCAATGGTATGAATGAAATAGCTGAGATATAAAGCATTCTCTATTAATTCATCTATTCGGTATCCTATAATTGTTTCATTAAAAATTTTAAAATATTTTCATTATGTTGGAGGAGGATTTCTATATTTACGTAGAATCCATCCTTGGTGTTTGTTAATTTTTTCTTTCAAAAATTTGTATGATATTTCCATGAACGAAATTTTGAGAAGGTGTGGGGAGGATGTAGTTGAATTGGAAGTTTCATGGATTAATTTATATAAGACTATAATTTCATGTTCAATTCTGGAAAATTGGATACTTCATGATCACATAACATTGTGAAAATCATAGGACTTACAATGTCTTCAGATTACTTTTCTTTCTAGAGAATTGTATGAGATTGTGGATCATAATTCATGTGTTTATCAAATGAACTTACTAGAATAAAAATAAAACATAGGACATCAATGTAGACCATATGAATCATTGTCCATCATATAACACTACCTAAACATAAAAATTTGATCCTAGGACATTAATCTTCCCGAAACACGAAAAAGGAAATGTCCTAAAAACTGTTACTTATCTTACTGATCTTATTTCTCAATGTAATACTTCAACATCATGTTTTACTAAATATTATAACTCCCCCAAAATACTTTGAGATGAATATATGACATCTAGTTAGAAAATTTTAATTCATCGTATGGATTTTTTAGGAATGTATGACTTTGATAGAGTGTATGAATTATAGAAAATATGAATTTAAAGTCATTCCATGCAGAGTCACCCATATCGTAGAACATATGAATTTATACATAGGAAATATTTGTGTTCACGGTGGGTGAAAAATCAGGTTTCCTGACTTATAAATCTGATGTGGGAAGTCATACATTTTGATAAAAATGTTTTTCATTATGTATTAAAACATCAAATGTTTTTTATTTAAGATGTATAGATTATAGAAGATTATCTTCAAAAAATATCACATTAGAGGAATTTCTGGAATTTTTTTAATGGAAATTTAAAATCTAAAATTCCAAAATAAATTTTAATTAAATTTAATGATGAATGTGTTGAGAATTCAATTTCAAAAAGTCATGAATCCCTATTCAAGGCATTTTATAATCTTGGGATATAATAATAATAAATAAATGAACTTCTTAATGAATATCATGAGTTTTTATAAATGATGTAGAAAAATAAACATTGAATCGTGATTTGTAAAAAATTGGTCAAATATCATATTAGTTTTTGTTATTTGTGGTGAAGAATATGACTTTTATATTGAGTATCATGTCAAAAATGTAATGATATTTAAAGAATAACTCAATATAAAAATGTCAAAGATCCACTTTTTATTATAATTATAATGTATTTTATATAGCTTACATGAATGTTAAAAATTAACGATATTGTGATTTGAGATATGAGGAAGGATAACTCAATATTTTTGAAGATAATGAAGAAGATACTTCTTTCTGTGTTCCAAAAATGAGAATAAATGTAATTAATGAATTGTAGTATTACATTTCACTAAGGGAAGGAATTGAAAATAAATGATTTAAAATTCATGGGACATGTGGTTGTGCATATGATTTTTTTATTAAACATCCTCCCATCTCTGAAAATATATATTCATATGGAAATATAATAAGGCCATAAGAATATGATTAAGTCATATGTATAGTTTATGGTCGGTGGATTTACCAATGAAATATATGAAGTTTTCCTAAATAAAATATTATACACTATCAAGATTAATTAAGTGGTGTAGATTGATTAATGTAGTAATGAATTCCAAAAAAAACTATTCTCATGAGATATAAATAGGGAAATAATATAGTGTTTCACTCATTATCTATTGGTTATTTAATAAAAATAAAAATAAGGGGATGATTTGTTATGTTGATCAGTTATAAATGAGTAAAAATAAATAAAATGAAAAACTTCCTTAATTTTGACATAGAGAGTTTTTTTAAATTCTTTTATATTTGATCTTAGAGTGATGAGTCTATAAAAATAACATTTTAGGAGAGTCATTAGATAATAGATACAGAATAACTGGAAGATCTATAATTTAGGAGTTTGAGTTTCAAGTGTTTTTTTAAGAGATTATTGAATTCTAGGTCTCTCTTAGTTGAGTAAAGAGAAACATTTGTGTGTGTAACGACATCCTTATATAGTGTTGTTGATATAAATTAGATAATAAAGATGATCTGAAAGGGAACTAGTAAAATTAAATTATAAACTATTGAAGTGGTATTTTATAGAAATAATTTTTGTTATATAGTGATAGAAGACCTATGTAATACAATGTTAAAGGATTTAGGATAATAAATGGCCAACTAAACTTGTATAGAAAAAATATTTTAGTTGATAATTCCTGACTTAAACATCATAATCACAAAAAGGAGTGAGATTCAACTGTGGGGTCGAACATTATAAGAACCCCTTAGCTGATTTAATTATTTATGCTTTATTGAATATAGTGTTACTATAGGTTAAACATTAAAATATCAAACTTTAATTTAAATACATACTGTTTAATGTAAAAAGGGTATACAAGGTTTGAAAAATAAATAGGAATTGATAAAAATTTGAAAACACACGATTCACCCTCCCCCAACACCTATAGGGTGTCTATATGGTCCATTAATCATGATAAGAATCCATGGTTTTATGTTATTGGGTTTTAAAATAATGTTAAGAATTGTGATTGTTGTTAATATAGTCATTTAACAATGATCAAATTATTATTATAAATATGGGGCTTTAACCAATCCAATTTACTCAGATAAAGGAAGAGATGACCTCATCCAGTAGAATTGCTGCACATGAAACCAATTTTTCAAAGCTCAGAATGGAGTTGGAATCATTGGGCTTCGCTCTTGACCAATCCCAGGATGAGCTTCAACACGTGAAGCTTGAACGGAACCACCTATGGGAGAAGTGTAAGTTGATTGAAATTACCACCCGAGCAACATTATTTGAGCCACCCCAAGAGTCTGTCACCATCGCACACCTTATCCTTCAGTTTTATGCAGGTGTTATAATGTTTTATGTATAATAACCTAGTACTATGATTATGTACACTATTTTTTTATATAATCATGAATTCACATTGATTTTATTGTTTTTACATTGTAAATATATTTTGAAGCAAAAATAGTATTTTTTTAGTTAGTTAACATTAAATTATAAAATGTACTTTGATGAATTAATAGATTTTGGAATTAAATAATATCTTTTAAAAATATTATTAGTAAAATAATTTTTAAAATATATAAATGATTGTATAATTACTGTGAATAAAATTGGGATTTTGGTTATGGTTGGAAAGCTATTTTTGTTAAAACCCATGAATTTTCGATAAATATAGGTTTTTCCTTTTGAAGGTCAAAAATTAACATATTTAGAAAATTATTTAGATAAAATGAATATTATTTTTCGAATTCGGATGTCAAAATTACCAAATGGAGATTTTTTCGTAATTATTTGAGATAGTCGAATTTTTGGGTAAAAACTAAATACCGTTTAATTATATAATGTCTTTTATGACAACAAAATGACCCAATAATGATGTACTAAATTAAAATAAACATTATTTTCAGAAAATATATGTTTTACCATTAATAAAATGTGATTTTATGTTTATTTGATTTATTTTACAAAGCCTCAGTGGACCCTCTAAGACTTATAAAACATTTTATCTTTTTAAAATGATTTCTTTATGAGTAGGACTCCCCTCTACTTAAGAAAGCCTAATATTTTATGATTTTAGGACATTGTTTATATAAAATAGTTTTTACACTCCCCTTTATCAAAAACTATGTCCAAAAACCATTGGATGGTTTTTGGATTGATTAGTTTAACGTGTGGTGTCCCAAACATAAATAATAAAGAATTTACTCTCCTTTCCTATATAAACCCACCCAATCTCCCACTTCCTCTTCACTAAAATCCTTTGGAGTTTTCCCAAACTCTTACATCATCCCTTTGGAATCCTCCCAAGTTACCCCAAGTTCCCAAGAAGAATCTCTGAAGCCTCTCCCAAGCCTTTGGGATCACACTTCCAAATAAGGGATTCCTTCCTTTCTCATTTTATCCACGGTTCATAATATTGTTATGCCCTTATACTTTCAAGTTTAAATGATTTGGTATGATTTTTCACCTCCCACGTACTTACCTATTTATGTTTGAATGATTATAGATTCATTTATATCTAATTATTTCCTCCCATGTACACCCGTTACCATGCCGAAATTCCGTAAGGAATTTCTACCTCCTCATTTACATTAAAGCAATTATTTTGTATTATGAATTAAAATTACATTACATATTTTCGGACATGTATCTATATGACCCCATTACTTCCCATTTAATTTACATAATAAGATACACCCCTTTCTCTCTTATCAACCATTTTTATGAATTTTTAGGTCCCGTCATTATGCTACCGAAATTGCATTGTGTTTTTCCAAACAAAAGTCATTGCCTACTGAATAACATGTCGATTTCTCTATAAAGGATATTAACCATTATCCACATTTACTAATTTATTATAGAGTTTCATGTATGAATTACACATTCCTTTATTTTGGAATTAATGATGATGTTTAATGAATCTATGTTTTATGATCCATGTTGCACAATAATGGATGAAATGAAATGTTTAAGAAGGGTGCACAATGCTAGTGCTCCAATTCATTGGGTAAAGATTAGTATCATTATACATCATGTGATGTGAGGTTTTAATCATGCTAATTCAAGTTCAATTATGGTTTACTCATTCTCCATGTGAAATGATCCTTGGCTCATGTTGATACCACATTAATTGTTGGTGCCACATTTCCATGTTATAATAATCATGCTTTGTCATTCCTTTATGTTCTGGTTTATCTTATGCTCCACTGATATTCCTATTTCCTGAAAAGTATTGTATTCATCTTTCTATTCCTTATTTACTCCCTAACTGGGATTTATATCCCACCCTTTTCCTATGCATCTCCTCGGGATACCTCATGTAATGCTAAGTACGAGGGAATGTAGTAGTCAGGTATTGGAAGTTTTCCATAAAGATGTTATGTTTCTTGTTTTAAGTCATTATGTAATGTTCTTAATCCCCAAATACACTAGAAAACTTTATATTCTATGTTATATCAAGTAAATATTTTATTTAATAAATCAGGTTTGCATCTGTAGTAAAATCTGGATCGTTATAGTTGGTATCAGAGGATAGGTTTAGTTATTTTTTGGATTAGGATTAGAAAACCCTGGTGAATCCTTATAT
Source organism: Viscum album (assembly GCA_963277665.1). Lineage (NCBI taxonomy): Eukaryota > Viridiplantae > Streptophyta > Magnoliopsida > Santalales > Viscaceae > Viscum > Viscum album. Next base: position 428,999,648 of record OY728123.1, on the reverse strand, counting down.
ACAAGACTAAGTATAATAAAAACATTCCTAATTCTGGTGATTATTGAGTAATTTTTTATCATGAAAATACATCCATGTCTGGATATGAGCAGTTAGAGGATGCTCTAGCACAGATGTACCTAGGAGGGAAAACTCCAACAAGGAGTTTTGGGCGTGACTTGGGGTGTCCTGGTACACGACAATGGGTCTTGCTTCACTCTTGGTTATGATACTCCCTAGGGATATGATTTGGTAAAATCACAATTATAGTATGAAAAATTATTAAGGGAATTAAAAAAAATTCCCTAAGAATATATATTAGAATGTAGATCATATATAACATAAATTGAAGCCTATAGATTCACAATTCTAAATAAAAAAGTTATTTATAATTCGTCTATTTTTCCATTGGATAACCTTTTATGTGTTACCCCTAATTTTCCTTTCATTAAGGAATAATAAATCTTTAGACATAAAGTAGTTTAATATCAAAATTTTATCATGCCTATAGGGTAACTAAAAATTTGATATGTTTCATCAGCAGGATAAAGTATAGTTTTGAGATGGAAGCGGAAGAACCTCATACAACACTCTTATCCCTTCATGAGGACTTACTTTCTATAATTATAGCGAATTAAATCTCGCATAACATCAAAACCTTCTCCAATGTCCAACTTTTTTTAAGACTCTCTACGGCATGTCAAACACCTCCTCCATTATATAGAATCATCAGGTATCATGGCTCACCTATGATCAAATATTAAGCTCCCATCTCTACCACCTTTCAAGATAAAAGAGGTACCATCAGGGTATTTTTAAATATTTAACTCTATGAAGAGATTATAATGAACTATTTTATTTTAGAATAGTGGATGAAAAGGGAGACATCTAAGCAGCCTAGATATATATATTCTTTTCATCCAGTCTTTTTGGAAACTTAGACAACATATTAGGAGAACTGGATTTCAAAAATTTCAAAAATGTCTCTATCTGACTATTTAAAAAAACCTGTTACATGGTGATGATTTGAAACTATACTTTAGGAACACTTTTTTTTAAAAAGTTATTCATATTTTCCATTGGTACGATCCAAGTTGTATGCATTGCATCTGGACTAAGGAAGTGGAAGGATTTGAATGTGCATTGAGTTATTGTTGCACTAAGTGAAACCTCTCTCTCCATGATCGACGTGATAATGAGGGTCATTGAATGCTTAATGATGGTGGGTAGGTACCCTTGGAGACATGTTAAAATTTTATAGTTATTTTTGTATGTAATCAAATTGTGAGGAAGCGATTTTCTTAAGGGGGATAATTGTAACGACACAAACATTTATTAATGAACCTTTATCTTGATATAATTAAATTTCTTATTATGTGAAATAGTTGTAAAACATATTCACTTACTTGGTTTTATGTTTATGGATTTTAAAATACCGTTATGAATTGTGATATCAGTTAATATAGTTGTTGAATAGTGATCACATGATTAGTAAAAATATAGGACATTTACAAATCCAATTTAATCAAACAAAAGATGTGATGGCCTTATCCTATAGAATTTCCCCTTAAAATCCCATTTATCAGAGCTTGAAAATGAGGTTCCATCAATGGGATTCACCCTTGACCAATCCCAAGATGAACTTTAACATGTGAAGTGTGAACGGAACCACCTATTGGAGAAGTGGAAGTTGATAGAGATTACCACCTGAGCGATGTTATCCGAGCCACCCCAAACATCTATCATCATTGCACACCTTAACATTAGATCATTTGTAGGAGTTATAAGGGGTTATGTAATGAGACCCTAGTACTACGATTATTTAGATTATTGTTTTATATAATAAATAATAAACATTCAAATTATTATTGTTACTTTGTAAATAGTTTTTAAAGAACAAATAGTATGTTATAGTTAGTTAATATTCAATTATGAAATATATTTTGATGAATTAATGGATTTTTTAATTAATGGATAATTTTATAAATTTCTATTACTAAATTAATTTTTATTAGAAAAAAACGATTGTATAATTATTATGAATACAATTGTGATTTTTATTAAGGTTTGAAAGCTATTTTTGTCAAAACCCATGAATTTTTAATAAATGGTAGTTTTTATTTTAAGATTAAATATTGAAATATTTTGGAAATAATTCATATAAAATGAATACTATTTTTGGAATTAGGATGTCTAAATAACCCAATGTTGAATTTTTCATAATTTTCTGAGACAGTCATATTTTTGGGTAAAAATTAAATATTCTTTAATTAAATAATGTGTTTTATGACATCATAATATCAAAATAGTGACTTAATAAAATACTATAAATAATAATTTCGGTAACTATATGTTTTAACATAAAAATAATGTGATTTTCAATTTATTTTGATTTATTTTACAATGCCTTAGTGGACCCTCCAATACTTATAAAAAAATTTATCTTTTTAAAAAGATTTCTTTAAGAGTATGACTCACCTCTAGCTACGAAAGCCTAATAATTTAAGAAGTTAGGCCATTGGCCATATAATATACTATTTTCCACTCCCTTTTATAAATCACCATGTTCCAAACCCATGGGCTGGTTTGTGGTTCTGATTAGTTTAATGTGTGTTGTCCAAATCATAAATAACAAAGAATTCCCTCTCCTTGCCTATATAAACCCACCCTAGCTCCTCTTCCTCTTCACTAAAAGCCTATTGAGTTCATCCAAACTCTTACCTTATCTCTCTATAATCCTCCCAAGGCAACCTAATCTCCCAAGAATCGTCTCTCAAGCCTTTCCCTATCCATTGGGATCACACATCCAAGTAAGGGATTCCTTGCTTTCTCATTTTATCCATGTTTCTTAATATTTTTATGCCCTTTTATTTTCAATTATAAATGTTTGGGTATGATTTTTCACCTCCCTCATAAGTCCCTAATTATTTTTTAAGGTTGATATAGCCATTTCAATCTCATTCATTCCTCCCATGTACACCTGTTACCATGCAGAAATTTTGTAAGGAATTTCTCTCTCCTCATTTACATTCAAGAAATTCTTCTGTATTATGAATCCAAATTTCATTACATATGTTTGGAAATGTATCTATATGAACCCCATACTGTCCATTTAATGTTCGTATAATGATACTTCCATTTATCTCTCATAAACCATTTTTATTAATTTTTATGTCACATCGATATGCTGCCGAAATAGCACTGTATTTTTTCAAGCCAAAGACATTGTGTTGTGAATACCATGCCCATTTATCTATCAAGGGTATTCACAATTATGAACATATACTTATTTATTATAGAGATTCGTGTATTTATTCCAAATTCCATTATCATGTAATAAATTATTATTTTTAGTTAATCGATTTTTTATGATCCATGTGGCTCACTTATGCATAAAATGAAATGTTTAAGAAAAGTGGGCCCACATAGTGATCCAATGCATTGCGTAAATATTAGTATCATGATAAATCATGATTAATGAGTTTTCACTCATTCCAATTAATGTAAAATTAGGTTTTACTCATTCTCAATGGGAAATGATCCCGGGATCATGCTAATACAATGTTAAGTGTTGTTACCACATTTCCATGTTATGCTAATCATTATGCGTCATTCCTTTATCTTCCTATTTCTAATATGCTCCATTGGTATTCCTATTGCATAAAAAGTATTTTATTATTCATGTTAACCCTTTTTTGACAACCTTACTGGGCTTTATAGCTCACCATTTACTGCATGTCCTTATGTTACCCCCTACAATGCTAAGTACGAGGGAATATAGTGGTAATGTAAACGATGTTTTCAATAAAGATTTCGTGTTTCATGTTTTAAGTCACTATATAATTTTTCTAATCCCCAAATACACTATACATCTTGATCATCTATGTTTTATCATCTGAATATTTTATGTAATAAATCATGTTTAAGAGTGTAATAAAATCAGGGTTCTTATAAATAACAAATAAAAAATTAAAATAAATATCTCAAAGGAGGATGACACTCTATTAGATTAATATAATTATAATATTATTCTTTTTTGGTGAATATTTTATTTATTGTTCCTATAGTTTTACATTGTCATGCATTGAAGAAGATTATTTTGATTTGTCCCTTAGTGAATTTTATTCCAAAATAATGGATTTTTTGAATAAGGTCCCTGCAAAAGTTAATAAATATATGTTCTAAAATATCATGGGGATGATTACTAAAAATTAATATATTTAAAAAGATAATAATTTTATATAAGATGAATTCATTGAAAAAGTGGTAATATAAAATAACCTCACAAGGCTTCTAAAATCAATAGAATAGTATGGAACAAAATTTAGTGAAAATAATTCTTTAATTGAAGAATAATTGTGTAGTGTTCTTTGTGAGAGGGAATTTTTTGGAAAAATTATAAAATAATTTTTTCATACAATGGAGATGCAATATCAAATATCTACGATTTTCAATGATGCATATTTGGAAGCTAAATATAAAAGAGTGAATAATATTGATAGTTTAATATATGTAATGATAAATATTTTTATGGATCATGTTGGAAAGTAAAAAAGTGAACGATAACTAAGGATGAGATTTGAATATGATGAGAATAATGTTCTCAAAAATAAATTTGTATACGTGATGATAAAATAAAAAAATTGGAAGTGTCGAAAACTAAAATTTTAATATAAAAATCAAAAAGGATTGTTGATTTATTAAATTTACCTGAGATTCTATAGTCAAATATATTAAATGGAATTGAATATAGCTTCATATCATCTATAGATCTCACTACCATAGGAACATTGACAAAGATATCTGACTATTATAATTCACCTATTTTAACTAATTTTTTTATGAATATTTCATGACAAATATTAAATTCATTAAAAATTTGGAAGGAGAATATTGAAATATTTTCACAAAAATATATAGGCTGAGAGTTTTTGGATATATAGAATATTAATTCATTGGGATATTGAATGATTTAAAAAAAATATATCAACCTATAAAGATCACATAATCCTTGAAGTAAGGGGAGAAAATCTAAAAGTCCATGAAAACCTAAAGTTGACCAACATTATTTCCATCTCTATAGAGTTATACTCAAATTTTAGGAGTCCTATAAGATGACTAATGGATGTAATCCATTCATAGGGGGAATTAAAAATAGAATATGATTCTGTAAATTTATATTTTTTTAATCAAGAAATTTTAATATCCCCCTTGAAATATGAAGGATGGGGTTTGAGTATCATCATCATATTATAATTTTAAAGGGTTGATTATCTAACCCAATGGGGAAGAAATCCTTACACTTGAATTTTTTTTCTATTAAATAGAATTCATTTTTCTGAATCTATATTGAAAATATATTAGAATATCCCCTTTATAAAGAAATTCAAACGTTGGTACAACATTGAATTCAGTATATAGAAATATTTATTGTCTAAAATTCTCTCTCCCACTTTTTATAAAATGTGTTATCCCATATATACAAAGAGTTGATGAGTTGATAGAACATTACGTATAATATGTAGATCCTACTTTATCTTATAGAAATATTTAATAACATTGAAAATTGTATCAATATTAATTTGTGAGAAGATTTATTTTTTAAAATAAGAAGTGTTTGTTAAGAAAACAAACCCTAAAAGGTCATTAATGGGTGACCATGTTTACATTATTTGAATATATTTTCAATTATGGAGAGGCTAATTACATTTATTGTTATAGAAAATTTGGAATTGACAAAAAATAAAAACGGTTTATCAAATTATAATTGGGTTTGAAGTTTTATTTATTGTTAGTTATAGTTATTTTCAATATTAATATTCAATAAAGATGTATTAGGTGATGGAAATTAGTATCCACCTAATGTAATTCAAATATCTTCCGGTATAGATGATTATTTTTTTAAATATTGGGATGTTTGGATTCAATGGGAAACCTATATTAGACTATGGTTTCATAGATTTTCAAGGTGATAAGAGACAAGTTCAATGGTATATAAAGGATCAAAAAACAAAATAATGTATAGAATCATCTTATACCATTATAGAGAATGTAAAATGTGACATGTGAAAGTTTTTTGAGCTTATCATTAAGATTATGATATGTTTATAATTCAAATAAGGCCTTGAATTAAATAGTTATAATGAAATATATGATATTGGAGGAGTTGTTTTTTTAACCATATATTGGATAACTGGTATAGTTTTCATTAATAAGGTCAAAATTGGTTCAATTTGATGAAGGAATCTATATATAATTATGGAGAACCCATCCATGGAGTTATTAGAATTTTTTGTGAAAACAAATGTGAAATTTTCATGGTTGATGCTTTCAGACGGTGTTTGAAGGATATAGTTGAATTTTATGGGTCCTAGGGTCACCAGAATTGGTATATAATTTTTTGTTTGAATATTGAAAACTAAACTTTCTTTGGTCAAAACAAATTGAGAAATTCATACAACATCATGTTTTTCTGTATTCCTTTGCTGGTTTGAGAATTGGATGATTATTTCAGTCAAAATTAATGTATAGACTATATGGATTTAACAACATAAATCTCTAGTGTAGAAATTCAAATATAATTTTATAACTTCAAGACCATCATATGACTCAGTCTAACCTAAATACGTTGAGCATACAATTTTGAGCTACTGAAAACTAAAAAAATGTAAAATTTCCAAAACTGTTTGACTACACTTTCTTATTTCATGACTATGGAATTTTACTTCTATTTTAGGGGTTTTTTTGAATGTATGAATTCACCATAAGTATTAAAGAAGATTCTATGACTTCAAGTTTGATCTTCTGACTTCATCATTCATCGGTTGCTTGAATATATGACTTTGACCCAGCATATGACTTAGAGTTCATATGGATTAAAAGTCATACAATATAAATTCCTCTATAAGGTAGAGCATATGACATCATTGTGGGAAATTTCTGAACTTATACTAGGAGAAAATTTAGTTTCTTGATTTTAAAATCTGTTGTGTGAATCATATAGGATGGTGCAAGAGCTATTCAACTTGGATTAAAACATCAAGAAATTATTTTAAATCAAGGTAAATAAATTATAGGGGTTTATATTCAAGAAATGTAAAATTTCATAAATTTCATGAATGATTTAAAAAGTAAATGACATTTTAAACTTTCAGAATAAATTTATAAATAAATTTAAAGGTTCATGTTTTCTGAATTCAAGATTCAAATATCATGAATCATTATTCAATTCATGGTACAAGATTGAAATAGATGATGATCGAGCGTATTCTCTTCTTAATGAAAAGAAGAGATATTTAAATAATGATAAATATTAATATTCATTCATTCATAAATTTAACATAAGTGAATAAAAATTATAAAAAATATTTTTATTTAAGCCTTAGATATGTGTTTGATATAGAGTAACTTGTTAAAAATTCATTGATCCTTCAATTTTAACTCAAGATTAAAATGAGAAATATCATCCACTTATGATTTTGATGTCTTAGATTATAGATATTGTATTAAAATTTAAAATTAGAGATATCCAGAGTTAGGTTTGGATGAAGGAGAATCCAATACAACTAATGATTAAGAATAAGATCTCATCAATTGAGTTCCAAAAATGGGAAGAAGAATAATTAACGAAGGGTCGTTCTTTCATTTCCTTTAGCACGGTCATTCACACAAAAAAAACTTTTCATGTGAGTTCTTGGGGGATTCATGACTGATTCAATGTAAATTCTACCAAAAACCAGAAAACATCTAGGTTAGGGTATTTACTAGCGAATATCACGACCTTTTTGAATGTCTAGATCCTCACAATGGTTTCCATTCCATCATAGACTTTGAGGAAGAAACATCCATATAGCGTATGTGAATTCCTAAAACATAATGTCCCAATGTAAACCATCATCAAACGTATCTCTAAGGTGTTTTTTATTATGAAATGGACATCCCCCCTCATTAATGCGTATAAATACCTCTCTTCATCTGACTTTTATAGGGATGCAACCACACTTCTTCTGAAAAAAAAAGATCTAAATTTGTGAAACATTGACCTTTGTAAAAATAAGTGTGATGGGTTCACAGATGTACACATTTTTTAGAAAACAGAATAGAAATTTTTTTTTGAGAACCACTAACCATGGTAGAGATTCATTTTTTGTGTTCTATGGATTTGGTACTATAAGAAGTCGATTTTGGGCACTTATTTTTTGGTGATATTGTTATCCTCCATGAAACCAACCCCATGAGAACCAAGACAATACTCTCAGGTCAGGCAACCATTCCTCATAAAAGATATACTTAAATGATACATCTAACCTTCATGAAACCATATTCCTTTATGAACAACTATCCTTTGTAAAACCCATAAAATAGGCCTCTCCATGGTGCCTCTTTTCAACAAAAAATAATTTCATGAAATTAGATAACTGAGGAACCTTGTACCCTTCCAAAACTAGTTAATATGCAACCCAATCTTCTGTGTGACTGGAATCATAAACAATTTTTTCAAACATGTTTACTTAAACCCTAGAATAAACCATTACTATTCCTTTTTTCTCATAATAATAGGCACCCCAATTCCTTTTCCTATTAATCATAGTCACCCTAATGTCAATATCATTATTTTTTACTTCATCATAGTATAATTTATACCATGCACCACCTAGAGGTGTATGTCAAGTGGATACATAATCCTACTAGGTGGAATAATTATGGGAAAATTGCCACCTGTTCCTGTAAGGATTTCCAATCCCCCTCTACTCGGAAATAGTCTCCCTAGTTGTGGGACCATCTCACATCTAATCTATATGGTGTAAACCTACCTAACCCAACATCCTAGTCTTAAAACCTTAAAATATAGGACAATTTCCACCACAAATGAAATAATACCATAGCCCTACCTAGTGTGATGATCATAGGATGGCTAGTGTATGACTGGAATTGAATGTCCCCACACACCCTGCCCATGTGATTAAGATAGGAAGCCCCATGTATGACCATCATAGGATGGCACTTCCTACCCCTCCATATGATGAGATTCATATAATGTGTTTCCTCTATGTGTAATCCTAGAACCATCATTCCCCACCATGGGATGAACCTCCTACACTGGGTATCCCATATTATTAAGCTCCATTACTTTACGGGATATAACTAAACACCTACGAAAAACTCATACACCTAACATAAACCCCCCAGAAATCAGAGAAGTCCTACATGTAACCACAACACTATCCCTTATGGTCACTCCTTCTAGGAAATGATCTTCCTTACCATAGGGAATTAAACTTAATTGGCTTGTATTTTAAAAATACCTTAATCCTAGGAAACAAAGTACATGGTTTTAAATCCATAATTCCTAGAGTTAGTTACATAGGACACCTCTCTAATATTAAATCTCAAAATCCCAAAACAAAAGGGATTACTCCAAGAGGATCAATACTGACCCTCCAAAATTAACATCAGGTTTTCATATATTCCGAAAAATGCTAAAACATAATTGTGTATTAATATATCCTTTAGGACACTCATAACCTGACCCACATGTCTACACTAGATGTTAAACTATTAAGACACATAGACCAAAAATACATTAAACAAGTGACCCCATTGTTTCCACAAGATGTTAAATCTATGACCCACCTATCCCTTTAGGATGTTAAAAATATGACCCACCAATCCCCATAAAACATTAAAACTGTGAACCACCAGTCCCAATAAGATTTCAATCATGCTACCCACACATCTCCCCCATGACATAAAAACTGAGGCATATTCTAGAATATTTACCCGATAAAAAACATGTGATGCCCGGGGTGAAAATCATCAAAAGTATTATTCCCATTTGAAATTAACTAAACCATGTAAGACACATGATTCCTTAGTTTCCATGACTAAGATGACACGCACATGAGATTACCTCAACTTCAAAATTTTAAAAGTTTTCATGTTCCCGACACACCAAACATCCTAAAAATTCTCATACATCACCATTGATACCATCTACTCTAACTGCATATTAATACTCTTTAGAGATAGAAGAAGAATGGTTATCCAGTTTTCATCTCGAGAAAGAATCAATAATTAACTTCATGAACATGAAATAGATATTTGAGGGAGACTCTGACTATGAAAAAAGCTCAAAGGAGGTATCCATGGAAGGAGGATCTGAAATCCCATAATCCCCTTTCGATAAAGGATCCAACATCACTAACCATATAGGAAGAGGCTACATGCTTAGGTAATCAGGAATGGGAGGAAAATAAGAACATATCTTTACCTCAACAAAGGTCCCCAAAAGAAAGCATCCAAAAACAAATTGGTCAACCCAAATTTAAGATATTTCTCCTTCAATTGTGATTAACTCATTGTTTTTTGGAACCATTATATCTGAACATGACAAGACTGAGAAAAATGGAACTAGCCCCTGCAAAAAACGGTGTTCCCAATGAGTAGCTCTTATCCTATAATCATGGTATGTAATGTATTTTCATACCCCATGATCTCAGACATCATCGACCGGGATCAGCCCACTATATTGTAGAATAATGAATGTTGTGGGGCATATTGACCATTTCCATCCTGGTACTTTTACTAAAAATAGGATTTATATATACATAGGACTCAATCCATGTAGAATTCATGTCGAACCACTACCAATAGTCAAGGAAATGGGGGATAATGGTGCAAGGATTATATACAACCATCCTCCTATTGTGATGAAAGCCTCTTCCATGACTATTGGGAACCCTACCATCACCCATCCTTCTGATCTTATACAATAATGGGCCATAGAATCCTTTTTTCATCAATATTAGAATGATGGGGTCATCCCAATGATGGATGTCCCAAAAAGATCTAGAGCCCACGGAACAGTTCCAGCATCATCACCCATAATGTTCACATAGACATAATTCCCCCTACCCCCCATCACAACGAAGAACCATTTATGGACCCTATACATGGAATACTCTAAAAGATTCCACCCTTACATAGAGGAAGTATATGATGTACTGGTTTCAGTCATATTGATCATTTCCTTGGAGCGACCCAGGAGGGTACCCACCTGGCCATGTCGACGATGCCAACTAGCTCCAAATGTCGATGTACAGGTTTACCCCACCATATATCCACTGACAACAATCTATAATTCCTGGCATCATGTTTAGGGTAAGGTCAAGAGATTTTCCTATCAATATGAATCTTCCATAGATCTAGTGTCCCTAACCACCATTGATTCATCTTTTCCTACCCCCTAAACAACTGTATGGGGACCTATATTTACCTTCTTAGGGTCAAGAACCCAACCATGTCTCAAGAAAGATTGGATGACATTCATAACCAATTTCACCACCAGTAACTGTCATGGTTCATCTCGTGATGAATAATTTCACCACAGAGGACCTCCTCAGGCTAAATTCATACCCTACTACATGGATTTATCCCAGTATAGGATGAAAAACAAACTCAGTAGATTATATGACCATAAAACCATCCAAATCACATGATGAAGGAATTTATGTGATTTATGTTAGCCCACACTTGTTGGGATTCCACACAATCTGAGATTGGAATGCAGGAAATGCCATGTCACCATTATTCTCTTAGACTCTAAGAGGATGAATAACGTAATGAGGGTCATTTCACCTCTACTATCAAGGATAGGGTAAATAATAAGGACAAAGTATGAATATACCTAATGCTTTAGACTATAAAATTCCCAAGTAACTCCATAAATACCTACAAGTGGATTTTGTTTTATTATTATTTTTGGGAATTGTTGTGGATCTGTCTTTACCGCCATTATCATCTCTCCTCTAAACCTTGACACTGGATGGGGATGTGACCTCAGGGTATAGTTTGATTCCCTTAGATAATTTCAAATACTATTATAATCCCAATAAATATGTCACTTCTCTCACTCATTAGGAACCTATTAACACCCTATCTATCTTGTACATGGTCTTTAACCTAGCCCCGCCTCTAAAAAACATTCCAATATTCCATGGACAGTTTTCCTGTGTTACTCTACATTTGATAGAATGTCATCATTAATGATAGTATACACTAGTTCCACTGCCATATTCCTTTATAGTTCTAATTGGGGCTTAGGATAATCATAATAAGAACAATTGTGTAGGTAATGAACAAGAGTAATTGTGGTGGATCCTAGAAATTGATCTACTAAATGTCACATTCCACACATCCATAACCATGAATTTCATCATTCAATATTCCCTCAACAAGGGTTGATAATCATGTTTCCACAAGAACATCTTGAAAACCCTCCATCACCTTCAAAATTTCTAGAATATTTTCTGTGGAATCCATGAGAATCTTGATGCCATCATCTAGAAGAAAAAAAGAATTGAAATTTTATACCATATAATAGCTCAGTGCCATGACGCGTAGGGAAACTAAATGAATTTACAACAAAATTGTGTCAGGATCCTCTTTCAAATTCTTTTAGTCATGGTTGAGGCATCCATAATTACATATATTAGAGGCTATGGGATGTATGTTTCCCTCCCCCTTCACCTTATCCCCTAAAAATAGCAGGATCATTAGTCTGTCTCACCAACTAATGGTGAGAGACCTAATCTGGACACCACCTGTGTACATGTTGTTGCTATCAAACCTCATGATGATCCGAGAAACCATATTGTTGATATAGGTCATGATATGTGGAAATCATCACATGGGTCAGCAAATTACCAATTGAATACTCTTATTGGATCCCATATTCGCCACAATAGATAGTTGTAAGGCCTTAGGTGTAGAGACCCTAAGCTTGAAATACATGGAAATTACATTACTTTTGCGGAATAATTAGTACATTACAAAAACACACACACAAGGACTGTAATAGTATAGTTTCTTTGGAAACTCGTAATATAATATTCTAATCGTGGTGAAAGATCTTCAAAATATCCCATAAAGACCTTTATTTTTTTCTTACCTAATACCTTTCTTTATATCCTAGGTAAAATAAAACATAAAATGGTGAGATCAAATTCTCAGTAAGGGTAAAAAAAGAAATATCATTCACATCATATTCATAAGAACATAACATTTTGGAAATCATAACCTGCAAAACCGATCATAATATCATAACATGGGATAAATCATAGTAGTGAAATGTAATCCCAATAATCATAACATAAAACATGAAAATTTGTGTCATACACACATAATCATAGAGAATCATTTATCATTAGTCAAGAATCATTTCCAAGACTATCTTAGTGGACAAATTCCATTTTTGAACCGAGTTCACTCCTCGTTTTAGTCCTGTTTCACTGAACCGGTTTAACCTGTCGTTCCAGCCGTGTCTATATCATGAGATATAAAATATTTACCTAATGAATTGTAGGGAGATATAGGTACCACCCATCTCATAATGATACCATTCTTATGTGTGCCACAAAATCATAAATCATACATCATTGCATAACCCATGTAATAAAAAAGGGATTTTTAAACAACATGACATCATAAAACAATTCATATAAGATAAAGGATTTCATAAAAATAATTACAACAAAACATAATCAAATCAATGTAATAATAGGGATAGAAACATAACCCTATATTATCTTAGTTGGAAAATAATTTTTATAAAACACTTGAACTCCATTCTTGAGGAAAATATCCTTTCTACTTCAAAAACATTTTCCATTCCTAACATGTCATACAATTTTAAACTAAAAGAAGTTGATTAAACATAAACATGAAAACTTTTAAAGTAAGCTTCTTGGAAATAATTTTTTAAAAATCCATTCATACCGTATAAGTTAAAAAACATTCTTCTCGTACTTTTGTCGGAGAAGTCAAAAAGTACCTTGTATGAAAAACGACAAAAGATTCCTTTCATATCTTTTACTAAAAACTCACCGAAGGGTAAAATTGGATATGAAATATTTTAGAAGGATACAAATATTACATATTGAGGAAACATGGATGTGGATGATAAATATTCCCCAGTAAATTCTGAAATATAAACAATCTCGGATAAAAATGAGATTGCGAGATTTTCCCTTACCTTAGGTCCGATTTGCTTCGTAAGTGTCGAAACCTATTTTATAATGATCTAAATAATGTCATTGACTTATTCCAAAATCATAATCATTGTTATGATGTCATATATGGTTCACGTATGACTTTATATTACCCGTTCTTTTGTAAATTCCATGTTAAATAGCGTTTTGGGTAAAATTGTTTCATTTGTCGTCCGTGTTTTGACTTGTAATTATTCATATGATTACTTAGATCATGATTAATTAATTCCAGAATATAAAAAATGATTTATATATAATATATATTCAAAATATACATATATATAATAAATCAATAAATGGAAAGAAATACACCGTTCATGGAGACGGTAGGTCGTACGTACGCATGAACGCTATTTTTGTTTCCTTATTGAGTTGAATGGAATTAAGTAGATGACATACATATATATACACATAAATCCAGTATCATTATTTTGTAAAATATTTCATTATTACTTATTATATATACTTTATAATCATTCATGAATGGTTAACGTGGAGAATGAATCTCATCGCGTCGTGGAGACGGTAGTCCATACGTACGCAAGAGCGATGATATCGTTCTCATGATCGGGGGACAGTATTGGAGTGTATGTATACTATTTCAGAATCAATATCACATTAAAATAATCATATATAATTATTATTTACACCATTATAACCATCCAAGTAAGGTAGTGGTGCAAAATAGATTACACCACGGCGTGGAGACGGTATTCCGTAGGTACTCACGCGCGGTGATTTCGTTTTCCGTAGGATGGATAGAAGGTGAAATAGGGTTGTTTCATAATTATAATAACATATCAGTATATTAGTGATACTGATGTTATTACTTCATAATTAAACAACCTAATAAGAAGAAGTGGAAGAAGAAATAAAGTTGAAAGAATCGGTAACGGACATTACCTCTTCTTTGAAGCGCCTTTTTGAGTCCTCTTAGGGCACTAGAATTGGTATTTGAAGAAGAACAGGACCTCTAAGATGTTTCAAGGGAAGCGGAGAAGATAATTTGGCAGGGGTTGGATGAGATTAAAGGCTCAAAGTGGTGTGAGGAAGAGAGGGAGGAGGTGCCATTTTATAAGGGAGGAGAGGGGCACCTTTGGAAAAACTAAAAATATTAATTTATTATAAATCCAAATTCGGTTTTAAATAGCTCAAAATTGATTTATTTCTAAGCTAAGGTGGGTATGGTTCGAAATACGTTCATAAAATAGAATTTCGGCAAGTTTAGGTTCCTATTTTAACCTTATAATTTATATTTAACTCTAAGTTAGATAATTTTATTTTTGCTGTGTCTTTTTGTTTGCTTACACTATAAGGTTAATAAACATACTATAACAAGCCAAACTAACCTCAAGTTGTTTATTATTAATATATATGTCCTTATCTAAGTCATTTGGCCGAACCTTAGATTTTTAGGAATAAAATAACAGTTAATAATATAATATTTTTTTAAAAAACTATTTTATGTCAATTTTGACACTATTTAGTAATTGATTTTTGTGAAAATCATAACAGAATTATTAGTTCGAAAAAAATTACTTAAATCAATACTAACAAGTCTTATTAACCTATAAAATTAGTTTAATTCATAAAAAGGTTCAAATTACATTTATTTGGGTATTTATTACATCAATTATGTCAATATTTCATTAATAAGATAATTACTGCATCATCGTTGTGTTATAAATAAATTAGATTATTTAATGTATATAAATTAAAAATAAAATACCATTATGTAGGAAAACTTTTTATCGTTATAATGAATATTTATAGTCGAATTTATCTTATGTATAACCCTATATTAAAAATTATCCACTTATTAAACTATGATTTTAACTATGTTAACCCTTCTTTAAATAAATTAATAATAAAGGTCCTAATCTAATCCAAGTGGGCCTAAATGGTCATATTTTATTCCTAAGTTTATTTTTGGTCGAATTACACTTATCCAATAGAATTAGGACATGTGTTATGAAAATAATAATATCATTTTTACACTTAATTACCCAATTTACTTTTAACCGTGGTAAAAAAAAGTAAAAAGTTACTATTCACCAAAAATTATTTTCATCTCGTTGAACCACATTTTACTTACTAACATCAACCGTGTGTCTCGGATTTTTGAAATTCCACTCACAGAAGCGGTAAAACTATGCTTTACGAAAAATTCATTTTTTAACTACCACTTAGTGGTTTCACTATTCATCAAAAAATGAAAGCTTCCAGAAAAATACCAGAAAGTAGGCCTAAGCTATATTTGATATTATGAAATCAAAAATTATGTCTATTTTACCAAATTCAAAACATATCAGTTTCATTAATTAATATAAAAATTAATTCCCGTCGTCAAAACAAATAGCGTGTTCTTAAGAGATAATAACTATCAAAAGATTGACACTTGTTTATGTCTGGTTTAAATGTGAAATTACATCTAATGACCAAAATTGTATTAAATTGTAAAAATATATTCTAAATATACTTTAAAACCACTCAAATTAATAATTTATCACTATTAATTATTTTGATTAAAAAGGTTGTTTTTAATTAAAATTTAGTAATTTTCACTATTCATTAGAAAATGAAAGTTATCTGAAAAGTACCAAAATTTTACCCCAAGCTAATTTCGATATTCCGAATCCAAAAATGAGTTCATTTTGAAAAAAAATTACAAAATTTCAAAAAGTGGTTATTAATATTCATAACGGCTAGTTTTAATAATATTTTAACCGCATATCATTGTTTATCAAAACTCGATGTTGCGTACAACACACGCTATCACGGAAGGTCGCGCTTGTGTGTAATGCAAGGCAAGTCAAGGATGCATGTTGTGAAAGATCCTTTTGGTTTAGCGTACAACACAAGACATTAATGAAATTAAAAAAATATTTTTCATGAAATCTCGGGGTGTTACATCAGGAGTCCCCTCAGAAATTTTACCACCTTCTCACTAACACCCTAGAAACGGAAAGGGGCCCTCTAAGTAAGTTGGTCCTTCTGATATCATGACTGAATCTGAACCTGATGCTAGGTTTCATGATTCTCTCTAGTACACCTTGTTGGACACCCAGTCCTCATTAGATAGGTTCCCAGGTTTGATCCAAGAGGCCATGTGCATCTGATTCAAGAAGAAAGTGATGACATTGAAAAATGACCAAGATATTACTCTCCCAATCCACTAGAGGATAATGAATATCCTCCCCAAGACTGAGTTTACTCTTCCTTATAATAATATGAACTAGTCAAATCATTGGTTACCATTAACCCTAAACATTATGACATGATCTCCACTCTTATCACTTTTCTTGAGGCTTCATTTCTGTAATAGGATTCAATCCAACCTAAGATATATCGTACCCAGCAGGGGTAGATCACATCCTTTCACCCCCCCCCCCTAAATTTTGAAATCTAAGATTTACTTCATCTGAAGGGCTAGGTGATTAGCTACAGTGTCAAGACCACAACACCTTATGTGGTGGCCTAATGTTAGGGACATCATAATAGAAAAAAGCTACATAACTCTAGTGTTTCACAAGGACTATTGAGGGACCCACATTTGTTTGGTATATCCAATTTCCCCATGACCTATTCTGAGTTGATATGACCTTTTTAATTTTTTGGTTCACTTGTTCATATAAATTATATCTGTGGCTAGTATCTCAGACCTCTCTAATTCCTTTAGGAGGGTTAATGAATGAGTTGTTGACTTCATTGCCAGATGGAAGGGGTACACATACTATATTCATATGAAACAATCCTAGGATCAAGTGTTAATAATATGTGTCAAGAGTGAAAAAGATGGTTTTTTTCTACCCTCATTCCCCTTAATTATTTAGGTATATTTTTATAGTTCACTGAAATTGTCATGTGTCTGTAAGGAGAATTATAGTAGACCATGAAACATTTGCACCCATTACCCCTTCTCTCTCTCATGTGAACTATTATGAAAGTACAAATGATCACTATCATGTACACAGATGCTCTCAACTTAGTTCAATTACATGCCCCTTTACAATATAAACCTCATCAAGCGTATTCTCACCAAACATGGCCTCACCAAATGAAACTACAACTGGTATAGCCTTAC
Organism: Viscum album; assembly: GCA_963277665.1. Taxonomy (NCBI): domain Eukaryota; kingdom Viridiplantae; phylum Streptophyta; class Magnoliopsida; order Santalales; family Viscaceae; genus Viscum; species Viscum album. The sequence goes on along the minus strand of OY728123.1, from coordinate 428,981,537 downwards.
TGGGTGAAATTTTCCCTAGATCCCCTTCAAATCCAAGAACCCATGGTTTATTTCATAGAGGGGAAAAGAAATACCTTGTCCTTCTATGATTCATAGGTCCCAGGGTACATCATTTATGAACTAGAAAATTTAATTTTGAAGCTATAGTGATGTAGATGGTTCTTGGAGTCCAAACTCACGGACCATACGAACCATTTCCCAAGTCATAGGATCCATGTACATACAATCAAAGGATAATTCAACCTCAAATATAGGATCCCAGATCAAGTAGACCTTATTATATTCAAATTGGGTAATTTCCCATTTCAAGTAGCACATTTCTTCACTAACCCCAATAGTTATAGAGATGAATCTGGTGAGTGTAAATAGGTCCTTAACTGTAGAATGTAGAATCATAAAGAATGTTTGGCATCTAAGATAGTTGATCATGACCGTTGTATTAACTGATCCTTCTTGGCATGATGTGAACATACAATGGTTAACATGTCTTCTCTAATCCCATCATCAGAATCTACATTATAGACATCCTTGTATTAGAATTACATGCTCCAACAGCACAAATGTATCAAAAATCCCCTGTCGGTGCAAATATTGTCGTGTACTCAAGGTGAATTTATACCATCATGATTAGTAAAGACCCACCAAACTCATCCAATCAGGTATTATTCCACTTATGAAGATTATGGATGAATCTATTTCAATGTTTTCACACTGATATATCCCTTCATTGTGTCCAATGATCAGTGAGGCCATTTTAACCCATTTGAATCCTCAGTATTATTCCATCAATGTAGATGTGGGGACATAGTAGTAGAAATAATATTAAGGATATTACTTCAACCCATACTATTCAATCTACTAAGACCAAACAACAAGCCTCACATTGGCCTCTATAGGAATATCCCTCCTTGGTCACTCTACTAGGAATTCCTCTACAACCGACTATACTGGTTAATAACTTGAATTTCTACAACCGCATCTTGGGAATCTATGTCTAACCAGATCCCAACCTCTACCATCTAAATCCCATCCAATTGGGAAATAACCCAAGACTAAGTGACCAATAGAAGTGTGAATAACCACTAACTAGGCCTTAACAGGTCAACAAGGGGATATATATATACTCCCTATCAAAGATTTACCCATGGAAGGCTAAAATATTCCACACGTATGAAAATATTATGTACTAAAATTCCTTATTTACATACCGAGGAGTCTTTAGATCCTTGATGCAATCTACCTATCAATGGAGTTTCATGAGGCCCTTATCAAAGAATTAAAAATCCCCCCTTAAATTTGAAAATATGGTAACTCTGGGTAAGGCATATTGTATAATAGAACTTAAATGGTAATAATGTTGGTACATCATTTCATTTTCCAAAAAAAGATAACGGTGACACTATACATGGAAACATACTCACATTTTATATCCCCAAATAGTTAAAATATGTGGAAATATACCCCTTATAAGTTAATACTAGCTTCCAGATCAATCTCATCAGGACCTAAATGCTCAAAAGGATGGGGCTGATGGAAATAGTTCTGACTACCTCCAAATTGAAGGTTTAGGTGTATGCATAGAGAAAGCATAAACCACATTGAAATATGTAGATAATGACCCAAATAGGTGGTCTAAATTCAAGCCCTAAATTTATGGTTGTCTCATATGATTCTAATTGAAAAATCATATTGGGAATGTCCTAGCATAATTTACTAGAAGTGGTCCCCTTTTCATACCACCAATGGATCAAATACATTTTTGATGGTCGAGTTGGTTTACTCTAGGGAAATGATTCTACCTTAAACACTTTTGAGGATCGATACATAGATGTTGGGTACTAAAAAAGGGAGGTAAATAGAACTATACTGATAGGGTCAAGCATTATAATTCTCATAATAATCTGGAAACCACTACCATGGTATGTAGACTTAGAAGAAAACTTCCCCCTCCCAAACCATTGGTTGGATCTTGTAACATTGAACCAGGGAATATGTTATATGGTCTCTAAGAGGAATAATTTATCATAAATTCCCTGATGCCCAAACACTAGAAAGGACCATCTAATACTAGATAACCATACCTCTTTATTGTACCAATTTCTTCTCCCCATGGCCTTTGACCCATGTTATTCTCACTATTTCAAAAAATCAAGGTTGACACCAGAGAAGTGGATTTTTCATCCCTGTATTAACCTCAAGACTAGATCTCGTGATCAAAAAAAGTATTGTACTGGATCATTAGCCTTTGTTTTTATATTATACATTGAGCATGATTCCTAGATTAAAGACTCTCCTCTCATAATATTAGATTACGTTAAGGTAACATAATTTATTGTTTCAAAAAATTATATTTTGCCTCTAACTCTTTGTCCTCATATGATGAAGATGATTTTGATGAAGCCCATACTAACATTGAAAATGGTATATCCACCAACTTTGGTGAGTATTATAATTTTATTCTATTCATTGGAGAAGATCTATATTCAAAACTAATAAGTAAAACTATTTCATGGAAGGAACAACAATAGTATATAGATTTCTTAAAATAGCATTGAGATGTGTTCACCTATAGATATAATGAGATTACTGGGAAATTATCTCCATGTTTTATTCTATATTTTTGGTCTCCTAGTAGGAAAATGTGTGTTAAACAACTTTTGAGAAAGATTCACCCTTCCCATAATTCCATAATCTAGGAAAAATCTTCCATCTTGTTAAGGAGAACCTCATCATAGAGGTTCAGTACACCAAATGAATGGCCAGCATTCTCCCATCCTGGAGGAAGAATGGGAATATTAGAGTCTTTATTGAATCATGGGAACTAAATATCCATTCTCTAAATGATGGAGTTACTCATCCAGTAATAGATCAATTGAATGAAACTATAGTTGGTTACCTAGAAAACTCATTCATGGATAGATATTTTAGGTATAATTATATCTTGATGGCCATTGTGGATGAAAAATCCACTTTTTTCAATGCATCCCAATGGTATTTATATAATGGAATGGTTCCCTTAACATTCAAGAACATTGGGAAAACTTATTAGTGTTACATTCACCATATCCTTTTACCAATAGTATAGATGTTGGGATAATTTAATGATAATGATTTGTTTGTGATGTCTCACCAATTACAAGACCATATCAAAGACCTTGTGAAGGTGTTCAACTTCTTCTACTCTATCACAAAAAAATAAACCCCATAAATTGTGAATTCTTGGCTACTTATATTATTTTTTTCATCATTTTCAGGAAATACATTAGCATTGAGATCAATATAAATAAAATCATGGTTACCAATAAAATTATTCCAACACACATCTTATGAGATCAATGATGCCTCCAGGGACACTAACCCTATATTTTCCTATATATTGAAGATATGGTTAGAAATTGTAGACCATTTTTAGGATCATAAAGAAACGTTCTTATTACTAGTTTAATGAGGAATATTATAATTATTTTGAAGGTATCAAAAAGTATCTACAATGAACTCTTATCACAATTCTACCAATCCTATGAAATCCTATGGACCTTTACATGACCACCCTATAATGGTACCTTGGAACCCTTCATTACTAGAAAAACAATGAGTGAATAGCGAATAGCCTTTATTATATCAGCTACAAGATCCTTGAAAAATGACTATACATTCCCCCACCAAGAATAGTTGTTTCATTCATTTCATTGAATTGTATACCTTGCGGCATCACTTACAACCTCATAAGATAGAGTTGGTTTCCTTGGTCGAACCACTGACGTAAATTCTCAATTTCCCCATCCTAGAAGGGATCCCAATGTGATGGGAAGTAATTTTGTAGTAATTTTACATATGGTTTCTGAAGTAAAATTTTTTATAGTCCATGTCTTGGAAGATTTATTTTCAATATACCTAACCACTGAGGAGCTTCCCTTGGATATTTATTTCCAAGATGAATCCATCATTTTCATTGATCAAACAACTCCTTATTGTAAGATTCACTTTCATGGTGCTTCCTGGAGCCTGTTCAATGGAAACATCAATGAAAACAACCTAAATAGGGTATGACTATGGATTATCTTCATCAATCATGCATAGGTCATCCTTCCTTACTAGTTCCTGTTGTCATAAGGCTACACTAAAAATGACCTTCAATATCAATCTCTTATTATTGGTCTGAAGATGGCCCTTTAGATTGATTTCCCATGTTTTCATGTGAAGAGAGGCTCCATACTGGTCATCAATTAGTTCAATGTTTTCTACATAGGAAAAAAGTAAGAACTTGTTCACTTGATAGAATAAAAAATTCAGCTAATGTCATTTTCCCTTCAAAAAAAGAGGTGTCATGTGTCACTAAATCATAGAACATCCAATTAGATGTTCTGAACAACATGGATTCATATATAAAAGATCCCAACCAAGATGACATGGTCATTCATGTGGTACATCAGATGGTCATTTCACCTTCTACCTCTGATGTAAACAATTAACTTGTAAATCAGTTGGTTGTGGGTACTTCTACACTAGGGTCCATAACTCCACCATAGTTGAGGAAACACCGGATTGGATTAATCCCTTCGTTGATTATCGGCAATATAAAACACTCCCACAAGATCAAGTCTAGAGTGAGTGAATCTATCCACATACATCATAGTTCACCTACCATAATTTCCCCACCCCTGAGTGGACACTCTGTTAGCAAGGATTTGATGGAATTATTCATTATAAAATCCAAGGTAAGTAGATATCTGATCTCATACAAGAGTAAAATTATTTTTCCTATGGAGCCCATTATGATAGATTTAAAATCTCCCAACAAATTTGAATGTTGGATTACCTTTATCCCACTATGGTTCATGACTAGATTGATATTTCCAAAAAAACATGTGTACATGATCCACACCAACTTTGTGAAAAAAACTTCCAAATCTTATCCACATCGCCAAATATTTGTGGCCCATTATTGTTTATGGACTAGAAATTGTGGGTCCCAACCTCACAATCATAGACTGATTGTGTAGATTCATTCTGGAATCAATTGGATTCTTCTCAAAATATGCAGAAGTGGTTCCACTCAAATTTGTCAAAACCTAGTCTATGATTGATTATGTGAACTCCCACAACATTCATCAGAAGATAGAATTAAATTGTACAAAACTTACCCCATACACACTAGTTTATATAATCAAGGTGGTTTTATCTAGAGTGGATCTTCAATCCCCACATAAAATATCACTTTATGAAAAGAAACCCCTAAATAGCATTTAATATGTTCATTTATTTGAACTGAAATAACTATAAGAATAAATTCTATATGAAATGCATAACATGGAGAGGAACCAAAATTGAGTAACAAGAGCATTCCTCCAGAAGTTCAGCCTCCACTCCTTCCTTTTGTGTGACAAGGTGTTATCTCATAGGATGCCAATTATACCTAGAAATAAACCACTAAATCCAGAACCCCGATGGGAAAGACCCTATGCTACATATAAGGCCAACTCTAATGGTTCATACTCATTAATTACCATGGATAGGGAGTGCATCACATATCTTACCAAACCCAAATTTCCCAAGAAATACATCTCATAAGCTTCCTGGGTCCAAGATATATGACCATAAACATGAAATAGACCTATGATTATCTATATGAATTTAATCTAATAGTAGTTGTGGTCATATACCATAATCCTTAAACTAGAAGACACACCCATAGACTGTGCTATGTGACTTTAACATACAAATCCTAATGCCCTCAGCACATGAAGATATACTATGTATGTACCCCATGAAAGAAACATGGGATGCCTCATATGATAAATTTGAAATGAAAAAACCCCATATCCTTATAAAATATTGTTATATTGTACCCTTAATCTATAGAACAAACATTATATTCCTCATGCAATGAGAATGAGTTGAATCCACATTCTCATCATATGTAATGAAACAACACAATTCCACTGGAAAACACCTCATAGGGTATCACTCACCTGTCATTTAATGTCGGTGGTATCACATTCCTTAAAATGATGTGGATTTATTCACCACACATTGGATAAATAGTTATTCTTATTCCTTTTTTTCGATATTTATACTTCCTCTCCCAAAGTGAGGTCATCTTCAACTTAAGTCATTTCATAACCCCTAAGAAATGGTGATAAAAGATTCCATGATCCTCTTCATTAGGTTTAATCCCCAATAAAATTCCTAAACCATTTATAGGATCAATATTCCCTTCAAAAATGACATAATGAATAAATAATGGGTAGCTTAATGCATAAACCCCACAAACAATTTTCTGGCACATGACATTAACCTGTAACCATGCCTTATGAAACTTAAATGGGATTACATATGTAATAATTTTGGATGTATTTTGTGATGACACACAATACATCATGAAAAAATCATGAGATAGTGCCCATATATATTGAGTGGAAAAGGTGTTTCCTCATCCTATGACTATAAGCTACATGCCCAACTTCATTTCCACAAGACGTTAAACTATTTGGTCTCTGTTACCTTCATATGATGTTAATATACATGATACCCCATGTCCCCACACTATGAAAAAATCACATTTTGTGGAATTTTAAACTACCATTAGATAGTTGGGTCATAGATTCAAAAAACCACAGATAAAATTGGTTTCGACATTAAACACATAGTGGTTCCTTCTATTTAGTGGTGATTTTGGGAAAATGCTATAGAAATCATAATTCATGGCAGTTTGTTTTAGTTTTAGTGGTGGTTTTTTCTTAAAAAATAACTTAAATCTTGTGGTGGTTTTTAAAATCCTCTAAAGTATAATGTTTTTATGGAAAAATCCAGCACTTATAAGGAAAAATCCACTGCAATGTATTACAATTTTATATTAAGTGGTGGTTTTAACCGTCCCCCTAAAAATACCATAATATTGTTGCGGTTTAAACTGCAAAAAAAACCAATATCTATCAGTGTTTTAAACCACATATATATATCATATTTTAAAGAAAACAAATGCTCCAGGTTCTACAGCCCCAGGATTTGTTGTCAGAACAACACAATAGTAACAATAAAATTTTTACCAAATCAATAAATATTTGATCAATATACAAGGAAAACAATACATGTTAAAACTAATGAATAGACGTGCATTGATTCTCACTAAAACGTAAATAATCAATACATTGAACAAGGAAAACAACATATTGAATGTAATAATATATTTTTTAATACATTTAAAGAATCAAAAAAGACACAAAACATTATGAGACACAATAATACATGAAAACATTGAAATAATAAACAAAATGAAAGAATCAATAATATGTTTCTCAATACATTGAAAGAATCAATATATTTCACAATACATTTCTCATTGAAAGAACGTTGATTATTTAATCTATTACCCATAAAATTTCCAATGAAAACATAAATTTAATACAGTTAAAACTCACTAGAAAGAATCCACATACTTCCATTAAAATGCGTCTTTAAATGTTAACACTAAATACACCAAAATTACAAACTAGATAAATTTACCTAACAATAAAAAAATAATTCTCAATAAGAAACAATCCATCATTAATAACATTTTCATAAAAAGGGCCATTAATGATTCAAAACCAATAAGCAGTGCTTAGCCAAAAGATAAATCACCCTAAATATCCATAGATGATTTAAACATCCATAGGAGAGGATTAAAACTAATTCGGATTTATACAATGGGTAAATACATTATAAAATCCTAGGACTTCCAACACTGATCCAACCCCTTTATTAGATGACAAAAATACATAGATGCCTATATGTTACTAGACTAAAATGTGTCCACATAGTCTGAGTTAATGGATTACATCCCCATAACCTATTCAATACCAACAAGTTATAGATCAATAGATTGGTTTCATGCACAAATAGAGCCCAAAAATCACCCAAAAAGGAGACCACTCAACACATCAAGATTGAGCTCTAACCAAGAAGGTACAAACAAGATGATACTAATCAAATAGAGGGTCTGATAGATAGGGTTTATCCTATATGTTATAGGATTGAGATATCATTGTATAGATAAGTGATATAGAACCTTAGTTTTGTGAGATATAACATAGAATGATCCTTGGTTAGTAGGACTGGGAGGTGATGTGAGATTTGGAAAAGGGTATAGACTATCATATAATGGTTGGGGTTAGATAGAGATTATGGTATTTGAGAAAACCAAGGGGTTTTGTGCCATGAATTGACCTATAGGTACCCTACTTGGGACACTTGTGAGCTAAGAGTGACACCACATATTCACCCTAAATAGTTAAAGGGCTAGCGACAAACACAGAGTAAGAATATCACTAAAGTGGGAGCCTTTATCCAATTGTACGTGAACACACACACACACACTCAACTTCATGAAATACTTTATAGTTATAATAAAATAAAACCACTCAGTGTAAAAAATCATGAAATAACCTCTAGGAAATACATCAAAATTATGTAGATAAATATCTAAGAAATGAAAAGGGTAAAATAAATTCCTAATAAAGAAAAAGGAATGTATGTACTAATCTAGAAACAACTCAAATCAAAATTAAGAGGAATTCACAACTCAAGATCCCTATGTATGACCACCAAACATGGCCAATGCCGCCCTATACTTCTATGTTCCATAGATACTTGTTTCAGTAAGGACATCATCTTCCAGTTGTTTTTATAAGAAAAAAAGCTTTCCTGCAAAGCCCATGCAGGTGTGAGTACAAACATACTTTGTAAGGCACCATGAGAAAAAGTGGGAAATAGTAGAATATAATAGTCAGATCAACCTATATGAAAAAGAGAGATAAGAAACTAAACATCATATATGATCATATAGAAATTTCAATCTCTATATCTAGCTGAAACACAATATATAGACAAATGGTTATACAACACAAAAAAGGGTTCCCATTATCTCGATGCCATATAAAATATAATAACAAGATAAAATAATAATAAAATTAGATGTACTGATACAAGAACAAACCCTCTACACTAATCATTTCCCATGTATGAGCAATGTTCATCACCCTCTCCATCTCCATCTCTACTTCCTGCTACCGAAACCTATATGGAAATTATATTAAAAATTAAACAATGTTGTTTATTTATATTTAAACTTAAATTCAGTAAATGATTGTGAAATAAATTATTTTTAAGTTGTGTGACTTACCTTCTCACCCCCATCATCACTTCAAATCCTTATTTTCCTACCAAAGAACTCATATGGTAGTAGTTCCAAACCCATATCGTGCACTCGATCAAGATGCTCCTTCTAAATGACTTTACCAACTGGGTCATCTAGGGAGACTGAGTAGGACTGTGTGTGATTAACATCCTATAATTTCATTAATTTTACCTATAATTCAAATATTTTTCATATGATATGAAATATATATTAACATTTTGATGACTGATAATAAGTTATTATAATTAAAACTGAATTCATACCCCAACTTCCTTGGTAGGCTCATTAACAGAACTCGACATGTATTTTTATGAACATTCATCCACACTTCGGTTCAGGATGCTTGTTAGCTAATGATTTTTCACTGCATTAAACAAATAAAAATCTAAAATTTAATATATTAAATAGATAAAATTTTCAAATAAATATTTAAACTAATGAAAAGATTACCAAAGTTGATCGGTTTATAGAAAAACACTTTGACCCTGCTGGGTGAGTATAATGCTTCCTCCCTGGCATTCATGTCCTTTAATAAAATAAAATTACATTTAGGAAATATATTTCAATAAATTCATGTAGACATAAAAATACAAATGATAACATTTGCACAGTACAAGAAAACAAAATATACATAAAATTGATAATGAATGACTACACAAATGACATAAGGAATTCATAAATGAAGGGATAACTGCAAATACAATCATTTTCTCCTTCAATAATGTTATATTCCTACTCCATCATTACTTCATCTACATCATCCACTCTTGAAATACTAATATTATCAATATCATGATAGAAAAATAATTCCTCTTTTTACTATTGACGGGATACAATTCCAGTGGTCAAATCATCCACTTCATCAACTATATCTTACAAGTCTCTTTGTTTTATGTGAGAAACTACACTCCACACTTCATCCACAACATATTTCACATAATATACAAATTTTTATTGAGATGGTAAGATATATGGATCATATAGTTCATGGTCACCAATATTCATCAAGCAAGAGAAGTTCACAGAAGTAAATTGCAAGAAATATCATTTAACGCCACTGATAATATCCACCCAATTTAATTTTAATAAAATATCTAAAAAATGTATATGGTAGTTTAATTCAATAACATTAGACAACTATCCATAGTGTTCCACTTCAAAAAACGTGAATATTTCACTATTTCTTGTCTGTAAGCCCTCTTCTCGATCAACTATATGAAATTTAAATCCATTCACATTTTATGTGTCAAAATTTATAGCTTTTTTTACAAGACCATGAGAGAGAAACATCATATATTATAACAAATATTCTCGAGTAATAGTATTCAGTATCTAAAAAAATTAATATACATTATTATGTTTACAAAATATATGAGTCAACCTAAGATCTATATTGATTTTAGTATTTATGAACTTACACATTGTGTAGACCATTATACAAGATCTTTATTAATAGATTTTGTTATATATTTTTCATTCTATTTTCATCCTCTCATTCATCTATTTGTTTGTTTCCTTAACTCTTTAATATATGGATCTGTAATTTCACTATTCTTCATCACGTTTCAATGTGCCTGTAATAATTCCAATACTATTAGTGTAACATCTGAACTCCTCCCAACTGATCATCCAATAGTAGAAAATATTTTTGATTTCCCATGTATTTTAGATTGACTCAATGTGTCAAAAACACGTAAAAATTTGATTTAATATTGTATTAATATCATCCCAGTATTTAGAAAAAAATGTAATACACTCCTTGTCCAAATATCATTCATAAATAAAACCTTTTGGTTGGGATTTATTTTTCACATATGGTTTCAAATGCCAAGGATATCTATAAAATACAATAAAAAACATAATTATGTATTTAATGAAGTGCAAAAAACAATTTACTAAAATGAAAATAATTTAAATAAAGTACCTCTCAAATGGATTTATCTATTAATAATGTACAGGACCTCCTTATTTAGGTTCCTAAACCAAATGGACAGTTAAATGCATCATGGAAGTAAAAAATGGTGCAATAAATATCATCTCCATTGCACAAAGTGTCTATAAAACTCTCTCCTAAAAGTTTGAAAAACTGAAATGGAAGTTGATTTTTCTCACATAGTTGTTTGAAAAATGTTCAGAATTGGAGTAAAACAACAGTAATATTTTCAGGTAATAATGTACGCAATACCAATGGATGTTACTATTGTAACAAAATATGTGAATCGAGGCTTCTCAATCCATGTAACCTATGATTCTTTAAGTCAACACATCTTGAGATGTTACTTTAATAACCATCAGATACCTCCACATGTTTTAAATCCATTTGAATGTATTTTTACCCCTATTTTCATTACAAAATTTCCTGAATAATACTTTCTATTATCATCTGTACAAAGACTACACTTTATATTCATTTCTTTTATGTATTTTTGAGCATTGAGATGTACCTTCAACTTCCCATGCACATTATGTAGTGTGGAGATAAAATTTACACAAACATTCTTCTCAATATTAATCACATCAAGATTATGTCTTAACAAATTAAATTCCCAATACAGATGTTTAAAGAATATAAATTATTTCTCCTGTTTTTGCATTCTGATTTCACTTGATGATGCACTTAGAAGTAATTTACCACTATCATTCAAATTATGCACCTTCCCAAATTTTGTTTCAACATTTCTAAACTCTTCCAATATTTATAAACATGTTAACAACTTTAGAGGAGGTCTACAATCAATGAAACCATTGAATTTGGACTTGTTCAACCAGAATCAATGAGATGCTTCATGAAATATTCAATGACACAAGAAGACCCATTTTATATTGTGAGGTATACATTTAGGCTCAAAATCAATGCTATAAATTGGACAAGCCAAACCTGTGTATGTGTTCCAACTAGATAAATTCCCAAGTCCCAAGAAGCCACTAATGGTCTACATTTGATCAGATTTAATTTTGAACATTTTTCTAGAATATGCATTATATGTCTCAACATAGTTTCTCCATAACTCCTATAATTCTTCAATTAAAGGCTACAAGTATACATCAATTTCATTATCCAGAATTTTATTTCCAGGAATAATCATCAAAATGATAAAATACATTTGTTTCATATACTTATACAAATATAGATTGTAAGGGATAAAAACAATGAGAAAAATTCTATAACTGGTACTCAAATTCACCAATGGATTGAATCCATTGGAAACCAATCCCAATCAAACAATACTAGAATCAGATGAGAAATATGGATGTAATGAATCAATTGTATTCCATAAATGTGATTCTCTTGGATGTTGCATTAACCCATCATTTTTATTATCTATAGAATTCAACTTCATGTGTTCGACAGTTTTCAATGACATTAATAATATTTTATATTGAGGATATAAAGGAATGTAACAAAAAACCTTTGTAGGGGTGTTCATTTTCTTCTTCTTCAGGGTATTATGTTGATTCATACATCTAAAATAACCTAGAGACTTCCATCTAGAAGAAGAAAATTTCTTGCAATCATGTCTTCTTGAATCCCCCCCCCTAATAAATCTACTATCATTGGTACATACATGATTTTTTGTATAATTCAGACCAAGCATGTTAAAAACTATTTTCATATCATAAAAATACTCGAGGATCTTTGCTTCAGGAAATGCATCATGAAACAATTCCAATATCATGTACATATCCTAATTTGTAATTCCATATAAACATTTGATATTTTACAACTTCAGAAGAAAATAATGTTTTGAATATCTCAAACATTCACTATACAAATCTTAATTTCCATTATCAACTAACATAAGAAATTCATATGACTTCTCAGTAAAGTTTTCTCTAACATTAGTCTCCATAGAATCATGAGGAGGATACAGTATTATGTAATAATATTGATCTAGTTGTCCAATAATCTCAAAAACATCACTTGACACGTTGTGATTTGTATCACCCTCTACTAGTTGTTGTGATATGTTTTGAGGTTGATTTTGGTGTCTTGTAGTGCGGAATTCATCTTTTATAAGGATTTTCATTTCATTGTCCATTTTCAAAAACGTTTGGAGGTCATTTGTGGATTGAAATCAGTTCTCAACCTTTCTATAACATTTTATTCTCCTAGCCAAATCCTACCAAAATATTGAGCCAGGAATTGCTTCAATATAAAGTGTTCATAAACTTCATCTCTATTTAACCATATTCTACATTTACATTTAGGGATTGATCATCTAATTCGCCCATCAACAGATTGATTGGAAATTGAGAAATCTAAAAACTTCTCCAAACCCTTAACATACTGAGTTGTATTCCTTGGTAATGTGATCGAGATTTTATCCATATATATCACAATGTACCTACACATTATTAAAATAAAATTAAAACACATAACTATTAATAATAGGTAATGATATAAATATATACTAGTTGAAAAAAATATGAATATGTTAAATAAGTTTTTACTATATAAATACACAAGAATGAATCATGAATAAATTTTCATGACTCCGCCAGTTCAATCACCAAAATTAAAAATAATTATATTTATTAACAGATCAATTATATAACATAATTTCTTTAGGGTTAAATAATTTTGAACTCTATATTTGTTTTTAAACACATTAAACAACTTAGTCCCATTTTAAAATTCCAATTAAATTCATTCATGTGTATGTCATGAAATTAATATATACCAAATATAGTTCACGCACATGGTCCTCATTCTAGTGATAGAGGTTATGAAAATTAAAAAAAAACTTTTTTTATGAACATTATATTCTATAAAAAATTCAATAATTGAAGAAAATGAAATAACAACAATACCACACTCATTGTAACTAGTACTTACCATTGAAAAGGATTTCATGACTCGCCTGTATTTGGACTATTATGGGATTCCATAAAGTCCTCAGATTCCCCTCTTCTATCTACATAATTTATAAAATGAACAAACTTTTATGATGCCACATTATAATTCCACATTCTAGAATCATCATATGAGACGAGGTTCGACATAAATTAAGCATTCCAAAACATATTAAAGTGGCTGCAAAATTGTTTCGAGGTACTAATCCATATTATATGGTGGAAAAACTCATGAAATTAGAGTATACTATAATTAAAAAATAACCAAGACATCAATCACCTATCAATTTAAACCATAAAATAAATAATGGTATGTGATAAATATCCTGAATAATTCATGTTGTCATTAAAACACTAATCACCCATGGGATGATGGAAAATATAAAATAAACCAACAAATAAAACATTAGAAATATAGACATGTATCTGTCCTTAGGACTCAATGCACCCTATCTAAAATTATTCATCAAACATTACAATACCTATTCACTCCATGTGTTGTGCTTAAAATAAGTCTAATTATAAGGTATGCATGCACAAAGGTTTATTAGTGCATTAGAGGGGTCAAGGGTCAGGGGTGTACGGGATGTCGAGACTCTTGGGGGGGAGTGTCACATTGGTTAATTTTTTTAACTGCTTAGTAGTGTTTTATATAAAACCATCATGAAATTATTTTTAAAATATAACTGTCATTTTGTAAATAGCTTCTAAACGCTCATTTTGGTGTACAGTATGGATACTAACTAACTAGAAACACTAACAGTTTTAACAAATATCTTTTAATGTTTTCAATATTTCATATTAAATGTAAAAATATTCTATATTTATATTGTGTTTCTACCGATATTTTTTATAAACATAAATATTTTTATTTATGTCATAAGCTACTATGTACAATGAAAATGAAATGCATAAGTACATGTTATAGTAAAAATGGACAAAAAAGATAAGAATTATTTATATTAAAATTTTATCACATAATTCAAGGACATGTATGCATGTGGAAAATAAGAAAATTTTACTTCATAACATACCTAAATAATTTTATATCCAAAGCTTCACTTGTTGGGAACCCCAAAAATATTATTTTTCATCATGGGTATTTTCAAATGATTATGGCATTCTAAATGAAATTTGGCCAAACATTCATTCCTTCTAAATGAAATCCAAAATCATTTTACAAGGATGTAGTGAATTTATACATATATGGTTTTCAAAAGTCTACATCAAAATTACATTTTGGTTTCTATAAAACCAGTCAATATATTTTTTTATAACATAGGGGTTTTACATTTATTACACATTCATGTATTACAACTAGAATATTAATTTTTCAAATCATACATGGTCCCCAGTTAACAAGTTATAAAATTAAAAATTATTAAATGTTTGATCTCATTTAAGGATTAGATATTCATGTATAGATAAATGGACCACCAAAACGAATCAAACATACAATGGGTGATTATTGTGTTGAGAGTTAGTGGGAGAACTATTAAATTGAAACAATTTCTATTGACAAGGGAAGCTCATGGGAAGTTTTATTTTCAGTGTTTTCAATCTAACATGAGAAATTTAATTCTGGTAACAATTCTATAAAATAATATTTTATTTTCAATATTGGGATACAATAATTTTAAATATTCATGTATACTTCTATTTAGGGAATCAATTATAGAGAAATATATTTGGTTGAGAAGATACACGGATTCATCCCTTGAAATATAGTATTTAAATATACCTATAATAAATGGATTCTATGATTTATGTTGAATATAAATAAAATAACATTTTTAATAAGACCTAGTAAAAAATAATTTGAAATCATAAATGATACTAGCCAATTAATGATAATGAAAAATCAAATATTATAGGTATCATAGAGCAGTTAATTCCAAATGATAATCACAAAATAATAAAAAACCATATCATTGAGAAAGATATAATGAAAATAATAAAATAATAAAATAGGAAAGACACATCTAAATGAAGTGGAGAGTGGACATACATGATAAAAAGATCTATAAATAGTGTGTTCTTAGCCTTAGTACCCACCATTATAGTTTGGAGGCACATGATATCAATAATACATACACCCCCCATCATTATCCATGTTGCTCAATATTTTGAATTGAAATATGGATATTCATATATCCTAATTTAAATCCTCACATTGAGAAATTAAAAAACTACACATATTCATATTTCCTAAGTGATATATAAGGACACATGCATCCACATTTATTATGATAACATTATTTGGTCATTCAAGATTTTGAATGGAATTTGGAGAAGCTTTAAAATTTGGAAAGTAGAAAACTATCCAATGCATAATTTTCTATGTGATCATGACTTTATCATAAGTCACACCAACACAACCATCAAATGGTTTAGGTTCCAATCAATATTTTCATGGATTGATGATAAATCCATGCAGGTACATTTTTTGGCATCAAATTTATAAACCTAAATATTTTCATTATTCGATATAATAATGAAAATATAGAATGAATGGAAATAGATTTCTATACCAAGTCTTCTATATTGATAATAAAGTGGGTCAGTAGGATACTTCCAAGAGTCCTCTAGTGGGTCCTACATCGTGAAATCTGAGAAAGGAACATCACCATGAAAAACATTAAAACTCTTATTAGGGTGGAATACAAACCTTATATAGTTTTCTAATGGAACTAGTTATGGTTATATATTCACATATCATCCCACTAAATTATCTATAATGGCAGGGTTCATCCATCGCACCTCACAATGTATCATGGCACAACCCTCTGAAGTACATGAGACCCAACACAATCATATATCCTTTATTCAACAACAATATTACCTTATAAATTCTACCAAAGTATATATAATATTATTGTTGTGGTAATTCAAGAGAAAAAAAAGAATATTTTCATGAATTATAGGGACCACCCACCCCTATATTTATTTTAGAACCTATGCCATACTCCAGTAGACCTCATCCAATCCCATCCATCTAGCATCTAAGTCTCTATCAACTCTCAAAATATTCATCACATCATGTACCAATAATAACTATCTATAAATAATTATAATTATATAATCACTTTAAAAAATAGGTATCAATGATAGAAAACAATCAAGTCACTACTATCTCAATTAACACATGTCAAACACCCCTTATATGGTCTATGGAGAACTCTCGACACTATACTAGAAAAAAAACCTATGATGTAACACCCATTTAACCATCATTATTAACCAATTTGAGAAAAATGAAAAAATAAAATTATTCAGTGTAAAAACTTCCCTAAAACTACTTCCCTATTTGAAAAGTCATCAAATTGTGTCCTCCAATACACATTATTGACAAAAAACAATCAAAATGGGGACGAATATCCATGATTAGATTAAATCACCGCTAAACCTAATCCAAAAGTGATTAAATCAATATATAAAGACTTAATGACAATATAGAAGGAGATAAAAGTGAATATTAGTTTAAATCACCACTTGACCATTGAGGGGTGGTGAGGTGGGGGTCAGGATTAGTTGAGAGGGGAGGCAAGGTAAGGTGAGGGCCAGAGAGAAATAGAGAGGTGAGGTTCATTGAGTCGAAGCATGTTGAGGTGAGGCGTGGTGAGTGGTGGAGATGGATAGTGATAGAAGGAGATGAGGCTAGGGCTTCAGGGAGTTGGCGGGGTGGGGGTTGGGGTGTTGGATGGTCTGGGGTGTTGGTGCGAGTTTCACGGTTGTTAAAAATTTTAACTATTTAGTAGAGGTTTATATAAAAACTACCATGATTTTTTAAAAAAAATAACGGTGTATTTGTAAACTATCGTTGAACGCTCAGTTTGGTGTAGTATTTCTTAAGACGAACTCCCTCATTTATTGACATTGGTATCTTACATATCTATATTCTAGAACATTTTGTGGCCTCATTCCCAATCTCATGAGATAAAAAGAGATGCCTAGTTCTTACACCAAAGGATCATCCCCACCACCAAATTATTGCATGGTCTCCCCCCCCCCAATTCGTGGCTCAATACATTCTTACTAAGACACTTATCTAGTGTGTTTAAGCATGTAGAGGAATAGCTACCAGAGTGTTTAACATATATTAGGACATTCCCCACCTCCACTTCAACTTTTCACTTATTTTAATTTAAATCCTCATCATCATCTTGGCCAAAATATCACCCACCCCTAATAACAAATGGTGTCAAACCCTACTGGCTCATCTATGAGCTTGGAAACAGGCCTTTGATGACATTTTGTAGCTCCTGTGTTTCAAATATGGTCAATGGTTGATCTAGAAAATATTTATCCCATCCTTAATAAGTGTGACTGTGGGACCTATGTTTTGAAAAAGGTCAACAATCATTACCCTCCCATCATTCACCCCCATTTCTTGTCCATGTCTCAGATTTCAAAACTTTCCTATATTCCCACCTCATGGTCCATACTATATGATATAAACTAACAACCCCACTATAATAGAAATATCTATAAATGGAACCAAAAAGTCAAGAATACACATTCTAGGTTGAAACCCCATAGGGGAAACCTGATCAATATTCAGACCCCCACCTTCCAGGTCACTCTCAAAAATTAGGAAAAATAAAAAGTGTAGAAAGCCAATTAGATCCACCAAAAGCCCGAAGAAAACATGGTTGGGATTAATGGACCCACTGGTTCAGGAAAGGATTAGTTCCAAACCTTAACTCTTATATTCATTCAATTTGGTTCATAATCCCTAATGAAAAAAAATTAAACTATATTACACATATCCCAACCGTGCAACATGGAACTTTGTGGAACCTGGATTATAGTTATGTAACATTAAAAATACGATAATCATATCCCCACCATGTAAAATTAAACTATGTGTTAAAAATATTTTCCCTATGAAATTAAATAATACATCCTATATCCTTATTTCATGATGTAAAATACAGAAATCCTCTTATTCCCTTTCATAATAATCCAAATTTCCCCCATCGTCCATTGGTAACCAACCGTTTCATTGTCTTGAAAAATGTGGGGATTGATTCTCTATTCAGAGAGATGCATAATGACTCCTAGACCTATTTTCACTAGAATTAATATAATTTCACATAACTAGGAAATTTAATATAAAATTTTGTCTATTTTTCCATCTCTTCGTGTTAGGTTCCCTTCCTTCTATGACATATACCCCCCCCCCCACACAAAACACATCATTCCTCCTTAGTTAAATCTATGCAATATTAAAACTTCAACAATAATGTAAATATTGTATTACATTAAACTACATGTCCAACATCCTTACCCCAAGTCAATAAATGGCACACCCTCCATCTTATTTCATGACATAGAACTGTAAAGAGTTTCTTCCCACACATGAGAACAATTTTCCCCTTTTATATTGGTCACCTACCGCACCATTTGAGTTTCATGATAGTAATTAGGAATCCATGATGAAAATATCATTGGAATACAATTTTTTCCTTTGTTTAGATTTATATTATCACCTGGTGTTCTTAAAAACATAGTTGAATTATCCTGAGAGTGTTTAAATCCATCCGAACATTACCTTATATCATCCCCACTATAAGACCATGAGGTTTTAGTAGATAAATATCATATTCGATAGTGGGTATGACATGAAAAATATATATATATTAAAAGATAATATAAGAACTGGATACTTCATGATAATTTTCCATTTAATTGAATCTCTTTGATAGATTACAATTCACATAACACCGGGTTTGAACAAAATACAATACTCTATTAGAATATTTTTATTTAAAAACTACCATTATAACCAAGTCGTTCAGTTAGTGGGTATGAATAATACCAGTTAAATTATGAAAATTATTTTTTATATAAATTTTTAACATAAATTTAATTTTTTTATTGATAATAAATAGAATAATAATCATTTTAAGGAAAAAAGTGTTTTCTAAAAAACTATGTTTTTCTAAAAGGTGGATTAGTCCAGATTAGGGAATATAATTTCAAATTAACTTTTAACACTATTATAAAAATTATTTGACAATGTAAGAATTATTTTTAAAATCTACATGTCCAAAATATCTTTGGGTGAATGTTTTAGAATTTTATGAAAATTAATATTTTTTGATGAATAGTGAAAATTACTGAATTTTAATTGAAAACTACCTTTTATTTTATGTTATATATAAGGTTAAATTATATGTTATATTGGTTTTCATCTAAACCTAATTAAATTAAATATTTATTAATACAATTATGGCTATTGTAAAAAAATTCATTTTGATTTAATAACATTGTAAACTTTTGAATTGTTTCCCTTTGAAAACTAGCCTTTTCATCATGTCTGCGAGATTAATTTTAAATTATTTATACCAATTTTATGAATGGAATTTTGATATATGGATTATATATTTTTAATCAACATAATTTATATTATATTATAACTTAAAAATATTTTTTTACCATAATGAATACTAAAAACAATAAATATTTGTTTCTGTGGTTAAAGTAAAAATAGGGTTATGAATGGGTTAAACTAAGAAGATAAGGGTTAAAATGACCTAAAATTTTGTAAAACTATTATTGAATGGAAATATTAACACATTAGACTTCCCAATTTTATATCAAGGGTTATTTTATATCTTTTATCCTCTTAATGAACTAATCATTTTGGATTCTTTTTGGACAAATCCATGTAATTTTGAAGAAGGTCCCCTTTCACCACCTATAAAAGAGTAGTCACTCCCCTAACATATTCTCATAATTGAAGCCATTTAGATTAACTAACCCAAGAAAAATAATCTCCCTAACCTCCATATCCACACATTAGTTATTATGGTCTTTCTAAATGACTAACCCTATAGTCAAAAAGAATATATCCAAAGGAGGATTCTTTTAGATAAGGTAATAGTCTCACTAAGATGTTTCATTCCTTATTCCTTTACAACAATCAAGTATGTGCTAAAACAATAAATATAATAACACCATTATCTTCTATAAACTTATAATTTATTATTTTTATGTCTTAATATTTATCCATTATCACTTCCATTAAATGGATATGAAATTTACAATTGTGTGTACATTGGACAACCACCTCACGAACTAATGTAGTTTTTTCCATTACTACCTTCTATGGTTGGGTGTTATGATGTATTTAACATATTTATATGATATTTATGCTATAATTATTATTAATTACTTTTAATATTACATATAAACTATTAATTTTTATTATGTGAGGGATATGATAAATTCGCTCGTGTGTGTGGCAGACTACCACATCACGAAGCAATGTGGTTAATTTTTAGATTAAACTGAACATGAAAGGTATTAATGATTAATGTTATATAATATATGTGTTATTTAAGATATAAAAATACTTTTTGAAGTATTATTCCACGTATATCTTCTAATCTTTGAATCCAATGGAAAATAATAATGTCGCTCGTGCTTATGTGTGGACTGCCACATCTACATAACAATGTGAAATTTATTTCATTTTATTTTTTACATAGATTATAACAAGGATCGATTTTATTTATAAAAATAATTGATATAACATTTTAAGGATTATTTAATAGTTAATTTTTATTTATTTTTCTTTTATTCCACCTTCAAGAAAAATTGAAACAATATTCATTCATATGTATGACCAACGATCTCCATGAGTAGTGTAATCCAATTTCAATCTATAATATTTATAGATTACTATAAATAAATATATAATTAATATATATGGAATTAATACAATTTTTTAAATTTTATATATTATTTATCCATGATCAAATTAACAATCTAATTATTACTGAACCAAAACATACAATAAAATGAAACAACTATCACCTAAAACAGTGAAAATAATTAAATATTTGTAATAAATAGGTGGTAAAATGTTATAAAAGGATCATATATGATATGATATTTATGATTATGGTTCATTAATATTTGATAGTAAATTGATATTTATTACACATGAGTTTCAGAGAAAAAATAAAGAATTCAAACCTGAGGTAAGGGTTTCTCATCTCACATTTACTTCCAAGAGACATATAATATATTCACAACTTATTCCTTTTTATGGTGAAAATATTACCCATTTTTATATGAAATATCATGAATATATTTATATTCAAGGTATTTAATATTTATTTTGAAGTTATTTTATTCATTGATCTTATCATTCCATGTTAATGAATTGGAAATGGTTTATTTCACAATCTCATTGTTATTCAGGATTGTTATAGTTTAAGTATCACTTGGGGTATTATTTGATATTTATAGGATAAACTAGATGAATTTTATTATCCTTTATTAAATAATGAACTTTTTTAAGTAATAGTTCCATTTCCCACTCTTGGGAAATTAAAATTATTATGAAATGTTTTTTAATAAAATGTTATGTATTTCACCCTTCAGTTGATAATCCATTTTCATCCAAATCCATGATTTATAAATATATTTTCCAAAAAAATTTCTAATTTTTCTAAATTCATTATTAAATTAAATTTTTCCCTTTTCCTGTTTAAAAAAAAAATTTCAAACTATTTTTCAATTCCTTTTTCAAAACAAGGGTCATTTTTTATTTACCCTAATCGTGAAAGGAATCATTATTTTAATGTGTATGGAATGAATTTAATTCTCTATCATCATCAAAAATAAATTTTTTAATGATTATTATCAAAAGATAAATGCTTATGTTCAAAAAAATTATTTTCAAAATATTTTTTGAACTTGTAGTTTTAAAATGATTTTTAAATTGAAAGGTTTATTTTCCAAGAAAATATTTCTAATGACATATTTATTGTATTTATATTCATAGATTATTTCAACCCGTTATTTTTATTATGATCCACTAGGGATATTTTTTGTATTGATATCTTCCTTATCTTTTCATTGGATGGTTTGTGAATAGATTTAATGGGGATGGAAAATTTTATTACCATTAACCATATTTTTATAGATGTTTTATGATTATGTTTATTGATTCAGGTAAGTATTTACATTTTGTACGTTACATATTCAATATGAATGTTTATTCTTATTATGATTATCTATTTTCATAAGAGAAATGCATTGGACATATTATGTGATGTCAGGGGCTCAGAATTATATAGCCCATAGATGCATCAGTTGGTCTCATGAGAAAAATCTGGTTGTGTATTTGGTTGAGGCCCTGCTCATTAATGAAATATGAATTGGTATAAGGAATTAACGATAAGCCTTCTTGGAATGAAGTATTTATTGTATGTTCATGATTTAAAACATTTTTATTCCATTATTATGAAGTCATTTATTAATGTTCTATCTGATTATTTGTTTAGTTCAAATATATATGGATATGTTTCAATCCCATGTAATTATTTATATGGAATTTTTTTATCATCATTTATTCTTTCCATATTATTTTCAAGATGATTATTAAATGGAATGTGTTTTAGTTATTTACGATTTAATATTGATTATTCCTTGTTTATTCATATCTTTTCATGTATGGTTACCCTTATTGAGAATCTATGCTCACCCATTTCTTATGTTTCTTTTTTCCCAGATACCAGGAAGTATTATTTATAAATATTCAGAGTGAGAAGTATTGCTATCAAAGAAAAACTATTATATAATTTTATATTTAAAATGTAATCTTAATTTCAAGTATGTATCTATTTTATCTAAACTACTGAACTATTTGGTCAATTGTGAATAGATTCCAGGTGTCTTATGATAATGTAATAATGTAAACATTGGATCTAGGATACTGGGTTTGGGGTCACTACAACCGTGTTTCAAGCCTTATGTGATTTGGATCATTGACATATTCCAAATCCTAATGGGACCCATAATGAAACTGGGTTATGGATACATTGTCTCATCTACTATCCTAGCAACACACTAAGAAAGTCATCAGATGATATTTTTATAGGAATCATATTTTGAACATTTTCATTTGCAAACCTTCATTTCTTCTCAACCATCCTTGATAGAATTGGCATAGGATCTATGTTTTTATATTGATAAGTAGTCATATCGTATTGAACAATCACTCCCCTAGTGTTTCACACCCTGGTTTTCATTATTCATATCCTCCACCCCCCCCCCTTTATTTGTGTAAAATTAAATACCCATGGTGTTACCCCATTTCTACACCTACACATGTTGAGAAATAAAGTCATCTTTCTAGATAGTCTCACTCTTCTAACAAATATTTATTATTCAGGAAACTCTTAGGTGGTTAATAAGAGATCTAGACCCTAAGTGATCATCCCATATCAAGCACTCTCAAATAAGAAATAAATATCTTAATTGTTTCTTATTTCAGACATCGACAACGAATCTAGTGTGATTATGGGTTTATTATTTTTTCCACATTAATATGATTGATTTATAGAAAAGTAAAATTTAAGCACGTGGAGGATTCAGATAAATAACTTTAAATGTTTAGGTAGGGTCATCCACACACTGGATCGATGAATTTATTTTTTGAAATGAAATGCCTCATAAGGTTCATCCTAGACCAAGGAATACTCTAACCCTAAAAATATCTATCAGGTGGCCTCTAGGGTCCACTACCCATCATCCATCCTAGCATCTTCCTCCTTGGATGTGGTTTGAACATCATTGACCCAAATATTTACCTAGTACTACATTTCTTGACACTCATCGGATAAACATATTTCCCCTATTTCCTTATCCTCACTGACTTACAACTATACCCTTAGCTTCTTTTAGACATGAAGTTAAAATGAATGATAATCTCATGTTTTTGAACCTAAACATCTTATATGGTGATCAACTACTCATGTCCATGATGTACCTAAAGTCCATCATAATTTTCTTAGTACCAAGTGACATTGAGCTCCTGATACTCATCCCAAATAGATTTGGTGAGGAATTCTGGAGCTAGAGAATGAATACCATTAGAGTAAACACCACCAATCCCTAATATCATGATCCAATGGTAGAGAGAATCTATATGGAATGTCATATCATACCATGTTGTGCATGTAATGAATTTATTCACAATCATCCATGCTCTACATCATATTATCTGGTTCTCCTCTTGCATGTTAGAGCTGGAGTCATTGAAGTCTTTTGGAATCATAGGAGAATATTCATAGGAGGAAACCAACACATATTTCATGTGATATTCCAAAATAATTCACTTGGATGGGCTGGGATCCAAGTCCCAAAGAAATTATCCCCATCCAACTCTCCACCTGTGGTTTTGGCCTCCACCTCATTAAACACATTTTGGGTAAGTTCAACCATCACAGCCCCAAATATTTCTATTCGTGGTAATATCATGGACACCATTGTTCTACTGGTATCTAAAATTGGGGATTCCTATATAACCACTATGGAAGACCCAGTCACCATAGCTTCCTCAACTTC
Organism: Viscum album; assembly: GCA_963277665.1. Lineage (NCBI taxonomy): Eukaryota > Viridiplantae > Streptophyta > Magnoliopsida > Santalales > Viscaceae > Viscum > Viscum album. The sequence goes on along the minus strand of OY728123.1, from coordinate 428,956,138 downwards.
CTTTATTAAGGGAACAATCTCATCCTCCTCTATTGGGGATATAGTGTCAACCATCACCATTTCAACTTTGGTCCCAAAAAGATAAGTCATCAACAATAGAATCTAAGTCCCCAACATAGTTATCACTAATAGGATGACATAGGTTTAGAAAAACCCCACTTATGAAATGTAACAAAAAGAGGTCCATTGAAAAAAGTGAAGAAATTTTGAGAATTTTAATGACCAAAAAAACTAAGTGGGGTTCTTTGGGAGACCTCATATTGGAATTATCTCCACAACATATTAGTGGACAAAAAATACCACAGAAACTAGGGGAGGCCCTGCAGCTTCCCCTTTTAGAATTGGGGCTTGGTCACTCTCAGGTATATGTTAATCACATGAATCCCCTTCATCGATGATCATTTCTTCTAAAAAGGTAAAAAAAATGTTTTATAGAAATACATGAGATTTATTAGTTGGTCAAGTCACGCAAAACAAGAAAACATACATGACTGGTAGTATGGTCTCCCACCCTAGGGGATTCTGGTTAGGAATTTCTCCCCCAGGATTCCACTTCGAGAAACCCATATTGGTTGTCTATATTAATAGTCAATTGATCCATAGGAAGATCAGGAGTATAAGGCATGCCCAATAAAAACTTCACCAGTATATTCAAAGGATGATCCACTACATGAGAGTGGTCCTGGTCTTCCAGCTCTATAATATATTACATCATCTCTACTCACGGAGCATGGAATTCTGCCCTTTCATGGGCCAACCCAGGATGTGTTACCCCCTCATCATGAATACTTGTCCATATCCTATAAAGAGAGGTGAGATTTTTGTGGATCCCTGGTTCTACCATACATTAGTGAAAACTGTATCACTAGCGATATTAAGGATACCTTTCCATTTCCCTTGATCCCAGAGTTTTTCTGATAAAACCACTCTGGAGGGTCTACATTCTCCTCAAAGCCATTTTCCCAGAAGCTGTGGGTCTAGTTTCAGTCTTCCTTTTAGATATTAAGGATATTAAGCTACTATACTCCTCACTTCCAATATTTACAGGCCTCCTCAAGATGCCCTTCCTACTACTACATGCCTCCAGCCTCATTATTATAGATCGGATTCTTGTTTATCCAAGATGATGACCAGATGCCTCAACATTTCCCTTAGATATGTACTTTCCTAGCTAAAAATATATTCATAGAAGATATCATATAAAACATTAGTCATTGGAAACTCAATATTTCCCCCACTTTCCTCTCACTTAAACAAGTTTTATATCTTTTGGAGGATCGAGGGATGATGGTCAGCAAGTTCCCCAATGTACATTGTTAAAGTGAGTCACTGAAGGCACCTAAACATCCTAGGGTTCCATTATATGGTGTATGTTTATTATATTGCTTTTTAATAAATGTGGAAACTATAAATCCACCTCGAAAGTCATATAGTTACGACTGGTTCTACGTTGTACTTTCCCCATCATCTGTACTCTTCCCTATTGGGAGGTGAAATGGGTGGAAGAAGAAATAGTATTATGGACTAATATTTGAGATAGTGACAAATATTTCCATATTTAGAGGATAAATCCTAGTGATATTGTGCATTTATGGTCAAGTGTTAGTGTAAGGGTGATATAGGATTTGGGTACTCATACCCCACTGTGTGTGACGACCCATCCGTAAAAGAAATGTATAGCCCACATCATTTGAAGGGGGTATTACTCTACCTGATATGACACAACATCCTGTATATATTTGGAAAATATATTATGGATAGGTTTATATGTTACCCCATTTATAGAATTTCTACTATAATATGATTGTTATTCCACACCCCATGTCATAAATATGAACCGGGAGCATCCACCCACATATATGTGATATGATAAACCCCACCAGTATAACCATGAAGGCCTCAAGCTTGAAGTTATATCACCATAGGCACCATTGCATTACCTCTATAATTTTTCAACACATGATTTACTTTACATATTAATATTTCTTCAGACACTAGTATAGAATCCTTGAAATCGTATCCATGGGATCATTTATAAAATAATCAAACCATATCTTGAAAGTGATGTCATTCATCCTTGGACTGTGCATGCTCTTCCATTGTACTAAACATAGAAAACCATTACAATGGATTATATATTCTCTATTTCCTACCATACATCCTCTATGAGATGGAACTCATCATGAATTTCCCCGTGCATGGGTATCCCTATGATCTGATGGAGATCCCAATGTTCAATTCTAAACTCCCCATGTTTCATGTGGAATGTTCTAGATCAAAGAGGCCAATGGATCGACAACTCAAGAATGATATTTGGGAGATTTTTTATGTGAAAATATAAATTCCACCCCACTTAAGATGGACACATCTACTTTAGTTCAACGTCATACTTGTGATGGTACTAGCATAACCAGTACTCCCATGCCTATTTATCTATAAAATTTATACCTTCATAAAAATATGACTACACTATTGAGCCATGGAGACTATTCTCTAAACACACTTTTAGAATAGTTTAATATTTGGGGGAATTATCTATAAACATAACTTCCCCATTAATTTTGTTCACATGGTTCCATAGTGAGTGTGAATTATGTGTGGTGTGATCCTTCACATAGTGATCCCTAGTTGTTTTTTTTCTACAGGTACCACCCATGAAATCTCATAAACTAGTACTTTGGTTCATCTTGATCTTCACTGGGGATGAAAATATCTTCCCTCATCCCAAATCCAAATAAGTGAATCCTAATGTAAATATAATGCTCCAATCATGCCTCTATCATAAATTCTTTGAGTGCATCATGATCTGACACACATCAGAATCTCTCCTCGATCATAGTGTTTCCATCCATTTAACTTCATTGAAAAACAACATTCATGGCAACTTCAGTATCCATTATTTGAGACATTAAATTTATTTATTTACTGGTTCATTAAGGTCATGTTTCAAATGTTAAGATTACGAAATTATATGGGAATCATGTAAGTTTATTCATGAAAGATATGGTCATAGTGGATTCAAATTTTTGTGAGCAATAAGGATCAAAATTCGAGAATAATGATGAAGGTCTTGGGTTTTATGAAAATAGATATTGGTAATATATTTCTCAAAAATACCATGGTCCCCCTAGGACCCCCAAACCTACTCATAGGTATAGTGTTAGGAAGATTTTCAAAAAAAGGACTCATACATAGTAAGTTTTTAGGGGTTTCACCATAGAATCTTACCCTCCACTCTTGTATTACATCCCATTATGAGGGGGTATTTCTTCATGATGAAAACACTTGTCTCATAAGACCTTGTTAATTTCACAGTCAATTAAAAGTGAATCCAGACAAAAATTGTTAAAAAATCTAACTATAGAACTTTAATCATGATGGTCAAAACAGTAACGAACATGTGGAACCTCGGGAAGGTTGACATCCCACCAAGGAAGTTGAGTTAGTAACTTCTTTGTAACATATTTTAATTTCCAAAACGTACCACCTTGACTTGAACCATTAACAAATGTGGATTTAAGGGATTCTATTTCATGAAATGGTCCTCACCATGGTCACAATTATTATAAATACCTCCCTCTGTCAAATATTTAAGGGGATGTGACCCTTCAAAGTCTAGAAAATGATATGAATTCACTAAAATATAAACTTCATAAGAAATAACTCATATAGATTCCTATGGGTATTTATCTTTTGTGAAACATCCTTCCATGGGTTTTTAAAAATTCCAAACCAACGTACATATTCCCCTTGTGATGTTCCATGGCCTTCTAGTTAGAAAAAATCTCTTTGATGTTCTTGGGGTTTCATGAGATAATTATTTTTTGAGAAGATAACCCCGTGGGAATCAAGACATTTCTCCAAGGTTGGACCACCCTCTTTCATGAATGATGTATCTTTTCAAGACTCTTGACCTTTATGAAACCCCAAAACATCATAAACACCCAACCTTTATGAATCCCATTCACAAGGACACTCTCATTTTACTCCTTTCATCAAAGATACATTCATGATAATTGAATTACTAGGGACCATGTACCCATAAAAAACTAGTTCATACACACATTGATCTTCCATGATACTAGTATCAGCAACCCTTGTGTCTCCAAATCCTTTTCTTCGGGATGAGAATGTACCCTTATGTTTCATTTTTCTCCTAATAAATGGCACCATAATGCATTTTTCTCCTAAGAATAGGCCTCCTTAAATAGGGGACCCTCTTTTCAACTAAATTATGGTATTTTTTATTCCATGCACCACCAATAGGTTCATCTAAAGTATATATATAATCCCTATATGAGGCATCATCAAAGAAAACTATTCACCGTTCATGGATAGTAGATCTAGTGCTTTATCCTCCTCTCCTAAATAGAAGTGGCATCCCTAGGTGTTGTCCAATCCCATGTATGTGTTGTGTGACCTAAAATATCTTGGCCACAAATCCTAGAAAAATGATGTTAAACTATATAAAAACTTCCTTGGTGGAAGATATAAAACATTACACATACCCTATGTGTTGAACATAGGACGCACAGTGATTGACTGAAATGATATAAACCCAAACCTCCAACCCAGTGGGATGAACACAAGACTCTCCAGGTATGACCATCAATTGATGATACTTCCTTCCCCGCCCTGAGATAATACACCATCCATTAACTTACTCCATGCATAATCGCCACACTATCCCTCCCCAACGTGGTACGAACATCTGCATTAGGCATCCCATGTGCATAATCCCTACACCATCATGGGATGAAAGTCCATACCTATGATAAGACCCCCACACTAGATTTGAAGCCCCAAAACATCAAGGTTGACTTATACGTAATCCTAACACCATCCCATTATATTTATACTTCGATGATATGAGCAACCTTATCACACAATGTTAAACTGCACAGATTAGTCCCATCACACTAATTAATCCAAGGTATCAAAATATATGGGTTTTATTCATATTTCCTCAAGTTGGGTATATAGGACACTTCCCTAAGCTTAAATCTTGAAATAGTTGGGATTCCTCTAGGAGGATTAATCCTAACACCACTACATTCCCATGATTTTTTCATGTCTTCATTACAGTAATAAAACATAAACGTGGGATTATAGTATACACAAAACCTATCCCACCTAATCAGGAATAATGTTAAACTTGTGACCCTCATGTCCCCATAAGACATTAAACTTCTGACCCAACTATCCCCACAAGATCTTAAATCTATTACCCACCTATCCCTAAAAGATTTAAACCTTGTTACCCACTTCTTCTCATAGGAATTTAAACCATTTCCCACCTGACCCCATAAAACATTAAAATAGTGAACCACCCACCTCAAAAAGACCTTAATCGTGTGACTTAATCCAAAATATTTAACCCATAAAAAAACATGGTATACCTAGGGTTAAATTCCACAGATGTTTTTTCCCCTATATAATCATCTACCCAATGGAAAACATGGTATGTCTTCGGTTCCATGCCAAATATGACTCACACAATACATTCCCTAAAATACATGATAAGATGAATTTATTTGTTACCAACTAACTCAATTTCCAAAAAATATATTACACATTCCCAATATTACCATCTTCTATGACCATATATTTCTTTCCTACCATTAATAAATAAGAAAAATTAACCTGCATCCACCACCTGATGGCACTAGGATTGAGTTTCTGGAACATGAGTCAAATCATTGATGGAGATCTGGAATAGACAATGGAATTCTAGTTGGAATCTATAGATAGAGGAACCAAAATTTAATCATTAAATTTCATTCTAGGATCCAACAATACCCCCAATTATAGTGAAGGACTCCAACAATTAGAAGGATGGAATGTGGGGAATTGAAGTGTGAATATCCACCTCAATGTGCAGCCATAATGAAAATCATTAGAAAATATTCCATTTAAAAAATGATATTTTGTAATGGGAGGTGTGTCTATGTATTTGATTCACTTATTAAACATATACACATTGCATAAAATATTTCCTCCAACTGAAATATGAGAAGACCAATTAAAAATAGTGAATCAAACAATGTAGTTCATAGTGTGATATTTTATAATTAAATACATGAAGCTTTCCAAAATAATTAAAATATTATCTCACTCAAGAAGAGAGGGTGGTCAGTTAATATTATAGTGTGTAATCTGAGATTAATAGTGAAAGTTTATAAAAAGTATATAGCTGATCCAATTATGCACTCAAAATATATTGGTTTTCAACGAGTAGAAGAATAATATACCCATTTATATTATTGGTTCGTTATAGTTAATGAATATGAATGAAATGGTTGAAGTGTTAGAAGCTGAGTTTGAGTTTGTTATGATAATATTTTGTTAATTTGATTATACTGATAAGACTAAAAAATTTATAAGGTGAGTATTTAGATAACATATTTACAATAACTAGAAGTTGTTTGTATTCAATGTATGAGTTTCATGTTCTTTACATGAAGAATTTAAGGAAATTGAATCCACCTTGAGTTAATGAAGGATATTATTTTTGGGGTGCAAATACATATTTTTGTAGTACTATTGATTTTCTTTATAAAATAAGGGCTAGAAATGAATTGGTGGGATTCATATATAAATCAGTGTAGTGGGATGCTGTAGTGATAAATTTTTTAATACATTGATCTCACACATGTGTAATATTATGTGGTTAGTTTTAAGATTATACCTATCCAACTCTATCTGAAATGGTAAAAATATTTTCTATATATAATATAGAACAAAGGCATCTCGATCACTATAATAAATATAATTTTCAATAGAGGTAAACCTTGCAAAAACACCTTTTTTTATTTACTTTCCTGTACTACATTTTATATTGGTGCATCTTGGGTCAAAAACAAAAATATCCAATAATCGTAACTGGAACAAAGGGTTTAAGTTCAAAATAGGTTGATATTTTAAAATAATAAATTTAAGTAGGTAAAAATTTGATAACACTATACTCACCACCACCCCTCACATATCATGTGTGTTTAGATAGACTATTGGGAATGAAGGATTTATATAATTATTGATAACAAAATAAAAGGTGGGAAAAATATATAAACAAATGTTTTTTTGTATATATTTTTTAAAATTTAATCTCTAATTGTTTTTAATATGGGTTGGATATATACTAAGGGGAAATATAGTGATCATATCATACTTTGTGAATATAGGAGAACTTGGAAGAAAATTACCCAAGATGCCAAGAGTTGAATAATGCATAAGAGAGTGGAAATACATGGAATTAACATGTGAATTATTTATTGGATTTAAATTACCATAGTTACTATATTAATGTAACTCCACATTGTTGGGATATCATAGTGAATAGATAATTGTATAATAAATTTGATAATACCTTGAAAATTGTATATCCACTATCTTGATTTGATGTAATTTCTAAATGTTTTGATATATTTATTCTAAAATATTAATTAATTGGATTGTGTATTGCTATAATTAAAAAGTGTGCATAAGGATAGATGTTGTTCGTATGATATATATCCATTCTACTCAATAAGTTAATGAATTATATCATGATTTATAATCCATTTTCATAGTGGATGATATTTTATTGATCATTGTTTCTATAAAAATATATATATTCCATGAGGAAGAATAAAATGGACAAAATTGTAATCATATTACTTGAAAAACAAGATTTCAAATTTCTCATGATGTAGTTAATGTCATGGTTTAGTCATGAATATTAAATAAAGAAGAGATGGTGATTTGACCATAGAACATATTGCATCATGATCTTGGTTCTCATGTATGAATAAAAAAATAAGTTTCTGAAGAAATGAACATTGTAATGAAAATAATGGTGAAATATCAAGTGTTTCATATTCCTAAAAAAATAAGTGAGGTGACTATATGAAATTTCAAAGTCCATTATTTAATAAAATGATCTATAATATCCTATCCCAAACTATTATGTATATGCGGGAGTGCCACATGCCCTCATTCACACCTCCCCATATGTAATAGGTTTTCAACTAAGAGTGAGAGTATGAGACTGTTTATGGGGAGATTATACCATCAATGTCAGGTTATAGAGAAAGAAATAATAACAAAATATTATTGTAATCATATAGAAATGAAATAATCAAAATAGTACATATATCATAAATATAATCAATGGGCAACAAAAGTGGAAATACAAACTACTGTATAAATTATGGAAAGTAAATAAGTAAATAAAATTGTGGTAATACTCGAAGTGTGTCCCAATCCTACATCTATCTTTATGGTTCATATCTCCACTATTTTCCATGGGCCACTTACCTTTTCCCAGACCCCCATATATGAAATTTTTACACGCATCGTGATGACCATGTAAGAAGTGAGTATGAAACCCAGTACAACACCACCAATTTTTCCCTAATAAGGTTCCACATTTATTAAAATTTTATTTAATTATAGTAATAAATTTCATGGAAATAATAAAAACACTCCATCGGGTACTATGTTTTTATGTGCTAAAAAACCACCACAAACCCCCAGTCATACATTATTTGTCACCCTATTGAAAATATGATCAAGGTTCTTTAGAAACAATAAAAATCTATCCTTAATCTAAAAAAATCACTTAGTATCCACCAGGTTCTTTGAGATGATCATGCTACTCGATATCCGAAAGGTACCTCGAGTCAAGACCATCTTATTTGTATGTACAAAGTGTATTGATTTATGGTATGTTAATCGATATCTATAAGGTTATTCATGTAATGAAACTTGATATCTTAAATGAACATTTTGTAAGAAAATATTACTCGATACACTCAAGTTACATTAGGTGATGGTTGGCCACAATCCTATCATGGTCCGTCATTGTATTCATTTATCATCAAATGAACTCTCCTCTAAGGGTAAATCATACCATGATGGTCTCTTGTCATGGGTACCATTTTCCAACATCCAACAACAAGATGATACACTACAAAGAAAATCATGATAAAAAAATATAGCATCGAATCACATGAAATATAGTAGAATCACGAATATCAAATCTGCATCAACAATGATAATAGCCTATCCTAATAAAAATCATGGAACAAGGATCTTATTGGCGAAAAACAACAATGCACACACCCAAAAGTAATCACCAACAATAGACAATACAAATAATTTTAACATAATAATTATATCATAGAAACAAGTGAATTCTGGAGACCAAAATGGTATGGAGCTTTCTACCTTAGGGTTGTCAATGTCAACATCAAGGGTAAGCTACCCTGTATGGTTTAAATGGGGGAGGGTAAACCTCTATAACTATAAATACCTCCTCTTGGGACTATTATTATAGTTTTCAACATGTCACTTTTTGTGATTCATCATAGATCCCTATACTCAAATCCAACTATTTAATTTCCAAGAAAAATAAAATATCACATGTGATAATAAATTCTCTCTCCTAGATAATCCGGAATAATCTCGATAGTTACAAATTACCATTTTATGTAATTCTACATTATTTCAAAGAAAATAATTATAACTGCATATGTACAAATAGATCTTATCAATAATATAATTCAAGAGAAACCAAGAATAATTCCAACTAATTGTTTCCTTAATTTTAGATCATTTTAATTTAATGAATTCTTTAACATCTTTACAGAAATATTTTAAAATATTTAAGTCATATATCATAATAATTAGTTATAACTATTGTAAAAATAAGATATTATAATCATTTAATAACTCCTCATCCAGAACTTCCAAAATATTAGGACTAAATGGATTGAAAAACTAATATAAAAATACCTTGAGGTTACCCACTTAAAATGTAGCAACCAGGATAGATGAGATAATATTTGGTTATATTGAACTAGGAAAATAGAATAATGGACCATTTTGAATGAAGAAGTTTGAAAACATTAAGAATAGAATAATTTTTGGACTACCCAGACTTGAGTGGATAACAACAGATTATGGAAGAAAGGGTTTTTCAATTTTATAAATAATAATAACATGTAAAATTTCATAAAAATAAACCTACAAATTATGTGGACTCAAGGGTTCATATATTTTAATAATATCCAAGCCCACTTTTGGTGGATAGTTCTAGAAAAAATTACAAAAAAATGTACCATTTAATTTTCCATTAGGAATGTATTGAATTTATAAGTTTTAAGAAAACCTTCATAAAATGAATTACAATATTTATAAATTCAAAATAATTGAATCCCATAAATTAGAGAATATAAAATAATTGGCTAGTGTTAGAGGTTCAATCCATGTAATAAGAAGGGGTATCAAATAAAAACACATTTACCTCATAAAAATATATGTGTAAGGGTAACCTGGTTTTACACTTAGAAACTCATATCCATTGTGTGAGGGCACATAGTTTACGCTTATGCATCAACTGAACAACTTCAAACCCTTACACATAAGATATTTTAAAAGAATTTAAGCAATATAATTTCATATCTACCCATACATGGTGTCTATCTTACCTTTATACAATGATAACATACCATTACATGGCCATTAAAAGTACTTGGATACCATTATGATGCAATATTATATGAGAGAATAACCCATTGAAAATACCCTTATGTTGGCTTGTACACTTACGCAATCTATAGGATAACCTTACACATCAAATATAAAAATCCATTATACACTTAATCATTGCATGGTTACCCTTACGTGTCATAGAGGGTACCATTATAGAGAACTTAGCTACCCTTACATAGAAGCCTGTTAACCTTACGAATGTAAGAATTTACCTTTGCACAACATCCTTTACCCTTTCAAAACTCATTAAAAAGGGATTTAGACTTATTAAATATGTTGGAAATCCATGTTACCCTTATGAAACACAAAAAACATAAGTAATGTGTTTTTTATTGAAAATTTATATTTTAATATAATAATAATACTAAATGAAATCCAGAAGTGAGTTTTTTGGAATAATTAAAATTGATAATATTTAAATTTCAATATTATAACAATTTCACATCCTTGAGAAGTATCTGTAGTTTTATTTTTTGATCAATGAAGAAAAATGATCTAAAACGTCATACTCCCACATCTCCTCTTGGATCTATCTATACTGCCACAAAATATAGACAAGTGGTATCATCATACCTCAAAGGGTTTCTCACCCTAGTCTATAATCCACACAGGACATCCATCATAAGATTCATCACATAGTGACTCTGGTTTTTCTTGTAATACATTGATATATATTTATTAAATAATATTTTTAGACATAATAGTAGGGACCACGGAAGATTATGATGCCCTGAGAGCCTAGAATTCAATTTATAAAAGACAAATATATTGAATATAATTCCCATGATTTTTTTTACAAATAATAGAATATATCCTAAATGGATTCATGAATCATCAACCTAACACCATAGTTGAATCCAGAGTGAAAGGTTTTCCCTATGGTAAACGTGTAGTTGAACAGCATTGGATGTTCTATTGAGGAAATTGTTCGAAAGATTGTTAAGTGGATTGATTAATTAATTAATTTAATTAATTCATTTAATACTCAAAGCCTTTTCCCATATTTAAATAACCGGATATGGAAGTTCTACTGGGTTATCTACATAACCCTATGAGTTTTAATAGGAGATTCAGATCTTTCTTTATCGAAAAATTGTAATCATATGAAGAACGTCAATCAGATCGAGGTGGTTTGATAGACATAGAATGTTGTGGAACTTCTACATTGCTGGTGAATTAATTCCTCAAAAAGAGTTAGTACCTAATCTATATATGTATCGTCAATTGTGGTTTCTACCCTAGATTAAAATATTGAGAAAAACTTTAACTATTATTCTTTGATATGTGATTATTTTATCCTCCTCATGATCTTGTTTGTTAAATTAAAATGTATATTAAATTTATTAATGATTATTACATGTTTCTCACATCAAATATCCATCATCTATGTTATTTTTTCTGTAATTATTGGATGAGATTGATGCAACTATTTTATTCTACCTTTCCACTTATTGTTCTACATGTTCTTAACAGTTGAGATACGGGACCCCAAATCGACATTTTCAGGTGTGTATGATTGTGATCAAACCCATAGATTTCTGGTGGATATATGTACAATGGTGATAATAGTGATTATTTGAAAGATTGGGATGTATTATGGGTGTCCTTTCATGGATATATGATATAATGAAGTTTCAAGTAGTGAAATGATGTTCTATTAGTGATGGATATGTATTGGTCTTTAATGGGACCAATGAATTCTAATTTCTAGCCATCAGAGGGCTATAATCGACAACCTAAGGCCTTTTCCACTAATTTTGGGTGGCCAAATCATGCTAGAAGATATGATGAAGTTACATACAGATTTTGTGTTAATATATTATTGGTTTCTAGAAAATATCAAATTACATAGAATTTACTAAGAAGAACACATTCCATGTAATAAAAAAAATTATGTGGCTAGGGTTTTGGGATTGAGTTAAATATCTCATTTCATGTAGTGGGACAACTATCCATGTGAAACCTATCCATATGACTTGGTGTGTGTAGATAGTACATGCCTTGGATCTGATGAGTCCCTACAAACCAAGTAATTTAGTGTATATGGAGTGTAGTTTTGAAATTATACATGCTTGGGAAGCTAGTGCATTCCGAGTTCTTAGATGACCCTAACACACCATGTGTTTCTAAGGACACATTGTGTACTAGAACAAGGATAGTGTACATGGGCATGTATAGACGGACGCAAGAAGGACCTGGTTCACTGAGATACACCATGTGGGCCATGTATATGCCATGTATAGAGACATGGCTTCTAAGTCATGTTTAGATGAGTCAAATATAGGTGACGATGTGGGTTCACACCACCTAAACACCATATACTCCCCTTTATGTCTTCTCTCTCTCGTATCTCTTTTTTTGGACTTGATTTTTTCCCATGATTAGCATATCTTGTGTATTTTCCCATGTAAAATGTGATGATCACCATCACACTGGCTTTTGAGATATGAGGTGATATTTTCTAGGTGAAATTATACCTTAGGTGTTACTTGATGATGAAAGTAATTAGGCTGGATCACTGGAGAGTTCATATGGAGACGGTACTCCCCAATCATACAATGGTGCATGCCATCCATAATTTTTATTCAGTAAGATACGGTACTCCCATAAAACATTAAGGTGAAGGACCCATATCTAGGAAGATAGTCACCCCCCCCCCCCACATCGTATTAGGGTATGGGTCCACCATACTCATTTTTTCATACAGAGCTCATACTACACTATCGTACCAGGGTGTAGGTCCTCTATCCATGGAGGAGTACTCCCATTTCAAACAGGGGAATGAGTCCCCAATACTCTTTATACTAGAAGATATGGTACTCCTACATAGCACCAGGGTTTGGTTCATCTATCCAGGGATATGTCACTCTCTCTCATCGGTATTGGTCCTTAATACAAGTTATTATAGATACAAAGATTGTACTCCAATACATTGTCATGAGTCCTCCATATATGGGGATGGAACTCCCATATCGCACTTGGGAATGGGTCCCCCATATTCTGTACACATATATAGATATGATACTCACCTAAATGGGAATGTATCCTCTATATACTCATTAGAATCACCCTTTTGATCCAGGGAATGGGTCCTCTAACTTTTGGGGATTACACACCCACGGGTTGTGTAGTTGTAGTTATGTGTGCTCCCTTCTCATGTATTCTCTAGATTGATGCATGATATGTTGGGAATCATTGATGTACCATTGGATTTGAAATAAAACTCATAATACGGGAATGGTCTCTGAAATGGAGATCACATTTTTTTCCCTCTTCTAGTGTTATTATATGATCATATATCTATGTTGTTGGGATCCACTTCCATCTTTATTTGAGTTGATCTAACCACTTCAATAATTCCTTTTATTGCTCCCTCTTCAGTTTTTGGGGTATCCTACTCATTTGTATATACTCACACATGCCTGGTCCATTCCCAAACATTGCATATATTTTGAAAATGATGGAAAAATAGCTGAATATTTTAGAGGAACATATTAATACTTGTGTTCATTGAACATATGATATGGTTTTGGATTGGAGATCAGGAGTCAGGCCCTCTCAGACTTACTTTATTACAATTTCTCATGTTCTAACATATTTTATGAGTGGGAATTTATGTTTACCTTTACTATTCATATTTCACCGTAATACACTTCTATATTCCCACTACTAGAAAATAGAGCAATCCCCAAATATAAAAAACATGGTTTATGGAAACCATGGGTATATACATGTTATCTCATTGGTTTCTAGAAAACTATTAAGTTAGGTTCCTTAATATTCCAGGTAGTCTACCCTCCCCCTTCACTAGATCTCTATCCCCCCTTCAGTCAAGCACCCTCACCCAAGTGGCCACGAGTGGCTCTCCTCCTCCAATGTTCTATAAAGGTTAAACAATTTATTTTATTCTTATTTTCATCGGTTTTAGATTGGTGAGTTTTTATCCTTTTTCTATTCTGGTAACTAATGTTTTCATTTTAATCCATGTAGGATAGTCTAACCATGTTATAGTTTGGTCATTATTTTTCAAGATTGATTGAATTAATTTTCTTTATGGGTGATGTTCTATTTCTAGTATTTTTGTTTCATGATTTTAATTTGGATGAAACATTATAATTTCATTGTTCAATATTTAGGATATAATTGATGGTTATATTATATGATGTAATGAGTCTTGGTTTGTGTTTTCATCACTGGTTATAATTATGGTTTAATGATTGTAATTATACCTCCATTTTTCGGAGTTATTTTTATTTATGTTTGTGATTTTACTTGAACATTTTGGAAACACATCTATCACCTTGTTTTTTAAATTTATAGTCAAATAGTGATCAAATATAGTCTATAAATTATTCATTTTGAAAACTATACTAGGGATTCGTATGAATTTAATTTAATTTTGAGATTCTTTTGGTGCAATATTTTAATGATTTAGATATTTTTTGTGTTTGGATTAATATTTATGTTAGCTATAGTAGTTAATTTTGGTTTTTATCATCCTTGAGTCATGTTGTTTAATTATTTAATTTTTATTTTTAATATCATGAACCATGGTTAAATAATTTATTGGATTGTTTTATCCGAAAAAGAAATAAGTGTATGATGATGTTCATTTTTAAATTGTTATAAGTAAATATGTAATATTGATTTATCTATCAAGGTCAGTTCTTTATAAATTCACTATTATATTTATTGTACTTTAAAATCATGTTTCATAGAATTTATTATTATGATTTGGATGTTAATCAATGATAAAATATTCTTTCAAATAAATAAATTTTTATATTTCAAATGATTAAGAATTGTAAACCCATTATTATGTACAAATATTTATACAATTGTTTGGTAAATGATAAGAAATAATAAAATAAGTTATAATGGAAATATTTTTGGTTCATATTCATTTTATGAAACACGGTTTCAATTGGTAGTGATTCACATAATAATTTATTTATTTATGAAACATTGATGGTATAAACCTTAGTTTCACCTATTTTAATTAACTATTGATTATAACCTACTTATTTGTTAAAAATGCTTCTTTTTTTCGTTTATCATGTATTGAGTAGTTATACATTTATTTCCACTACATTTTAAATGAATTAAAAACCATCAAACAATGCTTTACCACAACTAATAGGTTTTCTTATATGGTTAAGTAATGGATTAGGTTCATAAAGTAGTATGTAATGGATTAATTATATTTTCTTGATGGATTTTCCTAAAATGAAATACTTATTAAGCTGAAATAAAACATCATGTAAAATATTTTTTAATGTGTTTTAATAATATGAGTAATTATAAAATTAAAAAAAAATCCATTCATGACTAAATGTAATCCTCAATTATGTTTTCAAATTATAAGACCTCTCTAGATATGAAATACACATTTTTGTTCTAGTACTCCATTGTTTTTATTTATTCAAATACATACACCCTATTAGGATTTATGATTATGGTTTGGTTTTTTATTATGATATTATTTTTTCTTTGTTCGGATGGAAATAAGTATTCTATAATTGTAACATGAATCGTGAATTATATTCAATTTTTTTATCTTAGTGTTCTTTATTTTCCTCGACATTGTCCTTTTTATTTTTCATTGAATTTGGATTTCTTTCTAGCACTATAGTCAGTGTAGTAGTCATGTTCATGTATATTTCCCCAATATTAACCATATAAAAGTGGATATATTTCTATGATAGATCCCATAATACGGTATCATGACCAGTTATTAATAGATTTTTAATGAATTTATTTTTATTTTGATATGCTGACACTATATGAAAAAGGATCATTATGCTTAGGATCTTCCTAATTTCCCCTTTCACAATATGATGTGATTACTGTTTTATTAAATACATATAAACAGTACAATTTTTTATATCATATAATCATTGGATTCACCCTACCTTATTACATTTTTTATATATATTTTTTTAATTCTTATTTTCTATGATATTAGGATTAAAGGGTTATTTATATTTATATCAATTATGTTATATTTTCCATGATATTTTAATTCCATGTTATTTTTCTTTTAATGATCGGTGATATATTATTATTATTCGGGAGTATTTGTTTCATCATAAAGGAAAGTTTATTCAATTGGATTAATATTATATTCAAAACATGGATGTTTTAAAAACAGTTTTTTTTACAAAGACATGTGTATTTAAATTGATTGTGTAATAGTTGTTGCTCATTACATGTCTTATAATCTATCCGGTTCATTATTTATAGGCATCTCTTATAGTATATGTTATTTCTAATATTATTTGTTTAGCGAGGTGCAATAATACTTTAATGGATTTCAAATTAAAATGTGTTGTATTAAATTTTTTAATTATGGTTTACATTTTTTATTAGAACATAATATTGTTCCAATGTAATAATATGAATATAATTTGGATGTGTCATACCAATAATATTTCAACCAAGTTTCAAAATAATTTGGATTTTGATTTATATTTTTAATTGAAAAAATCTTCATATGGAGGTTGTATAAAGTTTCCATGTTATAATTGTATTGGAAGATCGTGGTTAAGGTGGGAAGACAGTAGCTTCCATATAAAAAAATTTGATTTCAAAAAATATATATGATTAGTATCACAACGGATAGATGATGCAATCTTCTACTATTTCTGAATGGAAAAAACAAAGTGATATGTAAAATTACATATTTGATTTGTTTCCATTTTTGCATCATCATGAGAGAGAAATTATGTTAGTCCAACAATACAAATACATCAACATATATGAGGAAAAGAATGCAGATAATGATGTTGAGATAGTGAAAAAAATTATTTGATCATTCCAGAACTCTTATATATCAGGAATTTGATAAAATAACATGGTTAGAATTTTTAATGCAATTATATCATTGAAAACACATGTAAGGAATTTCTAATACCCCCATTTCTTATATTCTTACCTTCTTATAAGACTATCTTATTAATTGTGTAGATATTCCCTCAAATCATAAGTCATGGAAGTTAATTAAGAAGATCAGATTTTCAATAAATAAACATCATGATTATCCAAAATATTGAAGTTTATTTTAGGAGTAAAAAACAATAACATAATGACTGTAAAGAATGTGTTACATATCTATGTAAGGAAATTTAACATCTAACACCACATCTTGTGCACAAAAATATCATGTAGTAATTTCCATTGATTCTCAGGCTTCAAAATCTATTCATGTAAGCAGAAATCTCAACCAATATGTGATGGAATGATGATAAGAGAGTTAAATTTAATGATGAGATGTTTCATCCTATATATGGATTTACATGGAAGGAATTTGATGTACAAAATCCTGATTTTTTAGCTAATATTAATAATGTCATGTTGGTATTGTAATATTATGGTTTAATCTGTCTAGTAAGATGTGTATTACTCACATTTGTTTCCAGTTTATATTAATTTGTATAATCATCCTCTGTAGATTTAAAGGAAAAAACCTATCACTTTATTGATTATACTAATATTGGGACCTAATGATCCTGAAAATGATATTGATGTCTACTTGTATCCATTAATAATGTATTTTATATAGCTTTGGGATAGTGGTGTGAGTACATTTGATGCTTCTTCAAAAAGTATATTTCATATGTGTATTTCAATTCTATGGACTAAAACTTATTTCCCAACATATGAAATGATGTCTGGGTGGATCATAAAGGGAATAATATCATCTCCTCTTTGTATGAATAAAAAATTATCAAGAAGGCATGAATATCATTATAGTTTTGGATTTATGAGGAATCAACGATTCTTGCCAATGGATCATCAATATAGGAATAATCAATAGAGGTTTGATAAACCTATTAAAACTAAATAGCCACTAATGTATTTCAATAATTTATTTGCTTAATCAATTTAATTATTTTATTCTTTAATTAGGTAATGGTCATATTAAATCTAAAAGGGTTATGAATTTTGACAGAGAATCCACTTACAATTAGAAAAATAAAATTATATTTTTTGTAGTTCCCATATTGGTCTACCAATTTTTTACTTCATTGTTTAGACATAATTCACAGTGATAAAAATATATCTGAAATGTTTACTTTAATTATTCTAAATAAAAAGGGGAATACCAATTATGACATTCAATCTTTTCAAGACTTTTTTTATTGAGTTATTCAACCAAAACCTTATCCTATAGGTATCGGTGAAAAAAATAAATTTACCATGTACTTATTATATCATGACACCTTTAGAGAAAAATAAATTTCTGAATGTTTTATATAATTTCAAGGTTCCAAATAGATATTCTAGAAATATATCTGAAGGATTCATTATAATTGAGTAAAAACTAAACTCCCAAAAAACTCATAATTATCACATCCTTGTTCATGAATTGATTCCAATAGATTTATAACATTTACTATCCAATAATATAAGGATAACAGTGATTCCTTTGATTAATTTTTTTGGAGTGATTTTCTCAAAAATGTTATCCATTACATTCATGATAAAAATGAAGAAATATGACCCATTAATTTTGTGTGATTTGGAAAACAATTACCTCCATCATTTTTAACTTGTATAGTTTATTTAACTATTCATATTCCAAATGAAACACTTCTTGGGGTCCCATTACTTTTTTGTGGAGGTATCCTATTCAAATAAATTCTTTCATGATGAATTTTTTGTCTAAAATAAGAAATATCCTAAAGGATATATTGTCTGTAGTTATCTGATTCAATAATGTTTGGATTTTTGTTCAATGTATGTGTTAGATGTGGGAATAAGACATAACCCGACATAACCAAACAATGAGAGATAAAGATGAGAATTTTGGGTAAATTGAGCACTAATTTCCATCTCTTCTATAGAGAGGTTGAATTCATGGGTAATATAAATTTTCTTCATTGAGCCTTGAATAAAGGGACATGTTGCAACACATAGTCTTATTTAATTGTGGTTTGTACGATGACTATATCAAGAAAGAAATTTTAATATTTACATTTTATATCATACTCTGTAATTTCACATATACCTTAAAATTTTATTATCATTTTATGTAGGGAAACAAAATCAAATTATGAGTAGATTTAATTGATCTTTTACTTTGAGGAGAGTGGATTTTCATAGGAAATATTTTCCTTCTTATTTGAAATATAAGTTATGATCATTACAATAATTGACATAAAATATAGATATTAATTTAAATGTATTTGTCACATATATTTCATGTATTGAGTTTACCTTTAGACTTAATCTATCAAGAATTAAGAAAGTTGGCATTTGGTCCTAGTAATTTTTTTGGTGAATGAAAATATTTAATAACAGATGGGTATAAATTTGTTAAAACTGATTAAGATGAGAAAATGAGACCATAGAATGAGCATCTTATACAAACAACTACAATGGAAAGTTATGAAAATTTATTAGATAGTAGGTCATGTTATGAAAATATTTCTTATTATGTGCATGTGGAGAAAATATTATAATTGGATTACTTATTTCAGGGTCAAGTCACTATAATGAAATATAAATGGTTTGATTCAGTGATGATAGCTAGAAAATTTATTGATGACGGTGGATTTAGAGTTATTATAATTGGATTATTTATACCTGATTATGATGTCAATATTGGAGTCATACCAAGACTTATATTTCTGTGATGGTGGGGATGATATTATAACCACTAATGCACCCATTGGAGTTGACCAAAAATTGTATTTGATGACCCCAATTTTCTTATTGTGAGAGTTTATTTTTAAATTTATGTAGTGGTCGGTAATATATAGAATAAATCATATATGTTCACCATTTATTCAGTTTAACAAGATGTTCGTTTTAGATATTGGTACATCTATAATTACATTAATATTTTTTTGGAATGATATGATTATTTTAGTATTGTTTGATTTAGTTACACATAAAAAAATTTATTCCAATTTTAAAAATTTGTGTTTAAAATGAGTTTTCAGATAAATGTATAACTTGGTTTTAAATTATAGTTCCTAAAACATGGTATGACATTGTTAATGAATTCTTTGACTTTTATGTTGTATGCATGTTTTTTTCAAACTATTTGTATAAAAATAAATTTAATTCCTATGTATATTGTGAAGGATATTTTAAATTTTTTATGTAGTTGATTATTTTATAATGATTGATGGATGTGTGAGCTAGGGTTTCCTCCTCAGGTTCCATTAGTTGGTATAACAATTGTAATATATTTCTTCTTCATTACATATATTATCATGTTCTTATTATTTATAAAATTGGTTTGGGAAATAAAGCTACTCTAGATATGAATTATTCTCATCCTAATAGTATGCGTTTGTGTGCAGTAGCTCCTACAGTTACACAGATCATCCATCATGCAGGTTTACACCCTGAACATCTAGCCGAAACCTCATATATTGAATAATTTCATCCTCCACTTGAGGCTCTAGGTATGTTCCAATGCGGGCCTCCATTATCATCTTATTAATCCTCTTCTATTTATTCCATATCAATTCCACCACCAGGGATATTCTAACCTATTCCATATTTATATCCTTTCATGTATCCCAATCCCTTCTATCCATATCCTACATTTTCTATGTCGCCTCCATTTCCTATTATACTTCCTGGATATGAGGATTTTGATACATCACCTTAAAATCTAATGCAACAAGATGGCCTAATGCATTTATTGGAATATGAACATCTATTCGATTCTTCGGATCCAAGACAGCCCATAGATCCATCAGTTAATGAGTATCTTAAATTAAAGTTTTTATTATAAGTGTATCCAAATTACATCACATAATATTTCGCAATTTTATTGGGAATTAATTCTTTTTTTCTTCAAAATTATTTATTGGGATCTTCTAATATGTGACATAGGAACATCTGAATTCCTGAATACTATAATCTACAAACACAAACAATGGTGGATTACACGGAAGACAATAATATGATAGTTAAAAATTCTGGGCTGTGTAGATGTTTCATGGTAATGTTATCCAAGTACAATTATATCATTATAGTATAACCAGTCTCATTAAAGAATATCAGTAATGAAATCAACTAGAAATCGTGGGTTTAGATATAGGTAAGAAAAGTTGTTAAATTTTTATCTATATATTTATTATATTTATATGAATTAACATGTTAGTTGTTGCATTGATTTAACTTCCCTAATAGTGAATCTTCTAAGGTATCATGACTTATGGATCATGGTGAGTTTTGGAGATAATATAAGCATGAGATATATATTGGTTAAAAGAGTAGTGTATGTTTTGATTTAGGGGGTGTGTCAAAATTCCCCAACTATCTAGCAGCACAATATCAAGAAATGATCAAATATTAGAAGATTACTAATTTTAAGTTATTCCTAATATATAATGGTTTTCATATAAAATTTAATTTTTATTAATTTTATTGTTTTTTTGTTTTTAGGATTCATTATGAAAAAATGAATAGAGATTCAATGAAGTATTTGATCACTTTGTGGCACACTATAATGGATGAGAATGAGGGGCTCTAGGTAAATTAATATGAATATAAATAATATCTATATACATATTGTTACTTATATGGATTTTTTATAATGAAAATTATGTTTTCTTATTATTAAACCCTTCAATAAAAAGCTATAAATACCCCTTTTAAATGGTCAAATAGTCAAATAGACAAGTGGCATAATGGTAGAATGGATGAATGAATGAATAGAAAAATTGCCGAATGGACAAGTGGCTAAACTCTCTAATAGAAAAATGGGAAAAATGATAATTATATAATTGTCCAAAAGGGAAAATTATCAAATGGAAAAATGGTTGAATTGCCAAATTGCCAAATTGCCAAATTAACCAAATTTCCAAATAGACAAATGGTTAAATGGAATAACAGACTAATATAAAAATGGCCAAATTGACCAAAAGGTCAAATAGACAAATGGACAAACGATCCAAATTACCATGTAACCGAATAACAAAATGTACGAATGGACAAATATCTAAATAACTAAATGCCAAAATGATCGAATTACCAAACAATGAAAACAATAATTTAAACTAATGATCAAAATGACCAACTGGTCGAATAACCCCATTACCAAATGATTAAAATTTCTAAGTAAATGAAAAAAATATTCAAATGGCATAATGTCCAAATGACCAAAGAGAAAAATGGCCAGATAGATAAATAGACAAATGGAAAATATCCAAATGGACAAATGGTTGAATGTC
Organism: Viscum album; assembly: GCA_963277665.1. Lineage (NCBI taxonomy): Eukaryota > Viridiplantae > Streptophyta > Magnoliopsida > Santalales > Viscaceae > Viscum > Viscum album. The sequence goes on along the minus strand of OY728123.1, from coordinate 428,933,408 downwards.
CCATTATCCAAATCACTGAATAGAAAATTGAAAAATTTCCAAAATATCCTATAGAAAAATGGATATAAGGATAAAGGAAAATTTTCCATTTGTCTAAATGGGGAAATGGATAAATTTAAAAATTCCCAAATTCCCAAATACCAAGAAACCTAATAAAAAAATTAACCTAATAACCAAATGGTCAAAATTACCAAGTGAAAAAATAACCAAATAGCATAAAAATAGATTTAGACTAAAATGAACATACAAGTGGAATCCAAAACATACCCATGTTTATCATGATAATTAGTATGTGTTTTCTATGTTATACCATTAGTATTAAATTTCTAATTAAATTTACATTTAGATGATTCTTCAGTTTATAGATTTCTTCAGAAGCTATAATTTTAATTCATTCTAGCTTTCTCACATTAATATTATTCAATAATGTAATATTATACAAAAAATGAAATTTTCATCAAGTATCATTGAGCATCAGACGATGTGTGCCTCATAGAAAAGTATTTTTCTCAAGTAGGAAGTAAAATGATGGAATTGCGGAAAATGCATAAGAACAAGAAAATATTTTAGGTTATTTTATTGAAATTTAAAATTTTGATACTTAATTAATAATTAAATACCTTTTTTATATATTCAATAGTTTTTCCTTAAGGCCATTGATGAGAAAAAAATGGAAAATTGGGTTCAAAACATCATTTGAGATAGGTATTATATGAGGAGAGTCAGTGGAGAGTCCAATGTCAAACCTATAAAACCATCATCCCCACTAGGTATTTCCATCCTTAGGAACCTCTCAAACCTCCCACACTACCATGAAGAAAAATATCCATGTCAAAGTAGTTTAGGCCCAAAGAATATCTATACAAGAGTATAAAAGAGGGAAAATGTCACCAAACAATTCTTGAAAGATGTTTCATTTATATTTCTATAACATACATTGAAGTACGGTGATATTTTTGAAACATTTAAATATTCAATTATCTCTTCATATGTTTCCAAGATTGATTTCAATTAGGGTCTTAATGATGGTCGAGTTGATGTTACTGGTGGTGTTTGTGGAAGTGACCATGGTGGTGGAGGTGATGATGAATTTTATGATGATGATGATAGTGTTTGGGTGGTTGGGGTGGTGGTGCTCTAGGCACTGATGCTAGTGAAGATTGTGATTTCACTAATGATTATAAGGGAGATATTTACCCCTTCCATTTTTTAGTTCAGTTATTGACATGTGTAGATGACCAAAACTTATTGATGATGTGGTTTGTATATATATGTTACAATATTTAAAACTGTTTGAAAAATATTTATAACTTGATGTTTTAATGATAAATATTTAATATAAGTACCACATTAAACGTGCACCATGGTTTGTAATTTTATTTTTAGGTTTTGTGGGAGGTTTTGGATGGTTCTCTTAGTGTCTAATGGGGATATGTCTTTGTACACATGATTAAAAAAACATGGGTATACATGATATTTGGACAACCAACAATATTCACTGTTCACAAAACCATGGGTATAGGGTATACCCATTATTTCAAGTGAACCTTGGGTACTAAGAAATATCGATATCTTATACCCATGGTTTCTATAAAAATCATGGGTATAGGCTTATCCATACAGAATAATCACCCATGGTTCCTAAAACATTAGGTATAGCCTATTCCCATTTTTTCTAGGATATACCTAATGTTCTAAAGCGTGGGTATAGGTTAATATTCTATTAGTATTCCTAAAGGTTATTACTTTCATTCTTTTTAATCTTTATGTTACATTATTTTATTATTACAACTCTACACTTCTTCATGGATATGGTTGGGTTCATTTATATAGGTATAGTAGGAAAATGAATCTCACATTAATTAAGCCCTCCTGGAACTTTTTTCTAGCCATGGCCAATGGAGGTGGCCATGGGGATATTGTGGCTCAGAATTCAACTCGCCAGTTAGGCCCCATTGGTTTGGGTTGTTATAGATTGGTATCAGTCGTGATTCGACCTCAAGACAGAGTTTTGATTTATTTTCCCTTATGAGTGTGGTTGGGAATATAGGGAAATGGATTCAAATTCTCTCAAGTACAAATTTCAAGCTAAAAACCCATTTTTGGTGCGGAAGATGATGCGTCCCTTCATCATGACTCTGAAAACCTTCTTCATGACTCATCATACCAAAACATTGGTTTCATGTACCATTGGTACATGCATCATATAGTATAGTGTCCTTTTACTATTATTCTTGAGTGATATCCCCATATATATATATATATATTCTCATTTGACTATAGTATATATTTATAATTTCTATCTGACTCCACATAGATAACCATACATGTTGTTGATTCAGGATTATGATAATGATCTTATTAGTGATAAGGCATCTATGAAAGCTCCATCTTGTGAGATATTTCCTCCAAGTATAAAGATTGTAGCACCCCCAAAAATCTAGAAGAATATTGTATCTGTTGTGCATGATAAGGAAATTTCTAGGTTTATCACACTTCTATGGGTTCCAACACCAGAGGGTGATAAGGTTATGAGGTGATCAATATCCCAAGATAGTAAAGGATTGGTTTGAGTTGGGGATTCGAGTTTTCAGACATATACAATTTCTAACCAACAAGAAGGTTGAAATCGCAGCTAGTGCTCTTCATAGAGATGTTTTTGGTTCAAGTGGAACAAATAGGTGCTACACCTATTCAGATTTTACATTGTGGGTTATAGAGACATAACTCACCCAGGTATCATGTGGAGCCAGAATCCCTTTTTAGGTGGTAGAGGTCAGGCCCGATCATGTAGTTTGAATATCTCACTCAGATATGACCACCTCTCATTGGTGGTCCTCGTGATGATAACTCTCCCGAATAGAATTAGGAGATGCACTACCAAAAAATAGGGCAAGGGAAGTGTTGTCCTTTATCAGCGCTAAACAGAAAGTACTGATAAAGGGGTATGCCTTTATCAGCGCTATCTAAAAGTGCTGATAAATATTACATTTATCAGGGCTAAAATAAGCGCTGATAAAGGGTTCCCCTTTATCAGCGCTTTTTTAGCACTCATAAAGGTATCTCTTTATCAGTGCTAAAAAGTGCTCATAAATGAATGTTTTATCAGCGCTTTTATTTTAGCGCTGATAAAACATTCCTTTATCAGCACTTTTACCGAGCGATGATAAAGGTTCCATTGGTTTTTATTTAATAACCCTAACCGGCCATCCTCGCTTGCACGCGGTCAAGCTCTAGCAGAAGCTGAACCAGGCCCCTCACCTCCGCGACCTCATCCTCCTCGTCCTCATCCTCCTCCTCATCCTCCTTCCTCCTCCTCGTCCTCCTCCTTCTTCGCTGCCTCAGTCCCCGCCCCCGCTATCGCGACGGCCGCTGCCTCTGCCGCCTCCACCCCCGCTGTTGCGACCGTCGCCGCCTTTGCCACCACCAGCGTCTCCACCTCTGCCGCTGCCTCCGCCTTGCCGCCACCGCCACCTCCGCCTCTGGCACTGCCTCTGCCACTGCCACTTCCATTATTGATAAAAATTTTCAGGTAAATTTTTTTCTACCGCTCGAATTGAACGTGTGAAATCCTGATTTAAGGTTTTATTGTAAGAGTAAATGGATTATTGATATTATTGAGTTCTTTATTTAATCATTGCACCTCAATAAACACGTATTGAATATTGTTTCATGGGTTAGATGTTCTTGAACTCTTTTATGGACACCCCTTGGGTGTGAAAAGTAAAATTATCCCTTTAATGTCAAATTATTAACTGCCCTGAACACCTATTTATCTTATGTCAAAGCTTTAAAATGAGGTTTCCCTTGATACAAGGGTATATAAATGGAATTGAAGACACATTATAGGTTTTTGGATTAGATTCTTAATTGAATTTACCATGTAGTAAATTTGCATGTTGATTATGGCCCATTTTGAAGACAATTTGAGCCTTATTAGTGAATTTTCCATTCTTGGTAAAGTTGAATGTGTAATAATAATAAAGAGTGAATTTTACATGATGAATTTATTTAAATTTAATGAATTAATTAAATGAATTGAAATGATCTATAATGGGTTGAAAGGGAACACCATCTACTACATGTTATATAGAATGATAATTGTGTATTTCATTTCGTTGAATGAAATTGTACATGGATAATGGGACATATGAGATGTTTTTATTCTTGTTTTGTAATATTAATATGATTGTGAATAATGCCTTACTTATAAAAATGGTTCTAATAAAATTGATGGATGGGAGGTAATTCCCCATTCTATTTAAAATTAAAATACACCTTTATAGAGGATAACATAAGATGATATGGTAATTGATGAGAATATAGGAAAATCACACTCCCTTACATTGGGTGTTGAGTATAACATATCGTAGCACAAATACTAATTGGATGTTGGGCTTTTTTCACCACACCAATTTCTTAGAGTTATTACATGATGGCTTACTCCACATCCTAAGTAACATCTAGTTCACATTGTTCTATGCTTGATCACTATTATGGTTGGATTTCCTTTCTCGGGGTATGTGATCCTTCTGATTCCTATTTGGATTTGTTTTCACCTATGCTTTGAATAAAAATTAGTGATCAGATAGTGATTTCTATCAATAAATTGAAATTTATTTGCATGCATTGTCTTTGGGAGTTTCTCGGATGTGGTAAATGGTGTACTCGTTTTTATATTATTTTATTCTCATGGGTTTCCCCTATTTAATGTTTTCTTTTAAGTCGGAAATCTCCACTGCTGTGTGCCTCTCCTCTTCCACGTATGCACCACTATCGTGTTCTTAACGACACCTTCACGGTGAGTTTTCTCCTGTTACTCATTGGTTTCCTCTTGTTCGCATGTTATTACTGTTTGATATTCATGGTTATAATGTGAAATGTACGGGCTAAATTCCTTGCTGAAAATCGTGGCCATTGGTGGTCCTTGTTTGAGAACTAAATGAATTGAATGTTGTTGGTTCTTGTTGAAAATTGGAATATATAAATTAGTAATATACGTATACTTGACTTATTAATGAACACCCCAGGATGATAAAACTTCTGTGATAACCCCTGAATTAACAAACAAAATTGATTAACGGATGCTTTGTAAAATCTAAAATTTTGATTGTTTTGTTTGTTTGGTGTTGCGATTGAGGTTTCATGCTTATAAAAGATTCACCCACCTAATGTTTTTTTCTAGGGGCATGCAGCAATAGAGCCTTTGTAGGGGAACATGAATGGAACCAGATATTGGGAAGGACTCAAACACTCCTCTGATAATTGGTAGCTACAGTCCCATTGGATGTTTTGGTCAAGGGAGGTGATGTTGTACCACCATGCCAGAATGACAGTATAAGGAAGAGTATATAACATAGGGAGTCTGGCTCTGGCCTAGGGTTTAGGGGATGGTCATATGCATGTTATGTTGTCTACTATGGCTATTGTGGATTATTGGTCCTCTACTATCAATGGTACAATTCCTATATCATCTACCCTTTATTTTACTTTTTATAACAGAGAATCACATTCCTTTTTTTCACTCTTTTTGTAAATGTTTTAGACTTGGAGGTGTAAAGCATGGATAGTGTTTTCACCATTGACTCACTATTGGTATTATAGTCCAAGAATATAACATGTTGCAAGGAATGATCTCTAGATATTGGTGGTTATCATTTATTTTGGGAACCACCCATGCTTTATATGATAATATTTTATTTTAGTTTTGTTATAGATTAGTTTGTTTTATAAAAATCCAAAATAATTTGTTCCCAGATGAGAGTTACCTTTGTATCTCCAAAATAGACATAGTTATTTTCACTTGGATGAGAGGAATCTTTTATCTGTTTATGTTGAACCAATTCAATCTATATTGTATTTTCTCATGGATCAAATAGTCGGGCATATTGTAGATGTTGCTAGAATGTTGTAGGATTCTTTTTCCCCAATGGTAGTACATTTTTAGGATGTCTTCACTGATGAGGTATAAAATTTACTTCTCAATAAATAGATAAACATTATAATCTAGTTAGTTTTGGGAGAAAAATCAGTTTCTATCACAATTTCTAAAATAACACCAAAAGAGCATCAGTTGTTTGCATTACAATTTGATGATATAAAATATAACGGTTTCATATGGCATGGTACTTTACCATGGGGTTTTATAGTTCTCTAAAATAGACAGTTGATTGGTATATATTCTTTTGTTGGACTACTGGATATTGAACCCGATGAGAGTCATAAATATGTATCCTCATCCATGCATTGATAGTCACATTGATCATCTGTGAGGTTCTATGATCCTCTCCAAGATAGATTTGACATTAGGATACCGTTAGATGAGTTGGACATCGATGGACCTACCATGGACTGCGTTTAGGATCAGTTATAGCCTATATGAATTTTTAGCGATGATATTTGGTTTAACTAATGCATTGGTTGTATTAATGGACTTGATGAATAGGATATTTCATCCTTTTCTGGATCAGTTTTTAGTATTTTTTTTTTCAATTAAATATTAGTGTACTCCCAACCCATAGTTGTCCTTGACCAACATCTTATCATCACCTTGAGTACATTGAGATAGCATCATATTTATTACTGTTTTCTCCTATTACTCACTGATTTCCTCTTGTTCGCATGTTATTACTATTTGATATTTATGGTTATAATGTGAAATGTATGGGCTAAACACCCCACTAAAAATCGTGTCCGTTGGTGGTCCTTGTTTGCGAACTAAATGAATTGAATATTGGTTGGTTCTTGTTGAACATTAGAATATATAAATTAGTAATTTACGTATACTTGACTTATGAATGAACACCCCAGGATGACATGTGTTTTACTTCACTCGCACCATGTATAGATACCATAGAGACTTGATGTGTATAGAGTATACACCCCTAGTGTTCATGTAAGGACTACACACCGTTTATTCCACAAAAATGTGATGCATAGCTGGTGAGGTGACTCAATATGGATCTAAAGTTCACGCCTTTAGATCAAGTTGTTCTAAATGTCATGTAATTTCAAAGGCATCATTCAGTATTTGTATGACTAACTAGGAATAAATTTGATATATGTCATATTAAATAAGGTATCTTATGCATATAGGATGTTCACCCTACTGGACCCACCATGTATATGGATTTCACATGTGTTTAATGGTATTTATACCGTGATTTGTTTTTATAAAACCCAAACAATGCTACCTAATTAATTAAAACATAATATTAGGCAAGTTCTCGGGATCGAACCCATAAAGACGATGAATATGAATAAAGAATGGATGAATGCCAATCGGTTGACAAAAGAGTATGAAGATGGCATGAAAGAGTTTATCAAGTTTGTAGAATATCATGCATGTGACCCATCTCAAATCCTTTGTCCATGTTTACGTTGTTGTTATTCAAGACAAATTAGTCCAGAGGAGTTGTAAGAACACCTGATCTGTCACGGAATAGATCGAAGTTATACATGTTGGAACAAACATGGGGAAAAACCAATGTAGGTAGTGACTTAGAGAACATGACCTTTTATAGATCATCTGATATGATTAGAAGTGTGAACAGTGAAGACGATCGTATGGAGGGTGTGATTACATATGTGAATAATGATGGAGATCGTATTGAGGAAATGGAAAGGACAGTTGAAGATAAACTTCGTGATTGCCCAAAATTGTTTGAGAAGATAAAGAGCTGTGAAAAAACGCCATTGTATGCTGGTTGCACTAAATATACAACATTTTCAGCCATATTGAAGCTGTATAATTTGAAGGTAGGCAATGGGTTGAGTGACGCCAGTTTTACGGAACTACTTGATCTCCTGAATGACATGCTCCCAGAAGATAATGAACTCTCAAGCCGAACATATGATGCCAAACGAATGCTACGATCGATGGGTATGATCTCTGAAATAATACATTCTTTCTCGAATGACTATATATTGTTTTGCAAGGACTACAAGTCACTTAAATAATTCCCAGAGTGTGCTGCTTCCCGATACAAGAAATATGGTTATAGTCCAATGAAAGTTGTATGGTACTTTCCAATCATTCCTAGGTTTAGACGCCTATGCGGAAGTGAGGAGACTACAGGACAATTGACATGGCATGAAGATACAAGAATTAAAGATGGGAAACTACGTCACCCAGTAGAGTCTCCTTAGAGGAAGATAATTGATCACAAGTATCCTGAATTTGGGAACAAGCCGAGAAACCTTCATCTGGCATTATCTATAGATGGGGTGAATCCTTTTGGTTTTCAAAGCAGCAGTCACAGTACATGGCTGGTTATGTTGGTAAATTATGACTTACCATCGTGGTTATGCATGAAACGAAAATACATCATGTTATTTATGCTTATATCAAGACTAAAACAATCGGGTAATGGTATTGATGTTTATTTGGCACCATTGATCGAGGATTTGAAAATATTGTGGGATTCAGTTGTTATGCTGTATGATGCTTACAAAAATGAAAAATTCACTTTGAAATCCATGTTGTATGGGATGATAAATGACTTTCCTGCTTATGGAAATTAGACAGGATATAACATTAAAAGAACTCAGGGGTTTCTGGTTTTCTATCAAGGTACACAATCAATTAGGTTGAAATATTCGTCGAAAACCGTGTTTCTAGGACATCCCTGATTTCTACCCCGACGACATAAGTACCGATCATGGATGACATCATTCAACGGAAGTTCAGAGGAACGTACATCACCGTCTCCACTAACAGTTGATGAATGTTTTGAGAAATTAAAATATTTGGACACTACTTTTGGTAAACCATTTTTTAAAAACCTTACGAATACTGGTTGGAAAAAGAGATCAGTTTTTTTTTTGAATTACCATACTTGAATTGTCTGTTTGTCAGAAATTTTCTTGGTGTTATGCATGTTGAAAAAAATGTATGTGATAGTGTCAGCGGCACGTTGGTAAATGCACCCAGCAAAACAAAGCATGGAAGTAAGGCTATAATGGACATGGTTGAGATGGGAATACGAGAAGAGTTGGCACCAATGAAGGCTGAAAAACGAACATTTCTTCCTCCTACAGCACACACTCTTTAAAGCCAGGAGAGATATCAGTTTTGCCACTTCTTGAATGATGTAATGGTTCCAGAGGGGTATTCATAAAATATCAAGAACATCAGGTCAATGGGTGATTTAAAATTAAAGGTTCTGAAATCACATGACTGCCATGTTTTGATGCAAGATCTAATTCCTATAGATTTATGTTGCATTTTTCCCAAGAATGTTTGTCATACATAAACGAAGCTTTGTTTCTTCTTTAAAGCTATATGCAGCAAAGTTATAGACCCGTCGAAATTGTAAACTATGGAAAATGAAATTTCGGTCATATTATGTGAATTGGAAATGTCCTTCCAACTGACATTTTTCGATATGATGGTTCATTTGATAGTTCATTTGGTGAGAGAGATTTGACTATTTGGTCCTGTACATTATAGATGGATGTACCCCATTGAACGATATATGATGATTTTGAAAGGTTATGTCAAAAACTGAAGTCGGCCAGAGGGTTGTATTATGGAGTAATATATTGTTGAGGAAGTTGTTGAATTTTGTACCAAATACCTGTCTGGTGTGGAAATCGTTGGCCTACAGAAATCTCGTCACACTGAGCGGCTTGAGGGTGAAGTAATTTCTGGAAGAGAGGTTGTCACAATCAATATTACAGATTGGGAGTAGGCCCACCTTTACGTTTTTCATTACAGTTTCAACATTGACCCATATGTTCAAACCCACAAAGAAATTCTTAGTCATTTGAATCCTTCTAGGGCTAAAAAATGGATATCAGATATAAAAAATTGACAATTTATAGGATGGTTTCGAGACTATATGTTTAAGCAGTTAGATGAAAATCCAGACTCAATTTTAGAATGACTTCGATGGGTGGCCGGAGGAGCAAGTGTGTACGTATTATCTTACAATTCTTATGCAATTAACGGTTATATATTCTATACTAATAATCATGATGAAGACAGTACCATGAAGAATAGTGGGGTTACACTTTTGGATGAGGCGATGCATGTTTCCGGTGATAAGGACAAAAATCCATTTTATGCGAATATGTCAAACTTTGGCATCATCAAACGAATCTGGGAGTTGGGTTATACGAAATTCAAAGTGCCTATTTTTCAATGCAAGTGGGTTGAAAACTGGAGTTATGTTAAAATAGATGAATTAGGATTCATGAAAGTTGATTTCAGTAAGGAAGGGGAGAAAGAAGAACAATATATAATTGTGTCACAGGCAGTACAAGTATTTTATGTTCCAGACCCCGTAAACCGAAATTGGTCAATTGTTCTGTTATCAACCAACAAAACTAAACGGTCAGATGAAATTTCAATGGAGGTTAACCCTTTTATAGGGACTTCAGAATCATTTTGAAGTGGTCCCAATGTAGACAGCATTTTGCATGTTAGAGGATACCACAATGAAGGAATTTACATAGTCGATAGAGGATTCAAATCTCTTCAACCTTTAAAGAAAAAAAATAGAGTACAATAATCAGGTTATTTGTTTATTGTAACATACACTATTTTACGTTTTGTTATTATATGTTTGTTGCTGTTTTTATGTAATCAAAATTAAATATTAAACCAATTTTTCAGAAAATGACTTCTACACCTGCCGATACACCCAATACCGAGGCACAAAAGTTCTCTCAACTAGCAGCCGGTGGTCCCACTTCAGAGCAACAACAGGTTTCTCAACCAGATGTTGGTGGTCTCAGTGCAGAGCAACAATAGGTTTCTCAACCTGTTGTTGCTGGTCCCAGTGCTAAGGTACAACAGGTTTCTCAACCTGCTGCTGCTGGTCCCATTACTGATGTTAGCACTCCAGGGGAAGATATTAATGCTACTTCTGAAGAAATGGTAGGAAATGAAACCCTGAAAGTGAAAAAAACAAGAGTGTCGTAGTATGACAGTTTTAGCAAAAATCCTTAAGGGAAAAGCAAAAGGCATCAAATTTGAGGTGGGATAGAATAAATGAGGATAACATGTTAACCCCAATATAGCCATCTTTAGTAGCTACATTGGAATCGTTACTTGGCAATGCGTGCCGATTGATGTGCAGTCGTGACACCATGTTGTCACCGGGATGAAGAAACTAATGTGGGAAGAGATTACAATAACATTATGATATCATTTTTTTAATTTATTAAAATAAAATAATATACCAAAACATTGACTTACTCTTCATCATCCATTGAAGAGTGCATTTATAGTAGATTCCTCGCACAAGGAATATGTATTAAGAGTTACAGGAAGGATTCATAGTGGTTTCCGCACACTTTTAATGAAATATCATCTTAAAGATGTTGAAGGGAAAATCAATCCACACCCACCTCCTCTTTACGCACACTTGATATCCCAAGGAGTGTGGGATGCATTTATAAACCATCATGGGGAGCATAATTTTTAGTTACATTGTGTGGGGTAATATGTTGTTTGACGTTTGCTTGTATTCATCACTCTGATTGACAGTTTTTTTTATGAAACAGCTATTGTGTGCTGAAAATAAAAAACACGCAACAGAACCAGCGTACCCTTACCGTAAAGCAAGGATGGGGTATGCTGAACATGAGAAAAAATTGGTATGTTTTTTTAATCTACCCTACTACTAATATGTGACATAAAACAACACCATAACCATGTTTATCTGTTTATATGCAGATTGATGAATCAAAATCGAAAGCCATATCCATCCCACTCCATGTTCTATAAAAGGAGTCTCATGTAAATAAAGAGGTGATATTGATAGATGAAAACACACAAAAAGTGTGGGAAACATGTGTAAGTATGAGATAATATAAATTTGATTTTCTTTAAATCGCTATTACATTACAATAACTACTTATTTTTCTATATTTTCTATCTGAAATAGTCACAAGAATCAACAACAACCACACCAGATGCATACATACATTCATAAACCTTGAATCAGCCATAAAAGAATGGTCGCGTCAGAGGTGCGGGTTTTGGGGTGACACCCCGAACATATTTTCATAAACAAAAACAATCGGGGGAGAAAAATGAAAAAATGGAAATGTTGCAAGAACATTTATCTATTTTTCAAGAAGAATTACAATACCAAAGATAGATGATAGAAAAATTGATGGGGGAGAGGTGAAGAGAAGAAAAAACTCAACAACAACCCGTGCGTGAAGATCTCGCCCCACCCCCCACCAGCTTTGAGGCAAGCCATTCCCCTAAAAAATCTGACTTAGATGAGTTAATCAATGTTTTAATAATTGTTTCTGTGAAATTTGATTTACATAGACACTAATACCTTTCCTGTACAAATATTACACAGGGTGAAAATGACTGTGATTTATATTTATCAACTCCCACCTATCGCCTTGTAGCGAGGGATACAGTGTTCAATACGCAAAACGACATGGTACACAACAGGAAGCTTCCAAAAGATCATCTTAGAGTGTCAATTAATGTAGCTAATGAGACGAGTGCTGAGATACCTATTCCAAATGTCGATGATGACATTCATACGGTTGAACAAGCAGTTGTAACATTCATCGCATGGCTGACAGTTTTTGTAAAAAATCATTTCAAAAAAAAGGTATTCATTTCCAATTTATTTTTCAAGCTGGACCTTTAACATTTAATGAAAAAAGTTCTGAACTGATGAATTTTATTAAATAATGAAAAAGACTATGGGGTGAAATGAAATATCAGCTCAAAAATATCTCAAGGATCAACCATCCGATTGAAATGGTCAATTGAGAGTACCTTCAACCCGCTCGTTCTATATCCACAGTTAATATCATTCCAGGCTCATGTGGATACAAAGTTGAAAGACAGCAGTACTCACATAGTTCATTTCGAAAAAGATATGTATGGAAAGGAAATATAATATTTCATTAATGCTGAAAATGTAAATGAACTCCTCAAGTATGAATGGCAATGGGCCTCAGTTGTAAATGTATACATGAGGTAATTTTTCTTGATTTGATTTTACAAAAGCTGATATACTCTGATAATTTTGACTAAATACATTTTATATTTATCGGAGACGTATATATGAAAAACAATTGAAGGGATTTCCCATTGAAAAAAATTGTACTCGTTAGCCCTCACACCACCTCTTCAAAAGACGAAATAGATTCTGATAAATAGGTTGTAATAATATCATCCCTCCTCAAATCGTTTGTAAACAAAATTACAGATGAAAGACTCTTTTTAATACCAACGATGTAGGGGTAAAACTCTACAATTTTATCATATCAATTATATTTTCATTTCTTTCTTTACTTATTCCTTTTTGTATTTTTTAGGGAGCATTGGATGCTGATTGCAGTCAATTTGGATACTCCAAAGATTTATTTTCTAGATTCAATGCATAGATATCCAAAAAACCGACCACACAAGATGGTGTTTGTTAATTTGTAATACACTAGATCCAACATTTTAAAACTAAACATCTAGTTATATAATTTAGGTTATCTTTAAATGAGGATTCTATTATGATAGGGTGGTGCATCAATATCGTCTAATGCATGGAATGAATCTTGGGCATAAGGATGAGCACTCCTACAAGATCTATAACTAGAAAATTATCCAAGTATATATAATAACATTTCACTATCCAAACACATATCAAAACAAATTAATTATTGTTGTTGATGTTTTTTAGTGTCCAAAACAATCAAACGGAAAGGAATGTGGTTATTATATTTGTAAATTTATGAAGTAGATCATATTTCATCAAAACACTAGCATCCCTGATGAGGTATTTTAAAAAATAATTATGAGTTCATTTAAAATATTTATTAATTCTTTGTGTATTTATATTTTTTCAGTACAACCATGACTATCGCAAAAACTCATATTCACAAAATGATATACATGGGTTTAGAAATGAATGGGAAACATACCTGATGGAAGATTGTACACAAATAGGATGAAGGTGAATTCTTACTACTTATGTTATCTATATATGATCATTGATTATCCTCCAACCTTCTTTGGTGAATTGAGAATTCTCTGATGTTTTGAAATCTTAATTTATTACTCAATGTTTTCTATCCCCAGATTCATATTATTGATCTTTAAACAAATCAATATTGAAGTAAGGCATGATGGTGTGCAGTGCGTATGGGGTGAATGACAAAACCACCGAGGATTAACAAAATCCATTTTCTGTATCTCATTTGTTGGAATGTGTATCTGGGCACATGTATTGTTTTTTGACTTGCACAATTATTTCTAGGAAGATGCATCAGATAACTGGTATCGTTGAGCGATTTTTTGGAACCAAAATATGTGTCCTAGGATAATTCAAGTAAGGGAAAGGCTGGTTGAGATGAAATCCAAGCTCAAATGACCAGTACATCATCATAAGAATCATCCATGTGATGCACCATCATGTAGAATATGGTCATCATGATGTTTTGAGGTGTTTATGGATGGTATGGGCAGTCTGATGAGCCCCATGGACACCATAAATAATGTTTATAGATAGCTCCACATGTATTTTGTGCCTTGTGCCTCTTTACAAGGATCACACCATTCACATGGTCTATCTTAACACGTATATCCCTTTAATCCCATTGCTACTCTTGGAAGAACCAGAGAATCTGACTATGCATAAGCCCCACAAAACCCATACTCATCCAACCAAGAGTATTCCTAGTGTGAAGGGAAGCTAACCATGGGTAATACCCACAACATACCTATTTTAAATATATGGGTTTTGATCCTTGTATTCTAAATAGGGTACTTAGGAAGCCTCTATGAGGTTAAATACCAACCAATGGTAAACCATGGGGACCCCCTCACTGGGGTACATCTTCGCTTATTTTCCCTCTTGTATTTCCATTAGTGGAATCTGAATAACTCTTAAAAATGAGAAACATTACATTTATGGGATACACCACACTTGGGTCAGACCTCATTGGGCATTTTGATCCATCTATCAGGTAAACATTCCATGTACTCCGTCCTAGAGATGTAACTACCTGATCCACCTTTATAGGTGTTTTGATCCACCCAGGTCTTACATCTCTGTAAGTCATTAAATCATGACTCTCTATCCTTGTGGGATGTTATACTCATGGAATACCACAATTTAAACATGGGTTTCCATTAATATATTCAATATTAATGTTTAATCAGTCCTTATCAAGGTATTGTGGAGGTGTGGTTTTATGTTTTCTAGCATATTTCTGAAGATTCCAAGATTTATGTTGGTGATTCTATAATTTTACATTATATGATGGTTTTATTATGTTGTATTTGCTTGTTAAGTGTACTATATGAAATGTTTGTGTGGTTAAAATGTGTTATCAAAGGAATTAGGGGTGTGTATAGACTTGAAACTTATTTTTAAAATGAATGCAGTTGTATTTCATGTGGATTTTCATGCTTAAGTCCTTTAAATGTGTTTGAAGAAATGAGAAAGCGGTGTGATGGGTGTTTTCAAATGGATTTAATGTGTTTGTGAAATATAAAGAGGTTTTTATTATGAGATGTAGAGAGTCTATATATGTGTATTTACATTGAATGAAAGTACATGAGAATGTGTTGATATATATGATGTGTATAATGTAAATTGAGAACAATTTCCATACAAGGTATTTTCATTATGATGTGAAGGGGATAGGTTGAGAGGGTCGGGTGGTTTACTAGGGGAGGGGGAAGGGGGAAAAGTTGTAGGGGGAGAGGTTAGGGATGTTCTGGGTTCTTTGGAAATATGTACAGGGTGGGCAGGGGGTGTGAAATGGGCATGGGGAAGTGTAGTGGGCAGGGGTGTGCTGGGGAAGGGGCAGGGGGTGTTCAGGGGGCAGGGAGTGTGCAGGGGTAGGGGGTGTGCTCGAGCGTGGGAAGTGTGTAGGGGGTGTGCTGGGGAAGGGGGCAGGGGTGCTTCTTTTCTATGGAATGGGGGGACATATAGACATGGTATTAAATCGTGGATATAGGTATATAGCCAAGGTTTAATGTCGTTGCAAAAGGCCCATCATTGTCATCCAATAGAATCATGATGCTGTGGAATGGAGACTAAAATCCCTAATAGTTGAAACCATAGTTAGGGGAGGAAGGATAAGAATATAAAGGATGATAATAGGGTTGAAGATATTCCACCACTCTTTTAATGTAACTGATAATATTTTTTTTATCTCAAAAGAAAGGGAGATATCCCATTGGGGAAGGGAGAAGGAGGAGAGTGCGTGTAAAGGATTTTGTTGGGTGGAATGATGGATATACAAGGGTAACCCGCTTTAATGGTTGATAGTGAAAATTTGTTAATTTTACTCCTTAATTAGGTGAATTATTAGGCCTAAGGGTAAAATAAATCATTTTCCTACAACGTGGGAATCAATAACACACACTTCTAATCTGTATAGTTTCATTGAGTGGCTTACAATCCATTATTCAACCATATAGAGATACTTCCCCAAAAAATCATACCTTACACAAGTTCATCACATTATTTGACAATCTATTAACCATCAATGTGTGACCATCATAACCTTAGAACCAAACTGTAGGTTTATCTATTCCCCCTCAAATCATTAAATAGACCATGTTCTACTAAACATTGGGCCATTTGATTATTATAGATGATTAGCCTTAACCATGCTCCAATTCCATTAATTTGTTATTTTATGTTTTGTGCCTCACTTTTATAATTCCATTTAGCAACCCCATTCTTTATTTCATTATGGTATTACTAACATAATATTTGTTTTATTATATAGGTGAAATCTTTTTCCTCAGTTCGAATGCTTTGTTCGTAAATCACCGCCATGGATGACAATTTTTTAGAGGATGGATGCAAAAAGGATGGAACATCATTGTTTTTTAACTATTTGTTGGATAAATGTAATTGTAACCAAATTAAACATTGTTTTAAATGTATATAGAAGTGTGTTGTTTTGTATTCATGATTTCAAGTAAATTTATGTATCATTTTTGTTCTTCTATTCTTTGTGTGTGGGTGTTGTTTGTGCTGTGTGCAGGTGTTGTTTGTGCTTTCTACAGGTGTTGTAATGTGTGAAGGTGTTGGGCAGGTTCGGTGCAGGTTTTGGTTCTTCACAGGATCATTGGCCTTTATTAGTGCTAGTTAAGCACTGATAAATGGATAAAATATCAGCTCTATTTTTGAGCGCTGATAAAGGTAGTTTTTATCAGCACTCAAAATAGCACTGATATAATATACATTTATAAGCGTTGAAAATAGCGTTGATAAATACTACCTTTATCAGCGCTTGCTAAGCGCTGATAAAGGGGACCCCCTATCTTCGCCGAGATTAACAGTTCTTTTTTAGCACTGTTAAAGGCCATTTTTAGTGCTATTATAAGCCATATTTTTAGTAGTGATGGTAGATCCCTCTAATTGATATTTTTAGTGTGGATTAATAAATATAATGAAGATAGAGACTTCACCCATCAAGAAACATTCTTATGAAGTGATTTAAAAATCCTGAGGGAATGTCAGTGACAACAAATGTGGATAGTGTGTAGGTGTGGTGTATGAGATCATTTTACTAGTTTTTTTAGAGAAGTTTGATGTTATGAGGTGTAAGAGAAGGATTCATGTGAGGATAGAAGATGGTTAATTGAAATTATGTGCTTCTAAAAAAAGGGGCTTCAGCCTAGAGTCTTGAGTATGGTTTGAGGTACAACTTTTGTCTCCACTACTCCAGCTATAGTTTTAGAAAAATTCAAAAGCCATGTTTACCTATATGTAGCAACTATTCAAGAACTAGTGACACAATTAGAGGAATTTTTTCACAACCATTTTTTTAAAATCTCTGACAAGGAGGATTTGTGATCACACATTTCTATCGATGGTGTTAACTTACTCTATGAGCATAGAAAGTGACTCACATGAAATCTTTCAACAGCAATCATGGGACCCTGGGATTGTTTTTATCTCTGTGGTATTTATTTCTATTTTAATTATGATTTTTTCCTATTTCTATAAATTTTGATCCATGGGAAGAGAAGTATGAGAACATTTGTAGGAGGATACAGATGTTTTTTCAATTTGATAGTATTATCCTATCATTATTTGATGTTATGATCTCTCAACTTCCTACAATGATGATGGGGGTATGATGACACATTTCATGAGGATATGTCATGTTTTTCTCCCCATCGTGAGATGGAACAGTATATATGTTTTCACTATAGGAGAACTCTAATATCTTTTTTAGAATATTATATAGCCCCTGCTAGGCTCATGGAGCTAAGGGTACAGTTGGAGGACCTCTTAGAGAAGGGTTTTAACATAACAAGTGTGTCCCCCAGGGAAGCTTGAGATTTTTCTTGAAAATTTTGGATGGGTTCTTGGGGATTTGTATTGATTATTTTCTCCTAAACCAATCCATGATAAAGGAAAATAACACCTTGTTTAGGATTGATAACATCATTGATCAGTATTGAGATTTGAGATGGTTCTCAAATATTGATCTCAGGACCAGCTACCACCAGTTTAGGGTTTATGAGGCTGATATTATAATGATACCATTATATCTCCACTATAAACAGTATGAGTACTTGGTGGTGTCCTTTGGTGGGACTAATTATCCTTCTATAATTATGGCTCTGATAAAATAGATCTTCCAACTATACATAGGATGATTTGTGGTTTTATTCAATAAATAAATATTTGTCTACTCTAAT
Source organism: Viscum album (assembly GCA_963277665.1). Classification (NCBI taxonomy): domain Eukaryota; kingdom Viridiplantae; phylum Streptophyta; class Magnoliopsida; order Santalales; family Viscaceae; genus Viscum; species Viscum album. Next base: position 428,914,753 of record OY728123.1, on the reverse strand, counting down.
TATGTGGAGGAGCAGGCAGAGAACTTGAGGATGGTCTTTGACATCATTCAGAATAAATATCTATGTGGTATTCTATCGAAGTTTCATTTCTAGATCTTTGAGGTTCAAATTCTGAGACATGTAATTTGTAATCATGAATTAGGTGTGTACATGGTGAATATTAATAAAATAATTTATAGGTTTCTACCAAAGATCATGTCAGATGAATAGAATTTTTTTTTCTTTAGGGGTATTACACGAGGTTCATGTAAGATTAATTTAGGATTTCATCCCATTTGAAGTATCTGGTGTGGAAAGGGAACTCTTTTACACAGAATTAGTTATGTCAAATATTTGTTGAAGAGTTGAGGTTGACACTCATTGTTAATTCTATTTTGAGACTTCCAGAGGTGGGTGTGGCGTACGTAGTATATTTCAATGCCTCTAGAGTAGGGATAATATGTGTGTTTATGTAGTAGAAATAAATTCTCTCATATGGGTTGAGGTAGTGTATACACCGTGAGAAGAACTATAGGAACAATAACATGGAGTTGGTAGTGGTAGACTTCCCTCTCAGTATATGGAGGCACTATCTTCTGGGAGAGCACTTTGTTGTTTACTCAGACCATCAGAGTCTCCGGTAAGTCTTCATGCAAATAGATCTAAATTTTATATATAAGTTTTTATGGAATTAATCCTGGAACATGACACTGGGATATCCTATATCCTGGTAATGATAATGTGGTTCCAAATTCCCTTAACCGGAAGTCACATTCTCATTTGGTAGAGGAGGATTCTGATTAATTGGATTTTTTGTAGTTAAAACTAGCAGAGGATAGGAGTGTAGATTACTTCATTAAATGGTATTTAATCATCTTCTTCTCCATATTTTGAGGGTGTAAGAGTTAGGATAAATCGACTATGAGTTCCAATATGACTAATTTACATAGGATATCTTCCATATGGATTCACTAAGGATGGATTCACATCATACTTTCCTAGGGATGAACAATGGTTCCTGTCACATTTTGAGAGGATGTTGTGAGGGATTCTCACACATCTCATGTGGTAAAACATATCTGTATAGGTAGTATGTATAAATACCTTTAGTGGTAGTTTTGGTGGTCTTCCATGAGGCCGGTCAAGTCCGAGATTGTCTCTCAATGTCTCACATGTTAGTAGGTGATGGCTAGGCACAATGTTTCTGAAGGTTTATTGTAGTCTCTTAAGATATCTAAGTGGAAGTGGGATAACATATCTATGGAATTTATTATTGGGCTTTCATGTACAGAGAGAGGCCATGTTTCCTTCTAGGTGATATTTGACTAACATACCCTATCGATGCACTTCATTTTTATCAAGGAGTAAAGTTAGGTGGAGTGTTTGGGGAAGTTTTATATATGGGATATCATACACATCCATGGATTACCATCAATGATTATCTCTAATAATGAAGAGAGATTCATTTCATGGTTGTGGAGAAGACTACTAGAGGCATTCGGGTCATAGTTGATGATGAGTACAAATTTTCTCCCCAATAAGGATAGGAAAACCAATAGAACTGTCCATGTGCCGAAGTATATGATGAGGTATAATGTGTTAGAATTTAAATGGATTTGGGAGGATTAATTAAATTTAGTATAGTTTTCTTATAATAATTTATTTCACTCTAATATGGGAATGGATCCTTTTGAGGCCTTGTATGAGAGACATTGTAGGTCATGCTTTTGCAAGATTGAGATCTGTGAGGCATCTTTAATTTGGCCAAAAAAATTTGGAGAAATGATGGAGAAGTTCCAGTCATCGATGAGAAGATGATGGTAGCCTAAATATTATTTAAATAGTATAAAGATCAATGTCATATACCCTTAGAGTTTGAGTAGGGAGACCATGCTTTCCTGAGATTATCCCCATTATGAGGTTTCCCTATAATTTTTATGAGAGGGGAGATATCTTCATGCTTTTTTAGTCTATTCTATATCTTAAAAAAGGTTGGATAGGTTTCTTACCACCTTGCCTTACCCCTATAGTTGTATTAGCTTCATGAAGTCTTCCATGGTTTGTAGCCGAGGAGATATTTTTATGATCCTACAAATGTGATTTACTAGGGATATATTGACATTGAGGATGGATCCACCTTCACAAAGTACTTAGTGTAAATCAAGGATCAGTATGAGAGGATCCTGTGAGGATTTAAAATTCACAAGGTTCTTCTATTGCGGAAATAATAGAGCATGCAAAAGAACTCTAGGGAGTGGCAGAGCTCGATGGAGGCTTTGTATATAATTCCCTGAAACTGGTTTCCTGAAGTTGGTGGATTATTTTCTTATATTTTTATGATCACATGAAAATCAAATCCTGAAGGAAGGACTGGTTTATTAGCATTGGAAATACAAGATAAAAACATAAGATTTACATTACATCTTGAAATGAAAAAAATATTATCCCCATTAAAAAACATCGTATCCCTTAGAAAATCCCGGTAGGTCAATCATAATATACTTCATAACATCCTAATAGAAGATGAAACATAATAAGGGTTGGGCTCAGATGTTTAGTGAGTATTATCAATATAGAAAAATCTATTATAAATAAGAATAATATTTTAAGGTAGTGTATGAAACTAAAATACATGACTTTTAAAAAATCTCTTCCGAATAATATGGAAAGAATAAATCAAATGATTCTATTTAAAAATTCACATGGTTATTCTAAAAGTCAAATAATTACATGCAATATTAATAACTAAACTCGTTATAAGGAAATGCATAATGTTGGACATCATAACCATAATGGCATGGCCTCGTACCAATACCATAAATAACCCTACTGTCAAGGCCTTGTTCAAAGACACTATTTTGTCTCATGATACCTACTAATGTATTGAGGAGCTATAGAGGTCCCCACCCTTCACTTACTTATTCCAATACATTCCTCTTATGAAAGTGATAAAATATAACATTACCGTTCATATTAAAACAAGAATATGAAATGTAAATACATTAACCATAAACCATGAATAGTATCAAAATAGCACATCCATAGTAAAATATATCATAAACCCTTCAACATAATATCGAATATTTTATCATAATAAATCAAACTCAATTAATCATAAATTCCAACAAAGGATGTTCGCATAAATGAAAATAATCTAATAAATTCATTAAAACTCTTTGAGAGAAATGTCAATTTTTACATAGAAATCATTTAGATGCTGCACAATTTTAAAAAAAACTCTTGTAAAAATGACCTTCTATGATTGTAAGTGAAGCATAAAAATTTTAAGGTGTCATAATGGAAGAATATAGTTTTTTATTCTGTATATGTTAAAATAATTATTTCCACAATTTGTCGAAAATCCCATAAAGAACCTCGTTTCGAAAAAGATGAAAAGACTACTTTAAAAATATTTTATAAAAAGTAAAATATGGGTTAAAATGAATTTAAATAATAGTTGATAGTATTTTTCAAAACATTTGAAGAACAATGGACATGGATGATAATGAATTCCCTAAAAATACATACGTATAAAAGATCTCCAATAATAAAGAGATTCTGAAATTAAAACATAACTTGAACTTTTTGTTAGTGGGTGATGATTTAACATCATGTATAATGTTTAATTCATGTTATTAAATTATATCCATACTATATACAAATTTATTATATCATATATGATCCTATTATATCTTTTTATTAATAGTATTTCAATATTACCATTATTTTGGGTGTTAACTTCTTCATTTTCCCATTTGTGTTTGGGAGTGTAATTAATTTTTGTTATGACTATGGTATATTTTATTCATATCCATAATAAAATTAAGTTAATAATTATTATTTTTACTCATCTTATAAATTTTACAATCATTCTTGAAGTTTTAACGTGGATAATGAATCTCACCACATCGTGGAGACGTTAGGTCGTATGTACGCACGAGAGTCGAAATCATTCCTTTGATGGTTAAATGGTAAGTAATTGGATGGTATAATAATTATAAATAATAATTATCATTTTTTAATAATTATTTTATCCATTATACTCATCATTATATCAATCCAAATAAATTATTATTGAATATTAAATTACACCATGACATGGAAACGGTAAGCCGTATGTATGCCCGCACGGTGATATTGTTATTCGTATGATATATAAAATGTGGAATATGGTTGTAAAAGGATTATAATAACATCACATTATATTTATGAAACTGGAGTTATTATTTTTATATATAAATAACCTATAAATTGTATGTATATGAAAAATAACTTCAAAGAAGTGTTAACACATTTACCTCTTTTCAAGTATCACCTTTTGGTTTTTAAAAAAAAGACTCATCAAAATGAATTTATACCCAAATTATGAAAATTATGATGAATTTAGGAAATTTTATAGGAGATATTTTTGTGGTTTGGCCCAACTGAAGGGGTATATATGTGTGAATCAAAGAGAAAGAAGAGTATTCTTTTATAAGAGATGTGAGAGGCACTTTTTGAAGATCATAAAATATTAATTTGTTATAAATTTATTTTTATTTTAAAATATCTCCAAAGTGTTTCATTTATTGGATAAGATGTTTATTGGTCTAAATCCTCCTAGAAAATTATTTTTAGACATGTTTTGGTCCCTAAATTAACTTTATCTTTTGGTTTTAACAATCAGTTAAATAGTTTAACTAATACTGTGTCTTCTTGTATTTTTACAAACTATAGGGTTAATATAGATACAATAAAATGAAAAAAGAATCCAAATTTAATAATTAATGACATATTTAACACTATCCTATTTATTTGAAAGAACCTAATATTTTTATGAATTTTTTAACATTTAATAAAATTTTATTTATTTTAAAGTATAATTTATGTCAATTTTGATACTATTCAAAATTTTCTATTATTAAAATTTAAAACCAATATTATAACTTCAAAAAAAATACTTCCAAAATGTCCCTAATTTTTATATGTTATCTATAAAATTCATGAATGTCCTTAATTAAGTAAAATTATATTTATTTTCAAATTTTTTAAATCAAAAAAATGATTCTTCCTTTAATAATTCAATTACTGTAGGAGAAATCTAGGAGATGAGCCTATAAGGGGCCTTGAAGATAGGGTTTGTCTCAGTCATCTCCTCCCTCCCTAAACCTCAGCATGGTTCGGCTCTCCCACATGTAATTTTCTTGTCGTGATTGTGGTTGCAGTTTCTCTTTCGCAGAGGCATCGTGCGACCTTGTAGACTTTGCCGACTTGGTTGTTCTCATCGATGCGGGCCTAATTTCCTCCTCACTCTTTATCAATGGATAGCGCTCCACCTAGAAGTGTGATTATAGTCCAGTGAAAAAAGTTCATATTTCAGGAATTAGTGATTCTTCCTCGTCCTTAGTGGGTGCATTGGGCAATCTGTTGTTGTCTCCGAGAGTGTTTTGGATGGTGGCGAAAGGATCCGGGTTCTAGTTTGCAGTGATGACTTTGTTTGGTGTTCTTTAGAACTAATTTGGTATTTTATTTGGTGGTTCCTTCTTGATTAACATTTTTTACCTTCATTTTCATTTTGGGATGTGGTTTTTTCATTTTGTAAGTCGATTTTAGGTGTTTCAGTGTTTTTATTTTGGAATTTCTTTTGTTTGTACTCTTGCTCTAGGGAATTTGTTGTGTGAATCCCATGTTACCTTGGTTCGAGTTCAATTTTGGTATTCTGAGACTTTAAACTGTGAATGATTTTGGAGATGCTTTCTCATGGAGTTGGTTAGAGTGGCTATCATGGTTGCTGGCATGTCCAGAATTGAAGAATGGTTCTAATTCAAGCTAGTTCACTACCTTTGATACAAGTTGGATGAAAGATCATGTCTGAAATAGGGCTGGATATAATATTTTTATCTGAGTTCACCATTTCGTAGCATGTAACACATATGATTTGGTTTGCTGCTTTGGTTCAAGAAGATGGATGTGATTAGTTCGAGGGAAGTTTTTGTCACGACCCGCCCTCGGGATCCGTGCCGTGACTACCCCAAGCCCGCCTTCCATAGGCCAGGGGCTGGCGACTAGCACCAAGGCGTAGATCCCAGCAAAATTGGGAAGGCATTGCCTTTGAAAAGGTAAACACACACCACAGAGTAAACAAGCGGAAAGTAAACACTAAGCAAGCAGAGTACAACTGAAGTGCGGAAAAGTAAATGGGCCAGAATACAAACCCAAACTGAAAGTAAAGTACAACTCAAAAAGGGAAAAACAGCAACTGTAAAGTAAAGGCCGCTACTCCGTGCTGTCCACTGGAAAATCCCACCTGAAGGGTGGGTACAGATAGCTCCTCTGCTCCACGGGTCCCACCGTCCGCTCCGTGCTCGTCCCGCCCAGTGGTCCACCTCCGGGTACCGTCCCGCTCCGCAAACCTCAGCTAAGGTCAACGCTGTCCGTCGTCTGCAACCAACACAACGTAGTGCGGGCGAAGCCCGTGCAGGGGTGAGTATAAGCTACTCAGTAGGGTCCCCGAGACCCCTGAAGGTCTCTCAAAATCCACAAAGGATAAACCACGAAGCAAAGTACAATCACGAAGTAACAACCAACACTGCTTAGGTATATGCCCATACATATACCTAAGTCATCAATTCAAATACGCTCCAACCTCCGAGCCCAAGTATAACTCAGTCCACGCAGGAAAGTATACGTATTCCACAAAGGAAAGTAACAGGATTCAGCTCACACAGGTATACTTCTTTAGGGACGATAAAGATGATCACTGATCCATCTAAGTCGTCGGACCCACGAAGGATCGATAGGTAACTAACCCCCGCAAGACCCACACAGGATCGGGCTCACACAGAACCTGTAGGCGCTGGCTCACACAGAACCGCTGAGCGCAAGGACCCACACAGGATCGGGCTCACACAGAACCTGTAGCACTGATCCATGTAGGATCGCTGAGTGCTGTAGTCGTCGTCGTCGAATCCACACAGGATCTCTGTACTGTCGTCGTCGAATCCACACAGGATCTCTGTACTGTCGTCGTCGCAGTCACAGTAGCAGTCGTAGCAGTAGAACAGTCGCAGCCAGCACTAGGGTTCCCGCACACAGCAAGCTCGTACGGAGGATCCGCTCCACGAGCCGAGAGTCTGATACATCAACTGTCACGAAGACCGAAGTTGATGTATCCAAAAGTTCCGTATCGTCAAAAGGAACTCAACGCAACAGACGGCGCGTCGATCGGACGCCCGGTCTGAGAGATAATGGCATTTTCGTCTCCGGGGCCCGGTTGGTTTTTAAGGCAAAACCAACCCGACCGTACTCCACCTGCGTCCAAACCTCGGGCGGAGTATGCCAAAAGATCCGTCTCACTAAGAGGAACACTACGCGACTGACGGCACGTCAATCGGACGTCCGTAGCTCAAGATATGAGCGTTTTCGCTCCGAAGGCCCGGTTGGTTTCGTGAATGAACCAACCCGGCCGAACTCAAAGTAACCCGAAACCTTGAGTGCGATATACCGAAATGATCGTCTCGATCCAAGGATCGCGTTGCCGCAGACGGTTCGTCATTCGGAGGTCCGAGGCTCAAGTTATGAGCCAAAAACCTAATCTGGTCCGAAACGGGGGGTCCGGGTCCGGGCCGATCCGGCCCGACCCCCCCCCCCCCTCTGGACGGCGCGGCGGCCGGTGGCGGCGGACGGCGGCGGCGGACGGCGGCGGACGGCGGCGGCGGCTGGCCGCGTGGCGGCGGCGGCGGCTGGCCGCGTGGCGGCGGCGGCGGGCCGCGTGGCGGCGGCGGCTGGCGGACCGCGTGGCGGCGGCGGCGGGCCGCGGCGGCGGCGGCGGCGGGCCGCGGCGGCGGCGCTGGGCGCCGCACGTGATTGGCACGCGGGGCATAGCCCCGCGTTTTTCTTCAAGCGGCACGGCTCAAGGCCGTGCCTTTGACAAAAACGGCCCCCGCAAATGGGGGCCGGCTTGATAAAACCGGGGGGCTGTTGCCCCCCCCTCTTTAAATGAACCGCCCCCCTCTTTAAGAGGGGGGTTTGAAGAGCCGGCCGGGGGTTTAAACCCCCGGTTTTTATGATATCCGGCCGGCCCGCTGGCCGGCCGGTTTTTACTAACGGGACCGGGAAATTCCGGTCCCGCCCTTGATTTCCGACGCCGGCGGCACGGCCGCCGGTCTTTCCTTCCGCCGCGGCCCGGAACCGGCCGCGGTCTCCTCGTCTCACCGCGGCCCGGAACCGGCCGCGGTGTTCGTCGTCCGGCGCGGTGCGACGGCACCGCGCCCCTTTCTCCGTGCCAAGAATCCTCCCAACGCGGCGCGACGGCGTCGCGTTCTTGAAATCTCTCCTCGGCGAAGCGCGACGGCGTTGCGGAAAATATCTGAACGTTCATCCGCGTGGTGCGACGGCACCACGTTACTTGTTTCCTCCAGCATGAACAACATGAACGATGGAGGGGGATTCGGCCGTGTTCGTGCGGTCCGGTCCCCCTCACGTTAAAGAAATAAAAACGGAACTTAAATAAAATAAGTCACACGTTAAGTCATGCTAAAATCCACGATTCAAGAAAGGAATAAAAATAATCAATAAAGATCATCCCCTACCTCTGGTTTCAAGAACGAAGATCGTCAACGACCCGCGGAAGACGCGTCGCGGTGGTCGGCGTCACGGAAGAAGGACGTCGATGTCGTGAAGCGAGGATTCGAAGTTCTTTGACGACGATTTCGTCGCGGGAAAAGATGACGCGGAAGAAGACGTCGTCGGTGTCGCGGGTATGGCGTCGCGAAAGACGATTCCCGAGTACGTGGCGTTCTTCGTCGATGTTCGAAGGTTCTTCGCGTTCTTCAAGGAGGAAAAAGAAGTTCTTCAAAGTGTAGAACTCTTCCTCTCTCAAATCCCACACAACACAGCAACCCCCAAAATAAAATAAGCTACCCTTATTTTATTTTCACTTTGCCCACCTTTCAAAAATTCAAAAGTTGAATTTATTACATTAATTAAAATCTTGAGTTGTCAAGAAATTAAATGGAAAGATAAGTTGGCAAGTTTTAATGTAGGGGAGAGTCACAAATTAAAGAGGGGGTTTAGAGGGGTTAGGGAATTTGAAAAGGTGGGGGGGTTCGTGTGGGCCCCACCTCCCTCATAACCACACATGGGAAGTTGGGTGGTTGCGGGCCCCACCAACAACTTCCCATGAGAGAGTCTAACCACCTAGAATAAAATAAAATTCACACACAATTTTATTTTACTTAACTTTTAATCCCCAAAACTAACTTTCAACCCGCAACATACGCAACTCCCGAAAGGGTCTCTTTAAGCGAATATCGGCACTGCGAGTTCATCGGTGCCCTCGGATTTCAATTCCGAGCACCGGATCAAAAGTTAGGAATTCCCGCTCGTTCGTTCACTGAACGTACCCGAGCCAAACTTCGGAAATTAATTCCGGGCACTCCGGGCCTCGGAATCAGGTGCCGTCTGAAACCGCGCTCTTGTAAAAAATCCAAAGAAAATTAAGAAAAAAAATTCCCTTGAATTTTACGGTCTTTACATTACTCCCACCTCAGGGCTTTACGTCCCCGTAAAGATACAACAAAAACTAGGGGAACAAATGAGGGTACTGAGCACGCATCTGAGCCTCCCGCTCCCAAGTGCTCTCCTGGAGATTCCCGTGCTGCCATCTGATGCGCACAAGAGGAATCGATCGCCCACGTAGGACCCGCTCCTGTCGATCCTCTATCTCCACCGGGACCTCCGTAAAAGTCGCCCCATCGTCAACGTCAAGCTCCCCATGGTCAATGATGTGCGTCGGGTCGTGCACGTATCTTCTCAGCTGGGATACGTGAAAGACGTCGTGCACCCGGTGCAACTGAGGTGGTAGAGCCAGGCGATAAGCCACCTCGCCAATCCTGCTGAGAATCTGAAAAGGTCCGATGAAGCGCGGAGATAACTTGCCGCCTCGGCCAAATCTCCGAATACCACGTCGAGGTGAGACCCGCAAGAAGACGTGGTCGCCATCCTCGAACTCGAGTGGTCTCCGCCACCTGTCAGCATATGACTTCTGCCGGCTCTGAGCTGTCCTCATCCGCTCCTGGATGACCTGGACCTTCTCTGTCGTGGCCTGGACCATCTCCGGTCCCACTAGTGCTGACTCCCCTGGGTCTGTCCAGCACAAAGGAGATCTACATGGTCGGCCGTACAACGCCTCGTACGGTGCCATCCCGATGGTGGAGTGGTAGCTGTTGTTGTATGCGAATTCCACCAAAGGTAGGTGGTCCTCCCAGCTACGACCAAAGTCAAGGACACATGCACGGAGCATGTCCTCGAGAGTCTGAATGGTCCTCTCCGTCTGACCATCCGTCTGAGGGTGAAAAGCTGTGCTAAGACGTAGCTGCGTCCCGAACGCCTCCTGCAACCCCTTCCAAAGCCGGGAAGTAAAGCGGGCATCACGATCGGAAACGATAGATGATGGCACGCCGTGGAGCCGCACAATCTCCTGAACGTAGAGACGTCCCAAGCTCTCCACCGAGCCCTGCTCTCTGATGGGTAAGAAGTGTGCCGACTTGGTGAGTCGGTCAACAATCACCCAGATGGAGTCGTGACCTCTGGAAGTGTGTGGAAGTCCAGTCACGAAGTCCATAGATATGCCGTCCCACTTCCACTCCGGAACCTCCAAGGGCTGTACCAAGCCTGCTGGTACCTGGTGCTCTGCCTTCACCTGCTGACAGGTAAGGCATCGAGAAACGAACTCTGCTACAGCCTTCTTCATGCCCGGCCACCAATGCTGTCGTCTGAGGTCCTGGTACATCTTCGCCACTCCAGGATGTACCGCTAAAGGTGAAGTGTGAAACTCCCTCAACACTTCCTCTCGCAAAGCGACTGGTACCATGGTACGTCCTCTGAAAAGGATGTCGTGCTCTGCTCCAAGGGAGAAACCATCAGGTGTCTGTCCCGAGGATATCTGTGCACGCCGTGTCTCACAGTCAGCGTCCCCATGCTGTGCCTCCCTGACTCGCTGCAGTAGTGGAGGAGTGACTGTGAGAGACTGTAGAAAGGCTGCTCCATCTCTATCCACGAAGGATATCTGCAAAGAGGCTAGCTGCTCCGTCACCTCCTCAAGTAGTTGAATGCCCGTCCTCCTACTGAGGGCATCAGCTACTACGTTCCCCTTCCCAGGAGTATAGACTATCTCAAAGTCATAGTCCTGGAGGAACTCGAGCCATCGTCGCTGTCTCAGGTTCAGGTCCTTCTGCGAGAAGATATACCTGAGACTCTGATGATCGGAAAAGACCGTAAAGCGCTCGCCCATCAGATAGTGTCGCCATGTCTTCAGAGCGAAGACCACTGCTGCTAACTCTAGGTCATGGGTAGCGTAGTTCTGCTCATGCGGCCTCAACTGACGTGATCCATAGGCGATCACGGCCCGCTCCTGCATCAGAACACATCCGAGTCCGGTCCCTGATGCATCGCAGTAGACTACGTACCCTACTCCCTCCTCAGGCAACCTCAAGATAGGTGCGCTAGTCAATCTCTGTCTCAGCTCCTGGAAGCTCTGCTGACATCTGTCAGTCCACACGAAGGGTTTCCCCTTCTTCGTCAAAGCCGTGAGTGATGCCGCAACTCTGGAGAAGTTCGGCACAAATCTCTGATAGTATCCAGCTAGTCCCAAGAAACTCCGAACCTCAGTCACGCTCCTGGGTGGCTCCCATGCTAACACAGCCTCAATCTTCGCGGGATCCACTGCAACTCCCGCCTCAGAGATAACGTGTCCCAAAAAGTGGACCTCACGTATCCAGAACTGGCACTTCGAGAGCTTACCATAAAACTGGTGCTCTCGGAGTGTGTCAAGAACAACTCGCAAGTGATAGGCGTGCTCCTCCTCTGTCGTAGAGTAAATCAGAATGTCGTCGATGAAGACCACGACAAACCGATCGAGGTATGGCTGAAAGATCCTGTTCATGAGAGCCATGAACACTGCTGGAGCATTGGTTACACCGAAAGGCATAACCAAGAACTCATAGTGGCCATACCGACATCTGAAGGCCGTTTTCTGCACATCCTCGTCTCTGACTCTGAGCTGATGATAGCCTGACCTGAGGTCTATCTTCGAGAACCACCGTGCTCCCTTGAGCTGATCAAAGAGGTCATCAATCCTCGGTAGCGGATACTTGTTCCTCACTGTCACCTGGTTCAGGCGACGATAGTCAACACAAAGTCGCAAGCTTCCGTCCGCCTTCTTGGCGAACAATATCGGGGAAGCCCAGGGTGAAACACTGGGTCGGATGAATCCCTTGCCCTGCAAGTCCTCCAACTGTACCCGTAGCTCTCGAAGCTCGGCGGGGGCCATCCGATGTGCTGGAGTGGATATCGGGGCTGTCCCGGGGTACAAGTCAATATAAAAGTCTACCTCTCTGCGAGGAGGTAGCCCTGGAACATCGTCGGGAAAAACGTCCGCATACTGATCCACCACTGCAGGAAAACCAGGACTCCGCACGTCAACTGCTCCAAGGATAAGGCTAGCCAACTGATGAGTGATGGGCTGTCCTCTCCTCCGCGGAAGTCCATCCTGTGCTGCTAAGGCTCCCTTCTCGCCGGTGAAGGTGAACCTGCTCCCGTCGGTGCGTACACATCGCACCTTGCGCCTAAAACAGTCAATCTGTGCATGGACCGTGGACAGCCAATCCATGCCCAAGATGACGTCGTAAGGCCTCGACGCTGCTACAAGAAGATCCCAGCCGAAGCTCTCGCCTCCTAGAGTAAGCTCACACTGCCGGCACCAGTGCGTGATCGTCGAGTCTGCTCCCGTAGGAGTCTCTAGCCGTAAGGATCGAGCCAACGGCTCTGTCGGAATCTCCGAGCTCCGAACAAGGGCAGCGGCTATGAAAGAATGACTCGCTCCTGTGTCTATAAGAACTGCAGCAAGGGTGGAATAGACACAGATAGTACCTCGAATCATCTCGGGTGCGCCGTGGTCGTAGGCCTCTGCTGCCTGGAGCTGTGCCTGTCGCTGCCCGCCAGCTCCCTGTGGTCGGGGTGGACCTCCTGGTGGTGGTGGTGGTAAAGCCTCAAAGCGTCGGCCACCACCAGCTGCTCGTCCAGCTCCTCTGCCTCGTCCGCCTCCTCCCTGCGGACCGCCACGGTCGACCCTCTGCCTCTGCCTCGGTGGTCCATCTACTGACTGCTGCTCCTCGGCACGGCGGGTCGGGCAGTCACGAGCCATGTGGCCCTGTCCGCCGCACGAGTAGCACTGCCTGCCTCTCGGAAGACTGGCTCCGCGCTGTGTGCCCCGCACTGCTGAGCCAGTGCCCTGAGATCGTCTGCCTGAAGGTCTGGTCTGTCTGGACCCCTGAGTCATCCGTCGACTGCCTGCTGCAGATGACTCTGCCACGTGCCGCCCTGCGGTGGGTCGCTGTGCTGGTGTAGACTCAGCAAGGAAGCTCTCGATCAGAAGAGCCCGCTCCAGTACTCCTGTCTGAGTCGGTATGCTGAGGGAGATCAGCGATGCCCTGATCTCGTGTCTCAAACCCTGCTCGAAGGTCCGGGCCCGGAAGAATGGGTCCCGTACCATGTCGGTCGAGTAGCGCGAGAGATCGGTAAATCTCGCCGAGTACTGGGCGACCGTCATGCTGCCCTGCCGCAGCTGTAGAAGCTCCTGGATACGCACCGCTCGAAGGGTGGCCGGGACGAACTCAGAGCGGAAGAGGCTCTCGAAGTCCGTCCAGAGTAGAGATGCCTCATCGTGCACCTGGAGCATCAGGCTCCACCATCGTCCTGCTGCTGCGTGTAGTAGGCTCGCAGCGAGGATCACCATGAGGTCTGCTGGTGTCCTCACTAGCCTAAACACTCGAACAACTGCCTCCAGCCAGTCCTCTGCTGCCTGGGGATCCGTCTCCCCGCGAAACCTGGGCGGTCGCTGTCGCTGAAACTCATGCAGTGCGCTGAGGCGACGTGCATCGTCAGCGGCTGCTGCTGGAAGCATCGGGGGCTCGGCGGGTAAAGCTACCGCCGGTGCCACTACTGGAAAAGGGCCCTGCACCGAGGCCTCGTCGCTCGGTGGGCTGTCGTCTCGCTCGACCATCGGAACCCTAGCTGGCTGTCGTCGTGGGGCCATCCTGAAAAGGAGATCAAGAGTGCCATAGTCAGAACAGTATACCTGCTGAGCTGAATTAAGTAATCACAAAGAAAACTTTGAAACACACACGCAATCAATGTTTCCGTGCATTAAGTCGGAAATCAGAAGTCAGGGTCCTGGTGTATGGATACGTCGGCCGCCGCACCAACACTGGACTCCCTGGACTGATAACCACACTCAATACGCTAAACATTATTGCTTCACATAGAAAAGATCAGAGTTCGCGGTAGAACCGAACTCCTCTGATACCAATTTGTCACGACCCGCCCTCGGGATCCGTGCCGTGACTACCCCAAGCCCGCCTTCCATAGGCCAGGGGCTGGCGACTAGCACCAAGGCGTAGATCCCAGCAAAATTGGGAAGGCATTGCCTTTGAAAAGGTAAACACACACCACAGAGTAAACAAGCGGAAAGTAAACACTAAGCAAGCAGAGTACAACTGAAGTGCGGAAAAGTAAATGGGCCAGAATACAAACCCAAACTGAAAGTAAAGTACAACTCAAAAAGGGAAAAACAGCAACTGTAAAGTAAAGGCCGCTACTCCGTGCTGTCCACTGGAAAATCCCACCTGAAGGGTGGGTACAGATAGCTCCTCTGCTCCACGGGTCCCACCGTCCGCTCCGTGCTCGTCCCGCCCAGTGGTCCACCTCCGGGTACCGTCCCGCTCCGCAAACCTCAGCTAAGGTCAACGCTGTCCGTCGTCTGCAACCAACACAACGTAGTGCGGGCGAAGCCCGTGCAGGGGTGAGTATAAGCTACTCAGTAGGGTCCCCGAGACCCCTGAAGGTCTCTCAAAATCCACAAAGGATAAACCACGAAGCAAAGTACAATCACGAAGTAACAACCAACACTGCTTAGGTATATGCCCATACATATACCTAAGTCATCAATTCAAATACGCTCCAACCTCCGAGCCCAAGTATAACTCAGTCCACGCAGGAAAGTATACGTATTCCACAAAGGAAAGTAACAGGATTCAGCTCACACAGGTATACTTCTTTAGGGACGATAAAGATGATCACTGATCCATCTAAGTCGTCGGACCCACGAAGGATCGATAGGTAACTAACCCCCGCAAGACCCACACAGGATCGGGCTCACACAGAACCTGTAGGCGCTGGCTCACACAGAACCGCTGAGCGCAAGGACCCACACAGGATCGGGCTCACACAGAACCTGTAGCACTGATCCATGTAGGATCGCTGAGTGCTGTAGTCGTCGTCGTCGAATCCACACAGGATCTCTGTACTGTCGTCGTCGAATCCACACAGGATCTCTGTACTGTCGTCGTCGCAGTCACAGTAGCAGTCGTAGCAGTAGAACAGTCGCAGCCAGCACTAGGGTTCCCGCACACAGCAAGCTCGTACGGAGGATCCGCTCCACGAGCCGAGAGGCTGATACATCAACTGTCACGAAGACCGAAGTTGATGTATCCAAAAGTTCCGTATCGTCAAAAGGAACTCAACGCAACAGACGGCGCGTCGATCGGACGCCCGGTCTGAGAGATAATGGCATTTTCGTCTCCGGGGCCCGGTTGGTTTTTAAGGCAAAACCAACCCGACCGTACTCCACCTGCGTCCAAACCTCGGGCGGAGTATGCCAAAAGATCCGTCTCACTAAGAGGAACACTACGCGACTGACGGCACGTCAATCGGACGTCCGTAGCTCAAGATATGAGCGTTTTCGCTCCGAAGGCCCGGTTGGTTTCGTGAATGAACCAACCCGGCCGAACTCAAAGTAACCCGAAACCTTGAGTGCGATATACCGAAATGATCGTCTCGATCCAAGGATCGCGTTGCCGCAGACGGTTCGTCATTCGGAGGTCCGAGGCTCAAGTTATGAGCCAAAAACCTAATCTGGTCCGAAACGGGGGGTCCGGGTCCGGGCCGATCCGGCCCGACCCCCCCCCCCCCTCTGGACGGCGCGGCGGCCGGTGGCGGCGGACGGCGGCGGCGGACGGCGGCGGACGGCGGCGGCGGCTGGCCGCGTGGCGGCGGCGGCGGCTGGCCGCGTGGCGGCGGCGGCGGGCCGCGTGGCGGCGGCGCTGGGCGCCGCACGTGATTGGCACGCGGGGCATAGCCCCGCGTTTTTCTTCAAGCGGCACGGCTCAAGGCCGTGCCTTTGACAAAAACGGCCCCCGCAAATGGGGGCCGGCTTGATAAAACCGGGGGGCTGTTGCCCCCCCCTCTTTAAATGAACCGCCCCCCTCTTTAAGAGGGGGGTTTGAAGAGCCGGCCGGGGGTTTAAACCCCCGGTTTTTATGATATCCGGCCGGCCCGCTGGCCGGCCGGTTTTTACTAACGGGACCGGGAAATTCCGGTCCCGCCCTTGATTTCCGACGCCGGCGGCACGGCCGCCGGTCTTTCCTTCCGCCGCGGCCCGGAACCGGCCGCGGTCTCCTCGTCTCACCGCGGCCCGGAACCGGCCGCGGTGTTCGTCGTCCGGCGCGGTGCGACGGCACCGCGCCCCTTTCTCCGTGCCAAGAATCCTCCCAACGCGGCGCGACGGCGTCGCGTTCTTGAAATCTCTCCTCGGCGAAGCGCGACGGCGTTGCGGAAAATATCTGAACGTTCATCCGCGTGGTGCGACGGCACCACGTTACTTGTTTCCTCCAGCATGAACAACATGAACGATGGAGGGGGATTCGGCCGTGTTCGTGCGGTCCGGTCCCCCTCACGTTAAAGAAATAAAAACGGAACTTAAATAAAATAAGTCACACGTTAAGTCATGCTAAAATCCACGATTCAAGAAAGGAATAAAAATAATCAATAAAGATCATCCCCTACCTCTGGTTTCAAGAACGAAGATCGTCAACGACCCGCGGAAGACGCGTCGCGGTGGTCGGCGTCACGGAAGAAGGACGTCGATGTCGTGAAGCGAGGATTCGAAGTTCTTTGACGACGATTTCGTCGCGGGAAAAGATGACGCGGAAGAAGACGTCGTCGGTGTCGCGGGTATGGCGTCGCGAAAGACGATTCCCGAGTACGTGGCGTTCTTCGTCGATGTTCGAAGGTTCTTCGCGTTCTTCAAGGAGGAAAAAGAAGTTCTTCAAAGTGTAGAACTCTTCCTCTCTCAAATCCCACACAACACAGCAACCCCCAAAATAAAATAAGCTACCCTTATTTTATTTTCACTTTGCCCACCTTTCAAAAATTCAAAAGTTGAATTTATTACATTAATTAAAATCTTGAGTTGTCAAGAAATTAAATGGAAAGATAAGTTGGCAAGTTTTAATGTAGGGGAGAGTCACAAATTAAAGAGGGGGTTTAGAGGGGTTAGGGAATTTGAAAAGGTGGGGGGGTTCGTGTGGGCCCCACCTCCCTCATAACCACACATGGGAAGTTGGGTGGTTGCGGGCCCCACCAACAACTTCCCATGAGAGAGTCTAACCACCTAGAATAAAATAAAATTCACACACAATTTTATTTTACTTAACTTTTAATCCCCAAAACTAACTTTCAACCCGCAACATACGCAACTCCCGAAAGGGTCTCTTTAAGCGAATATCGGCACTGCGAGTTCATCGGTGCCCTCGGATTTCAATTCCGAGCACCGGATCAAAAGTTAGGAATTCCCGCTCGTTCGTTCACTGAACGTACCCGAGCCAAACTTCGGAAATTAATTCCGGGCACTCCGGGCCTCGGAATCAGGTGCCGTCTGAAACCGCGCTCTTGTAAAAAATCCAAAGAAAATTAAGAAAAAAAATTCCCTTGAATTTTACGGTCTTTACAGTTTTGATCTAGTCAGGTCCTTTTCTAGTGGAATTCAACTGAAATGAATGTGAAAGAACACTATTTGGGACTTGAGTAGATGAGTTATAGAGTAGTAATCTTTCACCCTTCCATGTCATTCGGATTTAGAATTCTGAGAGGGTATGACTTTTCAATTGGTACTGGGCTGAGGCAACCCTACATGGAATAGTTTGTTGAGTGGTCATGCGATGGTGAAAACTTTTCATCACGATGTAATCACTATGAAGGGGTAGATTTCATAGTTTTATCAGGGTATCCTCTTTCATGGTTGAATTTGGATGTAATTTTTGGGTCATTCAATTTCTATAATTTTCCTCAAAAGTCAATTGATAACAAAAAAAGGTAATTTTCAGTCAATTTACTACATCATTATTGTTCACCACTTCATTTAATTAATTATTTAATAAAATTATAAATTAATTACCAATATGTATATAGGAATTTTATCTTTATAAATAATATTTATAGTTGACCATATAAATAATACTTATTAAAAATGATATAGTAATTAAAATTTGAGTATGGTGTTTTTAAGTCTTCATTAAATAAAATATAATAAATTTCCTAATCTAACACTTTTGGAATAAAGAGGATCATATTTTCTACCTAAGGTTTATTTTGGTCTAAAAACACATATCTGAGGAAATTAGGACCAGTGGTAGGGTAATATTATATTATTATAATATTGTTTTTACCTTTAATTACTGTATTTACATTTAATCGTGGTAAATAAAATTCAAAATTTAATGTTCCCCTTAAAGTTATTTTGATCATATTAGACCACATTTTTCATACTGATTATAACCATTTATGTCTATTTTTTGAAATTAAAATCACATAGGCAAAAAAATTACGATTAATGATGATCCACGGATGTGCTTATAAAGCCTGTAAAAGAGATGTTCAAAAGTTTATTAAACTTATTATATCTAATTATATTATAAAAATAATTGATATGAAATACATTGGGATAATATATTATTTATTTATCTATTTTCACTTGAAAATAAAATTAAAATAATATAATTATTTAAATGAAAGTGACTATTTTTTAACAATAATGTAGTATTTTTCACTATTCATCAAAAGTTGAAACTTTTCAGAAAATACCAAAAAACTCCATCAGCTTATTTTGATATTCCAAATATGAAAATGAAGTCAATTTTGAATAATAAAATTTATAAATTTCATAATTTGGTTAATACTCTTCATAACCTCTTTCGAAATGGCTATTTTGATATTTCATAGTGCGCTCGAACACGATATTGCATACCGTGCAAGCTGTTGAATTATTTAAAAGCATACCGTGGAAGCTTGGAGTATTGCATAGTATCCCCAAATTTTTTATTACTTAGTTATTTTTTCAGATGAAAAACATTGACTAAGGGAACAATGTAGAGTATTTTTTCTATGAAAGAATTCAAAATATATTAATGAATTTTTCTAGATCCATGAAATATGATGCCATGATATTTCAGGGCCCAGTGAGCTCAGAATTGTTTTAATAAAGATATTAATTATAATTTATATTACATGCACATAGTTTTTTAGAAATAATAAAATATCTCTTTAAAAAATATCTAATTGGATATTTGATGTAATAGTTTAATTTAGAGCATGGGGTTTACCCTATTTACGAATTAAAGTAGTTCACTACCGAACATTTGGATAAGGCACCTGTTAACGGGTACGTTATGTTGGTTAATTAATTAATTTATTTATCTATTTCATTAAGCACCCAATAAAATAGTCTCTCTTTAAATAAATAGTTATTTAAACATTCTAAGGTTATCCTCATAACCCTAGGATCTTTGAGATGAGATTTAGAGCATTTTTCTTTGGAGAATATAGATCGAATAACGAACATCAATCAAATTGAGGTGGTTTGGAAGATAGAGAACACAAAGGATATTCACTATTGTATGAAAACATGTTCTTCACAAAATATTTTTCCATAAATTAGGTATTTCCATTTAATATTATTTTTTTACCTTGATTAAAATATTGATCATGTTTTAATCTATTATTCTTTAGTCTGTGACTATTTTTTCTTTCAGATGAACCTATTTATCAAATTATATTGTTTATTCAAATTTATTCTTGATTATAAAATGTTTCTCACACCCAATTTCACTTATATATGCTCATTGGACAAAAATTATTAGAAAAGTAATCATTCGAACTTTTTCATGTTATTTTCTTCCACCTTTTCTATATGACCTTAACCATTGGGTTATGGGGCCATTGTTAGATTTTATCGGGTAGAGCCAAGAGAAATTGGGCCTCCTGATTCATATTGGATATTTACACAATGTATGGATTAGTCATTTTGGGAATTATCAAGATGGATTTTATTTTTTAGTTCATGGATATTAGATCTAAAGTGGTGACAAGTGTTGACATGTATCACTATGGATGATGAAGGCATTGTGGTCTTCTTGAGGACCACTGGATTCTGAATTTCAGCCACTAGAGGGATGGAATCTCTAATTGGAGGCCTACCCCCCATTTATTTCAGGTGTTCAAAAGGAACAATAAATGGAGATGAAGGAGTATTTTCATTCCACCTAAAACAGTATTCGATTTTTATAAAATCTTGATTTACACAGCATACTTTGATTAACACACACTATGTAATACAGAATTCTATATTGGTTAGGGTTATGTTTTAATGTTCAATATCACAAACAATGTTGAGGGACCACACACCGTGTGAAACCTAGACATACAAATCGATGTGTACATAGTGTACTCACCTAAGATCTCATGTAGTTCCACACACCGTGCTTGTCAGGGCATAAACTATAAAATTCAAAGAGTACACAGGCTTGGAAAGAAATAACATTCTAAGAATCAACTTAACCTCAACATGTCGTGTGTTTCTAGGGATATGCCATGTTTTGGCACATGGCCAGTGTGCATGGTAACAAGATGATAGAATATAGTAGTCCCTGGGAGGCTGAGAAACATTTTGTGGTTCTCATACATGTCGTGGACTATGACATGGCTTTAGAGCGTTGTTTAGAGGAGACATGGCAAGGAGAAGATATAGGGTCACTTGTCTTGTGAACCACCATACAAGCCACATACTTACCTATACATATTCTTTCTCTTGTATTTCCTTTATATCCACTCATATTTGGTCCAGTGAAGAACCAATATGTAGTGTTTTTTCAAAGAACATGATGGGGGAATTTATAGTGTATTTTGATATTTTCTATGAGAGGTTAAAAGTGGGAATATTCTTTAGGAAATTCTTGATGATGGAAGGGGTTGGAAAGGATCATCAGGGAGTTCAAATTGAAATGGTACACCCTTTTCACATCAGTTTATGATTCCTCCATACTTTTTATTTAGATATAAAATGTACTCCATTATAACATCATGGAATGGGTCCTCTATCAATGGTGATAGTACTCCCCTATCATACCATGGTTCAGGTCCTCCATACTCATTTTTCTTAGAACAGGAAGTACTCAACTATCATATTGGTGTGTGGATCCTCTATCCATGGTGATGGAACTCCACTATCACACAAGGGAATGAGTCCCATATACAATTTATATAATAATTGGTGGTACTCCCCTATCACACCAAGGAGGGGTCCTCTATCCATCAATATGATACACCGCTAGATGTGTGTGGGTCCTCCATAAATGATATTCCTTAAATGGATAATGTAATTCCCTACACAAGAAAATCTCCTCTATCTATGTAGACGATTCTCTCATGTTGCGTCAGGGCATGGATATACTTCATTCCATACACATATATTAAAATGGTATACTCCAAAATAGGCATAGGTCCACTATGTATTGAGTGGAATCACCCTGTTTTACAAATCATTGATCCCTCTAACTTTTCTAGATTATGCTCTCTCGGGAAGTGGATAAGTGGTGAGGTGTGGCATCTTTTCATGAGTTCTTTGGACTGATACAAGTGATTATAGCTATTTATGATGGAACTATGGAGCTATAGGCTAGATAATAATCCTAGGTTGTGCTCTATTATGGACATCCCCTTTTTCGGTTATTTAGGATTATTATATGGTCATATATCTATGTTATCATGATTTGATTCCCTCTTTATTTTAGTTTTGATTTCTACTTCTACTAGGTATTTTATTTCTACCACTTTAGTTTTTAGGGAATCTTGTGGGTTATATATATACTCATCCCTCTATGAGAGTTCCCCACATATGTCGCATAATATAAATATGATGGAAATATCAGTGGTGATATCACAAGATCATAGGGATAATCTTGTGTATTTACCATAAGAGGTGGTTAGGGATTGCATATCAGGAGTCGTGCTCCCTCAGATATACTATGTTCCAATAATTATTAGGTTGGGACAACATTACATGGTAAAATTTTATATTTCCCATTAATTTTTCATTAAACTTTCACACACTTCTATATTACCTATAGGTTATTAAATTCATTGTTTTTACTACAGATGATACTTCCTTTTTCTATTATTTCTCCACACTTCAGCAAGGATATGGTGGGGTGCATTCTTATAGGTACTTTAGGAAAATGCCTCCCATTTTACTTATACCCTCTATTCGCTTTTCACCATACCATGGCCTATAGGGGAGGGATTGGGGTTGTTTTCGGATTATCTTCCACTATCCATGTGGGCCCAAGTGGTTCGGGCTATTTTACATTAGGCTCCATCTCAACATTTAAATATACAATGAATTATGTTTGATTAAGAACATATCATTGAAGTAGAGACACTTAAAACACATCATTTTTACCTAATAAGTGATAAGGAATATTGAGAGGGTACATCGCCACTGCAAACTTTTGTTTGACCATGAAGGGTCCAAACAACCATAGTTTAAGCTTCAACTATTTCCCCTAAATGATGATTCCCTAACCATGGTCACACTCAAAGTAAAACTTGATTGCCAGTAGTGAATTTAAAAGTTCATATAATTTAATATGTATATGATCAAGACCTACTTTGACTGGTTATTAACTACTTATACATTAATTTCACCTTCTTTATGTTATCTTTCACCGAACTAATTCAAACAATGATTATATTACACACATTTTTTCAACACTGTAGTAGGAAGTGAATCCAACAATATAAATACTCAAATAGTGCCATATGTAAGGAATAATTGAATCTATTGGCTTAAAAGATCTGTAACAAGTATATATGCTCATCCTAATCCCCATAAAATTATAGAACATTATATCAGACCATATCCTCTAGTATGTGAACCATCCACTTAGACTGCCCATCTGTTTGAGGATAGTTCATTGTGCTCAATATCATATGAGTCCCTAGGGATTTCAAAATGACCATCCAAAATTGTGACATTAAACATTCATATCTATATGATATTAATCTAAAATGAACCTTATGAAATCATATGATTTCATGGATATACATCTTTCTTTGCAAATCCATTGAGTGAGTCTCTCATATTGGTAAGAAGTGAGTAACATTTTTCAGCCGATCGAAAATCATCCAAACAACTTCATTTATAATTGAGGTCCTAGGTAACCCCAGTAGAAACTAAATCATTAATTCTTCTTTAAAGTCACTATATTTTAAAATAACACTATGTTAAATATCATATAGAACACGCAACATTGCGATTAAATGAACCACGATATATTATTTATATATTATTATTTAAACATGATTGTTATAACCAAGATGTTAGAATTGGTGGTATGAATAAGAATAACCATATTATGAAAATTATCTATAAATATTGTATATAATTAAAATGTATTTATTTATTCATAATAATAATTACTCATATTTCAGAAAATTCATTTAATGCTTCAAAAAGCCATTTTCTTCAAAATGGTTTTTTTATATTTGTGAGAAAATTATAATTATTTTCTTTAACTAATAGAAATTTAATTTACCAAATGAAAATAATTTTTAAAATCATTATATGAATATTTAATTAGGGATAAATTTTGGTAGTTTTTCAAAAATGATTTATTTTTCTATGAATAATGAAAAAATACATATTATTGATAAACATCAATTTCAATTAAATAAATTTATTATTTTGAATGTATAATTATTATCTTAAATAAATTTCAAAGTAAAATAAGTATTATATAGTTTTATTTAATCTAATAACTAGTTTTTAATAATATTTATACCAAATTTTATTGTATGTTTTTTTGTAAGCTAAATAGGCATTTTTTAGAAAACTTTTTTAACATGTATAATATTTTTCCATTTTAATTAAATAAATAATACATGATGAGATATTTTTAAATGAAATATATTATTCCTAAATTTATGTTTATGTATTTAAATTCAAATAACTAATATTTCTAATTTAGAGTAAATTTCAAATCATATTTAGCATAATAAATACATTTTTTGGAAAAGCTATTTTTTTCATCACACTAGTGTATTTTATTTTAAATTATATTCTACCACTTCTGTGAATTGAGTTTTCAAAAATTGATATCTTATTTTAAAAAATAATAATTAATAGTATATATTACATTCAATATAATTTTTTGTCATAATAGATACTAAAAAGAATTAAAATATGTTACCGTATTTGGGGTTAAAATTTTATTACCAATGGGTTAAACTAAAGAGGTAAATGAAATAACATGTTTAGAAAAAGTTTCAATTGAATGGTGGAGGTTTTTATCAGCCTTATATATCCTAAATTCCTTTATTTTTCAATTTTTTGTCACTTGGAATTAGATTTATTTCCCATTATTGAATAATTCTGAGTATTTAAAAGAATTCCACTTTTCCACTCTTAAAAAACGGAACACACACTCCAATACATTACTTACTTCAAAAACCCATTGGACAATCCAATCCTATCATAATTTCGTTCCATACATACCCTATCAAATCTTGGAATATTTTTTCTAATCAGAACTAAAATCTCGCAAGGGTTTGGGTATAATCCAAAAGAGGTTGTCTAAAGAATAGGTATCATTCTTGGTCATGCGTCTTTCTTTTATTTCTTATTCCTCCTCCATAAAATATTAGTAAACCATTATAATATAATAAAAAAATTAACTACTACATACTGAGATAATAATACATAAATTGAGTAACTTAATTCCACCTCCACTATCATCAAGTAGAAAACAAAACTATCATTCATGTGTAAGGCAGATTACCACCACATGAAATGATATAACTGATTTTAAATTTTTTCCTCTCACATATATTTATGATGATGGATTTAATGTTAATATATGAAATTCAATACATATTATTAATTCTAGAAAATTAGCATATAATATACCATCTTACCTTATCATCAATGCAAAAATGATAACATTATTCATGTATACTGCAGACAGCGCCTCACAAATCTATGTGATTCATTTTTTATTTCTCCATTACATAGATGGTATATGTAAAAATATTTAAATAATTAATATGAAATATATTGATATAATTATCAGTTTTTATGTATAAAATAATATTTACTTTTATTCCATCATCATTGTTGAAAAATGGAAATGTTAATCGCGCATATTCATGGCCTTCGTCGGCATAATTGTAATGAATTTCATTTTTCATAACCATAATTTGTTTTTAATTTAAAATATATAATTTATGGGAAAAATGTTAATTTTTTCATGATTATTTTTCTTGGGATTATTGAAAAATTAACCCTTTTACAATGGTTAACAAACCGATGCAATTTTCAATTTATGAACCATGCATCGTCAAATCACCCAATGAAGACATAATTGAAATAAGTGATTAAATACCTCATAAAATTTAATTATCAGGGTTTTTTAAGTATAAAGGATTAAAAATATAAATTATTATTAAGAATAAAACTAATGGATATAAATATATTATAAATGAGATAGATTTTATATATGAGAATTTATGAACTAGATGTTAGGGTGTCATCTCAAAACATCTTTCTTTGAGACACATGTTCTTCTATGATTTTAATTTATTTTAAATGGTTTATATAATTCAATTTTAAATATTATATCATGAATAATTCATTCCTCATGATATTTTTAGTTAAAATTAATTTAATTCATTCATGTGATTTCTAATTACAAAGTTACCAAGGTGGTTTGGGTTCATGTTCTAATCTCATTTTAATAGGTGTTGTTCAGGCTTGAATTTCCATTATAGGAAATAGTTATATTATAATTGAAGAAAAAACCCTTAATTTTACTTTAATACTCTTATTCATTAACTTTTAATGTTATATTTCTATTTTCCACTCTTTGGTACTTAAAATGAGTGATAAAAGGTTTCTAATAAAAGATTTATTAATTTCTCTCTTCTGACGAAAATCGTTTTTCCTCCAAATCCATGCTTTATAAAAATATTATCAATAATATTTTTATCATTATTAAAATTATTCATTAAAGGAATTTTTACCCATTTTTACTTTATATTAAACGGTTTTATGGGAATCTTATTGTTATTATAAAGAAAATGTATTCCACACTATTTAAGAATATTTTTGATTTTGAAGAAGTTATTGTAAATTGAAAGGGGTATCATTCTAAATAAATATTCCTTTTAATATTTTAAATTTATTTTAATCAATGATGACAACATTTTTTATTACTAATTTATTCTAAATTATTTATATATGTCCCTTAAATATATACCATTCTTATTATTCATTACATTAGTAGGGTAATATATACATTATGATTATATCTCAAATTACTTCATTATGAAATTTCTTTTGAATATGATTTGAGACTAGATTATGCAACCCGTTTTCTTTCCATGGATAATTATTATGTTTTGACATATTATTTATTTCCTACTTATGGAAAAGACAAATCATTATCATGTAACGAATGGTATTCTCATATAGTGATGGGTGAGATTGATATAGCTTGTATTATTGTTTACCCAATTAGCACTCTAATGCTTAGTGTAATTATTTAGGCTCATGAGATTTCAGGTATGGGATTAGTTAGAAAACACAATCCATTTTGGGGATTTTTATGCCATGTGATATTGTCTAGGAACTCAATCTTGACTCGTATTTATGTAATTTTTTAAAGTTGCTGTGACATTTCCTATGTTACCATGATCTTATTGTATAATGTTCTTTATGTCATGATTTCATGTGATACTCATGATCTATATATTTTATGATATATTGTTCTACCTTTGAATCGCAATTCAAACTTCCTTACATTTTATATACCCTTACTTAGCTTTTTAGTGTGCCCATTTTGTTTATATATTACAAAGTTCATCCCATGCAATTTTAAGAAATCAAAATGATTTAGGGGTTAAATATAGAGAATAAAATAAATAAAATTTATTTTTTACTTGGTATGATTCATTATGAACCGAGATCCAAATACTTTAGGCCTCATGATATTTGGGTTGTCATTTAATGGATATATATATTAAAAATTATTTAATAATATGTGTAAAAGACTTGGGTTAGTATAGTATCTCTCAGAGTAAGGTCTAGTTATTTTTTGGGGATAAGGGATACAATAATTTATTTAAAACCCTAAAAACAAGTATAAGAACAATTCTAACTATAAAAAAATATCCCCTAATTTTGGTGAAATTTTGAGAGAGTGGATTTCAAGAAATTATATCCCTTGATAGATACTACAAGTGTATGTTTCACTGGCATAGTTGTACATAGGGTTAATAAAACCTAAAAGGGAATATTGGGACATTACTAAATCTTTACCTAGTGCATGATAACTAGCCTTAAAACACATCCATTTTGACACTCTTGATAGATATGCTTTGAAAATTCGCAAACACATTATAAACCATAATGATGTATTATAATAGATGGTGAACATGAATGACCTAGAAAAAACCTATGGTGTCAGACCTTCAAAATAAGGTTTCATGATTTATACAACTAATAAATTATTTTTCATGATTATTTGCTATCCCACTAGGATTATTGTTTATCATATAATACATTATTTTTTTAATAAATAGATATAACCTGGAGGAATCATGTTATCACTAAATGTGGTGGAAAATTTAGAGATTATGAGAAAATAAGTTTGATTATGATTAGAGAGAAATATATTTTGATTATTCCTAATCATATTTTTTGATATAAGATTAACAAAATAGAATTATATGAGATTTATAATACATCAAATAAGTTTAAGATAAACATTTATAAAAAGTTTTGTAATAATGAACCTGAAGGAGATAAGATTCAACTTCCTTCAAGACAAGAAAGATGGAATAAGAACCTAGAATAACTTATAAATATCAGTGCAAGATGTTTTCTATGTTCAAATAGAGTTCTTTGATCAAAAATATTCCTGAGGATTTTAAGGTATTATATGTGGGGAACTCTGGAGTTATCTTTGTCAATTCCCTAAACTAGGGGTTATCCACTCAACCAAGAAAGAACCTATGTTATAAAAAATAATAGAAGTAAAAAAAGAATGAATTATTTATATATTGGGATTCAAGAACAATTTTATAAATGTTTTTCTTACTAGTGGTATTTTGGTTTTAATAATAAAAAAATATTTAATGATTGTGTTAATTTTTGAAGATTATATTTATTCTTATAAGATAAAATTACAGGTTATGGATACAATCATGGGTTTATGATTTTTTGAATGATCATAAGATCAATTTATTAGATATCCCATTTTAGCTTCTAAGAGTTGGGGTTTTAATTTCACTAA
Source organism: Viscum album (assembly GCA_963277665.1). Lineage (NCBI taxonomy): Eukaryota > Viridiplantae > Streptophyta > Magnoliopsida > Santalales > Viscaceae > Viscum > Viscum album. Next base: position 428,886,275 of record OY728123.1, on the reverse strand, counting down.
TAATATTTTGGGAAACATTTTATTGGTTTGAGATATAAATAACCTTTAGTTTTACAATAATGGATTATTTGGGAAAAATTCTATGGTGTTTTTTGAGATGAAACTTTAAGGGTATGAGATAACCTTTGAGGTTAAAACCTTCTTTCATGTTGAGATTACTACGTTTATTTAAAATGTAGGTTTATCTATTTATCTAAGGATATATGTTAAACCTTTTATTTTATTGTTGACATTTTGAGATTAGTATATTTATATTAATTTTGGGTATTATTTTACTTTGTGATGAAAATATTGGTTTTAATAGAGATTGGATGAATAGTGAGTGACTCATTTATTGGAATTATGATTTTTTAACATTAAATTTATTTTATTTGGGTATAATAAAGAATTATTTTTGATATACATTCATTAGAGGAAGAGGTGAGGTGGAAATTAAATCAAGCATAATGAAAGGATGAAATGTTTTTTATGAAATAAAAAAATATCAACTAAAAATGTTTTATGGTGTTCTCTATATTGATATTAAAATAATACCAAAAACTATAGTAAAATAATCTTGAAATAATAATTTTATAAAATTACCTTCACATCTGATCAATTAGTGGTCTTGTATTTCATCACATATTTACGGTTTTGTGCTTGTTAACTTTCCCTTGATCATTAAATTTCCTATGATAAATGATCTCTAACACACTAAATAATTATTTATTCTTTTCTTCAATGTCCATATTTTCACCTCCCACCAATTTATTTCTACCTGTAAACATATTCATGTTTTTTTTTCCAATGAACTTCATATTTCCCATTCCAAAAATTAAGGGGAAGTTTTATTAACCCTTTTTACAACTTAGTTTTTCCACAAAAAAATTTTAAAATGTAAACCCCATGGTTACTAACCAAAAGTTTAAATTTTTAGAATTTTTTTAATTTAAAGGGTCTTATTTAAAACCTTTATATTCTAACACAACACTATGTTTGATAGTTGATTCAACATACGACACTTAGATTGCATGGATCATGATATATTATTAAAATATTATTATTTGAACTTTACGGTTATAACCTAGCATTTAAAATTGGATATATGAATATGAAGAATCATATTATGAAGTGTGTCTCTAAATACTTTTAATAATTTAAATGTATTTATTCAATCATAATAATAATTATTCAAATTTCCAAAAAAACAATTTCATGCTTCAAAATTTTGTTTTCATAATAAATTACTTTTATTTATTTTTTTATAAAATATTATAATTATTTTTTGAAACAATTAAAAAATTTATTTTATAAAATGAACGATTATTTTAAAATCATCATATCGAAATTGACTTAAGGTGAGTTTTTTTTATTTTTTTGAGAAAATGTTTATTTTTTAGGGAATAATGAAAAATATCGAAATTTGTTTGACTATCATATATTTTTAATAAATGTAATAATTTAAAAGTGCCAATATTATTTTAATTTAATTTAAAAGGAACATAAGTATTATTTTTTATATTTAATTAAATTAATTATATTTTAATCATCTTTATACCATATTTTTGTATAAGTTTATTCTTAGGCTTAAAATGCATTTTTTGAACATTTTTTTAAAGTGTATAATGTTTTTACAATATAATTAATTAAATTCACCCTAAAAAAGAATGATTTCAATGATATATATAAATTTTACATATATATTTAGGAATTATAACTCATATAATGAAAATAACATATCATATTTTTAATGTAAAATTATATTTTTATTTAGAAATTACATCTTACATAAAATTGTTTTTTCATCGCAATTTCCCGTTAAATTTTACCTTGAATTCTGAAACTTTTGTGAATTTAATTTTATAAAAAATTGTATTTATAATAATCAAAATTTATATTATATAATAATCTTAAATTAATTTTTTTCCATAATTAATTGTAAAAATAGTTATAATATGTTACTATGGTATATGTTAGACTTATTGAGGGGTATTCAACTAAGGAGTAAATTTGAATCAAATGTTTGAAACATGTTTATTTTGAGTTGTATAGGTGTGGATTAGAATTATATCTCCTCAAATATTTTATTATCTAATTTTTAGGGAACTTTTCTTGCAATTTTCTTCCCATTGTTGAATAGTTTTGGGTATTTATAAGAATGCCACTCCCCCTCTCATGTAAAAGGGAACCCCATATTTTCTCCTTTCCACCCTAGTAAAACCATTTTTTTTCAAATTACCAGATAAAATTACTTAATTAATTCAATTAACACTTCTTATAATAATTGTTTATCCAAAAGCTAATCTAATATGTCCTTAGGTATAATCCTAAATAAATTGCCAGAAGAATAGGTTCCCTTCTTAACAGATATTATTTATTTTATTTCTTATTCCACCTCCATAAAATCAAAAAATAATAATTATAAATAATAAATTTAGTATCTTTTATATGATAATATTATATTATAATAATGTAATAATTTAAATCTCCCTCCACTTCCCTCAAATAAGAAATAAACCACCGTTCATGTGAATAGTAGACCATCACCTCATGAACAGATGTTACTCATTTTCCATCATCACCATATATAAATATTTATATTAGTAGAATTAATTTGTATACTCAATATTCATGAAATATTTATGATTTTGGATTATTTTAATATCATATACCTTCTTACCTTACCAACATCTGAAAAATGATAATTTCGTTCATGGGTAAAGCAGACTACCACCACACGAAGTGATGCGATTTTTTTTTTTTTGATTCATAACATGGATGGTATATTTAAGTGTATTTAAATAAATAATATGATATATATGGTGAAATTATCATTATATAAAGATAAAATAATACTTACCTTCTTTTAATTATGATATTTAAATAATAGAAACGTTTCTCTTTTGTATATACAACATATCATCTTCATAATTCTAACATAGTTCATTTTTCATGACCATAAATCATGTTTATATTGAAAAGTATAAATTATGTTTAAAAATGGTAATTATATAATTATAATTATACTATATATTATGTAACAGTTAAAAATATTTACCATGGTTGACACAATGATGCCATTTTGAATTTATCTACCAAGAATCCTCAAAACACCAGAGGATGACATAATTCAAATAAGTAATAAAATATATCGTTGAAAAAAATTATGTAAATGGTTTATGAATAATTGATGGTTCATATAAAAATTTATTAATAAAACTAATAATTAATATAATTCTATTATACATGATATAAAATACCTACCCGACAAAGTCTTGACCGAGGGTAAGGGTTTCATCTCAAAACATGCTTCTTTGAGAAACTTGTTATTTTATATAACTAATTTCATTTAAATGTTGTATATACTACCAAATTACATATTATTTGATGAATAATTATAAAATAACGATATTTTTTGTTACAATTCAATTACTTCATTCGTTGGAGTTATGATTCTAAAGTTACCAAAATAAAAAGGGTTTATGTTTCAATATCATGTTAATAGATATTTTTCATGCATGAATTTATGTTGTAAGAAATTATTTGATCATTATATAATAAAATAATTTAATTATTATATACTATATTTTTTAGGAAATTTATATTAGTATAACCATTTTCTACTATTTTTTATGTAAAATAATTTGTAAAATGTTTTTAAGAAAAGATGAATTCATTTCTCTCTTCTATAAAAAATCCTTTTTATTCCAAATACATGTTTTCAAGAAATATTTTAAAGAATATTTTTAACACTCTCCAAATTATGTTAATAATATATTTTTAGACATTTATGAGTATTTATAAAATGGTATCAAAGGAAACTTCATTTTTTGTAGAGAAGTTCTTTATAAACGTTTTACAACAGTGTGAAATGAATGTTTTTAACACATACGACAATGTAAGGAATTTCTCTCTAACATGACCAATCAATTCCATGAATCATATATTATAAATTTCCAAATTTATTTTTAATGAAAATACATTCAATAATATTTTCAACATTTTATTGATTATAAGGAGTTGATTTCAAATTGATAACTATATGTTTCTCAAGAATTATGAAATATAATATTTTAATGATATTTTTATCAATGAATACTACCACTTATATTATGTATTACTTATAAATTATACATATATGTATCTCATAAATATACCATTAATATTTTCCCATAATAATATATAGTAATACAATCCATATATTCATCTCTCAAAGTCCTTCATTATGAAATATCTTTTGATTATGATATGACACATGATTATAAAGCTCATTTTCTTTCTATGTTACATTCTAATGTTTTTCCATACGATTGATTTCATTTTTTTAAATCATAAATCATGAACATGTAATGATGGGTTCACCAAAATATTATTGGGTGATCCAAATATATCTTTTATAATGGGTTCAGGAAAACAGTACTCTAATGTATTGGTTAATGTCTCAGACTCATGAGATGACATGTTTGAGATTACAGAGTAAACATAATACATTTTGGGGGTTTTTTCCACTATGTGATGTTATCTATCTAGTTTTCCTTTATTCATGTTTATTGAAAGTTTTTTATTTCTTTACCATTTCATATGTTTCTATTATCATATGATACTATTTTTATATTTTATTCATCCTTATGATTACTTGTGAGCCTTATTTTTTAAGACAACATGTTATGCCTTTAAATCATAAGTTATGCATCCTTATCATGTATATTCCCTTATAGGTATTTTTATTATACCAATTTTGCCTATGTATTCCCTCGGTGTCCTTGGAAATTTTAGAGGCATGAAAGGATTTTAGATCCCCTTATGAAGACTAAAACAAATAATATTTGTCTTAGTCTCTCTATGATGCATTATAAACCATGTCTTCCAAATACACTAGGCCTCATGATCTTCAAGTGGTAAATTAATCTATCTTTATGTTAAAATTAATGTAATAATATATATAAATGTATTTGGTTACTATATCCTCCCACTTCAACATGTGAACTGGAAATAGTTAGCGATAACCACCATGATATTGGTGGTGAACCTTTAGTGTCTAGTAAGTAAGGCATCGAGAAACAAACCCAGAAATATCCCTCTTCATCCAAGGCCCCCAAAAATGTCATCTAAATTCATGGTACATTTCTTTCAAACTATGTTTTCTTGACCATCCTGATTTATGTAATACCCTCATCATCTCCTATTAATGGAATCATGGAATATTACTCCCTTATGCACAAGGATGACAACCCCATTGCCTAGCAATCACTCAAACATCATGTCACCTCTAGATAGTTATTCTAATATCTGAGAACACTCTAGAATAACTATTATTCTACCATTAAAAATCCTAATATATAATATATTACCACAAATTGAGAATATTTCATATATCCTTGAACCTCATAAGCATCTATTCTTAATTAAAACTAACAAGATTTCCAAGCACCACTGGTACTCTGAAGGCTGTTCACTAAGTTCCTAAGATTCCAACATCTTTTGAATAAGTTAATATAATAATAATATAGTTTTTGGAGATTCATACACCATATTAATGTCAAATTTTTATAGATACTCTACCTTGTTCCTCTGCCTTATATTCAGGTCCCTTTTCCTAAAGATGTAACTGAGGTTATTACGGTTAGTGTAGAACCAAAAACCTTTCACTAAAGAGGTAGTATCTTATATATTTTAGGAAATGATCCGTGGATACTAACTCTAGTTCATTAGTGGATTAGTTTATCATAGTAATATGTAATAAAAATCTAGATAATTCTAAGATATATTGTTGTTAATATCCCACTAATCCCAAAAATCACCTAATCTTGAACAATTCTTGGGGTTGTTTCCAGGACATCACTGCCTCCACTTTCTATAGTTCCATGGATATAATCATCTCAAACCCTTAATTACTAGATAAAATCACCTCCTAAATAAAAAATACACAATTTAGCTTCTTGGAGTATAGCATATGTGCACAAGTCATACATGGAAGTATCTCAATATGTGTGGCATGATACTCTGGTGTCATTATATATATGAGAATTTCATAAACGATCTCCATGATGAATGGTCTATGTGAGGTTGGAATATCTTATTGATAAGGAAAATTAAAACTATCATAATGTATCTTTTTATTAATCGAATCACTAAGTACTCGCACAGAACATACCTACTCTGAAACATAGTCTTTAGAATGTCCTCCTCTATAACTCGTAGCTGGTTATAGCACAATCGAAGATAAATCTTAGTGAACCATCAATATCTTTGTAACTAATAAAAACAGACATAGATCATAGGAAATGGATATATGTTTTACACTATCGACTAGTTTAACTTTTGATAATAAATATAGAGTTGATGACTAATTTCCTCTTTTTGGACGAATAATAATATTGCACACCATGGTGAGTAACTCATCCTAAGAAATCCATTTTTCTCTAATTCAGCCAAATACACCTTCATCTCATTAATATTGGATATAATAATATGATAAGGGGGTATAAAATGGGGTTTCACACCCAATATAAACTTTGTTTCAGTATAAATGATTGATCCTTCATTTTCTCCACAAGGTCAATGATTCCCATTATGATTTCAACCCATTCCACTTCATCCTGAGGGAATCTGGTTCACTAGAATGATGAATAATACAATATTTGAAATTAAAAATATATTAAGCCATATTTTACAACTCCTATGACTAGTGTAGGAACTAAGTGAAATAGTTATCATTGATGAAGGAATGTTTCCTAGACCATAGAGCATGTGTGGGGGAATGATCAATTTCATTATACTATACATTCATTAGCATAGATGAAACATCCTACCATGTTGGATCATAATATCCTACATCCCAAGAAGTTCCATAAGACTACTTTGGGGAGATAGCTTCTTTAATTTGAATGAAACACTCAGAAAAAACTATATTCATTAACGTAAAACTAAATAAGTCTATTAGATAACACAAGTATCTACTTGGACTCTTACCATAACCAAAGTTATTCCCATCTTATCACAAACCGTGGACTCATCCATATATATTAGTCTCATTCATAAATATAAAAACATAACATAACTGTATGCTCAGTTCCTCTATCTAATTCCAATAAGGATACATCATAAAAACACAGAATATCACACACTAGAAGAAATATCGTGAATAGATAGCACAAGTCAAGGAAATTAATTAATGAACTAATATGAATCCTAGAAATATATATACATATGGAACAAAAACATGCATATTTGACCATGAGGCATTAATAAACCATAAATATCATAAAATAGTATGATCAATCCCATCAATGTTAACTCAGAGGTACATTACACATGTTCTATCTAGGAATATGGATACTCACCAACCCATTTCTCAAATAGTTACCAAATTTCTACCATATCCAAGGTTATCCTGATAATAAAAATAAGAAATTATTCTCTAATGCCATTTTTTAATATCCTTATCCAAACAACCATATATAATCTAGAGTGATTCATGGCCATATACAAGTTTTCTTATAAGAAAAATGTTTTTAACTTGTAGGAAGGGTCTATGTCTATCAATGGAGAGACCATAACCTCAGTATAATGTCTTGTAGAAAATAAAAAAATAAACAATGTAATAAAAAATCATTGAAATCATGATGAAATTAAACAATAAAAAGATAACACATATCACAAAGATAATAAACAGGCTTCTGAAATGGCATGCTAAACCAGAGTTCAATGGGTTGAAAAAAATAAATAAATAAATAATATGGTAATCCCTGAATTCTTTCAGGTTCCCACCTCTAGAACTATTCTCTATGGCTCAACCATCTTCCAAGGGACACTTTCGCTTCCTTGGATCCCTCTGCATGAAGTCTATGTGTGCATCAAGATTCCCTTGTAGGGTTCAAGTGTGAAACACAGTAGGACAAATCCAATGTTTCCTTTATATGTGTGCACATGTATAAAAAGTGTATGTTATTATAATAATAAATGGGAATGGACAAAAAAACACATAATCATATACTGAATGAATGTGTTCTAACTAAACCGGTGCATACCCCTAGTGAAACAAGTATTTCATGCATATATTTTGTGGTGTTTAAATACATTAATATCCACAATGTAATTTATATACTTTCCAATATCTATACTATTTAACAATTTTTGTGATTTATGTCAGGTTACAAACAATAATCTAAATTAGTATGAAAATATAGCTTCCACTATAGCACTTCACGTCATGGATCAACACCATAAATTTGAATCCAAAATGGAGCTTTGAAGAATTGAAGAATCATTGAATTTTTAAGGTTACCATACTAGAAATCCAAGATTCGCATCATGAAAATGTTATAAGATTTGGAACAACTACAAGGCATGGAACTAGAGAGGATGTTAAGAAAATAATAGGTGGGGTCGATACTTTCATTATGTGAAACCACTTTCACATGGTGAAAGCTTTTAGATGGACATAATTATCATGTTTTTCATGAGTTGTTTACTTATGGCGAAACACTTACATGTCATGATTAATTTACATGAAACGAATGTTTTGGGAAGGACATAATTTTACATTTTGATGGGATTTAACACCTTGAAAGAAAAAATTTTCACTCAAATAAATACCATTGAATTCCATGATCATTGAGAAAGTTTACAAATAGAGGGTTGAGAAACTACAATAACAAATATACAAAGATCAAATTTTAGATCAAGAATTTATTCAATGAATTTTACTCACCATTTTTATCTCTATATTTAATTAATGTTTTAATTTTCTTTCTTACTTCCCCCTTAATCTATCCTCAATAGGATAAAGGGTTTAAACATTCTTTAAGATAGGATAATGTAACTAAATGGGAATGGTGAAATTAGATATATTTCTTATTCATATTCATGTCTTTGGTTTTCTTTAATTTTTTTATACAATTCCAAACCACTTTGTTTAAATTTTTTCGTCATCATTATGTGAATTTCTACAAAGGAAACTTTATAATTCCCCAAATTCATAACCTAGAATGAGGCATGAAAAGTTTCACATTTAGGGTATTCAAGTTTAAAAATGCATCAAGAAAACATAATTAAAATAATTTTACCATCTTTGGGGGTTGGACCACAACCTACTCTATATTAAATTTTAATTAATTAATTACACTTGTTTATGTTTTACAATTTTTTTATTTTTATTACACTCTAGGAAATTATGATTCCCTTTAGATATTTCAATTGTATGTATTTCATTAATATATTTTTTGTGGTTTTGATACATTAATTTTCATAATATAATTGATATTATTTCTAAAATTTAGACTATTTAACTTGATTTTTGATTTATGGTATGATCCAACTGATAATTAGAGAATGGATAAAAATTACCCAACACAAGGAGGTCAATAGACTAAATCATAAAGTGAGATGTTGTGTTGTTCTATCTCCTCACCAGTTCAATGTCTCCACTATATTCATTATATTCTCTTTTTATTTGGTCCTTCCCTTTAACTCTATCATTACTTGGATGAGGGGAAAATCCTAATGTGTGATGGGGTTATATAGCCCAAGGGGGATAGATCCATTGGATTTATTTATTTTCAATCATGTTATGGATTAAAATAATTCATTTATTCATTTATTCATTTATAATCCCTCTCTCTTATCTTTATCATGAAAACTAATATTTAAATCTAAAAGGAACATTTTAATTGTGCAACTTATTACCCTAAATTGAACTATGACTATTTTCACATTTAGGGGGAACTTGGTTTAAATATTGTATAGATATTATCTCAATTTAAAAATTCCTTATTTACCAAGCCATGGGAAAAGGGGAAATATCATGCTGATGAAGAAATACAATGTCCTCTGGATCCACCTTGTCACAACACCAACACCAAATATAGATTAATCAATTTATTTTCTGAAATCCAATTTCACCTAAACCCTGAAACTAAATAACCTCTTATCAGTTTAAAAATATTATTTACAAAACCCAAGATACTTTTTTCACTATATATCTCCCTTTATTCAATTTTTTATCAAAACCAACATCTATTCTTTTCCCACTTTCTTAAAATAAATCAAATATTAAAAAATTTAAAAACATAATTTAACTAATTTCACAATATTTATGGGATATCTCTTGATATTTATACTATATTAATTTTATTTAATTAAGTAAACTAATCAGAGTTTTATAAATTTTTAATTTTATTAGACCTACATGAAATAACAATAACCTTCAGGCCTGTAAAAATGGGAACTTTTTCCAGGTTTGGTTGCAAATTATTTTTTATTTTTTAAATTATAATTTTTTTTATTTTATTTTCCCTATTTATGATGGTTTATTTAGTTCTAAAATTTTCATATTAAAATCATTGATGTACAAATATAAAACTCATGAAAAAGACAATGAAATCACTGACTTCATGTCTACTTCTGATTTATGGCTAAAGATAAAATTCCTTGCGACCATTGAAGGTGTAGACGACAATCATGTTGGTAGGATTATTCATAGAAATCCAATTCCACAAACACTTATGTACTATGTGAGACCATAAAATAAATGATTGAAACCAATAATCATGGTGCCTCTTATTACTAAAATCATATTGATATTAAACTAGTTATAATTTGGATAACATCAAACTAAGTTCATTTTTCTATCATAACTCATGAAGACCAAAACTCACATCTGGGGAATATTCATGATCTCTACATCACATTATAATTCCCAAATGTTTCAAGATATGTCGTAATTATTTTACTTTTCTAATTTTTTTTAGAGAGAGTGATTGGGAATAGATTCAAATATTTCCATCCCACTTCATCACATCATGTGATAATATAGAAAAACCCTTTCGCAAATGTTTCTTCCTACTATCTAACTCAACACAAATATGGGTAAACATTCTAAAATTTATTCAATTTCAGGATAAATAACACTAATCTACATGGTAATATTAAAAAATAGTAATCGTGAAATCCTCCATCAAGGTATATATATATGGATTCTAGTCTAAAATTTTTATAATGGTTTCTTATAGGGAAAGAGTTCCATTCAAGAAGTTTTAGCTGCAGGATAATTCATGGAGAAGTTACCTGATGAGATATACAGCTTCTAAGATTAAATTTTGAGAAATATTTTCTAGTTTTAAAGAGAATGGATGAAATTAAAAGGAATTAATGTGATCAACAATAATGACTGGATGGAAGAACATATAGAATCAATGATTCAGAAGATGGACATAATAATGGTCCAATAGAAATAACATTAATATATATATATTATGATTTAAATCATGTTAATCAATTTGATGGTTTGAGTCTAGAAAGAAAATAATGGAAAATATATCGACAAAGAGAACAGGGATAATGATGGAAAGAACCCTAAGGGACCACACTAACAAGCCAAGTCTTTACATTGGAAGAGACATTGGCCGCATTGATGAATATATATGGGGATGTAATCAAATAAATAAAGAAAGACGCGGTAAGCTAAAAGGCCATGCAAAGGAATATGGATTTTCATGTTGCCTTGATCACTGAGTATCTCAAAGAGAGACCTGCATGAGTACTTCCTGTATTACAGAGAGTACGGCTATGAGAAAATATGAAATTTATCTCTCTACAGATTGGAAAAATAAATTATGACATGAAAAATAAAAGAAATAGAAAACAAGTTAAAAAAGAACTGAAAGAGAAGATAAAAAAGAAGAACCACATTATAAAACAAATACTTTTTTTCTATAGATACATTCACTTGGAAACAATGACATACAAAGAGGTAAATTTCGAGAACACTTAAAAAAATTCATAACAATATCCCTTTTGTGGAGGCTCTCACAAACATGCCAACATATTAAAAAATTAGGAAACATATAATGACCAAAAAGAAGAACTTGGAATAGATTGGCACTATCCAACACATACAGGAGTGTTCGTCGGTGGAGTCTAAGGAACTACCTAAAAAATGAGATCCAGTTAGATTTTCCAAACTAAAATTTATGGGAGGTAATAAATTTTAAAACAATTTATATGATTTAGGTTTGAGTGTTAATATCATGACATAAAACACTTAAATATTCCTAAGACTAGAGGAAATGAATCCCAAAAAAAATTTACTCTAGGTCAAAGATTAAATAGTTAATTATGCCCATGGACTCATTGAAGATATTCTGATCAAATTCAAAAAAATATACATTCTAGTCGGCTTCATAGAGCTAGATATCTAAGAGGAGAAGACACGACTCATTTGGGTAGAACATTTTTATCCACTGGGATAACACTAATTTAGGTAATAATTGGAGAAATATATATGATAATTGTATGTGAACAAGAAATTTTCAATATCCACCAGGACATGAACTACTCTGATGAGAGATAATACAAAAAGTTATGAGAAGATAAAATACCAAGAGCAGAAAAGATTTATAAAAATAAAGTAGGATCAATTGTACAAGAGGATACCAAAAATAAAATTATTGCGAAGAATAAAGAGAGGTTGAATTTTCATACCGCTGACACTAGTGGAGTGAAGAACTCCACACATTTTGGAATAAGAAAATTATGATGAATGATACATTACCTTCCATTTAGTTATTCCAGACTAAGGATGAAATAGGGAATTAGTCCAATATAGATCAAGCATGTGTTATCATTAGGATGAATTAAAATTTTTAGAGAAATTAGAAAAGGGATGACATATGTCGATAGGGAACAACTAAGAACATTTATGGACCCAGATGTGGTTAAAACGTTTCAATTATATGTCACATAAACAGAAGCTAAATGGGGTAGGTTCGATTCAAAGACATTAAAAAATATCACATCTCAGAGGTAATGTATATTTTTTCTATTTTTCATTATTCATTAATCCATGAATTATCTCTCTATAAATATTTAAAAATTCATTAATAATGGACAATGTTGTAACTGGTATTTTTGAAATTTTTAGAATCATCACCGTACTGGTTGTGAGAATTATATATAATTAAAAGATTTTTTAGGATAATTACACATCATTAAACTCGTACACATCATGAACTGGTGCAGGATGAACCTTTTATGTCGAATTAAAAGCATAATTCTAAAGAGTAATAATCATTTAAATTATGAATTTTTCTATTTCATACCTCATATTTAACAATTTTCGAGTTAAAATTGAAAATTGCATGCCTACATTTGATTCATACATTAATCAACTGAACTAGGAGACATAAAATACTTAGGATGCGTACAATTACATTATTTTTAATTTCTTTTTCAATAAATATGATTGAAGAATATAGGGAAAATAATTTTTAGGGATGAGCATGTGCATCAAGATTTACCCTGCATTGATTTGATGATCATATTAGTAATTGTAAATGAAACTTTTCTTGTATTTGGTCATCCATTTATTTTATAATATTTCATTAATTGATTTAATTTTTTTTTGAATTTCCATGATTAGTTTTTTGAGACATTCATCTCATTCTAGAGACATCATCTGAACCTAATATTTCCCACTATTCATATAACATATTTCTTATCAAAATCATTCATCTTATCTTCTAAAACTTTGTTGGAATCCTATAAAATATTAGACACTATATAATCAATTTATATAAGATTGATGTATTCTTTTGTATTAAACCTATATCCTTGGTCCCACCTTGAATTAATCATTTTTAATCCCCTAAAATCCACAAACATCATTTTTAGGAAATGGTCTAAGTTTTGATCCAATATTATCCTCCACTACTTTCTTCTAAATGTTTTGGATGATATTTAAATGAATAAATGTGCATAATATATTTCCATGGTGTACGAGGGTGTACTAAAGTGAGGATATTTTGTTGTGGATTTTCATATAATTATATAGCGACGCTATATATTTATTCATTATACTTTATTTTCTATCTTTCTATAAAAATATAAAAAAGTGAAGAAAAAGGTTGTGTTTTCGGAGGATCGATAATCGTCATTACTAGACTAGTGACATTTTAGTCATGTGTGATTTGGTGGTGGATGTAAGATTTTTATCAAAAATAATTTTCAAAAAAATAGTAAAAGAAACAAATATAGGTATATTTATTTATTATCTCTACATGTATCATTGGATCATATAGATATTTTTTAGCAGAAGAGAGAAATGAATTATGTGAGGGATATTTATATTGATCTTATTTATAGATTATCTTGCAAAGTATTTTAAATCCAAACCACCTTTTTATCTATAATTTTTTATAACATTATTGAACCTTACCTAAGCCTCATATTCAATTGAACCTCATTGGTGAATCCCTCATGATTATTTGTGATTTTGACTCTACACGGTGGATAATTTTGAGGAATTCTATCTTATTAGAAGTGACATGTTCTTGAAAAATGTGAAATATGCAATTTACATTTTTAACTTGATGATGAATGGTAAAAAATCAGGATAGGTAAATTATAAATGGAATTCATATTAATTAATAATAAAAAAATAAATATGGGTGAATTAAATTGTGTATCTATTTCAAAATATAAAAAGTAAAATAAGGGATTGATTTTTTATTTGAAAAGTAAGGATTCGTGAATTTTCTATATGGGAAGCTATAATATTATATTTCCTATTTTATTATATTCTTTTATTGATATTAAATTAAAATTATGTTAAGGTAAGAATCCTTTTTAGTGTATTGAGATTCCATATTTGAGGAAAAGTATGATTTTTTATTTCCTAAAACATCAAATGTCATCATACTAAAAGGGATACTCACCTTACCCTACATTAAACATAATCTTGAAAAAATAAATTGATAAAATGTCAAATAAAATATTTGAGCATCACACATACAAAATTGATCAACACCACACATTCCAAAGAAACAAATCAATAAATTATTTCACTTTTTTCTTTTGAAATACCCACACAAATAATTCATCCACTTTAATTTTTCAATTCATTATTCATATATATTTCATTATTATCATAATTGTAGTGATATTCTTACTCTCTTCATTAGGGTAAAAATTAAAATATAGTTCAGAACATACCTCAAGAAGACATCAGAAATGGTAGGCTTTCATGGAATCTACATTCTCCACCACATTGACACAAAATATAAAATAATAATTAGGGCGTCCCCATTTAGGATGAAATGGCTATGATACATTGTTAAAGTAGGTAAATGATGTAAAAAAAGTAAATATAAAAAACAAGATTGTATATAATGTACATTAAATGATAATAAAAATATTATCTCAACATAAATCCACCGCTCATTTTTCATGTCTCAATTCCCCTAAAAAATCTCATAGTGGACCCATGATACTTGCAAGAATAATAACTTAATAATCCTCTCATGATCCCCCCATAAAAAATTTACGATTGTGGAAAACCTCAGGACCACCACCAAACCAATTATGACCAAAAGATCACAGGTCTAGTAATAGTCATTTTTTTATCCTTCATAGACACAACCCATTTTTCATTTCTTTATTATTTTTTAGAAGGAAAGGTGGAAAAATAATACAATGTATAATGTCATCAACTCTCCATAAAATCACATGAAGTTTCCCTAAAATATATCCCCACTATATTATATCATGGAACACAATGTCAAATCTATTCCCTAAAATTATATTTTAAAATATCAAGAAAAAAAATTTGGGGAAGGTAGGGATGGATAAGATGGGCTGGTAACTCCATTCATTTAATAACAAGGATGTCCATGGATCTATGAACTTAAACGGGTTAATTCAAGGTTGGTTTAAGGACATAGGGTTAATAAAAAATAATTCCTTAGTCATATAAAATATGGCATTATTCTATCCTTATTTTGAAAATATTCCAATAAATTTCTAGAAGAGAACATGTCTGAGTCTCACAAGAAATTTAATTTAGAAATAATTGGAAATATAAGGGTCATATGATGTCTCATTAATAAGACAAATTGTTTGGATAACTACTCATGGAAATGAAAATGAATAATTTAATAAATTAAGAAAAAATTAAAAAAAATTAAACACAAGACCAATTATCATGAAAATAAATTATTTTATAATGAATAAGAAGCTCCTGGAATCTTGATTTATAAAATAAAAATACACATGATTAACCCTACAAATATTTATCCCATTTTTATCATTCCAAATTTTTGAAAAATTAATTTCAAAGCATGGAATGAAATGTATCCTATGAAATTTCTATCTTCTATTTCAGTTGAGTATAGTTAAAAATATAATGTAGGGATACAATTTTAAATTAATGATATAAAACTACTAATGCATTGAATATTGTAGAAAAATTCATAATTGAAATGATTACTCCCCTTTTGAATTAGGATTTGAAGATGGTTGTAAAGGTTATACATCCACCAGTTCATGTTGTGTATGAGTTTCATCACATTTAATGGTCCTCGAGTATCTATTCATTCTAGTTGCTCCTTGTCAACATTATATTACTTATCCTATATGAATAAAAATAAATTAGTGAAATCACAGGCCATTATCAATGAATTTTGAATGTTTTTTAATGAAAACATACACTCCTAAAAACCCTATAAATTTTTTTTGTTGGAACATATAATTGATTTTGTTTCATGCCATTGTCTTGACCTTACCTCTTTCATATTATGTTCAGGTGATATATGATTGTAAAGTTTTTACCTCTTCATGGTCCAAAAAGGATTTATTAAATTAGTTTAGTAAATTATAATCCCTTTGAATTCTTTTTATCATTACCATTTGATACCTTAATATGAACGGACTATTTTAATTATGTATGGGGTCACTCTAAATTGCGGTATGACCATTATCACAATCAGGGTACCTTGGTTTAAATATGGTATCAATACAAACTTGATTTAGCAATTCACTAATTACCTTAAAATGGGAAAAGGGGAATTATTATGTTGAGAAGGGAATGCAATGAATTTCCACTCCACCTCTTCTCGATTCAGACACCAAACACAGATTAATAAATTTATTTTTTAAAATCGAATTTCAATCAAACCTTAAATCTACAAAAACCCCTGCATGTTTTTAAAACATAATTTACAAAACCCAATCTATTTTTCTTCATTACATCTCTCTACCTATTCAAAATGTTTTCTAAACAACTATCAAATTTTCTCCATTATTCTTAAAATCAATCAAATAAAATACTTTTCCTTAAAAACCTAATTAAACTATTTCCACCATCTATGTGGGGTTGACCTTGATATTTACACTATATAAACTTTTATTAATTAAGTATCGCATATCTGAGTTATATAAATTTTTAATTTGATTAGGCCTGATTAAAATAATGACTCTCATTGGTCTCGTCAAAACTGGCATGATTTTTGGGGATGGTTATAAGTAATTTTAATGTTTATGTTATTTTTTATTTTATTTTGTTAAATTATTTCAATCCTTATTTTACATAGGGTGTTTAATGCTGATATTTTCTAGATTTTAAATCTTAATTCACAACCACAACATGCATGAAAACATAGAGAAATTGTTAACTTCAATTTTGAACTAAGTAAAATATTGAGAAATAAATGATTGGTTGTAGTGTAGGGTATAGAAGTAAACCATGTTACAGGGGATATTAAAATAGATATAGGTCTATGTAATCTCATAGAATATGGGTGGCCATCAAATACAAAATAAAAACTGAGTATCATGGTTCCTCCTATCACAACAAAAAACTTTGAGACTAAAGTAGTGACTGTAAAGTTGATTTCAAACAAGGTAAATTATTCTTTCCTACCTCATGAAAACCCAGACACACATCTGGGGATCTTCCCCCAGATCTCTGATATATTTCAATTCCATAATGATTCAGGGGATGCAGTAAGGCATTACCAATTCTGATTTTCTTTAAGAGAGAGAGCACCAGAGTAGATTCAAAGATTTATATCCCATTCCATTACTTTATGGGATAATTTTTAAAAACACCTTCTCACTCATTTCTTCCCACCATCAAAGTCAATGTACATATGGGTAAACCATATAATCATTTTTCAATTTGAGAAGGAATCATCCTACCCTACATTAGAAGTTTACAAAGATATGACTCATAAATTTATACATCATGGTATAGATTTATAAATAATAATCCAAACATTTTGTAATGGTTATTTGAAGGGAAATAGGCCGATTCATAATTTTGCAGCTCGGGGATATTTGATGAAAAAAGTCCCCTAAAGATAGATACACCTTTTGGATGAAATGGAGAGAAATTGTTTTCAATTGAAAGGATAAGGGATGTATTGAAGAGCAAATAACATCATCAATAATAATGACTGGATGGCATCACAGATGGAATCACTTACCATGAAGGTAGACGTGATGATGGGCCAATAGAAAAACCCCCCAAAGGTACATATATGAAAGACACAAGTTATTCTAGGAAGAATTATGGGTTGGTGGAAACAATAACAACAAGGAAAAGGGTAACAATAAAGGGAACAAGGATTCCAACTAAAATTAGGAAAATTTGTCATAATAATGACCTAGGTCCATGTGTTGTAAGAGACACTTGCCACATTCAGAATAACATATTATTCTATAATCAATGAAATAAAGGAAGATATTGACATCTAGAAGATACACTATAGAATATAAGCGTTTATGTTGTCTAGATCACTGAGATTCTCAAAGAGAGACCGAAAGGATCATTTTTTGGATTCCTGGAATTATTCCTATGAAAATATTTGATATTCATTTCCCAATGGAGTGAAAGAATCACAAAATAAAATATGGAATCAATAAATAAACAATAATATGAAAAACAAAGTTGAAAAGATAAAAATTAGTATGGAAAAAGAAGATGAAAGAGAAGTTGAAGAAGAAACACCACAGTACAAACCAAATCCATCATTTCCAAAGTTACTAGTATAATGGAATAACGTCACACAAAAAGGTAAATTTTTGAAATATTCAAAAAATAGCATATTAATATCCCTTTTTCAAAAACTCTTGAAAATATTCTAACATATGAAAATTTTAGAAAATAGATGGTGAACAATAATAACAATTTGGAAGATATTGGAATCGTACCACTCATAATGAATTTTTCAGAAGTGGTATCTATTGGACTACCTAAGAAGAAATGAGATCTATGTAGATTTTGCATAATTTTATTTTTCTTAGAAAATAAACTTGGAAAGGATTTATGTGATTTGGGTATGAGTGTCAATATCATGTCATAACCCACTTACAAAAGCCTGGTACAAGAGGAACAGAAGCTCACAAGAGCTTCACATCATATTTTTTATTTAATAGTGAAGTAACCTTGAATAACTGTCGAAGATATTCTGATAAAAGATGAAAAATTATACATTCCATTTTACTTTTAGTGCTCTATAATGAATAGGATTATACACCACTCATTAATGGAATACAATTTTTATCCACTCTCCATGATCTAATTTAATTAAAATGGATATCTTCATCTGAGAGTTGGATATGAACAAGTATGCTTCAATATCCCTCAGGAAATGAAGAATGGGGATGTGATAGAAGATAGTGAGTTTGGAGAAGATAAAATTCCTAGTGATATGTTGATTACTAGTGATGAATTCGTTGTTTTTGTACCAGGGGATACCAAAAAATGTACTTTGAATAATATGGATAAGAAAAAAGGGAAGACCACTAACACCAAAGAAGTGAACAAATATAATAATTTTGAAAAAAAAAATAGATATGGACGATACAGGACCTTCCATTTAGATATTTCAGACAATGGAAGAAATGGCGGATCGGTTCGATGGATACCAAATATTGGATGGGGAAGCTAAACTTTCTAGGGTCCTCACCATTTCAACATCATTGCACTTTTCTCTATGTTTTATTTTTCTTTATTTCTTCCCTCTTACTCTTTCATCACTAGGATGTGGTGAAAATTCCAACATTATGCTAGGATTATGTAGTTGAAGGGGAAAGGTTTATTTTTATTTATTTGTATTCATTCATGTGATTGAGTACTACAATATATTTATTCAAATATAATCTATTCCTATTATTTATAACACGGCCATTGCTATTTTAAAGTAAATGAAATATTTTAATTTTACAACTCATTACCCTAAATTGAGGCACAATAATTATCACATTTAGTGAAACATGGATTTAATATGGTATGAAGAAAAACTAAATTCAATAAAAAAATTAATTGCTTAAACATGGGAAAAGGGGAATCACCACATTAAGGTGGGAATACCATGACCAATCGATCCATCTTGTCTAAACTCTGATTCCAAATACGGATTAATAAATTTTTTTCTAAAATCCAATTCCACACAAACCCTGAATCTAAAAAAATCCTAGAACACATTTAAAACCTAATTTATAAAACCCAAAGTACTTCACTTCATTCTCTATCTCTTTCTTTAAAATATTTTTAAAAAACAACATCTATTCTTTACCCCCCTTTAATAAAATTTATAAAATAAAACAATTTGTCAAACAATAATTAACTAATATCACCATCTCTATGGGACTGATCTCAATATTTATGTTATAGTCATTTCAATTAATTAAGTTGAACTGATTTGATTTTTATACATTTTGATTTTTATTAAAACTGAGGGAAATAGCGATGCCCTTTGGGCCCATCTCCCAACCTTACCTACTTCGGATCTATGTTGTAAATATGATCAAGAGTCCTGAAAAATGAAAAATATATAATAAAAAAAATGGAAAAAAGTCACTTAGTGTAAAAATGGTTTGTCAAGACGAACATTCTAATCTGTATCCACAAGGTACATCGACTCAAGGCCTATAACTCGATATCCACAAGTTCCATCAAGATATAAAATGTTTCTCAGAATACACAAGGTGCTTTGAGTAATATTACTCAGTGTTTATAAGGTTCATAGAGTAACAACATGTTACTAAATATTTATAAGTTTCATCAAGTAATGGTTGGCCACAAGGATATCATTCCCCACCATCATCAACATTTCTCATTATGTGCACACCACTCAAAGGGATAATCATACCAAGAAGTTCACCTTTAATGGGTACCAGGATCCAACCTCCAATGGTAAGATAATATAAAAAAAGGTACATAATGATAAAAACATATATCATGGAATCATGAGAAAAACCATTACCATCACATACACTATGTGAATCAACATCAATCATATAAATAAGCTACTCTAATAAATCCCATGGAACAAGGATCATATATGGGATACATAGTTACACACATACCCAGAAGTAATCACCAAAGATTGAGAGAAAAACTAATTCTAACACATGAAATATATCGTGGAAGGAAGTTAAAATCATAGAAATACATGGAATAAAACTTCCTTACTCTAGGTCCTGAACATCAATTTCAAGGATAAACCAGCTTGTGTACTACAAAATCAAGAGTGGAAACCTCTAAATCCAATTACACCACCTCTTTTTCATTATTATTATATATTTTTACAAGTCAATGTTCAATATTTTTCAATTATTATTTTCATAAAATCCAATTATTTAATTTCTGAGAGAAATAACCGATCACATATGATAATGAATTCTCTCTCATAGATAATTTTGAATAAACTAAACAATTCCACATTGCACTTTTTAATAATTCCTTGTTATTTCTTAGAGAAGAAATATAAATCCATATGTGTTGATATCCCATCTATCTCAGATAATTTGAGAGAAAAAAATTATTATTATTATTATTCTTCATAATCCTTTGTTAATACCATTTAAATAATTCTTCAACATCCTTCCAAAAAGTTTAAAATAAAATTCAATCACATATGATACAAATTTTTTTTCACTCATTGAAAAAACCTAGATTATAATCATTTAATCACATCTTATCTTTAACATCCAAAAGTTCATTAAGTAATAGATTTAAAAACTCAAATAAAATAAATACCTATAGACTAACCACCCGTAAAACATATCACCCCAAATAATGGAGAGCAGGTGGGATTCTACCTTTCGAAGAAAAGAGTAGAATGGTTCATTTTAATCAAAAAAGGTTGGAAAAAATTCTCTAAAGAGTAATTCCAAGACTATCTGGACTCGATATGATAATAAAAACAAAGGTATTAAGGGTTCTTCTATTTTAGAAATAATAATATCATATATGTTTATGTGATAATAAAAAAATGTATTCAAGGTTAGGAAGGGTTCAAGTATTTTGAAAAGATTAAAAGTTATATCTAGTTGAGAGTGATACAAAAACCTCTAATAAAAAACAATTTAATTTAACATTAATTGATTCTTGAATTTAGAGGCTATGAAAAACATTCATAAAAGGAATTATAATATAAAAAATGTCAAAATAATCAAATCCTACGATTTTAATAATTTAAAATCATTTAAATGTTTTACGAGGTTTATATAGGGAAGAAGAAGCAGAAACTGGGGAAACAAAAAGTTTTACTCTTAAAAGGCTAAGCATAAGGGTAAATTGGGTTTACCCTTACACAATACTTGTATTTGTATAATGATAAGGATTTTACCCATACACATTTATTAAAATTCTTTCTATGCTTATGAACAATCATGGTTATCCATACGTATGGTTTAGAATGTCAGATATAACCTTTTGTGCCATCCATCATACCTATATGCAATACTAAATTACCCTTACGGGGTCTTTGAAAAACTAGGGCTTCCATTATAAAACATCCTTATGTGATCTATTTCCTTTAAAAAAAATACCCCCACCTATGTTGAAACCCTCACATAATCCATGGGTTACCCTTACACAGTATATAGAACATCCTGAATACCCTAACATAGTGTATGGTTACCTTTGTGCACCATAAGGGATAAACAAATGTTGCACCTAGATGTCCTTATTCAATGACATGTTACCCTTTTTTACTTATGGATTTACCTTTATGAATCCTCATTTACCCTTACTCAACTGATGTAAAAGGGAATTACCCTCACACAAAGGCAAAAAACCCCATTGTTACCCTTACATAAAACCATAAATCTTTAGTGAGGGTTTTTTTATTGAAAATTTATAATTGAACAAATAAATAATTATAAATTAAATCCATGAGGATTTTTAAGTGAAATTTAAATTGGGAATATAATATTTCACAAATGGTCATAAGATTAATAATGTTATGTGGTGTTTTTTCTAGGAATATTTTTGGTTTCTTCTAGAATGAAAGTGATATTGAAAATGAAATTTTCTAGAGAATACCATTTTAGGGTGTGTTCAATATATCACATTTAAAATATGTAAATGACCATATTTTTTAGGGGAATTAGATTTTAATTTCATTGTTTCTTTATATAAACACTTTGATTAATAAATTATAATGTTTTAGGTATGTAAACACCATAGATTACATGATTTTTAAGGATATAAAAATTTAGGATTCATTTGATTTTTTTAAATGTTATATTTATTATTTTTGGATTATAAATTTTTATATTTAGATGATTTGAAGAACCATTTATGTGTTTCATATAGTGGTTTACTTTAATATAAAATTAATAAGGCCTTTTTGAAAAAATCATGGTGATATCTATAAAATAATTCACATTAATTAGTGGAAATAATTTAAGGTATTTGTATATGGTGGAAATTAAACATAGTGTAAAAGTAAAGAAAAATATGGATTCACACTTTATATATGTATATTTTACCAAGATTCATTATAGAAATTGTCAAAAAAACATTAAGATTATTTATCTTGCAAATAATGTTTGAATGAAGAGACAGAGTGGTTCTATCTTTGTTCATGACATGAAATATTTGAAATCTAATCGTAAAATAATATTAAAATAAATTTTTTAATGATTTTAATGGAGGATTAACTAATGGAAGGGGAAGATTTAACCAAGATATGGTTTCAAATGAAGGACGATTGAATTGTGGAATGTATATATTTTTATGGCTCAAACACATGTCCTGGTGACTTAGAATGATCTTAAATCATCATAATAGGGATTAATTGTGATCATACTCTATTTATTTGGCTATTATGGAATAATAAAAAATGACATCGATCCTAAAAATTGATGACATATTTGATTAATTTTTAGAGAGGCTCATCCATAGATGATCATTCATACATTCATTTCATTACAGAAAATTAATAATAAACATCATATTTAAGATAATTTAGTTAATAAAGAACATGAATAATATAGATAATTAATGAAATAAGATATTTGTTAAGAATTTTAATTTAATGAAATTAGATTGAATTTCCTAAAATGGAGTTTCTCACACCTGGCATGTATATCAAAAAATTTGTGAGTGGGTGAAAATAATTCATAAAATATTGAAACAAATTCAAGATATATCATTTTTTATATATTTAAAAAATATATTTGTTTAAATAAATTATTGAAGTCACTACTTAAATTATTATATGTAGGAGGAATAGGAAGTGTTAGATAGGTGGTTGTGTGGTATCCCTAAATATTTCTTCTATTTTTAGTTCACCTTGAAATGAGGTAGTCGTTTTCTAAATTCTTATATCCACCAAAACATAATGCATGATACTATATTTTGATACACCAACACATTTTCATGTCTATGCTCTATAGATATAGAACTATTAGATGAACCAGGTAAAATCGTCACATTATTTTGTGACAATAAATTCAATATATCATATATCATTTTCTATAACATATTATTTGATAATGGTATATCATAAAATATCTTATCCATTAATCCAATTCATATCATATGCTTTGGGGTAGAATATTTTAAGGAATGATCTAGAGATATCATTCCAATAACTTAATCCATATCATATTGTACAGTATTGATACAACACAAGTTTTATATTCTCAATTGAAGAAGCCCCATAAAAATGGATCAGAGTAGAAGTAGCCACCAGAGAGAGATACCAGACCGAGGATTTAAGGAATGTTATACAGTTCATTCCATGACCTAGGTAGCATTACAAGGGCATTGTAATCCATTAGTATAATCATGTGGTGGGTAGTGTGGATTTGAAAAAGGTGGTGGGGAGGGGCTACTCCATGTGTAGTTGGGTCAATAAATTGGTGAAGGGATCTATTTTCTTAATCATTTGGGCCACATAATACAAGGATTTTTCCATTTGTGTCTTTATATTATATAATGGGTCCATCGAATCCTAGTTAAATGAGGAATTATAAAAAATAAAGAATAGGGAATTAAGAGGATTATAAACGTTAGTTAAATAATAAGTGTTAACATTTATTTCTCCTATATAAGATAAATTAATAATTGATATTTCATATGATGTGACATTTTACAAACTCAAGAATGTGTTTAAATTTTATATCATGCGGTGATTTTGTGGTTACAAAAAATTCCTAACCATAACATTTATTGAACATTATGTAGCATTTTTTAAAGTCATTGAATGATTGCATAGAATTATTGAGGGCTATATAAATAAGGTTGAGGCCATGAAAATTTAATCTATTATACCCCATGGTTGTCTAGTACTCCCATTGGGATTCATGATAGGGACTAACTTCGCTATTTTTTAGTGTGTGCCCTACCTGAGGGACATGATCACCACATGGTGAATGGGGGAAATTATAGTACACATCATAATAAGGGTGAAATTTATCCCCTATAATGAGTTCATCTCATGATTGACGGGATACTTAGAAAAGGAAAAATCATGTAGGTTAGACCCTAGAGTGGAAAAATTGTTTTCAACAACACTTGTACAATAGATTCATAACATATGCCTTGTGGCAGAGTTGGGGTGGAAACAAATACCCTTTTTTAATATTGTGGGGAAATATTTTTGGACTCATCAGTTATCCAGTACTCCCCTTGTGATTAAAAATAGGTACAAGTTGTCATAATTCTTGGTGTGTGTGTGTGTGTGTTTCCTATAATAAATGAGACCACTACTACAAATATGGCCTTTAATAGCACTAGTAAAAAGGATTTATCAGTTCTTTATAAGCTCTTATAATGTGGACAACGCTAAAGGGTTGTCTTTAATAGTGCTTGAAAATGTCATTTTTATAGGCCACCTTTAACAGTGTTAAAAAAATGATGATAAAGGTCCCTTTAATAAAGGAGGATAAGTTTTTTATCTGAACCACCTTTTGTCCAACCTTTTATTAGTTCTTCCCTCCCATTTTATCAGCACTTTACACACATTTATAAATGCTTTCCATCCCTTTTATCATCACTTTAGATAATTCCACCCTCCCATGCAAGCCTTGCCTCCCTCCAATTTTAACCTGAGACATCCTACTCATATCCCAGTGCTTTTTCCACTCCCCAATTTTTTTTCTCTTCAATTTTATTATAGATATATATATTTATATATATTTAATTACATTAATTAAACCATATATTTATATATATCATTATATACATATTTATATATATATATATATTTAAATACATACATAAATTATGTTTTTTGTAGGAGAGAATATATTAAATATATATATATATATATTTGATTTTAAATAATAATACATTTTGAAAAATGATAAAAATTCAAAACACAAATATCAATATGAATGTAATACAAGGAAATAAATTTATTCCCCACTAAAACAAGACAATAATTCTCCCCTAAAAGAGGCTAAAATTCCATAGAATGTTAAAAAGTTATGGTACCCTGGCTATAAACTAAATTTTAGAGGCATTTTTGTCTTCTTTTTAAATTGAAAATATTGTGACCCGCATCCCCTTGGGAAAAAAAGGTGTAAGGATCATCATAGGCATCGATTTGATATATTATATAGGCCAAATAGACATAAAAATCAAAAGTATTGGTTGTTTGATGTTCGAGTAATAGTTTCAACTTATTTGAGATATTTTATTGAATTTTAGAATTTTTTATCTTAAATTTTCTATGAAATGACTATTACATGATAATTATTAGAAAATAATTGGATAAAAAAATTTAAATTATTTTATAATCCATTTTCTCAAAATATCATATATTTTTAGTGTAAATGCCTATTTAGCTTTATCTAAAACATATAATATATATATATATATTTGTATATTCATATATTATTTTGAATGAAATATTTGTTTTTAAATATACCCTTTATCATTGCTACTAAAAATGTGTGGATAATGGCCCCTCTTTATCGGTTCTTTTTTACTAGTGCTGATAAAAAGGTGCCTTTATTAGTACTTCTTCACAAGTGTTGATAAACGTCCCCCATTGATATTGATTTTAAGAGATGTTAAAAACCCCCCTTTAATAGAACTTTATTTAGCAATGACAAAGGGAGTCTGTAACAGCACTTTTAGATATCACTATTAAATCCCTAGCGCTGGATAAACCTAGTTTTGTACTAGTTTTCTCTCATAGTGCATAGAGGAAATTTTATATCACCTCATAATAATGGTGAAATTTACCCTATCACAAGGAATTTTCTTTATGGTTGGGATTCTTATGAATGAAAAAATCATGCATCTTGAACCCAAGGAGGATAAACTCTTATGAAGTGGAATTGTTAGGGTTAAACCTTATTGGTTTACCCTTTATATAAAAATAAATCCATCTGAATAGGGAATCATGAAATTGGATAATGTAATTTTTATTATCTAGGACATAGAAATTGTCCCCACATCCAATGTGGGATTCATTTCCTACTTGTCAAATATTATTAAGGGTGTATTGGACACCTATTAGGTCTAACCACTGTTGTACCTCTCGTTCCCCTCGTTGTTTGATTTTCATGATCACAATCACCTTATTATTTGTCTAATTGTGTTTGAAGTGTTTTTGAATGATAGGCACAAGGTTTCCAAGAAAATGGCCCAAGAAAGAATCAAGAAGTGGACTGAATTTCAGTCCACCGGCCAACCGGTGTGATAGCACCGGCCAGCCGGTGGACCTGGCAGAGGCATTGCCCACTGCCAGGTTCCACCGGTCAGCCGGTGGCTCTGTCACCGGCCAGCCGGTGGCAACCTGATGAAACAGTGGTAGCAACTGTCTGCCCACCGGCCAGCCGGTGGCTCTGGCACCGGTCAGCCGGTGCTTCCTGGGCAGAAGGCCTTCTCAACATCCAAGGCACCGGCCAGCCGGTGGACCTGCACCGGCCAGCCGGTAGCCCAGTCAAACTAGCCGTTGGCTTTGACCAGTCAACCCTCTTTTGGCCTCCAACGGCTCCGAGGACTTCTCCAATGGCTCCGAAGGCCCCCAATGGGTTCCATGCCTATAAATAAAGGCCAAGGAAGCCCCGGACACTAACCGGAACTTAAATCAAGCCCAAGTACACTTTGTTGATCATTCGGCAATCCTCCGGCGAGACACCTCAAGGAACCCCAAGTGCTCCATCCAATTCCACATCCAAGAGCACCACCAAAGAAGCTTGGAAGCGGCCTTCAACCTCTCCTATCAATCAAAGGCGCCCAAGGCTTCTCCAATTATGGGTTTTATTGTATTTATCTTTTTGAGCTTTAAATTTGGGTTTGTGCCTACAAACCCCAAACTCTTTCTTCATCCACCTTTCTTTTGGGTTTCACATCACCACTAAGGTGTGAAGAGGTTCACAAGATTTTCCTTTAAAAAGCTTGAGACATAGGTGAGCTATCCTTCACCTGTAAGAAGGATAGTGGGTTCTTGCTAAACCATTAAAAGCAAGTGGGGTCTTGCTTAACCACCAAAAGCAAGCTGTAATAGGTCCTAGTGCTACCTCAAAGCCTAGTGGGTTTCTTGCTAAAACCATTGAAAAGAAAGCAGTATGAATCTCTCAACGGTTGAGTTGGGAGCGAAGACGTAGGCCGGGTTTTGGCCGAACTCCGTTAACAATTTCTTGTGTCTTGCCTCATTTATTTCCGCTGCACTTTCACTTTGATTTTAATTTTTTAATCTTTTTTTAAAAGGCAATTCACCCCCCTCTTTCCATCATTCCCCTTTTTCTCCGTCCCAACAATTGGTATCAGAGGGAGGTTTGATTAATTCCCAAACCGGTTTCAAATTAAAGATCCATTGTGATGGCATCAACCTCTTTTGCCCCCGAGGGCTACTCATTGGGTCAGGCTCCATTTTTTGATGGGACCGACTATAATTATTGGAAAACCCGCATGACCACTTTTTTAAGAAGCATAGGATATCCTATTTACAAAATTGTCATGCAAGGTTATTCTTTGTCTTCCCCCGACGAATCCAAATGGACCCCCGCCGATATTAAGAATTTTGAGCTTGATGGAAAATCCATGAATGCTCTTCATTGCGGGTTAGATAGGAATGAATTTAATCGTGTATCCACTTGCACCACTTCACATGAAATTTGGAAGCTTTTAGAAGTAACCCATGAAGGCACTAATAAAGTCAAAGATACTAGATTAGATATGTATAGACAAGACTTTGAATCTTTTTCAATGCATTCAAATGAGTCTATTTCTGAAATGTTTACACGCTTCACTGACGTTTGCAATGGTAGAAAATCTCTTGGTGATGATGTTTCAGTTGAAGCAATGGTCAAGAAGATTCTATGGGTCCTTCCGAGCTCATGGGCACCTAAAGTGACGGCAATCCAAGAAGCTAAGGATGTCAAAAACATGCCGGTCGAGGAGCTCATCGGATCTCTCATGACGTACGAGATCACAATGAGGAGGCAAGCACAAAAGGAGGGCACCCCTATCAAAACTCCAAAGAACATCGCCCTCAAGGTACAAAAAGAAGTAAGCTCCTCCTCCTCCTCATCATCTTCATCTTCTTCATCATCAAGCGGCGATTCGGAAATGGAGAATCTCGCCCGCCAAATGCACAAGTTTATGAAGAAGCACAAGAAGAAGAAATCCCGCAAGCACCGAAAGCAAGAACCCACCGAAAAATCCGAGCCCAAGGTGAAATGCTACGGGTGCGGCGAAAAGGGCCATTACAAGCCCGATTGCCCACTCAACAAG
Organism: Viscum album; assembly: GCA_963277665.1. Lineage (NCBI taxonomy): Eukaryota > Viridiplantae > Streptophyta > Magnoliopsida > Santalales > Viscaceae > Viscum > Viscum album. The sequence goes on along the minus strand of OY728123.1, from coordinate 428,856,529 downwards.
AAACGGGCCACGCAAAAGGAAAAAGGAAAGAAGAAGGTCCTCAAGGCGACATGGAGTGACACCTCATCATCCTCCTCCTCCTCCTCCTCAAGCGACCAAGGTACAAAATGCCTAATGGAAAAACATGAGGTATCATCATCCTCTTCCTCTTCTTCCTCCTCCAGTTCTTCTAATTCTTTTAATCATTTATCATATGAAGAACTCCAACATGCTAGAGACCAACTTGAAAATGGTTTTCATGAACTCTCTTCAAAATTTGGTGCTTTAAAAAAGAATTTCAAAAAGCTTTCCTCCGAAAAAGACCAACTTCTCAAAGAGAAGGAGGAACTCTCCAAAAAAATCCAAAATTTCCCCAATGTTGATTCTTTGGAATCAACCATTAAGGACCTTAGGGAATCCCTAGCCAAGTTCACCCAAGGTGAACAAAATTTTTCCAAACTCTTAGGTTCTCAACGAGTATCTAGAACCACCAATGGACTTGGCTACACCAATATAGCTTCCTCCTCCCATGCACCCACTGTTTTTGTAAGGGGGAGCTCTAGTTTTAAATTTTGCAACTATTGTAAAAAACCCGGGCACCTCATTTATGAGTGTGATTGCAAAAATGCCCGGTACGGTCAACCCAAGTCTATTTACTTTTCGGATGAGTTTTATAGGAGAAGACCCGCCATGAAACAAATTTGGATTGAAAAATCCCTTTTGGCGAGTCTCTCCGGGCCAAAATTAGTTTCGTCTCCCCGGTGATTTGTTGCTTTTATTTAGGGGGAGTTAGGATCATTTAAGCCCTTTTGATTTTCAATTTCAAAATTTTCAATTCCAACTTTCAATTTCAACACTTGGTATCAAAATTTTCATTTCAAAATATTCAATTTAAATTTTCATTTCAAAATTTTCAACACTTGGTTTCAAATTTTTCAATTCAAAATTTTCAATTCAATTTTTTTCAAAACATTCAATTCAAATTTCAAAAATTTCAATTGGTTTAAAAAAACTCTATCTTGTTTTTCAACGTTTCCCTCAATCAAGTTTTATGCCCCATCCTATTTTGATAATCACAAAGGGGTAGAATTTCTTGATTGATTGGGGGAGAAACCTTTTGATCATGCTTAGCATTTATTTTCAATTTATTCATTAAAAGCATGCCTTTAATTTTTGTTTTTACTTTAATTGTTTTGGTGATTGTGATCATCAAAATAGGGGGAGATTGTTGTACCTCTCGTTCCCCTCGTTGTTTGATTTTCATGATCACAATCACCTTATTATTTGTCTAATTGTGTTTGAAGTGTTTTTGAATGATAGGCACAAGGTTGCCAAGAAAATGGCCCAAGAAAGAATCAAGAAGTGGACTGAATTTCAGTCCACCGGCCAACCGGTGTGATAGCACCGGCCAGCCGGTGGACCTGGCAGAGGCATTGCCCACTGCCAGGTTCCACCGGTCAGCCGGTGGCTCTGTCACCGGCCAGCCGGTGGCAACCTGATGAAACAGTGGTAGCTACTGTCTGCCCACCGGCCAGCCGGTGGCTCTGGCACCGGTCAGCCGGTGCTGCCTGGGCAGAAGGCCTTCTCAACATCCAAGGCACCGGCCAGCCGGTGGACCTGCCCCGGCCAGCCGGTAGCCCAGTCAAACTAGCCGTTGGCTTTGACCAGTCAACCCTCTTTTGGCCTCCAACGGCTCCGAGGACTTCTCCAACGGCTCCGAAGGCCCCCAATGGGTCCATGCCTACAAATAAAGGCCAAGGAAGCCCCGGACACTAACCAGAACATAAATCAAGCCCAAGGACACTTTGTTGATCATTCGGCAATCCTCCGGCGAGACACCTCAAGGAACCCCAAGTGCTCCATCCAATTCCACATCCAAGAGCACCACCAAAGAAGCTTGGAAGTGGCCTTCAACCTCTCCTATCAATCAAAGGCGCCCAAGGCTTCTCCAATTACGGGTTTTATTGTATTTATCTTTTTGAGCTTTAAATTTGGGTTTATGCCTACAAACCCCAAACTCTTTCTTCATCCACCTTTATTTTGGGTTTCACATCACCACTAAGGTGTGAAGAGGTTCACAAGCTTTTCCTTTAAAAAGCTTGAGACATAGGTGAGCTATCCTTCACCTGTAAGAAGGATAGTGGGTTCTTGCTAAACCATTAAAAGCAAGTGGGTTCTTGCTTAACCACCAAAAGCAAGCTGTAATAGGTCCTAGTGCTACCTCAAAGCCTAGTGGGTTTCTTGCTAAAACCATTGAAAAGCAAGCGGTAGGAATCTCTCAACGGTTGAGTTGGGAGCGGAGACGTAGGCCGGGTTTTGGCCGAACTCCGTTAACAATTTCTTGTGTCTTGCCTCATTTATTTCCGCTGCACTTTCACTTTGATTTTAATTTGTTAATATTTTTTAAAAAGGCAATTCACCCCCCCTCTTTCCATCATTACCCTTTTTCTCCGTCCCAACAACCACCTCCCCCCCCCCCCCCGCTGTAACCTATGGGGATTAAAGGCTTCCCATGGAGTTGATTCTTGGTACAGGTCATGCATCTGGCTTACTAGAATTACAACATATTATTATGTCTACTATGGGGTTCAAATTACAAGGTTTCTTATTTCTTGATCATCTCATCCATCTAGAAAAGTCCTTGGGATATGGGATCAATTTCAACCTTATTATCAGGATCAATGAGATTACCCCCATGCCCTTGTGGGACTCACATCTAGTATGCAGTGTTCACAAAATTTAGCACGTTTCGTAGTCTATTTATTAAATATCGTGAACAGAATTATCAAGCCACTAGTTCCAACATAATCTAATTTTATGGGTTTTTCATGATTTATCCATAAGTAAATCTCACTTTTTATAATTTCTTTTCCTTTTAGTGGTATTAAAATTTCATTTTTAAAAGAATGAAAATTCAAAAAAAATTAGGTGATTCATCGACCCAACATTATGAATAAGTTTTATTGGGACCTAAAAAATATATATTGGTACCAGAGTGGTTTCATTATTACATTGATTTATAAAATCTATTTAAAATGAAACAACAGATATCATACTTGGTATCATAAAATAATATATACATTTTGAACTATGGGTAATATTATGAAAACTAATACAGTAAGATATGATATGATTTTATTGTGTTGTATGGTATGGTATGCTGCTATTTATAGAATAGGAAGAATTTATGAGTTATATCATAATATAAACTAAAATATATGCCAATAATATAAAATTCAAATATTGAAAATGTAGTTTCTATTATGAAAAAAATTTATTTTTTATCATTATGATATAATGGATATCGTAATCTATAATTGACGCCGAAGGGGGGCATTGTAGGTTATGGTGTGTCACAATACATCCTCGGGGCATGTTCCATGACTACCCTAAACCCGCCTTCCATAAGCTAGGGGCTAGCGACTAGCACCAAAGGTGTAAATCCTGATAAAATGGGAATGAATTTCCATTATGATAGTAAACAAACACAACGGAGTACGCAAGATGAATTAAGCACAAAGTAATACTGAATACAAAGTAAGTGATGAATGGAAAATGGGCCAGAATACAAAGCCAACTGAAATTATAGTACAACTGAAAAACTAGTACAACTGCAGTAAAGTAAAACAGAAACCCTCAAGTTGTCCTCCAGGAATCCCACCTGAAGGGTGGGTACAGATAGTCTCCCCAACACTGTGGGTTCGACGGTCTGCTCTATGTATGTTTCATCAAGTGGTCCACCTCCAGGTACCGTCCAACTCTACAAGCCTCTACCACGATCAGCGTTGTCTGTCAACTGCATCCAACAAAACTTAGTGCGGGCATTGCCGGTGTAGGGGTGAGTATATCGATACTCAGTTGGGACCCAGAGACCACCGAAGGTCTCCTAGAATCCACTAAGGATAAACCACAAATAAAAGATACAATCATGAAGTATCAACCATCTCTACTTAGGTATATGCTCATACATATACCTAAGTCATCAATCCAGTTCGGCTCCAACTCTCGAGCCCATATACAACCCAGTCCACACAGGAAAAAAGTCAATCACATCGATGGTAATGATTGAAAGTCATTACTCAGCTCACACAGGTATACATCATTCATAAATTGATAGAGATGAATATATGTAGTCACTGATTCATCTATGCTGGGAGACCCACGTAGGATACTAGTCCAGCTAAGTTGTCGGACCCACGTAGGATACTAGACCAGCTACTCTGTCGGACCCACGTAGGATACTAGAACATAAGTCAAACCATTGGACCTAGGTAGGATACAAGAACAGTAATCATCCCTGTCGAACCCATGAAAGATCCCAGTATGGTAGTCGTCATCATCGAACCCATGGACGATTCAAATATGGTATTCATCATCACTGAACCCACTGAGGATTCCAGTACGGTAGTCATTGTAGTCACAGCCAACTCTGGGGTTCCCGCACACAGCACGCTCGATTCCGGGAGGGTCTACTCCTTGCGGCAAGGGGTCAATACGTCAACTGTTATGAAGTCCACATTTGATGTATCCTAAAGTTTTGTCTCATCAAAATGAACCCAACGCAATAGATGACGCGTTAATCAGATGCCCGGTTAGTGAGTTGTTAGCATTCTTTCTCCGGGGGCCCGATTGGAAATACGCTCTTTCCAAACCCAGACATTTTCCAAAGTAGAGAAAAACCCACATAGAGTATTGAAAAATCACATCCACGTCTTGAGGGTCCCAGTTCCACAGATGGCGTGTCGATCGGATGCATGGTCTTCAAGTTATTCACCTTTGAGTGAAAATGGGCCCAACCTGTTAAGCTCAGTGGGCTGGCGGTTCGGGTCAACCCAATTTTGGTGGGTCCGACCTGACCGAGTGTCGGACCGGCCCGATGAATCATGTGTCCCGGCTCGAGGGGGGAGGACTAGCCCGACCCGGCCCGGTAGGGCGTGGCTCGGTCCAGCGGGGTGCGACCCGGTCAGTCGCTGCTCGCCCAAAGGGGCGGTGCGGTCTGGGGGGGCACAGCCCCCCGGCTGCCCAAACCGATGCCGCCTCCCACCCAAGCGGCCAGCCTTCATGGAGAAATCGGGTCGCAGTCTCCTTGACTGGTACCATGGGTGCCATGGACTTCATCCTCCTGGTCGACCGACGAGTGGGCCGGTTCTTCCACCCGAGCGGCCTGCCCTGTGCGGGCCGTCGTCCTTGGAAACACGGCGTTGTGGGGCACCACGGTTCCTCCATCCCGGTGGGCTTCGGTCTACCGGTTCCTCATCAGCCAAGCGGCCCACTGATGAGGTCCGTGGTTCCTCCGCACGTGGCTGGAACACGGTCGCCACCTCTTTTCATCTCCACCGCCTCTCATTGCCTCCGTCAAATCATCCAAGAACAATCAGAGGGTCATCAGGCCGTGTTTGTTCAGCCTGCGCCCTCTGCGTTAGGCAATATCAAAAGGCCAAAGAGGGACCATAATTTACAATGGTGAAAAAGAAAAATTTTAATCAATTAAAATTGAACATAAACCCCTACCTCGGTTTCAAGAGAGGACTCAAAGAAGAGGATTTGTAGGGGACATCGGGGTGCATCCGAGGAGGAAGCGGTGTCTCCTCACTTCTTGCGGATAAGGGAAAGAAAGGCACGTCACCGTTCTTCGTGGAGTCGGCATTCTTCGTCGAAGAAAACATCATTCTTCATGGAAGGTTAAAGTTATCTTTTAATTCTCCAAGGATTTCCCAGCACAATATTTGCCAAGACAAAATTAAAATAAGGATTTCTGTTATTTTAATAAACTTTCTTTGCATACAAATTAATTCAAACTCTTTAATTAATTAATTGAAGAATTGTTTAATTTATTGAGATGGGTTGGAAAAAATTAAATGGAGTGAGGGAGGTGGAATGTGGAGAGGCTCCACCCAATTAAAGAGGTAGTTGTCAAGAATTAAACAAGGGGTTTAAGGGAGTTGAAAAGAGTTATGGGGAGATGAATGGTTAGGGATGATATGGGCCCCACCTCACAAATATCCACACATGGGAAGTTATGTGGGCATGGCCCCACCAATAACATCCCCATGGGAGGAAATAACCAAATCGAAAATTAAAATTGTGTACCACACAATTTTATTTAATTTAAGATTAAACCCCAAAAATTAACTTTCAACCTGCATAAAACGCAACTGTAGTAAAGGTCCCCTTAAACGTATACCGGCGTTGTGAGTTTATCGGTGCCCTCAGATTTCAATTCTGAGCACCGGTTCAATATATAGAAAAACCCACACATACTTTTACTGAACATACCTGAACAAAACATCGAAAATTGATTCTGGGCGCACTGGGCCTTGGAATCAATTGTCGTCATAAGCCAAAGACTCGTAAAATTACAAAGAATTAAGAAACATTTCTTGAAAATTCTGGGTCATTACATTACTCTCACCTCTAGGATTTACGTCCCTGTAAAGCTACAACACACACTAGGAAAAAAATGGGGATACTGAGCTCGCATCTGTGCCCCCTGCCCCTAAGTGCTCTCCTGGAGGTTCCCGTGCTGGCAGCGAATGCACACCATAGGAATCGACCGTCCATTTAGGACCTGCTCTTGTCGATCCTCGATCTCCACCAGGACCTCTGCAAACATCGCCCTATGATCAATGTCCATGTCCATGTGATCGATGATTTGGGTTGGGTCATTCATGTATCTTCTCAGCTGTGATACATGGAGACATCATGCCCCCGGTGCAACTGAGGTGGAAGGGCCAGGCGGTAGGCCACCTCGCCTACTTTGCTGAGGACCTAGAATGGTCCGATGAAACATGGAGATAACTTGTCGCCCCGACCAAATCTCTATAGACCTCATCGAGGTGACTCCCATAAGAAAACGTGGTCTCCATCCTCGAACTCCAATTGTCTCCATCACCTATCAGCATAGGACTTCTATCTATTCTGTGCAGTCTTCATCCTCTCATGGATGATCTGAACCATCTCCATTATAGCCTGAACCATCTATGGACCTACGAATGCTGACTCCCCAGGGTTATTCCAGCACAGAGGTGATCTGCAAGGTCAGTCGTACTATGCCTCGTATGGTGCCATCCCGATGTTGGAGTGGAAGTTGTTGTTGTACGCAAACTCCACCAAAGGTAGTTGATCCTCCCAGCTACGACCAAAGTCAAAGACACATGAACGGACATGTCCTCGAGTGTCTGTATGGTCCCCTCAGTCTGACCATTCATCTGAGGATGGAAGGTAGTGCTCAGACATAGATGCATCCTAAATGCCTCCTACAACCCCTTCAAATGATGGGAAGTAAATCGAGCATCTCGATCGGAAAGGATAGTGGATGGAACACCGTGGAGCCGTATGATCTCCTAAATGTAGAGGTGTCCCAAGCTCTCTATTGTTCCCTCCTCTCTGATCATAAGAAAGTGGGCCGACTTGGTGAGTCGGTTAACTATCAACCAGATAGAGTCATTCCCTCTGTATGTACATGGAAGCCCCATCATTAAATCCATAGATATCCCATACCACTTCCACTCCTGGACCACTATGGCTTGTACCAAGCGGACTGGTACCTGGTGCTCTGCCTTCACTTGCTAACAAGTGAGGCATCGTGAAATGAACACCGTTACATCCTTCTTAATACCTGGCCACCAGTGCTATCGTCTAAGCTCCTGATACATCTTCGCCACTCCTAGATGTACCACTGGAGGGGAAGTGTGGAACTCCATCAACAACTCCTCCTACCGTGCAACTGGTACCATAGTACGTCCCCTGAAGAGGATGACGTGCTCTCCTCCTTTAGAAATTCCATCACGCGCCTGCCCTGAGGATATCTGATCTCGTCGTGTCTCGCATTTAGTGTCCCCCTGTGGTGCCTCTCTAACTCGCAGAAGGAGTGGAGGAGTGACTGTGAGGGACAGAAGAAAGGCTGCTCCATCTCTATCCACTAAGGATATCTACAACACAGCTAGATGCTCCGTCGCCTTTCCTAGTAGCTAAATGCCCGATCTCCTGTTGAGAGCATTAGCTACAACATTCCCCTTCCCAAGAGTATAGACTTTCTCAATGTCATAATCCTAGAGGAACTCGAGCCATCGCTACTATATCAGGTTCAGGTCCTTCTATGAAAAGATGTACCTGAGACTCTGGTGGTCAGAGTAGACTGTAAAGCGCTCCCCCATCAGATAGTGCAACCACATCTTCAAGGATAATTCCACTACTGCTAACTCCAGGTCATGGGTAGTGTAGTTCTACTCGTGTTGTATCAACTACCATGAACCATACACGATCACTACTCGCTCCTTCATCAGGACACACCCATGTCTGGTCCCTGATGCGTCGTACTAAACTACGTACCCAATGTCCTCCTCCAGTAGCCTAAAGATGCGCACATTGGTCAACCTCTTTCTCAAGTCTGGAAAGCTCTGCTGACATCAATCTGACCACAAGAAGGGTTTCCCCTTCTTCATCAAGGCTGAAAGTGGTGCTACAACTCTGGAGAAGTTTGGAACAAATCTCTGTTAGTATCCAGCCAGACCCAGGAATACACACACCTCCGTCACACTCCTAGGTGGCTCCCAAGAAAGTACTGCCTCAATCATTGCTGGATCCACTGCAACTCCCACCTCCGAAATTATGTGTCCCAAGAAGTGAACCTCTTGAATCCAGAACTGGCACTTTGAGAGCTTACTATAAAGTTGGTTCCCTTTGAGTGTATCCAGTACACCCGTAAGTGGTAGGCGTGCTCCTCCTCAGTAGTCGAGTAAATCATTATGTCGTCAATGAAGACTACGACAAAATAATCTAGGTAAGGATGGAAGATCCTGTTCATGAGACTCCGAAACACTGATGGAGCATTGGTTATGCCAAAGGGCATAACCAAGAACACGTAGTGGCCATACCGACACCTGATGGTCGTCTTCTGCACATCCTCATCTCGAACTCTGAGCTGATGATAGCCTGAACTGAGGTCTATCATCGAGAACCATCATGCTCCCAGGAGCTGATGAAAGAGGTCTTCAATCCATGGGAGTGGGTACTTGTTCTTCACGGTCACCTAATTCAGGTGACGGTAGTCAAGACATAGTCGCAAGCTCCCATCCTCCTTCTTGGCGAATAAAATCGGAGAAGCGCAGGGTGAAACACTAGGTCAGATGAATCACTTTCCATGCAAGTCCTCCAAATGTACCCGTAGCTCACAAAGCTCAGCGGGAGCCATCCGATATGCTGGAGTAGATATCAGTTATGTCCTGGGGAACAGGTCTATGTAGAAGTCTACCTCTCTGTGAAAAGGTAGTCCTAGAATTTCATCAGAAAAAACATTCACATACTGATCCACCATAATAGTAAAACTCAGACTCCGCAAATCAACTAATCTAAGGATGAGACCTGCCAACTGATGTGTGATCGGCGGCCCTCTCCTCTGTGTAAGTCCATCCCAAGCTGCAAAGGCTCCCTTCTTTCCAGTGAAGGTGAACCTGCTCCCATCAGTGTGGATACACCATACCTTATGCCTAATGTAGTCAATATGATCATGGACTGTAGACAACTAGTCCATACGCAAGATGACATTGTATGGCCTTGACGCCGCTACAAAAAGATCCCAGTCAAAGCTCTCGCCACCTAGTGTAATCTCACACTGCTGGCACTAGTGTGTAATCATCGATTCTGATCCCATAGTAGTCTATATCCATAAGGATCGATCCAACGGCTCCATCAGAATCTCTGAGCTCCGAACAAGGGCAGTGGAAATAAAAGAATGACTTTCACCTATGTCTATAAGTACTACAGAAATGGTGGAGTAGACACAGATATTACTTCGAATCATCTATGGTGCACCGTGGTCATAGGAATCGACTTCCTATAACTGAGCCTGCCTCTATATTCTAGCTCCATGTGGTCGGGGTGGACCTCCTAGTGGTGGTGGTGGTATAGCCTCAAAACGTCATCCACCTCCCGCAGCTCGGCCAGCTCCTCTGCCTCTTCTGCCTGATCCACGAAGACCACCATGGTCGAACCTCTGGCTTTCCCTGGGAGGTACCTCCACTGTCTTCTGCTCATATGCACAGTGGGTCGGGCAGTCTCGAGCCATGTGACCCTGCCCGCCGCATGCATAGCACTGCCTGCTCCTCGTATAGGTGGCTCTGTTTCAGGTGCCCCGCACAACCGAACTTGTATCCTGAGGTCGCTCACCTGATGTCCTAGTCCACTTGGACCTCTGTGAAATCTGTCTACTTCCGGCTGTAGAAGACTCTGCTACGTGTCACCCTGTGGTGGGTCTCACTGCTGCAGTTGGCTCACCGAGAAAGCTCTCTACAAGAAGGGCTCGCTCCAGAACTCCCTCCTACGTCTGAATGCTGAGGGAGATCATCGAAGCCCTGATCTCATGCCTCAGTCCCTGGTCAAAGGTCTGGGACCTGAAGAATGGGTCTCGTACCATATCTGGGGAGTATCGTGATAGATCAGTAAACCTCACTGAGTACTGAGCTATTGTCATGTTGCCCTGCCGTAGGTGAAGTAACTCCTGAATATGCACCGCACGAAGGGTGTCGGGAACAAAATCCGAGTGGAAGAGACTCTTGATGTCTTTCCAAAGTAAAGATGCCTCATCATTCAACTGGAGCATCAATCTCCACCATCTACCTACTATTGTGTGTAGGAGAATCGTGACAATGATCACCATAAGGTCAGCTAGTGTCCCTACTAATCTGAAGACACTGACGACATCCTCCAGCCAATCCTTGGCTACTTGAGGGTCCGTATCTCCATGGAACCTGGGCGGAATCTGTCATTGAAACTCGTGCAACACACTCAGGCGGCGTGCACTCTCTGCTTCTAGGGCTGGTAGTATCGGTGTCTCAGTGGGTTATGGTACTACTGGTGCCTCTGTTTTGATGGGGCCCAGCACCGAGGCCTCTTCGCTCGGTGGGCTTCCATCTCGTACGCAACTCAGAACCCTAGATGGCTGCCTTTGTGGGGCCATCATGAAAAGAAAAAGGTGAACCATGGTCAAAACAGTATACCTGGTGATCTGATACAAATTAATCACAAAGAAAACTTTTGAAACACATAGGAAATCAATTTTTTCATGCACTGAGTCGGAAATCACGGGTCAGGGTCCTGGTGTATGTATACGTCGGCTACCACAACAACACTGGACTCCCTGGACTGAAAACCACACTCAATACTCTTAACACTATTTCTTCACAGAAATGAATGATCAGAGTCCTGAGTTCTGCAGTAGAACTGACTCCTCTGATACAAATTTGTCACGACCCGTCCTCAGGGCCTATTTCGGGACTACCCCAAACCCTCCTTCCATTGGCCAGGGGCTGGTGACAAGCACCAAAGGCGTAAATCCCGATAAAATGGGAAGGCATTTCCTTTATGATAGTAAACAAACACAACAGAGTACACAAGCTAAAGTAAGCACAAAGTAATACTGAATACAAAGTATGTTCTGAAAGGTAAATGAGCTAGAATACAAACCCACCTGAAAGTACAGTACAACTGAAAAACTAATACAACTACAGTAAAGTAAAATAGAAACCTACAAGTTGTCCTCCTGGAATCCCACCTGAAGGGTGGGTACAGATAGTCTCCCCAGCACTACGGGCCCGACCGTCTGCTCCGTGTACGTTTCACCAAGGGGTCCACCTCCGGGTACCATCTAGCTCTACAAGCCTCTACCACGATCAGTGTTGTCCGTCGTCTGCATCCAACACAACGTAGTGCGGGCATTGCCCGTCCAAAGGTGAGTATATTGATACTCAATAGGGACCCCGAGACCCCCGAAGGTATCCCAGAATCCATGAAGCATAAACCACAAAGAAAAGATAAAATCACAAAGTATCAACCAACTCAACTTAGGTATATGCCCATACTTATACCTAAGTCATCAATCCAGTTCGGCTCCAACTCTCGAGCCCAAGTAAAACCCAGTCCACACATGAAAGAAGTCAATCACATCGATGATAGTGATTGAAAGTCAAGACTCAGCTCACACATGTATACATCATTCGTAAATTGATAGAGAGGAACAGATGTAGTCACTAATTCATCTAAGCTGGAAGACCGACGTAGGATACTAGTCCAGCTAAGCTATCGGACCCACGTAGGATACTAGACCAGCTACTCTGTCGAACCCACGTAGGATACTAGAACAGATGTCAAACTGTCAGACCCACGTAGGATACAAGAACAGTAATAATCGCCGTTGAACCCACGGAGGATTCCAGTATGGTAGTCTTCTTTGTAGAACCCATGGAGGATTCCAGTATGGTAGTCAGTGTCACCGAACCCACGGAGGATTCTAGTACGGTAGTCATTGCAGTCATAGCCAGCTCTAGGGTTCCCGCATACAACACGCTCGATTCCGGGAGGGTCCACTCCTCGAGCCAAGTGGTCGTTATGTCAACTGTTACGAATTCCAGAGTTGATATATCACAAAGTTCCATCTCATCAAAGGGAACCCAATTCAAAAGACGACGCATCAATCAGAGGCATGGTCTGTGATTTATTAGCATTTTTGCTTCGGGGGCCCAGTTGGAAATATACTAATTCCAATCCCGATAATTTTCCAAAGTTATCCAAAACCCACATAGGGTATCACAATAGGACCTCCACGTCATGAGGGTCCCAATTCCGCAGACGGCGTGTCAATCGGACGCGCGGTCTTCATGTTATTTACCTTTAAGTAAAAATGGGCTCGGCCCGTTAAGCCCAGTGGGATGGAGGTTCGGGTCAACCATATTTAGGCGGGTCCAACCTGACAGAGAGTTAGACTGGCCCGATGAATCACGCAGCTCGGCCCAGAACGGCGCGTCCTGGCCTGACACTATGGGGCGCGGCCCTTCCCGGCGCGGCCCGTCCCTAGAAGGGTGCGGCTCGGTCCAGCAGGGCGCGGCTCGGTCGGCCGAGGCTCGGTGGGCTGGTCGAGCGGTCCGAGGGGGGGGACCCCCTGCTGCCTGAACCGGCGGAGCCAAGCGGTGTCGCCCTCCCAACCGGTCATCCTTCCCGGTGCAAGCGGGCCACAGTCTCCTTGCGTAGCAGCATTGGTGTCGCTGCCTTCATCTTCCTGGCCGGTCAACGAGCTGGCCGGTTCTTCCGCCGGAGCGGCCCACCCTATACGGTCCGCGGTCCTCTATAGCGTGGTGCTATGGGGCACTGTGGTTCTGCCATCCCGGCCGGCTTCGGTCGGACGTTTCTTCTTCGGCCAAGCAGCCCGTGGATGCGGGCCGTGGTTCCTCCGCATGCGGCAGGCACACGGTCGCCGCCTCCGTTCATCGCCACCGCCTCTCATTGTCGCCATCAAATCTTCCAAGAACAATCGAAGGGTCATCAGGTCATGTTCGTTCGTCCCACGCCCTCCGCGTTAGGCGGTATCAAAAGGCCTAAGACAGACCATAATTTAAAACGATGAAAAAGAACAATTTTAATCAATTAAAATTGAAAATAAACCCCTACCTCGGTTTCAAGAGTGGAGTCATAGAAAGAGGAATTTTAGGCGATGTCGGGGTGCGTCCGAGGAGGAATTGGCATCTCAACACATGTTGTGGAGAACAGAAAGAAAGGAACATCACCGTTCTTCATGGAGTTAGCATTCTTCGTCGAAAAATATGTCGTTCTTCGTGGAAGGTTAAAGCTCTCTTTTAATTCTACAAGGATTTCCCAGCACAATACTTTCCAATAAAAAATTAAAATAAGGCTTTCCCTTATTTTAATCAACTTTCCATGTATTCAAATTAATTCAAACTCTTTGATTAATTTATTGAAGAGTTGTTTAATTTATTGAGATGGGTTGGAAAAATTAAATAGGGTGAGGGAGTTGGAATGTGGAGAGGCTCCACCCAATTAAATGAGGGAGTTGTCAAGAATTAAACAAGGGGTTTAACGGAGTTGAAAAGAGTTATTGGGAGATGAAAGGTTGGGGCTCATGTGGGCCCCACCTCACAAATATCCACACTTGGGAAGTTATGTGGGCATGGGCCCCACCAATAACTTCACCATGGGAGGAAATAACCAACTCTCAAATTTAAATTGTGTACCACACAATTTTATTTAATTTAAGATTAAACCCCTGAAATTAACTTTCAACTAGCATAAAACGCAACTACAGTAAAGGTCCCATTAAGTGTATACCGGCACTGTGTGTTTATCGGTGCCCTCAGATTTCAATTCTGAGCACAGGTTCAAAAGATAGAAAAACTCGCACGTACGTTTACAAAACGTACCTGTACAAAACTTCAGAAATTTATTCCGAGAACACCGGGCCTTAGAATCAAGTGTTGTCAGAAGCCACAGACTCGAAAAATTCCATAGAATTAAGAAAAAAAAATTCCTTGAAAATTACAGGTCTTTACATGGTGTTCCTATCATAATCTGTGATATAGGTTTTTAAATAAATTTCATATTATTACATAGACTGTATAATATAATATGGTATGGGGGAAAATTTTTATTTTCACATTTTTCAAATATAAATTTATTTTGGTAATTTATATATTGTTTATAAATTATGAAAAAAATTTGGATACATAGAGAAATGATATTGTGTTAATAATTGAATTAATAATAAAATGAATATAATTAATTAGTAAATGTATATCTAACATTTTGTAAATAATTATTTTCAATAATAATCCTTAATATAAAATAACTTTTTTCTATATGTAATGAATTGTAATATTGATATAAATGATTTATACAGAAATTATAAGGTAATTTATAAAGGGTTTATAAATTATAAAATAGGTAAAAATATAACAGTTTATATTAGCTTATGAATTGTTCATAATTATTAATTTTAAATGTTTAAAATGAAGGTCCTATCATAGAATTTATTAGAATAGTATAAAAATATGTTATAATAATTGATATGATGATGGTTTAAGTAATATTAAATTTGTGATATTTTGATTATGTAATGATTTTGCATGATATATAAATTGCTCATATACATCCTAATATGTTTATATTTCAATTAAATATCAAATAATTTAATATATATTATATATATTGATTATATGAAGGAGTTATTGTTAAAAATAAATATAAATTATTTTTTATGGAATTTTCATAAATCATTTTTTATTAAAAACTTTAAACTGTTTTATTCATGAATTTTTTATATATGTTTATCTCATGTTTAAATTTATGAAATATTCATTTATTTAGTTTATTATATAATATATTCTGGGATATAAATTTTTTATGTTATGAATTAATATATTATTTTGTCTAAATGTAATTAACATGCCTTTATAGACAATCATACATGCATTTAAAGAGTTCTATGTTAGATATAATAATTTATTCAGCTTTCTTCTAACTCAACTATGGATTTTTTATTGGTTATTAGTTTTAATTTAAAATTTAATTATAATTTTTATATATTTGATTTTATAGTATTATTGTAATTGATGTCTCACTTGATTCTTGAACCAAGGGAAGTGGGACTTTAGGTTAAACTAGTCATTATTTTGGGGGATTATAAATTTTGGAAGAAAAGTAGGGGTTTACTATCTCTAGCACCATTATTTCACTTGTGGGAATTTTTATTTCATATGATTCTATGATTTTACATTAAAAAATTATATATATATTATGCATGTGATTTATTTTGATATAAGTAAATATAGTTAGATTTTAATTTAGGTCATTTTCATAGGATATGAGTTGCCTAAATATTTACAAATCAATATGGTTTGAACTTATTTGTTTTTTTAAGGAACACAGATTAAAAAATATATATTATATGCTTATGTAAATTTAATGTGAATATATGAGATAAGTTAGTAACATATTTAAACCCCCATTAAGATATGAGGTTTTAGATTTAATAAAAATAAAGAACATTTCAAAAAAATTATCATTGAACCACATAGGTCTAAACTATCATTATGCCTCCATATATGATTTGGTGTACGGCCTGTTGAAAAGGATAAAAATAATAGTCAGGTTACCAGAACGTACTCTAAGATCTATATTAAACTAATCGGGAAACCCAATAAAATTTAATACTAAATGAATAGTATTATTTTTTATCCATAGTATGGGTTTGAGAAAAGGGTTTTCCACTCAATTATCTGAGTCTCATATATGCTATAACTGAAAATATTTTCTAAATAAATATCAAGGTGATGGTAGGAACACTAAATTTGAATCCAAGATTAGTGAAATATGGATCTTATCTCACTAATATATAAAATTTAAATCTAATGTGGTCATAATTTTAGTGGTAAAAAATTTAATAATATTTCATATTAAATGGTTGTTATGTATGATAAATTTAGTGACTTTGTTCTAGTTTACCTCCTCTATGACATAATTGGGTTCCAAAAACATCAATAATGATTCCCATACGCTAGAGGCTCTCAAATAGCATTGAGAGTAAACATAAATAGGTGGGGAGACTATTCTCTTGAGTGTAGATAACCCTAAAAATATAGTGTATGATATATTAAGAGTATTAATAATAATAAAACAATAGTTTAATATGGACATGAGGTCTTAATGTTATCCATATTTCAATATCAAGCACCAATATATTTCTAAATGACCTAATGTATGTAAAATATGATTTATACATCCTAAACAAGATCTCATATTGGTAGATAATATACAACAGGAACTAAAAGAAACAAAAATATGGAGACACCCAAAAACTAGTCCTAAATCTTGACACAGACCTATCTCCCTCTTTAATATGTAGAAGTGGGGCCCTTTCCCTTATTTGGGTTACAAAACATAAGGTTTTATGAGGTAACAAGGCTCTTGAGTAGGATGTGAATACAACTCAGTATGCAACCACCAGCAGTGTCCCAGAAATTGAAAAAAATACATGTTCATACATGATATATAATTATAATAAAATAATAATGAAATACAAATAACATCATGGGGAACGTAGTGGCCAAAATATGCATCACCCAACCAACATTATCAAGTGTCAAAATGGGATTTTATACCCATGGTTTATACACACAATGAGGATAAATGATGTTTCACTCCTCGTAAAATAGTTAGGTTGAACAAATTATCAACATTATGTATACTAGGTGAAAAATACATCATCATCCTGATCTAACCAGGTGAAAAATCCATCACCAATCCAATATAAATGGTAAATTAAGGGATATAATAGTGAAATTGATATCAATAAATATGGGAGGATGATATATTTATATAAATTCATGACCAATAAATCTCTGCTTGTTTCTTGATGTACCACTAATTACACCCTCAAATAACTTGATATACCACTGATAAAATTATTCATGTGGAGGATGCACCCCCAAAACAACATTTTTAAGTGGATTGGGCCCCACTTATCACATCCTCTAGGTTTAATACATACCACAAGTGTCAATCAGGAAGTGGTTTATATACCATAGATACAAGTCTCCATGTGGATGATTCTTCACTATGACAAATTTCATAAGTGGAAGATACACCACTATTACATGTCTCCATACTGATGATCCACCACCGAGATTCCTCATTTGGGTGGATTATGAACAACCAATAATATTAATAAATTGAATGGTCTATGACGGAAGATATCTTCCATTAATATATTCTCAATAACATTTATACTAAATATAATAAATATAGTAGTCCCTCAAATTTTCTCTCAGTGTGGTTATAAGACTTATGTATCAAACTGTCACTTTGGTTTTCAATTTTTTTAAATAAATTACAAATAAAATTTTGGAATATTTTGTTTTAATACAATTAAAAGTAAAAATACTAATTTTAGATTTGAATATGAAATTTCTAATATTGGAAACAAATAGAAATAGAGAGTAAAAAATAAAATTATAATTTTGTAGTTGTGTAAAGTGTGGATCCCATAGAATTCCCCCTTCTTCTTTGTTTAAAATGATTATATCATTTTAATTTCGTACTGTTTACCTAAATAACTCTAGGTAGACAAATAAATATACCTAATTATTATACCAATACCATTGAATAGGTGTTTTCCCCTAAATAAAATTGGTTCATATGACAGAAGGCCGTTAAGAAAATAAACATAACGAAACTCACTACACTTAATTAAAAAACCATTTAAAAGAAGCTTAAATAATTAGAGTAGTAAAATTCCTATTATAAGTTGAGAAAATTCTAACAATAGTTTTGAAGAAAACACATTAAATAATTAATAAGAACTCATTCATTAAAAAACAAAAATATTGAAAAAAATAAAAAAAAATTGAAAAGTATAGTTACTCGGAATGTTTAATCCCCATAAATATCATACAATGATATTTAGGAGTTTATCTAAGCATGGATGAAACATCTCATATATTCCTCCTTCCTCATGGAAATTCCATCTCAGCCCCAATACCTATAAATCCAACACAATATCTATCCTTCCATTTGTGTGTCCCTTCATCTTTTATAACTAAATTTTCTTATAAAAATGTGAGGGAAATTTATTTGATTTTTATTTTGGTATTTAATATTCTTCTGAAATATGTGAGTGTGCACAATTGCTTATTTGTTATATGATCTAGGTGGAGGTAGTAATGAGTTCTTCAATCACACTGATAAGGAATTAATTTCCATTTTTCCTAAGATTTTATTTCTCTTTAGAATAATCTCAAGGGCATAATGCCTTTATCACCCTATTTAAAAAAATCACTTGGTCAAAGTATGTGGCAGGTCAAAATCTAGGGGTGTGAAGTTTATTTCCCCAATTCCTTGAATATTTCAAAATTTAAATCATTATATGGGAATCATATCATACATAGGGATAAATATCTTACACTCTATAAGTACACAGCCTCAAAACATTAAAAAATATTATGTTTTAAGTCAAGAATTCAATTTATTACATTTCTAAGATCTTAATGGTTAATGATTTTAAAGAATTTTGTTATAAAACATATATAATAAACCCATATGTACATCGTAGAATAATTTTCAATGGACAGTGAGAGTGGTGGTGAATATGTGTAACCAAATTTTACCAGTATTATAATTTATTTTAAATTTTCCCTTCTTAATCGAAAACATATAACTAAGTTAATAAGAATCAGAATAATATGTTCTCACAACAATATCATATATTTTTAATGAATATACTCAAAGAGAGTGTAGGAAATAAAAATTTGATATAGTTCAGCCTCATTGAGAATGTTTACTACATACCATCGTCAACCTGTTACTTCTTCATAGATTTTCTTACCACTAACATTATAGACATTCCACATTCATTACAAGTCACAAACAATGTTAGATAGGTAAAATACACTTCTTACCATGGGTAAATGTCAATATTTATATTAGTAACACCATTTATTCAATGAATTGTTTATATTTTCAACATTGATTCCTCAAAGACTCCCCCCATCAACATTTTGAACTGGATCATAAAGCTAACTCAAGGATGTCACCACATCAAATTAAATAATATCTTCTTCCTCAAAAATTAAATCTAAAATGGAAAAATTAATGTAAATAATATTTCATTCATTTTGGTCCTAGTTTAACAACATGCTTCAATATAATAAAATAATATTGTTTCTTGTTGGTGCCTCAAACTCTTTCAAGTACCGAAATATTTGATTCCATATTCCCTTATTTCTTATTTATGTATGAGTATTTATAGTAACTTCTTATCATCCTTCACGAAACTAGCTCTGGCATTCAATATACTCCTCCTTTGAATAAAAAAAGTATGTGACCATCTTCTATGTCATACTATGTTATGAATGGATACTACATTTTCTAAATGTGTGCAAAAAATCTCTTTAGAATATTAAAATAATAACTCAAACCACCATCCTTAACTCTATATTTATAAGAGAGTTCAAAACACCTTTACTCTATTTTCCATTATGATTTGAGGCTCATTAAACACTCATAGATCTTCATGTATCTCTGTATTTAAATTATTGGTCTCCTCATTTTTTCAATATGACATGACATAGAGTTTTATTGAATCTTCACATTTTCTCATACATGAATATCTCTCTTTTAAACTCATCTAAATCCCAATTAAAATATTCTTGTAAATCTGGGAGAGGCTCAAGATTCAAATATCTATGGGATATTTATATATTTGGATCTTAAAATATCACCTCTTAAACTTAGTATATATTTCCATGTCTTCATAGAATCAGCTACAAGATAGAAATTGACTATGTCACAATTGGTTACGTATAAATTGTTCATAAGTTTAAACATTACCTTTTTATATGTGATTTAAATGGATATATAGAAATTGGTTACAAATAAATAAGTTATATGCTTCTCAATAGACTATGTAGTGATTTGGATAAGTCTCACAATCAATTACATCACCAAAACTGCTATTTGGAAGTTAGTTTAATAGAATAATAAGGTATTTGAGTTGATTTGGTCACTAAATCAGATATCTAATTTTCCTACATAGAAAAAATAGCTATACGAATTGGTTATGTTAGGATTCATCCATAAATATTACATTATCTTCAATTAAGTTAATATTCACATTGAGGATATTTTCAGGTTTATATTTTTAGAGAATTTTCCCATAACTATTACATTAAATCTCAAATATTAGAAAGTAGACAATTTTACTCTACATCCATTTTTTCATAAAATAAAAATTATTAAAATAAAACAAGAATTTTTTTCTTGAAATAAATCTTATTAAATTATTCCATTATCTTACCTTGCCTTATATCCTGTGAAAAACATATCAAAAACTTGGATTAGCAAAAAAACGTTCAGTAAGGGTTATAAAATAAATAATGAAAACATTGGTCCATCAATACATACAAAACATAAGCACTTTAATATAGCTCATGAAATCATATGATTTATGAATAACACATAGAAATAATAAATCATAAAGGTAACTTGTGGAATCCATAACAAACTTATGTTTTAGCACTCACATCTACGTAGGGAGTTACATTTAAAATACCCATCACAGTATATTCCCTAAATCTCTTATGAGAAACATTAATGTTTACCTCCGTCATGTAACCCAATGCATTGGAGACTAATCCCAGGCTCACCCGTCCTAGGTTTATCAAAGAACCACCCGTATATGTAAACAATTCCCAAGAACCATTTCATATTTACAAAAAATAAAAGAAACATAAATAAAAGATAACATTCCCATATTTCAATCAAAAATATTTCATTTAAATATTTTGACTTAATCAATCCATTATCAAAATCATTTTCATACATACACATGAACACTACTTTCATTTCTATTTAATATTTAATGGAATGAAAACTTAATGATAAAGTGGTATATTATAATTCCAGTATAAGATCAAATATAATTTCTTTAATTCCATCCTTTATATTCTCCACGCATGGCATGAATGAGTCGTGTCAATTTTCAGGGGCGGTAGTCGCACTTCCTCAAATTAAATTATTGTGTTCACCAATTATGGAAACCAAAAAGGTAATCCATAAATTAGAAACAAATAAGCATATAAATAATATATATATATATATATATAATATATCACATATAAATACTATTTTATCTTAATGGACACTATATGAGGTGGTGGGAGAAGTTTGAACAATAATCATTTTGTGGGGCAGTAGTTCGCCATACACAGAAAGATTATGTTCATATCCATTAGATGGAGGTGTGTGGAAGTGTAGTCAGATTACTAATAATAACAAAAACATAGTATATTTAGGATACTAGTTTTCTTATTTAAACAGTGAATTCAAATATAATATGGGGTGGAGAAGGAAAATAAAAGAAAAGACCTTGAGAGAAGAAGTTACCTTTAAATCGGGAAACACCCTTTTGTTTAAACAAAAAGGCTTTCTTGTAGTGCCTTATTCCTAAGGTAAGGCTTATAAGATGAATAGAAGGATTTTGGGAGCTTATTTGTGCTGATTTTGGACAAGACAATGGGCTTGGGAGGTGTGATTAATGGGTTAGTGGTGGTGTCCTTTAATAAGAAGGAGGATGGTCTCTTTTGGAATGTTTGAAAATATTATTATATTATAAAATTAATTTTGATTTCAAAAGGTCCCAAACTCATTAAATTCTGAGATAAGATGACTATTATTCACAATTATATCAAACAATAGGTTTTATATATGTTTTGGTTTCATTTTTAACCTTATCATTTAGGTTTAACCCTTAGTTAACTTATTTAACTTTTACCATGTCTTCTTGTATATTCGTACCACATGGTTAATAAATTTACTATAAAATTAAAATAGACACAAAATGGATCATTAATGACATTTTTAACATCATATATATCATTTGGCCGAATATTATATTTTTAGGACAATGTTATCATTTAATAAAATATTAATTGATTTAAAATCTCCTTTATGTCAATTTCTATACTATTCAGATCATGACTTTTTAAAAAAATCCAAACAATCTTGATTATCTCGAAAACCCATCATTAATTCAAATATAACAAGTCATCATCATCTCTAAAAATCATGGATGGCATAAAAAGTTTCAAAATAAATTTATTTTAATATTTATAATTTCATTTATTAAAAACATTCTTTAATTAGGTAATTATTATATCATCATTATGTCATAAATAAATTGATTTATTTGATGTCTACAAATTATAAAAAAAATAACTTGATGTAGGAAGTATTTTTATCTTTCCATTTACTATTTATAGTCAATGTTATCAATTATATAACCCTACATTAAAATTGTTTTATCAAAATAATACATGTTTATGATATTTTTATATTTTTACTTTAAATAAAAAGTCATTAATGTCATTATATTACCCAAATGGATTTCAAATGCCAAAAGTCTCACCCAAGGATTCTATTTGTCATCCATGAATCATAAAATAAGGTTAGGACTAGTGTTTAGGTTATTTATATTATTATAATATTATTTTTACCTTGAATTTCCATATTACCTTTAACGGTTGTAAATAAAAATCAAAAGTTATTATTCACCAAAAATTATTTTCATAATATTAAACCACATTTTAATTAATGAAGAAAACCATGCATGAAATATTCTTGAAATTAAATTCACTGAAGTGGTAAAATTTCATTTAAATGAAAATGTCAGTTTTTAACTACTATGCAGTGTTTTTCACAATTAATTAAAAATTGAACGTTTTCAAAAAAATATCAAATATTCCCCCAAATCTATTTCTGATATTCTGAATTCAAAAAAGATGTTTATTTTACCAAATTAAAAACATAGAATTTTCATTAATTAATTAAAAATTATTTTCCATTTTTTAAACTAGAAAGCATGTTTTTATGAAGTAAAAACTACAAAAAGATTGAAATGTGTTTATATCCAATTTCAAATTGAAATTACATCCAATGAAAAAAATAATATTAAATTTTGCAAACATAATCTAATTACACTTTAAAACCAATTAAAATATATAATACAATAATACAAATAAACCATATGAAAAGACAGTTTTGACTTCAAATGCAGTGTTTTTCACTATTCATTAAACAATAACTTTATCAGAAAAAATACAAACATTTTACACGAATAAAATTTTGATGTCTCGATTCTAAAGAATAATTTTATTTTGTCAAATATAATATATAAAAGTTTCAAAAACTATTCTTAAAAAGGGTTCTCCATCAAAAGGTAGTAAATCAACCTTTCAAAGAATATTAGAGTATTTGTGCTTAAAATGGGATTCATTCTCATTTAAAGCCTCTAAATTATATTGGATAAATGTAAAAACATTTTACAAACATGTTTAGACATTTTTTAGTTAGTTATATTAATTATCACCAATAAAACAGCTAGGCATTAACTACCATTTAAAATAATATTATATTATTATATATTTTTCTGTATGACTCAGCATTGTGTAAAAAATGAGATTTTGGATAAAACCATTATTGTGAGTCAGATACACCATCGTACATAGAATACCCATGAAAGTAAAATTAATATTTAATTCAAAAATGCTAATAAATATGAATATATCATATTCTTTATTTAACTGGGATGTCACATCCTTCCCCCCTTTTTGTAATTTCATCCCTATAATTAAAGTCACTTATAAAATAAGTGGGGGTATTTATCCCTCATAGCATTTTCATATTCCTGCATTGCCTCTTCAACCATATGGTTTTTTCATAAAAAATTAACCTGATGGATTACCATATTCTTCAACACTTTCTTTCTACGATCTTGAATCAGGACTGGTTTTCCTTCATAATAAAGATTCACTTCAAACTAAACTACCTCTGGACTCAAAACATGATATGGATCTGGAATATACTTTCTCAACATTTCAACATGAAAAACATTATGTACCTAGAATAAACTTGGAGGTAAATCTATTCTGTAGGAAACTTATCCAACTTTATACAGGATTTCATAGGGTCCATTGAACCTCGGACTCAACTTTCCCCTCTTAGCAAAACACATCAAACCATTCCATGGAGAAACTTTTAGAAAGACAAGATCACCAACCTGAAAAATAAATATCCTTCCTTTGATTATCCGAATAACTTTTCTCCCTACTCTATGATGTTCTCATGTGCTTTTGAAAAAAACTGAACTTTTTCTACCATCTCTTCTTCCAATTCTGTTCACATAAACTTCCTTTCACCTACTTCATCCCATAAAGTATGATTTTGAAATAACTTTCTATATAATGTATAAAACGGAGCCTTCTGTATACTAGAATGAAAACTATTATTATAATAAAATTCAACCAAAGAAATATGTTGGTCCCAACTTCCCTAGTAGTTCATTGAACAAACACATAGAATATCTTCCAAAGGTAGAATTGTTCATTCTGGATACCATTCTGATTATGGATGAAAAGTTGTACTAAAATTTAATTCATTACCCAATGACTTCTAAAGGCCCTTCCAAAGGATATAAATAAACCTTCGATCATGATCTGATACAATAGAGAGGGGGACTCCAAACAACCTGACTATCTATTTAACATATAACTGATAAAGTTTAACTATAGGGAAAGTATCTCGAAACGGAAATAAATGAGTAGATTTAGTCAACTGATCAACAACCCAGAATATATTATTACCTCGAGAAGTATTTTGTAATCCCACGAAGAAAACCATGGACACATTTTCCAATTTCTCCTCCAACACCAGTAAAGTTTTAAGCAGCCCTTTTAGTAACTACAACTCTACTTCAACGTGTTCACAAGTTAAACACTTCATAGTAAAGTCACCAATATCTCTTTTCATTCCATCCCACCTGTAATACTCTTGAAGATCACAATACATCTTAGTACTGCCAGGGTAAACTGAAAATGGGGAACTATGAGCTTCACATGACAACTCTTTCTTCAACTTCTAATCAAAAGGCACACATCATCCTAAACCTCAAAAAACAATCATTATCACTGTTAAATTTCGTTAACTTACCCTTTTGAACCAACTCTACCTTTTTCAGCAACTCATTGTCTTCTTTCTATGCTTGCTTTATTCTGTCTGCTAGGGATGATTTAACTAACACATGAAGAAAAATAGAGGAATTTCCTACACCAAAAACATATATTCCTAAGTTTATCAAATCACCAATCCAAGTATCTTATTCCAAACGTAACATGGTTATTGTAGAATTACTCTTTTAACTTAAAGCATCAACCACTTTATTTTCCTTTTAGGGATGGTAATGAATTTTTCAATCATAATCCATGATTAAATCCAGACATATCCTCTTTCCCATGTTCAATTCTTTTTGAGTGAATATATAATTCAAGCTTTTGTGGTCATTACATATTTAACATTTTACTCCAAATAGATGATACCTCCAAATTCTGCAAGAAAAAAACAACAACAGGTAATTCCCAATCATATGTAGGGTAATTTAACTCATGAGTTTTTAACTGATGTAAATTATAAGAAATTACCTAATCATTACACATTAGGACACAACCAAGTCATTTCAATAAAGCATCATTGTATATAACAAAATCACCATTTATGGAAGGCAGTACCAAAACTAGAGCATTCAACAATATTATTTTCAACTCCTGAAAACAATTGTCACATTCTTTTGCCCAAATGAACAAAAAACCTTTTCGAGTTAACATAGTCATTAGGCTAGATAACTATGTCATTTTTTCAAAAAACATCCGATAATAACAAGATAAACCAAGAAGACTACATATAATAGTTTTATTTTTGGTTCTTTTCCATTCATCAATAACGTTTTTTAATAAGAATCAACAGTTATGCCATTTTTTGATACAATGTGACCAAGGAATGAACTTTTTTGTAACAAAAACTCACACTTTCGGAATTTCCCATACAATTTATTTTCTTTTAAGGTTTTACATACAACCCTTAAATGCCTTTAATGTTCCTATTTACTTTTGGAATAAACCAAAATATCATCAATAAAAACAACCACTAACTTATCCATGAACTCTCGGAACATTTTGTTTATAAGATCCATGAATACGACAGTTGAATTGGTTCACTCAAAAGACATAACTAAAAATAAATAATGGCCATATCTAGTATGAAACGCAGTCTTCCAAATTTCTGATTCTTTTACATTCAAATGATGGTTCCTCGACATGAAGTCAATCTTCGAAAAATACTGATCTCCCTAGAGCTGAACAAACAAATCATCGATATGAGTTAAAGGATACTTGTTCTTAACAGTGATGTTATTCAATACTCTATAATCAATGAAAATTCTCATTGAACCACCTTCTTTTTAACAAACAGTATAGGAGCACCCCATTGTGGTGCTCTAAGTCGAATGAAACCTTTATCCAATAACTCCTAAAATTGCTTCTTTAACTCTAAAAGTTAAATTTGAGACATTCGATAAAGGAATTTTGAAATTGGCTTAGCATCTTGAACTAAGTAAAAAGAAAATTCAACTTCACGATCAGGTGTATTACCAGGAAACTCATCAGGAAAAACATAAAGGTACATGTTTACTATTGGCACAACATTAATTTGAAAAGTTCCATTGTTTACAACAATTTGGGCATGGTAACATTCATTTCCATCTTTGACTAGTTTCTTAGCTTCCTTATATGTTATCAAAAGATAGGGTTAATTCTTGTACACATATTGAAATTATTTCTGAAAAGAAACTTCTTTATCTCTACACTCAATCTTAGCATGATAAATGGAAAGCCAATCCACACCCAAGAAAACATCAAACTCTACTAGTGGAAAAACTGTAAGGTTTTCTGGTAGATTCTTTTGCACACAAGGACAAGAAGGTTCTTATAATTTTTTTTTGTCTCAAAATTTCCTCCCAGTGTTTTTACCATAAGTTCAGGATTTATATCTAGGGAAGGAATTCCCAATTTACCATAAAATATTTTAGATATTAAAGAATGTGCAGGGCTTATATCAAACAACACATTGGCATAATATGAATAAACAAATAGTGTACCCGATACAACTTCATTTGATGGCCCAACATTTGCTGAATTAGTTCCAAAGTATTTCACCACCCATTTCTACTTATAGTCTGAATTCTTCCCATCATTTGAGTTCGTCATCAGACACCCATTTTCATAATGACCCATTTCATTACACTTAAAACATTTTTATAACCTTAAATCTGATTTTGTCTTTCCAATACCCTGATCTCTTTCAGTGTGATTATGAGCCTTATACCTCATTTTACCACATCGGTAGTACTTACCATAATTCAAAAGACATTCCCTAGCATACGTTTTTCCACAATTTTCACAAACAGTACACTTAAGTTTCTTACTGTCATTATTTTTTGAAGATTTCTTACATTTCTTCTACCATTTCATCTTCTTATTCTATTGCCTATCAAAGATCACCGGATTATCCGAAAACTCTATTTCCACCTTCCCCACACATCAAACAAGTTTTTCATAACTTTTTAACTCACAAGAAGATAAATACCTTCGATACATTGGATTTAATTTGGAGTAAAAATGATTGATTTTACTATCAATATTTTTGGAGCATACCTTGACAGTCGAGTGAATTTTGTCTCATAAGCAGCCACTGAGTCATCCTCCTGCCTCAATTCCAGGAATTGTTTTTCCATCCTAGGACGAACCACCTTAGGAAAATATTTCTCAAGAAATAGACCTTTTAATTAATCCCAATCAAGATAATAAATCTCTTCACTATCCCTGATATTATTAACCATAAACCATCACTGATCGGCTTCACCTTCAAAATGGTATACAGAGAGACTAAAAGATTGATGTTCTGAGCACCCCACTACATCGAAAATCCTCTCCAATGCTTTTATCCAACCTTCAAATAGCACAGCGTCAGATGATCCTCTGAATGATGGCGGATGTTTCCTCATGAAATGCTCCACTACTAACATGTTCCTTTGTGGTTGATCTGGCTGATCTTGTGCATGGATATAACCACCATTTATAGCATGATTCATATGTTCTGTCACTGCAAAAAACCATTACATTATGATTCTAACCAGCTCAGTTTACTAATTTGGAAGGTTGTCTTCCTCCTAATGTCGTCCCCTCATATCCTCCATGTTTACTCTTTGGAAAACCATTATGAACACACAAATATCTTAGGAGAAAAAACACGGTAATCTATAAATGATATATCATTTCAATATTAACATAAATTAATTTATTAATTTAACAATACACTAACTCCTAATGTTATCTAAACTGACCACTGATACCAATTGTAAGGCCCCAGACTTAAACATTACATAATCTTGAATAAAGATAATAATTCACACTGAGGATCTTTTTAAGTTTATCGTTTTAGAGAATTAGTTCAAAACTATTAAATTACGTCTCAAATATTATAAAGTATACATTTATACTCAGTATCCATTTTTTCATAAAATAAAACACCTTAAAAGAAAAAAAGAATTCTTTTCTTGATATAAATCTTCTTGAATTCCTTCTCTCTCTTACCCTTCCTTATATCCTGTGAAGAAACATTTCAAACACTTGGGATGAACATAAAAATCTTAGTAAGGGTTATAAAATAAAGAATGAAAACATTTTTCCATAAATACATACAATACATTAGCTCTTTAACATACCTCATGAAATTATAAATTTATGAATAACACCTAGAAATCATAAATCATAAAGGTAACTTGTGGCATCCATAACATACGTACGTCGTAGCTTTCACAGCTATGCAGAGAGTTACATTTAGAATACCCATAATAATATATTCCCTAAATCTCTTAGGATAAACATTAACGTTTACCACCATCACATTACCCAATTCATTGGAGATCTATCTTGGTTTCACCCACCCTAGCTTTATCATGGAACCACCCATATACATAAACAATTCACAAGAACCGTAACATATTCACAACACATAAAACAAACATATAGGATGGATAACATTTCCACATGGAAATCACAATATATCATTTAAATATATTGATATAATCAATCCATTTTCAATACCATTTTCAATACCAAAACATGTAAAAGAGTATATGGTATTTATCTTCCTTTTAGAAACAATTTTTCTTGTTAAGGAAGTCAAATATCAAATAATGCTCGGAGCGGAAGAAAGGTCATTATCACCGCGTACAATAAAAAACATTCCCTTTTTCATTTACTAAAATGATACGTAGAAAAATATTCCCTTTGAATAAAATAAAAATTCATAGGTTTTTATACACTATAAAAAAAATATATGTATAAATCAAAATATGGCCAAATGAAAGGATATTGAGATGAAGTCTCTTACCACAAGTCTGAATTGACTCATCCATTCATTAATCTCCTGAATAATAAAATAAAGTTATTTTATAATTTCTTAAGGACATTTTTGAAGTTTATCTTTCCTTTTATATAAATTATTACCTCATTATAAAAATCACATAATTATTTATGTTAATATTGTTTATTTTGGCGATAATTGGTACTGCAGTCAAAATTGAACTTCTTATAATTACAAATTGCCCATGTAGTCCAAATTACATTATCTCCAGAATGATATTAATGATTTAGATATCATATATATCATATACATAGAGTATATATATATATATATAGTATTACATAACATTTGGAGATAAGAAATGAATTACATTGTTCATGGAGTCGGTAAGTCGTACGTACGCATGAACGATACTTTCATTAATATTTCATATTTAATGGAATGAGAACATAATAATAAATAGGTATATTTTAATTCCAGTATAATATCAAATATAATTTCATTAATTCTATCCATTATAGGTTCCAAACATGGTATGAAGGAGTCGTATCACTTTGAAGGGCGGTAGTCCGCACTTCCTGAAATGAAATTATCACATTTACCCATTATGGGAAACATAAAGGAATTATATAAATGAAAAATACAGAAGCATAGAGACAATATAAATATAATATATATAACAAATAAATACAGTTCCATCTTAATGGCCACTATAATAGGTGGTAGGAGAAGATTTAACAATCATCGTTTTGTGAGGAAGTAGTTCACCATCAACAGAAATAGTATGTTCGTATCCATTATATGGAGGTGTGTAGATCTTTAGTTCGAATACTTCTCATAAAAACCACCTAATATATTGAGGATACTTTTTTTATGTAAATAAAGAATAATAAGTGAATAGGTAGTGTATAAGGAAAATAAAGGAAATGAACTTGAGAGAAGACGTTACATTTAAATTGGGTAACTCACATTGGTTTGAACCAAAAGGCTTCATTGAATTGCCTTATGCCTAATGTATGGCTTCTAGGAGGAATATAGGAATGTTGGGAGCTTTTTTGGGTAGAGTTTGGACGAGCCAAGGGGAATGATATGTGTGAGTAATCATTTAGAGTTGGTGTCCTTTTATAATAAGGAAGAGGGTCCCTTTAAGAGAGTTTTAAAATATTATTTTATTATAAACTATATATCGATTTCAAAAGGTAAAAAATCATTAAATTAGAATATAAGATGACTATTATTAGAAATTGTCTCAACAAATAGGATTTATATAATTTTTTGTTTCATTTTTAACCTTATCATTAAGCTTTAACCCTTAGTTAACTTATTTAACTTTTACAATGTCTTCTTGTATATTCAAGCTATATGGTTAACATATTTAATATAAAATTCCAAGAAACCCAAAAAGGATCATTAATGACATTGTTAATATCATATAAGTCATCTATATGAACCATATATTTTTAGGAATATTTTATCATTTAATTATATATTAATTTATTTAAAAACTTCTTTATGCCAGTTTCTACACTATTCATATCTTGATTTTTTTTTTTAAAATCCATACCAACTTTATCCTCTCAAAAGTCCTTCATAAATTAAAATATAACAAGTCATACTCAACTCTAAAATTCTTAGATGGCATAAAAAGTTTCAAAATAAATTTATTTTAATATTTATAATCTAATTTATTTAAAACATTCTGTAATGAGGTAATCATTACATCATCATTGTGTCATAAATAAATTTTTTATTTGTTTTCTAAAAAATTATAAATAAAATAAAATGATGTAGTAAATATTTTAATCTTTCTAATTACTATTTATAGTAAAAAAATATCAACATTATAACCCCACATTTAAATTGTTTTAGAAAATTAATACATGTTTAGGATATTTTTATTTTTACTTTAAATAAAAAGTTATTAATTTCATTATCTTATCCAACTGGCATTCAAAGGCCAAAATTCTTAACCAATGATTGTATTGGTCATCCATGACTCATAAAATAAGGATTGGAAAGGTGTTAAGGAAATTTCATATTATTATAATATTATTTTTACCTTGAATTACCCTATTTAACTTTATCCGAAGTAAATAAAAATCAAAAGGTGCTATTTACCAAAAATTATTTTCACCTTATTGGTTGAAATTTTACTTACTAATGACAACCGTGAATGTCGTATTTTTGAAATTCAATTCATAGAAGTGTAAAAATTTCATTCAAATGAAAAAGTCTGTTTTTAACTACTATGTTGTGTTTTTCACTATTCATCAAAAATTGAGCATTTTCAGAAAAATACCAAAAATTCACCCAAAGATAATTTTGATATTAAAAATTCAAAAATTATGCCTATTTTACCAAATTCAAAACATGTAAGTTTCATTTTTTAATTTAAAATTAATTTCCGTTTTCAAAACTAGAAAGTGTGTTTTTAAGAAGTAAATAATGCAAAAAGATTGACATGTGTTTATGTCCAATTTCAAAGTAAAATTACATCCAATGACCAAAAATGTATGAAATGGTAAAAAAGTTATCTAATTACAATTTAAAACCAATTAATTAGATAATATGACCATATAAATAAATTAGATGAAAACAGTTTTGACTTAAAATGTAGAATTTGTAACTATTCATTAAAAATGAACTTTATCATAAAAATACAAAAAATTTACACAAAGTATAATATTATATCCTGATTATAAAGAAGAATCTTATTTTTTCAAATAAAACAAATAAAAATGAAAAAAAAACTAGATTTAAAAAGGGATTGCCATCAAAAGTCATTAAATCGGCCTTATAAAGTATATTAGAGTATTTATGCTTAAAATCAGATTCATTCTCATTTTAATCCTCAAAGTTTTATTGGATAATTGTAAAAAAAATTTCCAAACATGTTTAACCATTTTTCAGTTAGTTATATTCATTATTTATAAAAAAAATTAGGCTTTAAATACCATTTAAAATAATATTATACTTTTATATTTTTTCAGTTTGACTCAACATTGTGTGCAATATAAGATTTTGGATAAACCCATTGTTGTGTGTCAGGAAAATCATCGAACATAGATTCCCATTTAAAGTAAAATTAATATTTAATTAAAAAATAT
This sequence comes from Viscum album, assembly GCA_963277665.1. Classification (NCBI taxonomy): domain Eukaryota; kingdom Viridiplantae; phylum Streptophyta; class Magnoliopsida; order Santalales; family Viscaceae; genus Viscum; species Viscum album. Next base: position 428,823,851 of record OY728123.1, on the reverse strand, counting down.
TAATAAATATGAAAATATAATATTCTTTTTTTACCTGGGATGTTACAGGCTACATGAATTTTGACATCACCTATTTGGCTATGTGAATAGAGTATTAACTCAAACTAAAACAAAAAATACCTCAAACTACCTCAATACCCTCTATAAAATACTTAATAGAATCATGAAACATTCTTTAATGATTGATAAGGACAAAAAATATATGTCAAACAATATAAATACTTTATATTCTCACTTAGTAAGTGAACTTATTAATTTCGAATTTTCAAGTAAGCAGCCTCAAATAAGTTCTCTTGCAATAATATTTAAATCAAGAGAAATTATTTAATTAAACACCTTAATTATGTCATAAATAATTTTTCATCTAAAACATTCCTTTAAACATAAGACTAATTCAACATTCATCACAACAAACAAGGATAATTGCTCAAGAAAGACCACCATTGTAGTCTCACGAATTCATAACAATTATCCAAGCATCATCACTAGCCTTATTAAATATTTTTCAAAGTATTTGAAGCATTATATTTCTATGATTAATCACTAATAATTTAGGGATTCATCATACATTTACTTTTATTCCTTTTATATACAGAAAAAATTATAACCATACTTATCAGCCATCAACATGGAATTTTTAATCTCCCCATTTGGGTTTTTTCAATACCATTTACTTAAATAAAATCAAAGTCTCTTCTCCTCATTAATGGTAATAAATTAAAAGGAATCTTTTTTTGACCTATAATTATGAGGGTGATTCAACGTATTTCAATACCATATATCCTTTATCAAGATATCTCTAAGTCTATATGGGTTTCCATGGGGTAGAAAAAAAGAGTGACTTCATTAATACATCAATGTTTTATATCAATTGATTCATCATGTTATAAAATTTCTATATTTCTAATCCTTAGTAAAATTCAGAAAATACATATCCTTGACTTTACTCAATAGATAAATCTGAAATTTCAAGTGAAGATATAATGTACTCCCCCTTTATAAGTTCTTACCCATCAACCAACACTCCCCCTTTGTGAAAAGATTTAATATGTATAAAGTAAGGGTAAGAAGTTTAATTGAGTTGTATTATAATTATAGTTCTAAAATATTACCATCATTTAAATATTCACTATAATAAAATAATGATTGATTTTTCTAAGTAGTTTTGCGCCATTATATAATTTACGGCATTTCTTTTTTACCTGGTGTATAATTTCATTAGATATTATTCCAGATGTTCATGTTGATGATCATTCATTTTATAATAATTCATGTTTTTATCAAATCTTTAATAACAATTCCAAATTATAATATTAAACTTTTTTCATTCATTTATCCTATTTTCAATGAACTTCATATCCAATTCCCCGCAATGTAAGATAACCAATTCTACATAAGAAGTAAGGAAATAAAGTGAAACACTTATGAGCTTCTTAATAAGTGAAACATGGATAAGTATTTATTATCAAACCAGAGACTATTTTATATGAACATATAAATTTTCTAGAACACTTCATTATATTATACACATCAACATTCTCGTATTTATTATTCATCATTGAATTGTTAACTTCATTCATCATCATCTGGGGTGGATTATTTATCCTCACATCTTCTAGTTGTGAAATTGCTTCCCTTGGTGATTATTATTCTATCTTCGAAATCACTTCTTGTGTGGGTATAATTCCCATAAATATTATTAAATTATTTATAGTATTCTTTCACCTCAAATTTAATTTTTTTGGAAATACTTGATTTTTCATTTTTTGATAACCTCTCATGAAATTCAAGGCCTTCTACTTATGGAACAACCTCTTTTCCTCTTTCCTTTACTCTTGAATTTTCATTATATTTTTTTTTATATTTATTTAGTGAATTTAACTTGATGAGGCCAAAATATTATTTATAAATTCTTAAAATGTTCCTATTTTGTGCTTCCACATGGCTTCTTTAATGTTTTTGAGTTACCCATCTTTGATAACTTATCAAAATCTTCTTTAATAATGTATCCATTCAATCTTATCTACATGTTTCAATCCTAGATAGATAAACTTCTTGATTTTAGTGTTATTATATTCTTTTTAATTTAAATTTAATGATTGTATTCATCCATTTTATGAACTTTATTTCTATATTAGAGGTATCATTTCTTGGTTGATAATTAATTCTTAGAATCCATCATATCAATCTTCTTAGAAGTGTTTTTGTAAAACATATTCCTTCACATGTTTTTATTATAATCCATATTTTTCATATTTCTATAACAACCACTTCTGTCTAGGTTATTTTCCTCTATTCATATTAGAATTAGATCTATAATTGATTGGTGTGTACCATCACCCCTCTTCTAGGTGACCACATATGTTATAGTACGAATAGAAATCATCAAGGAATTTGAATCAGTTTCTCATGTCATGATTCATTTTCTTCAATGAAATCTACTATTTTTTACATAGTTTATTTATTTATAATTCTTTAATCCCCACAACTATTGGATTTATACAGTCTGCATACATTTTCATTTTTTTCTAAAACATTATTACATAATTCCCAAACATCCATCTTCCCCAATAGTATCCAGTGAATCCAATTCCTTTTTTTGTATGACTAGATTTATTACTATCCCAATTCTATAATTTCCTTTTATTTATCATAGAAACCTTTTGGGTGTAATTTTTCTTGATCATTCCAGTATCCACCCCTAGTTTTTTGGTTTATTTATCAATATTATTATCTTCCAACATATTTCCATATTTTTTATTTGAAATTAAACTAAAAAAGGAGACTACATTAATAAAAAAAGTAATTATTTTATAAGTTACCTTTTTCTATAATCTTGTATAAGTTTTATCAAGAGGTTATTATGAGATCATCATGTCACCAATATTATTCTATTTACATAAACTACTCTCATCATAATTTTTTATATAAATTTTCTCTTTAGGGGTGACTATATTTATATGTTCGGGTAAGAAATTATTCTTAGTGTCCTGGTATGTTCAAGTGTTTTTCTCCTTTAAATTATCCACCTAACATATATTTCATGTGATTTCATTATGAGGGTAAAGTTATCATTTTCAACTGATGTTATCCTTAATTCTCATTCACTATTTATTTCATTAATTTTATCTTCATGTTGTCTTCTATAATCATTAAAATAGTTTTCAAGGTTTTTAATTCTTATATATTTAACATTATTTTGGGATATCTTGAAAAGATGGTAGCTCTATTTGATCCTTATAAATCATGGATCTTATGAATATATTCTTTTAGTTAATTTATATTTTCTTACACTAAAATTTCGTTCTCTTTGAAGTTAAATTTTTTTTCTTTAAGGTGAGAAACTGTGGCCTTCTCAGAAACATTATGTAACGTTTCAAGCACAAATATTACTTAACAAAAAACATGTTTTCTCATGATTATCTCCTAATCATGCCTTTTCAATTCTTCTTCAATTAATGAAATTGTTCATTGAAATGATTTGTGGATTCATCCTTTTCTTCAACGAGGCCTATAAGTTCATTTCACCTTTTGAATTTCTTAATTAGTACATACTATAATTTATAAATTTACTCTTTAACTTATTCATTTTCTATTGGAATATTATTGAAAGAAATGATATATTAAACCACTTCGTTAGCTACATTCTTCATATATATATATAGTCATTATCCTTGGAATTAAAAGGTTTCAAATACAAGGAGAAATGTTAAATAAGGTTGGTGATTATTCATGGATAATTATTATAGATTCATGAAATGGAAAATTATTTCATCATTAAGAGATTATCCTTGATGTTGATAATTAATAGACCGTGGTATAGGCCCATATTCCCATATACAACCACTTAAAGGTATTACGACACCATCCGCTTTGATAATCCTCTCCATACGGCTTTCTCCCCAAATGGAATTACACAAATTTCATTGTTAAAATGCATCATAACTATATTCATATCATTAATAAATATTTAGGCATATAAAAACCTCATCATGCCCTATTATGGGTCTCCTGACTTGGTAACCAGCACACCACCATAATGAAAGGAGGTGATTCCTGGTCATAGATACTAAGGGGAATATTGCACAACATTAGGTAAAGCAATATCCTCCATGGTGTTACCTGAGGCTATTTAAAAGTGAACTTATGGATTTTATACCACGTATAGTTTCACACTCTCAGCCATGATTTCACATAGTTTTTATGACATTGTCCTCTTTGGGTCTCCCACTCTCTTGGTTTTCTCCCCCTGGTGAATGACACCCATTTCTGGGGGAAAATGCCTCTTAACATGTGTCATATCTTACCTCTCACATTATTCATATGATAACTTAGCCACACCTCAATTTGGGACTCCCAAAAAAATAACTCATGCACCTCAAGGTATTAAGGCAATTAGTGTTGGTCACAAACATAGAGGAGAGCACTACACAACCCTCGACATAACATTATACATTACAAAATGGACTCATTCCCTGAGTATGCATTTATTTCACAAATTAGTACTTTTAATATGGAACATGGTTTCTATTCATGATAAATATTCATGATTTTTAGCTTGACTTCACCATTATTATAACACATCCTCATAACTAATGAAAACATTTTAAATTGAAGTATGATTGCCAAAACAATTAGTATGCGTCATAAATATTACAAAAAAGAAACCTTCTATTTCATTTCAAAACCATGGGATCATAAAATAGATTTTCCATTTTACTTAATAACATTGATATTAAATAATAATTTACATACACATGAATATCTCTTTTTTAACCAAATTTTTTGTAAAACTCTTCACTCGAAGAAATTACGTAAAAATCAAAATAATGAGGTTTTATTGAGAAAAATTAAAACCCATTATAACATTTTCTTACAAATATACTATAACGCCCTGACCCTAGTTACCCAGAGTTGGTGCATTATTACATAACATTAGCATGATCTTGAGGAAATCATGACTCAAATGACTGATCAGTTTAGTTTTATTGGAAACAAGATTCATACATAAGTTTAACATTACAACTTGAGAAGAAATACAACACGAATTTATTCCACTAGAAGCATCCAATCCTCATAAATAATTCCTCAAAGTTACTCATAACTAACTTCCTCGTATCCTGGGAAAATGAAACATAAGAAAGGGGTGAGCTCAAATGCTCAGTAAGGGTATGTAATATAGCAAAAAATGAAATAAATATTAAGCATGGTAAATAATTGAAACCTCATGACTTTATCAATAATAAACATGAATAATTTTATGGCAAGAATATGAGCTGAGTAAATAATGCCATGATAAAACATAATCATGGGTATTATACTAGTCAAATTACCACATGAACCATAAATATTATTTCCATAATGAGGGAATGTGTAATGTCGGGCATTCTGAAACATTTTGTCAAGGCCTCAGCCAAGATGTCTAAAAATGATTAAGGCCTCAGCCAAAACCATAAATCAAATTGGGAAAGGGCCTCAGATAATTCCACGTCTAGTTGTCTCATGATACCAATCGATGCATCGAGGAGCTATAGCGGGCTCCACCCATCACTTACTAAGTCCAATACATTCCTAATATGAAAAAGTTTAAACATATCATAAACATTCGTATTAAATATAGCATACAAAATGTCAATACTTTAACCATAAACCATGAATGGTATGAAAATATCACATCCACAGTCAAACATATCACAAAAACTTCATTACAATATGGATGTTTTGTATCATAATAAATCAACTTCAAATAAACTTAAAATCCATCAAAGGATGTTGACATAGATGAAATCAAAACTATTTGAGAGAAATATCTCTTTTTTTTAATCATTTAAAGGTCACATAATTATAAAATAAAACATTTACTTTGAAAATATCCTTATAATATTATAAGGGAATCTTTGATGATATTATAACGGTGGAAAATATGTGTACCCTCCGTATAAGTTAAAAAACATTCTTACCTTAAATTTGTCAAAAAGGTCATAAAGTACCTTGTTTGGAAAACGATGGAAAATTCCTATCAAAACACATAAGGGTATAAACGAATGTAACCCATTGTCTAGTAAATAATAAAAATGTTTTGAAATATATTTTTATGAAACATAGATGTGGATGGTAAAGAGGCCCTAGTAGATAATTTCGTATAAACAACCTCGGATAATAAAGAGATTGTGAAATAAACCCTTACATTGTACTTTTCCTTTGTCAAGGGTAAGTTATACTCTTGAATAATAGTGAAATAATTTTTATTAAATTATTCAAGAATCATATACATTAATATGATATCATATATGATCCTTTAACATTGTTTTGTTAATAATATATTAGTATTATCGTCGTTTCAGATGTTAACTTACTGGTTTTATTTTATATGTTTTGTGACATAATTCTTGTTTATTATGGATAGGTTTTATCTTATTCATATGCAGAATGATATAAAGTCATTAAAAATTATTTTTAATAATCAAATGAGAATTATAATTGCATGGATATGATGGGGAATGAATCTCATCGCGTTCGTGGAGACGGTAGTCAGTACGTACGCACGAGCGACAATATCATTACTTTGATATTAAAATAATATATAATTGGATAGTATATTATATATACAGAATCATTATCATGTTATATTTATTATTTACATGAATTATAAATCATTATTATACCCATCTAAATAATAACATATTGAATAATAATTACACCACAACGTGGAGACAGTAGGTCGTACGTACACACGTATGGTGACATGTCATTCAAGTGATGGATAGAATAATGAATTTATTTCTTCCATATTTATAATAAAATCACATTATATAGAAGATACTGGTGTTATTATTTTATAATGGGAATAAAAAGGAAATAAGAAGTTTAAGAAGAAAGGAACTTAAAAGAGGGTGGTGAAATCATTAACACTTCTTCGGGTTCTTCCTTTTGATTTGATCAAAAGGGATCCTTAGGTTGGATTTTTGATCAACCTAAGGCCTCTAGGTTGAAGTGAGGGAAGTTGAGAGAGTATTTGGGAAGGGTTTGGCCGAACCAAAAGGCTTTGAAGGTGTGAAGAATTGGTTAGAAGTTGTGTCCTTTTATAAGGGGGAGGAGGGGCTCTTTAGGAAAAACTTAAAGTATTAATTTATAATAAATTCATATTCGGTATATAATGGCTCAAAAGTGGATTATTCAAATTATAAGGTGGTTATGGGGAGAAATAATTATAACTAATAGATTTTTGACTGGTGTGGGTCATTATATTAACCGTATCTTTTAGTTTTAACTCTTGGTTAATTAGTTTAACACTTACCATGTCACTTTTTATTTTTATAATATATAGTTAATAAACATAATATATACATCCAAGCGATCCAAAAGTGGTCCATTAATGTTAAAACTATCATGATATAAGTCATTTGGCCAATCCTTAGATTTTTAGAATTAGAATATCGATTAATAATATAATATGTTTTTTAAAAACTCATTTATGTCGATTTTGACACTATTCAATAATTGATTTTTGTTAGAGTCTTAACAACTTTATTAATTCAAAACAAATTAATTTAAGTAATTATATCATGTCATATTATCCAATAAAATTCATGTATGTCATCAAAACCTTTAAATTATATTTATTTTGACATTTATAATATCAATTATTTGATTCATTCATTAATAAGGAAAATACTGCATCATTATTGTGTCATAAATAAATATAATTATTAAATGTCTAAAAATTATAAATAAAATACCATTATGTAGGAAAGATTTTTATCATTATAATTAATATTTATAGTCGAAAATACAACATATATCACCCTATATAAAAAAAGTTTTGATAAAAGTTATATGCTTATGTCATTTTTGTATTTATTTTAACTTAATTAATATAAGGTGTCCTTATCACCTACAAGTGGCTCCATGAGGTCCCAAAATCGACCCAAAGATGCCCATGGATGGAAATGTATCCAAAAATAAGGTTAAGACACGTTTTAGGGTGAATTTTTATTATTATAATATTATTCCTTTACCCTTATTTACCGGATTTACCCTTTAACCTTGGTAAATAAAATATTTACCGAAGTAATTATTCAAAATGTCTAAAAATAAAAGTTACCTATTTACACAATTTGGAGATACTGAATACAAATATGGAATACATTTTTCAAAATTCAAAACATAGAAGTGGTAGAAATTAATTTAAAATTAATTCCGGTTGTTAAAACAAAAAGCGTGTTTTTAAGAGATAATAACACTCAAAAGATTGACACTTGTTTATGTACAGTTTAATTGTGAAATTATGTCCAATGACCAACATTGAATTAAATAGTAAAAATTTATTCTAAATATACATTAAAACCACTCAAATTCATAATTTATCAATGTTAATTATTTTGATTAAAAAAGTTGTTTTTAATTAAAATTTAGTAATTTTCACTATTCATCAAAATATAAAAGTTGTCCGAAAAGTACCAAAATTTCACCCCAGGATAATTTCAATATTCAGAATCCAAAAATGAAGTCCATTTTTAGAGATAAAATTTATAAAATTTCAAAAAGTGGGTATTACTATTCATAACGGCTACTTTTATTAGTCGCGGTGTGTTAGAATCTCGAAGTTGCGTACAATACACGCTACTGTATTATTCAAATAGAATCGTACCGTGGAAGCTTGGGGTGATACATTATCTCCTCATTCAATTAATTTTGTCCTCGAAATTTCTAAAATACTACCACATGAAAAGCCTCAGGTGGTTCTTCATCATAAGTTCCTTAGGTTCCCCCGTTGCCTCTTCCATCTTATGGTTTCTCCATAGAACTTTTACTAGACGAGTCGTCCGGTTTCTCAGCACTTGTTCTCTTGTATCAAGAATCCTGACAGGTTATTTTCAATAAGACAGATCACATTCCAGTTCTAATTCCTCGTAAGTGAGTACATGCGTTGGGTCAGGCTTTTATTTTCTCAACAGTGATACGTGGAAGACATTGTGATCTTTGGAGAGACTTGGCGGCATTACCAAACGGTAAGCAACAACCCCAATTCGTTCTAGAATTTTGAATGGTCTGATGTACTTGGGACTCAATTTTCCCTTCTTACCAAAACATATAACACGTTTTCATGGAGATACCTTCATGAAAACGTGATCTCCTACCTGAAATTTCAAATCCTTCTTTCGGTTATCAGCATAGCTCTTCTGCCAACTTTGAGCTGCTATGATGTGGTTTTGGATTACCTTTACCTTTTCCATCATTTCCTCCACCAATTCTGGTCCTACAAGTTTTCTTCCACCAACGTCATCCCAACAGGTTGGTGTGCGACATCTCTTTCCATATAACGCTTCATATGGTGCCATCCGAATACTTGAATGGAAGCTATTGTTATATGAAAATTCCACCAAAGGTAAATATTGATCCCACATACCCTAAAAGTCAAGTGAGCATGTTCTCAACATATCTTCTAAGGTTTGAATATTCCATTCTGATTGTCCATCTGTTTGAGGGTGGTAAGAAGTGCTCAAATGGATTTCAGTATCCAGGGATTTTGGAAGAATTTTCCCGAATCGTGATGTAAAACGGGGATCATGATCTGAAACAATTGATAGGGGTTCTCCATGAAGTCTTACCACTTTATTAATATATAGTCTTTCTAGACGTTCAAGTGGTAGATCGTGAGTCAAGTGAGCATGTTCTCAACATATCATCTAAGGTTTGATAAGGTGTTCTTTATCATGATCATCAAAAATCGTGACCTCCTTCTTCTTATAATAAATTTTCACATCATGGTCCGAAATCCAATCCATACTGAGGATTATATCAAATTCATTCAGGGGTATGATGATGAGATCATCAGATAAAGAACATATATTTGTCCTTATGGGAACGGATCCACAGAACATTGTAGCAATGATACTTCCCTTAGGAGTTTTAACTGACAACTCCCTTGTTAAATCAAATTGTAAATATCTATTTTTCTTAGAATACTGGAAATATATTAAACAAAGTGATGATCCATAATCAAATAAAAAAATTTCAAAACTTGAGGAAACCATTAAATTACTTTCCACCACGTCTTTCGGGGCTTCAACCTCAGCAGTAGTGATTGTATAAGCTTGGCCTTGATCACTTGGTCTTTTTTGAGGAAAGTTTCCCTGACGCTTAGGACATTCATTTGCATAATTTCGCATCTCCCTGCAATTTTAGCATTGAACATTGGTAGCGTCTTTCTTTGCTTTAAAATCACCAGCTAGATGGCCTTTCTGTCCACACATGTAACATGCTCCTTTTCCTTTTAGACAGGCACCAGGGTGCTTCCTTCCGCAATTATCACAAGGTGGAAATTCAATTCTTCTGTTCCTCCCTATTTCCTTATTTCCTTTCCCAGAGTGTTCAGCAGATCTATTCTTCTCTTGCTTTGATTTAAAGTCATATAACTTAGAGAATTCTTTTTCTGTCTTGATAGCACATGAGACAATATCTTTGTATGACTAGAAGGATTGTGATACCAATGCTCGATAGAGAAAAAGTTTTAACCCATCAAATAAATGATCAATATTACTTCTTGGGTTACGTATATAATCTGCAGAATACCTTGCTAACCTTGTAAAGTTAGCCTCATACATTGCGACATTCTCATCCTCCTTTTGTCATAGACTCAGAAATTGACATTCATATGTTCTCGATGGTCATGAGGAAAGGGTTTTTCTAAAAACAGATCTTTGAACTCCCTCCATTCCATATTCTATACTTCATCATCTTCCTTCATGTTTTTATTCAATGACCACCATTGATTAGCATCTCCAGTGAGGTGGTAAACTGTCATAATAACTTTTTCCCTTTCACTACTCCCCAAGGCATGGAATATTTTCTCTAAAGAATTTATCCATTGCTCAGCTACTAAGGGATTTGTACTCCCATTTAATTATGGTGTTTGTTTCCTCATGAAGCGATATAACATTGATCCTCCACGCTGTGTATCAGGGTGCACCATATGGGTAAGGTTATTATTCATAACCTGAGTGAGTTGTCCCAGTATGGTGATTAGTTGTTCAGCACCTGTTGCATCACTAGATCCACTATAATTATCTTGAGCAGGAGGTAAATCCCTACATGGAGTACGTGAATTGATATGGTTTCCATTCCTTCCACTAGGCTCTATTTCTAAAAAATGACATAAACTAGACTACTTTAGGAATCAAAATATATAATTCCAAACTTCTAAAACACTTAACAAAAATTCAACATTTTATGGATATAACCCATAATCACAAAAAAGTTTTATTTGATGAAGTATATACTCATAACCCTTAATAAATGTTTTTAATGAAAATGAAAATTATCCTAAGCTTATCCTCCGGGAGTGTCGTAAACAAGAGTGCAGCAAGGCCCGTTGTCGTGCACCAGTTCTCGTTCAAGTCTAGCTCAAAACAGTGTTTTTGAGTTTTACCCCTAGGTACATCTGTGCCAGATCCTCCTCTACCTGGTCATATCCAGACAGGGAGGTATTTCTTATAGAACTCACAAAATATATACAATACCAAAATTCTAGGAAGTTCTTCTATACTAATCCACAAAGTCTATCTTAGGCTTATGTGTTCTAATCAGAGTTTATCTAAATCTAGTTTCCAAGGTTTGTACTAAACTTCCTCTAATACCAACTATAATGCCCCAACCCTAGTTACCCAGAGTCGGTGCATTATTACATAACATTTTCATGATCATAGGGAAATCATGTCTCGAATGACCGATCGGTTTAGTATTATTGGAAACAAGATTCATACATAAGTTTAACATTACAACTTTAGAATAAATACTACATGAATTTATTCCATTGGAAACATCCAATCATCCTAAATAATTCCTCAAATTTACTCATAACTGACTTCTTCATATCCTAGGAAAATGAAACATAAGAAAGGGGTGAGCTCAAATGCTCAGTAAGGGTAAGTAATAAAGCGGAAAATGACATAAATATTTAGCATGGTAAATAATTGAAACCTCATGTCTTTACCAATAATAAACATGTATAATTTTATGGAAAGAATATGAGCTGAGTAAATAATGCCAAAATAAAACATAATCATGGGTATTATAGTACTCAAATTACCACATTAACCATAAATATTATTTCCATAATGAGGGAATCTTAAATGTCGGACATTCTGAAACATTTTTTCAAGGCCTCGACCAAGATGTCTAAAAATGATTAAGGCCTCGGCCAAAACCATAAATCAAATTGGGAAAGGGACTCGTCCAATTCCACGTCTAGTTGTCTAATGAGACCTACCGATGCATCGAGGAGTTATAGTGGGCTCTACCCATCACTTACTAAGTCCAATACATTCCTCATATGAAAAGGATTAAACATATCATAAACATTCATATTAAAACTAGCATATTAAATGTCAATACTTCAACCATAAACCACGAATGGTATAAAAATAGAACACCCATAGTCAAACATATCACAAAAAATTAATTATAATATGGAAGTTTTGTATCATACTAAATCAAAATCAAATAAACTTAAAATCCATCAAAGGATGTTGAAATAGATGAAATCAAAACTATTTGAGAGAAATATCTCTTTTTTTAAATCATTTAAAGGTCATATAATTATAAAATAAAACATTTACTTTGAAAATATCCTTATAATATTGTATGGGAACCTTTGATGATATTATAACAGCGGAAAATAGCTGCACCCGCTGTATAAGTTAAAAGAACATTCTTACCTTAAATTTGTCGAAAAGTTCAAAAAATAATTTGTTTGGAAAACGATGGAAAGATTCCTTTCAAAACACATAAGGTTATAAATTACTCTAACCCATTGTCTAGTAAATAGTAAAATTCTTTTGAAATATATTTTTAAGAAACATGGATGTGGATGATAAAGAGTTCCCAGTAGATAATTTCGTATAAACAACCTCAGATAATGAAGAGATTGTGAAATAAACAATTACCTTGTACTTTTCCTTTGTCACGGGTAGTTTAACCACCTATATAACGGTGAAAAAATTGTTATTAAATTATACAAGAATCATATACATTAATATTATATCATATATGATCCTTTAACATTGTTTTGTTAATAATATTTTAGTATTATCATCGTTTTGGGTGTTAACTTACTCATTTCTTTTATATGTTTTTTGACATAAGTTGTTTTTATTATAGATAGGTGGTATCTTATTCATATACAGAATGATATTAAGTCCTTAAAAAAATTTAATCATCAAATTAGAATTATAATTGCATTGATACGATGGGGAATGAATCTCATCGCGTTCATGGAGACGGTAGTCCGTACATATGCACGAGCGACAATATCATTCTTTTGATATTAAAATAATATATAATTGGATTTTATATTTTATATACAGAATCATTATCATGTTATATTTATTATTTACATGAATTATACATCATTATTATTCCCATCTAAATAATTATATATTGAATAACAATTACACCACAACGTGGAGACGGTAGGTCGTATGTACACACGTATGGTGACATGTCATTCAAGGGATGGATTGAATAATGAATTTGGTTGTTCCATATTTATAATAACATCACTGTATATAGAATATACTGTAATTTTAGATTGGTAATAACAATGAAAGAATAAGTTGAAGAAGAATGGAACTTGAAAGAGGGTGGTGAAATCATTACCTCTTCTTTGGGTTCTTTCTTTTGATTTGATCAAAAGGGCTCCTTAGGTTGGCTTTATGATCAACCTAAGGCCTCTAGGTTGAAGTGGGGTAATATGAGAGAGTATTTGGGAAGGTTTTGGCCGAACCAAAAGGCTTTGAAGGTGTGAATAATTGGTTATAAGTTGTGTCCATTTAAAGGGGGGAGGGGCTCTTTAAGAAAAACGTAAAGTATTAATTTATAATAAATTCATATTAGGTTTCTAATGGCTACAAAGTGGATTATTAAAATTCTAAGGTGGGTATGATTCGAAATAATTTCAACCAATAGATTTTGGATAGGTTTTGGTCATTATATTAACCTTATATTTTAGTTTTAACTCTTGGTTAATTAGTTTAACACTTATCATGTCACTTTGTATTTTTATAATATATAGTTAATAAACATACTATATACATCCAAGAGACCCAAAAGAGGTCCATTAATGATACACATATAATTATATAAGTCTTTTTTCCAAACCATAGATTTTTAGGAAAAGAATATCAATTAATAATATAATATTTGTTTTAAAAACTCGTTTATGTCAATTTTGACACTATTCAATAATTGATTTTTGTTAAAGTCTTAAAAATTTTATTAATTAGAACCAAATTCATTTAAGAAATCCTATAATATAATATTAACCAATAAAATTAATCTATGTCATAAAAACATTTAAATTATATTTATTTTAACATTTATAATATCAATTATTTGATTCATTCATTAATAAGGAAAATATCGCATCATTATTGTGTCATAAATACATTTAATTATTAAATGTCTAAATATTATATATAAAATTCCATTGTGTAGGAAATCGTTTTATCTTTATAATTAATATTTATAGTCGAAAATAAAACATATATAACCCTATGTAAAAAAAATTTCTAAAAGATATATGCTTCTTTCATTTTTGTATTTATTTTAACTTAATTAATATAAAGTGTCCTTATCGCCTACAAGTGGCTTCATTGGGTCCCAAAATCGACCCTAAGATTCATATGGTCTGAAATATATCAACCAATAAGGTTAGAACACATTTTAGGGTAATTTATTATTATTATAATATTATTTTTTTACTCTTATTTACCGGATTTACCCTTTAACCGTGGTAAATAAAATATTTACCAAAGTAATTATTCAAAATGTCTAAAAATAAAGGTTACCTATTTACACAATTTGGAAATCCTTATTCCAAATATAAAATCCATTTTTCCTAATTCAAAACACATAAGTGGCAGAAATTAATTTAAAATTAATTCTCGTTGTTAAAACAAAAAGCGTGTTTTTGAGAGATAATAATTATCAAAAGATTTACACTTGTTTATGTCCGATTTATTTGTGAAATTATGTCCAATGTCCAAAATTGTATTAAATGGTAAAAATATATTATAAATATACTTTAAAACCACTTAAATTCATAATTTATCACTGTTAATTTTTTCTATTAAAATAGTTGTTTTTAATTAAAATTTAGTAATTTTCAATATTCATCATAATATAAAAGTTATCCGAAAAGTACCAAAATTTAACCCTAGGCTAATTTAAATATTATGAATCCAAAAATGAAGTCCATTTTGAGAGATATAATTTATAAAATTTCAAAAAGTGGGTATTACTATTCATAACGGCTACTTTGATTGGTCGTGGTGTGTTAGAATCTCGAAGTTGCGTAAAACACACGCTACTGTATTATTCAAAGAGAATCGTACCATGGAAGCATGGGGTGTTACATATACCTTTTACCGTTAAAGGGGATAATCATTATTTTATACAAATATTCATTATAAAATAAAATTATTTATATAAAAACACATTATAAGGCATATAAAATCCATCTAGGTTCCTTGTAACATCATCTTCATATAACTCTTACAATAACCATTACAACAACATTAGAAAATATAATAAATGACTAGGTTATTTCGAGCATAATTCTCCATATAACATAATTATTACCCAATGCATTTAGGAGAAATTTCAATCCCACTAATAATCAAAAAAAATTACAAATGTCATAACATACATTAAACACATAAAATATTTCATTTCCATAATCAAAGAAATAAAAATATATTTTTTCAACCCATAATAAAAACATTTATATATATTCATACATCTCATTCCATTGAAAGACAATTTTCAAAACTAAAGTACCCAAAAAAGGGAAGAATGTTTCTCTTTAAGAACCATACAATCATATAATGTAATCCCAAAATAAAATAATGATTTTTGTGGTGTGAAAAAATTCAACTTAATATATGTTAAAATAAAGAATTCATATTTTAATTTGTAAATAAATTAAAAATGTCATATATAAAAAACATAAAAAGAATCATTTTTAAAAAAAATTGAATGAAAATAAAAAGTGGAATCAAATATCCTCTATAATAATATTTATTTTAATACAAATTCATCAATAAAAGGATTTTAAAAATAAGGACATGGATTATGAAAATTTAGATATTAAATCTTTGAAAAATTTTAAAATGTGGATTTACAGTAATGTGTCTCTTTCTGTGAGTATGAATTTTCACGTATGTTCTTTATATTCCTGAATAAAAAAATTATAATAATTTACTTTATCAATAACATCTTCCAATTTTACTATTCCTTTTATTTTAATTATATCAATTTTATTTTTTAATTACTTAATTAATTAATTTCATATTATATGTTTTGAGAACATTCAAATTATAATTCATAAATGGATTTGATAGGTTGACTAGGGTCAAAGTAGAAATTGTTTCTTTATATCTAAAATATTAATTAGGAAATTTTTATCATATTTATACTTTAAATACAATTTTATTACCATATATGACTAATGTACATGAAAAAATGAATCAAATTTCTTCATGGTGGTGGTAGTCCTCATGTAGTCATTAAAGATGTTATCATTTTTCAATTGATTGAAAGGAATTCAAAGATATGATATATTATCTTTAAAAAATTATAATTATTTCATAAAATTAATATATATAATTTAAACCTATAATAATTACCACTCTTGTGAGTAGATGATGAAAAACGAAACACTTTTCTTTGTAGAGGTAGTAATCCACACAAACTCTTGAGCGATGTTTTCATTTCTTATAGAATAGAAAAACAGATGAAATATGGTTATACCATACTAAAAATAAAATTTAAGTATATGAAACATATTTATGTTACTATTTCTGTACTCTAAAATAAAAGTTTGTGGAGTGAGAAGTCTAAATAAACTTGAAATAGGTCTGTTGGGACTTATACAATCCTTGGACAACCTCTTTGGCTTAAACCTTTAGCCTTCATGGTTTTTAATTTTGGTGAGACCCAGACATCTAGGAAATTAGGATGGATATTTATGAGATACTAGGGTAGGAATTTTATATACTATAATTCTCCACAGGTATTAGGAATATGAAAGGATATTTTATTTTATTACTGAAGGTAGTGAAACCCTTAAAAATACATAAAGTATTAAATTAATAAAAATTAATTTTCATGTTCAAGTAGTACTAGATTAAAATATTTGAATTATATGATGATTATGAGTTGAAATTATCCAATCAAATAAAATTTGGCTAAGTTTATGCTGGTTTTTGACCCTAATATCTTTTTTTAACCCCATCTATTATCCATTTTTACAATTACAATGATATTAAATTTTTTCACTCAATAGGTGTCGAGATAGTTACTATAGGTGTAAAAGTGTTAAATAAGTGGAATAAAATTTATATAATAAAAAATAACTCCTCAACATGGATTAATAAATTATTTTAATGAATTTTTAATATTTTAAAAATATACTATTTACCATAATAAGTAATTAATATCACTTTCAAAACTATTAAAATGGTTTCAATTTAATGTCCTCGCAATAGTGAGTGAATTGGAATATAATATTTCAAAGAATCACTATTCTGTTATATTCATCAATAAATTTTTTTGACACATTAATTAATATATATTTTACAACTTTTAATGTTTTTTAAAATTATTTACTTGATTTTTATTTTACTGGAAAGAGCACTCTCTCGGCATTTCATAAGCTCTTAAGTTAATTATTCCAAAACATAACATTAAAATTAAATTACCAGGATAAAAATTCATTCATATATGAAATAAAAATTTATAATTGAACATAACATATGTTTATCCCAAGGAAAAAATATCATACCTATCAATAAAAGAGTGAAAAGTTTTTATTCATCGCATAAAGTAAAATTAATGTCATTATCAAAGGAAGTTAGAAAGAAATTTCCACATTTTCAAATTATGGTTGGTCATGGTTGAACATAACATATATAATAAAATAAATACAAGTGTTATGGATATTTTTAGGCCCTTCCCTATAGTTGTATCCCTATTTTAGTCATTTTTCCCATACCTAGGTGAAAAATATTTACTACGATTACTACTCATAATGGCCAAAAATAAAAATGAAACTATTTTAAAAAAAATTAATATTAATTATTATAAATATTGAATCCATTTTTCAAGATTAATTTTCTAAAAGTTGAATAAATTAATTAAAATAAGAACACAAAATGCAATTTAAAATAGTTTTTAGATAAATATATTTTGAAGCCAAAAAAACATATATCAAAATCATGTGAAATACCGATTAATAAGTAATTAATTGGATTATTAATAAATAAAGGATATTTATTTTAACATAACATAAAATTAAAATCATAATGAGTATTTAAAATGAAAACAGATGACAATTTTTTATTAAAAAATTGAATTTTCCAATATTCACTAAAAAGTCATTTTTTCAGAAAAATCAAAAAAAAATCAGCCCAATATAACTTTGGCTTAATAAGTTAAAATTTTAATTTAATTTTTTAAAATTAAAATCATAGTATTTTTTTGTTAATCTTTTATTTAAAATCGAATAATATATGAAAAAAAATTGTAAAAATAAAACAATTTCAATTTTTATTGAAAAATACTTAATATTCATATAGTGAATATAAATCAATAAAATGTAATTCATGAATACTAAAAATGAATGAAATTGATATATTATCAAAATTAGTCTAGTTAAATTTTCCTCCATTTCTCAAATTTTGTCTTCATTATTTAATTCATTTCTTAAATATGTGGGGATATTTTGCTTTCATAGAATTTTCTCAATATCAATTTTCTTCTTCAGTCATATAGATTTTACACAAAACCTTAACTTAGTTAATCACATTTATATATAAAACTTTCTATCTAAAATTAATAATCTTAGCTGGTTTTCATTCAGATGAATTATTTTTTCAAAATATACAACTTTTGGGATTAAAACATGACATATTTATGGCACATATTTCCATGACGATAAAAGATTAAACACATCATGTAATTGGGATAAACTTGGAGGAAATTCCACCTAGTAGAAAAATAATCCAACATTATCTACGATCTCATATGGTCCAATGAGTCATATATTTAACTTTCCCTTTTCACCAAAACACATAATATTTTTCCATGGAGATACTTTATGAAAAAAATGATCACTGACATTGAATGAAAGAAATTTCCTCCGATTATTTATATAATTTTTGGACTACTATAAGTTGTCATTATATGTTTCATAATAATATTCTCTTTATCATCAATTTCTTCCACCATTTCTAGTCCAAGAAAACTATCTTCCCTAGGCTTTATCCGATCAATATGGAGTCCGACAAAACTTTATATATAATTACTCAAATGGTTCCATCTGTATACTTGAATGAGAATTGTTATTATAAGAATATTAAACTAATAAAATATGTTGATACCATATTTATTGGTAATTCATAGAAAATTCTAAATGAATTCCCGTCAATATATTAATCATTCTCTCTAAATGTATATCAGATTGAGTTTGAAAAGTTTTGTTGAAATTTAATTCACTACCCAACAACTTTGGAAGACTTCTTAAAAATTAGACATAAATTTGGGATCATGGTTAGATACAATAGAAATATGGAACCCATAAAATCTAATTATAACTTTAATATAAAGTCTATAAATATGATCTTGGTATATATTATCTTGAATTTGAAGAGAATTTGTGGATTTATTTATAAAATGAACAATAAAACATATCACACTATTACCTTGATATGTCTTTGGTAATTGAATCCTTAAATACCTAAATATATTATCCCATTTCCATTCCATCATTAAAAATTATGTAAGCATCACCTTTGGTAATTATCATTCCTCTTTAGCCTACTATAAAATGAAGCATTTCATGGTAAAGTCATCAATATCACTATTCATTACATCCTACAATAAATTTTCCTGATGGCCAATATTAGTACTTCTTGGATAATTATAAAGCCTAGAGATATGAGATAAAATCAATAATTCATTTTTTTACTAGGAATCACAAATTAAATGGAATATCTTTCTGAATTTCAAAACACCTTCTTTGATAGTATAAAATTCTGGACACTTTCCTTTTGTAACCAATTTAACCTCATTTGTATAACATGATCTTCTTTAGATTTCTTAATGTGGACTAACATTTATGAATACACTGATGCCTAAAATAAAACTAATTAATTTTGTCCATTCAAAATGTAAGGGCCCTGATCCACATAGATCAACCATTTGCATGTTTCTGAAGACTGAGGTGCTCAGAGGAGGCTTAGAGGATATCTGAAGGGACTCTGGTGCTAAAATTTGAAATTAGGGTAGATTATTCATCATGAAAAAAGGTTACATAACATTAATATGGGTTTTAATTCGTTTAATATATCATGGTTTTAAAAATAAAATAAATAATGAGGTAATGATTTTTTCAGTGATCAGTGGTGACCTAGGTTTATTAAAGTATAGTTCTCCATAAATTTCCAGTAGTTTCTATCAATTTTATCTTTTATCATACCATATATTATTACCCTGATATAGTTTTTGGTTATTTTTTTTCTAATGTGGTTTCTCTTGGGTTTTTTTTGTGGGGATGTGATGTGGTGTCCCCACATGGATGCAATTCTTATAGGAGAGGTGATCAGAGATCTCTTGCATGATCTATTCTCAGGCGAATAATGTCGATGACCTTTTAATCTCATGGACTAGTTGATTCTATATTTATTTATAGGAAATATTAGAGCTATAATGATTTATCCCCTCATATATCAATTAAATTTACCTAATAATTTCTTTAACCGGATTAAAGAACCGTTACCAATTGTATAGTGATGTATTTGCCTTGTGTCATGATAATGGTTTCCATCTTGATTTTCTAGATAGTGTAATATCTATTTCTTTCTTGGATTAGAATGTTGTTATTTTTAAATGGATAAAGAACATAATGTCATAATTAATTGATAATTAAAAGGCTAATGTAATTAAAGATTCATGTTTAATGAATCCATTTGTAGTTGTAATTTGATGATAATTAAATTGATGCAAGTGTGCATGTTTAATTGAAATGGTTGATTGAAAAAAAATCATGTTTATTATTATTGAAAAAATATATAAAGTAATGTTAAATTAATTTTTTAATTAGTTTTTGATATCATGGGATACATTATGGATTATTTTACCCATAGTTGGACCCTATGATAAGGAATTATCTAATTCAAGATGGAATAATAATTAGTTGTGTGATAAAAGATAATTCTTTTATAGGGCCTGAGTATCCCTTGTTTGTGTATAGACCATGTGCCTTGTGATTTGGAGCTATGATATCTCATTGATTGTGAAGGCTGAATTCCTTGCTTTAGGAAAAAGATCCTAGTTGCTATGTTTGTTTCCTAGTGCCTACGATCTATTGTGAGCCAGGTATGGCCGAGCCTGGAGGGATATTGTAGAATGTGGGTAAGGCAGGCCTGGATGTGTTTTGAGCCTAGGATGGATGATGTGGATGATGATTGGGTTTTATAGTGGTATGAGGGTTGGGGAAGCCTGGTTATTCTAGAAATAGTTGATGCATGGGGTAGAATATGAATTGGTATTTGCATGTGGGTGTCGGGGAGGACACCAGAGATGACATAACGGGTTTAATCTGGTCTTAAATGTTGTATGAAAGCTGGATTCTTGTATGAAACAGTTGTTTGGAAGACAACCATGTTTTTTTATCTTCATTCATTTCCCATCTACATGAGGTAGATGGTTTTCGTTACTCTCCTTCCCAGATTGGTGAATACATGTGGGTTTGCCACATTCTTTATGTTTTTCAATTCTTACTATTGGATGAGTCTATTAACCTACTATAGTTGGTGAAGACTCAATGGGTAGATCATCATATCACCATGTTAATCCCTTTGTGGTTTTTATATTAGAATGTAATCATATAATACCTGGTAATATGGAGAGTAATGTTGTTAAATAAATGAATAAATTTTTAGTTCATGGAGTTGGAGCTTGGGGGGATGAAATGATCAGGTTATAATTCTGAGATGTATGGGACTCAGATTACTTATTCCTGGAGGGTTTCGATCGTTATTGAGATTCTAATGAAATGTATTGTGAAATATTTTAATGGTTTATTAATGTTTAAGATTTAATTATTGTAAAGTGAAACTGATGAAAAGGTATAAAATAATTTAATATATCTCTTTAAATGGTTGTGTTCTTATAGGATAACTGGTATTTGTAGTGGCAGCTGGGATTCTAAGAGATGTTAGCTGCAGTTTAATCTGAGACTAAGTTATGACCATAGTGTGGTTGTGAGCTATATTATATCCAGTACTTTTTGTACTTCTAAACACTACTCCAACCTATTGTTTAGGGAAACAAAAAACCTGGGGATTTCGAGCCCTAGGGGGTCATTCTCTAACACCTCTATTAGAGGATGGATGGTTGACTAACCCCTTTAGCCTTACTCTATTCTCTTGGTAGTGACTTATGTCGGTATACCCAGTGGTTAGTTTTTCCCATATATGGGTCTAGAGGGATTTAAGGGATTGTGGTTATTTCGAACACAAGTTTTTTTAATATAGTTTCATAAGGACTACTACATGTATAATGGGTATAGGTTGTGATGGCATGAGGATTCTTACTCGGTGCATGGGATATGATAGCTTGAAGTATAATAACCGATGTGTGATACATGTAATATGGGATTTGGTGGCTCCCAGAAACTACCTTGTTACATTTTTTATGTACTTATGATGTTGTGTTTCATGAGGTGCATGTTGTGGTGATTCGTCCAGGTGTCAGCAGGTGGGCCTTTTTGAAGGGAGATGCTCTGGACGTGCGATGTTGGGGAAGATCTATAAACTAGTGGGGAAGTGCTAGCAGGGTACCCTTGATATTCTATATTATATTATATTCTCTGGTATGTTATACATGGTGATAATAGACATGGTGAGGTTGGGAACTCAGTATACATATTAGTTGATGAGTTAGTTTCACTTGTTGTTCACTATGATTTATCATGCTTTCTTTACCTTTTGCACGAGAGGTTCTGAGGACAATTATATAGAGTATTACATTATACTCACCCGACATAAATATAAACTATTTTTTATGTAATTTAGAGTAGGTTGTATATCAGGATCATTACTACAAGCTTGTGGTTTGAAAGAGCTATTTGGGCTTCAGGGACACTGTCATCTTTATCTTTTTTGCAAATTACTATCTTCCTTTTAGTTCTAGTAGTTCGTTCATGGAATTACACATGTATAATTTAGATTTTCTTTTATATTATAATCTGATAAGGAGTTATTTTGTGTCTATATTTTCTCTATCTTTCACATGTGTTCTCTTATAGGTTAATACCACTCATCTGTGGGATTTCAATACCCTCGGTGTTAGTCGCCAACCCAAGACCTACTGAAGGTAGGGAATAGGTTCACTATCTCCCTTCTCCAATTATTGGCCCTAGAGGGGTACACTTTGTGGGGAGGGGTTGTGATACACAATTTCAAGTGTAATATTAATCAAATAATTTCCCAATGGATCATGTTTTAAGTATAACATAGTTAATGATGCTTTGCCTTTTCAATATATAGTATCTGGTACATTGTTTTATTTTCTCGGATTGTAATGAATCATATAGTCGTAGTCCTTTATCATTTCTATTCATATTCTATATAGCCAACTAGATGATGTTATAACATTTTCATATCTTATAAACATGCATTATTTAGAAATTATAGAGTTATATTCATTATAAAAATGTTGTGTAATTTTTAAATCAAAAAATAAATAGATTTATTAGAATTTTTTCTTCTAAGGTCTTATTTAAACAATACTTTTTGAATTATAGAATTTAAATTTAAAAAAAAATTAATATTTTATTCAACATCACAAAATTACCTTAATATTAAATTTTATTAATTTAATGAAAAGTGTTTTTTTCATATAACAGTTAAAAAATTCTGATTTTTTTTGCAAAGTGTATTTTTAAAATTAATTATAAAGTTATATTCTATTTTTGATTATTATAGAAATTTAATATGTTAATTTTTATTTAAAATTACATTATTATGGATTTTAAAATTAAATTTATACATGATTTTAGTATCAAAACACATTATATTTAAAAAAGAACATTTTTTTGAAAATCATTTTTCGTTGTGTTTTGTCGGTTTAATTTTAAATTAAATTATTCAAATTTTTTATTTTGGAAGTTTCAAAAATGTATTACTTATTTATAATTAATAGGTCCAAATATATTAAATATGTCCATTTTATGTTTATAAATATTAATAATAACCTTAGTAATTCTTGTTACCATGGTTAAGGGTAAATCAGGTAATTAAAGTAAAAAAATAAATGATAAGGACTATAAAATGACCCAAAAACATTCCTTAATTTTGTTTTATGAGACCATTTTATCCATACACATCCAGTTTTCGGTTATATATCATTTTGAGTTCATTTTAATATCATTATAAACTTTATAATATTTTATTTAAAGAAAATTAAAAAAATCATGCTCTTGGTGTTAATAACTATAGTATTTTTAACTTATCGACTAACTGAATGGATTTGTAGTAATTAAAATAGTTTTTTAAAGTAAGAAATACTTGTCTAAATCATTTTAATTCATTTTAAATATTTAATAAATAAATAATAAACATAAATTCTTACGCAAAACTAACACATTAATTGTTCAAATAATGGAAATATCAAATGTAACATACTACCAATATTAAAAGGATTATAATTATAAATAATTAGTTTCATAAAAAATTTTGTAGATCAATATGACTTGTTTTATATTTAATAGATTTTTTTTTTGAAATTGACTTGTTGACTTGATGTTATTAAAATAAATGTATTGAATAGTTCTATATATTGACATTAATGATATTCTATAATAAATAATATTTTATTAAAAAATGAAAAATTTATAAAAATATTAGAATCAAAAAAATTATTAGAATATTTTTGATAACATAATCCATGTTAAATTTTTGGGTTGTTTGTTCATTTAATTTAAATATATTGATCCACAAAGAGTGAAAGTACTTGTTGTCATGGTAAGTGTGAAAGGGGTTTGTGAGGGGATAAAACCAAAGGATAAAGGTTGAAACATTATCAAAACAATAATAATATTTAATGGATGATTATATTTATAAAAAATAATAATATATTCGAAATAAATCAATTCAGAGACATTTTTATTTGAAAATTAATTTATGATAATTTAATATTTTGAGAAATTCCATGGGGGCCCCTCGCCACTCTTATAAAATGGAACCTTTATTATGATTAATTAATTTTTATAGAACCTTTTTTATAGTCAAATACAAACCCAAATACCATCCAATAATCCCTCCACCTATTATAGATGAATTAGTTTATGAATAATTCTGACCATATGATGCTTAAGGTGATGATCAATGGAGGCTTTCAAAAGAAGAGGTATAATTTTAAACGCATGTTTTAGTTTTATTTCATCTTCCACCTCTATAAAATATTATTCAACTATAATTAAATAAAAACACAAGTATACTCCATATACATAGATTTATAATGTTAATATCATATCATATATTCATCACCCACATCCATCAAATGTGAAAGGAATTCTTACTTGGTTTGTTCAATTGACTGTCGTCTCGCAAACTAATGTAATTATTTTTCCACCAGATGCTCTCATAACTAGATATAATTAGGGATTTAAGTTATATATATGATATTCATGAAAAATTTATCATTATATAAATATAATAAAACAAATATATTCTTTCCATTTTATATATTGTAAATTGATAACATTGTCCGTGAATATGTGTGCACAACCACCTCCATGAAGCGATGTGATTTATTTTTCATCATAACATCATATGGATGATATATAAAATTATAATTAATGAAATAACATTATATTTATAATATTATTAATATTATTTAAAGATAAAATATTTCTTACTCTTTTTCGATAATTACCATCAAAAAATGAATTTTTACTCATGTGTATGTTCGCCCTACCGTCTCCACGATTGTAATGTAGTTAATTTTTCAAAAATATCATTCATGATTTGATTTAAAAGTATAATTTATATAAAAATTATAGTTATTTCATGAATATTATTTTAATTATTATGGATTAATGGCCACTTTGACCATATTCAACAAACCAAATTCATTTTGGACTTATGAATCAAATATTTTCAAAACACCCTAAGTGAATTTAATTTATTAAGTTAATAAATAGATATGGAAAGAGAAAAAATTAAAATAATAATAAACATGTAAAATGTTCTTAAGAAATTATAAATTAACCTATGTTTATTATGTAGGAAGATAAATAACGTCTGATTCGGACTCATGGTAAGGGGATTTTTTTTAATAATATACTTCCATGCTTCCATTAAAACTCTTATTTCATTCTATATAAATATGATTTATTTCTAAAAAATGATTCAAATAAGGTTTTTTCTATTCGTAAAGGATTTTTAAATGTCATTTTCACCCATTTATTACTTCATACTAAATTTTTTGAAAAGATTTTTTTTATTTTCCAAATGAGGTACTTTATGAGTTTATCGGCTAAAATATAGAAAGAATGTTTTTTAATATATATTTATTAAATAGTTTTTTTCAACATCATGAGTACTTTTTTCAATGAATCTTCTATTACAAGTTTAAATGGTTCTTTTCATTCAAAAATTTTTCTTTTATTTGGTTTTAGTTTTTTTTTAAATACGTTTTTTAAAATGATAAATGTTTTTTCCCTAAGAATCTTATAATGATCATTAAGGGTATTTATATTGATAAAAAAATTATTAATTTCACTTGTGTTTTATGATTAAATGGGAGATATATGTACTTTATTAATGTTATAGTTTTTTGGAAATTGTTTATTGGGATGGGTAGTTCAATTATAAATTGAGGGTGGGTGAGCCAGTTATAGCTCTGAAATCCATTAGGTAAAGGGTTGTAATTTACCGAATATTTTTATCCTGTAGAATTATAGGAATATAAAATTATTTTTATTCGAAGTATAGTGGTGGTGGTTATTTTAGGTGTAATTGTGATGTTTTCTCTAAGTATAATTGAGAATTTTATTCTATTTGTATGTCAGAAAGGTATGAAAATCATGCCTCAAGTTTCCTATATGATTTATCTAGTTTTATTATGTGTGTTTAAGGATATATTTTGATTTGACAAGGTAAAGGAAATTATATTCTAGTTTTTTTGTCAAATTTTTTTTCTTTTTATAAAATATTATTATGAGTTTTTCATGATTCCATATAAACCACTATATGTTTTTTATTTTTCCATTAAGATTTATTATATACTATTTTATGAAAATATTTGGATATGTAAGTTGATTTATTCGGTATGATAATGTTTATTTGGCCTATAAATTTTATTTTTTAAATGGAAATTGTTTTTAAGTATTCATGGATTAATGGATTCAGTTTTTTTTAGCATTACTGAAAGAATTCTCATCCCAATTTTTAAAATGTTTTATAGGGATTAAGCATGAGTAGGGACAAGGATAAGGTTGAGATTAATTTTTTTAAGTAATTACATGGAAATAAAAAAATAATGTATTTTTTCTGGGAAAATGGATTCTAAGTAGAAAATTTAAATTTGTAATATGTGGGATATTTAAGTAAAAGTTATGACCTAACTATCTAAAACTCTTTACTAAAAATTTCTTTTGGAATATAATAAGTATAATTCTAGCATAAAGTCATTAAAATATATAATTTTTAAGGATGGGAACTTATAGTTGGTATAATAGCAAGGTTTAGATAACTTTAGAGGTCGGGATAATGTTAATAGAATACCCTTAAAATATTTTACTATATGGTTAAATTGAAATGATATAGAATTTGAATATTATAATGTTTCTTCATTAAAACTATATTTGTTTGAAATGGTTCTCCACAAAGGGAATTGGTAATATAAAGTGGGAAGGCACAAATTGGATGATATAATTTTGAATAAGAAATATAAAATGGGTGTAATTGGAACATATCGTTTTTTGGTTGTGATTGATTAATTGAAACTACATATAAATAGCGGTGGTATCCATGCCAAAGATATTATAGATCATTCATAAAGTAAAATTGATATATTGGAACTTTTTATAAGGAAAACCCCTCATACATTTTTTGGATCATCTAAACTTGTGGTAGCTAAATATTGTATTAAATCCTTATAAAATATATTTTATCTCATTTTATATTCATATAATAAAAAAGTTAAGTCTTTATGTTTAGAATATTTTTAGCGATTAAATAAATGGAGGAAGATTGTTAAAAATAATAATTAAAGTGAAAATATTTATATCCTGGAATGGGGTCATTTTATAAATAATTTCCATGATAAATTTTCTTCTAAGCCTGGAATGGGATCACTCATTTAGAATGTTTCTCACTAAAATTTATTTATGATGTTAATTGTAATATTAACCAATTTTACTCAGGATTGAAGCCAAGATATGGAAGGGATTATTTTCCCATGAATTAGAATTTTATGAGAAACTATTGAAGTTTTTTGAAAATGTATAAATGGATTTTTTTTATAGGATCATGTCTAAAAACTAGTGGTATGAAAAAGGAAGAATGTATCAAATAAATTTTATGGTAAGAAAATTAATTTTTCAGTTTTTGATAATTTTGGTAAAAGTAAAATTGGCTAATGCATCGAGAAGTCTAGTAAGTGCTTCTGATGTCAAATGATTAAGCATATGAATCATAACAACAATGAAAATGATCATGTTATTGGTAAGACCAATTATAATAAACACGTTGTAAAATGTTTTAAATGTAACGAAATGGTTCATTTTTCACATGAATATCCAAATTAGAACCCAAATGATTTGAATCAGCTGGACTATAAGAACAAAGGTGTGTTAAAACCCTATTAAACTACTTCAGTAGATGTTAGACCATCAAATTATATTGTATCTGATACATTTTTTCTTTATTCATATTATCATAATTTATTGTTTGATTTTCGGTCTATATATTCTTTTGTTTCTAATAAATTTTATTTTAAATTATAAATTCTAACTCATGAAATAGAGCTATTACTTAAGGTAAAAATTCATCAGTATGAATTGAGGAAAAAATAAATTATATGGAAATTCATTTCATTTTTTATGGATGAACATTACCTAAAAACCTTGTTTCCCTTCTCATAGTAGAATTTTATTTTTTTCTAGGTATTGATTGTCTTACTATTTACCAAACTATATATATTATAGAGCTAAAAAATATGTTATTTAGAAAGAGTTTTTGTTTTTATAAAAAATTAACCCATATCATTAATAACATATCAAATAGTTGAGATACTATTAAAACCTGTAAATGAAAGTTATCTTTCACATATTGTTGAAAATAGGGGAACAATTCCAATTAATAATGTACAAATAGTAAAACAATACATGGATTTTTTCCTGATGAATATCCTAGTGTCATACCTAATTGGGAAGTTCAATTTACTATTGAATTAGTACCTTATTCTAATCCAATTTCGAAACCCCCTTAATAAATTGAACATGTTGAAATTTTGGAATTAAAAAATAAATTACAGTAGTTTTTAGATAAATGATTTATTCATCAACGTAATTCTCCATGGGGTTCTACTATATTCGTTTTTAAAAATAAATATGGTTCCATGAGGATTTTTTTTATAGATATTTTATAAACAATTCAATTATGAATAAAAATATATGGCCTCATATTAATAAATTTTGTATCATCTCCAGGGGGAAGAGTATTTTTCAAAAGTTGGCCTAAGTTTGAGGTACTATCATTGGAAGGTGAATGAGGATCAAATTATGAAAATAGAAATTTTAACATGATATGAGTATTATGAGTTTGTCGTCTTTACCTTTTGGTTAAAAAACCCCCTAGATATATTTACAGATCACATAAATTGTGAATTTCATGAATGTTTTTATAAGTTTTTTATTTTTTCAATGATTATATGTTTATTTATTTAAAATGTTATGAGGATAATGAAAAACATCAATGGATTATACTAAAAATCGTGAATGAAACTAAATTATATAGAAAATTTATCAAATGTGATTTATGGTTACAATATATATCATTCCTTAGACAAATCATTGCTAAAAATGGCATAATAGTTGACCCGACTAAAACTAAAGTGGTTAATGGATAACCAAGACCCATAAATGTTACTAGTACTCATAGTTTTATTCTATTAGCAGTCTATTAATGATGATTTTTTTAAAACATTTCATATTAATCTAGCCCAAAATCTATGTCAACTCAAAATGAAGTTAAATTTCTTAGGAAAAAAGAATGTGATGACTTTTTTAGGAAATAAAAAGAATGTTAGAGAATGTTTTCATGAAATATGATGGGAATCCATCAAAAACAGAACCCAAACCTATCTTTGGCATGGCCCTAAGGGAATTCCCTATATCCATAGGCTGGAAACTTGTTCTTGGGAATCAAGCATCACATGTGGGAAAGATTACACTCTTAATAATCAAACGGAAACAAGCACAATAAATAAAAATCTCCTCACAACAATAACCAAAATTCAAGATATCTCAAGATAAATTGAAAACATAGAGATAGTCATTTGAAATTTATAAATGAAACCAAAATAAAAAGAAGGGGGAGGAAAACAAACTAGACTAACTAACCAGTATGCAACTTCTTTGATTTCACTGTTATGACAGTACCAATAAAAACTACCAAAACAGGAACCACTGTAAAACAAATCCACTATCACCACAATGTAATGAATTTCTTTTTCCTAGGTTAAACATAAAAATGTCTACATACACCTGAGTGTGTATCTAGGGTGTGATCCAATGTTCATATAAGGATACCACCAAAAGATAATCCATTCAAAGATATTATAATATAAGTTAACATGCTATTTTTAATGTAATAAAGTTATACAATTTTGAAATGAAACATTCATTGAAATTAAAAGAAAGTTATGACAATAATAACTAGGATGTATGAAGAGAATGAGAGAAATAAGAAATACCTAAATTTCTATGGTTAGTGGGTTACTTGTATCCCCATACTCTCGATGATCTAACCTTATACTAAATGTAATGGTCCTTGTTGAGCCTCTAATCCCCATCATATGTATGATTATTTAGTGTTGTTATATAATCCTATTAGGGAGACAGGTCCTTGACCCTAATAATTCACCTAATTTACTAGATCATGAATTCCCACCTAGTTATCTCAGATTCCCTTGTGCTAAATTTCTCTCTCCCATGTCACATGAACCACCTCTCACTCAATATCATTTCTAAAAGTTGAAACACACTTGGATAACATACATTTGAAATAGTAAAACAACTATTAAACCCTAAATCATAGGAAAACCCATATAATGCTTATTTAGGACCACCCAGACCCTTTTATAGAACCATTTTAAATCGAAGGAAATCATAATAGCCTCATCAAACAATTTCAATGAACATATATACCAACATTTTTCTTGTGATCTTCCCAAAACTAAGTGTAAATCACCAACCTCACCAAGTATAGGCACTAAGAAAGTAAGAGAATACAATTTACATCAATATTCAACCCAAATAATAAATATTAAACCCACATTAGATAAAATTACTCACTAGAGAAAATATAAGAAAATAAATAAGGAAGATGAGAAAAAAATAGGGGAAGGAGAAGAAAAAAGAGAATCCTACTTGATGATTTATTTATTATTACACACCAAAATCAACCAAATAATTATTCACAAGGGATAAATAATGAAGGAGAAGGGAACCAAAGGCTCGAGAGTTTGAATGGGGGAGGAAATTGATGATTTGGAGTTCTAATTTGGCAGTGGAAAACCCAAAAATTCGAAGTTCTTGAAGATCTGAAAGGCCGTGATGTTTGGCCGCATGGTTTTCCTAGAATTTGAACATTATCTTGTTCCTAGACATGTGCCTCATACATAGACACTATCATGGGGGAATGATTGTCCTTATATGGTTTTAGGCCCATGATCTAGTCCATGTGATCTAGATATTTCCATTGTTAGGGTGCACAATTTCCCCTAAGCATGAAAATGGATTCCACTAATGGTGTTCCAATAATGTTCCTTCCTTTTTCCAGCCCATATAAAACCATTGTTTGTACAAAAAAAACTCATGGAATAAAAGATATATAAAAAAGGGACACATACCTTGATGTAAAACCATGGATTTGAATGTTCTCCCCAATATGAAAACTTTCTTCACGTAGAAATTCAAACTGAAGTGTGATCATAAAATAGATGTGCATATTTCTCATCCACCCAAGACATTAGCTGCCACATCTTTTGAAAATCATTCCCATGTTTCTAAATGATCTGAACAAATGGTATAAACTTCCCCTAAAGCACCTTCTCTTATGAATCCATAATCTTCACTACTTTCTCATAAAAATATAAATAAGACTCTTACTCTAGTTTTTCCCAGTTTTTCAAGTGAGACTGGACCCAATTATATATAATTAATTTAGTTACATGGAAAATGTCCTGGATCATTGTTAAATGGGTCTGAAAAGATAACTAGTATTCCACATTAAAAACTCTATTAGTATCCTTAAAATTTCACAGATACCTCAGGGTTAGTTTCCCCAACATACTAAGACAACAGCTACTCAAGAGAGGGGGAACCATTTAAAACACTCGGTTAGCCAAATAAAACTCCAAGACATAACACCAATGATTTAAATAAGACTTATAATGACTATTCTCTATCAAAAAATGAATTTTTTCTAATGGGGATATATCAGATGTCCCCCGAACAAGGCTTAGTCCAATATGAGAAGTCCAACCCACTTTTGTCCAACACAAAGGTGACTGAAATGTCCTACCAAAGAGATAATTAATGGGATAAATTATTGTTGAGAATTGGTAACTATCATAATATAAAAACTCAATTATCCCCAAAATTGTATCCTGTAATCCTCCAAAATCCATCATTCAAGCTCGGAGCATGTCTTTAAAGATCAAGTTCCCCCACTAATTCTAAACATCTATTTAATGATGGTAAGTCGTGTTGAGTTTGAAATCTAACCCCATTTCCTTATAAAGGAATTTCAAAAACTATGATGTAATGTGGGGGTACCTTTCTAAAACAATAGTTAATGGAACACCATATATCCTCAGTATCTCCTAAACATACAGCCATCATCACTCATCCACTTTTATTGAATCCCTGATTGGAATGAAATGGGACAATTTGGAAAGATGTTCAATAACCCCACAAGTCTTGTTCCTTAATCAAAGTGTATGAGGTATCCCAATGATGAAGCCCATTGTGACCTTATCCCACTTCTAGGTAGCAATGGGGATTGGTTTAAGAAAACTAGATGGCCACTACTGCTCAGTTTGAACCTATTGACAAGTATAGCACTTAGATAAAAATTTAGCAATATTAGGCCTCATAATTGGACACCAAAATAGTTGATGTGTATCATAAAACATATTGTTGGTCTATGGATTAAAAAATCACTATGATTGATGGCTATATTTCTTAAACACCTTCTTTAAATATAATGGCACCACAAAATGGCCTTTGAAAAAATAACTCTCCCAGATGACAACGACCACTCGATGGGAACCTCTCCACCATTTAAAATCTTCATAGAATGCTAAAATAGCTCATTAATAGGATGTGATTTCCAAATTAGATCCATAAGAGCGGGATTTAATTGTATACAAGATAATAATGTTCCTCCACTAGTATTTTTTTCTTTCTAGGTGAATCTCATAAAACCCACCATTAAAGGGAAATAATCACTAGACTCATTTAAATCTTACAATAGAACTTTCTTTCTTACAGTGTCTACTACCACATTTCCATTTCTTGTGGTAAAGCCAATGTCAATGTTGAACCCCTAAACATGCTCAACCCACATATAATTCCTCATATTCAAGTCCCTCTATGAGAAAATGTAATCCAATCTCATATTATCCATTTACACTACAAACTTATCCTTGAAGATATAGTGATGCCATGTTATTAAGGAATGCAACAATTCTTCCAATACCTGGTTGTGGGTTAGGTAATTCATTTTATGTTTTCTGAGTTAATGCGATAATTATTCCACCAAATGACCATCATGTGTCAACATGCACCCAATACCCATACCTAAAGCATTACATTAGACCATGTATGTAATGACCCGCCAATTATCATTGGATTGAGAGTACCATGAGTCATTACTAGGCCTTAAGCGACATCCCCAAGGTGCCAAAGGATAGAAATAAATGCTGACGCATTTCAAATACAAGTGGGGGATGATTTTCCCATTAAAAAATACACCCATAAACCAACCATAACCAAACATTCACTATATGGTGCATGAACAAACGAAATACCAATAAACACTTCATTTATATCAAACTACATCAAATGACCCAACATTAGAAGACCAAACTAAGCATCAAAGTACATAGTAGATGGAAAACTCAGGACTCTCAAAAGACACTACAACTCCATGCTCCACAAGCTCCATGCTACACAACATCTCCCAAGCATCACCACAAGCCAGTAGCAATAAGATGCTTTACCTTTACCTGTGTCGTAGAATACGACATCTTCAAAATCACCAACGTTCCAAAGTAGGGCTGAGTATAAAACTTAGTAGGACTTCTCCAATTAATTCCCTACTCATGCCACTAGGATAAAAGAGTTAGCCACCATTATATAAATACATTTTATATAAAACTTTTTCTCAAAAGAATTTTATAAAAACATATAAACAAGTTTCCAAAACCATTCATAACCAAAGGCATTCCAAGAGAAATTGAAACTAATTTTCCAGCAAGTTATTTTTCAAGAAAAATAACTAAACAAGCATAAGAACCATTTCACAGACATTCCCTTTTGGCATACCCATCCATTCCGCAAAATCATGCAACCAACCATGCATGATACCTGGAAGAGGGGAGAAGGCCTAACCCTTATCCATCCCAGCCATGATGGGGGAGACTTCTTTCCCTTATCCAACCCAAATGCACATGATTACTTTAAAAGGGAGATCCCTAACCCTTATCCATCTCAACTCTGATGGGGGAGACCCCTAACCCTTATTTGTCCCGAATGCAATATGAATGTTTGACTGGGGAGATCCCTAACCCTTATTCATCCCAACACTGAAAGGGGAGACCCCTAACCCTTGTCCATCCCAAATTCAATATGAACACACACTAGATCTGCCCATAAATCATGCCAAAACACCCTTTCAATAAAAACACCTTTTTATTGAAAACCATTTCCATAAAATCCATTACAAAGCCAAACCATGTCAATTCCAAACCATTTCAATAAAACTCCCTTTTTATTGAAAACCAATACCATCAAAGTCATTTCAATCTCAAACCATTTCTATAAAACATCCTTTTTAATGAAAACAAATTTTTCATCAACCATTTAAAATTTCATAAAATCCATAATTTAAAATCAACATTTCAAATTCAAGAAGCCAAGTCACTTTGCACAACAATTCACCAAGATCTCACAATTTCACTAAAACATTAAATAATCACTAAAGAATATTTATTCTACGATTATAAAAATTAATTCCACACCACACACTCAATTTGAAAGCATTCCAATCATTTCTATTAAGTGGAGTTGAGAAAGAATCCCCCTACCTTTAGGGTTTTGACGAAAACCACAAGAAATGAAGAATGCACAAGAAAACCGGGTTGCTATTCAAAAACCCACCTTAGATATCTTCTCCTAGAAATACCAAGAATAAATCTAATCATATTTGGCATACACACTCTTAGATAAACCCATAAAGGGTGTAGATCTAAGAAACAGATAGAAGAGGAGAATAAGATATAAGTAGATTTAGGAAACCGAACAAGAACAAAGAAGACCAATCACAAACCTCAAGAATCTGGCTTCGATTTTCCAAGAGAAGCCTTTGAATCACCTCTGGAATGATGGGAGAACCCTCTTTGACCTTAGGAGAATCAAAATCCCGAGTTATGGTTTCATAGGAGCTTAAAAGAGGCACTTAGAGGCGGAAATGAGTAAGATCTACTTTTACAGGATCTCATTTATGTGGCTGCACGGTTTTCTTGAACGATTGGACAAATCGTGCACTAACCGTGCGTTATCCACTACCACGACAGACCCTCCACAGACAGTTTGTCCACACATTTTGACAAACTGTGTGTCGCCCGTGCTGAAGCTACTTCCTCCAATACCAAATACGCACGGTTTTACTACATGGTTTAGACAAACCGTGCGCCATCCGTGTAACTTCCCCTTTTCCTCAAAACATCATTCAATGTTCTCCCGAATCACCCATTCGTCACCCTTAACTATAAATCCATTAAAATAATCAATAAAGGGTTACATACCAAAAAACAGGGGTACTAAATTCTCCCCACCGTTGGACATTCTGTCCTTAGAAAGTAGAAAAACTTCACCCAACTGAAAGAGTTCCATCCACTGCTCTTTCATTTCCTTCTCACGTTCCCAAGTCTCTTCCTAAATCTGATCATGCTACCATAAAACCCACTCTAGACTGATGCTTTTTCCATGAAAGACTCTATCTTTCCTATCCACAATTCATACTGGGATATGTATCAACGATTCATCCAACTCTACGTCAACGTGATCCCATATGATCACATGGTAAGGATCAGGCTGATACTTTTTCAACTAAGATACATGGAACACATTGTGCACCAAACTGAACCAAGGTGGTAAGTCCAACCAATATTCCTCCTCTACAACCTGTTCTAGTTTCTCAAAAGTTCCAATGTATCTAGGATATAACATGCCCTTCTTCCCAAAACAACGAAGTCCAAGCCTTGTAGAGATCCTCAAGAAGACATGATCACCCACAACGAACAACAACTATCTTCGACGGTGATCTGCATAAGATTTATAATGACTCCGAGCCATCTCCATCCTCTTTCTAATCAACTGGATCTTCTCTGTTGTTTCTTGGATGATTCTTGGTAAGAATAGTGATGTTTCACCAGTTTCCACCCAGCATAGTGGAGAATGAGAAGGACACCCATACAATGCTTCAAACGGAGCCATGTATATTGAGGCTCGATAAGTGTTATTGTATGAGAAATACACTAACGGTATATTCTCCTCCCATGAGCCACCAAAATCCATTGCAGAAGCCTGCAACATATCTTCAAATTTTTCTATCATCCACTCAGATTTCCCATCCTTCTGAGGATGATACGTCGTGCTCAGAGTCAATTGAGTTCTAAGGGCTTGCTATAATAATTTCCAGAAACGATATGTGAACCTCGGTTCTCTATCTGAGACTGTAGACATTGGTACACCATGCCTTTTTACCACTTCTCGAATATATATTTTTGAAAGATCTTCCACCATATTGTTTCACGAAAAGGGATGAAATGGGCCAACCTAGTTAGACGACACACTATCACCCAAATGGCATCGTGTTTCCGAACTGTTCTTGGACGACCTATTACAAAATCCATTAATATTTGATCCCATTCCCACAATGGGATGGACGAAGATTATAACATACCATTTGGTCTTTGAAGCTCTTCTTTAACCTGCTGAAAAGTTGAGCACCGTGAGACGAACTCATCCACCTTAACTTTCATGCCGCTCCACCCAAACTGTGCCTTCAATGCTATATACATCTTCTGTGTACCTAGATGTACAGCCCATATTGAATGGTTGTAAGCATGAAGGAGTTGTTCTAGACAAACCATAGTTAAAATCATCCAATCTCTGAAACCCAAAACGAAACCCCCATTATGTTTCCAACCATCAATGGTCTCCCCACCATTGAGTTTTGAACTTAGAACCATACATTCTACATCAGATGTTTTTGCTTCTCTGATCATCATTACTAAATCAGGAACAAGTGTACTAGAAAAGAAAACAGTAACATTACCTTGGTCTTCTCATTCCACATGCATATTAGCTAAGACTAACATCAACTGCCATTCATTTTAAGCTTATTTGGCCAACTGAAAATATGACATTCTACTCAATCCATCCACCACCGAATTCCCTTTTCCTATTGTGTACATCAAGTCAAAGTCAAACATCTAGAGATACTCCATCCATCTCCTTTTCCTGAGATTCAAATATCACTGTGAGAAAATGTGTTTCAAGGTTTATTTATCCGTAAAAAAAGTTAATTTCTCACTAAATAGATAATGTCTCCATGTTTTCAAATAATGGATGACTGCAGCTAACTCTAAATCATGTGTTGGGTAATTTTTTACTTGGACCCTTAACTGCCTTGAACCATAAGCAACCACATGATCCCTTTGCATGAGAACACAACCCAACCCTGATCATGAAGCATCACAATACACCACATACCCCTGTCTTAATTCTGGAAAGATCAAGATAGGTGCCGATGTAAGCCGAACTTTTAGTTCCTGAAAGGATTACTGACATTCTTTCATCCATTCGAAGAGAGCATTCTTCTAAGCCAGAGCTGTCATTGCTGAATCTAGTCGTGAGAAATCATGCACAAATCATTGGTAGTGACCAGCTAGACCAAAACAACTATGTATCTCAAACACATTCTTCAGTGGTTTTCAAGAGATAACGGCTTCTATAATTTTAGGATCAATAGAAATGCCATTCTCAGAAATGACATGGCCAAGGAAATGTACTTCACGTATCCAAAAATCACACTTTGATAATTTGGAATACAAATGATGTTCTCTCAAGATTTGTAAAACTGTTTCCAAGTGCACCTCATGATCATCCCATGTTTTGGAATAGACCAAAATATCGTCCACAAAATCTACAACAAAAGAATATAGATATTACTAAAGTATATGATTCATCAAATCCATGAAGACCACTGGTGAATTTGTTAGACCAAATGGCATGACTACAAATTCGTATCGGCCATATCTACTTTTGATAGATTTCTTTGGAATATCCTCCTTCCGAACTCATAATTGGTGATATCCTGATCAGAAGTCAATCTTGGAGAACCACTGAGCTCCCCTTAATTGATCGAACAGATCATCAATGCGTGGATGTGGATATATATTATTTATCATAACTTGGTTAAGCTTACGATAATCAAAACATAGTCGAAGAGTTCCATCTGCCTTCTTCACAAACAACACCGGTGCTTCCCATGGAGAAGTACTTGGTCGAATGAAACCCTTGCTTTCCAGCTCCTCTAAATACACTTTGAATTCTCCTAACTCTATTGGTGCCATCCTATAAGATGGAAGGGAAATAGGACTCGTCCCTGGAAGGAGATCAATCATAAACTCTGATTCCCTTAGATATGGTAACCCTGAGAAGTTATTGGGAAAGGCATCTGGAAATTGGTCCACAACAGCTGCAAAACTATTTTCCTCAATCTCTTCCATTGATTCCAAATTCAACACTGCCAGTTGGTAAGAGATTGTTCCCACCATTGGTTCCAACAATCTCTTTGCATCTTTCTTTACTATCCTCTCTCCTCTGAAGAGATGGTTGATCTTTTCCTCAGTCTCGAAACTGACCATTCTCCTATAACAGTCAATGTGAGCCTTAAACATTGTCAACCAATCCATACCTAGGATTATTTCATAGACATCCATGTCCAACATCAAGAAGTCCCATTTTAACTCAGATCAATCAACAATTATAGCACATGCTCCACACAAAAATTCTTGACATTTTCTTTCACCAATAGAAGTTTTCAGTTTCAAAAAAGAAGGAATCAATTCTAGTTTTAGACATAGCTATTCAATAGCACGAGAAGAAATGAATGGATGTGATGCACCAGTATAAAAGAGCACTTTCACAAGGGTGGAATTCAAAAGAATCATACCTCTCACCATATATGGTTCATCCTGATCATTGACCATCATCTGCTCAGCTCCATACAATTGCTTCATTGCTGCACTGTTCTCCTTGTTGCCTTGCTGAGATTTCCCTAGTTGAGGATTAATGGTATTTCAAGAATCACCATAGCTGGCTTTGTTATATTGATGAGACTGATCCTGCTATCAACGTCCTATCGAAGCAAATGATTCTTGCGACACTTGAGGAGTGCCACGTGCACCCGACCTTGGTGCATTCCTACAATAGCGATGTAGATTCCCCATCTTCTTGCAATTGTGACACGCTCTAGGTTGCACCATAAAATCTCTCCTTTTGGGGTCAAGTGAACCACATTAAAAACAACCTGCTTTGCTCTGGGGTCATGGAGGAAGGTTCACTGATCCCACTTTCTGAGAGTGATTTCTACTTGCACCGTGTAAATAGGTGTCCCTTTTCCTCTTGTTCACAGAGGTTGAGTTCCCACCATTTCTTGTAGGTATCA
Organism: Viscum album; assembly: GCA_963277665.1. Classification (NCBI taxonomy): domain Eukaryota; kingdom Viridiplantae; phylum Streptophyta; class Magnoliopsida; order Santalales; family Viscaceae; genus Viscum; species Viscum album. The sequence goes on along the minus strand of OY728123.1, from coordinate 428,783,532 downwards.
TCATTCCCCCTCCTATTGATCCCAAGATATCACATTCAACAATAGTCGCTCGGTTCACCATCTCTGTATAATCCATAATACAGAGCACCGCAGTCTTCGACCGAATATCTTGCCTTATCCCCTATTCGAAGATGCGTTCCTTCAATGTCGCACTTTCTACGACCTCTGGTGAAAAACAAACTAAATTCTTGAATTTAGCCGCATAATCTATGACAGATAGAGTCTCTTGATTCAATCTGAAGAAGTCCATCATTTTCTAGATCTTGAATGTGTGAGGATAGAATTGTTTGTTGAACAATACTTCAAAATCCTCCCAGGTAAGGCCTTCATCCAATTTATCCAGCACAGCTAAATCCCACCATTGACGTGCAAGATCCTTGAGCATATACATCGCCAAATTTACTTTCAGCTCTACTGGTGTGTTGATGAAACTGAAGATACGATTCATCCTACTTGGCCACACCTCCTCCTTCTCGGGTTCAGTATCACCCTAAAAGTTTGATGGATTTGGCTTCATTAATTGGATGGTATGATCCACATGCCCTGGTTCATTATTCTGGTTCCCTATATCCACAACATGAAAAACTTGGGCAATAATATGAAAATTCTCTTGGTTCACACGTGGTTCTGGTGCAACCAAATTCTCTTCGGACTCTTCAGGTTGGTTCCGACGACACCTAACGGATGCCATTTTCTAAAACAAAACAAAATCTGTCAATCTCACTCTCTAGCAACTGATAGCTTAGCATTTCAAATTCTATCACATCATCTATCACAATATTTTTTCAAAACAACTTTTTTCCCATGTTCAAGCATTTTTGAAAACATTCCTAATGCATTTTGAAAATGAACACATTTTAAAAATAAACCAAATACCGTGTTTTCAAAATCTTTTACTTGAAAACAATTTCTGCATTTTTCAGAAATTTGCACCTTCCACAAAATCCTTGATCATTACTCAAAATGAGATATGCAATACTAGTGGGAAATCATTCCTCTACAATGCATGGCATGCTCATCTCATTGGCTAAACCCATGATAATGTGATTTTCCAACATTCTGGAACTGTATCAAAAATACTTATGTACCCAACACCCTAGTAACTTGAAGTTCAACATAAACGGGTTAGCTACGTCCTTTTATGCTATAAATTTCATGTTACAAAAATCCTACTCCTATCTATGATTTTGACCCAAGGAATAGAAAAAGAATGAATTTCAACTCCAAGATGAAGAACATAGATGACTACTTGTTATGAAATGACCAAACAAGATGATACCATTTGTAATGACCCACCAATTCTCATTGGCTTGAGAGTACCAAGAGTCATTACTAGACCTTAAGCGACATCCCCAAGGTGCCAAAGGCAGGCAATAAATGTTGAAGGGTTTCAAGTACAAGTGGGGGACGATTTACCCTTTAAGAAATAAACCCATAAACCAACCATGACCAAATATTCACTATATGATGCATGAACAAATGAAAGATCAATAAACACTTCTTTTATATAAAACTACATCAAATGGACCAATAGAAGAAGACCAGACTAAGAATAAAAAGTAAAAAGCGGATGAACAACTCAAGACTCTCAAAATACACTATAATTCCATGCCCTACAAGCTCCAAGCTCCACAATATCTCTCAAGCATCACCACAAGATACTACCAATAAGATTATTTACCTTTACCAGTGTCCCGGAATAGGACATCTACAAAAGCACCAATGTGACAAAGTAGGGGTGAGTATAAAACTTATTATGTTTTCCCAGATGACTTCCCTACTAACGCCACTAGGATAGAAGAGTTATCCACTGTTATATAAAAACAGTTTATATAAAAAGTTTCCTCAAAAGCTGTTTATAACTAAATATAAACAAGTTTCCAAAAGCATTCATAACCAAAGGCATTCCAAGAGCAATTGAAAACATTTTTCCAACAAGTTATTTTTAAAGAAAAATAACCAAACAACCTTAAGAATCATTTTACAAACATTCCCTTTTGGCATACCCAACCATTCCACAAACTCATGCAACCAACCATGCATGCTACCTGGAAGTAGAGAGAATCCATAACCCTTATTTGTCCCAACCATTATGGGGGAGACTTCATACACTTATCCAACCCAAATTTACATTAATACTTGATGGGGGAGATCCCTAACCCTTATCCATCCAAACACTGATGGGGGAGACCCCTAACCCTTATCTTTCCTGAATGAAATATGAATGTTTGACGGGAGAGAGCCCTAAACCTTATCTATCCCAACTCTGATGGGGGAGACCTCTAATCCTTGTCCGTCTCAAATTCAATATGAACACACACCACATCTTCCCATCAATCATACCAAAACGCCCTTTCAATAAAAACACCTTTTTATTTAAATCCATGTCTATCAAAACAATTTCAAAGCCAAACAATTTCAATTCCAAATCATTTCAATAAAACTCCCTTTTTTATAGAAAACCAATTCCATCAAAGTAATTTCAATCTCAAACCATTTCAATAAAAAATCATTTTTTTGAAAACCAATTTTTCATCAACTATTTACAATTTCAGAAAATCCATAATTTAAAATCATCATTTTAAATTCAAGAAGCCAAATCCCTTTGCACAACAACTCACCAAGATTTCACAATTTCACTAAAACCATAAATCATCACTAAAAAAGATTTATTCTATAATTTTCACAATCAATTCCACACCACACACTCAATTTTAAATCATTACAATCAGTTATACTAAGTGGAGTTGAGAAAGAATCCCCCTACCTTTAGGGTTTTGACAGAAACCACAATGAATAAAGAAGGCATAAGAAAACTGGGTTGCTTCTTCAAAAACCCTCCTTTGATCTCTTATCCTAGCAAGACCAAGACAAAATGTTTTCATATTTGGCATCCACACACTTAGATCTACCCATAAAGGGTGTAGATCTAAAAAATTGAGAGAGTAGGAGAATCAGATCTAAGTCGATCTAAGAAACCGAACAAGAACGAAGAAGAATGATCACATACCTCTAGAATTTGGCTTCGATTCTCCAAGAGAAGCCTTCGGATCGCCACCAGAACAATGGGAGAACCATATTTGACATTAGTAGAAGAAAAATCCCAAGTTATGGTCACCTATAATCTTAAACAAGGATCTTAGTAGAAAAAACGAGTGAGATCCACTTTTATAGTATTGCATTTAAGTGGTCGCGTGGTTTGCTTGCATGGTTGGAAAAAACATGTGCTAACTATGTGTTAGCCATTTCGTTGACATAACCTCCATGCATGGTTTGGCCGTATAGTTAGATAAACTGTGTGCTACCCATGTGGAAGATAATACCTCCAATACCAACTATGCACAGTTTTACAGTACGGTTTAGACAAACTGTGCATCATCCCTACGACTTCCCCTTTTCCTCAAAACATAATTCAATGTTCTCCCGAATCTCTCATTCATCACCTGTAACTATAAAACCATTAAAAGAATCATGAAAGGGTTACATACCAGAAACTAGGGGTACTACAACATATCACTGCTAGTATTATTGTAAGATCATGAATGGGGTATTCTTCAACTACCATATAAGCTCCTCAAAAGATTGTTGATATTCTGGGCTCTATAAGAACCTTGCACATTTTGGGGTTAGTGTGGTCATAAGTGAATCAAACATAGATAAATCTATAAAAACCCACTTGTAGTACCTTTCTAGTACCAAAAATCCCCCAACCTCAAATATGTTCCTCAATTTCTTCCATGATATCACTACTCTGGTATTCTCATGGTCCACTAAAACACTGTGTTCTGAGATTATGTGGCCTAGAAAATATAACACCCTAATTCAGAAGGTTCACATGGAGATATTAGTATAATGATGTTGATCTGGAAGATTGAGAAACACAATCCTCAAATGCTACTCATTCTCTTCCTTGATCCCTATGTAAACCAGTATGGTATCCACAAACACTATGACAAAGGAGTAGAAGTTTTGATGGAACTCCCCATTCATTATATCCATGAATACCGTTGGAGCATTCATTAACCTGAATGGAATGACCAAATACTCAAAGTGGAAATACCTATAATGGAAGGTTGTCTTAAGAACATAATTTTATCTGAACCTAACTTCATGATACCGGGAATAAAGGTCGATCTTGTAGAACTATATTTCCCACTTTTGTTGACAAAAGAGGTCATCAATTCAGGTCAAGGGGACTTATTCTAGACTATAACCATATTAAACATCCAATAATCAACGTAGAACCTGAGGGATCAATTATCCTTTTTATAAAACTAAACTATGGAGGTTCAATGTGAGATGCTCGAGAGAGTTAATTCTTTGCATTCTAAGCCATCCATCTATATATTTTATTCCCTCAATCAGTATGGGTCGTACAATATGAGGGAAGAGATATCAGTTGGGTTACTAACAAATAATCAATGGTAAACTCCACATCACACTCTGGAGGAAACCCTGAGAAATCCTTTAGAAACACCTTATGGAACTAATCCACAACATGAGGTAATCCATACTCAAAACAAATATAATCATCCTCTAACATGAGTGATGAGTTTTGAAAATAATTTTTCTGAACTCTCAAAGTGGAGGATAAGAATTCCATAATTACGGATCCAATTCACCTTGAAAGAACTTGGTACTATCATCAGGTTCCACAAATATCACTTGCTAATGGTAATAATAAATGTACACCTTTAAACACACCATCCAATTAATTCTATGAATCACATCAAAGAGGTCCACTTCCGAAACTATGAAATAATATTCCAAATCAACCCACCAGATAGAGTGAGAGTTCCTGATGGAGACTTAAAACTATGTTCTCTCTTAAAACCAAGAAACATAACAAAATCATCATCATAATGTATAATTTCAGTTTCAAATTCCATGAATTCTACAAGACAAAATGAAATAAAAGAATTATAATCACTCATATCAAAAAAAGTGACAGCTATGGTAGGATTTTGGTTCATAAAAAACTCTTGAGTACTGTCTATTTCATGATCTAGTTTTGTTTCCTAAGAATGAGAAATAAAAATCACACTCTCCAATCCATTTTCAAAAATCACGAACCATAACCTCCATTAATTTCTGATCAACTAGTGACGGAGAACTCTCTCCAGTATCTTCTTATGGTTACATAGGAATTCTCTCGGTAGTAATCATGCTACAGCAATAAAAAAAGGATTCCATAAATAAAAATTCAATAAATTTCCATAAAAAACAACATTAATACACCTTTATTAGTTAAAGAAAACCAACAATGAGAATAATGAAATGTCAAATCACCCCCCCCCCCCTCGATGTCCAAGAATATTTTTTATCTTGTACATCACTCAAGGAGGAGAATTCAAATAAATTATCAAACATCCCAGGTTTACCCAAGGCTCATTATAAGGTATGTTGGACAATCATCCCACTAATAACTAGAGCCTCAAGCCAAGACATTCTTACCTATGGTCTATCTGAACCCTCCCAAATAACACAACCCAAAGAAAGGGAAAACCCAACACTAATACCATTTTTCATGAACCAGGTCAGGCTTCTATCTAACTCGACACCTAACATAGATTGAGGCATGGATCGAGGGGTGCTCTTGATCCCCATGGGATAGAAAATTGTGCTTAGGCATCAAGAAACATGTGTGGGAATGATTTCACCCAAAAAATCATCCTAAAATATCTCATTAGAGAAATAAAAATCCTTCATAAAATTACCAAAATAAAATAAATCAAAAGGCTAAAATTACATCTTAGAGTTTACCATTTTACATTTACAACTAAAACCAAAATAACCAAGAATGTTATTGTAACCAACTAGAATATCTAGCCTCTATGTAACTTGTTTGATATCACTATCATTCCACCACCACCAAAGCCAACTAGAATTGGAACCACTGGAAACTATATCCATTTCACCCCCATAGAACGACTTGATTTTACCTAGTTTAGATATAAAATGGTAAACATACACCTATGGGTGTATTTAGGATGTTATCCAACATCACCAATAAGACACCACCAAAATAGATTCCATTCAATTAAATCATAAGACAAACTCACATGCTAATTTTAATGTAATAAAGTGGTATAATTTGAAAAAAAACATGCTTTATAATTAAAAGTAAAGGAAATAACAACTGAATTGTTTGAAAGTCATGGGAACCATTGGAAATTCCTAATGTAACAAGGTTTTTAGAGTCTTAGGATCCTCATACCCACTATGATCAAACAGTATCCCAGATGAAATTGTCCTACTCAATCCATCAATCCCAATCAAATGTATATTTAGTTAATTTTGTTTTGGAATCCTATTAGGTATACTAGGCATTGTCCCTACCGAATCATCTAATATACTAGACCTACTCATCCCACCTAGATAGCTGTGATTCCCTAGTTATGATTTCCATTTCCCATGTCTAATGAACCAAATCATATGAAATCTCATTTTCAATAGTTGGAACCAATAAAGAATATATCTATATTTAATAGGAAAAACATTATTATACTCTTACGCACCCCAAAACCCATAGACAAAATGCTTCACACCACCCATACCATTTTATAGAACCATTTGAAATACTTATTTAGCATTCCAAACTCATAAAATAATGTCAAATCATGGAATAACATACCTTTTTCATTAGGTATTCAAAAAACCAAGTGGAAATAAAAAATCTCAGAAAGGAGACACCCTAAGGAGGAAATAGAATTCCATTTAAATCAATATTCAACCAAAAGAATCAATATTGAACCCATATTAGGTCAACCTATCCATAGGATATGAGAGATGACAAGAAAAAAGCAAAAAGGGATGAATAGAATAGAATTGAGAAGAAAATGAGTGGCTTATTTGATCATTTCTTCATGATTACACACCAAAACCATCCAAATATTGATTCCAAATGGAGAAAGGGGTAAGGGGGAGGTGTGCCGAGGGTGGGGTTTTGAATGGGGTGGAAATCGATGATTTGGTGTTAAAATCATTGAGAGGAAAATCAAAATTTCATATTTTTTAAATATCTAAAAGACAATATGGTTTTCCTAGAGGGGGAGCCCGCCCATGTTCCTAGTTATACACCTTAAAAAGGGGCCAATTCCCAAGACACATGTTTATCCCTAGGGGTTCTCATGCCCATTCTCTAGTTCGTGCACCCTAGACACTTACACTATCCTAGGCCTACACTTTCAACTAGGATGGGGAATGATTTCCAAATAATAGTATTCTAACTGTTTTTCTCCTTCGACCAGGCCCTATGATTGCCATTGCATTTCAAAAATAGTAAATATATACAATATACAAAGATAATACCAAAATAAAAGGGAAACATACCTCAAAATAAAACCATATATATGAAAAATGATACATTTTATGATTTTCCCTTCAGTAATAGTGATTTTTTTATCAACATAAATGATTAATTGAAGGGACATGGTTGTGTCATGATGGAAAATTGTGTGGTTATTTATTATGCATAACCAAAACCGATACCTCATGAGTTAAATTATCATTCTCTTGATCTGGAATTAGATAATGTGGTTTTTGATTTAATGTTTTGGAGACATAATTTACATAGTTCCAACTTTGAAATATGTAATAATATGACAGGTTTGAAGTATATATTCACGCAAAAATAATATTGATCATGTGAAATAACAGGCGTATGAAATGGATATTTTAATATGATTATATAATTCATTATCATCTAGTGAAATAAAAAAAATATTTAGTTCCTTGATTCATAAAATTAATTCTACATTAACCATGTTAAATTTAAAACATGACACTTTGGATAATTATTTGATAGATTTGACATAGAATTTATTGATATAGTAACTATATTGGTTTTTGGGGTTTTAGTTCAATTGACTTTGTTAGATAGAATTATTCAATCCCAAAAGAAAGACCTTGAGTTACAAAAAAAAGTCATAACTGGTTAATAATTGTTAGTTCCCTGAATTTAATAATCAAAAATAATTCATTTTGAGTTTTGTACTGAGATTATATATGCCTTTTGATCCCATTATTAGAGATAATTCTTGATTGAATCTCATAGTTTACCATTTTCTATTCTTCCTGGAAGTAATAAGATGTACAGATACCTTTGGAAGTATTATTAGGGAGTTGGAATGAAATGATATATTGATTTTCTTACCATGAAATTTTTATATTATTAATATTTTAAATAAGAAATAAAATTTCAAAAGGGGAACTTCAACCTTTGTCTATTTCAGAGTGGAAATGGGAAAATATATCCATAGATTTTGTATTTGTATTTCCAAAGACATCTCGAGTTAATAATATGATTTGATTTTTTGTTGATCGATCAACTACGTTTGTACATCCTTCCCATTTGATATTCTATATCTTTAGATAAAATTTCATTATTATATCTTAAGGTGATCTTCAGGTTAAATGGAATTTCCCACTCCATTGTATCTGGACATGATCCCAAGTTCACTTCAAAATTTTGTAAAGGACTTAAAAATTTTATAGTGGACTAAATTAAATTTCAATAAAATATTTCATCAAAAATTTAATGGATTCTTTTAATGAATGATTACAACTTTATAGTATGTGATTTATACTTATTCAATGTATTATCATGGTATCTAGAATTAGTTTCATTCTTTTTTGTAGTTTTTATTAATAAATTTTTTCATTTCAGTATATATATGTCAGCATTTGAGGCATTATATGGAAGGCGATTTCAAACTCCATATTTTGGGATGAATTTAGTGAAATAATTTTTATGGTACTAGAATTGGATGAGGAAATAAATTAAAATCTTAAGATAATTTTTCAATATATGAGGAAAGCTCATAGCAGTAAGAAATTTTTTGTGTATAATAGTAGGAAATATCTCTCTTTTTAGGTAGGTGATCATATTTTTCATAAACTATCTCCATTGAAAAATGTGATTCATTTTGATAAAAAGTGAAATATAATTCAACTTTTCCTTAGTCTATATTAAAGCCTAAATAAATTTGAATCATTTTTTTACCAAGTGGCCTTTCCTCTGAGTATATCCCTGGTAAAAATGTTTTTCATGTTTAGATGTTAATAAATTATAAGTCAAATTCATCTCATGTTTTGAGCCATGGGGTAGTTTAGTTGGAAGATAACATATCTTATAAGGAACAACGTTTTCTTATTCTTGACCATATTATAAAATTATTTCTGAACAATTTAATTAACTACGTTAGGTTTTTTGGAAACCCTCTTTGGTTAAAGAAGCGACATGGGAGTATGAAACTGATTTGAGGGAAAGGTATCCCAACCTGTTTGACAAGTTAAAAAAGTTATGAGTATGCAATTTCCAAAAAGCGGAAGTATGTAAAAGCCTAGGTAATTTGTAGAATATTTTTTATTCTTATAAATATTCATTATTTATATATAAAAGATTAAAATTATTTGTAAAAATCTTAAATAATTTCAAAATTAAAATAAAAGTAGATGTGTTAAACTCTTTTCTTATAAGGATTTATTGTACTATTAATTTTTCAAATTATATAATTTTAATTTCAAAAAATTAATTACATTTTTGTTATTCAGAATTTCCATATTACCTTAATTTATTCTTTTGGTAATTTTTGGAAAAGTTTAGTATTTCAATAAATACTGATAAATATAGATTTATTTTCAAAAAATATTTTCTTTTATTGTATCTAAAAACTCAATTTCTTAAATGGATTAGTTTTTAAATTTATTTTTTTTATTTAAATAATCCAATTATGTTTTTTGAGGTTAATTTTATACTTGAACTTAATATAAATACATATTATATTTAAAAAATGAAATTTTTCAAAAAAAAATATTTCATTGGGTTTTTTCATTTTAATTTCAAATTCAATTATTGCACTTATGAATAATGAATTTGGGAAAATTTATTCCATATTTGGAATCAGTGGGTAAAAACTTAGTAAATAATTTCCTTTTTATTTATGTTCAATATGAATAGTAACCATAATAATTTTTATTACCACAGTTAAGGATAAGTTGGGAAATTAAAGATAAAAATAAAATGATAATGACTACAAAATGACCCTAAAACATGCCAAAATTTTATTATATGAGTCCATTTCATCCATAACAATTCATGATTTGGTTATTCTAAATTTGTTTACATTTTAATATGATTATAGCTTTATAACTTTTTATTTAAAAAAAGAAAAAAAATGTCACATTCTTAGTTTTAACATATATAATATTTTTAACTTAGGTATCATCAAGGGTTATGTTCAGTTATAAATATTATTTTGAATGATCAAATAATTTTCTTTATCATGGTTATTTTTTAATTTCTTGTTAACAAATAATTAACTTAAATAGTTAAACATGGCTAATGTAGTAATTATTCAACTAAAAAAAATTAAGTAAATGATATTAAATAACAAAGTATTATATTATTAGATAATTATAGTGATCTATGAGTTTTATAGATTCAATTGATATTTTGTGCATTTATTAAAATATTTTGTTTAAATATTACTTTTTTTATTGATGTTATTAAAATCAAAGAAGTTGGTAGTTCAAAAAAATTAGATTAATGATATTTTCTAATAAATAATATATTATTAAATTGTAAGAAATCATAAAAATATTATATTAAGCCAAGTGATTAGGATATTGTTTATAATATATAACATGTTACATTTATGGGCTTTTTTTCATTTATAGTGACTATATTGACCCTCCAATAGTAAAATAATTATTGTCACGGTATGTGTGAAAGGGGTTATACCCAAAGATATTGATTAAAACGTAGCCAAAAAATTTATAATTTTTATTGGATGAGATTATTTCTTACCATCCTTATCATATGTTTGAAATAAATCAGTTTAGAGCCATTTGAAATTGTAAATTAATTTATATTATTCGAAAATTCCAAGTGCACCCTTGGCCTCTCTTATAAAGGGCACCTATTCTTATCATTCCTTTACTCTTTAAGAACAATTTAGTCTAGAAAATAACTTCCCAAATACCATTCTAAAATCCCCCCCCCCTTTATTCTGGAGGGATTTCTTTTTCAGAATACCATCCTTAGATTGCTTAAGGTGTTAATCAAATGACACTTTCCAAAGAATAGGTATACTTTTAACAACATGATTTAGTTTTATTACTTCCTTCTCCTCGTTAAAATATTATTCAACTATGATAAAATAATAAAACAATTATCCTCCATATACTCATATGTAATTACGTAAATTGAATAACCAACATCCATTTCTGACATCCATCAAATGGGAAAGGAATTCATCAATCATTTATACAGTGGACTACCACCTCATAAACTGATGTAATTTGTTTTCCTTCATCGTATCTGAAGACTGATTACAATAATTTATTAAGTAATAAATATGATATTTCAGTCATATTAATTATTCTATAAATATAATATATCGCATATTTTCTTACCTTTATATACATAAGAAAATTATAATGTTGTTCATGCGTTTGGGTGGACTACCACCTCCACGAAGTGGTGTGGTTAATCTTTCCACCCCATATCACATGGATAATATATATATATAAGTGTAATTAAAGAAATTATATCATATTTATAATATGATTATTATTCTATAAATATAAAATAATGTCTTCCCTCTTCCCATAATGATCATTGAAAAATGAAAACATTACCCATATGTATATATAACATATTATCCCTAGGATTATAATGTAGTTTTTTTCATAACTACCTTTCTTGATTGGTTTTAAAAGTATAATTAATGTATAAAAAATAAAACTATTTCCTAACTGTTATTATCTAGATAATGGAGTAATCATCTCTATTACCATATTGAACATACCTAAATCATTTTATATTTAAGAATCAAAAATCATCAAAACGCCTGATGTGAATTTAATTAAATAATTAAATAACCTATGTTTATTATTCAGGAAGATAAGGAGTGTAAGTGTCAGACCAAAGGTGAGGGACTTTCATTTAAAATATTATTTAATGTTTCCATTAAAACCCTCAATTTATTCCATAACCATATCATGGTTTTCTAAAAAATTATTTAAAAATCTTTATACTATTCCAATATGATTTCTTAAAGTAATTTTTATCCATGTGTGACTTCTTAAAATGGTTTTAAAAGAATACTTTTGTCGATTTCAAAATGTTGAACTTTTTGACTATTATGAATAAAAATATAGGAGGAATATTTTCATAACTTATATGAAATGAACATTTTTTCTCACCATCATTAATAATATTTTATTTTAATCATACTTTTCATGTTTAAATGAATATTTTCAATTAAAATTTTTTCCTTTATATGGCCTTTTTCTTTTAGATGAGTGATTTCAAATGAAAGTTTCATTTTCTTCAATAATGTTTTAATGGTCATTAATGGTATTTATATTCATCCTTGATAAAAAACCTGATTCTTATGTTTTATGATGAAATGAAATATATATGTTCTTTAATTATGTTATGGTTCTTGGGAATTGTTTATAAGTATGGGTGCTTCCATTATAAACAATGTGGGGTGATCCTGTTATATCTTTTCATTTCCTTGGGTAAAGGGATGAAGTTAATTGAATAGGTTTATCCTAATATATTATATAATTATACTATAATTGTTATTCAAAGTAAAACCATTATGGTTTTCATGTGTAATTACTATTGTTACCCTTAGTATAATCGATATGGTTATTAAATGTGTAAGTAAGAATGATATAAAAATGATGGTTCATGTTACCTACATGATTTGTTTATTATTGATATGGGTTTTTAGGGAAATATAATTATTTCACATGGTAAAGGAAATTATATAATACTTTTAAAGGTTGAAAAGTATATCTTTTTAAGAAAGTTATTATGAGTTTATCAAAATTTCAAAGATATTTATTGAAGATTTTACTTCTACTTTAAGATTTCTTATGATCTTTTTATGAAAAAGTTTATAAATGGAATGTTATTTTTTGGGTTAGAAAATTTTTATTTGACCCCCACATTTTATTTTTGAAGAGGTAAAATTTTTATAATTATTCATGGACTAACAACGTATTTTTTTTGTGTCCCTTATAAATATTTTTTTATCATCCTATGTTAAAAAAATAATAGGTTTAAAAGATGAGTATGGAAAAAGGTAAGGTCAAGACAAATTTCTTTAACATATGTCATGAAAAGGAAGCCTGTTTTTAAAACAAGTTGTGGAAAAAATGGATACTTAGTAGAAGTTTCCACATTGTAATATGTGGGATTGTTATATAATAATTATAAATTGAATAAATAAAACACTAAACATAAAACATTATGGAGAATTTAATAATGTTAATCATATTTTAAACTGACTAGATTATGTAATGTCTAATTATGTGTCCTTATAGTTTGTGTCATAGAAATGTTTAAGTGTCATTAGTGGATAAGATAATGATAATAGAATAACCTAAAATATTTCACTATATTATTATGTTGAAATGAGAAACCATTTTAATATTACCATGTTTCTTCCTATAAAATATGGTTCTTTAGAATGGTTTCCATAGATGGAAGAGGGAAGCTATAATAGGAATCCACCAAGGGGATGTTATCCTTTAGAATTAGCATCTTTTAAAGGTTGATATAGTAATATTGTAGTTTTTAACATGGATAGATTAGTTGATGTTGGCTATAAATTGTGGACATATCCATGAAAAAGATCATCCAAATCTATCATAAAGGAAAATGTGAATAGTTGGACATTTTATGAGGTGTAACCCTCCTACATTTAATGGATATTCTGACCTAGTGGTAGATAAAATATAGATTAAAACTCTTGAAAAAATACTCAATATCATGGGATGTATAGATCTTCAAAATTTAACAATTTCTATTTACCATTTTAACGGTGAAATGGATCAATGGTAGATAATATTTAATAATACTAAATAAGGGTAAGAGATTGATAGCTTGGAATGGGCTGAAAATGTAGCAATTTGGTTTACTTGTGATCATTTTTACTTAGAAAACATATAGAAAAAGTGGTCTAGGTAATCGAAAAAAGATAATAATGGATCAAATAAATCTGATGGTAAGAAAATTAAGTTTTAGTTTTGTGATAATTTTTGTAAAAATAATATAGTTTAATGAATTATGATGTATGATAAGTACTTCTAAGTTTGTAATATTAGTCATATGGCTATTAATTGTAATGGAAGAGATCATGGTAATGGGTTGATAAATTTTGATAAATATGAAGAAATTTTGTTAAATGTAATGAAAGGGAAATTATAACGATGATTTTGTGAAGAAGAATATAAATGATGGGAAGAAAACAAACTATAAGTAGAAAGCTTTTGGGGTAATCCTTTTAAAATACCTCGATAGATGTTGCTTCATTAAATGAAGTGGTATCAGCTGAATTTCTTGTTTATTCATATTATCATAATGCCTGGTTTGATTAGGGTTCTATAAATTCTTTTAATCCTAATAAATTTTATAGTAAATTTAAAATTCCACCTCTAGAAATAAATATTTAACTTATATTAAAAAATTGGGGGTAGTGATTAAAAAATAAATTATAAGAATAATACTATTAATGTCTGTTGAAAGTCACCAACTTCCTATATTGTTTTATTTATCCTGGTAAAGATTGATGTTTTTATGGGTTTGTGTTGGCATTGAATTTACTATAATAAGATATATTATATGGAAAAATAAGTTTTTTTCCCAAATATATTCATTTTTTATGAAATAATGAACCCATACCTTTGATAACATATCAAGAAGCTAATAAACTATCAAAATATGTGAATGATAGTTATATTTAACATATTGTTGAAAATATGGGAATGTTCTTGTTAATTATGTACTATTGATAAAAGAATACTGGGATGTTTTTTAGGATGAGTTTTCAACTGTTTTATCTAATCTAGAAGTTGAATTCACTATTGACTTTGTACTAAATGCTATGATAATTTCAAAAACCCTTTATCGAATAGTACAATTAGAACTTTTTGAATTGAAAAATAAATTGAAATATTTTCAAGATAATGGTTTTATTCATCCAAGTAATTCACATTATGGAGATCTTATTTTGTTTCTAAAAAATAAAATTGTTCCATGAGTATTTTCATTGATTACAGATCTTTTAATAACCATACTATTAATAATAAGTATTTATTACCTCATATCAATGATTTTTTTATCAGCCCTCGAGAGCTTAATATTTTTAAAGGTTGACATATGGTTTGGGTACTATCAGTGAAATGTGAAGGTGTATAACATTCTAAAAATAATATTTTTTACTAGATATGAGCATTATGAGTTTCTATTAATTCCCATTGGGTCAAAAGAATCCCCATATATATTTTTGTATATTATAAATAGAGTATTTAATGAATATTTGGATATGATTTTTGTTGTTTTATTGATGATATATTGAATTATTCAAAATGTTATATGGATTATGAAAAACATATATGTATTGTCATGAAAACCCTAAATAAAATGAAGTAATGTAGAAAATTTGATCAAATGTGACTTTTACTTACAACATATTTCATTGCTTAGATACAAAATAAATAAAAAATTCATAACAGTTGATCATCCAAAACTAAATTGATTGGTGAATGTCCATTTCCAATAAATATTTCTAGGATTCCTAGATTTCTTGGTTTATTACGTTATTTTTAATGATGTTTTGAAAACATTGCATGGATATCTATCCCAATAACTTATTTAACTTGAAAATGAGTTAAATTAATCAAAAAATAATAATATAATTAATATTTTTAGAAACTAATAAGAATATTTTTAAAAGATCTCATTTTTCCTTTCCCTTAAGGATTGGTGATTTTTTTATATATAGTGACGATCCATTAAGGGTCATGGTTTTTTCATAATTTATAATGATAAGGTAATTTCTTATGCTTCATGGAAACTAAAACATTTTTAGTAAAATTATTCTACATATGATATAGAATTAACTACTGTGGTTTTTTCTTTAATAATTTCAAGACATCATTTATGTGGATCCAAGTGTGAAATATATACTGATCATAAATGTTTTTTTATATAATCACTCAAAAATATTTGAACATGATACTAAGTATATGGATTGGATTGATAAAGGATTGTGATTTTTCAATTCATTATCATCCTGAAAAAACGAACAAGGTATTCATTGCCTTGAGTCAGAAAAATAATTCTACATTAACCATGTTACATTTATAACATAAACCTTTGGTTAATGATTTGGTGAAATTTTTCTTGGAAGTTGTGGATATTGGAGCTTCCTTTGTTTTGTTTCATGTTTTAGTGAAATTGAATTTTTCAAATTCAATATAGAAATCCTATAAGGAAGACCATGAGAAATAGAAAATGTAGAATTGGTTAATAAGGGTTAATTTCTTAAATTTTATGTTTATAGAGAATTTTTTTCTATATTTAGAATGATATTTTGTGTTATTTTTTATTCCAAACAGAAGAAAAAATTGTTGAGTGACTCTCATATTTCCCTAATTTAAATTAATCCTTGTAGCACTAACATGTACAGAAACATTTTGGGGTATTACTTGTGGAATGGAATGAAAATTAATATTATTAATTTTACCATGAAATGTTTATCTTGTAAAAAGGATTAAGTGGAATGAAAATTAATGAAATGTATCACTCAAAAAATTCCCTATACCAATTTGGAAATGGGAAAATATATCCCTGGATTTCATAGTGGGTTTTGCAAAGACATCTCAAGTTAATAATGTAATTGTGGTTTCTTTTATCGATTAACTAAATCTTCATATTTCCTTCCAATTCAATATACTATATCCTTATATCAATATTTTAAATTTTATCTAAAAGAGAAAGTCATTTTATATGGAATTAATCTCTCTATTTAATGTGTCTGTGATTCCAAGTTCACTTTTAATTTTAAATGGAATTAAAAAGTCATTGTTCACTAAATTATATTTCAGTACAACATTTCATCCCCAGTATGATGGATAATCTAATGGAATATATTATAATTTGAAGAGTATTCTTCATTTTTATTCAATGGATTACTATATAAGTACATATTAGCATATTTATATAGTTTTTTTGTCTTATAATAATAGTTTTAATTCCAGTATATAGATGGAACCTTTCAAGGCATTATATGAAAGGTGATATCAGACTCCAACTTCATGGGAAGAAGTTTGTGAAAGGTAGTTTATGGGACTAGAATTAGTTGATTAAATGTTTTATAATTTGAGGTTAATAAAGTAATATATGAGGAAAAACTCATTGCAGGCAAAAACGTTATGCTGATAATAGAAGGAAATATCTCTCATTCAAGGTAGGAGATCATGTTTTTCTTAAACTATATCCATGAAAAATATTATATGTTTTTGTAAAAAGGGGAATCTAATTACATGATTCATTAGACCATATTAAATGTTATAAAAATTAAATTAGTTTCATACTATGTTTCCTTTCCTCCTAGTTTTCCCAGATAAATTTTTTTTATATTTTGATGTTAAAAATGTATATGATAGATTCAACTCTTGTTTTGATCCATGATGTTGTTCAGTTGGAAGATAACCATTACTATAAGGAATAAACTTTTCAGATTCTTCATTTTAGAGGGAATTTATTATGTAACAATTTAATTCAATAGGTTAAGGTTTTTTGAAAAAACAATATGGTCTAAAAAACAACATAGCAGTGAAAAAATGTTGTCAGGGAAAGTTATCTCCTCTTTTTTAATAAGTTAATGTAACTATGAGGAAAAAATTTCCAAAATGGGGGAAAAATGTAACAACCCATGTAATGTTAAAATATTTTCTCATCTTATAAACATTTTTAATTTAGATATTAGTGATTTATATTCATTATAAAAATATTGAATCATTTTTAAATAAAAAGGAAATAATTTTAACAATCTCTATATTAATAAGGTTTTATATAAAAACTTATTTTTCAAATTATATTATTTTAATTTGAAAAAATCAATTTCATTTTTTATTCATAATTTTAAATTTACCTTAATTCTAATTATTAAATTTTTTTGAAAAGGTATATTTTTCAATGAATGGAGAAAAATATTCATTTTTATTAAAAACTACACTTTCATTTAAAGTATCTATAAAGTAAAATTCTATTTTGAATTAATGTTGAAGTTTAATTTGTTAATTTTTATTTACAATTATCCAATTATGGTTTTTTAAATGAATTTTATTCTTGAATTTTTAATAAACATGTTTTATATTAAAAAAAGATATTTTTATAAAAAAACATTTTCCATTCTATTTTTTAGGTTTAGTTTTAAATTAAATTATATCACTAATTTGTTTTGATTTTGGAAAAATATATTCTATATTTGGAATCAATGTTTTCATGTTTATTAAATAGTCCGAATTTTATTTTTGGCAAATATGAATAGTATCCTTAGTAATTTTTTGTATAACGTTTAAGGGTAAATCCTGTAATTAAACATAAAATTAAAATGACAAGGAGTACAAAATGACCCTAAAACATTTCTTATTTTTAATTTATGATCTAATATTATCCATTCCAATCCAATTTTATGTTATATAATATTTTTCCCAGTTCAATGTTATTAAAACCATTATAATATTTTATTTAAAGAAAAGACAGAAATTTCACACTCTTGGTTTCAATAACAGTCATATTTTTAAAATAGAGGTTACCAATGGTTATATTTGGTTATAAATATTATTTTTAAAACTAAATTATTAATATTCATCATAATGATTTATTTTTAATTTTTAGTGCAGAAAAAATTAACTTCAAATCTTTCACAATGCTGACGCCGTAATTATTCCTTTAATTTCAAAATAAAATGAATGATATTAAAAATATTAAAAGTATTATAATTATATATAGTTAATGTGATATAAGAATTTTTTATATGACCATGACTTGTTATACATGTATAAAAATATTTTTTTTATTCTATTTTTTTCTTGATGGTATTAAATTCAAAATAGTGAGTAGTTCTATAAATTAAATTTAATGATATTTTATAATATATAATATTTATTTAAATGATATAAATTTTCAAAAAATATTATATTTAAAAAATTATTTGTAAATTGTTTAATTATCAACCATTTTCTATTTAAGGGTAGTTTTTTAATTTATAGTGATTATATTATCACTCCAAGAGTAAAAATCCTTATTGTCACAAAAATTGTGAAAGGGGTTAACGTGGGGTTAAAACCAAAATATAATGGTAAAAACATAATCAGAACTTATATAATTTTTATTTTATGAGATTATTTTGACCCTTACTCATCCTATATTTTAAATAAACAATTTTTGAGGCATTTTTAATTGAAAATTTACTAATATTAATTTAATATTTTATGAAATTCCAAGAGTGCTCCTCCCCTCTATTATTAAAGGAAACCCATTCTTATCATTCATTTACTCTTCTAGAATCATTTTTTTAACCAATAGATATACAAATAACCTTCCTAGAATCACTCCCCTAATTATATAGGTCTTGGTTTAGATATAATATAAACCTTAGAAGGCGTATGTTTTTAATCAAAGAAGAAATTCCAATGAAGGGGTATAGTTTTAATCGCATATTTTAGTTTTATTTATTCTTCCACATCTGACAGATATTATTCAACTATGAAAAAATAAAGACACTAGTATCCTCCATATAAATAAATTTTAATATTTTAATATCATATCAAATATATATCTCCAATATCCTTCATATAAGAAAGTAATTCATCATTTATATACACGGATGACTACCACCTCATGAACTGATATAATTTGGTTTTTATCATTGTCTCCCTAGAATAGATATAATAATGGATTTAAGATATATATATATATATGATATTTATAAAACATTTTTCATTATGTTAATATTATATAACTCATATTTTATTACCTTTTAATACCCTATAAGAAGATAATCTCATTTGTGCGTAAATGTGGACTACCTCCTCCACAAATTGATGTGATTTATCTTTCATCGCCACATCACATAGATGATATATATATATATATCTGTATGTATGTATGTATGTATAATTAATTAAATTATATAATCTTTATCACATGATAATAATTAAATGAGGATAAAATAATACTTATCCATATTCCATAAATAACGTTGAAAAATGAAAATGTTACTCATGTGTATGTATGACCTGTTGTCTCCATAATTATAACGTAGTTCATTTTTCATAACTATATTCCATGATTTGTTTTAAAAGTATAATTTATCTATAAAAATGATAATTTTGAAATTATTATTATTCTATAGATGATTCGGTAACTTATTCTTTGATTGAATTCAATATTCCTATGTCATTCTGAACTTATGAACCGAATATCATCAAACTATCTGATGTGAGTTTCGTTGATTAAGTAAATAAATATGTCATGGTAAAAGATAAAATAGATAAAATTAATAAAGTTTAAAAATGTCCTTATTGAGTAGAAATAGAACTTAGTTTATTATTCAGGAAGATAATAAATGTATGATTCTGACAAAATTTAAGGGGCTTTCTTTTAAAATCTTCTTTAAATTTTCCCCTAAAACTCACATTTTCTTTATAAAAGCCCAAAATATTATAAATAAAATACCATTTCCGAATGAATTAAATTTCCTATTATGTATTATGGTTATATAAAACTCATACACTTATTTGATTTTATTATATCATAGTATATTTAAACGACTCTTAAGTATTATAATCATTGAAGATATATCCATTGAAAATTGATCATATGATTTTTATAAATATAGGGTTTTGATCAATCTAATAGACGCAGAAAATGTAAGTGATGTCCATGACTAGTAGTATAATATCCTATGAAAAACATATATCATAGCTTCCAAGGGATGTATAATCACTTGGATTTTAACTTTACCCATCCAAAGCTCAGATCCAATCATGTGAAACTATTTAGGGGAGAATTTAATGCTCATTGAGATAGCGACCCAAACCATGAATGCCAAACCACCTCATGAAAATCTGAGCATTCCTCACCTTACCATTATGTTTTTTGATTTTTTAATAAATCGATATGTATTAAGACCCTAATTATATAAATATTTAAAAAAATAGGTGTTGATTTTTATTTTAAAAGTGAAAACATGCATATTTAAAAAAATGGAAATATTAAATATTATTTTTTTAATCATTATGTAAAAAAAATTGAATGCTAAGTTTTTAATAATTTTCTTAGACTATTGAATTTTTGGTTTAATATTAAATATAGTATAAATATACGGTGTTTATTAGGACATCATAATGTCCCAAAAGTAATGTAATAAATAATATTAAGTCTATTTAAGACAAAATATATATTTACACAATAATATAATATTATTTTGAGATTACTTGATTTATTTTATAAATCCTTTATGAATTTTCCAAAACCAATATTATATTTTATGGTTTTAAAACCATTTCTTTCAGAACATGACTCACTTGCACATCACCAAGGGTAATATTTTAACTATTTGTTCCATTTTACTTATAAAATATTGAAAACCACACCTCTTTGGTAGAAACCATGTGAAAAATGAATTGTAATTTTTTTGGTTTTGATTGATTTATTGTATAGTATCCAAAACCTATGTTTGTGAAATAATAAATAATTCCTTTCTATTTTCCTATATAAACCCACACAAGATCCCATTAATCTTCACACAAAAAACTTTTCTAATGTCATTATTATTTCCCTAAATCTCTAAATTCTTCACAATGTTCAACCATGCTCTCAAGAATCTCAAACCAATCTTTTTGAATCACCCTCTCAAGGTAAGAGATCTTTTCTTTCTCCTCTTTGTTCAAGAATCATCTTCATTTTAGACCTTTTATTTCCAATTACTATTGTTGGGATATGTCTCTCAAATCCGTATCAAATTCCATTTATTTTAAAAATTATTAGACACTTATTTCTCTCTCATTAAACCATTTTATGATTCATTATATAAACCGGTTACGCAGTTGAAATTATCATCTAATTTTTTCATGCCAATTTTTTATTCAGGAAGACACCTAGTCTTATTCCAATAATTTCCAAAATTTTCTGGTTTTATTATGTTAATACATACCTCTAATACTATAATTTTTACTTTCAAGTGGTTAGAGACCCATTTCTCACGTATTTATCCATTTTATGAATCTTCATGTACTACTGTTATGCTATCAAAATGTCATTATGATTTTCCAAATCGCAAATTTATGATGTGTGTACCCATATCCATTTCCACTCAAGGGTATTCACCTATTTGTACATATAATTAATTTATTATGTAGCTAAATATATCTATACCACAATCCTAAACCATGGGATTAAATGTGATGAAATATTTTGTTATGTTATATGATATATGTGTAACACTTAAGCATGTGCATGATATGAAAGTGATGAGTGCAGCCATAATTATATAATGATCCAATGAATCAGTTATTATTTTTGTATGATGTGACATTTTTAAAAGAATTAGGAAGTGAAACTAATCCATCATGGTACATTTCCACCATCTTCTAATGTATTTTTGGTTTTCCTTGACCTATTTTTATGATTTAATATTTAAAGTTGTTTCCACTTTACCATGTTTCCTTTATGTTATCATGTTATATCATGCCTCTTTTTTCATGTTTATCATTCATACTCTTTTAATATCCCATTTAAATTCACATTTAATAACATGTAGTACTTACATTAGGTAATTATTTTTTTACCTTACTGGGATTTATAGCTCACCCATTTCTTTGGTGAATTCCCAAGTTATTACTTGTAGTTTTGGAGGACCAAAACATTCTTGGAGCATGTTAAGGAAGTTTTCAATAATTCTGTCGTATCCCATGTTCAAGATGTTATTATATGTACCTAATTCACAAAGGCATTGGAATTAAAAATATTATAGTTTTTATTATGTGTATTATTATGTAAAAAAACATGAATTATTGTGTAATTAAAATAAGGGTTTTTATATTCGGTATCAATGTAAATTTTATTTATTTTGGGATTAGGATTCAAAAAATCTAGTGAAATAATTAGTAATAATACTAACCATAAGAATAAATCCCTATGTTTTGGTAAATAATAGAGTAATTGGTGTCTAATAAAATATATCTCTATCTTGATACTACAAGTGGATGTGACTATGGAACATATGAACCTAGGGGTAACACCCAAAAACACTATATTAGGCTTGACCATATCATGAACAGATGCTTGACAATAATCCTTTCTACACACCTAGTTTGAAACTCTAGGGGATATAATTTAGTAAATTTTAAAGCTCATTACGAACCAACATTAAGGGAAAAAAATTCCCATGTGAATCTATGATATGAAATACATCATTGATAGCATATATAGAAGCCTAAAAATACATAAGTTAAGGAAATACATGTCATTTATAAATTACCCCTTTAATGATATTGGACCCAAGATTATCTATTTAAAAGTTTCAAATTAGAAATCTTTAATTTAACTTTTATCCTAACCATTTTCTAAAAATATGATGAACCAAGTTAACAACCAATGTTATAAAAAAGTGATTACTACCCCCAATGAGATGGCTAACCAGGTGGGAGCGGTAATTGTGATCTTTTTTATGGTTCCCTCTTATTTGAATCAGGTTCTGAATAAAAACCTAAATTATGAGGAACACCCAAATCCCCCTTAGAAAGAATAATCTAAAATTGATACCTTTATGTGACAAAGGAATCCTACTTTATACAGATCAATTGATCCCTTAATCATATAAAAATGGATAAAATCTGATAAGAATACCTTCTCTAACCTTTAATGGTTCGAATAGAATAAGGACATACTAGATATTTATCATATAGAGAGAGAAACAGATTAGTCATCTAAATTGATCAAGAATAAAAAAATACTATAGAATAGTTAATAGTGATAGGTGAAATGAATTCCATATAATGTTTTTCAAAAATTATTTTCTATACACTCTAAATCCTAAAATAGAAAGGGATTTCCTTTACCTCTTGAAAAAATATGACGAATACATTGAGAAATTTAATTAAATATTCACAATACTTTCATGATACTTCTCTAGATTTTTCAATACCTTCAAATTCAATGGTTACTTCATATTTGGTCATTTCAAGCTATCTCTATGAAAATCACCCGCAATCTAAGACATTGATTACTACAGAGAAATTATTAGATGTGTCATCAAATTTGAAGTGGATATCATAGAATAACAAGGGTTTCATGTGGATAAGAAGTTGAAAGTGGAGTTTAATTATGGTTGTTTGATGGAGAAATATAATAGATGTAATAAATTTTAACATCCCGATTTCCAAAAGTGTAGAAGGAAACACCTCGGAAATTTCATAAAGGGAATGAGGAAATCCTTTATGTGTGTTATGGAAGGGCATTGAGATAGTGATTGTAGACGGGATAAACCCACAAATGTAATGGAATATAGGAATTCTACTGTCAACCCTCATCCTTTTTTCAAATTATTCAACTATCACTTTTCAAAACAATGCACTAAGCCAATGGTGGTCAGAGACTATCAATGTAAACAACCACCAAGTCAGTAACAGAGATCTTATTCCATTTCAACTGATGAGGTGGATCCCAACAATGATGTGGTGGCAGGTACACTAGTTATTCATTCAAGAATAGATAATGTAATAATTTATTGTTGTTCTATGAATTCCTTCATATCACAAAGTTTAGTGGTACTATTCAACCACCACAATAAAGCATGGAAGTAGAGTTATCGTTGAGAATGGAATATTGGGAAATTATTTCATCCTAAGTACATAACTCTTCCCCTTTCAAAACGTTTTGGTTGAAATTCCTAGTGAAACTTGTGATACTCTCTTTAGTGTATTTTGATAAAATTATGGGTAAGGATTTTCTTTCCCTATATATAACCAACATAATCTTCCATTATAAAGAAATCACTCTCTATATCATGAATCATTCTATGATTCTGTACAAGCACAATGAGAAGGATGAATTTTTTTAGCACCAATATCTCATGTATGGATATCATTTCTCTACAATCAAGGGAATCTAGCTCAAATGATTTATTCTAAGTAAAAATATTCTTTTAATACATTCCTACTATGAGAAAATACACTAAGGTGTTTCTTGAATAATTTTTTGGTCTTCCTATTAACCGAGTGGATGAATTTTAAACCGAGCATATTCTTTGGGATTTTTTCCAATATCCAAGACTCCATATAGAATGGATTTTGTAGAACTTGTGGAGCTAAAGAATCAACTATATGATAATATAAATAAAGTGTTCATATTCCCAAGTACTTAATATTGCGGCCCATCAACCCTCCTCTTCAATAATAAGGATGGGTCAATGTGGTTTTGCAATGGTTATCATAAGGTAAACAAGATCGTGATAAAGAATAGGTACCCTTATCCATAGATTGATGTGATTATTCAATCAACTCTGTGGATGAAAATATACCTACAAGGTCATTCATAGGTCATGGCTTTATACAGTATGGGTGAAGGGGGGATATTAAAGAATACTTTCCATAAAAGGTATGGGGACTATGAGTTTAGGTTATTTCCATTCAGACTCACTAATACTCGAGAAAAAATCTAGGACATTATAGATATAGTATTTATATATTATCTCGACAAATTTTAGGTCGTATTTATGGATGATATTGAAATATACTCAAAAATCTAGGAATATCTTGAGGAGAATCTGAGAACTATAATAAAGACCTTACAAAAGAAGAATATTTATAAAAAGTATATAAAATGTGAGTTCTGTTAGAAGGTTCTCTCATTCATGGGGAATATTATCGCATGTAATGGACTATCAGTGGACCATTAAAATACAAAGGAAATTGAACGGTGTCTAATTACATCATATGTAATAGATATATTTGGCTTTCTTATGTTAGTTGGGTATTATTGTCGAGTTGGTAGAAATTTCACATGATTTTCAAACCATTTAACCAAGTAAATTTGGATGGGATTCAAGTTTTTTTGATGTAATGAATGTGAAGACAGCTTCAAGGAGTTAAAAAAGAGGCTTATAACTACACATGTACTTATGCTACCCATTAATGGGTAACATTTCATGGTATACAATTATTATTCAAAGAATTTATTGTGCATATACCAATATCGAATGAAAAATTTATATCTTATGCCTCAAGGTAATTGAATTTTCATGCATAGAACCTCCCAACATGTAATGACTCGGAAAATTTCAAGGAAACTTTTTTCTTAAATTATTTGGAATTTTTCAAGTTCAAAATTTCTGACGGTGCCTAATTTTGATGCCTGTTGTGCTCGGAATCAATTTATGAAGTTTTTTTCAGGTACGTTCAGTAAACATACGTGCGGGTTTTTCTATCTTTTGAACCGTTGCTCAGAATTGACATTTGAGGACACCGATGAACTCACGGCGCCGGTATTTGTTTAAGGGGACTTTTACCATTGTTGTGTTTTTTGCAGGAAGGAAGTTATATTTTGGGGATTCATAATAAATTAAATAAAATTGTTGTGTTAAACAATTTTATTTTTAAGTGGTGGTTATTTCCTCCAAAGAGGAGATGGTGGTGGGTCTCACACCCCACATAACCTCCCATGAGAGGATAATGTGTGGTGGGGCCCACACAAGCCCCAAACTTTTATCTCCCCTCAAATCCTTTTTAACTCCTCTTTGAATTAAATAAATCCACCTCTTTTATTTTAAATTTTAAACCCTCCAACTTCTCACAATTAATGTCAACACCTAATATTAATTAAATGCCACATTTAAATAAATTTTTTGAATTCATTTGAATTTACTTTTCCAACATTAAAATAAGACAAGGTATTATTTCACTCAGGTTGGCATAATCTCACTGTGGGTGGAACTTGAGAGGATTTGGAGGATATTACTCTCTCCATGAAGAACACCTTGCTCTCGATGAAGAATGCAAAGAACGCTCCATGTCTCAAAGAATGTGAAGCGAATTCTTCTTCCTCCTTCGACCCGGACAAGAAAGGGAGGTGACGCCCGCAAAGAACGTCACCCACGATCAATGAGTCTTCCTCTAACGTTGAAGGAACGACACTGTCATCCGCAACACCATCTCCTGCGAAGCCAGTTTCCACGACTATGATAAACGAACCATGAATCGAGGTAGGGGGTTTGTGTAATTTTAATTGAATAAAATTATACTTTGTTCCTGATGTATGCTTTGTATTGTCTTTGGCCATTTGATATCACCTAACGTGGAGGGAGTGGGCCGAACGAACATGGCCCGACGACCCTCCATTGGATCGTGTTTATTTTGGAAATGGTGACCGGAGGCGGTGGCGACCGAAGGCGGCGGCGACCGGAAGTAGCAGCTGTGCACTGGCCGTGTGGAGGAAAACTGCGGCTCGTGATCGCGGGCCGCTCAGGCGGAAGAAGAACCGGCCAGCTACTGTCGGCCCGGCTGGTGAACCGCGGCACCCGCAGGTGCCACACGGAGGAGGTGCAGCCCGCATCCGCGGGCCGCTTGCTGGACAAACCAGCCAGCTACGGTCGGCCGGGCAAGAGACCGCAGTGCCCCTTGGCGCTACGTTGTGGAGAAAACCGCGATCCGTGCTGGGCGGGCCGCTTCGGCGGGCGAACCGGTCGGCCCCTTGCCGGCCGGGTGGAAGAAACTGCGGCGCTGCTCGGCACTGCGTGGGAGGACAGCGGCCTACTGTGCAGGCCACTCATGCAGGACAAACCGACCGGCTTCAGCCAGCTAGGTATCAAAGATGGGCGGCGCCACACAGCGCCGCCGGGTGAGCCGAACTGGCCCATGACTCGGGTCGGGTCCGCAGGTGGGTCGCACCCCACTAAGTCGGGGCAACCCTTAATCGGGTCAGACCAGCTGGGTCTGGTCCCTGGGTGGGCCGCACTCCACCGTGTCAGGCCGACCCGCCAGCCCACTGGGCTTGACGGGTCAGGCCATTTATCATGAACACGAATAACTTCTAGACCCCGTGTCCGATCAACGTGTTATCTGCGGCACTAGGATCCTTCCGAAGAGGTTATTATTTTGTGATACTCTAAGTGAGTTTTGTCCAACTTTGGAAAATGGCTGGGTCTGGAATGAGCGTAATTCCAATCATGCCCTTGGAATGGAAAAGACAATAACTCTCAGACTGAGCATCTGATTGACACGTCGTCTGTCGCGTTGCGTTCCTTTTGATGAGAAATAACTTCGGGATACATCAGCTCTGGACTTCATGATATTTGATTTATAGACCCCTTTTCTCTAGGAGTCGACCCTCCTAGAATTAAGAGTGCTGGGTGCAGAAACCCTAGAGCTGGCTACGATTGCGATGACTACTATACTAGGATCCCCTATGGGTTCGACAACAACGACTACTATACTAGGATCCTATGTGGGTTTGGAAGTGATGACAACTATACTGGGATCCTACGTGGGTTCGATAGTGATAACTACTATACTAGGATCCTACGTGGGATCAACAGCGATGACTACTGTACTGGGATCCTACATGGGTTCGACTGTGACTACTACTGTACTTGGAACCTCTATGGTTCGATAACGATGGATATTGTACCAGAATCCTCTGGTTGTTCGATAGATTAGATTAATCAGTGACTACATCTGATCATCTCCATCGTTCTTCGAAAGATTTATACATGTGTGAGATGAGTCCCTAATTTCAATCATTATCATCGATGTGATTGAATTTACTTCCTGTGTGGACTGGGTTGTGCTTCTGCTCAAAAGTTGGAGCCGAACTGAGATTTATAACTTAGGAATATGTATGGGCATATACCTAATTAGGGTTGGCTGATACTTGTGATTGTATCTTTCTTGTGTGATTTATCATTCGTGGATTTTGGGAGACCATCGGGGGTCTCAGGGTCCCTACTGAGTATCGTTATACTCACCTATGCACAGGCTATGCCAGCACTTCATTGTGTTTGTTTCAGACGACGGGCATCACTGATCAAGGTAGAGACTTGAGGAGCTGGATGGTACCCGGAGGTGGACCACTAGTCGAGACGTACACGGAGTGGAAGGACGGACCTAGGGTACTGAGGAGGCCATCTATACCCACCCTTCAGGTGGGATTTCTGGGGGATGACATATTAGTTATTGTTTACTTAACTACCGTTGTACTTTACTATTGGGCTTGTATTTTCGGCCCCTTTCCTTTGAGCACTTACTTTTGTATTAAGTTTACTTAGTGTTTATTTCCAATTGTTGCATCTAGTGCTTGTGTTTAGACTGGGTTTATGTTACATATTGAAAAGGAAATTCCTTCCCTTATTACAGGATTACGCATATGGTGCTAGTCACTAGCCCCTGGCCTATGGAAGGCGGGTTTGGGGTAGTCACGGCATGGGCCACGAGGATGGATCATGACACAACATGTGATCTAGAGTTTGACGCATTCATATTCACATTGAAAATATTTTCTCATTATATCATTTGGGATAAGTTATAGATATATGCTTATCAAAAGATCCTCAAGTATGTATTCACATTGAAAGACCTGGATAGGTGCCAATGAAGATGGTTGGAGATGATTAAAAACTATTACTTCTCAATAAAAAACTATCACAGGAAAGAAAATAAAGTTACAGATTCTCTAAGTAAAAAGGATCTACAAATTTTATCACTTTTGAGAATTTATAATGAAATAATCTTATTATACTTCGAAACGATGTATATAGGAATCATAAAGGAATGAAATCATTAGTAATTTCAAAAATGATTTCTCAACTGTCCCATCTAAAGAAGATAACGGATTCTAAAATAGATAATGAGGAAATTCCAAATAATTTGGAAGTTATAATAAAAGGGAAATCCTCACAGTTCAAAACTAATAAGGAAGGAGTTATAAGATTTGGGTCACAACTATGTGTACCATCAAATCCCGAGTTAAAGGAGGAGATATTAGATGATCAACATAGCTCAACCTTATCCATCCATCCAGGGAGAAAAAATATGTCTTGAGATCTCTGGTAGCACTATTGGTGGGATTATATAAAGAAGGATATCATGAATTATACATCAAGGTGTCTTGTGTGTTAGAAAGTGATGGATGAAAGAAAAAATCTAATGGTGTACCACTAACATTACCCATACCTACTTGGAAATGGGAGAACATAACCATTGTCTTCCTCACTACTCTTGTCAATACATCAAGAAGAAAAAATGTTATATGGGTTTTAGTGGATCCTCTTATAAAGACTACTCACTTCATTGCAATTTGAGAGAAATTATCACATGATCAACTTGAAAGGATATAAATTATAGAAGTGGAGAATCTACATGGAACACCACAATTGATTGTATCTGATAAAGATATAAGATTTAGTTCAAAGTACTAAGAAGTCTCCAAGATTCCCTTAATACATCGGTTATCTTTATAATGGAATATCACCCAAAAACAAATGGATAATATTAGTAAACTATCCTTACACTATAGGAAATATTGAAAGCATACTCAATTGACTTTAATGGATGATGGGATCAACATCTTTCAATGGTTCAGTTATCATTAAATAATAGTTTCCAATCAAGAATTCAAATGGCTCTATATGATGTACATTTTGAGAAGAGGTGTATAACACCTGAATTTTGGGATGAATTTTTTGAACAAAAACTTTGGGATCCTAAAATTGTAGTTGAAATCAAGGAAATATCAATACCATTCTGCAATAAATTAAGGCTACTCAGATTCAATGGAACATTTGTGCGGAAAATATTTTACTAGACTTGGAGTTTGCAGTTAGAGAACAGGTATTAATATATATATATATATATGGAATAAAGCCATGATATTTGGTAATAATGGAAAGCTCAGTCCAAAATATATTAGTCCCTTTGAGACCCTTGATCAGATCAAAGCAGTATCATGTTGATTAGTACTGCCACCAAACCTATCTCAATTATATTATGTGTTTCATTTATACCTCTTTGAGAAGTACATACCCTGACCCTTACATGTATTGATTCTAGAGGTGGTACAATTTGAGAATGTTCCTTCATATGAAGAGCCGTCAATGAAGATATCAGGTTATCAAGACAACTTTATTTGAAATTAGACAATGCACCTAGTCAAAGTGATATAGATAAACCAGAAGGATGGAGAATCGATGTATGAACTAGAGGATGTGTTGAAATCAAATTACCCTTGCCTATTTTTGTGTGTGAAAGGAAAATTTTGAGGGTGATATTTATAAAGGGGGGAATATTATAATGACTCAAACTTTTATAAATAAAATTCTCTTTTTGATTAAATTAAATTCTTTCTTATGTATTATGGTTATATAAATTAAATATAATAATTTTTTTTTATTATATCCTATCAGATTTAAATGATCGTTAATAATAACAAGAATTAATAATATAGATTTTTAATATAATTCTAATGATTATTATAAATATTAGGTTTTGATGAATCCAATTAACAATGACAAAGGAAGTTATGGCCTTGAACTGTAGTATCATACCCTATAAATCCCATTTATTAGATATTCTAGGGGAAATAGAATCCCTAGAATTTTCCATTAACCAAGCCCAATCATAGATCTACTAGCTAAATCATAATTGAAACAGTTTATGGGACAAGTTAAATCTTATCAAGATCATAACCCAAACCATGTGCATCAAACCACCCCATGAAAATCAAACCATCACACACCTAACCCTTTGGGAATTTTATAGTGAAATAATGTTATATGTATCAAGTTTAAAATAATATTAATATGTATATTTTACATTAAATATAATAATGGTAACATTTACTTCTTATTATTGTTACATTATAAATCATTCTTATTTTGATTTAATGAATCATAAATTGTATTTTTGGGAAATATGTAATTTCAAATCAGACATTCCTTTTCAGGAATTAATTAATATTAAAAAAAATTATATTTTAATAAAATATTATTATAATATAATACTTAGTATTTATATTTTTTAATAAAACTTTATTAATTCAAAAAAAATGTATAAGGGTTTTAAAATTGTTATTGTTGAAAAAGCACCTTTTCACAACAAATGTCAATTGTTATTTTAAAAGAGAAAATTCAATTATTTAGAAAGTAATTTTGAAAAAATAAATATTATTTTTGGAATAACAATGTGAAAATTATCCAATGGTTAATATTTTTCATAATTTTCTCAAAAAGACAAATTTTTAGGTAAAAATTAAATACGGTATAAATATAAAGTGTGTATTATGACATCATAATGACCTAAAAGTGATGTAATAAACACTATTATGGTTATCCATGAAAATATATTTTTAACATTAAAAATAATTTTATATTTAGGTTCTTTTATTAATTTTAAAAATCCTTTTGGAATTCTCCAAAACATATATTATATGTTATGGTTTTAAAATCATTTCTTTATAAACATGACTCACTTCCACATCACCACGGGTAATATTTTAATGTGTTCAAACCTTATCATTATAAATTAATAAAAAACTTGATTGGGTAGAAACCATGGGAAGGATTGTGTTTTTGTTACATTAATAAATATATTCCAAAACAAAATTTTGAGAAATCATAAAGAACTCCCCTCTCTTTTCCTATATAAACCCACCCAATCCCCCCTTCATGTTCACTACTAAACCTATTATCATTTCTTTACTCCACTATAACCACTCTATAGTTTTTTCAATGTTTCCCAAAACTCTCTAGTAGCTCCTCCAAAACTTTTGGGATCACCCTCTAATGGTATGGGATATTTTAATTCTCCTCTTTATCCATGAATCTCCATCATTTTTTGATTTTAATTAAAATCTATAATGTTGGGATAAGTTTTTCCACAAACAAATTTCTATAAATTTAATTTCCAAATTATTTTAGACCCATTTATCACTAATAAAACCATTTTTTGAATCTTTATGTCCCCCTTTTATGCTTCTAAAATTTTCATACAATTTTTTCATGTTAAGTTTTTATTCGAGTACCCTCCTTTGTATTATGCCTATTAATTCACAAATTTTTATGTTTTATTAAGTTCATACATAACCCACATATGTTAATTTTTACATAAAAGTTATGATATACCCCATTCTCTTTCATTGTACAATTTTATTAATCTTTATGTACAGTCGTTATACTACCGAAATAACACTACGATTTTCCAGGTCAAAATTTGGTAGGTGTATACTCATTCCCATTTATAATTAAGGGTATTCACCTAGTTATACATATAATTAATTTATTTGGGAATTAAATTAATTTAACATGTAATCCTTAATCTTGTGATTAAATCTGTTGATGTATTTTCTTCTGTTTTGTGATCTATGTGGCACACTTATACATGTGCATGACATAAAATAAATGGGTATTCTTGAAATTATAAAGCTCTACAATAAATTAGGTAATATTTTAGTCTCATAATATATCATGAAAGGGAATAGGGATTGAACATAATATATCATGGGAATTTTTTCACCATGTTATTATATCTTCGAAGTTAGACTTGACTTATGTTAATGATGTTATGTTTAATTTTTTTCCACTTTCCCATGTTTTCTTCATGTTATCATGTTATATCATCACACTTTGTCCATGTTTATGATTCTCATCCCTTTTATGTCCCATTAATTTTACTATTGTCTAACATGTAATACATAATTCATGTTATTATTTTTAACCTTACTATCCTTTATTACTCACCCCCTTCTTTTGTGAATCCCTAGGTTATCCCATATAGTTTTAGAAGATTGATGATCTCTAGGAGCATGTTAAGGAAGTTTTCAATAATTTTATTGTATCTCATGTTCATGATGATATGTTATGTACCAAATTTACAAATATGCTATACTCTATTATATTATGGGTTGTATTGCATGTATTCTTATGGAACAAATCATGAATTTATGTGTAATTAAGACAAGGTTCATTATATTATTCCATATCCATATGATTTTTTCCTAAAAATTATCTAAATATTTTTTTGACAATTATTATAAGATTTTATAAATTCATTTTTACACTTGTTTTCCTTTTTTTAAAATGGTTTTAAAGGAATTTTTTTTCAAATTAGCTACAATGTGACATTTCTAGAAAAAAATATAGAAGGACTCTTTTTTTAACTTATACAACATGAACAGGTTTTCCCGCATTCATGAATAATATTTTCATTGAATATTCCATTACAATTTTAAAATTTTTTATTTAAAATTATTTTTCATTATGTAAAGTTTTTTTAAATATGTCATTTCAAATGTAAAGGTTATTTTCCTCAATAATATTTTAACAATAATTAGGGTAATTTCTATTAATAAAATACAAAATATGGTGATTTCACTTATTTTTTATAATGAAATGAAATCTCTATATACTTTAGTTATGTTATGGTTCTTTGGAATTATTTATAAGGATTGGGGTTTTTTATTAACTAAAGATGGGTAAGATTGTTATATCTCTCAAATAAATTGCATAACAGGATGGGGTTAATCAAATAGCTTTATCCTATGATATTATTGGAATATATTTCAAAGGTTATTCCAAGTATAATCATGATGTTTTTTTCAAGTGTAACTATGATGATTACTATAAGTATAACCAAGATGGTTATTCCATTTGTAAGTAAAAATGATACGAAAATGATTCCTCAATTTACCTATATGATATTTCTAGGATTTTTATAGTTTTTTAAATAAATATTTTTATTTCAAATTATAAATGAATGTACATTCTAATTTTCATGGATGAAAGTATAACTTTGTGAAAACATTATTATGAGTTTTTCAATATTTCAAGGAAACAACTATTACTTTTTTATTTTTCATTTTATATTTCATCTGAAATTTTTTATGAAAATATTTATAAATATAAATTGATTCCAAGAGAAATAAAATGTTTATTTGAACCCCAAATTTTATTTTCTAAAAAGAAAAAAAAATAATTAATCATGGACCAATGGATTCTTTATTCATTTTTGCTTCCTTTGTAAGGATTTTGTGCTTATAAAATGATTTAAAATGATTTTCATAGGTTTAAAGGATGATTAGGGACAAATATATGCTTAAAATAAAACTTTTGTTGTTACTTAATAGAAAGAAAACATGTTTTATTTAATTTCTACAGAGTGGGAAAAATGGTTACTGAGAAAAAGATTCTACTATGTACTATGTGAGATTGTTTTGTAAGAGTTTTAATCTAACCCTCTAAAAATATAAACCTAAAAGATCACTGAGACTATAAGAAATTTATTTCTAGTTTAAATTCACTATAATATGTTATGTTTAAGGGTATGTCCTTATAGTTTGTATTAGAGTAAGGTTTAGATAACTTTATATGTTAGGATAATGTTAATAGAATACCCTTAAAATATTTTACTATATCATTAAGTTGAAATGATATAGCATTTCAAGATTACCATTTTTATTTATATAAACTATGTATGTTTAGAATAGTTTTCCACAAAGGGAAAAGGGAAGAGGAAGTAATAAGGCACTAAGGGGATGATATCAATCCTAATAAACATCCAAGATTGGTTGAAATTAGAATAGAGTGGTTTTTAACTAGTATGGCTTATTTGGCTCTGAATATAAGTGGTGGACGTATCTATGCCATAGATTATCAATATTTTAATAATGGAACATTTTATGAGGAAACACTATTTAGTATTTAGTGGATCTATTGAATATGTGGTTATTGACGGATAGATTAAAACCTAGTAAATGATATTTGATGTCATGACATGTTCAGATCATTAAAAGATAACTATTTTCATTTACCATTTTAAAAGGAAATCCAAGCAATGTTTTAAAGTGGTCAATAATACGAAAAAAGGTGAATAAATTGATATCTTTGAATGGGATGTTTTTAATAATATTTTCCTTTAGAAAAATTTACCTATGGTAGTTCCACTTTGAATGGAAAATAAATTATTTAAATTTAAACAAAAAGAGGAAGATTACATCATCCATTAGAGAAAACTTTTATAGATTGGAAAGTAGCATACCAAATTGTATACGTGATAGTGATCATAAAATTAATTTATTTTACTTTGGATTAAAGCCAAGATATTAAAGAGTTTTGTAATACTTTGAATTCAAATGTTTTGGGAAAATTGTGGATTGTGTATTAAATAGTGAAGTGGATTTTTTTAAAATATCATGTGTACTACAAAAAAATAGAAAATGAGTTCTGGGTGGATAGAAAAATGGTATAAGGGAATAATTAAATCTAAGAGTAAGAAAATTATGTTTTCAGTTTATGATAATTATTATAAAAAATAACAATAAAGGATTCCTTATATAGTTTGGTAAGTTATTCTAAGGTGGTAATTTTGGGCATGTATATTTTGATTAAATTGGAAAATATCATGGAAGTGGTAATACCAATTTTGATAAATATGAGTAAAAATGTTGTAAATGTAATTAAATGGTTCATTATGGACATTAGTGTCCAAAGTAGAACTGAAATGAAAAGAAGCAGTCAGATTGTAAGTAGGAAGGTGTAATGAAATCCTTTTCAACTACTTCAAAATTTGTTATTTCATAAAATGAAGTGGTATCAAGAACATTTCTTTTTTATTAATATTATGATAATGTCTATTTTTATTCGAGTTCTTTGAATTATTTCTTTTCTAAGAATTTTTTTAATAAATTGGAAATTCTACCTCAAGAAATGAATCCTGAACATATGGTAAAAAATTAGGAAAGTATTAAGTTAAAAATAAATTATAAGACTATTCCTATAATTAAAATTGGTAATTAATTACCTACAAACCTTGTTTTATTTCCCCTAGTAGAGTTTTATGTCATTATTGGTATGGATTGGCTTTTTGTGAACCATGCAGTGATATATTTTAAATCTAAAAATGTTTTTTATAAGGATTTTATGTTTGTATACGATAATAAAACCATACCTTTGATAACATATACATAAGATGGTAAAATGTTAAAATATAAAAATAAACATTATCTTAATCATACTGTTGAAAATATGGGAATAATTACTTTTAATAATGTGTCAATAGTGAAAGAATGTCTCGATGTTTTCTCTGATGAGTGGCTCAATGCTATACCTGATCAAGATGTTTAATTAAATATTTACTTAGTCCCAATAGTTATGACAATTTTGAAGCCCCCTTATTAAATCACAAAAGTATAACTTTTGTAATTGAATAATAAATTACACTCATTATTGGATAAAGGTTTTATTTATCCATTTACTTCACATTGGGGGTCTCCAATTTTTGGTTGAAAAGAAATATAGTTCCATGAATATTTCCATTGACTGTATATGTTTTAATAACATTACCATTAAGAATATGTAGACATTACCTCCTAACAATGATTTTTTTCCACTCTAGGGAACTCAGTATTTTTAAAATTTTGACCTAAGGTCTATATACTATCACTGAAATATTAAGGTAAATGAAATTCCAAAAAAATAGCTTTTAGAACTAAATAAATGTATTATTATTTTTCAGTTATTCCCTTTTAAATAAAAAATGTGCCAGCTATATTTATATATCTTATTAATTGAGTTTTTCATGGATATTTGGTTGTTTTGTGGTTGTATTTCATGATGATATCTTTATTTATTAAAAAATTTATGGAGATCATGAAAAAAAATTCAGTAATTTTATAAAAACCATAAAATAAATGAATTTATAAAATGTGACATTTTGTTAAAACTGAATCCATTACTTGGACACATCATAAATAAAATTGGAATAACAATTGATCTTGCTAAAACTAAAGTGGTTAATGAATGGCCAAGATCTATAAATGTTACTCATATATGTAGTTTTCTTGGGATAACAGGCTATCAATTACATATTGTTGAAGAAAATTCATGGTTATCTATCCCACTAACAATGTTAACTCAAAAAGGATTTAAATTTATCTAGATAAAATAATGGAATTAATGTTTTATGGAACTAAAAATAAGGTTTCTGAATTATCTATTTTTGGACTTACCCTAATTGACTGGTGATTTTTTTCATCTATAGTGATGCTTTATTTAAGGTTCCTAATATAAAATGATCATGTAATTTATTGAGATCCCTGGAAACTGAAACCACATAAGTTAAATTATACTGCGCATAATATGGAATTATATATTATTAATTTTGATTTAAAAATTTGGATATATAATTTATATAGATCCATGTGAGAAATATATAATGATCATAATGTTTTGAAGTCTATATTCACTCAATAAGAGTTGATATTGAGACATAGGAGATGGTTATAATTCATAAAGAATTATGAGTGTGTAATACATTATCATCATGTAAATCCAAACAAATTAATTGTAACATTCCAACCCTCCTCATTGTCAGGAAAATATATGAGGATATTACTTATCCTTAACCAAAATCTCCAAGATTCCAAAGGCTCACAATATATTCCAAAGGAATTCAATATATGTGGGTGATAATTTTACATTCAATAATAAAACTCCTAACCAAAAAATCCATAACTAAACAACCACCATATGATGCACGATAATAATGAATGAAAACTCGACATTTTATTTATCCAAATCAAACTAAAACTAAGTACCGCAACGGATGAATACAATATCAAAGTAAAAAGTGGAAGAAAAAAAATCAAATAATCCCATGAAAACTCCATGACCCAACTTCATAATATTCCAAGTATCACAAATGACTTATAAATATGTGTGGCAATTTACCTATTCCCATGTCTTGATATAAAAACATCTGCCAAAGAACTAAAGTTCTAATGTAGGGGTGAGTGAAGAAACTTAGTAGATTTTCCCCCAATGACGTCCCTATGAACACCACTAGGATAAAACATGCCCATTTATATACAATATTTTATACAAAAAAATTCAAAAAACATTTTGTATTAAGATATAAACAAGTTCCATTGTAAATCAGTTTTCTCAAAAAAACATAAATTCCATGGAAAGCAACCAATAAAATTTCCAAAACCATTTCATTAATTAAACTTTTTAATACCCCATTTTAATCAAAGCATTCACACATATAAACATGCATGATTCATCATGACAGTTCCATAATCAAGATTGGTTTCTCATGGATCTAACAAGTCATCACAGGGTAATTAAATCCCATTTTCCATTACACATTTGGGACCAAGAACAATTTCATGTTTCAACCAAGCCTCATAATGTAACATGAACACACACACCAATTATTCCCAAAAACCATTCCAATATAATCATTTCAAACCCATTTCAATGAAACACACTTCTTATTCAAACCCTTTTTCATAAACTGAATCAAGAAACTATTTTAAAATAATCATTTTAAAATCATTTATCAAAGAAGATTGCCCAATAATTCCAAGATTTCACAAAAATCCACAATCCATCACTAAATAAGGTTTCTACCAGGATTTTCATACTGATTTCACAATAAATTTAAATCAATTTAATTAATTTAAAACAAATTATACTAGTTAGAAATAGTATATTCTATATTTAATCCACCTACATCGGGTTTTACAATGAAAACAATAAAAAAAATTAACTGAAGTTGGACTAAATATCCATGAAAAAACCTTAGATTTCTTCCCTTAGTAAAAAAACATATATAAAAAAATTTGGCATCCAAAACCTTAAATCTACCCATAGGAGGCATAGATCTATGAAAATGAGAGTGAGGAAGAAAATGATCTAAGAAAAATCATCATGAAAAACCAAAAATGATGACTTACTATGAGACTCAAGCATCAACACACAAAGGAATAGATTTGGAGGACATCCAAATTGATGGAGAGAAGTTTTCCATCCTTTGAGAGAGTAAAATCCTAGGATAGTTCCATTTTTGGGGAAAATAAGGGAGTTAGAGGGGAAATTAGTGAGATCCAAAAATTTTGGATCTTGATTTTATCATGTACATAGTCATTCCCACAAATACGAAAACATTGTTCTAACTGTGTACAGTCTACTAAATCAAGTGTTGAACCTCACACAATTGGATCATTTCATTTCCAAAATGTGAGAAAACAACACCAAAGGCCAATATTTTGAGTAGCACAGTTTCTCTTAGGCTGTCGCATGGTCTGGAAAAACTGTATGCAGCCCATGTGCCTTCCCCTTTACATCTATCTCACTATGCACAGTTTCCTGTAGGAGTTTCATAATTTATCCAAACTATGCTCAAATCATTTACCTATATTAAATTCCTAAAAACCATCCAAAAGGTCCCCAAACCTTCCCAAACATAAACCATAAACGTTACATACTTAGAATACATAAAAAATTGTCACTAACTTGAAACTTATGGTGATATATTCTTCCCACCATTACAATTTTTTCCCCAGAAATTAGAAAAAAACATTGCCCGGAAAGAGGTCTGGCCATTTCTCCTTTATTTTTTTCTCACATTCCAAAGTCTCTTTCTAAATTTGAATATTTTTCACAAAACCCACACTAGATCGATTCTTTTTCTATGCAATACTTTATCTTTCCTATCTATAATCCATACTGGTATTTGTACTAATGAATCATCTCTATCTAGGTCATTGTGATCACATCAAAAGACATTGTCAGGCTCAGGTTGATACATTTCCAATTAAGATACACCGAACATGTTATACACCGAACTGAACCATGGTGGTATTTTCATCTGATATTCCACTTGAACAACCTATTATAGTATCTAAAAATGTCATATGTATCTAGGAGATAGCTTTCCCTTCTTTCCAAAATGATGATATCCCAGACATGGAGAGATCCTCAAGAACACGTGATCACTCACTACAAAATACAATGGTTGTTGATGATGATCCTCTTATGATTTTGGATGAATTTGTGTCATCTCCACTCATATCTTTATTAACTGAATCTTCTCTATTATCTATTGGACAAGGCTCAGCCTAACTAGCGAAGTTTCGCAAGTTTTCAACCAACAAAGCAAAGAACAAAAATGACACCCATACAATGCTTAAAATGGATCCATTTGTATCAAGGCCTAATAACTATTATTATGTGAGAACTCCATTAATGGAATATGATCTTCCCATGAACCACCAAAATTCATTACACAGGACCGCAAATTTTCTTCCAAACTATATATTATCCTTTCAGGTTTCACATTTTTCTAAGAATGATATTTCATACTCATATTTAAATGAGTCCAATGGATTTCTATAAAAATTTCTATAAATGAGAGGTAATCCTTGGATCTCTGTCTAACGTTATCGAAATTGGTACACTATTTCTCTTTACCACTTATCAAGTATATATTTTTGAAAAGTCCTAAACCATATGATTTTCATGAATTAGAATGAAATGGGTTGACTTTGTAAGGTGATTCACTATCAGTCATATGGAATCATGTTTTTGAA
Source organism: Viscum album (assembly GCA_963277665.1). NCBI lineage: Eukaryota > Viridiplantae > Streptophyta > Magnoliopsida > Santalales > Viscaceae > Viscum > Viscum album. The sequence continues at coordinate 428,742,299 of OY728123.1, read as the reverse complement.
CCTTTCTTGGGAGGCCAATTACGAAATCCATAGAAAACTCCTACTACTTCTAAGTAGGTATACGTAAAGACTGAGACATACATGATGTTCGATGATTCCCTTCCTTAACTTGTTGATAAGATAAGCATATTGAAACTAACTCTTCCAGTTTTCTTTTCAAACCAACCAACCAAAACAATGATTTTAACGCTTTATAAATCTTTTATATTCCAAGATTAATATACCATATTAAATGGTGGTAAGAACGAAGACTTTTTTCCTAACATTCCATATGTATGACCATCCTTTATCTAAACTGAGAAACTGAACTCCCATCTAGTTTTTATCCCTCAATTGTCTCTCCTCCTTTGAGTTTTTACCTCATCACCGAAAAATCCTAGTCAGAGGTCTATTCCTTTTTAACCATATTTACCAAATCAAGAACTACTAAAATAATAAATAAAACCACCAAATCTCATTGATCTTCAAATTCAATATGCATGTTGGTGTGGACTAACATCAGCTTCCACTCATCTAAATCCCCTTTTTCCAACTGAGCATATAGATTTCTACTTAATGCATCTACCACTGAATTTCCTTTTAATGGTTTATACATAAATTCAATGTCAAACATTTAGAGATAATCTAAATATAATCTTTTTCTAAGATTAAAATATCGTTGTGAGAAAACATGTTTCAATCTCTTATGGTTCATGAACAGAGTACATTTTTCCCCAAGGAGATAATGACACCTAGTCTCCAAATCATGGACTATGGTAGATAACTGAAAATCTTATATTGGGTAATTATTCCCATGAAATCATAGATACCTTTATCCCTAATCAACAATGTTAACTCCTTTCATGAGAACCCATGCCAACACTGATCCCAAAGAATCAAAATTCACCACGTACCCCTATCCTGATTTGTGTAATATTAAGATATATACTGATTTAAGGTGAACTTTCAACACTCAGAAAGACATCTATAATTCATCACCCCATTAGAATGTTACATTATTATTCTTCCATGTTTTTATAAGTGAATATAGTTTTGAAAATACATGAAAAAATCATTAATAATAATCATCTTATCAAAGAAAATATCATATCTCGATGAAATTATATAGAGGTTGTCAAGAGATCACATTCTCTATCTTTTATGGATCCACATAAATTCCTTTTTTCAAAATTACATGGACCAGAAATAATACCTCTTTTATCAAAAAAAAATAACACTTTTTTAATTTAAAATATAGATGATGATCTCTCAATATTCCCAACATTATTTCCAAGTGTTTCAATTTCTCATCTATTGTCATGGAATACAAAAATATGTCATCTACAACCACCGCTAAAAAATAATCCAGATATCACTCAAATATACCATTCACTAATTCTATAAATAACTTTGGTACATTTATAAGACAGAAATGCATTACCACATATTTATAATGACCATATCTTCTTCTAAAAGATGTTTTTTGGAATGTCCTTCTTATAAAATCACAATTGGGGATATCCTGATCACAATTCCATCTGAGAGAACCACTGAGGTACCCTCAATTGATTAGAAAAATAATTAATAAATGAAATTAGATTCCAATTATTTATAATAACATGGTTAATATTATGGAAATCCACATATAGTCATAGAGTTACGACCTCCTTTTTCTCAAACAAGACCTGTGTTGCCCCTGGGGATATACTAGTTCATATAAATCCTATATTTCCAACCACTTTCAACTGTACTGTAAATTTCCTTAACTCTGTTTTTTATATCCAATAATATGGGAGAGAAATAGTAATGAACCCCATAACAATATCAATTGGAAAATCAACTTCTCATTTCTGTGGTAACCGTGAGAAATTATTGGGAAACATGTCTGTTAAATGATCCACAATTACTAGAAAACTATTCTTATCAATCTCATCCATCGATGCTAAAGAAAATTTTACCAGCTAGTATGAGATCATTCTATCTTCTGGTTCCAAAAATATCATCACACCTAACATTACATTCTATTAATCTCAATAGAGATGCTCGACGACATCCTCAGTTGTGAAACGAAACATTCTTCTACAATATTTGATGTGATCCTTGAATGTTGTCACCCAATCTATAACCAGGATTATATCAAAGATATCCATCTCAAGTATAGATAAATCCCTTTACATATTATCTCCATAAACAATTATAAAACATGTTCTACATGAAAAATATTGACATTATATTTGAATAAGATGAGTTTGATGTTTGATCACAGAATGAATCATCTCAACTTTTAAAGTAATTAAATCAATAACACGAGAAGCAATATATAAATGAGACACACCCATGTCAAACAACACCTTCATAAGTGTATAATTAAAAATAATATTACCTATAATTGTAGATAGTTTTTTATGATCATCCACAATAACCTATTCTGCTCCATATAATTGCTTAATCATAATAGTTTTCTCCTTGTTGTTTAGTTGAGTTTACACTACCTGAGGAATTGTGGTAATCTAAGAATCACCTTGGATAGCTTTTATCTAATAAAGAGAATGATTTTACTCCTCACCCTGTCGAAGCATATGATGTTAGTGACACATGAGGGGTTTCCTAAACACAAATCCTTGGAGCAATGTGCCAATAGCACTGAAGATGCTCCATATTGTTTCAATTTAGGCATTATCTTGGTGGTTTGGTAAACTTTCTCTTGTTGTGACTCAGTGAAGCACACTGAAAACATCCTATATTGATATTGGGTCTTGGAGGATGGTTACTTTCTCTTATGGTCTGATTCAAATGTGTTTCTCTTCCTTGAGAATAGGTTTCCATATTCCACTTTCTCCTAGTTCTAGAGTTATCAACGCACTCATGAAGATGACCCTACTTCCTCCACATGGATTTTCAGTAGTGACATATATCATAAAAAAAATATTTGGTTGTAGTCTTGAATCAATGGATTTAAAAGTTTGAGTGATTCGTTGTACCAATTGTTGTTTCACTTGTGGCTCAGTTGCAACCAAATTCTCAATAGCCTCTTCCAAATGGTTCTTATGACACCTACTAGTTACAATTTTCTAGAAACATAATGAATCACTATAATTCACACTCTTTATTAATTGAAGGATTTAAAATTTCAAAATATACCAAATCATTCTATCATAATATTTCTTTCCAAAATCAACCATTTTTGAAGAATCTCTACTAACTTTCAAAAAAACCAATTTCAACATATCAAAATCATTCTCTTTTCAAAATCTCACATTTGAAAAAAATTTCAAATTTTTTATAAATTAAACTCATTTGTACCAAATCAAATACGAAAACTCAAAATGATATAATAATTCCTTGGGGGAAGTCATTGATTAATTCATTCCATGCTCATCTCAATGGATAAACACATGAAAATGTGATTCAAAATCCTATATGTGTCTCTTAAAATTTTATGTACCCAAATCCGTAGTAACTTTAAATTCAACCTAAAAATGTTAGTTACGTCTTTTTATTCTCTACATTTTGATTCCCTACAACCCTAATACTTTCTAAGATCCCAACTCAAAGAATATACTAGAAATATTTCAACTATAAGACTGAAAACCTATACAATATCAAAAACCAATTGTTCAAGATAGTTATTCGGGAGGACTAAGCTAATACCACTTATTTCAAATAGATTTTTGGATAAAACAGAACTAATACCACTTATAAGATCCATCCCCTTCGCATTGACTTGAGAAGGTAGGTGGACATTAAATGGCCTTAAGTGACATCCCCAAAATGTCAGAGGCTAGAAATAAATATTGAAGGGCTTCAATACATCTGGGTGATGATTTTCCATTTACGTATAAAAAAACTAACCAAATAAACCATAACCAAAAAACCACTATATGATGCATGATAATAATGAAAGACAACTCAATATTTCATTTATCAAAATCAATACAAAACCAAGTACCATAGTGGAAGACTACAATATCAAATTTAATAGCAAGGGATAAAACTCAGACTCCAATAACAACTACATGCTCTAAATATGATCTATTCTCCATCTACACAACTACCGAAGTATCACAAAGTATTGTTAAAGATGGTTTATACTTTACCTTTTCCCATGTATCGATAAAAAAAATCTTCAAAAGCACCACAATTCTAAAGTAGGGGGAGTAATGAAACTCAATATATTTTCCCCAAATGATTTCCCTACTCACATCACTATGATAGAACATGTTCACCCATTTATATAAAGCAGTTTATTTAAAACGTTTCTTGAAATAGTTTATATCAAAATATAAGAAAGTTCAAATGTAAAATAGTTTTCTCAAACAACACCAATTTCAAAGGAAAACAACCAAATAAAGTTCCAAAACAATTTCCTTAATTCCACTTTGGCATGCCCCATTCCACTCCACGCATCTACACATTCATGCTTTCTTATGATTTTTCCATACTCATGGTCACTCTCTCATTGATCTAAAAATTCATCATATGTTAATAAAATAACATCTTCCATTACACATTTGGAACTAGGTAAAAGTTCATATTTCAACCATGCCTTGAAATGCAATATAAACACACAAACTAAGTATGCCCAACAACCTTGCTAATATAATCATGTAAAAACATTTCAATAAAACAACCTATTATTGAAATATTTTTCCATAAAAATAATCAATATAATATATTAAAATCATCATTTTAAAATCATTTATCAAAACACTTTGCAAAATAATACCACAATCTCACAAAAATCCACAAACCATAACTAAATAAGGTTTCTACAATGATTTTCACAAAAATTTCACAATAAATTTCAATAAATTTAATCAATTTTAAACTAATCCTTAAATATCTAAATATTGTAGCCGATATTGAAGCCACCCACCATAGATTTTATGGTGAAAATGATAAATGGCACTTAACATCCCATGAAACTGGGTTAAAACTCCAATAACCCACCTTAGATCTCTTCCCCTAGCAACAAAACAACCAAATCTAAACATATATGGAATCCAAAATCTTATATCTACCCATAGAGGGAATAGATCGAAAAAAATATGAGAGAGAGATAGAGGAAAATTAGATCTAAGAAAATGCATCACAAACGACCATGAATGATGACTTACTATGAGAATCAAGATTCAATGCACCAAGGAATGGGTTTTGATCACTTCCAATTCGATTGGGAGAGGCTCTCCAATCTTTTAAAGCGAAAAATCCCATGTTAGGTCCATTTGGGGAAAAAGAGGTATTTTAAGGGGAAAAAGAGTGAGATCCACAATTTTGGAGTCTCACTTTTATCTCATGCATAGTTAGTCACATGGTTAGGAAAATTGTGCTCCAAACATTCACAAACTACTTTCTAAAGGGTTAAACATCACACGGTCTGATCATACGATTTCTAAAATATTTTCCAATAAGGATAAATCCCATTTTCTTGAGTAGCACAGTTTCTCTTAGGCTTCTGCATAGTTTGTAAAAATCATGTGCATCCTATGTTTCTTCCCCTTTTCCTTTATCTCAAAGAGAATAGTTTCCAATAAGAGTTACATGGTTTACCCAAATCATGCCCAAACCATGAACCTATAGAAAAGACCAAAAATATTCCAAAATGTCCCCAACCCTTCCCCAAACAACCAATATATTTTATATACTTAAAATATATAAATAAAGTGTTACTTACTTGAATGTGGGGGTGCTATAGTAATCTATTCGTTGAGTCATAAAAATAATTCTATGATAACCATGGTTTTTTTATGACATGAAACTTTGGATAATTATCTGACTAATTTTGTAATAGAATTCTAGAACACAAGACCTTACACTATTGTTTTCTTGGTTACCGTATAATAAATATTGTAATATGGAATTAATAAATCCCAAAAGGAAGACCATGAGTTATAAAAAAATTTATAATTTATTAAGAAGGGTAAATTACCTAAATTTAATGTTGATGAAGAATTTGTTTTGAGATTTTAAAATAGATTATGTGTGGCTTATAATTCTCAGTTAAAGATAGAGTTTTTGAGTGAATCTCATTGTTCCATTTTTTTCATTCATCCTAGTAATAATAAGATGTTCAGAGACCTTTGGGTGTATTACTCGTGGGATGGATAAAAAGTTATATTACTAATGTTCTGATGAAATATTAATCATATCAATAGGTTAAAGTGGAATGATAATTTTTTTAGGGGGATTCCTTAACCTTTTCCTATGTCAGAGTGGAAAAGTTAAAAAATATCAACAAATTTCATTGTGGGATTGCCAAAGATATCCTGATGAAATAATGTGATTTGGGTTGTTATTGATTAGTTAACTAAATATGCACATTTTTTTCCATTAAATATACTTTATATTCAATTATACATTACCATATATATATTAAAGAGATATTCAAGATACATGGAATTCCATCTCACTATTTTATTTGAATGTGATCCCAATTTCACTTGTAATTTTTGAAAAGGACTTCAAAAGTAATTGGGTGTTAAATTAAATTCCAGTTCCACTTTTAACTCTCAATATTTAAGGAAGTATAAATTAATGATTAACATAGTAGATTATATGCTTAGTTATGGTCTATTAGATCACTATTTATGTTCTAATCAGTAACTTTATTTAGATTTTTTCTTAAAATTATAGTTTTTGTTTCAGTTTTCAGATGGTATATTTTTAGGATTTATATGGAAAGTGATGTTGGACTCCATATATTTGGTATTAATTATGTGAAATAAATATCATGGGACCATAATTTTTGGGTGAAATAGTTTAGAATGTGAAGTTGATTCAGAAACATATGAAGATAGATCAGTAGATGCAGAAAGGTTGTAGAGATAATCAAAAGATTGATCTCCCTTTTGATGTATGTGATCATGTCTTTTTAAAATATCCCAATGGAAAACATCATGTGTTTTGGTATAATGGGGAATATAAAACCATGGTTCATTGGACTATATGAAATCCTAGAAAAAGTTTGATCATTTACTTAAATTTTGGTCTTCCCCCAAATTTTATCCCAGGTACATAATGTTTTCATGTTTCAATGTTAAGAAGGTTTGTCTCAAAATAATCATAAGTTTTGAGCCAATAGGTAGTTCAGTTGGAAGATAACATTTATTATGAGGAATAATCTAATTGTATTTTTGAAGATAGAGAAAAAGTATTGCATAATATGGTAATTCACCTAGTTAAGGTATAGTATAAAAACCTTATGGTTAAAGAAGTAACATGGGAGTCTGAAAACTTTATGAGGGACTAGTATCCCAACCTGTATAATAAGTAAATAAATTGTGATGTTGCGATTTCAAAAAGAATGGAAGTATGTAACAACCTAGGTAATGTTATAATATTTTCAGGTCTTGTAAATATTTATTAGATAGACATCATATAGTTATATTCATTATAAAAATGATAAATAATTTTTAAATAAAAAATAAAATAGTTTTATTAAACTCTTTTTGCATATGGATTGATATAAAAATATAATTTTAAAATTATAGAATTTTAATTGGAGAAAATAAATTTCATTTTTTTCATAATTTTAAAATAAATTTAAAGATAATTTTTTATAATTTTCTAAAATGTTTGATATTTCAATGAACAGTGAAATATAATGATTTTTATTTAAAGCTATATTTTCTTTTAAAGTATTTCTGAATTTAAATTAAATTGTGTATTGGTTTGGAAATTTCATATTAATATGTTTTATTTTAAATTATTCAACTATTATTTTTGAAATTCATTTTATACTAGAATTTATTATAAAACATTTTTTTAAAAGGATATTTTCTAGAAACCCATTTTTCATTGGATTTTGTTGGAATATTTATAAATAAAACTATTCCAATTTTTTTATTTAAATTTTCAAAAAATTATTCCTTATTTGGAAGAAATTGGTATAAATTTATTAAATACGCCCCATTTTATTTCCTATCAATATTAATTGTAACCTTATTAATTTTTGTTACTATGGTAAAAGGTAAATTAGGTAATTAAACGTAAAAATAAAATTATATGGACTATAAAATGACCCTAACACTCGTTTTAACTTTATTGGATGATTAATTTGATCCATACTCATGAAATATTTGGTTTTATGGATCTTTTTATTATTTTAATGTGATTATAACCTTTATAAAAAAAATTAAAGAAAATTCAAAAATGTCACACTTTTACTTTTAATAACTATTATATTTTTAACATAGATATTTCCAAATGATTTTTCCAGTTATAGATATTATTTCTAGGTATAAAACATTTATCATCAACCTTGTAATATAATTTTTATTTTTAGTGAACAAATAATTAATATAAATTCTTACACAACACTAACCTAGTAATTAATCAATTAATTGAATAATATTATAAATGATATTAAAAAGAATAAAAGTAAAATAATTTGGGGTAATTAATGTGATAGAATAATTTTATAGATGAAAATGAATTTTTAGTGATGTAGTAATTTTTTTAAAAATATAAATCTTTAGCATGATATAAATAAAATTGATATAGTGAATACTTCTAAAAATTATCACGAGTGGTATTTTATAAAAAAAATATTTTTCAAATGATATAAAATTATTAAAAAAACATAGATTATTCCAAGTAGATAATTTATTTTTTATAACATCAACCATTTACCATTTATGGTTTCTTTCATCTATAGTGACTATAATGACCCCCAAATAGTGGAAATCCTTATTGTCATGATAAGTGTGAAATGAGTTAATAAAGGGTTAAAACTAAATGATAAAGGTAAATACAAAGTAAAAAATACTATAATTTTTATTTTATAACCTGATTTAGACCCATACTCATACTATATTTTAAATATATCACTATGGATCCATTTATAATTGAAAATTAATTAATATGAATTGAATATTTTATGAAAATTTAATAGTGCCCCTCCCCTATCTTATAAAAGGGACCTCTTCTTCTCATTCCATAACTCTTCAAGAAAAACGTGGTTCTTCCAAAACCAACCCAAATACCCTCTTACAATACCTTAAATCATTCTTTAGTTCTTTTTATAGGTATAATACCATCCTTTGAAGGCTTATGTTGTTAATCCAAAAATACTTTTGAGAGAAGAGGTGTGGTATTTAATAGCATATTTTAGTTTTGTTTCTTATTAAACATCCATAAAATGATATTTAACCATGATAAAATAATAAAAACATTATCTTGCATATATTTATATAATATTATGTTAATAAAATATCTTATATCCATCTCCAACATCCATCAAATGAGAAATTCATTCATTATTTGTGAGTACGATGGATAATTTCTTCGTGAATTGATGTAATTTTTTTTCAATCACCATCTCCAAATACTGTTTATAAGGATGGATTGAATTTTAAAATATGATATTAATAAAATACTAATCATTGAATAAATATAATATAACACACATTTTCTTACCTTTCCATACACAAGAAAATTAAAATTTTGTTCATGTGTACCAGTAGAATACAACCTCAACAAAGAGATGTTATTCATTTTCCATCACCACAACACATGGATGATATATATAAGTATAACTAAAAAATACTTATCATATTTATGATATTATGAAAATTCTGTAAAGATAAAATAATACTTACACTTTTTCCATAGTGTTTGTTGAAAAATGGAAACGTCAATTTTGCATGCGTACGGCCAACCATATAGATGATTGAAATGTAGTTCATTTTTCATATCTATATTTTATAATTGGTTTTAAAACTTTAATTTATATACAAATGATAATTATTTCATGATTTCTACTCTATATATAATGGAGTAATGTCCACTTTTTTCATAGCTAAAATACCCATGTAATTTTGGAATTATGAATCGAATATCATCAAAACATACGACATGAATTTAATTGATTAATTAAATAAATATAGAAAGGTAAGAGATAAAAAAAATAAAATAGTAATTTTGAAAAAAATTCTTAAGTAATTAGAAATTAAACTTAGTTTATTATTCAAGATGATAAATTAAATATGAGTTGGACTTAAGTTAATCTGCATTCATTTAAAAATATTTTTTATATATTCCCTTAAAACTATCTTTTTCTTATATATACAAATGATAGTTTTCTAAAAAATTGATTTTAAAAGGTTTTCATTATTCATATATGATTTTTTAAATTCATTTTTTCCCATTTTTTACATCAAAAAAAATGGTTAGAAAGGAATCCTTTTTTCTTTACAAATGAGGAAATTTGTTACTTTTATAAAAAAAATATGGAAGGAATGTTTTTTTCCTTCAATAGAATGAATGGTTATTCCATTGTTCAAGACATATTTTTTCTTTGAAACTTTATTAACTAGTTTACATGGTTCTTTTTAATGAAATTTTTTCCTTTGTATGGGTTTAATATTTTTTTTAAATAAGTGATTTGAAATGGAAATGTTATTTTCCCTAATAATGTTTTAATGATGTTTAATGGTATTTATATTCATTATAGGAAACATACCTTGATTTAAATTATGTTTTATGATAAAACTAATTTGATATGTTCTTTATTTATGAAATGGTTCTTTGGAATTGTTTAAAAGTATGGGAGGTTCCATTATAACGTGAGGGTAGGAAATCCCATTATAGATCTCCAATGCATTGGGTAAAGGTATAGAGTTAAAAAAAAGTGGTTTATCCAAAGAGATTATTGGAATATACAATGATGGTTATTAAAAGTTTAATCGTGATGGTTATTTCAAATGTAATAGTGATGGTTACTCCGTGTATAATCATGTTGGTTATTCTAATTTATGTAATAATGGTATTAAAATAATATTTCAAGTTACACGCACTATTTATCTTTGTATTCTATAGTTTTTTTTGGAAATATTATGATTTAAAATGTAAACGAATGTATATGACACTTTTTAATTCTAAAAATCATAACTTTGTGAAAAAATTAATTATGATTTTGTCATGATTTCAAATAAACCTTTATGTGTTTTAATTTTGGATTTAAGATTTATAATGAAATGTTTTATGAAAATATTTGGACAGAGAGGTGGATTAAATAAAAATTAAAATTTTTATTTAACCCCCAAAGTTTATTTTTAAAATAGAAAATATTTTTTAGTATTCATAGACTAATTTCTTCTTTCATTTTCATAGGTCCATTACTCGAGTTTTTTTCTCATCCCAAGTCTTAGTTTCTTTTTCACGTAGTTTAAAGATGAGAAAGTACAACGATGATGTTAAGATCCAATTTGTGAAATTTTTTATGAAAATAAAACCAATTTTTTATGTTTTTTTGTGGGAAAATGGATACTGAGTAGAAGTGTCCAAATTTTAATAGGTGGGATTATTATATAAGAGTTACGACCTAACTCTCTAAAACACTAAACCAAAAATATCATTGGTAATGTAAAAATGTGAATTCTAGTTTAAATACCCTATAATGAGTAATGTTTATGGATTGCTACTTATATTCTAGGACTCATATTCCACATTTCCTTGGTGAATATATACTCCAAAATTTAATGATATGTATTCATTTAAAAATTTTATCCATATAAATTATTACATAAATTTTTTTTGTTAAAAACCATTATAACTAGTTAAAGGTTATGTGTACGATAATTTAGTGCATGGGGTTTCATTGAACATGAAGCATAATCAATAAGATTCTATTTCTTTATCATAACATGATTGATTACCATAAAACAATAATCATTTTTTATAACAAAATCAGCGTTTCTTTAAGGGATGTCCAATACGAGAAAACTCAGTATATTATTTTCAATTCACGGAAAAATGAATCACATACTTTCATCGAGATCAATTTTTGAATTTTTTAGTTAACTTAGGTAATAGGCTGGAGATTTGATATAATATTTTAAATATCATCGGTAGTAACCCACTAATCTAAGAAAGCTATGAATATCCATGACATTTTTGGGTCTTAAACACTCTTAACCACTTTGTTTTTAACTATATAAATAGTAATTCCAAATTTATTTACAATATATACATGTATATAAATCCATCACAACCAAAATTCACATTTAGTAAATTTTCAAAATGACTTATTTTCTTTGAAGGTATGCATAATAACCTCCAAATTCTTCTCATGATCATCATGAATTTTATCATATATTAGGATTTTATGAATAAAAAATAACCGTAAAGTTTTACAAGAATTCAGGGAAAACTCTATTCATACGGTCCATAAATACATCTAGATTATTTATCATCCTATAGGGAATAACAACAAAATCATATTTCCTATACCCATTATGATTCTCCATCTATATAATTTAATTCTTCTTCACCTTTAGTTGATGGTACCCAGACCTAAGTTCATCCTTTGAAAAATAATGAGCTCCCCAAAGCTGATCAAAATAGTCTTTGATATGTCACTAAAGATACTTATTCTTAATAGCGATGTTATTAAATTATCTTTTTCTAATTAAAATCCGGATTGAACCATATTTATTTTTGACAATCAAAATAATAGCACCCCATGGTGAAGTTTATAAATTAATAAAACCATTATAAAGAAACTCTCGTAACTACTTTTACTATTCTAAACGTTTTACTTTATCTAATCAACAAAAAGGTCTTTAAATTGTATTTTCATGAACCACTAAACTAATAGTAAATTCAATCTATTTATCCAATATAATATCAATCGATTCATCAGTAAGATAACTCTTAGTTCCATATTTCATCAATTTATCACTTTTTTGTATGTTATCAAAGGTATGAATTCTTTATATTATACAAACTAAAACTAGTTATTAAGAACAACTTCTTTATCTTTAAAATAAATCTTTGAATTATAAACTAAAATTTAATCCATACCAAGAATAACATGAAATATTACAAGGGTAAAGACAACAAGGAGTACTATTAAAACCCCCCATATATGATGATAATAATATTCTGATAATTAATTTTTTTATTAATAGTTCCAATATGTGTTTTAAAAAAGTAATAGACTTATTTATTATAGTGAAATTTAAAATCTATCTACAAATTTCAAATAAATGAATGAATGATAAGACCCTTAATCAAATACGGCATCAAAATAATAACAATAAATAAGAAATTCATCTAACACAAAATCTCTAGATAGTTATACATCTATCATGTTTTTCATAAAGGATTTATCCACACATTTCTGCTTGTGATCTTGATGGCTTCCATAATTATTTAATATCTTTATAAAAGTACTCATATAATGGACAATTCTATTTCAATTAAATCATCTTACTATCAATATTTCATTATTTCTCTTATCAATTTATTTACATTAATGACCCACATGTCTAAAATTTTCACATTTTAAAAACTTCCCATATTTTATAATACACTTTTTGTGTTTATTTTTACCACACTAATCAAAAGATGGAAACTCAATTTTATTACCTTTGGATTTGTCCAATTTATTTTTTCCCATTTCCTACCATCTAGAACATTTTTTTCATTCTTTTTTTAGAACATATGATCATCTAAAAATAATTTCTACCTCCATAGAACATCTATAAAGTTTCACCTTACATTTCAATTCTAAAAAATCCAATTCTCTTCAATATATATGATTTAATCCAATGTAAAATTTAATAATTTATCTATCAAGATATTAAATAAGATTTCATGTGTAACATTCCAAATGGATGATGTTTTCCTCATACATAGCCATTACTTCTTCCTCTATTTACCATAACTCAAAGAATTGTTTCTTAATTCAATGTTAAATAACTTTTAGAAAATACTTATCAAGTAAAATATTCTTAAATCTTCCCCATTCTAAGAAATTAATATATTCTCTTTCTCTTGTATTCTTAACCATTGACCATCACTGATCATATTCACCTTCAAAATTGTAAGTATCAATAGTTAACTATCAATGTTCTGAATAACCCAAGACTTCAAATATATTTTTTGGGCTTTAACACATCCTTTAGCTATCACAGAGTTATATGATCCACAAAATAATGAATGGTATTGTATCGTGAAATCCACTACAATGGATTTATTCCTCAGAAGTGACACAATTTCTCTCACACATAGATATTTATACTATTTATAGCATGTATTAAGTAATCCACCATAGAAATAAACTAATATATTCGAATTAAAACCATTATAGTTTACTAATTTGGAAGGATATTGTCATATTATTTCCTTCTTATTTCATATTCCTTATTTACACTGAATAAAACCATTAAAATCGGCATATTTTATAATAAGAAACATGGAAATCTTCAAATTATACAACATGATAACCATAAATTAAAATCTCTAAAGGGAACTTACATACATTCCCATAACCTCTAAAACAAGTGAAACCTTTAATTTGATACCAACAATACATATCTATCTAAAAAAATTACATAATCTTACAGTTTTAATCCTATAATTCATTTTATTATATTTTATGGACCAATATGGTTTAGAGTTTTAGATAATTAATTAATAAATACTACATAATAAACCCAAACATTAATAAGTGGATACTTCCAGGTAATATCCATTTATTTTATAGAACTGACCATTTAAAATAAAACATGTTTTATTTTCATGAAAAATATTAATAACCTTCAACATAACTTCACTTATGTTCCTACTCATCCATAAAAGCAATGAAAAATATTTTAAAATTTTGTATGAGAACAAAAATCTCAGAAAGGGACATATATAAAAGATGAAAAGAATCTAATTATTCTAATTCAAAACCATGGGATCATATAAGAGAGTTTTACTTAGACATCATAATCTTTGAACTCAAATAATCATTTATTTTCACATGAAATTAGATTTACTACCCTAGGATTTTCATAAAACACTTTAGAAGAAAACATAAATTCAAAATCATAATCCTGAGGGTTTTCTGAAAAACAAAATTAAGAATCCATGAAAACAATATCTTAAAAACATGCCTTTTTCCATTAAATGGAATAATAATTCCTTTAAAAGGTTAAAATTATATTAACATATGAAAAAAAATATTACCCTGAAAACTCATTAGAAAACATAAAAAAGTCACATATGTGCCTTGGGGTGTCAACTTCATTAGAACCTTATAATTACCCTTATAAATAAAATAACTTATTCAGTTAAATTCAATATACTTCTAATGATATTATAATCATTAACCAATGAATTAAATAACTATATCAGGATCACATGTCATCATAATTAATTTTTAAAGACCATAACATAGTTAAAACTCAATAAATATTTCATTTCCATCATCAAACTTAAAAAATACACTTTTGAACCCATTAGAAAAACATTTTCAAATACTGATATATCCCTTTCCATTAAAAAATAATTTTTTAAAATAAAATGCCTTAAGAAAAGGTAAGAAGGGTTTAATTTTGAATAAAACATGGAAACATATAGAGGAATCCAAGCATAAAATAATGGTTTTCATGGTGGTAAAAATACATCGATATCTTATATGTAAAAATATAAGATTCCTTTTCAATTAATAAATAAATTCAAAACAACCTGTATAAAATATTTAAAAATATTCCAATTTAGAACCTTTTAAAAAATATAAATATAAATAAAATTTAGTTTATATATATAGTTAATTCTATAAAAATACATTCATTAAAGGATTTTAATAATATGGACTTTGAGGTAAAATATTTAAAAATTAATCTTTAAAACTCTTAAAATAGGGTTTTATCATAATGTATCCCTTACCGAGAGTTTTAATTTTCACTATTGTGGCCCCGACCCTAGAAGACTATAACAATTAACTAGAACCCTTAACTTGAAATTTTATACAAGGAATTGCTTTCCAAAGGACCAATCAGTTTACTAGTCTTGGTAAACAAAATACATACATGATTCAAATATTAAATTTGAACACGCAAATTACAACACTATATTTTTCAAGAATAATTTTATTCCATCTAGAATATATCTATATATCTATAAGGCCCCAGCCTTAAACCTTACTTAATCTTGAGTTATTACAAGATTACACATTGAAGACCTTTTTGGGTTTAGAGTTTTAGAGAATTAGATCATAAAACTTTCATTACATTCCACATTTAAACAAAGTGGTTACATAAATATAGTATTCATTTTTCCCATCAATGGAAACATATTTAAAATAAAACATGGATTCATTCTTGACACTTCCTTGACACTATAATCATATCATGTACCTTTCCCTTGACCTGTGAAAAAAATTTCAAAAAAACTTGGGATGAGCATAAAAAGCTCAGTATGGGTTATAAAAATATGGAAAGGAAACATAAGTTCATATATACATAAGAATGAAATATTACTTTACCCATAAAATGTAAGCACTTTAACATACCTCATCAAATCATGAATAAATCATAGAAATCATAAGACATAAAGGTAACTTGAGGAATTCATAACATTCTTACGTATGGAGTAACCCTCTTGGTTACGTTTGGAATACCCATCACCGTATATTCCCTAAATCTCTTCGGATAAACCTTAACGTTTCACTCCTTTGTGTTACCCAATGCATTGGAGAGCTATATCGGGCTCACCCGCCCTTAGTTTATCACGGAACCACCCGTCTTCATAATAATGCCCAAGAACCATAACATAATTGTATCACATAAAACATGCATAAAGGAAACATAACATTTCCACCTTTCAATCACATGATATCAATACAAAACATTGATATAAAAACATTATGAAACCATTTTCAATACCAAAATAAAAGAAAAGTAAAACATGGTATTTATTTTTCTTTTAAAAAAAGGTATGGCTTGTAGAGGAAGCTGAAACTCAAATAATGGTCACGGCGGCGGAGAAGTCATTGTCACCGCATACATAAGACAAAATCATTCACTTTTGTCTTTTAGTAAACGCTTCGTATAAAAAATATCCCTTTTGAATAAATGTAAAATTCAAAGAGGTTTATACACCGTATAAAAGAAGGTTGTGTATAAAACAAAATATGCCTCAATGAAAGGAGATTGAGACGAAGTCCCATACCTCGGGTCCGACTTGACTCGGTCGTTCTTTAATCTCCTGAATAATGAACTTGAGTTAATTTCTACTTGTTTAAGAACCTTTTTCAAGTTCATTATTCCTTTTATATCACTTATTTCCATGTCATGAACACTATGTAATTATTTAAGTTAATAACGGTCGTTTTAACGATCATTGGTACTTGAGTCAAAAATAAACCCTTTATAATTACAATTTGTTCATGTATCCATTATATCCAGAATTATAATCATGATGTATATATAATATATATCATATATATATAGTATATACATGCATTTATAATATTACATAATCATTTAGAGGTAAGAAATGAAATGCACCGTTCATGGAGACGGTAAGTCATACGTACGCATAAACGCAACATTCATTTCTATTTTGTATTTTATAGAATGGAATCATAATTATATAAAGGTATATTATATTTCTAGTGTAATATAATATAAAATATCATAACTCCATCCTTTATACGTCCCACATATGGTATTAACGAATCAAATCACTTTGAGGGGGCGGTAGTCTACACTTCCTTAAATGAAGATATCGCGTTTACCCATAATGGAAACCATAATGGTATTCCCAAAATGAAAAATACATAAGCTTAAGGAAAACATAAACATATTATATATCATATATAAATATAGTGTCATCTTAATGGCCACCTTGGAAGGTGTTAAAAGAATGTTGAACAATCATCGTTTCGGGAGGTATAAATTCACCATCCACGGAAACAGTATGTTCTTTAACCATTAGATGTAGGTGTGTGTAAGTGTAGCTCGAATTCTTCTTATAAAAACATACTAGTATATTTAAGATACTGTAGTTGTTACAAAAGAAATGAATAAAAGGAGTTTAGGGGGTTGGAGAAGAAAAATAAAACAAAAGGACTCAAGTGAAGACATTACCTTAAAATCGGGTAACTCCCTTTGGTTTGAGCTCAAAGGCTTCCTTGGGAAGACTTCTGCCCAAATTAAGGATTCAAGGAGTAAGAGAGGGAAGTGGAGAGACAAAATGGGCAGGGGTTGGCCTAGCCAAAGGCTTTGGAAGTGTGGGTAAGGAGGTAGAGGTGGGGGCCTTTTATAAGAGGAGAGGAGGGGCACTCTTGGAAAGTAAAGAAATGTTACTTTATTTCAAAATGCTTTTCAGATTCAAAAGATCCCACATTGAAATAATTCAAGGGTAAGGTGATAAGGGTTCTAAATCCACCCATACAATAGGTTTTTGACTTGTGTAGGTCATAGATTTTACATTATCATTTCATTTTATTTAAATCCTTTATTAATGAGGAAATCGCTACATCATCATGATGTCATAAATAATTTAATATATTTAATATCTAAAAATTATAAAAAAATATCATGATGTAGGAAATCGTTTTATCTTTCCAATGACTATTTATAATCAAAAATATGACTTGAATAACCCCATGTAAAAATTGTTTTAGTAAAATAACTCATGTTTGTGTCATTTTTACTTTTACATTAAATAAAAAGTTATTTATGTCATTTCCCAACCAAAGTGGCTCCATGGGGTCCCCAAGTTGACCCATGGATTTTCTTGGTTGGCCATGACACATCCAATGAGGGTAGGACATGTTTCAAGCTCATCTCACATTATTAAAACATTATTTTTACCTTAAACTACACTAATTACCTCTAATCGCGATTAAAAACATAAAAGTTACTATTCACCAAAAAATTATTTTAATCTCATTGAACCACATTTTACTTCTTAATGACAACCATGTTTGTCGGATTTTTGAAAATCAAATCACATAAGTGGAAAAGTTTCATTTAAATGAAAAATCAGTTTCTTTAACTACCACTTAGTGGTTTCACTATTCATCAAAAATTGATGTTTTTCAGAAAAATACCAAAACTTCACCCTAAGATATATTTGATATTCTGAATTAAAAAATGATGTCTATTTTACAAAATTCAAATCATATAAGTTACATTAATTAATTTAATAATTAATTCTCATTGTCATGACAAATAGCGTGTTTTTATGAAACAATAAGTATCAAAAGATTGGCACCAGTTTAAGTCCAATTTCAAAGTGAAATTGATTCCAATGTCCACCATTGGATTAAATTGTAAAAATATATTCTAATTTCACTTCAAAACCAATTAAAAAGATAATCTAACCATATAAATAAATTAGATTAAAAAGAGGTTTTGAATTAAAATACAACATTTTCACTATTCATTAAAAAATGAACTTTATCAGAAAAATACAAAAACATCACACAAAGAAATATTTGATGTCCTAATCATAAAGAATAAGTTTATTTTGACCAACATAGCTTATAAAATTTTCAAAAGATATATTTAAAAAAGGTTTTCCATTAAAATGCAGTAAAACAATATTTTAAAAATATTAGTGTATTCTATGCTTAAGATTGGATTTATTTTAATTTTTAGCCTCTAAAACACTATATAATTCATTAATAGAAATAGATAAAAATATCTATTATTCATTACTTACTTGGGATGTTACATCCTTCCCCCCTTTAGAAAATTGTGTCCCTGCAATTTATTTACTTATCGAATAAATGGGGGTACTTATCCCTCATTTCATTTTCAGATTCCCATGTTGCCTCTTCCATCATGTGGTTTTTCCACAAAACCTTTACCTGATTAATCACCTTATTCTGTAACACTTGCTCCCTGTGGTCAAGAATCTGGACCGGTTGTTCCTCATAAGATAGGTTCTCTTCCAGCCGAACTACCTCTGGACTCAAAACATGAGATGGATATGGCATGTACTTTCTCAACATCGAAACATGAAAAACATTGTGTACCTGAGATAAACTCGGAGGTAAATCCACTCGGTAAGCAACTGATCCAACTCTCTCCATAATTTCATATGGTCCAATGAACCTTGGACTCAGCTTTCCTTTCTTACTAAATCGCATCACACTTTTCCATGGTGAGACTTTGAGAAAAACATGATCACCTACCTCAAAAGAGAGATCATTCCTTTGGTTATCCGCATAACTATTCTGCCTGCTCTGAGCTGTTCTCATGTGTTTCTATATTATCTGAACTTTTTCTGCCAACTCTTCTACCAATTTTGGTCACATCAAATTTCTTTCACCCACTTCATCCCAGAAAGATGGAGTTCGACACCGCTTCCCATATAATGCCTGATATGGTGCCATCTGTATACTGGGATAAAAACTGTTATTATATGAAAATTCAACCAAAGAAAGATGTTGGTCCCAACTTCCCTGATAATCCATCAAACAAGCTCATATCATATCCTCCAAGGTCTGAATTGTTTGTTCTGACTGCCCATCTGATTGCGGATGAAAATTTTTACTAAAATTTAATTCAGTACCCAACAACTTCTGAAGGCCTTTCCAAAAGTTAGAAGTGAACCTGGGATCATGGTCAGATACAATGGAGAGGGGAACTCCATGTAACCTGACTATCTCTTTAAGATACAAAAGAGAAAGTTGATCTAGGTAAAAAGTATCTGGTATAGCAAGGAAATGAGAAGACATGGTCAAGAGAACAACAATAACCCAGATTGAATTATTACCTCGAGGGGTCTTCGGCAATCCCACAACGATGTCCATGGATATATTCTCCCATTTCCACTCTGGCACTGGTAAAGGCTGAAGCATCCCTTTCGGTAACTGCCGCTCTTCTTTAACCTGTTGACAAGTCAAACACTTCACAGTAAAATCATCAATATCCCTTTTCATTCCATCCCACCAGTAATACTCCCGCAGATCTCTATACATCTTAGTACTGCCAGGATGAACTGAAAATGGATAACAATGAGCTTCACATAACAACTCTCTCTTAAACTTTGAATCACAAGGCACACACAATCTCTTCCCAAATCTCAAAATAGAATCATTATCAATGTTGAATTCAGGCAACATACCCTTATGAACCAGCTCTACCTTTTCTTTCAACTCACTGTCTTGCTTCTGTGCTTGCTTGATTCTGTCTGATAGAGATGATCTCACTAATACCTAAAACAAAACATAATAACTTCCTACTCCAACAACTTCTATGCCAAATTTCATCAAATACTTGACCAAAGGATCACGTTCCAAATGCAACATTGTTAATGAAGAATTACTTTTTCGACTCAAAGCATCAGCCCCTTTATTTGCTTTTCACGGATGGTAATGAATTGTACAATCATAATCATTGATTAATTCTAGCCATCTCCTTTGTCTCATGTTCAATTATTTCTGAGTGAATATATACTTTAAACTTTTGTGATCGGTATATATTTCACACTTTACTCCATACAAATGATGCCTCCAAATTTTTAAAGCGAAAACAATATCAGCTAATTCCAAATCATGTGTAGGGTAATTTTCCTCATGAGTTTTCAACTGTTGTGAAGCATAAGCAATTACCTGATCATTTTGCATTAGGACACAACCAAGTCCTTTCAAGGAAGAATCACTATATATAACAAACTCGTCATTCCTGGAAGGTAGTGCCAAAACTAGAGCATTCACCAATCTTCTTTTCAGTTCCTGAAAACAATCATCACATTCTTTTGTCCAGATAAACTTAACACCCTTCCGAGTTAGCTTAGTCATTGGACTAGATAACCGTGAAAAATTTCTAAGAAACCTTTGGTAATATCCTGCCAAACTAAGGAAGCTACAAATCTCAGTTACATTTGTGGGTCTTGGCCATTCTTCAACAACCTTTGTTTTTGTAGGATCAACAGTTATACCATCTTTAGAAACAATGTGACTAGGGAAAGATATTTGTTCCAACCAAAACTCACACTTGCTGAATTTCCCATACAATTTATTTTCTTTTAAGGTTTGAAAAATAACCCTTAAATGTCTTTCATGCTCCTCTTTACTTTTAGAAAACACTAAAATATCATCAATGAAAACCACCAAAAACTTATCCAAGAACTCATGGAAAATTCTATTCATTAAGTCCATGAATATAGCAGGTGCATTGGTCATCCCAAAAGGCATTACTACAAATTCATAATGGCCATATCTTGTATGAAACACAGTCTTCGGAACATCTGCTTCCTTTACCTTCAGCTAATGGTACCCCGATCTTAGGTCAATCTTTGAAAAAAACTGAGCTCCCTAGAGTTGATCAAACAAATCATTGATATGAGGCAAAGGATATTTGTTCTTAACAGTGATGTTATTCAAGGCTTTATAATCAGTGAAAAGTCTCATAGAACCGTCTTTCTTTTTAACAAATAAAATAGGGGCACCCCAAG
The DNA here is from genome assembly GCA_963277665.1 of Viscum album. Lineage (NCBI taxonomy): Eukaryota > Viridiplantae > Streptophyta > Magnoliopsida > Santalales > Viscaceae > Viscum > Viscum album. The sequence continues at coordinate 428,720,132 of OY728123.1, read as the reverse complement.
GTGATGTTCTAGGTCAAATGAAACCTTTATCTAATAAATCTTGCAATTGCTCCTTCAACTCTAAAAGTTCAATTTGAGCCATTCGATAAGGGGGTTTTGAAATTGTCTTAGCATCAGGAACTAATTCAGCAGTAAATTCAACCTCTCGATCTGGTATTATTCCAGGAAACTCATCAGGAAAAACATCAGGATACTCATTTACCACTAGCACATCATTAATCTGAACAGTTCCCTTGTTTTCAACAATATGTGCAAGGTAACATTCATTTCCATCTTTTACAAGTTTCTCGACCTCTTGATAAGTTATCAAAAGTAAGGGTTCATTCTTGTACACAAACTGAAATTCTTTCTGAAAATAAACTTCTTTAGCTCTATAGTCAATCTTATCATGGTAAATAGAGAGCCAATCCATACCCAGGATAACATCAAACTCTACTAGAAGTAAAACAATAATGTTTGCAAGTAGGTTCTTTCCACAGATAAGGATAGGAATATTATTATAAATTCTTTTTGCCTCAATATTTCCCCCAGGTGTTTTTACCACAAGTTCAGGAGTCATTTCTTGAGATGGTATTCCCATTTTACTAGAAAAGTTTTCAGAGATGAAAGAATGTGTAGACCCCAAATCAAACAACACACTGGCATAATCTGGAAAAAAACAAAGTACCTGATACAACTTCATTTGATGGCCCGACATCTACTGAAGTAGTTGCAAAGGATTTCACCACCCCTTTCTGCTTGTAGTCTAACTGCTTCCCATCACTCAAGCCCTTTTTCGGACACTCGTTTGCATAGTGACTCATCTCATTTCACTTAAAACATTTCACTAACTGTAAATCAAATTTGAACTTACCATCACCTTGATCTCTTTCAGTGCAATAAAAAGCCTTATGTCCCATCTTACCACATCGGTAGCACTTTCTAGAATTCATAAGACATTCCCCAGCATACATTTTAGCACATTTATCACAAACTGGAAACTTAGTTTTCTTAAAATCAGACCTTTTTGAAGAATTCTTTCTTTTCTCCTGCCACCTCGGTCTCTTCTTCTGCTGGTTGTTATAGGACACTTGATCATCGGCAAACTCCATTTCAACCTTCTCAGCACATCGAACAAGCTTTTCATAACTTTTAAACTCATGAGAAGCAAATTCCCTTCAATATTTTGGTTTTAATCCTGAGTAAAAATGATTGATTTTACTATCAAGGTCTTGGAAAAAATTTGGATCATACCTTGCCAATCGAGTGAACCTCTCTTCGTAGGCAGCCACTGAGTCTTCCTCTTGCCTTAATTCCAAGAATTTTATTTCCATCCTATGTCGAACAGCCTTAGGAAAATACTTCTTAAGAAACATACCTTTAAATTCATCCCAGTAGAGAGAATCATTCTCATCAGTGTCCCTGATATTTTTAACCATCGACCACCACTGATCTGCTTCACCCTCCAAACGGTAAATAGCAAGACTAACCTTTTTATTGTATGAACACCCCATGACATTGAAAATATTCTCCAGTGCTTTAATCCACCATTAAGCTAACACAGGGTCAGATGATCGTCTGAATGATGGGGGATGTTGCCTCATGAAATGTTCCACCACTGACATGTTCCTCTGCGGTTGATCTGGCTGATCTCGTGCATGGATACCACCACCATTTATCGCTTGAGTCAACTGCACCATTACTACAACAAACTATTCATTTCCAATTCCGACCATCTCAGGATGTTGATTAGGAAGGTTATTTCCTTTTGTATGCCTTCCTAGCACTGCTTCCCTGTTTCCTCTACGGAAAACCATTCTGAAAAAACATGTCTTAGATGAAGCAACATGGCAATCTTCAAATGCTATATCATTTCAATTTCAGCATAAAAAACTATTTTTGGATATTCATTTTATAAAATTCTAACTCCTAAAGTTATCTAAACCGACCTCTGATACCAACTATAAGTCCCCAGCCATAAACCTTACTTAATCTTTAGTTATTACAAGATTACACATTGAGGATCTTTTCAGGTTTAGAGTTTTAGAGAATTGGATCATAAAACTTTCATTACATTCCAAATTTAAACAAAGTGGTTACATAAAGATAGTATTCATTTTTTCCCATCAATGGAAACATATTTAAAATAAAACATGGATTCATTCTTGACACTTCCTTGACACTATCATCATATCATGTACCTTTCCCTTGACCTGTGAAAAACATTTCAAAAAAATTTGGGATGAGCATAAAAAGATCAGTATGGGTTATAAAAATATGGAAAGGAAACATAAGTTCATATATACATAAGAATGAAATCATACATTACCCATAAAACGTAATCACATTAATATACCTCATCAAATCAAGAATAAATCATAGAAATCATAAGACAAAAAGGTAACTTGAGGCATTCATAACATTCTTACGTAGGGAGTAACCCTCTTGGTTACGTTTGGAATACCCATCACAGTATATTCCCTAAATCTCTTCGGAGAAACCTTAACGTTTCACTCCTTCGCATTACCCAATGCATTGGAGAGCTATATCAGGATCACCCGCCCTTAGTTTATCATGGAACCACCCATCTTCATAATAATTCCCAAGAACCATAACATAATCGTATCACATAAAACATGTATAAAGGAAACATAACATTTCTACCTTTCAATCACAAGATATCAATACAAAACACTGATATAAAAACATTATGAAAACCATTTTCAATACCAAAATAAATGAAAAGTAAAACATGGTATTAATTTTTCTTTTAAAAAAAGGTATGTCTAGTAGAGGAGCCGAAACTCAAATAATGGTAATGGCGGCGGAGAAGTCATTGTTGCCGCATACGTACGACAAAAACATTCCCTTTTGTATTATAGTAAATGCTTCATATAAAAAAGATCCCTTTTGAATAAACGTAAAATTCAAAGGGGTTTATACACCGTATAAAATAAGGTTGTGTATAAACCAAAATATGCCTCAATGAAAGGAGATTGAGATGAAGTCCCATACCTCAGGTCCGACTTGACTCGGTCGTTCTTTAATCTCCTGAATAATAAACTTGAGTTAATTTCTACTTGTTTAAGAACCTTTTTCAATTTCATTATTCCTTTTATATCACTTATTTCCATTTCATGAACACTATGTAATTATTTAAGTTAATAACGGTCGTTTTAACGATCATTGGTACTTGAGTCAAAAATAAACCCTTTATAATTACAAGTTGTTCTTGTATCCATTATATACAGAATTATAATCATGATGTATATATCATATATATCATATATATCCATTATATACATGCATTTATAATATTACATAATCATTTAGAGGTAAGAAATGAAATTCACCGTTCATGGAGACGGTAAGCCGTACGTACGCATGAACGCTACTTTCATTTCTATTTCATATTTTATAGAATGGAATCATAATGATATAGAGGTATATTATAATTCTAGTGTAATATCATATATAATATCATAACTCCATCCTTTATACGTCCCACATATGGTATTAACGAATCAAATCACTTTGTGGGGGCGGTAGTCCGCACTTCCTTAAATGAAGATATCACGTTTACCCATAATGGAAACCATAATGGTATGCCCAAAATGAAAAATACATAAGATTAAGGAAAAAATAAACATATTATATATCATATATAAATATAGTGTCATCTTAATGGCCAACTTTGAAGGTCTTAAAAGAATGTTGAACAATCATCGTTTCGGGAGGCATAAATTGACCATCCACAGAAACAGTATATTCTTTAACCATTAGATGTAGGTGAGTGTAAGTGTAGCTCAAATACATATTATAACACCATCCTAGTATATTTAATATACTATAGTTGTTACAAAATAAATTAATAAAAAGAGTTTAGGGGGTTGGAGAAGAGAAATAAAACAAAAGGACTCAAGTGAAGACATTGCCTTAAAATCGGGTAACTCCCTTTGGTTTGAGCTCAAAGGCTTACTTGGGAAGACTTCTGCCCAAATTGAGGCTTCAAGGAGTAAGAGAGGGAAGTGGAGAGACAAAATGGGTAGGGGTTGGCCAATCCAAAGGCTCTGGAATTGTGGGTAAGGAGGTAGATTTGGGGGCCTTTTATAAGAGGAGAGGAGGGGCACTCTTGGAAAGTAAAGAAAGATTACTTTATTTTAAAATGCGTTTTGAATTCAAAAGGTCCCACATTGATATAATTCGAGGGTAAGGTGATAAGGATTCAAAAACCACCCATCCAATAGGTTTTGGACATGTGTAGGTCATAGATGTTACATTATTCTTTCATTTTATTTAAATCCTTTATTAATGAGGTAATCGATGCATCATCCTGATGTCATAAATAATTTAATATATTTAATGTCTAAAAATTATAAAAAAAATATTATAATGTAGGATATCTTTTTATATTTCCAATTACTATTTATAATAAAAAATATGACTTGTATAACCCCGTGTAAAAATTGTTTTAGTAAAATCAATCATGTTTGCGTCAGTTTTACTTTTACATTAAATAAAAGTTATTTATGTCATTTCCCAACCAAAGCGGCTCCATGGGGTCCCCAAGTTGACCCATGGATTTTCTTGGTCTGCCATGACACATACAATGAGGTTAGTACATGTTTCAAGCTCATATCATATTATTAAAGCATTATTTTTACCTAAAACTACACTAATTACCTCTAATCGCGATTAAAAACATAAAAGCTACTATTCACCCAAAAAATTATTTTAATCTCATTGAACCACATTTTACTTATTAATGACAACCATGTATGTCGGATTTTTGAAAATAAAATCACAGAAGTGGCAAAGTTTCATTTAAACGAAAAATCAGTTTCTTTAACTACCACTTAGTGGTTTCACTATTCATCAAAAAATGATGTTTTTCAGAAAAATACCAAAACTTCACCCTAAGATATATTTGATATTCTAAATTCAAAAATGATATCTATTTTACAAAATTCAAATCATATAAGTTACATTAATTAATTTAATAATTAATTTCCTCTATCATGACAAATAGCGTGTTTTTATGAAACAATAAGTATCAAAAGATTGACACCAGTTTAAGTCCAATTTCAAAGTGAAATTGATTCCAATGTCCACCATTGGATTAAATGGTAAAAATATATTCTAATTTCACTTCAAAACAAATTCAAAAGGTAATCTAATCATATAAATAAATTTTATTAAAAAGAGTTTTTGAATTAAAATACATGATTTTCACTATTCATTAAAAATGAACTTTATCGGAAAAATACCAAAAATTCACACAAAGTTAATTTTGATGTCCCAATCATAAAGAATAAGTTTCTTTTGACAAACATAGCTTATAAAATTGTCAAAAGATATATTTAAAAATGTTTTTCCATTAAAAGGCAGTAAAACAATCTTTGAAAAATATTAGTTTATTACATGCTTAAGATTGGATTTATTTTCATTTTTAGCCTCTAAAACACTATCTAATTCATTAATAGAAATATATAAAAATATACATTATTCATTACTTACTTGTGATGTTACAATATCATTCAGAGTAAACTTAATGGAATCTTAGGGAATGTAAAAAATAAGGTTGATCCCAAATACTCAGTAATAGTTATGTACAATGGAATACATAATGAATAAAATGTCAAAACTAGTAAGGAAAGGTAAAAAACTAAACACCCATGCCATTAAAATAAGTTTATAAAAAATCATCATGGAAACTAAATAGTTGATCACATATTCCATTTAAATAATTGTATAAGGCATAATCAATATTGAAAGGTAAATAAATTAATAAACATTAAATTTAAATAAATGAATATGCCTTAATCAATATGTAAATCTATTTGATAGAAAATATTCCATTTAATCGATAAAAAATAAATAAAATGCATCCATAGAATTTTTCATAGTAAAAATTTCATGCATAATAATAAATAAATAATAATTGAAGAAATGATTTGTATTGGACGCAATGTTTACTAGGTACACGAAACATTAACCATCAAGACCTTTCAAAATATGGTTTAAAACAGATGGGTAAAAACCCATTAATTTGAGGCTGACCAACTAGTTCACCCCATGATACTACTGATACAGTAAGGGGATAACTTTAAACAGTCCCCAACCCATGTTATACCGTCACTAAGCATTCAACATATATCGAAAAATCGATTTAATTCATAAACAATGTTATTTATCAATTTCCATTCTGATTAAATACTACATATTTATAAATACTTCCCCAAATAATCCAAGAATAGTCAAAGTAGACACCAAATGTAAAAATTAAAAATGGTTTAGGAAATAATGATATATATGATAAATAATATGGATATTCATGGGAAATTTAATGTTTAATTATAACTAGAAATTTAAAAACACTAAGAGAATTTAATGACTATGAAAATGATTCAAGGAATTTAATTCCAATATCACCCTTGGTTAGAATATTCATATATCATCAATATAAAGATTAAGGATGGTATCAATATGATGTATACCCATTAGGGTAATAATAAGGGTTGTTTTCTTTGATAAATATAATTACCAAAAAAAGATCTTAAAAAACACCCTTTAGGAAAATAATCTTTTCTTTTCAAAAAACATTTTGAAGATTTTTTTCTTTGTGAATCACTTTAAAAAGATAATTTTTTAAAAAATATTTTTGTAAAATTATAAAGTATGATTCAAGGAAATTAAGGTAGTTAATTCTGTACCAGCTAAAAAAACATTCCTTTTTCATTGTAAAAATGGTTATAAGGGCCTTATGAGGAAAAGAATAAGAAGATTCCTTTGAAAAGGTTATTTAAAAAGGAAAAAAGGGTAATTATTTATTTTAATAATTAATTTTCCCATTTTATAGAAAAAACTTTTGAAATTTTTTTTTTTGAATTTTTTTTATGAAAATAGATATTGAACCGATGAGAGAAATGAAGTCATATTTTATAGAAACTTGTTATCCATAATTTCAAGAACAAAAGGAGATGTAAAATTTTCCTATCACTTGAAAACACATCATTAATAAACATTGGAGAAGAAAATTAAAGGGTTATTAAACCATGATTAAATAATTTACTTTAATGTAATTTTAATAATAAATAATCTGGATTAAAATGAGACTATGAAATAAACCTTTAAAACGATCATAAAATTACAGTAGGAATTATTAAATGAAAAACTTATGTGTATCAACTATAAAAAAACATAAAACAAGTGAAAATAATTTTATATATAGAAAAATTAATTATATGTAGAATCTTAAAATAATTAGAAGAATGAGGAAGTAATATAAACCAATGAAAAGGAATTGAGTTATGAAATTTCTTTACCACTTGGTAACTTTATATTAAAAACCCCTAAGGTGAAATAACTAAAATTAAAAAAATAACCTAAATAATAAATTATTAGTGATATTAAATGTCATAGGAGAATTATAAACTCTATATAAAATAAATTAAGTGCATAACATTGCAATATGCCTCAATGAAATGAAACTGCGAGGGGATCCATTACCTTCTTCTCCTTTTTTGTTGAATGTTATACAACCTCGTGTATTATGGTTATAAACATGTTTTTAAATTATTATATAACTATATTATAATTTATTATATCATATTTGATTCTTTTAACATATTACTACAATTTCAATAATAATCTCTCATTTTTTCAATTTTTCTGGTCTAAATTAGCTTTTTTTCGAGTTTTTTTGAATTATTATTTTTTTGTTCCTCTTTCTTCAATCATGATTTAATCATTTGAAATATTTATACAGTGATTTAAATATCATATATACTTAGTACATATTTATTTATATTAATCAATAAAATTTGGTGATCGGAAATGAAATACATTGTTCATGGAGATGGTAAGTCATGCGTACACATGAACATTATTTCCATTTTCTTATCATATTGAAATAATTGAAATTAAATGATATATATATATATATTAACATTTAATTATCATTTTTATGTTATATATTTCACGTATTTTAATTAATTGCATCTTTAATACATTTCTTGTAAAGTGTAAATGAATCGCATCAGTTCATGAGGTGGTAGTCCATCATACACATGAAGGATGTTATCATCTTCCCACAAAAGGGAATACATGAAATTATGTGTTATATAATAGTTATAGAAGCCTAAAAACATTATAAATATAATATATAAATATTATTTACATCATTATTACAAACCTTTTATAATGGTAATGGGAAAATGAAAGACATCAATTTGTGAGGTGGTAGTCCTTCGTACACACGAAGAATAATTTCCTAACCCATTTGATGTAAAATTAAGTAATAAAAGGTTTTCCAAATTATGTAAAAATATATAATTATATTTATTATATTTAGGTTATTATATAATCATGATATAAAATTAATTAGAGTTGGTGGAGAGGGAAATAAAATAAAAACACTTTTCGAAAAACATTTCCTCTTCTTCGGGAATACTCTTTAAGTTTGCACTAATTACATCTTAAATTTAATTTATTCCCAAGATAAATAATATAATATTATGGGAGTGAAGTTGGGTAGTTATTTGGTCAGGTATTTTCTGAACCAAAGTTGTTTGAGTGTGTAAATAATTAGAGATAGGGGTGGCCTTTCATAAGTGGGAGAAATGATACACGTGGTATTTTTTAAAATAAGTTATGTGTTCCCACATTTGTTTTATTGAAAGGATTAACTAATGAGAAAAATTCAATAAATTAAAGTTTAGTGTCAAAATATTTCCATAAAATTGATTCTTGATAAGTTTTGTTGGACATTTTCAACTTAAATGTAATGTTTAGTCCCATGGTGAACTCTTTTTTCTCTTAATCACTGTAATTAATTTTAACTATTTTATCTAATATCATTGGTTGAAATTATTACACATCAAAAAAATTTGTTTATTAAAAATATGTACTACATTTTTTCAATTTCAATTGAAAAAAATGCTAAAAACGAATTTATAATTAATCCCATAGATGGGTTGAAAAAATTGTTTTTTAAAGTGAAAATGTTCAAAAGTTTACAATGTTTTCTATCTATTTTGAATATAAAAATGGTTGAAATCACATAAATTAGATTAATATATTTATAATTTATCTAGTTTTACATTAAAACCAAAAATAAATATAATTTAATATTATAAATTTTTTATATGAAGGGTCAGTATTCAAATAAAATTCATTATTTTCACTATTTATTAAAAACAAAAACTTCTCAAAAAATACCAAAAATTTACACTAAGATAATTTTTTCATTAAAAATTAAAAAATTAAGTTTAAATTTTCCAATAAAATTTAAAAAAGTGTCCCATTTTGGTTTTTAAATAATTGTAGCACTAAAAGGCGGCAAAACTGCCTTTGGAAACATTCAACTTTTTATGCATAAAATTAGATTTTTTATTATATTATGTATATAAAATTAATGGATTAATGAAAAAAATGATAAAATATAATAATTTTATTAATATAATTATCTAAAAATAATTAATTTAATTTATTAAGATAAAATACTTTCTGTGCATAAGAATAGTATTTTTTTTAAATGTTTCCGGTATTTTCAATTGGTTTTTATATTAATTTCTAATTAAATGGAAACCCATGAATTGAAACATATATTTTTATAAGTTATTTAAGACTATTAATAAAATACAACATAAAATCATGGAGATAATTTTAATGTTAAATAATCATATTAATAGTATTCAGTAAAACTAAGTCATGCGAGTAACATAAGACATTAAAGGAAGACATTATTTCATGTAATAAAAACTAAACTCAGTGTTACATGTATGGAAATCTATATCATATATTGAATTTATTTATAATATTAAAGTCTAAGGATTTTATATTCCCTTCTATTCTCATTTTTGTGTGTCTCATATAAAAATGAATATTATGTTAATATTTTAAAATTTCAGGGCATTACATTCTCCCCACCTAAAATAAATTACATCCTCGCAATTGAAATAATAACTTAATAATCAGGGGTTTTATATTGAAAATTAAATTATTGAAAAAACTAAGTCATAAAATAGTTAATAAAATACCCTCATAATAAGAGATAAAATGAACTAATAAATTCATCTAGAATAACACATAACTTGGTTTCTAAGTACAAGAACATTAGTATAAAATGAAGATATAGACTCGGAGGAGAAGTTAAAATATTTAAAAGGAGAGATTGAGGTCATTGATCACAAGAATTTGAATGATCAATGGAATGTTCAGGGAATCAAATTAATAAATATAATATGTGTGAAAACATTTATTTATATCATCAAAATTAATGGTAATAGAATAACATTTTATTTCATGGTCCTTTTTCTAAATTTGATGAAATAATTTATTATATGATAATATAATGAAATATACTTGGTATGTTTATATTTCATAAATATAATTTCATAATTTTTTTTCTTTGATAAATTTAGAATTCTTCCTTTATTCTAAGAAATGAATACTCAAAAATGAACTTTTATGTTTAAAGTTCAAAAATTCACATTTAATGGATCATAAGAACCATAAAACTGTGATAAATCATTCCATAATTCACTAAATAATTTCCAAAAACAATATGGTTGGAATAATTTATCAAATAAATTAATCTTGATACCTCAAAATTAACACCATTGGTATATCATTAATATTTATTCATCCAATTTTTTAGCTAAAATAAGTGTCACATTAACTAGTAACTCATGTAGGCTAGTGGTAGGGGTGATACCCTTATCATCCCTCAGTCATCAGTTTAATCCCCACTACATTTCCAAATTTTTTGGGTTTTCACCCATCATTTTTTTGTATTTTTTCTAAAATAATATTAATATATTTCCAAAATGAAATCTCATGGACATCCATGATATTAAATAAATTCTTTTATAATATTTTCAATATAATGTTTTTCCAAAAATTCAAATAATCTTTTTTTATTGATATTAAAATGTCATTAACGAAAATGTTAGCCCTTAAGGTTTTCAATTCCTCTAAACCTAAGTCTATAGAATTTACAAGAATTAATCCTAAAATAATATTTCCACTAAAACATGTATTTTCCATAAATTTCCCAAAATTCTATTAATCATGGTAGAATCCCATAATATAAAACCTCAAAATTGGTGTTTGAGTATTTTAACTTATAATCAATCATAAACTCATATACCCACAATGGTATCCATAAATATTAAGTGAATACACATTCTCTTCAAAAATTTAACACCATCCTATTGTGGATCCTGATTCTTATAACAAAAATACCTTAGGAAAAAATACTTCAAGAATAAAATTTTAAAAAACCAATAAATAATTCAAGCATTTTATTTCATCATAAGTCATTATTTCATCTAGGTTTTAAACATAATTTCATTTATAGGATGTCTAAATCATGACACTTTATCTATAATCTATGAAAAATAAGGTTTGACCCTGTTTATTCATTTTCATCATTTATTCAAGTCATTCACAATATATTTTAATGAAAATGTGAATTGTCATAATCAAATCCCATAATAGTTTCAAACAAGGTGTGTAGTAAAGGCCATTTTTGTGAACCAAGTTATGCTTAGGTCAAGCTTGGAATTCCCTTTTTGGATTTATTACCCCAAGGTACATCTATTCAAGAACCACGACCACTTTTATTATAAGAACATTGATATATTTATATGAATACCCACATAATATCTTCCATAAAAATTATATGATGTTCTTATACGCTTATCCTTAAATTCTATCATAGGTTTTTATTCCCTAATCTATTTTATACTAAATATAGTTTCCTACCTTTCTACAAAACTTACTTGGATATGAAATACACTGACCCTAACCTTAGAATCCTAGAACCAGTTCTTTCTACCATAACAATGGAATAATATTCTTGGAATCACATCCTAAATTACTAATTAGTTTAGTATACTTGGTAAAGTAGATACATACATGATCCGTATATTACATTACAATACACAAATTACAACATAATATTTTTTAAGAATAAATTCATTCCATCAATAATATCCGTGCATATCAGTCATTGTAATCTTATTGGAATTATGTGGAAGGGAAACAAATAATGGTGAGATCAAATTCTCAGTAAGGGTTAAGTACAATAGAAGTAATAATTAGTAAATAATCATAATCAATACAGAAAGGTAAATAACTAAGCAGACATTCTATTTAAATAACTGTATAAAGAAAAATTAGTATGGAAATGTAAATAATTGAGCACACATGATATTTAAATAACATGATAAGTCATAATTGGTATAGAAAGAAAAATAACTAATCATACATTCTATTTGAATAATTAATTATGGAATAATAAATATTTAAAGGTAAATAATTGAAAACAATTACATTTTATCAATAATCTGAGAAATAAATATATCTATTTATTTTTTGATAGTGTAAATATCATGGATAATAACAAATTAATATGAAAAAAAGGAAATGCTTAATTATTAGATTTCATGTTTCCCAGGTACACAGAACCTTTACCATCACGATGTTTCATAAGATGGAATAAAACTAATAGAAAAATCCCCATTTAGTTGATGTTGTCCAAATTTTTTACCCCATGATACTATCAATGCATCAAGGGGATTACTTTAAATAATCCCTAGACCATGACATACCAGTACAAAGACTTAATCATGTATCAAATAATCAATTTAATTCCTAACCAATGTGCCATATCAAATTTTCACATTGAGTGAAGAATAGGGATTTATCAATATTTCCCCAAATAATCAAATTACTTTCAAAGTAAACAACATATGAAAAAATAGTATATGGTATAGGAAATAACCACATCCATGATAAACACTATGGATATTTAAGGGAAAATTAATGTTCAATTATCACTATAATGTGAATAAATCAAGGGGGAGTTAATGAGTATGAAAATGATTCAAGTGAATTTAAATACTATCATTGGTTAAAAAAATCATAATCCATCTTGATTAAAAATAAGTATAGTATAAATATTACATATACCCATTAGAGAAATAATAACAGTTTTTTTATAGATGAACATAATTACCATAAAAATATCTTATTAAAAAAATATTGGGGAAAATATTCTTTTAATTTTAAAATATATTTTTAATATCATTTTCCTCAAAAATAAATTTAAAAATATATTTAAAAAATATTATTGTAAAATCATATGGGAACCATCAAGGAAATTATGGTGGGTAATTGTGTACAAGGAAAAAAATATTATTCTTTTTTTCATTGTAAAAAGGATAAAAAATTCTTTTGTTCAGAAATCAATAAGAATATTCCACTGAAAAAAAATTAAAAATAAAAAAGGATAAAAATGTCTTCTACTAAGTAATTTTGTAAAGTTTATAGGAAACATTTTTGAAAATATTTTTAGAAAACATGTTTTTTGTAAGAAAACTTTTTTCCAACTGATGAGAAAAAATAATTCAGATTTTATTAAAACATTTATCAAAAAAAGTAGTTACCAAAATGTGTAAAAATGGAATTATCACTTGAAAATGAACCTAAATAACTATAAAAGAATAAAATTAGAGGGTTTATTAGACAATTGTTATATAATTTCCGTTAAAGTAATTTAAAGAATAAACAAACTTTATTAAAATGGGATTAAGAAATAAACCCTTAAAATGATCATAACATTGAAGTGATAATTATTCTATGAATCAATTATGTGTATCAACTATGAATATAAATAAAACATGTGTAAAAATATCAATAGACTATCAATGTTATTATACACATAATTACATAATATCAATGATAGTGGGGAAATAATATAACCCAATGAAAAGTAATTGAGTAGTGAAATTTATTTACCACTTGGTAACCTTAATTTAAAATACCATATATAAAAGAGTTAAAAATGAAACTCAAATTGGGTGGGCTCCCCTCTAGGATTCCTTGGTTGTGAAATTCCAAAAATCCCCTTCAAACAAGAATGAAAGAATTTGTGTCTCATCGATACTTTTCTAGATGAGAAGAAATGTGTTATCTTGGACCTCATTAAACATAATAGAAATCTAGATAAATATGTTTTTCCTGTGTCCTCACTAGGTAAATTCTCTATGAAGGATTTCCATAGAATTGAATCTTCATCAGATAATGTGACAATTGGGGTAATATAGTGTGGTGTAAGGAGCTCCCTGCAAAACAAAACTTCCTTGTCTGGAGAATTAGAAATAGAGGACTACTTATGTATCATCTTATTAAACACTCAGGTATTAATTTGTGTCTATGTGTCCCTACTATGTGGGGAACTAGGAGGAAATATTGACTCAACTATTCTTAAAAGGAGGTTTTGATCTCTGGTTGAATATAACATTTGGGGACTTTGCTTACTTTTATTCTCAGGATATGAAAGGGTCTGATTTCCCTGATATATGGTTCCACAAAGCTGGGTATGTAAGGCCATAGAATAAAAATAGAGTATTAATTCTTTCATCTAGTTTTTTGTGCATCTAGAAATCATAGGAAAAATCTCATTTAGAATGAATTTCTTTTATTTCAAGGACTCTAGTTACTAAAACCTGCAACCTCCTCATTGATTTGGTATTTCTCTTAAAAAAGTATATATATGCTTCATCCCTCAAACACTTGAGACTTATAGTTCCCTCACGTAACATATATTTTATCTAAATCGAGTTTGATGGGTAATATGGTATCCTCACAGAAAGGGTCACAAAATAAATATTGATGATTCTTACTTTATTGGTGCTATGAGGGGAGACAGGGAGGTTAGGGACTCTTAAGGTGTTGTTGTAGTTTCATTTACTATTTTGCTTGGCAGTAAATACTCTATAAGGGTAGTGGATAGAGATTTTGATACAATTATAATCCTATAAAAACAATAAAACATCATTTAGACTATTGTTTAAACAGATTCCATAATATTGTCCAATTTCCTCCATGGATCGGGTATTATCCCTTGGTCAGTTGAATAGATAATTAGAAAGTGAAATTTTTTAATAAATAATCAAATGATAATCCTTAACACCTGGTGAGAGTAAAATAATATAATGTATTTTATTTCAAAAATAGCGGGTCAAATAAATAAGATTTCATGATTTACCAGAACGAATGAGTTTCCTTCAGAGGGTATTGTCCTTGTGAAAGGGGACACCCATGGTCTCCACTATTTCAGCCACGCCTAATTTTTTGTTGTCCTTGGAGTTATGTTCTTATTGTATTGGTTTTTATTTTGGAATCAAATAGAAAATTAAATAAATATAATGATGATGATATTAAATGTAAAATGGGAATTATATTTGTCATATAAAAGAAATAGTGTTCATAACATTACAATATGTCTCATTGAAATGAAGGTGAGATAGAATCATTTACATTTTACTCCCTTTTGGTTGAAAGTGATTTAACTTCATGTATAATGGTTTAAAAAGTTATCAACTTATTATAAAACCATATTAAAATTTATTATGTCATATATTATCCTTTTAAAACATATTATTATTCATTCATTAATAATATTTCATTATTTTCACTCTTTCAGGAGTTAAATGTTTTGTTTTATGAGTATGTTTTGACTCGTTAATTTTATGTTTCTATTACATCGATCAGGATTTTATCATCTTGAGAATTTAAACCATGATTTACATATCTCATACATTCATTTCATATTTATTTAGAGTAATCAATAAAATATGGTGATTAGAAATGAAATACACTATTCACAGAGATGGCAGGTCGTACGTATACATAATCACTTTTTCCCTTTTTGTGTCGCATCAAAAAAAGGAAAAGTAAATTTTATATATATTATCAATTAAGTATCATTTTTATTTCATATTTGTGACATATTTTTATTAAAACCATCTTTAATACATTCCATTTAAAGCGCCAACAAATCACATCGCTTCGCAAGTCGACAGCCCTCCATACACACGAACGATGTTATCGTATTCCAAAAAATTTAAAGAATGATGGTATGTGTTATATAATAATTATAGAAACATAAATAAATCATAAATATTATATATAAATAGAATTTTTATCATTATTACCAACCATTAAAAGTGGTAATGGAAAAATGAATGACATAATTTCACGAGGCGGTAGTCCACCATACACAAAAATGATGATTTTGTGACTCATTTAATGGAAGTGTGTGCTGTTATAGGTTATACCATTAATATAGAAATCAAACTATCTTCAATATAATAAGGTTATTATATAATTATCATATAAAAATCAATGATATGGATAAGGAAATCAAATAAAAAGGCATTATAAAAACAATACCTCTTCTTTGGGTATCCTCCTTAGGATTTCACCAATTCATTCATAAGTTGGATTTATACCCAATATAAGGATTATATGATTAGTGGAGGGAATTTTGGGAGATATTGGGTCAGTTATTTCCCAAAAAAATTGATTTAGAGTGTAGAGAATGGGGGGCAGTGAGTTTTCATTTATATGTTGGGGAGAGGAGTCACTTGGTAATTTTCAAGGGAAGTTAGGAGTACCCATGTTTTTACCAAAAAATAGATTTCAATAATTCACCAAATTAGATAAATAAGGTTTAAAGTCTAAATATTTCCAGAAAATTTGTTTTTCAAAAGTATTTATGTCATTTTTCCCTTAGCTTTTATGTTTTTTCCATTGGTAAACTTGTTTATCCATTAATCGTTATAATTAATTAAAACTATTTCCAAATAATATTGAAAATAAATTAAGATAAAACTATTATAAATTCTAAATTATTCGTATTCGAAATATATAATCCATTTTTTGAAATTCAATTCACATAATAGACAAAAATTAATTTAAAATTAATCATGCATATTGGATGAGAATGTGTGGTTTTGATATGAAAATGTTCATAAGTTTATGATGTTTTTATATATTATTTAAATATAAAAATGATCCAATGACATAAATTGAATTATAGATGTATATTTTAACTAATTTAACTCTAAACAAAATTTAATATATAATTTACCATTATAAATTATTAATATTAAATGTCAACTATCAATTAAAATTCGGCATTTTTTACTATTCGTCAACAAATTAAAATTTGTAGAAAAATACCAAAAATTCACCCTAAGATAATTTTGACATAACAATTCTGAGAATAAATTATATTTTTTCAAAAAAAATTATAAAAGTGTTAAAAAAATTTAAAATAGATGCGCCATTAAAAGGCGGAAAAACTACTACTAGAAAAATTTAGCTTTTATGCATAAAATTATATTTGTTATTATATTATGCTTATAAATTATATTGGAATATTTCCCAAAAAATGTATAATATATTTAGTTTATTAATATAATTCACTAAAAGTAATTTATTTAATTTATTAAAATAAAATACATTTAGTGCATAAAATAGTTTTTTATAAAAAAAAAATCCTTTGTATTTAATTAATTTTTATATTCATTTTTAATTAACTTGTAACCAACGGATAAAACCATATATTTTTATAAGTTATTTAATCATATTCATAAACTATAATTTAATATCTAGTACATGACTTTCATTTTAAAAAATAATATTAATAGTATTCGGAAAAACATGAACTTATGTGTAATGTTAGCCATCAAATAAAGTCATTGTTGGGTGCAATGAAAGTTAAACTTGATATTCTACACATGATAGGATATATCATAGAATGATTGTTTCTTAAAATAATTAATATATTTTTTATAATATATATGTTATATTAACATCTATTATTTTTTCCATGTCACATATAAAAATGTATATGATGACATATTTTAAAATTTTTGAGGTGTTACAATCGTGTATGTTTTTTAACATCCTGAATAATAAAAAAATTAAAATTTTAATTTTTTTTAATAACCTTTTTAATTTTTATTATTTCGTTTATATCACTTATATACATGTTATTCTTAATTTTATAATCAATTAAACTCATGTATGATGTTTGGAAAACAGTCATCTTATAAGACAGAAATGAATTCTGAAGGTTGGCCATGGTCAAAGGAGTCATTATTCCATAGTCTCTAGAATTTAAAAAATCATTATTATCATTTCTTTACATTTATTTCAATTTAAGATACATCCATTAAATATATATCTATGAAAAAATAATATCATCACTTCATGATGGTGGTTCTTCATGCGTATGTGTGAATGACAAAATAATTTTTCAATTGATGGAAAGGAATGAAAATAAATGAATTATAATCCTTCTAGAATGGTAATTATGTAATGAATATAATATTAATTAATTAATCATATCATAATAAACATCTTTGGATTGTAATGATGAAAAATGGAACACAATGCTTTGTGGAGGTGGTAATACACACTTACGCATGAGCGATGTTCTCATTTCTCATAAGATGGAAAACGATATGAAAAATGTTTGTACCATAATCATTATAATATATTAGAATATAAAAAAATTGAAGTTATTATTTAATCATGGTTAAATATAAATTTATTTTGGTGTAATAATAAATATACTTGAAATAATATCGTTAATACTTATACATTCTCCTCAGATAACACCTTTTGATTACACTTTAATCCATCTAGGTTCTTCTTTTTTGTGTGACTTAGACAACAATGATATACGATAGTATATTTGCGAGTGATTTTAGTAAGGCATGGCAAAACATGGATTATTATGATGTGTAAGGAAGAAAGGATAAGAGATGTACTTTTATAAGTGAAGGGAGGGTTACCCTTGGAGATACTTAAAGTACTGAATTAATATAAATTAATTTTCATGTTAATGTGGAGAAAAATTATATATTTATAAGATGGGATGAGTATCAAAAAAAATCATATCATCTAATAAGATTATGACCAGTTTAGGTAATGTATCCCCATTGTCCCTTTTGATGATTACTGTGACATAAATGTTTATTACTCTATAGGAGTCAAGAAAGTAACTATAAAGGTTTAAGTGACCCATAAATGGAAAATAGTTTATATTATTTACCATATCCCATTAACCTAGGTAAAGATATGTTTTTATGAACATTAAATCACCAAAAAAATAATATTTAACATAATTCATCATTAAATTAATTTTCCGGACAATTCACATAGTTTGATTTTAATGATATCCAGATAGTTATGGAATTGGACGATAATATTTTAAAACATAACTAATTTGTTATATTTATCTTTAAAATTTGTGTAACGAAATAATTCGTAAAATATTATTCCTTTTAATGTTTTTAATAACATTAATATTTTTTTTCTATTATTTTATTGAGCATAATGTTGATGTTGAGTAAGCACTTAAGGTAATTGTTTTATTATTAAAAATTAAAATTAAATTATCATGATTAAAAAATCATTCATATTTAAAATGAACATTTATAATCAAACATTAATCATTTTTATCCGTATGAAAAAATATTATGGATATTAAAACAAAGCGAGTGGCCTTTTGTTATTATTCATTAATTAAAATCATATAAAAGTCATTATCAATTGAAAGCATATATAAATTTCCAAATTATATGACCTTAAATTTTATGGTCGAAAGACTCTTATCTAATAAAATAAAGACAAGTTTCATGGATATTTTTAAGACTTATCTCATAGTTCTAACCATGTTGCACTCATTTTTTCCTTATTAAGGATACAAATATTTACTATGGTTACTATTCATAATGACAAAAAATAAAAGGATCTTATTTTAAAAAATAAACCTACTAATTCATAATATGGAATCCATTTTTTTAAATTTAATTTCAAGCAGTTTCATTAATTAGTTAATGATAAGAACACAAAATACCACAATCATTGTTTTTATAAAAACATGTTTCTATGCCCAAAAAATAACATATACACAATTATGGTATATTATTGATTCCAATATAATTAATTATATTGTTTATAACTAAATTACACTTATAATAATTTAAGAAAAAAATAAAAGAGTAATAATCCATTTCAATGAAAATAAATAAAAAATTTACAAAAATTTATATTTTCACTATTCACTAAAAAATCAATCTTTCTAGAAAAATAAAAAAAATTCACCAAAAAATAATTTTCACTTGATGATTTAAAAAAATTAGTTCATTTTTTGACTTTAAAATAAAAAAATAGACATTAATATTATAAACAGAATCATATAACACATGAAAACAAATTCACTAAAAATAAAACTTTTTTTAATGAAAGTTTACTTAATATTATTATAACGATTATTGATTTATAAAATAAAATTCATGAATATATATAATCAATGAAATTTTTCTATTATTAATATTTCTTGGTTGTTACATGTGCTCCCAAAACTTCCTAAATTAGTGAAAATATCTTACAGACCCCACAAAAACATCATACGAGACCAAAATGTGATAAAGTAAAACATTTTTCAAGAAGGAAAAATACTATGATGAAAAATGAAATATCATACGAGAAAGATTGAAATATGTTTTTGAAATACCAAACTTAACCAAAATTCATTATTTCAATCTTATAAAATTAATTATGAAATAATTCACATAACTTAGAAAAACAATTATAGCCTGATAAAAAATATCAAAATGATTTAAAACAATAAAAATAAATAAACCATTTTAACTAACATTACAAAAATACCATTGAGAATTACATGTGGTTAAATTTTGTACAAAATAAAAATAGAGTGGATATATTCCTTGAAATAAACTTGAGCAATTATTAAAAATAACAACTCTATCAATTCACCCACACCTAGAACTTGGACTCTAGACAAGTAAGTGACAATGATCTCACCAAAATAATTTCAAATAAAAAACCCATGAGATTCATCATTTTAGCACTAATAAATTAGAAAAATATCATTCATAATAAAAAATAATAATAAAAATTCTCTGTTATATTAACTCAATATTTTTTCACTTAATTTATCATCCCATGCTCGCAAAGCACTTACCACTCCTGAATCTTTTCACTTTAAAAAAATATATGTTTTCAATAAATTTTTTCTCATCCTACTAAATGAAAGAGTCAATATAAGTTTGATAAAATTTTAACACTTCATATAATTTGATTCTATGATGTGTATTTATCAAGATTAATTTTTAGGTTTGTTCTAAGTATTTAGGTCTGTAGGTTTCAGATTTGATGTTTTTCAAGGCATAACAAAGTCATTTTGGATCTATTTCAAATAAAAGTACTTGATCAGTTGACACAGAAGTATGTTTTATCCTCATTATCCCAGCAAACAATTATCTCTAGAATCTTAAATAATATCTATAGATAGTTAAAACATTCATCATATCAGTATAAATATGATTTTCATCCCTTTACCATCACTTTATGATACTATTGTCTAGTTTTTTTTAAATATTTATTTCGGCACAATTTTCAGAGCACAATAGAGGAAACTGTTATCTCTATAATGTGTTGTTCACTTCTACATTTTCTCTTGAATTAAAAATATTTTTCCTCAGATTCTCAAAACATATATATCATTATATTTTCAGTAGATTCATCATATAAAAAAATATTTTTTCATCTTAAACTTCTAGAAATATGGACAAACATATCAATTAAATCACATAAATTAAAATAAAAACAATATATTTAGCATATTATGTTCATTCCTATAAATACCCAAAATTAAGTATCAAACATAAATATATCTCCCCAACACTAGAATACAACTAAGTCATGCAATTTTATTACATACATCTTTGTGTGTAGGTAAAGTGGCTTATAATGTGGCAAATAAGTAGGAAGATTATGGATTACAAGGCTCTCACTAGGGTAAAAATTTATCGAGGTACTAAAAAATATCTTTAAAGTGGGGATTTTGAATTACTAAATAATTTTCTCAAAACTTTTATACATATTTACCTCAAAATATAATATTTTTCCAATGTATATAAAATCATGGTCATAAAAACATTGTTTCTTTCTCTCAGGAATAGATATGAATGTAAATAAAAATTTCAAAATGGATTAGAGGCCTCGTTTTTTGATCAATTTAAAATTTAGACAGTTGATTGAGACTTGGGATTCCATATTTCAATGGTTGTTCTATGAGATTCCCAAATTTTTAATCTAGAACATAGTTATTTTAGTATTCATTTAAGTCTAGATCTATGGGAAAATAAATTCCATCATTATCTTGGATTCCAAACATTACAAGGGTGCCCACTTTGAGCTTAAAATGATTTAATTACATGCTAAAAATAGAAGAAAAATAGTAACAATACAAAATGAAAATGAAAAATATAATTGAAAATAAAAAAAACACAAAACAAATATAAATTAACTAGAAATGTTCCTACTCTCAGACTTATTTTATGAAATATCCTCATTTTAGAATAGTTTATAGGAAAAATGGGAATCGTAGATAATATAAATAATAAAACAATTATTTAGTAAAGAGGTAACCTAGTGTTCAGTGGTATTCATCTTCTTAAAATTAAATCTCCCCTCCTAGAGGATCTTGAAAATTTTCTTTTAATATATTCAACTAATTTCCATTCATTTTGAATGGTTCTTCTTGATTTGGTTCTTTAATTTGATTGTAATCGAAAGGAAAAAAACAAGAATAAAAGTATCAGTTCATGATTATTTGGAATGAAATTTACCAAAAAAGAGTTTAAATATAGAATCATAGAACAACAATTTATATCTTTATTAAAGGTCTATATTGATGATTAAATAACCATGAAATACTTTCTTATATCCTTTTATAGATTATTACTTTCATAATATTGGTTTCTAATTTATTCAAGCACTTTTAAAGAGAACGTTATTTCTTTTACTATTGAAAAAATATTCATGTTAAATTCCATGATTTCCAAAAAATATTTGTGTTAGGGATTAAATGTAAAGTTATCATCTATTATATAGAATAATAAAAAGGGTGACATTTCAATAGGGGTTTTAAAAAAAATTATAATCCCATAGTGCATCATATATCACCAAACCCTAGTCTTTCTTATTTGGGTGTATACGCTTCTCAAGAATTTATTTGATTTCTCTATTTTATAGTTAAAAAATTACATTTTTTAAGGTTATAGGGTGTTGAAACTATATTAGTACCTCTATAACTATTAACCATATATTCTAAAATTTTATTTAAGAAGTGGGTTCCTTGATTAGTGATTAGGATTTTGGGAAAACCAAATCTAATAAACATATTTTTTTAAATTGGAAACAAATTTTCTAACATCTGTTTATATGAAGTTGTATTTTATCCATTTTAACACATAATAAAAATCAAGTAGGATTTTAAGGTATCCAAAGTAATTAGGAGAAGTTCTTATGAAATCCATTCCTCGTAAATAAAATAAATCACAAAAAAAATATGATTTATTATGGAATTTAAATTCACTTTGAAATATATCCTTGATACTGGAAGTTATTACATTAGTTTCAGTATTTAAAAGATTGTTTTAAATTGAGGGCCAATAAAAACCATAATATATCACTTTTCGAGTAGTTATTTCAGACCTAAAGTTACCTCTAAATCATAAAGTGTGATAAAAATTTAGGATTGGTAAAAATTCAAAATATGGAATTCATATTTTAATAATTTGGTTAACTCTAACATTTTATAGTTATGGTTCATCCCAAATGTTATTATTTGAATCACTCACAAAATTATTAATTTTTTGTTTAGAAACTAAATGGGGAAATTCACTAATAACAAGATAATTAATAAACTTAGCAAACCTAGGTAACTCTTTCCTGCTATAAATAAATTCTTCTTTTTCATTGATGTGCGGATAGATATAAGGGTATTTGAAAAAAATAGTAATAAATTATCTTGAATAGTCAGACACAATATATTTACTTCCTTTCTTATCCTTCATTTTAATATTAAATTCTAGTATCAAAAATACCCATCTCCAAATTCATGGTTTGGAATCCCGCACCTTCATAACAAAGGTAATTTTTGAATGATAAGTGAAGATAATCAATTAGGAGCCTAATAAGTAATAGTTAAATTATTCTATAGAAAATAAAACACCCAGTAACTCCATTTCAGTAGTGGTTTAATTAAATTAGTATTGATCAAAATCTGTTGAAGAATGAGAAATAAAATGATATATATTCTATTGATTTTGTCTTAAAACTACCTAAAGGGAAAATCATAATCATCATTCATGATTTTTCAAGGTATGTTATAATTAATTAGTCATACTATGGGTGGGGATATAAGTTTTTACTTCAACTATTCAAAATCATATTTACAGTTATCTTCAAAGAAAAATTGGAGAACTTTTTTGAGAAACCTTGACAATGGAAAATCAATTATGTTAAAATATTTTATTAATCTCCAATAAAATCCATCATGAACAAGAATTCATCTGATATATCTCATAGTTTTTTGATAGGTATGTGAACAAATTACCTCAACTTTAGACTTTTCAACTTGATTTTTATATTGGGAAACTATATGAATAGGTAAAATTACTTTATTAACCATGAAATGAAAATTTTCATAATTCAGTATAATGTGTTTATCTATGAATGTTTCAAGGATAATAAATTAAGTCTTCAAACAGACATCAAATTATGATCCATAGACAATGAATTCATCCATAAATACTTATATACATCTTCCTAAAAACTCATAAAATACTTATCAAATATATTTTATAAGTTATTAGGGAATTACACAAGATGAAGGGAATTGTCCTATAATAATATATACCAATAGTTCTTATAAATATTGTTTTCTCTTGATCTTTGGGTTCTCTATAGATTTGAAAATAACTAGAGATTCCATCTAGAAATAGAAGTGGGTTTATCCAACTAGTCTCTCAAGAACTGGATAATAAAAATGATTTTCTAAATGATATTTCATAGTGACCAAGATGAGTTTTATATAGTCAATAGATATCCTTCGCCTATTTGGGAGTCTAATTGGGAAAAGTTCTCCAAATTCATTATTTGATATATTAAAGCCACTTTTATTAGAGTAAATATGATTGGGCTCCATCCATCAGATATCAAATAGATGAAATATTATTCCAACTACAAATGAAGTGGTAAATTATTTATTAATAACTTCTATTAATGTAGGGTTCAATATTTTTTTAAATTTTCTCACGGGTCATGAATTTTCTTCTAATAGAGTTACTTGCATGCAATTTAAAGGGCGGATTTCTATGAGATTAGAGAGGTTCCATCCTAAATATTTTTTATGAGTTTTATGTAATCTTATCATTTGGTTTCCCTGTTATTTTTAGAGATCTTTAAAAATGATGATAGGGAAATACTCATTCCCATCTAAAAATACATATTTTATGTTTTCAAGCAATTGTTTCAAATCTAATTCATGTGGAAAATTTTCATCTGTAAAAATATTTCATACGAATCAGGTATATTTAGTAAATATCATAGTTCATAAATAAAATAAATATATTTTAGATTGAATTTTGGAACAGTATATTTCCTAGAAGACAATTTAAAAATTTTCAATTTCAAGAAAATCTAGATTTAAAAAAAAAATCATAATTTACTATAACAAGGTTACCAATTTTAATATCCTCGATATTTTTTTGAAATATTAAATTATAAATATCTTAGGAATAATATAATATAATTAAAATATATTTAAAATTTTTAATTTTTTCAACACATTCTTAAATGATAGTTTCACATGCATCAGGTTCATTAGTGATTTGCAATAAAAAATTCTCAACATCTTTCAAATAGTAAGCCCTTTTAAAATTTTCCTCGTGGTCAAAAAATACTTTAAAATTAGTTTCTATATTATAAAAATATTATAATATATTTAGTGATTTAAAAATAATAATGTTAAAATAATTCATTTTCAAAATCCTAGAATATGCTTATAAAAAAATATTTGATATTTTTTACATGAGTTTTTGAATGATCTTAATCTTGGTTTTTCAAGGATTGAGAAATGGTGAAATGTACTACTTATCTTTCAAATTTTAATTACGGTGTTCATTTATAAACATTAATGATGGATTTAGAAGTTCCCAAAAAGGGTCTTCAAAGAATGAGAGGTTTATGTGTGTCCAATTAATCATCTTGCATATCTAAATCATAAAAATAAACTATGAAAACCATGTTTCTTAGATGATCTATAATTTCTTCACTAAATTTAGTAGGATTCATGGTACATTGTTAATAAATTTGAATGAATATTACAATTTTTTGTTTTTTCCAACTTATATAGATGAATAAATAGAGTGTGGAATTTCACTTATAGAAACTCCTAAGTCTATAATTAAATACTTAAAATCAATTTTTGATATACTATAGGGAATTTTAAATGTCCTAGGATCTTTACACTTGATTAGAAAGCCATGTTGTTTGATTGAGGATACAAGTTTTCCTAATTTCGCTTTCTCTCCTCCTTTGAATTTTCTTTATTGATAGCACAACCATTTCCAAAAAAATCATTCTTTAGAATTTATTTCACAGAAACTAATAAAGATACATTAACTTAACTTTATAATACTTCTTTATCAATATCTTTTGAAAGACTTGTTTTCTCTAGCATATTACTACAAAGATAGGGTAGTAGTTGTTATAATATTTCTTGATTTTTTTAAATTTAATGACTGAGTATCATTTTCCAATATACATGGGTCTTTTTAATTAAACCATCTTCTGGTGACATTGAATTCACTTTCAAAAAAGTTTTGAATTTTCTACATATTTAAATCATCAACATGATCTTCAAGAAGTTGTTTTTTTTAATAATGTTCGAAAATATGTGTAATAGGATTGGGATTATAATTAGAGTTAAATATTCTAGTTTGGGGTTTATTTGTCTCGATTCCACTCTTAAGTAAAATTTGACTCACATTTTTCTTTCCTTTATTTAATGAATTCAGTTTGGGTTGTATAGGTATACCTCCACCGATTTGGTTCTTAAGTATATCACTATTAGTAACAAATTTACTTACCAATGTTATTAAATTATTAAGAAAAAATTAATATCAAAGTTTATTTAATGTTATTATTAGGTTTTTATATAGGTTGATAGTGTTTCAAATTCCTTCTATATTGATCATCAGATGTCATGACCCCTCCCCACAAATTGTACCCTTCCTGGGATGGCAATGTGATAAGGGAGATAATGACCAATGAGTCCTGCATCCAGTAGGCCCTAGGTTGGTGACTAGAACTGAGGGTAAAGTAAACACACAAATGGGAGGCATTACCCTATAAGAGAACACATGCAAAAGAGTGAGATAAGATAGACACCGATCAACTCCAACTCAAAACTAGAATATAAAAGAAACCCAAGTGCATATATTAAATGTCATGAAAAATTACTTCAATTGGAAGGGTAAAACTGCAAGTACCCAAAAGAAAGTAAAACAGCAGTAACCTCAAGCTCGAACAGCTCAAGCGACCCCAAGCTCGTAAACACTAGCCTGACCTCCAACCTTCTCCAAGTGACTTGAAAAAGAGTTCATATATACATAGGTTGAGTCTAATAGTATACTTAGTAGGATCCTCTCCTTAGCCTCTCGTGCAAAAGTAAAGAAAGCATGCTAAAGCACAGTGGACAACAAGTGAAACCGACTCGTCACCTAAACAGGTACACTATGTTCCCAACCTCACCATGGCTACCCTCGCCAAGTAAGGCATACAAGAATAAAGTATATAGTAAAGAATATCAAGGGTACCTCACTACTAATTCCCCACTGGTTTGCCGCTTTGTCCCAACGTCGCACGTCCTGAGCATCTCTCTCCAAAAAGTCTTGCCCGCAGACACCAGGGAGAAGCACCACAATATACACCTCATGAAACACAAATTCTTGCCCGCAGACACCTGGGCGAAGCACCACACCATCCTCACAACCAAATGTAACCAGGTAGGTTCCAAGATCCACCACAGCTCACATAACGTGTATCATACGTCGGGTATTATACCTCAATCCATTACATCCCACACACCAAGTAAGGATCCTCAATCCATCATAGCCTATACACATTACACCTATAGTAGTCCATAGGATACTATATCCAGAATATATGTGTGTGAATAACCATAAGCCATTATAGCCATCTACACACATATATGGGGAAAACTAATCGTCGTGCCATCCAGAACAAGTATCTACCATGAGTAGAGAGTGGGGCCAATGGGGGTAGTCATACATTCCCCAACAATCAGAATGTGGGGGATAACACCCCCCCCCCTAGGGATCAGAATCCCCAGGGTGTCATTTTCCCTTACTAACAGGGTGGAGTAGCGTATAAAAACACAAAAATTATAAAATATACTATATCTCACAACCACACTATGGGAATAATAGAGTGTTAGACACAACTGGAGCTAACATCTCTCAGACTCATAGCTGCTATTTCTAATATTAGGTATCCTATAAGCACACAACCATTTAAAGAACATTATTAGATTACTTCATTCCCTTTTTATCAGTTCCACTTTATGTTAATTAATTCAATAGCATTAGTTAACCATTAACAATTCCACATTAAACTTCATTAGCACCACACCCAAAATCCACTATCCCTTCAAAACTACAACGTCATCATTAAGTTCCATCAAACCCCAACCCCATGGGTTAACACCATTTATTCAAATATTCATTACAAAATTACTTTCCCACATTCCTAGGCATTCTAGAAAAACATTCTATGCTACTAAACACAAGGGGTCTCAACACGGTGAGTAGATGTACTACCTATCGAGTATTTTCTGCCTATAGTAAGAGCATAAACCCATCCCCCCTTGAGAAGATAAACATGGAAAGCACGTGGCATACCCCATGCGTCTTCACTTCTTTCGGAAGAAGGGTAAGGAAGACCAGCTACCTTGAGCTGTGGGGAAAATTAAAGCAGATAAACAAAAAATAAGAAACAACAAGAATCCAACAATCACATTCATCCCATTCCATCATCCCTGGTGTCCTCCTTGATACCCGCATGCATAAACCGATGCATCTCTCCACTCTAGGCATCATCTTCTACCTAACCAATAAGCTATCACAAATGATTAAACATGCTTACTATGCCAATTTGATTATAAACAAATTACAGTAAGAACCAGATTCGTATTCATGCCTCTTTATCTTTATCCAAACAATTATTAATTAATCCCGGTTTATGTTCTTTACCTATTTCCATCGAGATCAAACAGCCAAGCAAAGCAAGCATAGATATCACACTATCTAGAAAAACAAGAGGCAATATCATAAGATCGATAATAAACTTTTTATCCGGTTCAAAATATTTATTATGTAAATTCCATTTTCATCTAGTGGGATTACACATGCTAACAATATAGTCTCACGTAAAAGAAAGAGAAGCAACGAATCCCCTACCTCAACGGTTTTTGACGAAAACCCCAAAAAACGAAGAACGCACAAGAAAGGTGAGTTGATTCTCCAAAAATCCTCCTTAGATCTCATCTCCTAACACAACCAAGACCAAAACACATCATATTTGTCATCGAAACACTTAGATCTACCCATAACGGATGTAGATCTAAGAAACTGAGAGAATAAGGGAAGTATATCCAAGTATATCTAAGAAACTGATCAAGAATGAAGAAGAACGAAGAATAAAAAAGAAGAACGATCACATACCTCAAGAAACCGGCTTTGATTCGTCAAACGAAGACTTTGGATCACCTCTAAAACTTTTGGGAGAGTTTCTCCTACCTTCAAGGGATGGTAATACCGAGTTATGGCTACTTAAGATCTTAAATGAGTAAGTTAGAGGCGAAATAATTGAGATCCACAATTTTAGGATCTAATTTAAGTGCCCGCACGGTTTGCTCGCACGGTTTGACAAACAATGCACTAACCGTGCAGTTGCTACTGCCTTGTCAAACAGTCCTCGCAAGTTTAGGCCACATTTTTATACAAATAGTGTGAGAAACATGTGTTATCCACTGCCTCCAACATTAACTATGCACGGTATGGCCGCACAGTTTAGAAAAACTGTGCATAGCCCGTGCGAAAGATACTGCCATTTAGTTTTCCTTAAATATTCACCCAACTCACCCCCAAGTCACTACTCCAAAACAAGGGTAGTTAGAAACATCACAAGTACCTGAAGACGTACTGTTATTCTACAGTTCACAACTTTCTACCGTTGAAATGGTTCATCTAAGAGAAATATTTTGGCAAAGCGTTGGGGATAATTTACCTTGGCCTCCTGGAACACCTCTAACACCACATTTCCACAAAGTAATGGACTGGAGAGGTCTGGACCATTACATCAGATACCTCTCAAAACATTCTCATCCTCAAGATAGTGGGTGGAATAGTTGTTTTCATGGGGACGTAACTGCCAAGACCCATAAGAAACAACTGACCTCTACTGCATGAGAACACAGCCTAACCCCAGATGTGTAGCATCGCAGAAAACATCAAACTGGACTCCCTCAGCTGGAAGACAAAGGATCAGAGCACTTACTAACTTCTCCTTTAGATACTCGAAAGTTTCCTAGCATTGATCAGTCCATATGAATGCCTGATACTTCCTGGTCAAAGCTATTAGAGGGGTCGCAAACCATGAGAAATTGGCTACGAACCTCCTGTAGTATCTTGCGATACCAAGGAAACTTCGCACCTCTTACACTGTCTTGGGGGCTGCCCAAGAAACAAATGCTTCAATCTTTGATGGATCCACAACTAGTCCCTGTTGGGACACAACATGCCCCAAGAAAAGGACTTCTCAAGCCCAAAACTCACACTTAGAAAACTTCACAAATAGCTGATGTTGACAAAGGACTCCCAAAATGGCATGTAGATGCTATGCATGCTTCACTTTATATGTGGAGTACACAAGGATGTCGTCGATGAAAACTACCAAGAACTTGTCCAAGAACTCTCCGAACACAGCATTCATCAATCCCATGAATACAGATGGATCATTCATCACGCCAAACGACATTACAATGAACTCATAATGCCCATGATGACAACGGAAAGCAGTCTTTGAGATATCCTCATCCTTCACACGCATCTGATGGTATCCTGATAGTAAGTCAATCTTTGATAACCAACTTGCACCCTTTAGTTGATCGAATATGTAAACAATTTGCAGAAGAGGATAGTGATTCTTTATTTTCACTTTGTCTAAGTAATGATAATAGACACACAACCATAAACTGCTATCGGCCTTCTTCATGAACAAAACCGGTGCACCCCACGGTGACACACTCGGCCGAACAAAACCACACTGTAACAGACCATCAAGATGTATACGTAGCACTCGTAACTCTGCAGGGGCCGTCCTATATGGAGACATAGAGATAGGAGATGCTCCTGGATATATCTCGATCCCAAACTTGATCTATCATTGAGGGGGTAATACTACAACCTCTTCTAGAAAGACATCAGGGGACTCCTCTATGACCCAAGGAAACGCCAACTACTGAACCTTTGAAGAACTCAGCATCATATCAGCCATCATAGATGATAAAGATGGAATACGCCTATGACCCATATGAGGGTCTTGATCACCAACAGACACCACTTACTCTCCATCCAAACCAATGAAGACGACCCTTTTCCAGAAGTAATCCACGATAGCCTCCACCGAATACAACCAATCCATGCCGAGGATGACATCATATAGTTGTATTCGTAAACATAGGAAATCTATCAAAGAGCGGTGTTTCCCCAACACTAGCTCACAGTCTCTACAAACATCAAACATGTAAGCTTGACCTCTAACTGGCGTAGTCAATGCCAAGGGCACTGGAAGCCTCTCTACCTCAAGTCCCAAATCATGGACAAGGGTAGGTGATATGAAGGAGTGTGTGGCTCCAGAATCAAAAAAGGCATACACCAAGGTAAAAAACTAGCAAAGGGTACCTCGAAAGACATCTGGCTCGCCAGGAGCTGGCAACGTCAGAGCATGAAGATGACCACGATCTCCTCTGTGGCCTCTCTGACCCAGACGACAACCACCACCATGGTCGTGCTCTGCTCTCTAAGGATGGGGAGCATCATGGGGTTGTCCTCTGCCTGCCCCATCTACCCTCTACTGATCTAAAGCTGGTGAAACTGGATACTTATACCTCGGTTGGAAATTCCTCAATAGAGGAATCTAGAGCATAGCACCTGGTGCATGATGACCGCTATGAAATTTCGGGCACTCCCACTGCTGATGGTCATGACCACCATAAGAAAAACAAGCGCATGATCCCTTGGCATAAGCCTGAGAGTTTATACCTTTGGAGAAATGAGATGTGAAGGTCTTGGACCTACCACCAGCTGAACAGAAACTCTTCTGCATAGAAAACCGGGATCCCCAGACCATAGCTATGCTTCGTGAGGGATCATGACAATCTCCCTCTCGTGATGATTCGGTCCTGGTCAAACTCCTCTCGACAACCTCTACCCTCTCCAGAACCTCATGATATGTCTTCAGCATAAATGGGGTGACCTGGTGCTGTATCTCAAGATGAAAAGCCTCCTCAAAATTCCTCTCCCTAGCCTTCACATCTGGTAATAGGTCCAAAGAATATCATAAAAGGTTTCTGAAACGGATTCCAAACTCTCAAACAGTAGAGCTCCCCTATGAAAGGGTAAGAAGCTTCTGGGGACTGGGTGCCTTTGCAGTCGAAGAAAGGAACTTGACTCTAAACTTTTCTCGAAACTCCTCCCATGAGATCATTGAATCTTCACGATCCCTGAGGTACAAGAACCATCACTATATTACTACTCCATGCAGCATCATCACAGCTAAGGAAACCAAGTACTCCTTCTGAGCACGGATAGAACTGAAGCCTATCTCGACCTCCTCCAACCAGTCTTCCGTGACTGCATCTGAAACAGAGCCCTCGTACTTCTGCAGGCTTTGGCACTGAAAATCTCGGAGTGTCTTCCTCCAAGTGTCATCATCGTCAACCTCTACCATGCAACGACCTACTGGAATAGCCTACTGAAAATTTTCTATAAAAACCTGATGAGGAAGTCGACCTGGATCCATACCTGTAAAATAAAAACCGTTAGAGTTCCTAAGCATGGAATATGGAAGACTGAACATTAATTAATTAATTGTTTTCTTTTATTAATTTTAGGTTTACATATCCCAAGGTCTACCCATTCAAACACAGGCACAAAGAATAATGATGCATGATCCTTTCCTAGGTATCTACCCTGCAACTAGTATCACCTTGTTTAATAGCCATTGTAAACTTAAAGGTTTGTACATCAGATCAGAGGGGGGCCATAAACACCTATTTATCATCTGGTCTCTAGTGTTTACCTCACTTGCAAAACATGAATGACATTGTTTCCCTACCAACCCATGAAACCTCGCATGTTCCTAACTCCAAACTCTATCATATCCCTCAACCACACCTCTGATACCACTCTATCACAACCCCTCCCCACAATGCGTACCCCTCCTAGGCCGGCAATGTGAGATGGGAGATAATGACCCTCGAGTCCCGCCTCCAGTAGGCCCCGGGTTGGAAACTAGCACTGAGGGTATAGTAAACACACAAATGGGAGGCATTACCCTCTAAGAGAACACATGCGGAAGAGAGAGATAAGATTGAAACCAATCAACTCTAACTCAGAACTGGAATATAAAAGAAACCCAAGTGCATATATTAAATGTCAGGAAAAACTACTAAAACTAGAATGGAAAAACTGAAAGTACCCAAAATAAAGTAAAACAGCAGTGACCACAAGCCCGAACAGCTCCTGCGACCCTAAGCTAGTTAACACCAGCCTGACCACCAACCTGCTCCATGTGACCTGAAAAACAGTTTATATATACATATGGTGAGTATAACAGTATACTCAGTAGGATCCTCTCTGAAGCCTCTCATGAAAAAGTAAACAAATCATGCTAAAGCACAGTGGACAACAAGTGAAACTAACTCGTCACCTAAACAGGTACACTAAGTTCCCAACCTCACCATGGCAACTCTCACCATGTAACGCATACAAGAATAAATCATATAGTAAAGAATATCAAGGGTACCCTGTTACTACTTCCCCACTAGTTTTCCGCTTTGCACCAACATCGGACGTCCTGAGCATCTCTCTACAAAAACACTTGCCCATAGACACCTGGGTGAAGCACCACAATATGCACCTTGTGCAACACAAAGTATTTCCCACAAACACCTAGGTGAAGCACCACACCATCCTCACAACCAAAAGTAACCAGGTAGGTTCTGGGAGCCACCACAGCTCACATAACATGTATCATACGTCGGATATTATACCTCAAGCCATTACAGCCCACACACTGAGTAAAGATCTTCAAGGCATCACAACTTATACATGTTACACCTATAGTAGTCCATAGGATACTATATCCAAAATATATGTGTGTGAATAACCACAATCCATTATATCCCTCTACACAAATATATGGAGAAAAAAACTATTGTGCCTACTAGTATAAGTATCTACCAAGAGAAGAGAGCGGTGCCAAAGGGGGTAGTCATTCATTCACCCCCCCATTGGAATGTTGGGGAAAACGACCCCCCCCCCCCCCAAGGCTCAGAATCCTTGGGGTGTCAGTTTCCATTACTGAAAGGGTGGAGTAGCATATAGAAACACAAAAAGTACAGAATATACAATATCTCACAACCACACTATGGGAATAACCTAGTCTTAGACACACCTGCAGGTAACATCTCTCAAACTTTGGGATGTTATTTCTAAGTCTAAGTATTATATAAGCACACAACCATTTAAATAACTTTATTAGATTACTTTATTCCCTTTTTATTAGTTCCACTTTACGTTAATTAATTCATTAACATTAATTAACCATGAACAATTCCACATTAAACTTCATTAGCATCACACACAAAATCCACTGTCCCTTTAAAAAAACAACTTCATCATTAAGTTCCAACAAACCCCAACCCCATGGGTTAACACCATTTATTCAAATATTCATTATGATATTAATTTCCCACATTCCCAGGCATTCTAGAAAAACATTCTAAGCTACTAAACACAAGGGGTCTCAACATGGGGAGTAGATATACTACCCATCGAGTCTTTTTCGCCTATATAAAGAGCATAGACCCATCCTCCCTTGAGAAGCTAAACACAGAAATCTTGTGGCATACCCTGCGTGTCTTCGCCTCTTTCGGAAGAAGGGTAAGCAAGACCAGCTGCCTTGAGAAATTGGGAAAAGTAAAGAAGATAAACAACAAATAATAAACAGCAAGCATCGAACAATCACATCCATCCCATTCCATCATCCTCAGTGTCCTCCCAGACACCCACATATATAAACCAATGCATCTCTCCACTCTAGGCATCATCTGCTGCTACAACCAAAAGGCCTCCATGCCCCCACATATCATAATGACCATCCAGGATCACATCACAGCACAAGCAGCAGGAAAGAAAACATCACATCAATTGGGCTTTTGGCCCTTTAACAATCAAGAGGGTAACTCAGAACCCTTCAATGACTTATCAAATAATCAAATTCTTTAATCCATCCTGAATTAACAGTTTTATAAATCGTTCGTTCTGACATCGGGAAACCTAACTAGTAAGCTATCACAATTGATTAAACATGCATACTACACCAATTTGATTATCCTAAAATTACAACATGAACTAGATTCATATTCATGCCTCTTTATCTTTAGCCAAACAATTATAAATTAATCCCAGTCTATGTCCTTTACCGATTTCTATCAAGAACAAACAACCAAGAAAAGCAAGCATAGATATCACACTATCTATAAAAAAAAGAGGCAATATCCTACGATTAATAAAAAATTCTTTATCTGGTTCAAAATATTTATTATTTCAATTACATTGTCATCTAGTGGGATTAAACATGATAAAAATACAGTCGCACATAAAAGAAAAAGAAGCAAATAATCCCCTACCTCAAGGGTTTTTGACGAAAACCCCAACAACCAAAGAAAGCCCTAGAAAGCCAAGTTGATTCTCCAAGAATACTCCTTAGATCTATTCTCCTAACAAAACCAAGACCAAAACTCATCATATTTGGCATCGACACACTTAGATATACTCATAACGAACATAGATCTAAGAAACAGAGAGAATAAGGGAAGTAGTTCCAAGTGGATCTAAGAAAGCGATCAAGAACGAAGGAGGAAAAAGAAGAACGATCACATACCTCAAGAAAATGGCTTCGATTCGTCAATATAAGCCCTCAGATCACCTCCAAAATGCTAGGGAGAGGTTCTCCTACCTTCAAGAGAGGGTAATCACAAGTTATGGCTGCTTAGGAGCTTAAACGAGCAAGTTAGAGGTGAACCGGTTGAGATCCACAATTTTAGGAACTAATTTAAGTGCCATCATAGTTTTCTCGCACGGTTAGACAAACTTTGTGCTAACCGTGCGGTCGCTATTGCCTCGTCAAACACTCCTCGCATGTTTAGGCCGCACTGTTAGATAAATCATGTGCTAACCATGTGTTATCCACTACCTCCAACATTAACTACGCACGGTATGGCCGCACGGTTTAGGCAAACCGTGCATAGCCCGTGCGAAAGCCGCTGCCCTTTAGTTTTCCTTAAAGATTCACCCAACACACCCCCAAGTCACTACTCCAAAAAAGGGTAGTTAGGAACATCAAAATTACTTAAAGACGTAACGTGATGTTACAGTTCACAACTGTCTACCGTTGAAACGGTTCATCAAAAAGGAAGATTTTGGAAAATCGTTATGGATAAGTTACATTGACCTCCCGGAACACCACTAACACCACATTTCCATAATGTAATGGACTGGAGAGGTTAGTTCCATTACATCAGATTTCTCATTGACGTTTCTAGGTAGACACTTGATTAATTCTCTGTAGATAAATGTTTTTAGTTGTTCAATCCATCTAAATTTATATTTTTTTTTATTATTCCATCCTAGTTTTAATTTTTTTTAGGTCAGAAATATCTATATTGGTTGGATCAAAATGGTATTATAGGAAATAAAAAATATTTATATTTATTAAGTTTTTAATTTTAGGAAATTGGTCAATAAAATTTTCCCTTGAAGAGATAATTCTAGTGTGTACATTCACTTAAAAGGTTATTTCGTGTTTGGATTAAGGTTTTGCAGTGTTATAAGGCATCATTTATCAATTCATGATGGTAAGATCAATAATATAGCTTAAAATCATGTTCTTTTTATAATTGGAAGTGGAAACATCTTATGAAAATTTAACATGCAAAAATACTATTATTCTAAACTTTTTGACATTTTGGGCTATGTTTACAATTAAGGTTCTTAAAGTAGTGGGATTTTTATCAACTAAAGATCCTTTAATAGTATCTTAACAATTATAATTCAATTTTTAAGTTACATTTATTCATAAAAATATATATTAAAATTTTTTCACATACTTGATAAAGGGGAAAACTAAAGAAAATTATATTAAAACTTTCTCAGTATTCCTATAAACTTTCATTTTTGGTTTTCCTAATACAAAAATTTAATTTCTAGTCGATTTTGTTCTAAAATCAGGAAATAAAATTTCAAGAAAAAACTTGTTCAACTTATTCCAATCTCATATTAAAGAAGAATGTGTAAAAAACTGAATCATTCTATATAAACTCCATCCAAATAAAAAAGAAATGATATCAAATTCAATTCACTTCTACCCATTACCTCGGTATCATTTTAATTAAAATATAAATAAATTATGGTAATGGTTTGTGTGGTTATTAACTAGTAAATATATTGAATTTTGGTTGTAAGAGAGTAAAACTATATTTTATCTCAAAACCAGTAGGCACAAAAAGATATTCTATAGGATTCTATAGACTGACTTCAAATAAAAATTTATATTAACATCTATGATAGTTTCATTAATGTTTTTACATGGTCTAATATTGTTTAACTTGCAACTAGTATAGTATAATATTTAACATTTTAACCATAGAGTCGAATGTTTCATCAATTTTATAATATAAAGTTGATAAATTAGGGATATAATTTCTAAACAAGAGAAAAAATTAAAATAAATTTAGGAACCCTACTATGAAATTGAACTAATTGATGTAATATATCATTTATCAGTCTCTTATCAATAATTTTTACCCCTAAAATAATGTAATATAATAGTCCCTTAGATTATATTTCATGGAGGTTGTTAGAATTAAGTCTTTAATTTTCACATCGGTTTTCTATTTTTGTAAAGGATTTCTAACTAAAATGGGGATTTTTCATTTTAATAAAATTAAAACTAAAACATAACAGAGTTGAAAATTAAATTATGAAAATGTTGTGATTGGAAATAGATATAAATATGGAGTAAAGATTCATATTTTAAATTAGGTGTCATGGAAAGTGTGGATCCCCCATGATTATCCATTCTTCCTTGTCTAAAATGATTAGCTAATTCTTATATATCGCTTTTTACCTAAGGAACTCTATGTAAACACCCATGTATACCTAAGTAATATACCAATACCTTAGTATAAGGGTTTATCCCTTTATAAAATTTATTCATAATCATAAATAAATTTAATAAATTAAACCTAATGAAGCTTACAATGCACAATGAAAAGACCTTGTCAAAAAATATTAAATAACAAAAACTTCCACATTACTATTAAAAATTAAGAAACTATTTTTATAAATTTAAAAGAAAAAACGTTTAATAAATAAGAAGAAATATTTCATTCAAAAATAGTTCCCAAAAAATATAAATAAAATACAATGAAAAGTATAGTGATTTAGAGGAGTTCATCCATAGATCACATAGGAATAGCTACTTCAGAGTTTAGCCAAGCATAACTAATACAACTCCCATATTCCTCCTTCTTAATTATGGTAAAACCATCTATATCCCTAAAATTTTTAGTCAACATGAAAAATAGGGGAAATTTGTTGAATTTTATTTCCACATTTGAGTGTCCTAGGGAATCTTTATGTCTGTGAAACATCTTCCATTTGATTGAATTTGAGTGGTAGTATAAAATATTTATTCAATCATCTAAATGAGAAATTAACTTCCATTCACCCTAAAATTTTATTTCTCCTAGGAATCATCATATGATCATCACCTCTTCATCAACCTCTTCAATGGAATCCAGGTATCTAAGTTTATGTGGTTGGTAGAAATCAAGTATTGTGTAGCTTTTTCCCATACTTCCTGAAAAATTAATTAAGTAACTCATCATATAGGGCAAAAAATATCATAATCATGGAGAAGTATCATATTGTTGTAACAACCATGTAAAAGAGATATATAAAAATACTAAAACATACTACCCAAATCAACAAGTTACACTATTATTTTCGAAATTCTACCTGATTATAACCTCATAGTTAAGAGTAATTTTCAAAGTGTTATGTTTGAATGGGTGAATTTTTTGAATTTTCCCAAGGTGTGTATAACTGACAATAGATAATTGTAAAAGAAATTATCCTTGACATTAGGGATAGTAAATCGTCTGACAGGTGGTCCCAATAGGAAATATCTTGTGGTCTGTTGGGATGGTAACCAAAAAATTAAAAGCGACCCATAAAGTCAGATGATGAGGTTCATGGAACAAAGAGGTTGGGTAGTGAGTAATATTATAAGATCCTATACACAAATGGAAGTGCAGTGGAACTGCCTAAGTTTTCGTTGTAGGGTCCACAATGAATAAGTTGCAATTTAAGGGGGGGAGATTGTGACACCCCTAGAAAATTGGTGATTAAAAAGACAAAATGTTATTACACATGAAAATAAGGTGAACCATTATTTTCATGAGTATAGTAGATTATAATTCTATAATTAATCATGATTCTCCAGGAGTAGTGTTAGTACGGGTGAACTCTTGGGATGTTTCTTAGGGTGTATAAGAGTGAGGAAAAAGTACACTGAAAGAACATGTGTTTTACTATGGGGATATTCATTACTTTAATAAGTAACCAAAATGGGTAATATCTTGGAATGTACAAGTAAGGTAACCAATGTGTTACTGGTGACTCATAGGTTCATAACACAAAATTCATTATCTAAGGAGGTTCAATCATGACATGCACTCCCAAAACATCATATGTGAATGAAAAACACCTTATATTCCCTATATAAATATCTTATGAGAACAAAATATGAAAATTTGAACATCAGATGATTAGTAAATATCATGTGAGGTAGAATAAAATATTATATGATGAAGACTCAAAATAACCTATAAACACCATTACATAGCCAAAATACATGATTTCAAGCATAGAAATATAATTTTTGAGGAATTCATAGATTTCTTATAAAAAATGTATTGATTAAATAATTCCAAAATTTATATAAAACATATAAAAATAATTAATTAATCCATTTCCACCTAAATTCCCAAAATACCATTTATAATTAAAAGTGACATATTTCAACACATAATGAAAATTTTGTGTGGATTTATTTCTCAAAAATCACATGGAAAGTAAAGAAAATAACAACTTTATCAGTATAACACCAACAAAACTTCTCAAATTATATGGGAATCCAATATTTTGTCAACCTCTTGATAATTGATTGATTAACACTTTATTACTACTGGTGAAGAAACCATAACACGGGAAGGGTAGATGATGCACCGCTACTAGTTAGATCTAGTTGGATGAGGTACCAATATCATACCAAGAATCCAAAAAGATGAATTATTTATAATTTAAGACTAAAATAATTCATTTATAATTATTTAACACATCAAGGTCTATGAACTCAAGTCATTAACCCTCTCAACTTCCTATGAATAGCTTATCTCACCCCTAGCCTAGCTTGTTCATAAGCCAATCCATAATAAGGGGAAAACTATGGCACCAAAAATAAAATATCGTTTTAATTAAATTGATGGTTTGGGTTTTTTTACTAAATATGAACCAATTGGGCAAGGATCACTTCCTCTTCTAGGTACTTGCATGATTTGGTTAAACATTTTGTAAAACCATGAGGCAACCATGATTTTGACTTTATATTGAGTCAAATTATTTCCAAGAGAATCTCACATGGTTATCTCTAAATGTGTACCAACTGTACACCATCCATTTTCCCAATACAAAACAATATGATGGTTTCTTGGGGATAACTGAATAGTTTTCTTAAACTATTCTCCAACTGTGAACCTCCTTTAAGGCCTCTAAAATTCACAAAAATAATCTAATAGCTACCTGATAATTTAACCAAACAAATAATAACACAAAACACTTTTAAAGAAGGGATAAAAATAATTAAAAACCTATAAAATATGAGTATATTATAATATCACCCTCTATGGACTTCTCATCCTCAATAAGTGTCTCTATAATTCTTACTCGAATAACTCAATACACTAAACCTTCATATCATATTCTAGATACGATGTATCTTTTTAATATGAATATGCTTCTATAGAACTCAAAAAAAACTTTCCACTCTTCACCACATCACTTTATCACTATGGTAAATAATCTAAATCAGTTTCTCCAAAAATGATTCAGATAGTTCTGACTCAACATCCTCATATTTTATCATGTGCACGGGATTGGACTCATGCATTAGAAGTTAAGAGACACAGAACACATTATTATACTGAAATATCATCAAGTAATTGTATGGACCTAACCCCAGTTTCCCAAGGCTAGTGTCATATTTTATTACAATAGAATATAATCAAGGCATATGCATCCTTAAGGACCATGTAGTTTAGCATATTTGTAAAGAATATATATTTATAAGTTCAACATTACAACTTAAAATTAAATACAACAAGGAAACTCCTTTGACAATATCCATAACTCCTAGTTTATTTCTGTATGTCATTCATAATATAGCTCTCCATGTCCTGGGAAAATGAAACATAAGAAAGGGTTGAGCTCAAATGATAAATAAGGGCAAGAAATACAATGAAAGATATCATAATAATAACCAATCGGCATGGTGAATAACTTAAAAACACATGCCTTTAAAAATGAACTTGAACATATTATGGAAAGAATAAGAGCTGAATAAATAATCTCACACTAAAACATAATCAATGGTATTATTATCATCGAATAACAACATGAAATATCAATTACAAGTTTTATAATGAGGTAATTCATAATTCAGGACATCATAATCATACTGTCAAGGCCTCGTGTTAAGACAATAAATAATTATTTTGTCATGGCCTTATGCCAAAACCGTAGTTCGTCTCATGAGACCTATAGATGCACTGAGGGGCTATTGTTGGCCCCAAATGACACTTAATAAGTCTAATTAATTCCTCATATTAATGGGTATGAACATAAAAATCATATACATTCATATTGAAACTAATATACAAAATGTAAATAGATTTCCCTGAACATTAAGCATGAACACTAGCCATTCAGAGTAAATTGGCGGATGGTTTTAAGATAGCACATCCAAAAAACAAATAATCCTAAACCATTCAATTAAATATGGTATATGATATCATAAAATATTAATCCCAATAATACATAATAAACAAAAATAGTGTTTAAATATATGATGATTCTCTTATAAAATCATTGAGTAATTCTTGAGATAAATACTCTTTTACATTGAAAAGATTAGTTATTTGGGAAAAATCATTGTATAAAACCAGAAGTGAAGTAAGATATTATTTTCATAATAAAATGAGATATTTTATAAAGTTAATGGTTTCCAAAAACATGTTATAGAGTTCCCTAGAAATTAGGTAAGAATTTGAGAAATTCCCTTGAATTGGTCTTGTATTTCAAGAAGAATTTTTGAAAGATCCTTTTAATAAATATAAATCCCCATAAATGAAAGTATGATTATGGTTGGTAATCATATATAGAACATTATAACAGAATATATTAGGAGTAAATATGAATAAATAATAATTTAATTGAGGTTAGTAGATAATAATATTAACCTGAAAAAATTGGAGGTTCGGGTAGAAAACTCTTTCGTTAAGTCTGAATATACTACTCTTGACCTTATGGTCCTAGAATATGAAATTATACTCATTAATAACATAATTAAGAACCTATTAGACATTTATTTAGTTTATCATAATTTTTTTAGTTTATTTATGTCATTATTGATAAGTTATAATATTTAATTTCATCGTTCTGGAGTATTTGTTTTCTTGATATTCATAATCGGTTCACCTGTTTTTAAGTAATGGAGTTCATGTGAAATGGATTTAAATATCCAGAATTGAATTTACACATTATTTATGAACATAAATTTTTTTTAATGGAAATTTATATCTTTTTTTACATGTAATGAGGATGAATCATTATATAAAATATTAATGATAATCACTTAGATTATTTTAGCGGTATTTTGATTATTAGGAACTAGTTTGCTCATATGATTTAATATTATGTACATATACTAGTTATTGAATATTAAATAGGTTATGATAAATATATTATATCCTTTTTCAACCATAAAAAATATTTCATCACCAGTATTGAAGTTTAAATTGAGGAACAAAACTTCGTCGTCCACAAAGGTTCTAAATTGGCACCTTACAGACAATGATTTTGTTTATACAATAAAAGAGAGGGGGTGGAGTAGGGATATTGATCATGGTTCATCCATTAACATCATATATTTCCAGTATATAGATGATACTGGAGTTATAATTTTCATTTTTATATAGGATGTTAGGAGAGTATAACAATAGAAAGGAACTTGAAATGAAATTGAAAGAAATAGAATATGAATTTACCTCTTGAATCCACCTCCTTGAGAATCTATTTAAGGGAAGGGGTTTAGGCTTTCGGTGAGGCCAAGGGATCTTGAAAGTGGTGAGTGACTAGGTAATGGTATTTGAGAAGAAATTTTATGATCTTAAAGGCATATATGAGTGAAGAGTAGAGGGAGTGAGGGGGATTTTATTATGGACGATAGGAGGATTTTCCCATTATTTTACTCATTATTTTATTACTTTTTCAAAGACATCCAAGAGTATAAGTTTTGGGGACCAAAAATATCAATATGTTCATGTGAGTCCAAAACTAATGTGCTAACACTACCCATGATTCTAGGAACAGTTAATTTAATTGTTACTATATAAAAATGGCAAATTATCGTAATTTACTATTTATTAAAAATTTCAGTATTTTAGAAAAATCTTAAAAATTAACTCTAACCTTTTTTACACATGTAGAATTCAAAAAATGAACTCCATTTATTGAAAATTATTTTCTAAATATTATTAATTTAATTTTAAAATAAAATCATAATTTATTCGAAAATTAACAATTTTAACTCTATATTCTGTTTTATATCACGTTGAAAATTTAATCAAGATCTAATTTTCTTATAACCTTAAGACAATAAAATAATAATATGATTTACTATTCATAAGGGTTATATTACTATTCATATTACTATTAATAAGGGTGTGTTACTATTCACCAAAAAATAATTTTGTCTTATCAAACTCCAAACATCTTACTGAACGCAACCGTGTATTTTTGTTTTTCTGAAATCCAAATCACAGAGGTGGAAATTTTATTTTTGACATAGTTATAAAAAAATGGAATTTTGTAGAGACTTACTGTTTCATGCATTCAATATTAAATTTATGTGCTAAATCTTGGGGTGTTACATTATCCCCTCCTTAAAAAAATTCTCCCATGAAATTAAGAGAATGTTACATCACAAAGAGATTTGGTTAGTTCTTCATCATAAGCGCCTTAGGCTCCCTTGTTGACTCTTTGATTTTATGATTTATTCAAAGTATCTTTACCAGTCAAGTTGTCTAATTCCTCAACACTTCTTCTTTAGTGTCCACAATCTATATTGGATATTCACAGTAAGAAATGTCAGGTTCCAATTCTATACCTTCCGAAGTGGGGACATGTGTTGGGTTTGGCATGTACTTTCTCAGCAATGAGATATGGAATACATTGTGTACTTTAAATAGGATAGGTGGTATATCCAAATAATATTAAACAGCTCCAATTCCCTCTAGTATTTTAAAATGGCATATGAACCTAGGGCTTAGTTTCTCTTTCTTCCCAAATCATATAACACCCTTCCATGGAGATACTTTTAAGAAGACATGATCTTTCACTTGAAACTCCAAATCCTTCCTTCAATTATCAATATATCTTTATTTTCTACTTTGAGATACTTTTATATGAACTTGAACAGTCTTTACCTTCACTATTATT
Organism: Viscum album; assembly: GCA_963277665.1. Lineage (NCBI taxonomy): Eukaryota > Viridiplantae > Streptophyta > Magnoliopsida > Santalales > Viscaceae > Viscum > Viscum album. Next base: position 428,675,199 of record OY728123.1, on the reverse strand, counting down.
TCCTCCATAAGCTCTTGTCCTACTAGCTTCCTTTCACCAACTCCATCCCAACATGTTGGAATATGACATCTCTTTCTGTACAGTGCCTCATATGGTTCCATTTGAATACTGTAATGGAAACTATTACTATAAGAAAACTCCATCAAGGATAAATAATTATCCCAAATAACTTAAAAGTTGATCAATATTGATATAAACATGTCTTTTAATGTTTGGATCATCCTTTTTTATTACCCATCAGTTTGAGGATGATAAGCAGTACTCGAACGAATCTCAGCATCCAAATCTTTTTGAAGAATTTTCTAGAATTTGGATATAAATTGAGGATCGTGATCAGACAGTATTTAAAGAGGTGCTCCATGAAGTCTTATAACTTCATTGATATATAATATTTCAAGATGTTTCATTGGACAATCTTCTCTTGAAGCGAGTAAATGTGTATATTTTGTAATTCGATCAACAATTACCCATATTGCATCATTCTTTCTAGGATTTTTGGGTATTGTGGTGACAAAATCCATGGTGATTTCATCCCATTTTCATATAGGAATAGGTAGAGTTGAATTAATCCTCTATTATGTTGTCCTTAAGCCTTCACCTATTGAAAGACTAAACATCTTGATATATAATCATCAATTTCCCGCTTCATGGTGTTCTACTATAAATGTTCTTTCAAATATCTATCCATTTTTCTGCTACCAGGGTGTATAGAGAAATTCAAGCTATGGGAATCATCTAATAACTCCCTTTTTATCTCCGGTTTAGAGGGAACACATAGCCTCTTACCAAATTACAGAATTCGATCTTCACATATGAAGTCATCCGACTTCCCCTCTTTCATAGCATTAATTTTCTTTAGTAGGTTCTCATCATTAGGATGAGAGATTTTAGTAATTTATAATAAATATGGTTGGGAAACCAAATTAAAAAAGTAGTGATGTTTCAACTTCTTCGATAATTCCCATATCCATCCTCATAAGATTTATATACAAAGTATCTTTTTCAACCCACATTTTGTTGAGAACTCCATGATCCTTCTTTATAAATGCATCAGTTACATTATTTTCCTTTCCTACGTGGTAGTGTATGGTATAATCATAATCCTTGAGAAGTTATAACCATCTCATTTTCCTCAGGTTGAGTTATTTCTTTGAAAATATATACTTCAGACTCTTTTGATCCGTATATATCTCAAATATTTCACTATATAGATATTGTATCTGTATTTTTTGAGCAAAGATCACTAAATATAACTCAATATCATGATTAGGATAGCATTTTTCATGAATTATTATCTTCTTTTTTTCATATTAAATAACTCTATCATTCAGCATCAAGACACAACCAAGTCCTTTCTTTGATGCATCACTATAGATCACAAACCCATCATTCCCTGATGGTAGGGTTAGGATCGGAGAATTCACTAATCTCCTCTTCAATTCTTCAAAAAATTCCCCACATTATTTTTTCCATATGAACTTAACCCCTTTACCTGTAAGATAGGTCACTAGGTTAGCTAAACGGGTGAAGTCCTGAACAAAACACTGATAATAACCTGCTAAACCAATAAAACTAAATACCAAAGTTATGTTTGTTGGAGTAGGACATTCTTGAACAGCCTTTGTCTTTGCAGAATCAATAGATATTCTATCCTTAGAGATAATGTGACCAAGAAGGGAAACTGATTGAAGCCAAAATTCACACTTCATGCACATCCCATATTTTTCATTTATGTTAAGTGTCTTCAGAATAGTGTGTAATTGATTTTAATGATCTTCAAAGATTTTGGAGTACACCAAGATGCCATCAATACATACCACCACAAATTCATCAAGATAATCCTTGAAAACTCTTTTCATTATATCCATGAAAACATATGGGGCATTAGTCAATCCAAAAGGCATTATTGTAAACTCATAATGCCTCTACCTAGTTTGAAATGTTGTTTTGGGAATGTCTTCTTTCCTCAAAAGAAACTAATGATATCCAAAGAGAAGGTTAATATTTGAAAAATATTACCCTCTATGAAGTTGATCAAATAAATCATCAATGCGAGGTAGGGGATACTTTTTCATTATTGTTATAGTGTTGATCTCCCTATAGTCAATTCACAACCTCATAGATCCATCTTCCTTCTTAATGAAAAGAAAAAGGGCTCGCCATGGAGAAAAATTAGGGACAATAAATACCTTATCACTCAATTAATCTAGTAGTTTCATTAGTTACACTAATTCCACAATGGTCATTTTATAAGGGGTCTTTAATATGGGCCTTGAATCAGGAATTAAGTCAATGAAAAACTCAATTTCCTATTCTGGAGGTTGTCCAGGTAAATCCTTTGGAAATACGTCAACATATACTCACACAATAGGTACGTCCTCTATTTGAACATTCTTTACCTCACCCATAGTTATTTTCTTCCCTTCCTCCCTAATAATTGAATTCATTCGAGCTATTAGGGTTGGATCTAGATAAGAATCAGATGGTGTTGTTTCTTCCCTAAAGATAATGAATTCTACATTGTCCAAAAAAATTTAACCTCATTCTTCTTATAATAAATTTTCACATCACGGTTTGAAATCCAACCCATACCAAGGATTATATCAAATTCAGTCATGGTTATGATAATAAAATCAGCAGATAAATCATGTTAATATTCTATAATGGGGACTTCTTGACATAACTTTGTTGCAATGATACTTCCCTTAGGAGTTTTTACTGACAACTCCCTTGTTAAATCAAATTGGAAATATCTAATTTTCTTAGAAAAATGGGAAGATATGAATGAATGCAATGATCCATAATCAAATAAATCATTGGCTAAGTTCAAGGAAACGATTAAATTACCGACCACCACATCATTTAAACTTTAACCTATGTTGTTGTGACCACATAATCTTGGACTTACTCCCATGAACATCTTTGGGGAACATTTCCCTAACACTTAGTACATTCATGTGCATAATATCCCATCTCTCTACAGTTGTATCGTTGAACTTTGGAAGCTTTATTCTTCCCCTTACAATCCCTAGATAGGTGTCCTTCTCTTCACACTTTTAACAAACTCTCATTCCCTTCAGGAAAGTTCTAGGGAATTTATTTCCACAATTACTTCAGGATAGAAGGTCAACTCTTCCCTTCTCCCATGTTTCCTTATTTCCTTTTCTAGAGTTTTTAGTAGCCATGTTCTTCTCTTGTTTTCCTTTAAAGTTATAAGACTTATAAAATTCCTTTTCTGTCTAGATATCACTTGAGACAATATTTTCATATGATGAGAAGCTTTGGGAGACTAGTTCCCTTCAGAGTAATTGTTTTAAACCATCAATGAATCAATCAATCTGTCTCATTGGATTATTTATGTAGTCCGCGGAATGTCATGTAAACCGTGTGATCTTAGCTTCATACTTTGAAACATTTTCATCCACCTTCTGCCTTATATTAAAGAATTGCCATTCCATATCCGCTCATTATTTATGGGTAAAATATTTTTCTAGGAATATTTCCTTAAAATCCCTCCATTCTATCTCTTCTATTTTTTCCTCCTCCTTTTTGTTTTGAATTAATGTCTACCACAAATCCACATCTCCTGATAGATGATTAACTACCATGGAAACCTTCTATATTTAATTACATCCCAAAGTAAGAAATATCTTCTCTAGGGAACTTATCCACTATTCAACTATAAATGGGTTTGTGGTCCCATTTAATAATGGAGTTTGTTGTCGCATAAATCGATCCAACATAGATCATCTATGTTGTGGATCAGGATGCTTCCTATGGGTGAGTTTATCCTTACATGGGATGCGCATGTTCATGTGATTTCTATTCCTTACACTAGGAACCATTTCTAAATAATGGTATACACTAGATTAGGTTATGAATCATAATGTATAATCTTAATGTAGAAAAATACATAGCATAAATTGAAATTTTATATATAGCTAATATCAAAATAATAAACATGGTTTCTTTGAGGAAAATTTTACAATTAAATCCTTCATAATATCTTTTAAAGAAAATGTGAATTATCCTAAGAATATCCCAAAAGAGTGTCAAACAAAGTGTGTAGTAAGGCTCATTTTCGTGTACCAGGATACCCAAGGTCATGCTCAAAACTCCTTGTCAGAGTTTTTACTCCAAGGTACATCAATGCCAGAACCACGTCCACTTATTGTATCTAGATGGGTATGTATTTTCTAGATATATTTACATAATATATTCCTTACAAAAATACAAGGATGTTCTTGTATGTTTATCCTCAATGACTATCTTAAGTATTTTTTCCCAAATCTATGTTTTTTTAATCTAGTTTCCATGTTCTCTACTAAACTTCCTTGGATACCAACTCTATGGACTAGACCCTAGTTTCCTAGAGTCGGTAACTTATTTTATTACATTGGAATATAAGCAAGGAATATTCATCCCAAAGGATGGTGAAGTTTAGAAGCTTTGGAAACAAGATACATACATAAGTTCAACATTACAACATGAAAAAAAATACAACATAGAAACTCCTTTGAAAACATCCAGAACTCCTAGATTATTTCTTCAGGTCATTCATAATATACCTCTTCATGTACTGGGAAAATGAAACATAAGAAAGTTGTGAGATCAAACGCTTAGTAAGGGTAATAAATACAGAGGAAGATATCATAATAATATACACTAGGAATGTTGAACAACTTAAAAACCCATGCCTTTAAAAATGAAATTGAACATATTATGTGTAATTCCCGACCCCAGTTACCCAGAGTCAGTGCATTATTTTAATACATTGGAATTATATAAGTAATAATTTCCCAATGGACCGATCATCTTAGTAGTCTTGAAAATTAGATTACATACATGAACATTACATAACAACTTATATCGTTAAACACAGCATAAATAATCCTTTGATAATTCCATTACTCCACTATCTTAACACTTCATATCAATAATTATACACTTCTTGGCATCCTGGGAATATAAAACATAATAAAAATATGGCCTCAGATTCTAAATAAGGGTAAATAATTCAGCGAAAGTTATAAACTTTTAAGGCAAGATGTATCATAAAAACTGACACCTTTTAAACAAAAAACGTGAATATAATATTTTAAAAATAAATCACCATTACCATATAAATTATCATATAGATATTCCACTAGTTGAATAGTCACATTTAATAACTAATTTCATAATGAGGGAAGGCATAATGTCGGCCCTAATAACTACTATGTCAAGGCCTTATGCCAAGACCATTCAAAAATATTCTGTCAAGGGTATGACAACCCTGCTTTTATTACAAACTTAAACATGATTTATTACATAAACCTTCACTTGATACAACAAGAAGATCAAGAGGTTTAGTGTATTTGGGGATTAGGATAATTACATAAAAACTTGAAACATTAAATACTATATCTTTATTGAAAACTTCCTTTACATGACCACTACATTCCCTCATACTTAGCATTGCATGGGATAACCTGAGGACATGCATAAGAAAAGGGTGAGCTATAAAGCCTAGTAAGGGAGTACACATGGAATATCATGAGGAGTAAAATACATGTTAGACAATAGGTATATCAATAGAGCATAAAAGAAACGTGAACATAAAGTCATGATAAAGCATGACAATCATAACATGGAAATGTGGCAACAACACTTAACATGGAATGAGCATGAGCCAAGGCTCATTGCACATAGAGCATGAGTAAATACTCATTGCACATAAAGCACGATTAAACCCTCGTTGCACTTGAATTATCATGAGTCAACACTCATTTCACATGACGTATCATGATACTATACTTTACCCAATGCATTGGAGCGCTATAAGGGCGCACCCTTCTTAAACATTTCATTTCATGCATAAGTGTGCCACATGGATCATAAAACATGGATTCATAAAACAAAATCATTTATTCCACTATAAAGGAATGTAGAATTAATACATGAAACTTTAAAATAAATAAGTAAATGTGCATAAAGGTGAATACCCTTGATGCAGAAATGGGTATGGTATTCACTACACAATGACATTGGCTTAGAAAATCGGTGCGATTTCAGCAGCGTAACGGCATGACATAAGAATTCATAAAAATGGTTGATGAGAGAGAAAGGGGTTACTAATAATATTTAAATGTAATTTACAGTAAGGAGGTCATATAGATACATGTCCCATAAATTTTAATGGAATTTAGATTCATGATACAAAAGTATTTCTTGAATATAAAAGAGGAGAGAGAAGTTCCTTTCGGAATTTTGGCATAGTAACGGTTGTACATGGGAGGAATTTAATGAGAAAGAAAGGGTCTAACATCATTCAAATATAAAAAGGTAAGAATGAGGGAGGTGAGAAACCATACCCCAACATTTATAATTGAAATTAATAGGGCAAAACAACTTAAAGAAAATTGGACAAAAATGAGAAAGGAAGAAAAAACTCTTACATGGAAGCGTGCTTAGAAAGGCTAGAGAGAGGCTTGTGAGAGGCTTCTTGGGAGAATGTGGCACCTTGGGAGGATTCCATAGTAATTATGGAAGTGGTTAGATGAAGTCCAAGGGATTTTAGTGAGGAGGAAGTGGGAGATTTGGTGGGTTTATATAGGAAATGTGAGGGAATTATTTATTATTTAGGTTTGGGACCCCTTATATTAAATTAATCCAAACCACAAACCATCCCATGGTTTTTGCCCATGGTTTTTGGAAAAGGTAAGAGGAAAAAAAATATTTTATAAGTCCAAAGTCCAAACATCTTAAAATAATAAGGTTGCTTATGTGGAGGAGAGTCACACTCCCATGGAAATTAATTTAAAAAGGCAAGGTGTTGAATATGTCTTGAGGGGTCCATTAATGCTTTGAAAAGTAAGTCAAACAAATACAAAATCACATAATTTTAATGGTAAAACATATATTGGCCTAACATAAAGATTATAGTATTTTATTACATCACTATTGGGTCATTATGATGTCATAAAACACATTATATATTTAAATGGTATTTAATTTTTACCCAAAAATTTGACTGTCTTGGAAAATTATGAAAAATTCACCATTGGATAATTTTGACATCCTGATTCTAGAAATAACATTTATTGTATCTAAATAATATTCTAAATATTTTAATTTTCACTTTTAAAATAAAAAACAACATTTATAAAAAATTCGCAGGTTTTGACAAAAATGGCTTTCAAAGCTTTACAAAAATTATAATTGAATTCATACAATTATATAATAATTTATATATAATAAAATTAATCTAATAACAATAATATTTTATTAAAATATTATTTAATTCCAAAATCCCTTAATTTAATAAAATATATTTCTTAATTAAATATTAACTAAAAACACCATTTGTACTTTAAAAACTATTTACAATGTATCAATAATGACAAAAATTATATTCATTATTATATACCAAAATAATGTACATGAACATAGTACTATCGATTAGTTACATAACCCCTTAAAACAGTCTCATAAGACCTACGGGTAAGGTGTGCGATGGTAACAGACTCTTGGGGTGGCTCGGATAACATCGCTCGAGTGGTAATTTCTATCAACTTCCACTTCTCTCGTAGACGGTCCCATTCGAGCTTGACATGGTGAAGGTCAGCTTGGGCTTGGTCCAGAGAGAAGCCCAATGACTCCACCTCTTTTCCGATCTCCGATAAACGGGCTTCGTATGGGGAAATTCTACTAGATGAGGCCATCGCTTCCTTTGTCTAAGTAAAATTGGATGTGTTAAAGCCCTATATTTATACTAATCATGTGATCAATGTTCAATGTGTATATTAGCAATGGTCAAAATTCTTAACATAAAACCAAAGAAGTTGACATTTTATATAAACATAAAGAGACATTTAATTAGATCAAGAGGGAATTCAATTAATGAAACTTTGGGTCGTTGCAAAGGGCATGTTCCAAGACACTAGTTTGTCTCATTAGACTTACTAATGCATCGAGGGGATATAGAAGCCCCTCCCATCACTTACTATGTCAAAGGAATTCCTCGTATGAAAAGGGTGAAACCTAACATAAACATTCGTATTAAAACTAGCATAAAAAACATCAATACTTTAACCATAAACCATGAATGGTATAAAAATAGAACACTCATAGTAAAACATATAATCACTCGTTAAATACAATATGGACAATTTTATTATAATAAATCAACCTCAATCAAGAATAAAATCTAGTAAAGGATATTGACATAGTTTAAAATGATCAAAAAATTATTTGAGAGAAATATCCCTTTTTCATGAAATCATTTAAAATTCACATAGTTTATAAAGGAAGTAATTTCAAATAGATTTTTGAATCAAATTTTCCATAGATATTTGAAACTCTTTAAAGTAATTCAAATTTTAAAACAATCTTTTCCATATAAATAAATCCTTAAAATCATTTTGAAACCACGGACATTAATTAAATAGATCTAGAAAAGTAAATATTTAAAACATTTAAAATAATTATCTAGTTAAAGTTTATCTTCCATAAAACCATAAATGATTCCTTTTGAAAACAATTTTATGAAACATGGACATGGATGATAAATATTTCATAGTAAATACATACACATAAACAATCTCGAATAATAATGAGATTGAGGAATTACCCCTTACCTTGTACTTTCCTTTGGTCGAGGGTACGTTTAACCTCCGGTATAATGACCATAGTATGTTTTTAAATTATAATATAACCATATTCATATTTATGATATAATACAAGATTCATTTATTACTTTATACTACCCACTTAAAAAAAAATTCCAAGTTAGAGTAACATTTCGGGTAATAATATTTTTCTTTATCGTACATGTTTTAACTTGAAATTCCTAATCGTATATATTATTTAATTATTTAATTACTCAAAAAATATATAACATTATCTATATATGATATATATTTGAAAAATAAATATGTATAATATATAGATATACTAAATGTAATACACTGTTTATAGAGACGGTAGGTCGTACATACGCATAAACGTTGTTTCTGTTTTCATATCGTATTGAATGGAAGTAAGTGGATGAGATATATGTAAATACATAAATATATATATATATCCAGTAGAATTATTATGTCATATATTACATACTTATTAATAATATATATTTTATAATCATCGTTGAAATTGTGAATGTGGAAATGACTCTCATTGCATCATGGAGACCGTAAGTCGTACGTACGCCAGAGTGATGATATCATTTTCCTAATGATAAAATGATAAAGAATTGGATGGTATATTGATTATACAGAAACATTATAATGTTATGTTCATTATTTATGTACATAATACTCATTATTATATCCATATAGATAACATAATGTTGAATAACAAATTACACCACGGTGTGGAGATAGTAAGTAGTACGTACGCATGCATGGTGACATTGTTATTCATAGGATAGATAGAATAAAAAATATGGTTTTACCATATTTATAAAAACATATCAGTATTTATAATATATTGGATTTATTATTTTACTATTGAAACAACAATTAAAGAGGATGTAGAAGAATAAAATAACTTTAAAAGAGGTGATGAAATAATTACCTTTTCTTTGGGTACTTCCTTTTTATATGAACAAAAGGGATCCTTAGGTTGGATTTATGATCAATTTAAGGCATATATGATGAATTGAGGGTAGTTGATATGATATCTTCTCCGGTTTTATCTGAGCCAAAAGGCTTTGGAGGTTTGAATTTAAGAAAAGGGGAAGTGCCTTTTTATAAGAGAGGTGAGAGGCACTTCAGGAAAAGCTCGAAATATTGAATTATTATAAACATATTTTTGCTTCCTAATAGCTCCAAATAGATTTATTTGGAGGATAAGGCGGGGATGAGTCGAAATCCCTTAAACCAATTGGTTTTAGAAAATTTTAGGTCATCATATTAACCATATCTTTTAGATTTAACTCTTAGTTAAATAGTTTAACTTTTACCATGTATTCTATTATTTTTATACTACTTGGTTAATATAGTTACTATAAATTTCCAAAAGAACATAAAGTGGTTCATTAATGACATATATAACATTATCTAAGTCAATTTTTCTAATAATATATTATTAGGTCTGTTATATCATTTAATAAAATAGTATTTGTTTTAAAATATCATTTATGTCAATTTAAACACTATATAGTAATTGATTTATTTTAAGTCAGACAACCTGATTCCTTCGATCCAAATTCATTAAATCATACCACATATGTCAATATAATCCATAAAATTATTTTATTCCATTAAAACATTCAAATTATATTTATTTTAATATTTATAATATCATTTGTTTAATCTTTTAGTAATAAGATAATTATTGCATCATCATTGGGTCATATATAAATTTAATTATTTAATGTATAAAATTTAAAAATAAAATACCATGACGTAGTAAATCCTTTTAGATTTATATTAATATTTATAGTCGAATTTATCTTATGTATAACCCTATATTTGAAATCATTTAATTATTATAATTTGAATTTAACACTTTTGACTCTTCTTTAAATAAAATATAATAAATGTCCTAATCTAACCCAAGTGAATCAAAAAGGATCATTTTTTTTGTCCTGATGTTTATTTTGGTTTAAAAACACTTATCCAATAGAATTAGGACATGTTTTGGGATAATTTTAAATTATTATAATATTATTTTTACCTTTAATTATCCTATTTACTTTTAATCGTGGCAAATAAAATTGAAAAGTCATTATTCACCAAAAATTGTTTTCATCATATAGAACCAAATTTTACTTAGTGATGACAACCATGTCTATATGCTTTTTCAAATTCAATTCCTAGAAGTGGTTAAATTACATTTTATGTAAATTTCTAAATGTTCCCAGAAGGTGGGTAAAAGATGTTAAAAAGTTCGATAAAATTTTATATATCTAATCTTATTATAAAATTACTCAAATGGCTTATATTAGAATAATATATTTATTATGTATCTATTTTGACTTTAAGATAAATTTTAATTGAAAATAATTTTTTAAATGAAAAAGTCGGTTTTTATGTACAATGCAGTATTTTCACTATTCATCAAAAATTGAACATTTTCCGAAAAATAACAAAAATTAACCCTAAGGTAATTTTGATATTCCAAATTGAAAAATGAAGTCTATTTTACCAAATTAAATTTTTAGGAGTGTCAAAAATTTATTCTATTATTTTTCAAAAGGTAACATAAAAAGTAATTCTTGTAAGAAAATAGTTTTTCTAAATATATAACTATTTTAACAAAACTTATACATTTCATTATAAATATATGTAATATTTATGTGAAAACAATATAAATAAAATTTATAATTTATTCTTTACTATTCATATAACAATATTTATTTGATAAATAAATATATTTTTTAAATAATTATAATACTAATGTGTTGTTTCTTAGAAAATCAATCATGTGTATAACGCAATACAAGTTGGTGTTACGTGTAATATAAGCAATTAAATTGAATTAAATGGATAAGTTACTATGAAATCTTGGGGTGTTACATTCTCCCCTCCTTAAATAAATTGTGTCCTTGAAATTTGAAATTGTTCTTCAAAAATAAAAGGTTGAATATAGAAAATACCTCTGTGGAAAACACCCATCGGAAATAGGGTTAATAAAATTTACTCTTAATAAGAGGGAAAGGGAAATGAAAACGACACCGCCAAATTAGGATTTTGAATAGTAAAACATTGGTGGAAATTAGATACACATAATTAGATGGAAAACGTAAATATTTATTGGTAGTGATTGTGTTCATCAATCACAAACAAGTGGACAATAAATATAAAATTGAGGGACTCAAAGCCATAAATCAATGATGATTTAAAGTATCATCGGTTCAACAAAACATAAGGTATTAGGATTACAAAAAAATTTAGATACTTTTTTTGAAGCGGATGGATTAATTTACTATAGATATAAGAACTCAAGAAAACATACTTGATTTCGTTACCTGTCATAATCATAATCACATCATTTTTTTGTGCATAAATCTATTTTCAATTCGTCCCTTATACTAGAAAATAAATTTTCAAAAATGATTTTTTTATGACTGAATGGAATTTGATAAATCATAAGGTTATCAATTGTTTCCTTAATCCTCTTTATGTTTACCTAAATCCAAAATTTTTGGTTAGAGTATACAATAAATTATACTTTAACCTTAAACAAAATATCAAGTGGTCAACTTACTCCATTCCAACCTTTAGACTTATCCAAAATAATTATGTATGAACTCACTGTTCAAAAATTTATATGGTAGTTAAACATAATGAAGGTATTTTTTCCAAATAATAATATCTGAATACCTTCATCATGTATTCAGAAAAAACATGGTAACAACTAGAATTTTCAGATATCCTTGTTGAAAACATGCATGTTTCCTTATTCCAAAACTTAGTGGATTATTCTGTAAGTCCCAAAAAGTTGTATAATTCATCCACGATTTTACAACCCTTGTGTAAAAAAATCCATAATTATTTCTAAAGAAACCATTATCATCCAAATTACTTGTTCCAATCCTACATATCATTATCCAAACATCATTATCATAATATAAGGAACATATAAAGGGTTATCTTTACCTTAATCATATGTTTTCCAAATATAATCTTACCCTTAAATCAATTTTCTTTTCTAATAAAATAATTCAACATGTTCTTGAAAATCCTTAGTGAAAAACATAAACTGAATACTTCTTATATAATTCCCTTATTCATAATTCTTGGATCCAAATATATAAATACTTCAATCCTTCCAATTTAATGGTTGGCATGTAATAGGTCCTTCTTTGGTTTAGAGGAATATTCTTAGGTCTGGGCATCGAGTTGGGTAATTCCAATGATTTCCACAAATGAGACATTGAACTCCATAATAATTAGTAACTCTATGACCCTTTTTTCCCTTATAGATAGCATATCCCCCTCCATTTCAAGTATTCCTCATGGTTCTTCTACCCTTCCTCTTAACATGTAGGAATCTAAATCTTCTTTCCTCTTTGCTTCTTAAAATTTGAATATTTTTAAACATTCATCTTCCTCTTACACAATTTGTTAGTAAACTCATCAAGGATTACATTGTTAATCATATATTGTGATAACTGATTCGGCATAATCACAATATCTTTCTCTCTGGTCATTATCTAATTTTATTGCTCAAAATCACAAGATTTTCCATCAAACTCAATATTAATCGAATTACTTACAATTTCTTCCATTAACTAAGACCAAAAAGCACAGGGTGAGAAATAGATCCCATTTAGGAAAATGACATAACCAAGGGAAAGTACTTTCAATCTACAAAATCTTATCTTTAATCCTAATTTATACATGATCACTACCAAAATTCTAGCGGGTTCTTCTATACATATCCTCAAAGTAAATCATAGGGTTTTGATCCCTAATCTATGTTTTGAAAATCTATTTCCGAGGCCATTTCTAAGCTTCTTCTAATACCAACTTTAATTACTCGGCCTCAGTTACCAAAATTCAGTGCATTATTTTAATACAATGGCACGATACAAGGAATCATGTCCTGAAGGACCGATCAGTTTAGCAATCTTGGAAATTAGATTATATAAATGAAATTTAAATAAAAATTTATATCATAAAACACAACATAAATAATCCATTGAGAAAACCATTATTCCCCTAGCTTAACCCTTTATATCAATCATAATACACTTCATGGAATCCTGGGAAAATAAAACATAGTAAATGGGTGATCTTAGATGCTCAGTAAGGGTAAATATTTCAGCAGAAGCTATAAACTGTTAAGGCATGATGTATAATGAAAACCAAAGGCCTATAAACATATAAATTGAATATAACATGGTAAAAATAAATCAAAATTACTATATAAACAAGCACATGGATATTCTACTAGTCTAATAATCACATGTAATAACTAATTTCATAATGATGGAATGCATAATGTCGGGCATAATAACTACTATGTCAAGGACTTGTTCCAAGACCATTCACAAATATTCTATCAGGGCCTTTTTCCAAGACACTAGTTTGTCTCATGAGACCTACTGATGCATCGAGGGGCTATAGCAGCCCCCCCCCCCCATCACTTACTAAGTCTAATGCATTTCTCGTATGAAAAGGTTGAAACATAACATAAACATTCATATTAAAACAAGTATATGAAATGTCAATACTTTAACCATAAACCATTAATGGTATAAAAATATAACATCCATAGTCAAACATATCATAACTCATTCATCACAATATTGAAGATTTTATTATAATAAATCATCCCCAATCATGAGTAATATCCAATAAAGGATATTGACATAGTTGAAAATGATCAGTAAAATTCTTTGAGGTGAATATCTCATTTTCCTGAAATCATTTAAAAGTCGCGTAATTTATAAAGGAATTAATTTAAAATAGATTTTTGAATCAAATTTTCTGATACCACTTTGAATATTTTGAATGAAATAAACATTTTAAAATAATCATGGCCATATAAAAAAATCGTTAAAATCATTTTGAAGCCATGGACATTAATTAAATTGATTTAGAAAAGTAAATCATTAAAACATTTAAAATGATGATTTAGTTAAAGAGTCTCTTCCATAAAACCTTAAATTATTCCATTTGAAAACATTTTTATGAAATATGGACATGGATGATAAATATTCCCCAGTGAATACTTACACATAAACAATCTCGAATAATAATGAGATTGAGGAATTAACTCTTACCTTGTACTTTCCTTCGGTTGAGGGTAAGTTTCACCTCATGTATAATGACCATAGTATGTTATTAAATTATAATAGAACCATATTGATATTTAAGATATCATACATGATTCATTTATGACTTTATACTTCCCATTTAATAATAATTTCAATGTTAAAGTAACATTTCGGGTAATAATCATTTTCTTCATCGTATGTGTTTTAACATGTTATTCTTGATCGAATCACTTATATCATGATTTAATTACATCAAGAATATAAAACTTTATTTATATATCATATATATTCAGAATATTAATATGTATAATAGATTGATATATGAAATGGAATACACTATTTATGGAGTCGGTAGGTCGTACGTATGCATAAATGTTGTTTCCATTTTCATATAGTATTTAACGGAAGTAAGTGAATGATATATTTGTAAATACATATATATACATATATATATTTCCATTATAATTATTATTTCATATATTACATACCTATTAATAATATATATTTTTATAATCATCATTAAATTAGTGAACGTGGAAATGAATCTCATCGCGTCATGGAGATGGTAAGTCGGGCGTACAAATGAGCAACGATATCAGTTCCTTAATGATAAAATGGAATAGAAGTGGATGGTATATTAATTATAAAAAAACATTATCATGTTATTATCATTATTTATTAATATAATACTCATCATTATATCCACCCAAATAAAATAATGTTGAATAACAAATTACACCACGGCGTGTAGATGGTAAGTCGTATATACGCATGCATGGTGACATTATTATTCATAGGATAGATAGAATAAGGAATATGGTTGTACCATATTTATAATAAAATATCAATATGCAGAAGATATTGTAGTTACTATTTTATTTTGGAAACAACAAAGAAAGAGGAAGTAGATTAAAAAACATAGAAAGAGGGGATGAAATAATTACCTCTTCTTTTGGTGCTTCCTTTTGATTTGAACAAAAGGGCTCCTTAGGTTAGATTTCTGATCAAATTAATGACTATTTGATGAAGTGGGGGTGGTTGGGAGGAGATTTGGGTAGGGTTTTTCCGAGCCAAAAGGTTTTGGATGTGTCAATTTAAGATAAGGGGAAGTACCCTTTTATAAGAGAGGTGAGGGGCACTTTAGGACAAGCATGAAATATTAATTTCTTATAAAATTATTCTTGGTTTATAATAGCTCCAAATGGGTTTATTTAGAGTATAAGGTAAGTATGGGTTGAAATCATCTCAACCAATAGGTTTTAGACAATTTTAGGTCACCATATTAACCTTATCTTTTAAATTTAACTCTTAGTAAAATAGTTTAACTTTTACCATGTATTCTTGTATTTTTATACTACATGATTAATATGGTAACTATAAAATTCCAAAAGAGCCTCAAGTCGTTCATTGTGTCATATATAAGTTTAATTATTTAATTTTTAAAATTAAAAATAAAATTCCATGAGGTAGAAAATATTTTCATCTTTCTAATGAATATTTATAGTCGAATTTATCTTATGCATAACCATATATTAAAAATTGTTTAGTTATTATAATTTGAATTTAACACTTTTGACTCTTCTTTAAATTAAATATAATAAATGTCCTAATCTTATCCATGTGAATCAAAAAGGATCATATTTTTTCCTAATTTTGATTTTTGTTAAAAACACTTGTCTAGTATAACTAGGACTTGTGTTGGGATAATTTTATATTATTATAATATTATTTTTACCATTAATTTCCCTATTTACTTTTAACCATGGTAAATAAAAATCAAAATTAACTATTCCCCAAAAAATTATTTTCATCTTATTGAACCATATTTTACTTTCTGATGACAACCGTGTCATTTGTATTTTTAAAATTCAATTCATAGAAGCGGAAAAATTACATTTTATGCAAATTTGGAAATGTGCATATATGGTGGGTAAAAGACGTTAAAAAATTAAATGAAATTTTATATATCTAATCTTATTATAAAATGAATAAAATGACTTATATTGGACTAATATATGTATTATGTATTTATTTTTACATTAAGATAAATTTAAATTAAGAATAATTATTTAAATGAAAAAGTTGGTTTTATGTACTATGTAGTATTTTTCATTATTCATCAAAAATTTAATGTTTCCAGAAAAATACCAAAAAATTCACCCTAAGGTAATTTTGATATTCTGAATTAAAAAATGAAGTCTATTTTAGCAAATTTAATTTTTAGGAGTGTCAAAAATTAATTCTATTATTATTCAGAAAATGACATAAAAAGTAGTTCTTTTAAGAAAATAGTTTTTCAAAATATATAACTATTTTAACTAAACTTATAAATTTCATTATAAATATATATCATATTTATGTGAAAACATTATAAATAATGTTTAAAAAAATTTCATTACTATTTATACTAAAATATTTAACTGATAAATAATTATATCATTTAAATAATTATAATACTAATGTTTTGTTTCACATAAACTCAATATTGTGTATAACACAAGCCAAGATATTATTGCGTGCAATATAAGCTATTAAATTACTTTAAAGAGATATTGTACTATGAAATCTTGGGGTGTTACATTTTGGGAGTAATAAGATCTGAATAAATAATGCCATAATAAAACATGATCATTGGTATTCTACTAGTTGAATAACCACACGAAATATCAATTACTAGTTCCATAATCAGGGAATACAAAATGTGGGACATAATAACCATACCATTAAGGCCTCGTTCCAAGATCATAAATAATAATTCTTTCAAGGCCTTGTGTCAAGACCGTAGTTTGTCTCCTAAGACCTACTAATGAACTAAGGTGCTATAGCGGGAACCACTTGACACTTACTTATTCCAATGCATTACTCATATGAATGGTGAGAAACATAAACAATATATACATTCATATTGAAACTAATATATGAAATGTAAATTACATTCCCCAAACATTAAGCATAAAAACTAACCATTCATAGTAAATTAGTGAATGGTTTTATGATAGAACATCCACAGTCAAAATAATCATAAACCATTAAATTAAATATTTTAGATGACATCATAAAATATTAATTCCAATAATACATAATAATCAACAAGAGTGTTGAAATAGATAAATATTCTCTTATAAAATCATTGAGTAATTTTTGAGATAAATTCACTTTTAGTTTCAAAAGAAGAGATCTTTGGGAAAAATAATTGTATAAAACAAGAATTTAAGTAAGTTAGAATTTTAATAACAAAAAGAGAGATTTTATAAAGATAATTTTTTATAAAAACATATTATAGAGTGCCCTTAAGTAGGTAAGAATTTGAGAAATTTGCTGGAATTTAGCATGTATTTTGAGAAGAATTTTTTAGAGGTCATTTTAAAACATATATCTCCCAAAAATGAAAGTAGGATTCTGGGTGGTACTCATATATAGAACATTATCACAGAATATTTTGTGAGTACATATGAATAAATAAAAATTTAATTTATGTAATTTGACAACAAGTGTAACCCGAATGAAAATAAAGGTTCGGGTAGACAACCCTTACCTTAAGTCTAAATATTCTTCTCTTGACCTTATGGTCCTGGAATATGAAATTAGACTCATTAATAAAAAAAATTAAGAACCTGTTAGATTTTTATTTAGTTTATCATAATTTTTTATTTCATTTATGTCCATGTAGATAAGTTATAATATTGAATTCTATCGTTTCGAAGTGTTTGTTTTATTGATTTTCATAATCGGTTCACATGTTTTTAAGTAATGGAGCTCATCTTGAATGCATGTAAATATCCATAATTGAATTTACACAATATTTATGAACATACACTGGTGTTAATGGTCATTTGTATCATTTAGTTACATAGAATGAGGATGAATCTGTAATATCCCAGGTAAATAGAGAACATGACATTTTTCATATTTATTAATATTTGTGAATTAAATATTAATTCTACTTTAAATGGGACACTATGATCAATGGTGTACCTGATACGCAACAATGGGTTTTATTAAAATCTTACGTTGTATACTAATAATATAGTATTATTATTTTAAATGGTAGTTAACGCATAGACCTTGTATTGGTGGTAATGAACATAACTAACTAAAATATGATTATACATGTTTGATAAATATTTTTATATATATCCAATAGAATTTAGAGGCTTAAAATAAGAAAATAATTCGATTTTGAGCATGAATACTCTAAGATTCACTAAAAGGTCAATTTACTGCCTTTTGATGGAGACCCCTATTTAAATATAGTTTCGGTCACTTTTATATGTTCTATTTGATAAAATAAAATTCTTTTTTAATGGGGACATCAAAATTTACTTTGGGTAAATTTTTGGTATTTTTCTGATAAAACTCATTTTTTATGAATAGTGAAAAATACTGTATTTTAATTCAAATTTGCCTTTTAGTATAATTTATTTATAGGGTTATATTATCTTTATAAGTGTTTTTAAAGTGTAATTATATTATTTTTTTACCATTTAATCCAATTTTGGTCATTTTAATTAATTTCACTTTGAAATTGGACATAAACAAGTATCAATCTTTTGATAGTTATTGTTTCTTAAAAACACTCTATTTGTTTTGATAATGGGAATTAATTTTTAATTAATTAATGAAACTTATATGTTTTTAATTTGGTAAAATAGAAATCATTTTTGAATTCGGAATATAAAATATAGTTTATGCTAATTTTTTGGTAGTTTTCTGAAAAACTTCAATTTTGGATGAATAGTGAAACCACTAAGTAGTAGTTAAAAACAGACATTTTCATTTAAATGAAATTTTACCACTTATGTGGACTAAATTTTTAAAATCTGACATACGTGGTTTTTATTATTAAGTAAAATGTGGTTCAATTAGATGAAAATAATTTTTTGGGAATAGTAACTTTTGACTTTAATTTAACGCGGTTAAAGGTAAATAGGGTAATTCAAGGTAAAAAAAAATATTATAATGAAACAAAATTACTTTAACACTTGTCCTAGCCTTATTGGATGAGTCATGGATGACCATATAAAACCTTGGGTCGATTTTGGGATCCTATGGAGCCACATGGGAGTGATAATGACACTTTAGATTAATTAATTTAAATTAAAGACCAAAATGACACAAGAAAATATATTTTAGTAAATTAATTTTTACATGGGGTTATATAAGTTATCTTTTAGACTAAAAATATTAATTGGAATGATAAAAATATTTCCTACATCATGGTATTTTTTCTAATTTTTAGACTTCAAATAAATAAAATTATTTATGACACAAAAATGATGCAGTATTTACCTCATTAATAAATGATTTAAATAAGTAAGATTATAAATATAAAAATAACATCCAAAACCTGTCCAATTATTATTGGATGAATTTATTTCTACCATAATTCATCTTATATTTGACCTTAATTATATTTTGACCTATAAAAACCGAAAATCATTATATAATAAAATAATATTTTTAAACTTTCTTAAAGAACCCCTCCTCCCCCTTATAAAAATCCTTCACTTATAATACATTACTCAGACCTCTCAAGACCCTTGTCTCATTCAACCCATACCCAAATAAGCTCTCAAGATACCTATATTCATCCTATAAGCCTTAACTTAGGAAGAACGCACTTGAAGAAGTCATTTTTGTTCAAACCAAAGGGAGTTACCTGAATTAAAGGTAATGGTTTCTCTTAAATTCTTTTCATTAATTTTACTTATCTAACCCCTAAACTCTTTTCATTTCTTTATTTTATAACATAACCAGTATCCTCAATATACTAGGATGTTTTTATGAGAAGTATTCAAACTAAACTGACACACACCTCCCTCTAATGGGTAAAGAACTTCTTGTTTCTCTTGGGTGGAAAACAAACGCCTCACGAAGCAATGACTGTTCAATTATCTCTTACCGCCTCTTATGGTGGCCATTATGATGGAATTGTATTTATAAATGATATATATTATGTTTATTTTTTATTAATTCTTCTGTATTTTTAATCTATATAATACCTTTATGGTTTCCATTATGAGTAAATGCGATAATTTCATTTGAGGAAGTGCGGACTACCACCCACTCAAAGTGAGATGACTCATTCATACCATATATGGGACATATAAAAGATGGAGTTATTGAAATTATATATGATATTATACTGGAATTATAATATAACTATTTACAATTAAGTTTTCATTCAATTAAAATATGAAATAGAAAAGAAAGTAGTGTTCATGCGTACGCACGGCTTACCGTCTCTATGAACGGTACATTTCGTTTCTTAGCTCCAAATATTATGTAATGTTATAAATACATAAATATATACTAGATATATATGATATATATGATATCTGAATCATTAATATCATTCTAGATATAATGTAATCTTGAACACATGGACAACTTGTAATTATAAGGTGTTCATTTTGTTTTACTCAAGTACCAAATATCGACAAAATGACCATTATTAACTTAAATGATTAAATAATGTTTATAACATGGTAATAAATGATATAAAAGGAAAAAGAAACATTAAAAATGGTTCTTAATCAATTATAAATTAACCTATGATTATTATTCAATAAGATCAAGGAACAAACAAGTCAAGTCGGACTCGAGGTTAGGGATTTCTTATCTCACTTTCAATTCCGTGAT
Source organism: Viscum album (assembly GCA_963277665.1). Taxonomy (NCBI): domain Eukaryota; kingdom Viridiplantae; phylum Streptophyta; class Magnoliopsida; order Santalales; family Viscaceae; genus Viscum; species Viscum album. The sequence continues at coordinate 428,653,847 of OY728123.1, read as the reverse complement.
ATTTCCATTGTTCGCCACTAATTTTTTGCATTTGGTGTATCTTGTATTGAAATTTGATATATATTATCATTATACTCTTTATATTCAAGTTATTCTGTGAATAATTCAGTGGTTGTTAACTTTTGGTCATACAAATTGATTGATTACAATGTGGTAAGGGATTTTCATCTCACTTTTTATTTATGTGATATTCATGCTATATTTGCCAGTATTTCCTTTTGTGTGGTGTATGTACTGCACATGATTAAATACATTGTGTAATATACTTTAATTTATGGGTATTTACATCTTCATTTTATGATCCTTCTTTCATGGGTTTTATGTTTCATATGTTACCAAATCGGTAAGAGAACCTTTTAACCCAATTTACATTCCTTGGGTTAATCTTCTAATTCTTAATTATGTCATGCTATGATTATTTTTGAAATCACTATTTATTTATTTATTTTGTTATTTCTACTCCCCATTGTGTGGATATACTTTTGATACACATAATAACTCCACTTATAAATTCTCAAGTCATCAGCTTGAACTTGATAAGAGTAATTTTAACTCAATTTCCATTCATTGAGTTAAACATCCAAGTCATTGGTTTTGTCTTAAAAATAACATGTGTGAATTTCCTATGATTTATTTACACTTAATATCCATTCATATTGATTGTATTTATATTTTTCAGACATTATTATTTAATTATTTATCCTTAATCTAAAGATACCATTTTTATAAGGGATTTCGTCTCAATTTCCATTCCATTGAGAATTCATTGTCGTTATACACCAATTCACTTTTATACAGTGTATATATTGTCCATTGGAATATTATATCATGAATACCTTTATTCCCATGATATTATAATGTTTTTATTAAATTCTATTCTTCAATTATTTGTATTCAATCATATCTCATTTTGTTAAGAACTCTTTAACTAAAATATTCTTTTAAAGATTTATTCTTCTAAATCTTTCTCATTAATGTACATGTTTTCAAAATGGTTTTTAGTATTTATTTATATGAACATTAATGTTTTAAAATTTTCTTTCCTTTAAAATATTTAACTTGTTATGGGAAACTTTGATTCAAAAATCACTTTATTAAATGTTTTAAATGGTTTTGAAAATTATTTGATAAAGCATTGTTTATTTCAATATCATGATTGGATATATTCTTATTGGAATATGGAAATGTTATCTTTACTTTATTCTTGTGTTATGTGTTATGAATATGTAATTTTTATTGGTCATTATTTTCATATATAGGTTGTTCCGTGATAAACCTAGGGCGGTTGAGCCCGAGATATCTCCCCAATACATTGGTTAACGTGAAGGAGGTAAACGTTAATGTTTCTCCGAAGATATTTAGGGAATATATTGTGATGGGTATTCAAAATGTGACTCCCTATGTAGATGTGATAGCTAAAATGTAAGTATTTTATTAATTCCATAAGTTACCTTTATGATATATGATTTTTTCAGGTTATTCATGAATCTTATGATTTCATGAGGTTTGCTACGATTTAAAAGTACAGTTTCATTGATTTGTATTTATTGATGGGATAATGTTTTCCTTCCTTATATTATAAACCTTGCTGAGATTTTTTTGCTCATCCCAATTTTTTGAAATGTTTTCCACTATACATAAAGATGAATAGGGTCAAGGATGAGATCATGGAAAATTCATGATGTTTAAAACATGGGACTAGACATGTCTCTTTTTTTAAGAGTTTTTATTTTATAAGAAATGGATAATGGGTAGTAGTGTATACATGTAATATTCAAGTTGTTATGTAATAGTTATGGCCTAATTATCTAAAACTCTATACCTCAAAAGATCCTCGATGTGAATTCTGGACATAATTCAAGATTATGTATTGTTTAATGTCGTGTCCTTACAGAATCATTAGATGAAATATAAATGAAAATCTCTTGGATTATTTTAGCGAAATTTTGATTATTAGGAACTAGTTTGGTCATATGATTTAATATTATGTACATATACTAGTTCATGAATATTAAATAGGTTGTAATACATATATTATACCCTTTTTCAACCATAAAAATGGTTTCATTTCCAGTTTTGAAGGGGAAATTGAAGGATGAAACATCGTCATCAATAAAGGTTGTAAAATGGAACCTCATGGACGATGATTTAATTTATAAAATAAAAGAGAGAGTAAGGATATTTATGATTGTTCTTCCATTAAGATGATAAAATTATAGTATATATATGATACTATATTTATCATGGTCATTTGGATAGAGGAAGAAAGGAGAGGATAACAATTGAAAAGAACATGAAATGAAATTGATAGAAATAGAATGTGAATTTACCTCTTGAATCCTCCTCCTTGAGAATCTCTTTAAGGGAAGGGGTTTTGGTCTTTCAGAAATACTGAGAGCTCCTAGATGTGGGGAGTGTCTAGGGAAGGGTTTTGGGTAGAAATTTCAGGAGCTTTAAGGCTTATAGGAGTGATGAGAAGAGGGAGTGAGGGGTGTTTTTATAGTGGAGGAGAGGAGGGTTTCCCATTATTTTACACATTATTTTATTGTTTTTCAAAAACAAACAATAGTATTGATTATTATGAACAATAATATTAATATGTTCATGTGAGTTCAAACCAAGTGTTATTACATCATCCATGATTCATGGAATATTGAATTTAACTGATAATGTATATATACGGTAAATTACTTATCTTATTATTCATCAAAAAAATGAGTAGTTAAAAAAAATCCAAAAAATTCACCCTAACCATTTTTCAACGTGTAGAATTAAAAAAATGAAATCCATCTTTTGAAAAAAAACAACCATGTATTATTAATTTAATTTCTAAATAAAATCATAATTTATTCAAAAAATAACAATTTTAAATATTTATTTCATTTTATATCACCTTGAAAAATTAATCAAGATCTCAATATCTTATAACATTAATACAAAAAAAAAATATGATTTACTATTAAAAAGGATCATTTTACTAGTCATATTACTATTCATAAGGGTATGTTACTATTCACCAAATATTATGTTTGTCTTATCAAACTCTAAATATCTTATTGAACACAATTGTGTATATCAGTTTTTCCAAATTCAAATCACGAAGGTAAAAAAATTATGTTTGGATAGTTTATAACAAAGTGGTGTTTTGTAGAGAATTAGTGTTTCATGCATTAAATATTAAATTTATCTGATGAGTCTTGGGGTGATACAGTAATATATAACCATTAACCTACTAATTCGATACAATAAATTATCTCATACATCCCCACAAACTTTAGTGTCTGCTTCCCTTACCTCCAAAAATAATGATTCCCTAACCAATGTGACAATCGCAAGAAAACATGATCACTCATAAAGAACTTCATTGCTCATATTCTCTACTGGACATATAATTTATGTATACCATGGGTGTAAAAAATGGCTTCCCAAATATTTTTACCCTTTTGTAGGTCTACAACACAATACATGTCCCAATGTTGGTTTCCTCACCAACCTTGTTCAAATACAATGGTGAGAGAAAAAGATGACCACAATAAACCTCAAATAGTTCCATCTAAGTAAAAAATTATAAAATTTTATTTTATGAAAACTCTACCATATCCAAATTATTATACCATGATCCAATAAAATCTAGAATTCATTCCCAAATCATATCCTACAAGATATAGATCATCATCTCTGATTGTACATCGATTTTCAAATGATAAACCGTACTCAGTTTTAACGAAGTCCACATAGCCTTCTGCAAGACTTTCCAAAAACACAATATATAATGAGTGTATCAATCTCATATGATACTAGAGGGAAATACATAAATAATACAATCTTCTAGATATAATTATTTCCCAAACCATTAATAGAGTGAGTCTCTTGGATTGGTAAGAAATAAGCAACCTTTAACAGTCGATCAACTATCACCAATAACTATGGTGACTTTTTGGGGGTCATGGTAAACCCCATAATAAAGTCCATATTCATATATTTATGATTCTAAATAGTCATAGTATCTTTCTGAATTTATACTATTAGTCATTGATGATCTTCCTTAATCGAATGATAGGTCAAGCAATGAGGGACGAAGCATTTGATGTCTCTCTCTATTCCCAACCTCCTAAAGAATCTCCTTACATCTGAATATATCTTCATCAAACATGGATTCACTTACCACTAATTGGAATGGGAATACCTAAATATATCTACCATCATTACAAGATTAACCACAATCCAATGAATATAGATCATGTCCCCAATTTTAATTGACCATCCTAGAAGTAGTCCACTTCCATCCAATGGCACAAACATCACAATGAATTTGGGATCCAAATCCAAGTTTTCATTTTCCTTATTTTCCAATGAAAAAATGATAACTAAGTGAGAAAAATTCACTACCCATATATCATTATATGAATCCAAAAACCATTCATAAAATTATTTTATTAATTTTGATTCCTCCTACAAAAATCTCCCCCCAAGCCCCTGTGTTTTCTTGTTGAGAGGATTTGTAATAGAACAACATTTTCATGGTGAATTATCCTTCTCAAAATAAAATATATATATCTATTCAAACCAAACCTCTTTTGGAGATTTATATATCATTAATAGAAGATGTCACATAGGCTTATGTGGTCAATGTATATGATAAATCTCTCATGGAAGAGATAATGGTGAAAAACATTCAAAGCACAAACCACTGCTAAAACTCCAATTTATGTGTAGGGTAGTTCTGCTCAAGGGGTCATAACTAGATAGACTCATAAGCTAATACTTGATCCCTATGCATCACCACAACTCCAAAACTGAAATATAAATTTTTTTAATAAATCACACATCCAATCCTAGGATATGTTAAGATTAGAATTGATGATATTATCAATATACTCTTTATCTCCAACAAGGCCTCTTCAAACTAATCAGTCCACCCAAACTTCTCCCCCTTCAGGGTAATTACAATCATTAACATTTCTAATTAAGGGAAGTAATCTTATAATATTATAATCATGAACAAATTTCTATTTTGTGACCAATACATTAATGCTTTTACCTCCTCTAGGACTAGATAAATTTCCAACATAAGTATTACATGCCCAACAAACATATCATCTAAATCCAAAAGAAACACTTAGAAAACTTGGAATAGAACCAATGTACTCTAGGTGTACTCAACACAACATTCAGGTGTATAGAGTGCATCTTTGTGGTCTATTTTTATATGAGGATATAATTAACTAAAACCATAAAAAAGTTATTAAGATATTGATAGAAGATCCAATTCATGAGAACAAAAAATGGAATTGTTGAATTTTTTAACGTAAATGGTATAAAAATTACTCACAAAATATATATCTACTCCAAAATGTTGTCTTAAGAATATCCTTCACTTTAAACCAAATTTGGTGGTAGCCTAATCATAGATCAATTTTTTTGAACCATTGGCCCCCAAAAACGGATCAAAAAATTCATCGATCCATGGAAATGGGTATCAATTATTCATGGTCACTTGGTGTATATTCCTATAGTTCATAAAAAAGATAAATTCCATCATCCACCTTCTTTAGGAAAAACATTAGAGCACCCTAGGGAGATATTCATGGTCTGTTAAAACCCTTTACCTCTAAATCCTTGAGTTATACCTTAATATCCTTTAACTCATCCAATGTCATATGATATAGAGGAATTTATATAGGTTTTTTCCACCATCATAACTCCAATATCAAACTCTATTCCACAATATTTAGGAATCCCAAAGAATTAGAAAAGGAATACATCCAAATATTGGACCACTATATAAGGAAAATTATAGGGTGATATTTCTGAATCCACTACATGAACCATACCCACTATGTTCGTTGTGATAACCCAAATATAACTCACGTATAGACTCCTTATTCCTTATCCAACATCCCATTATCCTATTAGAATAAGTTTATCTCCAATAGGAAAGGAAAAAGATACTCATCGTCTATTCCTCTGAGCCTGAAAACAATTTATCCATTTCATTCCAATGATCACATTGAATATTGCAATCTCATGAATCATGAAATCCAAAATATGTTCACAGACAACAACTACTATGAATCATTATGGAAATCATTATAGATAGTCTAATTTCTTCCCCAATAGTTCATCAAGAGAGAAAATCAGAAGTAATCCTAACCCAAAATTCAATTCCACCAATAAATTGATCTGATATAATCTAATGGGAAGAACCTGAATAAAATAGTTCATAAGAAAGTGTAGAGATAAATATTAGTGTACCTATCATAGTTGAGGGTCCCTGTCTACCATCGGTAGGAACCTAGTCTACTACAAACATCTTTATTACTTATGAACCATATCCATATTTCTACAGCACATGACTTGGTTGGATCACTAAGGTTTGAAAAGCAATAATCTACTAATTATAACCCCATCATAAAACCCAACTCATCCTCTTAGAGTCTAAACCTATCAATTTATAATAATAACATTGTAGTTAACCTTCCTTTACACATCAGTGACACTCCTTCAATGAATTTACATAAAATATTTTTAAATAACCCATATACCTAATTTTATAGAATCTTACATAATTTCCTTCCATATAGGGAACAAATGATCCCCTTCTCTACTCTACTTATCTGTTATAGCCCTGGTGGATATCCTCTATCTTCCTTTATGTACTACCAGAATAGTATCCCACTACATCCCTATATAATCCAATAATCTTTCTAGTGAATGATGGATGAATGTTTTCATTTAGCTTTTCCCTCCTCTAAAATATTCTTGGTCACTGGTACATGGTATAACACCTCAGGATATGTCATTAGGTTGAAACTCTAGACCAATAACCTCAACATTAGAAGAAGGGTGATCAGAATTTTTGAAACGTTTTGTGCCACGTTCATAAAATACAGGGGAGCTAAGTAAATTATATCTTTTAAATAATAATATTAGGTAGACACTAACATCATCCCCCAGTAAATATCTACATACTCATATGTGTGATAAATGTTTAGTTTTTCTAAGAAAATATATTCAAAAGGTCCATGAAAATCAACCATGTGAGACCCTCATGTCATCTCACATAGTTCACAACACCCCACCACCTCATAGGATCTCTATATAGAATAAAATTCGTGAGTTTTCCCTTTTGATCCTCTAGGGTCTCTACAATATAAAACATCCTCCCAAGGAAATAAATCTAGTTCTTAGAATCATGTGGGCCTCCAGTTCCCTAGAAGTCTTGGGGATTCTGAAGATGGATGTTCTATGTGTAATCAATCATTTTCTTGGGAACTCCACCAAATTGAAAAAGTACTATTTGGAATAACTTATAATGGAGTGGTTACACCACTTGAAGCACTAGAGAAAGAATGGAAGCATGCTCATTTGAATCCTCCTACACACTTAGTGGTGGAACAGGGGTGTTCTCCTTTTTCGGTGTACTCTGGCCAACTTCACCAGGTATCCCCATCAAATATATTCTATAATGAAAATCTAAAAAACCAAAAGTACACTTAGAATACTTGTAACTATTTATATAATATAACTACCAAAGTGGTTTGTAAGTACACACAAGGGACTTTTACAGGATACCTATCCTAGATGGATACCCACGAAGATAATTCATAACCCTCATAACAGTATAAAGTCATCAGGACTAGTTCTTCATACCAACATGTTATTTACAATCATATATAAAAAATAAAAAAAACAAGAATTCTCAATTTCAATAAATTTACCTTTAAGAACTATATATCATAGACTAAAAAATCAATACATTTAATTAATTCAACTACTGTGAATATAAAACAATAGGTATTTATTACATGTAATCTTTTGTGCCTATTAATGATTCCTGAATTCACCCAAATACCAAAAAAATAACAACACGACATTATTAGGATTAAAAATAAATTATAAAGACACAACTATAACAGTAGTTTCATCACTAATAACTCGAAATTCAATTACACATGAGCCAACTAGGTACACATGAAAATTGTCTACCCAAGTTACACATAGCCCAAATCTTTTCTACCAAGTTCCCAATCATAGAAAACAATAAAAATTAAAAGAAAAACCAACTTACCACTGACACCATTTTTTAACAAACTATGAAAAATCACTGGGTTAGTGATGAAGTGATACATGATATCCTAAAAACCTCCCCATATGAAAGAGGTTGATGAAAAGTGACAAGGTTTTGAATAGTGTCAATTGGAGACTATAACCTTAGTAATATTATCCATACACCCTAATCAGAAAGATATAAATAAACTTTACCAACAACATAGTGGTAACTGAAAACAACATTATAATGTTATAACAATTTTATCCATCTCATACAAAATAAAAATAACCAATGAACCCTTGTGTTGGAGGTGAAACCGAAGTATAACAAAAATAAATATGAAGTAAAAAATATTATATATCATATATCTAGAGTCTTTTCTGATGATACATTTTAACACCCATATATATCTCCTCAGTTGCCTACCATTACGCACTTTCCCTTCCTGGGATCATTGATCATGAAGTTTGTGCGTAAAACAAAATACCTAGGCATGGTGTCAGTATAAAACCGGTAGGAAACCACTAATACACCCTTAAACATAAGGGAAGATGTATATAAATGTTTATGACTTGATAATTAATGTAAATGTGGATAAAACAATCAGTCATTCATTATGTCATAACAAGATAACCAGGCTATCACAAACACTAAATATACCCATTTCTTATCCACAATGAAAGATTAGTCACAACTAGTAGTCACATGACTTGGATCATGTCAATATGTAACATATAGATCAACTTTATATGATTTCAATTTTTATTCCATATTATACCTTTAGGGAATAATCTATTCCCACCTCTAAGGGTTATTCATGATCAACCTTTAAAGAGTAGTCACCTAACTCATTCAACCAAACATAGTTACATGATTAGCATGAAGGTGCATCTAATAGGCACATGTTGACTCTTAAGAACCATATCAATTAAATTGTTCCAATCCCTTGTCAAATCAATTTACCCATATTTTAGTCATACCATTGGTAAAAACATACCTCTCACTCAGACTCATACCATCATATTAATACCATTAAAGCCCAACTCATACCATTATCTCAGTGTGAAACATGTTCAAAATCATAGATATTTACCTCTAGTCATGTCCAATAACCATAAACAAGTCTTGTCACATCCCAAAACCAATCATCATTCTGTTTGAGAGTCATCAGTCTATAGTCTTATACCAATGCTCTCCCCCTAAGGATTTAACTAGACACACTTTAGAAATCTACCATCTTGATACTAGTAGTAATGCTCCCATAATATCTGAAACATACACAAAAAAAGAAACACATATAAAATCAAAAGCTCAAAATATCAAACAATGGTTCTTATAGAAACACATGAACTGAAATTCACATCAATAAGGCTTAGATATCACAAGATATACATGCACACCAAGAATGTCATATTATAAAAATGATATCACAGGCCACACAAGTACATAAAATAAAATAATATTAAATATTTGGATAAAATGGTCCTATATTGTAAATACTTTTTACCTCAAGAGTATTTATGTCGAGAATTAATAGACACCAAGATTCATCAACCTAACCATGATCGCACACCAAGAGAATCAATCATTCACAACAAAGATCCGTAAAACCAATCCAATTTAGTATAAAAAGTGAATATATACAAATATTAAATAATATTAACATGATTATGTATCATATATTATTAGGATTTATGAAATAGAACCACTTCAACAAACTGATCAAGAATCATTCAAGGTAAGATAAAAATTCATTAAATCTTGGTACATATCTATCAAATAAACAAGGAATACTCATTAAATCATTGTAAAATTAAGAGATATGGCCATAATATCATTGATATATGATTCATTCACATAAAATGAGAGGAGAAATAAGATAAACAGTAATAATGGATGAATATTGGCCTCTTATCTTAATTTTCATGACCCAAGCCTCTAAATCCTTCAAAATTAGTGTCAAAAGGGAATGAAATCACCAGAAACCACCACTAAAGTACCTTGGCTTGATATCCCTAGGTTTTAGTGGAATATTTAAAGGTTATTGGGAGGTTTGGTTCAAAATTTCAATTTTTGGATTAATTAAAAAAATTATGGTCTAGTTGCACGGTTTATTCAATTGTGTGACAACCATTTGAGTTTAACTACCTCATCAGGGAACCTGAATGGTTTGGATATATGGTTTGGTAAACTATGGTCCATACATATTTTCCCTATATCCCAAGTAACATTCTTTAATAGGGAATTTTTCATCGTTATATTTAATCTTGTGTCAACTATGCCCAATTTATTTTCCCTCTCAAACAATTTTCCTGGTTTTTTGGGGAGAACCATAAGGTTTTCAAAAACAATTCCCAAAACATAAACCCCATTAAAGACATATAAAATCATATAAAGACACCTAGAAGATAATAAGGACTTCACAAAATCAAATAATAACTCCAAACACCTTTTAAGGGTTACAACTAAGTATATCACACCTAGAAAATCAGAGGTCATTACATAAGGAACCTGCTATCGAGGAATATCAAGGTCCCGCTCATTGAAAAAACATCTCATTCAGCCTAAATTAGAAGAAATAGAGAATCATGAACCCCCCACCCCAAATTAGTGTATAACTATCAATTCATGATGAAACTGTAACAAAATGTGATATTTTTCACAAAAAGAAGGTTAGACTCACCTGTGGAAAACCTTAGGAATTATCGGTACCATAATCTGATCCTGATGGGAAGATATTTTCCTTACGAGGGATGAATAATAGAAATTATTAGGGGAGGTTGAGATAGTTCTCTAGAGTTATAAGGATTTAATAACCCCATTTTCTTAAATTTTAAACCCATCTAAATAATTTAATTTAATTATTAAAAAATATATTTTTTTTGGGACCACTGGAAATATATTGAACCACTACCAGAACTCAAGTGACCAATCAAGGTTCCATGGAACCACCAAAAGATTCCAAATTATAGTGATAGAATCTATTACCTCCCCCACCAAAACTTCAATGGATACACACTGAGTAACTTTGAAGAATTTTTCATCACCGGTTTATTTTCCCAAATCATGATCCTGGGCCACCACTCCTACTAAACATTACTGAGCCTCATCGGTGAAAATATTTTTCTATTACACTTTCATATTAGACCCCCACTCCTAAGTCTCCTCCTAAATTTTCATGTTCTTCCACAACATGTGTACTAAAGGGATTATCATCCCATTAATAGTTTGCTTATTCTAATCCATTGTATTATTTGGTCAGTCCTCACACAATTCATATAGCTCCAACTTGACCTAATCAACACAGATCAAATTAAAAGGGATAGGATGATATCTTAAAAGATATGTTATATGAAATAAATAATGTATGGAACTATATTTATAATTAAGTGATAACCAATAACCCATGGTTTTGATCCTATCGAAAACCTATAACATATCCATGTACTTAGGTGCTAAATTCCCCTACTTCTAAAAATAATGGTGACACGAATTAGGAAACGCCCTTCAGAATACCTAGTCACCAACCTCAAACTCTAGAGGATGGCATCACTGGTTAGAATAATATTTATGTCACCCCTAAGAGGTCATCAAACACTTCTTGATCAACCAAATATGATAAAATGTATCAAGCATGTTACTTTTAATGAAAACTACTTACTCCCATGCCTCTGACCGTTTTAGAGGTGATTAGTACAACCTTCCATACAACATATCAAACTGAACCATCTGAATTGATTCTTGATAACTGGTGGTAAAAAAACTCTTCAGGTGAAATAGTTTTCTCCCATAAACCACTAATATCTATGAAATGCATCCATAGTATGTTGTTCAACACCTATATGGTACACTCATATTTCCAAGTGGTCTAAAGAAGGTAGGAAAATCTCCAGAGAACCTACATATCTAGGGACATTTTAGATATTACTAAAAGAGAAATGTAAAAAATGAATCCTACACAAAAATATTAATCCATAGAACCTAGGGTACTTTCACTATCCCATAAACATATATTCATCACATCCTACCGATTGAATAGTTTCCCCATATCAATATGAAATGTGTGTCTTTCATTAATCAATTGAGGATAACCCATATTCCACTGCTACCATTTGATGACATCAATAATCACATTATAGAATCAATAGGTAGGTTATACCACTTAAACTCATGAATTCGTATTAATTGAAGAAGACCAATGGGTCACAGATGCTTTGTATTCACCTATAAATAGATAAAGCAATGTGAAGTAAACCCTTTTATGTACATATTTATCATGACATACTAACATTTCCTCCCAATGTCACACTCCATATTGGTAAACAATAGGTGTATAGTACATCTAGAGTAATGTGAATATTGTATCATCTTATCATTAATACTCAAATAGAGCATAACCCAACCTCATAAATAATGAAATTTATCATCAGCAATGGACTAATCAGGTGGAAGATCCACAAAATATAATATTTCCATAATCATAAGGAAATTTAATTATGATAAGTCACTCTTATACACCATATCAATAAGTAAGGATTAAATACTAATATATTTTAGTGTTTATCTACTTTTATACTAAGGAACATTAAGATGTATCTTGGTAAATAGGTTCATCACCTTCCACTCGTTACTAACCACCGTTACCTGAGTCATCCTACTAAGTGCACCAACAACAAAATATATTTTCCTGGAAATATATGATATCTAAAAATAAAAAGACAATAGATTCTCAACCAAAATCATCTTATAAATGTTATAGTACCTTTGGGAAAATACGTACTTGATGCTCTTATGGTTTATATACACTAAGAACCTCTCACCCATACGGTAATGAGAACAGCATCTTAGCACACACACAAGTTTCATTATATCTATATTGTTTTTAAAGAATTTATGCATATATGTCCATATAACAATGACCCATAAGTGACCACTTACCCACCCTATATCAAAATTGACCCAATATATACTCATGAAGCATCAACAAAAATGTTTTCTCTTTACTCGTCTAAGGTATGGTCTTGATCATTTTAGATTTTAAAATCCTTTTCATCATCTGAAAGGATCTCTCTTAAAAATTCAACCACATAAAAATCACCCCCTTTTTTATTATTCCCATCATTAGTAATTCTAAAAAGGGAGAATTACAAGATAAATATCTTCTTTTAACCTACCAAAGGTATAAAAACATGAATCTTGAAAATAGTCTTGGGCTACTTCTAGGAAATCAAAGACTCATCCTTTTTGGTTTCTAGTGATATAACTACCACATATATCACATGGAATAAGAAGTCAACCTTATTAATCCAAAAATGAAACTTCAAGATCCTACCTTATAGTTTATGACCCCTCACAATACTCAGAAGAATCTCCAAATGGTTATCCTAATCCTCACTTGACAAGGAGTACACCCAAATTTAATCAAAAAATACAACCACAAATGAATCTAGATAATGATGGAAGGCATAATTCATAAAATTTAGAAACAATGTGGGTGTATTCAAAAAAACAAGTAGTATTAAGAGACACGCATATTGGTCATAACTAATCTTAAAAGTAGTGCATATAATATCAAAAGGTATCACTCAAAACTGGTGATAGCATGACCCAAAGAAAGTCTTGGATAATAAATTACCTCTATTAAACTAATAAAATAAGTCATTTATATGAGGAAGAGAATATTAGTTATTAAATATCATTTAGTTCCACCATCGGTAACCAAAACAAATATGAAATTATTTGTTCACCTTCTTGGTGAATAACATAGGAAAACCCCAAGGGGTGTTCTTGAGAAAATAAATCCCTTCACCTCCAAATCCTCAAGATGATCCTTCTGCTCTCAAAATATTATAGGATCCATCATGTATGGTGGAATGGATATGGGCTATGTACAAATAATAATATCAAATGTAATCTTGATCTCATACTCACATAGAAATCTCATAAAAATATTCAAGAAATATAACATGAAATTGGTCAAAAACATTAAGTAAGAACTCATATTGCATCTCCAAATATATAAAAATAATAATATCCAACTAGGTTATGATATCACCTAGTTATTGATATTCAGCTCCTAAAACAACTACCTATAGATGAAAATTAGTAATATAGACTTGAAAATCACCATCTACAGATGTGATATATGCATTTTGATGATTACATTTGATGTGATTTTTTAAATCAAGTAAGCCAATCTATCCAAAGGATCGCATCAAAAGTATCCATTTCCTATAAAAATACCATAGAATCATATATCCACTAATCACTATAGTGAATTATATATATATATATATATATATCTAGATACCCTCATACTACACTCCTAAAGTCATATTAATATATATGACCATGTATAGATTCTATATAGAAATAACTAAATCACCAACTACTTGAGATGATATAAAATAATGATATGCAATTGTATCGAAAAAAATTAATTATTGGGGAAAATACATAAGAATCATACCAAGAACTGTAAATAGAACCCCTTTTATATAGAAAGGTTCTACTTAATGGAATGAACTGGTAACACTCGATCGAGACTCAACCTCTTTTATGAAATGATGAAACAATTCCTTGGATACTCTTCTTATCTCTGGCCTTGTGAAACTCCTAAAATATCCCCTTTATGCCTCTCGATGATGCACTCCTAACCCCAAAAATGGAATTTTGATTCCTATAAGAACTACCCTTAGTTTGGTTTTTCCTCTATAACAAGATTTTAAATCATAACCTCTAAGAAGGATATCAAAAAAAAGAAATTCACTTATGATCATATAGAGTACCTTAATCCATCCTTAAAACACTAGAACCTAAAAGCCTCATCACCCACTAGTATAGATTAAAACCGTAGTATATTGGTGAAGTGGTAAATATGACCTATCATAAATATTCCCCCCATTCTAGATACATAAAATCAAAATCTCTTTTATCTATCAACATATTTTGTGAGAAATAATTGAAGAAAAATACTAAAATTCATTCCATGATATCCTCATTTACTTGTATTCCTAGACCAGATCATCCCATTAACACTTTTCTAGTCTTATAAGCATGTAGATTGAAATATATACCCACCTCTCATGGGGTATCTTCAGACAATCAAATATGGTTTTAATAAAATCTATCTAGAACATGGTAGCCTCTGGTACAACCTCACCCACAAAAAGTGGGGTATGTTTTATTTAGAACTCATAAGTCAAGTATTACATTTTTTCCTAACCCTTGGTCTATTATCTATATACTGTAACATATAAAGTGAACTCTCCCAAATTTTTTGATCAATAGGAGGAATAGGTACATTAGGTTTTTCTACCTTTACTAGAGGTTGGGAATACTTTTCCTTTCCCTCATAACACTTCATAATTTATTTTCGTTGTTTCAATCTCTAAAATTTCAAGATCATGACTCAAATTAAATTCTATCACAAGTCTAGATATGATAGTCTTGGGTTGGAAAAAATACAAACATACCACTCTAGCCTAAACACATACACCCAATGATATAAGTGTATCAAAAATCATGGCCCAATTCTAGCAAAACCTACCATCTCTTGGGTCAAGTAAAATATAATGTAGAATCATATAATTTTCATATCACTTCCAAAGTAGGGAAACCCTATCTTTGGTTGGTCAAGTATAGGGCCACAAAAATCATATATAGGAAAACATGATATAAGTTGTTATTGTTGGAATTTTAAATAACCCAATCATATTTACAATCTAGAATATCAATCATAGGAAGTCATATTAATTTCATTTCAGGCCTAAAGGAAAATAATGAAACATGAATGTTGTTGATCCCATAATAGAGAAAATACCTTAATAGGGTAGAATTGGGATATGAATGCTTCAAAAAAAGCTACTATTATTATTCTTCCATGAGATAAAACAAGATTATTGATTAATCTTACAAAAATATATAATGAAAATAAAATCATGTAAACAAAAAAAAATATTTACTTGGTTCGCCCACATTAGGATAAATTCAATGAACAAAGTGTAAGTGCAACAGGATCTATATATACATTCTTAAGTGATTGATGAATCTGGTGTCGTATAATTTTTTCCAAATACCAAATATTATTTTAATACTTTTACCCCTTTATTAATTAAACCTCTAATGTTTTTTAAGACAAATGGATCTATTATAGTTTAACTGAGAATACACATATATGTTATACAGACAATTCAGTAAAGTTAGAATATGTGTCTTTATAAGTTTCAATCTCAATATGAGTATACTCCTCAATGCGAACGGTTATTATATTGGCCCAAAGATTTACCAATATAATCCTATTCTAAATAGAAGTGGATTATCTAGGGATTATCATGAAACCGTGCACGCTATATAAAACTAGTTTGGGATCCCTATGTTACATAATTGATCACGTACTATCTCTATTAAGTTCATTATAGTGTAATTACACTAGTATTGTTTAATACTTCCTCCTCTTAAAGTAAATCACTGATATTGTTTAGTGATGTCACTTCACCCAAAAATATTGACATGTTTCCTCAATAAAAAAGTGTCTATGACTCTCTTAAAATCTGAAACCCCTTATTATGAAACTTGTTCTATGTTTCTTACTTATCTTTCCAATTCTTATTCAGAATAAGTATGTTGGTGACTCTCAACTTAGAAACTCAAGAACTAAATACCACAAACTATCTATAGGGAAATCACCAAATAGGAAGACATTGAAACTCTAGTCTTTTATGGATCTTTGTGTGTATATTTTTTTATATTACTTCATCATATTATTTTTCTTCATTATCACTATTTTAACACATTGGTTTTGTTCATGCAGTAGTCATATTCTTCTTCTTCTATTTCTCTATCACTACTTTGATTGTATGATTCTGACTAGTAAAAGTGCATCACCCTTGTCTTCTTCTTATTCTTATTATATGATAGAAATAGGTATTCTTCTCAATCTTATTATCGAATTAACATCCAGTTCTTCAAGATATAGATTCTTTCCATGCATTTATTGTACCTCATACTTGCATTAACACTAACTTTCTCTATGTACAGTAATGTTATTTTATTCTTCTCGCTCTTCATAACTTTCAACAACCCTAATATTTTCTAAATTATATCCATATTATATAATTAAAAAACTCCCATAAAAATCATCATATGAAAATATAATATGAGGATTTACTATAATGCCACCACCTATAAGAGTGATTATAAAATAACCACTTTGGGTACCCTTTGATAATGTGTTTCACCCTATCCCATGAATCCCCAATGACACTAGAGCGGGGAGTGCTACATGACCTTATGTGCACCTCCCCTTATTCTAGAGGTTTCCAACTAGCATCAATCGACTAACACAGTCATAGAGGGGCTATTCCCTCATAGCATTCCCAATGGGGAATGCCTAAATCCTACTAAAAATCTACATGAATCATCCATATAATGGAGATCCCACCAACCTGTAGAAAAAACTAAGATCCCCATAGGCCCTTATAGACTATTATATAAAATAGTGAACTATATATATGATGAATCACACATAATCAAAGTATCAGTATTAGATATAAATAAATAGAGGCCAATTAAAAATTAGCACACTAGCCTGAGAATGCTGAACAATAACTGGAATGATAAATATTTGGCCTCCATACTAGTTCACATGCCATCCTGTTGTATCTATGACCTCTATGAAATGGTGACCTATACCATGATCCCATATGGATGTGGAACTTATTTCCTTAAATAAAAACATTGAATTCTTCTCACATACACAATAACCCACATTGTGTATACAGATATGGGATGAGTCCAACGATGCAGTAGTTACCCCAATGCCTCAATCAAACTGAGTTCTTATTTGATCAATTGGGTGTGTATGAAATACATATAAGTAGGTGTAATAGTTCCCATGAAACTAACCCAATAGAATATATATCACACAATACACAAAAAAACATACCTTCTTCGGTATAATATTGGGATCTACAGTGTACCATAACCCACACAGAACATGATTCGGTGCCATTGTGGAATACGTGTCACACCATAACCCATAAAATTCAAATATTGGAACTGTATAGTAAATTACATGTTTCTAAAGCTCATTAAAACATGTGTCCCATCATCTACACCTATCACTTTGGGCATTTCCTCATCAAGCACCATAACCCATCATTGCGCAGCTAGGCTGGTCTACCATGTCACCCCAAACAATATATTTAAACTCTATGGAAGTCAACCATACACACTGATCTATTACTATAGTTTATATGTATTCGATGATCATATACCCCAACTCATCACTATGTATTCAAGTAAGTCCACTAATTAACCCAAACCCATCCTCATAGTCTTCAGGGATGTCAACCATGCACCCCATCCCATCCCCGAACGTTATAGGGAGGTTACAGTCAAGTACCCTGACCCATACCTATATACTTGTAGAGGTCCCTAAAGTATAAGTTTAGCACAAAAAAATGGAAAATAGGTCACGTAACCTATATCATATCTCACCAACTCACCATTACGGCACTAGTCACTTAGGAACTAGTCCCACATGAAAGCATCCACTCAAATCCCTTGTAACCATCCCAACCCTCTAGGTTTCCATCACATCCATCGAGATCAACCCCCCACTTTGATTCCATTACATAATTCATTAATTAAAACTTGAAAAACATGAAACATGTAGTTAGTTATAATAATATTATCACACAAACCTAAATATGTAATTAACTAAGACACACATCAAGGTCAATGGCCCCAACCTCAAACAATGTTTAGATAACTCATCTTAATCCATTACCAACTACCATCAAGTGAAGGAGCCTATGTATCAATATTCAAAATCAAAAAATTAATTAAGTAAATTAAATTAAACCAAAAACACAATTGGAAAAATAGGTTCCAAACTCGTCGGGTGGTCTAACGATACCAGAGTCACATGAAACTAGGTTTTTTCTGATCCTAATAGACCCCCAATACTAGGAAACACAAAATCAACAATTTTAATAACTTAATTATGGGACAATAGAACCCAATTTCATTAAAACCCAATAAAAACTCACTGAGAAACAAAAATTACATAAAACGATGAATGATGGATTGATTTTGGTGTCATGGGATGTAGTCGATGAACCGCACACAAAATATACCCTAAAGGGAGAATGAGTTTTCCATGCTTCGATGAAATAATCCCTTCCCAAAACCCTGTGAATGAACCATAAAATAAAAAAAGGAAGAAAGTAGAACAAGAGATAGGGGAGGATTATAACTCACCTTTAATAACCCAGAGAAATCCACCAAAATCAAACCCAAATCATGGGAAGAGAGGATGGATGGACAAAATTACGTCCACATGTCACCCAAACACCCTAAAACCCATGTATCCCCAGAATAGAAAAATAATAAAACATCCTTTTTTGGGTTCCACTGGAAATCCGGTGGATCCAACACCAAGACAGTGTTTGGCCACCAGCTATCTGGTGATCCCAACTAGTACCACAAAGTTCTATTTATTCCACTGACTAGCTGGTGGGGCTCAATGACTAATCGATGGGTGCCAAAAAAATATTATATCCTTTCAACCAACTCCTAACCTCATTCATTTCACTCTCAGTCTTCTAAATTATTACTAATCATCAAACCACGTCCAAAATAGTTATTTTTGACACTAAAAAGTTTTTATTTCCATCCAAAAAACAGTTACATAGAAACAATAGTCCGCCAATGGGAAAAAATAAAATTCCCATTAATTTTCAAACCTCTAATGATGAGATTCATTAAAAAATCCAAACCATAATTATTATCATCCTCAATAATTCGTACGTACATCTGCACAACATCTCCCAAACAACCTTAGTTTTCAAAACACCTACCAATCATCAGGTTTCATCCCCAAACACATGATGCACTTCTATTGAAAAACTA
Organism: Viscum album; assembly: GCA_963277665.1. NCBI lineage: Eukaryota > Viridiplantae > Streptophyta > Magnoliopsida > Santalales > Viscaceae > Viscum > Viscum album. The sequence continues at coordinate 428,633,878 of OY728123.1, read as the reverse complement.
AAACACTGAGCATGAACACACAGTCTCCTAGTATGATCCTCAAACTATTTCTATTGTATCTTATATGACATTCCCAAAATAGTTATATGATTACCATGTCCAACTCCACCCAAAAACCTCAATCAAACCTATAATCGAATTTTTTTCAAAATGCTTGGATGCTTATGCTGACAAATAACATAAAATCTGTATAATTTTGATGATTTAACATCCAAAGGCATCGTAACATTTCCCAGGAACTAACAATAAATTTTGAACCCAACTCTTTGTGTAATTACACGATTAGGTCACCAACCACCCACTCACACCACGATGTTATTTCCTTGAGAATGAACCAAATTTTTATCCGAATCAAGATCTAATCATTCCAAAACCACTATTATTTGGATTCCAATGCACTAACTCCAACCAACACAGAACCTGAACTTCGTAGATGGAATTTACTGAGGAATCAGGCTTACTCAAGTTTTCCTATGCACAAGCATAATGCAACCACAACCATATATGGCTGGTCTCACCATATCTATGGACCTTCCAACATGAAGTTCATTTACTTGTGACCAATAAAATTATCCCCAATATAGGAGAATCATTATCATCGCTCGCTAATCCAACACCAAAATCTAATTCCCACTCTCTATCCATCATTACACATATTGAATGGATGTGGCCAACCCACTCATACATGAGCACCAACTCTGAATGATAACATCCACCCATTCCTGGTTTACTGAAAAATTATTCTTTATATCCATCAAAAATTCCTCTAATGAGGGTTACACCCACCAACCAACCATTAGTGTTCTCCCCACCATAAGGATTCCTTTCAACCAATCTCTGATTGTCGACCAAAAATGGGTCCAAACACCGCACACATTCCACTCCTCTTAATCGACACTCTCACCTCCCTAAAAATAATTTCAAGGACCAATCTTCAATTGATCATACCATTTTTAATCGATCTATCTCCAACGTCACCTTTAACTACCAAGGGATGTATCACATTTCTCACAAAACTCTATCAGTTCCCAAGCATGAATGTGTCTCAACAATCACTCCAGTGACCTCACTATGAGAGGGATCCTAAACCAAAACCACCAGAAAATTCCCATTTTAGTTCCACTCAAGATTATCTAAAACTAAAACCATTTTTGATGGACTGACACATGGTAGTTCACCTATATGAAAACCAATAAGAACCACATGTTACTCTCACACGCATTCACACACACACCATGACCTTCCCCAATTGTCTTTTCACCACTCACTAGCCTCTATCGAGGTAGAGTGATCCATTGAGAACCCCATCATAAGTTCTCTCTCAATATCCAACATAGTCTTAGCCACAAACAATGGTTATAATCTCAAATATAACTTGATCACACAACCTCACTCACCCTCATGAAATCCTCATCACGTTTATCCTAGGATAACACAATTAACACATTGAACATTCCCCAAGCACATCTCAATCTCAAGAAACTCAAATTACCCATAGTACTCATCTTCAATTTTGAGGCATCAACCCATGTCTGGTCATAGCACATGACCACACACCACATAGGCATTGTTCCAAAATTCCCCCATAATTCATTTACACTCTCACCAAAACCCCAAAAATCAAAACATAATAAGACTTATTGTTCTTCCCACCATAAGTCTCTATCATCGTCGACTGATTGAACTAATAATGTTCCCCACCATAAGAATCAACTACCTAGAGCACAAATCAATCGGTCTGAGTCACAGACCCAAACAATGCACAACAGGAAATCCAACCTGTAAAATCAAAACAAAAATAACATCCCTGAAATCAAAAGTCCCATCCTTGAACCCACAAAAACCGCATCAAGTTACTCAATACTCGCATGAAATATCCAAAATCCCCCAAAATGTTTCTCTCATTAGATATTCATTCCATGAAATTGCTACAAGTTAATCAAAAAATCATCCATTGGACACCATTAAATACACAAGTCAACCATTAGGCGTCCCCTGGCCTTTAATCAAGGGTATAAAAATCATCTCGTACTGGCACTAGTTTTTGTTTATACACCACATTAATCAAAAAACACACGGATCCACTAACCTCACTTAGTGGCTTCCAAAAAACCTTAGAATACAGGATGAGCATGTAAATCAATCATCAATTACATAAATGGATAACTCACAAAATCCTAGAAGACTAGTTCACATAGGAACTGGTAACCTATTTTCAAAAACTCATTCCCCAAACCATCCTTACACAAAATCCAAGAACTCCAGATTCTCTAGGAACCAATTTCGAATTTTTAAAAAAACATTCCCCGAACCATTTTATGCTTTCCAAAACTCACCATAGTTTTCAAAACACCCCTATCCATTCTAGTGTTTTCCATCAAAAGCACCCCATAAATCCTCATCTTAGTAGGCCCCTTCACGGAGATTGGTCCCATTATCAAAAATACTATTTGAAAAATATTTCCATAACCCATTCAATATCCAATTTCAAAAATCATTTAAAATTTCATTTAAAAACCCATTTTTCTTATGTTTTTTACAAACATTAATATTCCAAACCATTTCAAAACCCCTAGATTTTTAATCAATTTCAATTAAAACCATCCCAATTAAATAATTTCACATGCCTCACACCATCATTAAAACCTTCCATTTTAAAAATTGGGTTTTTTATCAAAAACTAAAAATTATAGAATTTGTTACCCTACAGAGGCCAAACAAGAACAAGATAATCCAAAAACAGACCCCTCGTATACAAATTTATTTCAAAACCCCTTATAAAATAATTAATAATTATATTATAATTTGATTTAATTTATGTGGATTTTTATAATTCCATCATGTCAAATAACATTGCACATAGGTTTATATTCCATACTATTAGCATGGCACTACCATGATACATGTGTAACTCATTTGCTCCCAGTTAAGACATATAACTCATACTGAGTCCTTTCAATCCCATATTAGAATTCTCGGTGTAACCAAAAACCTCACTCATCCTATAGTGAATAATCTCAAAACTAGATATTCCCTTAAAACTTGAGTTTCAACTGATGTCATGTGATCTTAGCATGTGCTCGATCTACTTTCTAACTATAAACCTATATACACTTATAACTATTCTATCCATCCCAAAACATCGATGATTCCATTTTGTAATTCATTTACTCAGTCCTCTAGAACAGCACACGAGTGGAGTGCACCAACTGACCTCATGCACACCTCTCTGTACATTAAAGGATATCAACTAGCTGTTGGGCCTAACATAGTTGAGGGGATACTATGCCCTCAAAACATGCCGAAGGTGTAATTCATGAATCCAAACAAAAATCAGCATAACCCATCCATAAAAAAAATTTGACCAACCTAAAGGCAAAACTAGGGGCCACATGGGCCCCAAAGGTCCAAAATACAAAATAGTGAATTATCTAAATGATGCATCAATCAAAAATATGGAAACAATAATAGATGAAAATAAAAAGATGATAAATAAAAATTTAAACATTGGGAAGTACATGCTAAAAAATAACTAGAAAGATAAATATGTGGCCTTTGTCCCGACTCACATGACATCCTCCCATACCCATTACCTCTACAACTTAGTGAAAAGTATCATGAGCCCACCTCAATGTGGTACATGTGTCTTGGAATAAAACATGTAATTCCACCCATGTACATCGGATCCCACACCATGTATATGGATAAGGGTGAGTCCAATTATGTGTTAGGTATCCCCAGTGCCTCATCCAAACTAAGTGTTGTTGTGATCTTGTGGGAATATGTGAAGCACTTATAGGTAGATGCGGTGGAGTCTATGTAGCTCACCCATCGTGAAACATATCACATAATGAAAACAAAATTATACATGATTAGGTACCATGAGGAATCCACCTCATACCAAAACTCAAATAGTACCTTCCTTAACAGCATGTTATAATTAGTTTCACACCATAACCCATACATTACGGACCTCAAAACCTTGCTAGATGTTACACCATTTAGGATCTCAGAAACACATGTATCCCATGGACTGTTCCTATCACTAGAATCATTTCCTTTTCAAATAGCTAGAAATATACCAATCCAATAGAGGAGTTATAACAAGTCACCATGACTCAAACCCATAGACTCAAAAGATGTCATCCATTTACTCTAGCCTATCCCTAAAGGTTTTGTGGAGGACATGATCTTGTACCCCAACACATAGACTTTGGGGAGGTCAATAATGCATACTGACCCATCCCCACTGGTTCTAGGGAGGCCATGATCAATTACCTCAACCCACCCCTATATACTCAGGCAGTTCCATGAATCATAAAGTTAGAATTAATAAAAAAGAAAAAAGGATGCATATCTCATCACACATATCACCAACTCTTCATCATGGAACTAGTCCCACAGGACCTAGTCTCTTATGCATGCTTCCACCTGGGTCCCTTGGACCAATATCATCACTATATGGGTATTTCACTTCCACTAAGATCAAATATACATATTGATACCATAGAAAACATAATTATTTAATACAAAAAACACAAGAATCATATTGGAAGTTATACTAATGTTCGCATTCAAACATCAATAATCTGTTAACCAAGACACACAACAAGGTCAACGACCAATGCCTCAAACAAGTTTCCAATAACTCATCCCAAGTCTGTAATTACTTTCAATGATTCTAAAATCCCATGTATCAACATTAAATATCATCAAATTAATTAATTTAATTACTTTAAACCAAAATACCAATAGACATAAAAGGTTCAAAACTCATAGAGTTGTCCAATGATGCTATAATAATGAAAAAAATAGTTGTATTCTACTCCCGTCACAACCTCAACACTATAGAACACAAAATCCCCAATTTTAATACCTGAATAGAGGGGAAATTGAAACCAATTTCATTTTAAACCCTTTAGAAATCACCAAGAAACATACCTTACATAAAATGAAAAATGAAAAATTGATTTCAACATATTGGGTTCTTATCTACGATATGCACACAAAATCCCTTAAGGAAGAACAATTTTCCAATATATAGAGAAATTCACCCTTCCCAAAACCAAATATCCAAACCAAAAATTATTAGAAGGAAGAGAGGATAAAAAAACGGAGGGAAGGATAGGAACTCACCTTTAATTTCCCAGATAGATCCACAAAAAATGTCCTCATATCATAGGGAGAAGGATATGAAAGTGAGAGAGATATATAAGATCCAAAATTTCCGCCTATCATTACACAACCCACTTAAAACTTGAGTATCCCTTGACCATGAAAATTCAAAAACACCCCCACTAAAACACCCATGTTTAGGCCCCATCGGCTATATGGTACTGATCTATTGACTAGATAGTTCACCCAAGAATAACCCCTAGTTCTCTCTATCCAACAGGCTATCCAGTAGGTGCTGTTGAAATATAGACCGCTTTTGACCACAGCTTGACCTCCTTAGTTACTCTCATAATCTTCTGAATACCACATGATTCTCGAACAACTTCCAAAATATTTGTTTTTATATTCTCAGAGGTTTGGATTTACATCCTAAAAACTAGTTCTCAAAATGAAACATCCACCAAGGGGAAAAATTAAAATTATATTGGGAATTTCCAACCCATAATGATACAAATTGTTACATAAATCTTGATTATGTAAAAATATTTCCACATGGACAAGTTTCGCAAGTTGAGTTTCAAAACTAATTTTCATAATTTTTTTCCCCATAGATAAATAAATATTATATTTATTCTTTTTTAAGATCATTACTTCTTCTTCTCAAAATATACTTCAAAAAATTCCACATTAAAATCATCCTTCCAAACTATATACCATACAACAATAGTATCAGTGACGTGAAGCATCTATCAATTTAGCTTGACTGCATCCTATAAATTCAGTATTGACTAATATTTCATATTCAATCTTCTTTTAACATATAATAGATCTTATTTCTTCTCATTCTTGAATCATAAATTATTTTTCAATGTTTTCATCTTTTAAGAATATCACATCAATTGGTGGTTTTTTTCACTTCCAATTTTAATAAATATAGAATTTCTCTTATTTTAGGTTAAATAATATTCTTCAAAGTACATATTTCTTTGATATCAGTGTCATTAGCTTAAATATATTATACTAAAACATTCACTTCATATAATAATGATTTAAATTTTAATTAACACCTCAGGAATTAAATCAACATCATTAGTATTATTCTCAAAAACTCATTATGTTTCTTCATTTGTCAAGAATCCCATTTTCTTAATCTATTTAAATCTCAAACTTGAATTAGGGATGATAATAGAATCATGATTTTTATAAAAATAATAATAAATCCTTCATAATTAAAATTCATTTTAATCTTCAGAATTTTAATTTTTCAATATCACCTTTAATGTACTATCATTTTTGAATTTTTGAATAGTATAAAGTTTTACGTAGATATGAAGTCATACATAACACCAGTTAGAAGTCATATGGTGAAAGATAAAATATTTTGTAGACTTATAAATTCATACATTAGATACTAAGTATTAATATTTCCCAAATACTAGTAAACACTGAAGTCTTATTTGGAAGAAAATAATATAAAGATTTCATATAAGTCTTATGCAATTGAAAATTTAGTAGACTCTAATGTCTTACGTGCTTTTCAAAACCATACATCGTATCTCAAAATTCATGAACTACTTCGCAAATTTATAAATTGGCTTTACGGAAGTCTTATATAGGCTCAGATGAAATTCATTTGATTTTACTCTGAAGTCATATGAAATGAAATTAGCTAATTTTTCTATCTCTAGCATAAAAATTAAATACTTCTTAAAATGGATCCAAAAAAGTTAACCTTCTCTTGCCTTCCCAACCTCTTATAATCTTGCTATAACTTCTATAAATAATTAGTGAATTATCAAAATAACTAAAAAATGATTTTAATATTCTTCCAATATGTTACAAAAAATTAAATACTCAAGTTAGAGTATTTTATATAATTCACTGTATTCTTTACATCATCCTTCAAAAACTAGCATTCAAGAGTGTTTAATTGCTGATCTCAGTAGTCAATATGCTAAGAAATCATAGGATGGTTCCCCCAATTTTACGAAAACTTCTATGACACTTTTAAACCTTCCAATATATATATATATATATATATATATATATATATATATATATATATATATATATCTTTTACAAGTGTGTTCAAAGGTTCTTATAGCTATCTCTTTCCAAATTCATCACTTCACTTGTAGATAGTTCTTCTCTAACTTTGACACTTTTCATAAACATACAAGCCATCTTTCTAATCACCTAATATTTGGGTTCCCCTTAGAATTTATTGAACTAGGTATTCAAAAGGAATAACATCTTTACCCAATAATTATGGGTATCTCATTTATTTCCTTTTGGTGTATACTCAATAAACCACCCAGTATATAACCTTTGAATAATTACATTGACAATTACTAAATAAAAAATATTATTTATAACAAATACAATTTTAATTAAAGGGAACTTAAATCCTCCCATTTGGATTTATTATTAATTCCAAATTTACTCAATATTATTTAAGTAACACCCCAATACTTTTATAAAATATTTCTCTTTTAATAATTTTATTTCTTTGATATCTTGCACTGAACGAAACAGTAAGTTTAAATGAATCGAGTAACATTGTTAAAATATTATTTGCATATTATCACATAGCCATTAAATTTGTCTTTATAAATATTAATAATTAAATTATGAAAAAATTATGGTCAATACATTTATAAAATTAATTCATTAGTTACCAAATGATTATAATTTAAAATAAAAACATATATATTTTAAAAAAAAGTGACATTTTTCTAAAAAAAAATTTTATGCGTCCAATTTATTTATATATTAATAAAGAAATTTAATCACTATTAGTGAATGATTTTAATGAAATATATATATATATTATATACCAAATCAAATTTTTTAACATTCAATAAAATATTTTTTTATCCATGGTATAATAATAAATCTGTTTTCATGCATAAAAAGTATTTTTCCTTAAAATAATTTTTTGTCGCATTTTGGGTACATGATTTGAAATTAATTTATTCAATTTATAGGTATATAATTACATAAAATTAATTAAATATTTATAATTAGGAGGATTAAATTTTTAAATTATTCCCCTTTCATTTTTTATCAATATTAATAGAATCCTAAGTAATTTTTGTTATGACGGAAGAGTAAATCAGGTAAACGAGGATAAAAATAAATTGATAAGACTATTAAATGACCCAAAAACATTATTTAATTTTATTTAATGAGTTAATTTCATCCATAATCATTCAATTTTAGGTTATATCTTCTTTTTCAGACATTTGGATGAGATTATGATAGTTATAGTATTTTATTTTAGAAAAAGTCAAATATATCACACTCTTATTGTTAATAAGTATAATATTTTTAATATGGAGTTAAATACATGATATTTCAAAATATAAATATTACTTTTAATGATAAAATATTTTCATTCAACATTGTTATTTATTTTTAATTTTTATTAAATAAATAATTATCACAAATGATTACACAACATTGTTTTAATAAATATTCAACTAATGGAAAATCAAGTGAATGATATTTAAAATATTAAATTTATTATAACTTGATATGATTAATATGATACACAAATTTTTTATGCAAACATGAAATTTTGGGGATTTGTTTAAAAAATTGGTTTAAATTATAAGTGTTTTCTAGATATTATTAATGTCAAACTAATGAATAGTGTCAAATTTTTGAATAATGATATTTTATCAAAATTATGATTTATTAAAGAAATTAAAAAACATAAAACATATTTAAATGACCCAATGTGATTATTATATGGTCTAAAATTTCATAAATTGACCATTTATGGTCCAATTCTCACTTTATTAGTAAAAATTGTTTCATTTATATATTGAAAATTTTAAAACCATAGTTAAAATTATAATATGTTAGCTAAGGGTTAATAAAAATGATATGGTTTACATTTACACCAAAACTTGCCTAAAATATATTGGTTAAAGGGATTAAAACCCTATCTAACCTTATCTTCAAATCCATTTTGATTTGAGGGTATTTGAATTTATATTTAATTCATTATAATTTTATGGTTTAAGAAATTCCTAAAGTTCTCCTCACCTCAATTATGAATAGACACATCCTCACTTACTTATTGACACTATATAGAGCCCTATATCTCTTCCATAATCTGAATCTTTCAATTCTAAAATTCCCTATACATATTCAATAGTTTTTTATTCCCAAAATACTAATCATAGATCCCTTTAGAGGAGATAAAAAGAAGTCATTTTTAATAATAGGTAATCTCTCAAATTGATCACTTTATTTTCATACTCTTCATTAGCCCTTATAAATCAATCATATATATGATAAAATAATAAAATTTGTATCATAAATATTACTAAATGTTATTATGATTATGAAAAAACCAATATACACCCTCTTTCCCATAAAACAAGAAGTAAAAGCAACGCTTGTATGTATGTACTGCTAACCATCTCTAGGAACGGTGTAATTAATTTTTATATCTCTAATTTTTATCAATGGATATAAATTTGTATATAATGAAAATATATAAATTTTATAAAACTATTATCTTTTTGTAAATTATTGTACCAAGATCAAATTATAAGGACTGGGACTGCCGAACTGAAACATTCTTGGAATAAGAAATTATAACACAAAAGAGTGATTTTAATAAGAAATTACTAATAAATGGGTGATAAAATTTTATAAATAAATAATAAATGGTATCATACAAATATATATATATATATATTATGAAGTAAATTTATAATAAAATAATGTTAATTATATAGGAGGTCTGAATGTGAATAAATAAAGGAGAGATTGGAGGTAAGGGTGTATTTTACAATATCTTCGTTATTTGGGAAAATTTATATTTAAGTCCCCACTGGGGAATATTTATCTTCTTGGTCCAGGTTTTATAAACATTTTTTATGAAAGTTTTTTACTATTCTCTTAAAAAAATTAAAGACATTTTTACACATATTTTACATTTTACAAAATATATTGAAAGGAATCTTATTATTGAATTCCAAATGAGGTATTTTTTTAATTTTCCAAAAAAAATGTAAGAGGATAGTTTTTTTACATATATGTAATGATAAAATTTTTCCTTCATCATGAAAACATGATGATATGAATATTACCTTAAAATTTTACAAGGTTCTTTTCAAATAAAATTTTTTCCTTTATAAATTCAGGGTTTTTTTAATAAAATGATTTCAAAATGAAATGTTTATTTCAATAAATAATTACCAAAAGTGATCTTTAAAAATAATTTCCCATATAAGATAACTTTTGTAGTACCCCCGGTTTCTGGTATGTAACACTTTCTTAATGGTTTTAATGGTTATAAATTTAAGGGTGACGTATGGAGAGTCACGAGAACTCGGAATGAAGTTTTCAGGAAAAAAAGGGAAGTCGCATGGGCGGCGCATGGTTTTTCTAAACTATGTGGCCAAACCGTGTGGATTTGGTATGGGAGGCAGTGGCTTCTAGATGGTCGGTGCATGGTTTGTCTAACCATACGGCCAAACCGTGCGAGAAGGGTGGCCGAGGCAGTTGCTAACGCATGGCTAGCGCACGGATTGTCAAACAGGGCGGACTAACCGTGCAGTCACTTAAAATTAGATCCTTAAATTGTGGATCTAACTCTTTTTCCCTAAAATTTCCTCATTAAGTCTCTTAAGTAGCCCTAAATCGGGATTTTGTCTCTCTTAAGGTCAAATAGGGTTCTCTCATCATTTCAGAGGCAATCTGAAGGCTTCTATTGGAAAATCTAAGTCGGATCATTGAGGTATGTGATCGTTCTCCTTCATTCTTGAATGGTTTCTTAGATCTACTTAGATCTAATTCTCGTCTTCTCTCAGTTTCTTATATTTATGCCTTTTATGGGTAGATCTAAGTGTGTAAATTCCATACATAATGAGTTTTGGTCTTGGTTGTGTTAGGAGAAGAGATCTAAGGAGGATCCTTGGCGAATCGGGCCGGTTGTCTTGTGTGTTCTCCATTTGTTAGGATTTTCATAAAAACCTTTGAGGTTGGTGGATTCACTCTTGATTAGTCTTTTTTAGAACTTGAAGTCTTAGTTTTAAATTATTTTCATTGATTGAAATGGTTTTTTTATCTGTGGTGAAAGAATGGTTGAAACCCCTTTTTGGTAACGGGTGATGGAAATTGTGTGTTTTTGGAAAGTGGTTGTTGAAGTAAATTTAAAATGATGATTTTAAATTTTCTATGGTTCTTCTGCTTGAACGAAATGGATTTCAATAAAAAGGGTGATGCTTTATTGAATGGTTTTGAACACACTTGGTTTTGGGCATGGATTTGCATGGGTTGTGGTGTGTGTTCATATGCATTGGGATGGATAAGGGTGAGAAGTACCCCCAACAAAAGGTTGGGATGGATGAGGGCGAGACTTCCCCCATCATTAGGTTGGGACGGATAAGGTCATGAAGTACCCTCATCAAGGTAGTCCACTAAGTGGCGACTTAGTCGAAGGATAACTCACAACTCGCGAGTATAGGGAGGTCCAGGTTGCATGCATGGTTGGTTGTTTGGAATTGTGAAATGAATGAATGTGCCCAAATGGAAATGGGAATTTGATTGGGAACTTTTCTTGGCTTCTTTTCTTTAGAAAGATGGGTTTTTTTGGAAAATGGTTTTGACAAGGAACTTGTTGTATTGTGAACTGTTTTGGAATTGTTTTATATAAATTGTTTTATATAAATTTGCTAACATGATTTATCCTAGAGGCATGGGTTGGGAAATCATCGGGGAAAACCTACTGAGTTTCATTACTCACCCCCTACTTTGGCATGTTGGTGCTTTTGTAGATGTCATGTACCGAGACGTTGGCAAATGTAAATTGTAAAATGTTTTGAGCACTGCTTCATGATACTTGGTCTGGTTGGTGATGTTGGAGCTTGGACCTTGTGGATCATGGAGTTGGGTTGTTATCCTGTAGTCTTTGAGTTGTCTTACTGCTATTTTCTCTAATGTTTAAGGGTTGGTTTCTGTTGTGTTACTCTAGTTTGGTTTATGATAAAATAAATGGTTGAGTTGTCTTAGCTTTTATCATGCATCATTCGGTTGTTGGTTTGGTTATGGTTGTTGGTTTTATGGATGTTCAAAAAGGGTAAATCGTCCCCCACTTGTTTGAAGCCCTTCGGCATTTATTTCCAGCCTTTGGAACCTTGGGGATGTCGTTTAAGGCCTTGTAATGACGTAGCTAACCCGTTTATGTTGAACTTCAAGTTACCAGGGCATTGGGTACATAAGTGTTTTGGATACACTTCTAGAATCTTGTAAATCTCATTGTCATGGGTTTAGCCAATGAGATGAGCATGACATGCATTATAGAGGAATGAATTCCCACTAGGATTTCTTATCTCATTGTGAAGAATGATTTATGATTTCGGGAAAAGTGCACATTATTGAAAAATGTAGAAATTGGTTTTCAAATGAAAGATTTTGAAAAGTGGATATTTGGTGTATTTTGAAAATGGGTGGATTTTCAAAAGTAGGTGGGATGTTTTTAAAAATGGTTGAACTGGTGGAAAAGCTTTGTGGTTGGAAAAAAATGATGTGATTTTGATGTGATTGAAATTGAAATGATAAGCCTTCAGTTTCTAGGAAGTGAGACCAACGGTGTGCATTGTTTGTATAGAAAATGGCACCCGTTAGGCATCGTAGAAACCAAATGGAAGAGGCTACGGAGAATTTGGTCGCACTTGAACCACATGTGAACTAAGAGCTGGTTCAGAGTATCATTCAAGCATTCCAGGGTATGGAAACGGGGAATCGGAGGGATGAGTCATGGCATGTAGACCATTTCTTCCAGTTCTAAAAGCAGAATCCACCCATCTTTCGGGGTGATTCTGAACCAGAAAGGGCAGAGGTGTGGGTGAGTAGGATGAATTGTATCTTCGATTTCATCAGCACAGTAGAAAAACTAAAAGTAAAGTCGGTGACGTATATGCTAGAGGATCTTGCACGATAGTGGTGGGAGCTAGTGGTGCAGGCTAAGGTGGATCAAGGCCTGGGCTGGGAGGAATTGGAGGAGTTATTCAATAAAAAATTATATCCTCACACATTCAAGATCCAGAGGAAAACAAACTTTTTCAGCCTGAAGTAGGAGAATATCTTTGTCACGGATTATGTGGCTAAATTCAGGAATTTAGTGCGCTTTTCACTGGAAGTTGTTGCAAGTGCATCACTGAAGGCACGCATCTTTGAATCAGGGTTACGACAGGAAATTCACTCAAAGATAGTTGTTCTTTGTATTACAGATTATACAGAAATGGTAAACATAGAAAAAGTAGCTGAAAGATATATATCATGAGTTATGGGTGGAGGAATTATGATGATACCCACGGGAATGGGTGGGAACTCTAATGCTGGGAACAAGCGGAAGAGGGACACCTACTTCCAAGGTGGGAGTGTGAATCAAAACCAAATGGTTGGATCAGTGAATCTTCCTCCACAACCCCAAAGCAGATCAAGTTTCTTTCAATGTGGCTCAAATGATCACATAAAGCAAGATTGTATGGCACAACCTAGAAAATGTCACAATTTCAAGCAGATGGGGCATCTACCGGGCTATTGTAGAAATACTCCGAGGTCGGGTGCAAGTGACACTTCCCAGGCATCACAAGCATCGTATGATTCAACAGGATGAGGATAGCAGAGTCATTCTCATCAGCATAACAGAGCTAGCTATGGTGATTCTAGGAATACCATGACTCCTCAACCAGGGTAGTCTCAGCAAGGCAACAAGGAGAACAGTGCAGCGACGAAGAAATTTTATGGAGCTGAGCAGATTATTGTGGATGATCAGGCTGGACAATCAACAGTAAGAGGTACGATTATTTTGAATTTGACCTTTTTCAAAGTGTTTTTTGATACTGTTGTAATACATTCCTTCATTTCTTCTTGTGCTATTGACTTTCTATGTTTAAAACTGGAAATACTACCTTCTGTCTTGAAACTACAAACCCTCTTGGTTAAATAGAATTCCAAGCCTTTGTGTGTAGAGAATGTGCTATAAATGTTGATGGAGTTGAGCTGAAATGGGAATTCTCATTATTGGATCTGATTTCTATGATGTAATCTTGGGTATGGATTGGTTGACAAGGTTTAAGGCTTACATCGACTACTATAGAAGAACGGTTAGTTTCAAGACTGAGGACGACATTGAGCATCTCATTAGAGGAGAGAGGATGGAAAGGAAAAGTTCAAAGAGCTTGTTGGCACCAATGGTGGGAACGATCTCTCACCAATTGGCAGTGTTGACTTTGGCATCAATGGAAGAGATTGAGTAAAATAGTTTTCCAGCTGTGGAGGATCAATTTTCATATGTCTTTCCCAAGAACTTCTCAGGGTTACCACCTCTAAGGGAAGTGGAGTTTATGATTGATCTCCTTCTGGGGACCATTCCTATCTAACTTCCATCTTATAGGATGGAACCAATGGAGTCAAAGGAATTAAAAGTCCAGTTAGAGGACCTTGAAAGCAAGGTATTCATTCACCCAAGTGTGTCTATGTGGGTAGCACCAGTTTTGTTTGTAAAGAAAGAAGATGGAACTCTTCGACTGTGTGTTGATTATCGTAAGCTTAACCAAGTTACAATAAAGAATAGATATCCACTTCAACGCATTGATGACCTGTTTGATAAGTTTAGGGTAGCTCAGTGATTCTCTAAGATTTACTTGTGGTCAGGATATCACCATTTTTGAGTTCAGATGGAGGATATTCCAAAGATATCCTTCAGAAGCAGATATAGCCACTACGAATATGTAGTCATGCCATTTGGTCTTACGAATGCACAATCAGTCTTTATGGAATTGATGAATCGGATATTTCAGTGATATTTGGATTCTTTTGTTCTGGTATTTGTAGACAAAATATTGGTGTATTCATTAATAAGTGATGATCATGAGCAACACTTGGTGATAGTGTTGGAAATCTTGAGAGACCATCAGTTGTATGCCAAATTATCAAAGTGTGATTTTTGGATACAACAGGTATGTTTTCTGGGCCATGTTGTCTCTAAGAAAGGTGTTTCAGTGGATCCAAAAAATATAGAAGTTGTTCTTTCTTGGAAACCACTGAAGAATTTCTTTGAAATAAGAAGTTTTCTTGTTCTAGCTGGTTATTACTGACGCTTTTTCCATGACTTCTTATGACTAGCTTCGCCTATGACAGCATTGACAAAGAATAACAGTGCATCTCAATGGACTGAATAATGTTAGAGATCTTTTCAAGAGTTGAAATTTCTCCTTACATCAGCACCCATCTTGTTTTTTCCGGAATCAGGATAGGGGTATGTGGGGTATTTTGATGCTTCAGGAATAGGGTGGGGTTGTGTTCTCATGCAAGGAGACCATGTGGTTGCCTATGGCTCAAGGCAGTTGAGCGTGCATGAGAAAACTTACCCAACACATGATTTGGAGTTGGCTGCAGTCGTCCATGCTTTGAAAACATGGTGACATTATATTTTTAGTGAGAAATTTACTATGTTTACAAATCACAAACGGTTGAAACACATTTTCGCACAGAGAGATTTGAATCTGAGGCAGAGGAGATGGATGGAGTGACTTCAAAACTTTGACTTTGACTTAATGTATACACTGAGTAAGGGTAATTCGGTGGCTGATGCATTAAGAAAGAAGTCGTATGCTCAGTTGGGGAAAGAAGCTTCAGATGAGTGGAAATTGTTGTCAGTCTTAGCCGAAATGCATCTGGAATGTGATGATCGAGGTGATGTTGTTGTTTTCTTTCCATTTGCGCTTGTTCCTGATTTGGTGGAGATAGTGAAGGAGGCACAGGCATCCGATGTAGATTGTGTTGCAATGAGTTCAAAACCCAATGGTGGGAAGACCATTGAGGGATGGAAGCTGGATGATAGTTCAGTTTTGTGGTTTCGAGATCAGATGGTTGTACCTTTCACTGCTCAGGAACAACTCCTTCATGCTTACCACCAATCAAGATGGGTTGTACATCCGGGTACACAGAAGATTTATAAGGCATTGAAGGTGCAGTTTTGGTGGAGCGTGATGAAACAGAAGGTAGGTGAAATTGTTTCAAGGTGTTTAGCTTTTCAGTAAGTTAAAGAAGAAAATCAGCGGCCAGCTGGTATGTGACAATCTTTACCTATCCCAGTGTAGAAATGGGATCAGATAGAAATGTATTTTGTTACTGGTCTTCCATGAACGGTCCGGAAAAATGATTCCATTTGGGTGATAGTGGATCTTCTAACCAAGTCGGCCCATTTTAACCCGATTTGTGAAACTCATACGGTGGAAGATCTTTCAAAAATATATATCTGAGAAGTGGTAAAGAGGCATGGAGTACCAGTTTCTATCTTCTCAGAAAGAGATTCGAGGTTCACATCACATTTCTGGAAATCATTACAGCAAGCCCTGAGGACTCAGTTGATGATGAGTAGGGCGTATCATCCTCAGATAGATGGCTAATCTGAGCAGACGATACAAATGTTGGAAGACATTTTGCGGGCTTTTGTAACAGACTTTGGTGGCTCATGGGATGATAATATACCCTTAGTGGAGTTCTCATACAATAACATCTATCAAGCCTTGATACATATGGATCCGTTTGAAGAATTGTATGGGTGTCATTGTCCTTCTCCACTATGATGGGTGGAAAATGGTGAAACTTCACTAGTTGGGACAAGCCTTGTCCAAGAAACAATAGAGAAGATCCAGTTGATTAGAAAGAGGATGGAGACTACTCAGAGTCATCAGAAATCTAATGTGGATCATCACAGAAGACTGTTGTCGTTTGCGGTGAGTGATCATGTATTTTTCAGAATCTCTCCAAGGCTTGGACAACATCATTTTGGAAAGCAGGGAAAATTATCTCCTTATATATAGGCACTTTTAAGATACTGGAATAGGTTGGAAAGGTGGCATATCAGTTAGAATTACCACCGCGGTTCAGTGCAGTGCATAATGTGTTCCATGTATCTCAGTTGAAGAAGTATCATCCTGATCCTGACCTTGTGATCAGATGGGATCAGGTTGACCTAGAGCCGGATGCTTTGTTGATACATATCCTGGTATGGATTGTGGATAGGAAAGATAAATTCTTGTGTGGAAAAAGCATCGGTCTAGTGAGGGTTTTATGGCAGCATGGTCATATTCAGGAAGAGACTTGGGAATACGAGAAAGAAACTAAAGAGAAGTGGCCAGAACTATTTCATGCAACTGATGGTTTTCTAATTTTCAAGGACGGAAAGGTCAATGGTGGGGAGAATGTAGTACCCCCCGTTTCTAGTACATAACCCTTTCTTTAAGCTTTTAATGGTTATAAAGTTAAGGGGCGTATGGAGAGTCGGGAGAACTCGGAATGAAGTTTTGGGGAAAAAAGGGAAGCAGCACGGGTGGCGCATGGTTTGTCTAAACCGTGTAGCCAAACTGTGCGGAGTTGGTATGGGAGGAAGTGGCTTTCGCACGGTCGGCGCACGGTTTGTCTAACTGTGCGTCCAAACCGTGTGAGAAGGGTATCCAAGGTAGAAGCTAACGCATGGTTTTTCAAACCGTGCGGACTAACCGTGCGGTCATTTAAAATTAGATCCTTAAATTATGGATCTAACTTTTTTGCCTCTAATTGATTCATTAAAGCTCCTAAGTGGCCCTAACTCTAGATTTTGGCTCTCCTAAGGTCAAATAGGGTTCTCCTATCATTCTGGAGGTGATTTGAAGGCTTCTCTTGGGGAATCAAAGTTGGATCCTTGAGGTATGTGATAGTTCTCCTTCATTCTTGAATGGTTTCTTAGATCTACTTAGATATACTTCTCGTCTTCTCTCTGTTTCTTAGATCTACTCCCTTTATGGGTAGACCTAATTGTGTTGATGCCAAACATGATGATTTTTGGTCTTGGTTGTGTTAGGAGAAGAGATCTAAGTAGGATCCTTGGTGAATTGGGCCACTTGTCTTGTGTGTTCTCTATTTGTTAGGGTTTTCGTCAAAACCTTTGAGGTAGGTGGCTTCACTCTCGATTCCTCTTTCTTAGAAATTGAAGGCTTAGTTTCAAATTGTTTTCCTTGATTGAAATGGTTTGTTTATCTCTGTTGAAAGAATGGTTGAAAACCCTTTTTGGTAAAGGGTGATGGAAATTGTGTATTTTTGGAAACTGGTTATTAGAGTAAATTTAAAATGGTGATTTTAAATTGGCTATGGTCCTGCTGCTTGAAAGAAATGTTTTTCAATAAAATGGGTGATTCTTTATTGAAAGGTTTTAAACACACTTGGTTTTGGGCATGGATTTTCATGGGTTGTGGTGTTTGTTCATATGCATTGGGATGGGTAAGGGCGAGAAGTACCCCCATCAAAAGGTTGGGATGGATAAGGGTGAGAAGTCCCCCCATCATTTGGTTGGGAAAAATAAGGTCGTGAAGTACCCCCGTCAAGGTATTCTACTAAGTGAAGGCTTAGTGGAAGGAGAACTCACCACAGGCGAGTATAGGGAGGTCCAGGTTGCATGCATGGTTGGTTGTGTGGAATTGTGAAATGGAATGAATGTGCCAAAATGGAAATGGTAATTTGATTGGGAACATTTCTTGGCTGTTTTTCTTGAGAAAGATGGTTTTTTTTGGAAAATGGTTTTGACATGGAACTTGTCATATTGTGAAATATTTGGGAATTGTTTTATATAAATTGTTTTATATAAATGTGATAACATTTTTTATCCTAGAGGCATGGGTTGGGAAGTCATCAATGAAAACCTGATGAGTTTCATTACTCACCCCCTTCTTTGGCACGTTGGAGCTTTTGCAGATGTCATGTACTCAGACGTTGGAAAAGGTAAAGTGTCACATGTTTAGAGCATTTCTTCGTGATACTTGGTCTGGTTTGTGATGTTGGAGCTTGGAGCTTGTGGAGCATGGAGTTGTGTTGTTGTCTTGTAGTCTATGACTTGTCTTTCCGCTGTTTACTCTGATGTTTGAGTGTTGTTTTCCTCTGTGGTACTCTTGGTTGGTTTATGATAAAATAAATGGTTGAGTTGTCTTAGCTTTTTTCATGCATCATTTAGTTTTTGGTTTGTCCATGTTTGTTGGTTATATGGATTTTCAAAAAGGTTAAATCATCCCCCACTTGTTTGAAACCCTTTAGCATTTATTTCCAACCTTTGGCGCCTTGTGGATGTCACTGGAGGCCTAGTAATGACTCATTGTACTCTCAAGCCAATGAGAATTGGCGGGTCATTACAACTTTATTTGATGTTAATTATGATTTAAAATGGAATGATCCAAGGATACCACTATATTATTTCTCTGGATGGTCTGGTTTTATGATGGAATGGTTTTTATGAATCTCATTTTTTTTCTATGGGTTATGTTGTGATGAATTGTTTATGAAATACATTTCTTTTTATGGGTTCTGATATGATAAATGATTATTAATATTTTGGAAAAAATATGTATGACTTTTATTATTTGAAGGGTGGTCCACATATCTCTCTCTGATGTATTGTTTAAATATTTATATCTCATGAGATAAACACTACAATAATGGGGATTGAACCCAATTCACTAAGGGACATTGTTCACTATGATAGTCTCAGGAGTGGAACCTTTCTACTAAGATGGTTTTTGGAGTGGACCCATTCCAATATAATAGTCTTGTAAAGTATCCTTCAAAGCTATTCAAATTATTTTTTATACTTATGATTATTCCATAATTCCATGGAGTATGCTAGTGATATGCTCTCATGGATCATGTTCCTTGATTCCTTTATGATTAAAGTTTTATAAACTACAAAGATTTGTTCCATGACTCAAGATTATAATATATGGTACGCAAGGTATAATTCTAAAATGTTAAGTTCATGTTCTTATTCCCTTGTTCTCATGTTATGATTATGTAATCATTGATTTCATCCTTGTTTACCCTTACTGAACATCTAAGCTCAATATTTTATTATATTTATTTTACAAGGTTAGGAAGAAAGGTATTAAGTATGATATGTGTATAAAGGGATAAAGTTATGAGTAAATAAGTGTGAGGAAATGTAGATATTTTATGAAATAGTTTTTTATGTTTATAAGTTTCCAAAGACACTAGACCTATATCATTCTGGTATAGATTGTAATTTTCTATAAATAATATTCATATAAATTGATATAATATATTTTTATAAAAATATCAGGATGCAACAATTTAAGGTACATATAATTATTCTCCCCCAAATTAATAATAAGTTCAAGTGGTTATTATTCTCATCCCTTATTAACTGTATTTAGAGTAAAATATTGTTAATTTTAAACAACAATATTTTCCATAGTATGGCCACTATGTGACATCAACACTGAACTCACTTTTTTAGGGGTTGTTTTATATATTTTTAATATATTTTAATGAATATTAACTCACTTGAACATATACATGAAAAACATTCAATTCAAAAGTATTTATTTCCCATTTGGTTAGTTAATCACACCCCATTGAAAAATATGATCAAAGTGAATAAAAAATGGGGATTAAAATCATACCTCAACCTTTAACTTTAGTAAATATTGTTAATATTTCTATATCAAATATAGAATTGATTAATATATTTAAGTTTATTCACTTTTGAAATATATCCCTCAAGTAATGCTTCCCATTTTTTACATTCAATTCCCAACATTTAATCATTTCCAAATAGATATTGAAATAAGGTGGACATACATAGACACTTCATTGAGGGAAACAAGACTAAAAATAGATTTCTTGACCTAGAAACTCAAATAATTATAGCTATAAAGTGTATTAATTTGATTAATATGACTTTACATTTTGTTTCATAGAGTTTTATTATTTTCACTTTTATTCATAGTTTAACTAACCTAATTTTTTGTGACATCACCTTACAAAAATCATATTTTTTATTACAAGAAGCCACTGGTTCTTTACCTTTACTTTTAAATGACTCCATATTATTAGGAAATATTATCATATATGTGTTATGAATTTTTATACATTGTTTTATTTTTTAACACAAACCTTCACCTACTTTTGGTTACCCTTATTGGGTAAATTTTCAACTTACTATTTAGGAATTTAGTTCATTAAACCAATCACCATATTCATAACTTGGATTTATTCATATCTTCATCTCATAATGATTTCATTCACAGTTATTTCTATCATATGTTTACATCTGTGCATGGTGTGACCATTTAACCCATTGTAGATACATCACTGCATTGGTCTGAAATTTTTCTGGATATTTTTCTTGGGTTGAATTTTCTCAACATTATTTTTTTATTTCTTCCCCCAATGAGGACTTGTCTTTTTTATTTTGATTATTTTCATATTATTTTAGCCTTTTAATATAATAATCCTTATATTTTTTTATGGGATAGTGGATACCAACAAAATTTATAAAAATGGATAAATCTCTCTCTCAATATTCACAAAAGTTCTCCAAACAACCAAAACTGTTTTCAAGGGTGGATTTTTCTTTTTCTTTAACAATTGATTATTTCAAGCATATTTTATTAATGTTTCATATACTCTCCCTAGACATGATGAATTATATATCTAACAAAACTTGAAACATTATTCCCACAATACATATCCGTATTTACCAACCTCTAGAAACCCCAATATCTTTCAATAAACATTCTTTTCTATTTAAGTGTAGTCTAATCATATTTTTAGGCTTGTTTTTTTAAGAATTTACACTATTATTTTAGATTTTCCTTGGGAATATTCACTTATTGAATATAATCACACCCAAAATAGATACATTAGAGGGTTTCTGGGAACTTTTATCCCTTCATGTTTATACATATTTTAATTTTTATCTTATTTTATTCATAAAAACATATTCAATGTAACCAGAATTAACTAGAGAGTGGATTTCCTTTTTGTTTTAGTTGGAAGTAGTACTTTTTGAGATGATTCCAATCTATTATTTCTAAAATAAAATTTCTTATTTAATTAAATACTTGTCTTTGATTTTTTTGTGGAATCACATCTTTTATCAACTTGTTGGGAACTTACAAGCTATTTTACTTATATATTATTCAATTTGACTTCCAACTCAAGGAACAACATATTGAGAGAACCCTTTTTATTACTAGATGATCTCGACCAATATTCCTAATAATTATTCATATTCTCCATTTTATCTTTATAAAACTTTCTTCTTTCTTGTAATTTAATGTTAGGCTTCTTCACCCTTTTCCCTTTAACATCAAATTAAACATTCTTAACATCCATAACGTATTTATATGATTCTTCAAAACCATGGATCTTCTCCTAAATGATTTTTTTATCTTTAATTTCTCCTAAGAATAAAATTTTACATTTTCATGAATAATTGATAATTTTTTTTATTATGTTTTTGGATATTTCACTTCATCCTTCAAATCCTTGACAGGAGAGTTTCATTTTTACAACTATATAGCCAATTTCATTTTTATAACAGTTAAAACCATATCCAGTTGAATGTTCTCATTATATAGATTCAAAATAAAATAAAACATATAATTGAAACTTCAATAGTAACTTTAATTTGATAATTTGTTACCTCAAAGTAGGGTTTTTCAATGGAAATATTAGATTTATTCTCATCACTGTATGAATAATGTTATTATAAAGGATATTTCCTAATAAATTAATGGATGGAATACCACTTTATCTACCTTCAAATAGTGGTGTACCTTATATATTATTTGAAATATTTTTGTTATTATTTATCTATTAATTCTTTAATTCATTAAATTTTTACAATAAATTTCAAAATCATGTTTTATTAGAATGAATATAGAATTCTCTAACTAAGGCTCTTTAGAACTCATATAAAATCTTCACTTCATGTAACATTAATTATAACAAAAATTTAAGTAAAATATAGATCCAAATCAAAGAAACCATTAGTTATTATATTATCTTCAATATTACAGTATATATCTAATAAAAGGTAAAATCTATTTTGAAACCAATTGTATATTCCATAGGATCTATGAAGACAAAACTGAGAGGGGTGAATTGGGTGTGATCTAATTATTACTAAATTCCAAATATTCATTTGATCCTTTTACTACTTTTATCATTATACATATGATTTCTATTAAGAAAAATGGATCAAATATATTTTTTCCTTTCATACACCTATTTTCTATTAAAATAAATCAGTAAAGTTAGCATGGTTTTTTTTAAAGTTCGATGTCAAGGTGATCCTACTTATTATTTTAGTTAGCTATATTCTCAATCCAATGATTTCCCACTATAATATTACTAACAATACAAATTGATTAGATAGTTATTATATTAAAACCATACATTCCATATTCCATAGTTTTAAGAACACTACATTATAAAAGTTATCACGTATTTCCTCTAATAGGTTCATTATACTAGCATCACACTATTTCTGTTCATCACTTCCTCCTCTTGAAGTATATCACTAACACTATTAATGGATGTCACTATACCTACAAATATTGATATGTTTCCTTAATAGATAGGTGTATTTTACTACTCTAAAGTCTTCAAACACTACTCAAGAAATATATTATCTATTTCTTTTATAGATTTTTATTTCTTCTACTAAATCCACATATTGGCCTCTCTTAACTCAAAATCTCAAGAACTAGGCCCTAAAAAATACTTCCTGGTGAATCACCAACCAAGTAAATGTTGAAGGTTTAGGTTTTTTCTTATTCACTATATATAGATAATTATTTTTTTCTTCTTTTTCTTCACCTTCATCTTCATTCTCACTGCTTTGACAGGTCGGTTTTGTTCGAGTGTCCATCAAATTCTTCCAATTCTTCTCTTTCCCTCTCACCCCTTCAACTATTTGATTTAAAAAAGAATAAATAATTCAACTACTTATTCATGTTATTTATATTCTTCTATTCCAAGTAGTATTAATCATTGTCTTAGTATTGTATTATCCACTTATTTTTTGAGATAGATATTATTTCCCCTCATTTATTTCACTTTACTCTTGTACACAAACTATCTTTATCTATGTATAATAGTGATATCTTATTCTTACCACTCTTCTCAATTTTAAATAGTCCCTATATTTTTCAAAAGATATCAAGCTGAGATAATTAAATTAATCCCATCAAAATCACTATACAAAAATAGAACGAAATGAATAATTTTTAATCCACCAACTAATAGACTTATTTTAAAATAACCAATTTGTGTTCTCCATGATAAAACATTCACATCTTAAAATATTTCTGCATATAAGAGTTCCCTAATTCGAGTTACAAAAACACCCTTTAGATTTTTCTTCTACTCTCAAAAAAATCTATATTCTCATTATTCTCTAATAGACTCATCACTTATTCTTATTAAAATATACTTCACAAAATTACAAATCAAATTATCCTTTAAAACTCCAAAAAATACAAAAACAATAACAGCTGGGTGGAGAATCTCTCATTCCAACACAATTGAATCCCATAAATTCAGTATAGACTCATCTTGAGTATTTAAAGTTTATATAGAATATTATTACTATTATTCCACATAAATCGTGAATAAAAAATGGTTTTGATATATTTTTGTCGTTTAATAATAGCACATGTGTCGATATAATAATTTTCATTTCTAGAGTTATGTGATCTTTATTTTATATCATTTCAAGAAAAATAATATACTAGGATGTACATACTATTGTGGAATATTTCTTAGTATCACATATATATTATTCTCAAACATTTATCTCCAATCATAATTATTAAAAATTTATAGAAAATCTCAAGAATCAACTCAAATTCATCTTCATTATTCTTGAAAACACACCAAGATTCTTTTCCATTATCAATAAGCTCATCCTCTTGATATTATCCAAAATAAGGCTTGAATCATTAATAATCATAGAATAATAATGTTTATAATAATAAATAATATCTATTTCATCATCCCAATCTATTTTCATCTTCAAAATATTAATTCTAGAAACTCACATTCAATATAGTATAATTCTCAAATTTTTACCAAGTATAAAGTCTTATACATATAGTAAGTTAAAGGTGTAACTAGAAAAAAATCATAAAACACAAGTTTAAAGTCTTTCATGGACTTACAAAGTGATACACCATCTATAAATAATTATAATATCAAAAATTCTAGAAAACACTAAAGTATTTTGTGGTAGACAAAGTCATACAGGCTATAGGGAAGTCTTACACAATTGAAAATTTAGAAAACTCCAAAGTATTAAAAACTTATCAAAGTCATACATTAAAAATAAAAAGTTATATTCCACTTAAAATAGTGTTATATGAGTATCATAAATGTTTTATGCATGATTATATAGAATTCATACATGGGAACTCTATATTCATACAAATTGGATTTAGCAAATTTTTTAAATTCTAGCATAAAAATTACATAGTTAATATAAAGACTCCAAGACTTCATCAAATTATACAGGGCCTTCTAAACCTATTTTAATCACATCATAACTTCTATAAAAAAGTATTTGAATTATTATAATTGTTCAAAACTCACTTTATCATGCTTTTAAGGTGTTGTAACAAATTAAATACTTAAGTTAGACAATTTCTTTTACTTCACTACATCCTTTACTTTGGAATTCAAAAATCATCATCCAAGATATTTTAATAACCAATTTCAATATCCAGTATGATCTGAACTCCTATGTTGTTTTCTCTAAATTTAGGGTAAATTCTCCACTTATTTTAAACTATTTAAAGAATTTTAGAAACTTCTTATACAAGTTTTACTCAAAAGTTGTTTTAGAAAACTCTCTCAAAAAGAGCATTGAACCCACGCTCCTTGTCCAATTGAAAAAAACATATTCCTTACATTTATGGATTTAATAATGATAAATGTGATCCAATTTTTTCTCTCCAAAACATACAACATAAAATAGAAATATTTAATCACTTACATGATAAAGTATCTTTTAGGTTTAGAGTTTTATAGAATTAAACAAACTCTTTCAAAGTAAAAATTTCCCCACATTATATATTATTTCCATAAAATAAGTTATTTATAAAGAATAATTGTTTCTTTAAAGGTAACTTCCATAATTGGAACTTTAACATTATTAAAATTTATACTCATTCCTTAAACCCTTTGAAAAAATATTTGTAAACATGGGTTGAGAAAAAAAATCATGATAACGGATGTGTAGAAAATAATACATAAAATAGTTAATTCATTTCAAAACAATTAGATCATATAATAGAGTTTAACTTTAACATAATAAACATTGAGCTCAAATAATCATTCATTTACACAAGAAATCATTTTTAAAAACCAATATATTTCATTAAACATGTTACTATAAAACATATAATGAAAAAACAATTTCCTAATGTTTTATTATAAAAAATGAGAATCCATGAAAAATATTTTCTAAAATTTATATCTTTTATCCCAAAAAGGGAATAAGAAATACAATAAAAAAATATCATTATCTTAACTTATGAAATCAAAATATTTCCTTGAAAACTCATTTTGATTTATATAATATTCATATAGTTTCCTTGGGATTTAAAAATCATAGAACCCTTACAATAACCCTTATAATAACCTTAATAATTGGTTTAACCTACTTATTTAATGCCAATATAATTCTACAGAGAATATAATAATTAAAGATATCATACCCAGTTTGAAGTATGTAACACTTTATTTATTCTTTTTAATTATGTAAAGTTTATGGGAGAATTTTTTGAGAGTTTGGAAAAGTTTTTAGATTATTTGGGGATTTTATAATGGTTCATAGTTTGTGCACAATTTGGGAAAATTATGAAACACCTATATGAAACTGTGCAAAGTGAGACAGAGGCTAAGGGGGAAGGCACACAAGTGGAACATGGTTTGTCCAAACCATGTATAACCCTAGGTGAAACAATGAAACATAAGGTAGGGGTATTTGGAACAACCGGAACATGAATTGGGAGTATTGTGAGCCAATTGTGTGAGGTTCCTACATGGGACAGAAGCTAGTGCATGATTAGTGCATAGTTTTCCTAACCATGAAACAAACCCCACACTGGTTAAAAGTGAGATCCTAAAATTGTGTATCTCATGTGTTTTTATCTTTAAATACCTTTTTTTCTCCTCTTATTAATCTCTAAATCATTTTGTTATCTTTTCAAAGGATTAGTAAAGCTTCTCCTATTGAACTTTAGGTCATCTGAAGGCTTCTCTTGATGTTTTAAAGCTAGATTCCCGCATTAAGTGATCATTCTTAGATGTTATTGGTAGTTTTTCTTCCATATAATTATCTATCTCCATCTATTTCTTATATCTAAATACATTGTAGATATATCTAAGATTTTTCAGGAAAAATATGATTAGATTTGGCCTTGTTGATGATTGGTGAAGAGATCAATAGTGGGTTTTTTGGAGTTTCAACCTAGTTTCAATGGAGTTTGAGTGATGTAACAAGTTTTCTCCATAAATAACGAGGTAGGGGGATTCAATATTAGCTCCTATTTCTAGAATTGATTGTATTAGTTTCAAATTGATTAAATTTATTGAAAATGAATGTGAAATTTGTGTCCAAACCATGGTAGAAACCTTCTTTAGTGATAGTTTGTATATTTTTTGGTTTTTTAGAAATTGGTTGTGAAAGTCCTTTGGTTTCATGATTTTCAAAAGTTTCTTTTAAAATGTATATTTTCTAGAATTTTGGTAAATTGTTTAATTGAAATTTTTTCAATAAAAGTATGGTTTTGTCGAAATAAGATGAAATGGTTTTTTTAAAAGTTTTTCAATAAAAGTACGATTTTATTGAAATGGATGAAATGGTTTTGGAAATGAAATGGTTTTGAAATGGTTTTTGGGAATGTTTGGTGGTGTTTTTTCATATTTAATTATTAGGCCTAGTTGAAATATGACCTTGTTATCAATGCCAAATGTGTAATGGAATATGGAATTTAATCACCTTGTGATTACTTGGTAAATCGATGAGAAAATGATCATGAGTATGGAACTATCAGAATGAAGCATGCATGTGTAGATGTGTATATTTCGGGCTTGGAATGAGATACACCAAAAATGGAAAATGAAATGGTTTTTGATCTTTTTTTGGTTTCTTTCCATGAAACATGTTATTGTTTTAAGAAAACTATTTTACTATGAAACTTGTTTATATTTGGATATAAACTATTTTAGGAATTTCTTTATATAAAATATTTTATATAAATGTGATAATTTTTTCTGTACTAGTGGCATGAGTATGGAATTATTTTGAGTAAAATATAATGAGTTTCATTACTCAACCCTTCTTTGGAATATTGGTTCTTGTGCGGATTCTGTTTATCGGAACATGGGAAAAGGTAAAGTATCACACTTTTGTAGTGGTGCTTAGTGATATTAGGGCTATTTTATAGAGTTTATCATGGATAAGGTTGGAAATTTGGTGTTATGGTTGTCTATGATATTTTGATTTCTGTAGTCTTCCGTTTTTTTACTAGTTTTTTTGTAGTCTTTCTCTATGGTACTTGGTTTTAGTTTGATTTTAATATCAATTATTTTCTTGTGTTGCCTTTCATTTTTATCATGCACAGTGTAGTGTTTTATTTAGTTATGGAATGTTTGATTGGTTATTTTATTTCAAATGGAAAACCATCCCCCATCAATTAATGAATCACTTTTCATTTATTTCAAACCTTTGGTGCCTTAGGGATGTCACTTAAGGCCAAGTAATGTTCCTCTTCCTTCTCAATCCAATTAGAAGAGGAGGGATGTTACAAGTGGTATCAGCTTGTTTCTTCTGAATATATTTCTTGAAAAAGTGGTATTAGACAAGTTATTAGTTTTATGCCTTATAATTTAAAGTAATTGTTGTCTATGCCTAGTTTTGGGATCATATAAAGGATTATTATTGTCAAAACTTGAAATGTAGTGCATAAAAATACATGGCTAACCTTTTCATGCTAAACTTCAAGTTAATAGAGATTTGGTTACATATTTTTTTGGGAGACACTTGTAGGATTTGAAATCTCATTTTCAGGGGTTTATCCAATGAGACTAGCATGAAATGCATTAGGAAATGAATTCCCACTATGAGTGTATCATTCATTTTTAGTAATGATATATTATTTGGTGAAATGTAAATAAATTGAAATTTTTTTCAAATGAAATATTTTAAAAAATATAATGGTTGTGGTATTTTGAAAATGGTTTGATTTTCAAAGAAAGTATATATTTTTTTCAAAAATTGTTAAACATGGAAAATGGTTGATTTTGGAAATCACTATTGTGAAATTATTATGTGGTAGAATTTAAAATGATAAGCCTTTAGTTAATAAAGTGTGAGACTTATGGAGTTTGTTGTGTTGATAGGAAATGGAACCTCGTAAAACTTGTAGAAACCAACTAGAATTAGCTGATGATAATGTGGTTACACCTAATCCATAGGTGAACCAACAGCTTGTTAATAGTATCGTCTCATCACTTTAGGTTTTGGATGGTGGGAGCATGAGGGAAGATCCACAACAAGTGGATCATTCTTTCCAATTTTAGAAGCTAAATCCACCCATCCTTTGGGGTGATTCAGAACTAGAAAAGGTAGAGGTGTGGATGAATAGGATGAATTGTATCTTCGATTTCATCTTCACATCACCATAGATAAAAGTAAAGATAGCTATGTATAAGATGGAGGATCTTGAACACGAGTAGTGGGATTTAGCTGTCTCGTATAAATTAGACCATGACCTTTCATAGGAGGATTTTTAGTAATTTTCTAAAAAAAATCAATCCTTACACGTTCAAAATTCATATAACGATGTGATTATTCAATTTGAAGAAATAAAATCTGTATATCATAGATTATGAAGCTAAATTCATGAATTTAGTATACTTTTCATCTGAATTTATAGCTAGTGAAACCTTAAAGTCACGCATCTTTGAATCGGGGATGAGGCAAGAGATTCACTCAAAGACAGTTGTGAAGTATATTAAGGATTATATAGATATATTCAATAGAGATATAGTAGATTTAAGGGAAATCTCATGATCTATCAGAGCAGGAATCATATTGATACTAATGGGAAGTTGTGGGAACTCTAATACTAGTAGAAAGTGGAATAGGTACACCAATTTTCAAAGTGAAACCAGGAATCAAAATCATATAGTGGGATCAGTGAATATTTTTTTAAGACCCACATCTAAAGTTGTATGATTACAATTTGGTTTCTTATACCACATAAAGTGAGAGTGTACAAAACCACCAAGATCATTCCACAATTGAAACAAAATGGAGAATTTTCAGTGTTATTATTACAGTGCTCTGAGGATAGGTGTTTGGAACACTTCTTAGGTGTCACAAAAATCATATGAATCAAAGGGGAAATGGTAGTAGAATACCTCTTATTAGTAGAATAGATCTATCCATGGTGATTCTATGAATACCATGACTCTTTGGGTAGTGAAATATCAATAGGGAAATAAGAAGAAAAGTGAAGTGAAAAGGAAACTATATAAATATGAGTAGGTTATTGTGGATGACCAGTTTGTACCATCTATAGTGTAAGGTGAGATTATTTTAAATTATACACTTATGTAATAATTGTTTAATATTATTTATTACCATTACATTATTGTATCTTGTATTGTTTATTTTATGAGTTTAAAATTTGATATGATTCCTTCAGTGATAAAACATCAAACTCCTCTTGGTCCAAGAGATAGTTGATAATTAGTGTGTGGAGAATGTTCTATAACTATTGATAGAGCTGAGTTGAAATGGTATTTCTATGTGCTTGATATTGGTATCTATGATATAATCATGGGTATGGATTATTTGACAATGTTCAAGGATCACGTCAACTATTATAAATGAAGAGTTAGTTTTCCGACTGAGGATGGCATCGAGAATCTCTTTAAAGGAGAAAGGAATGTAATAGAAGGTTCAATGGGATTGTTGGAACTAGAAGTTGGAATGATCTACTACCAGTTGGAAGTTCTGGCATTTTTATCGATGTATGAGATTTAGAATCGTAGTTTTCTAGTAGTGGTGGATCAGTTTCCAGATGTATTTCGTGAAACTTTCTCAGGGTTTCTACCCATGAGAGAAGTGTATTTTAAGATTCATCACCTTACAAGTACAAATAACACTTCCTTTCCATCATATCAAATTGAACCAATAGAATTAAGTGAATTAAAAGTTCTATTGGAATAGCTATAAAGAAAAGTTTTCATTCGGTTGAGCACATATTTGTGGGTAGCATCAGTCTTTTTTATCAACAAGGTGTACAGAAATTTTTGTATATGTGTAGATTATCATAAGATTAAACAAGTTCTGATAAAGAATTGGTATACACTTCCACACATTCATGATTTCTTCAATCAATTGATGGGAGATCACTGGTTCTCTAAGATTAACATGTGATCAGGATATCTCTAATTTCAGGTTAGGAAGTAGGATATTCCAAATATATTTTTCAGGAGTAGATATAGCCATTATGAATATGTGGTAGTGCTCTTAGGTATTATCAATGGACTAGAAGACTTTGTGGAATTGTTGAATTGAATATTTCAACGATATATATATTCTTTTGTAGTTCTGTTTTAAGATGACATATTTGTGTATTCAATGATAAGGGTGGAGCATGAGAAACACATACTGATATTTTTTTGAATCTTGATGGATCATCTTCTATATTCCATATTATCAAAGGGAGATATTTGGAAACAATAGGTACATTTCCTTGGCTATGTAATATCGGAAAAAGGTGTTTCTATAGATCCATAAATGATTGAGGAACTTATCTCATGGAAACCTCTAAATAATTTCATTAAGATATTGAGTTTTCTTGGTCTATATGGTTATTATTGACACTTTGTTTGTGAATTCTCATGAAAATATTTTCCTATAATTGTATTGAAAAAGAATAATGTTCCATTCCAATGGGACGAGTAATGCCAAAATTATTTTCAATGGCTGAAAGTTCTCCTTACAATATCACCAATCTTGATTTTTTTCAAAATCAAGACAAGGGTATGTGGTGTAATCTGATGCTTCAGAATTCAGGTTTAGATATGTTCTCACATAGGTAGATCATGTTGGTACTTATAGCTCAAATAATTTGTAGGTTCATGAGAATAACTGCTTATCACATGATTTAAACTTTCCTAACATAGTCCATTCTTTAATGACTTTTTTCATTATCTCTTTGGTGATAAATTTACTATGTTCAGTGATCGTGAGATCTTGAAGAATATTTTCTAAAAATGGTATTTTAATATGAGAAAAAGAATATATATAGAGTATCTCAAAATTTTCTACTTTGACTTGATGTATACACTCGGAAAAGGAAATTCAGTAGATGATGTATTAAGTAGAAATTCATATGCTATTTTGGTAAAAGAAACTTCATATTAGTGGTGGTTTATGTCATTCTTATCTAATATGTGCTTAGAATGTGAAGATCAAGGTGACATTGTGGTTTTCTTTATAGTTTCATTTTTTCCAAATCTAATAAATATAGTTAAAGAGAAATAAAAAATGATGCATAATGTGTGCCTATAAGGCCAAAAGTCAATGGTGGGGAGACCATTGAGGGATGGAGGCTGGATGAGAGTGTAGTGTTGTGGTTCAGAAATCAGATGTTTGCACCTAATAATTTTTATGAACAAATTCTTCATGCTTACCACCATTTGAGTTGGGTTGTTCAACTTAGAATAAAGAAAATATATACTGCATTGAAAGAATTGTTTTAGTAGCTCGGTATGAAAAGGAAATTGAATGATTTTGTTTCAAGATACATTAATTGTCAGCAAGTTAAGGCAAACCATCTGTAACCTACCAGTATATTACAGTCTTTACCTATTCCTATATGGAAATGGGAGAAATAGCTATTTATTTTGTAATGGGTCTCCCAAGAATGGTTTGAAAACACAATTCCATATGGGTGATAGTGGATCAGCTCACAACGTTGACTCATTTCATCCCTATTCATGAATCCCATATAATGGAATACTTATCATGGATATATATCTAGGAAGTAATAAAGAGGCATGGAATACCAGTTTCAAAAGTTTCATCATTAGATGGATGGGAAATCTGAAAATATGATACAGATATTTGACGAAATTTTGCATGCTTTTTTAATGGATTTTGGTGGCTCATTTGAAGATCACATGTCATTAATAGATTTCCCTTATAATATCAGTTATTAGACCTTAATAAATATATCTAAGTTTTAATAATTGTATTGGTTCCCTTTTCGTTCTCTACTTTTTTGGGTGGAAACAAGTGAGACTTCATTAGTTGAGCCAAGCCTTGTCCAAGAAACAAGAGAGAATATTTAGTTGATTGGAAAATGGGTAAAGTCATCCCAGAGTTAGCAGAAATAATATACAGATCATCTTCGATGGTTTTTTTCATACAAGGTGAGTCATCATGTGTTTATAAGGATGTCTACAAGGCCTGGACATCAATATTTTTGGAATTAGGGAAGGTTATCTCCTTGATATATTGTCCCTTTTGATATACTTTAACGGGTTGGAGAGGTGGAATATCATTTGGAATTTCCACCATGGTTCAATGTTGTGCATAATTTGTTTCAAGTAACTCTTTTAAAAAAGTTTCAGCCTGATCCTGACCAGGTGATTCGATGGGATCACATTGACCAAGATCCAAATGCTTAATTAGTGTACATGCTAGTACGGATTGTGGATAGCCAAAAGAAAGTCCTGCATGTAAAAATAATTTGTCTCGTGTGGGTTCTATATAATCATAGTCAGATCCAAGAAGAGAATTGGGAATGGGATAAGGAAATGAAAGAGTTATGTCCAGAAATCTTTTAGATAATTGATGGTTTTCTACTTTACATGGATGGAAAGACCACTGGGGTGGAGAATGTAGCATCCCCAGTTTTAAGTAATTTACCCTTTATTTTTGAATTTTTAGTAAGTATAGTTTATGGTTAAAGTTCTATAGATATTGAAAAAAAATGATATGTTTATGGGTATTTTATAAAGTGGCATAGTTGGTGCAAGGATTGTGAAAATTGTGAAACACCTACAGGATACTGTGAACAGTGAGACAAAGGCTAAGGGGGAAGGCGCACGGGCGGCACATGGTTTGCCCAAACCATGAGAAACCCTTGAGAAAATCATGAAACTTGAGATAATGGACTTTGGAATGGATAGAACATGGTTTAGAAATAGTTTTATCCAACCATACAAGGTTCCTTATAGGGATATAAGTTGGTGCATGGTTAGCGCACGGTTTTCCTAATCGTGTGACTAACCATGCATAGGTTTGAAGTGAGATCCTAAAATAGTGAATCACAAGGTTTTACCTTTAACTCCCTCATTTTTTCTTCTATGTGGCCCTAACATGAGTTTCTCTCTTAGAAAATGATTAGGAAGCTTCTCCCATTGATCTAGAGGTGATCTGATGGATTTTTATGGTGTTTTGAATCTAGATTCTTCAAGTGATTATTCTTGGTTTTTTTCTTAGATCTACTTCTCTATCTCTCTCAGTTTCTTATATATACATTTATTATGGATATATTTAATATATTTAATGCTAAATATAATAATATTTGGTCTTTTTTATCATAGGGGAAGAGATCTAAGGTAGGTTTTTGAGTTTCAACCCAGTGTTTTTGTAGTTTGAGTTATGTTATTTATTTTCACCATAAATCCTGAGGTAGATTGATTAACTCTTGACTCCTATTTCTAGAACCAACTAAATTAGTTTCAAATTTATTAAATTTATTCAAATTGATTGGGAATTATTTGTGAAAATAATATTATAAACCTTCTTTAGTGATGGTTTATGTATTTGGTAGTTTGTGGGAATTGGTTATGCAAGTTCTTTTGATCCTTTAGTTTGAAATATGGATTTTAAAGTGTAGATTTTCTAGAATAAGGGTAAATGGTTTAATTGAAATGTTTTCAATAAAAGGATAGTTTTATTTAAATAAAATGAAATAGTTTTTTCAAAGTTTTTCAACAAAAGAGTGATTTTATTGAAATGGATGAAATGGTTTGGGAATTTAATAGGTTTTGGCATGGTTTTAGGGAAAACTTGGTGGTGTGTGTTCATATTGCATTATAATACTTGGTAAAAATATGACCTCATGCTCAATGCCAAAGGTGTAATAACACATTGGATTTAATTACCTTGTGATGACTTGGTAGATTGATGAGAAACCGCTCATAAGTATGTAACTTTTATAATGAGGCTTGCATGTGTAAATATGTGGATTTGTGGATTTGAATGAGATATTCCAAAAATGGGAAATGAAATTGTTTAGATCTTTATGTGGTTTCTTTCTATGGAACTTATTATTTTTATAAGAAAACGATTTTACTATGTCACATGTTTATATTTAGATATATACTATTTTAAAATTTTCATTATATAAAATATTTTGTATATATGTTCTAATATGTTCTATTATATTTGTATGATTAGGGAATCCATTTGGGAAAAATATACAAAGTTTCATTACTCGATCCTATATTGGAACTTTTTTTCTATATCAGATGTCATTTATTGGGAAATGGGAAATGTTAAAGTATCACACTTATCTAGTGGTGATTAATGATTCTTGGGATATTTTGTGGAGTGGAGTGTGGATCAGTTTTTCAGATTTGGAGTTATTTTTTTCATTGAGTTTATTGGTTTCTTAGTCTTTCATTGTGTACTTGTTTGTTTTGTAGTCTTCAACTGTGGTACTTGGTTATAAATGGATTTTAATATCAATGGTTTTCTTGTGTTATCTTTTATTTGTATCATACATCATGTAGTGGTTTATTTTGTTAAGGCATATTTGGTTGGTTATTTTATTTAAATGTTAAAATAAACACCATATATTAATAAATATCTTGCAATTTATTGTTATCCTTTGATTCCTTGGATATATTTTTTAAGGCCAAGTAGTGTTCCTCCTCCTTCTCAAGCCAATGATAAGAGGTGTGGTGTTACATTTCTAGGTTAATTAGAGAGATATATGAGTCTTAGCCATCATTATAAATTATTTAGAAAGACCTTAACACTCATCAAACACATTGAAGCCTTCATTTCTATTATTAATTCAAAAAAATATACTTTTGAAGCCACAATAAAAAAAAATTCTAATATTGATATATCTCTTTCCTTTAAAACACCGTTTTGAAAAAAACATAACTAAAATAAAGGAATTGGGGTTTAATTAAAGAAAACATGGAATATCATAAAGGCATCCAAATATCCAATAATGGCTATAGTAGTGTGAAAATTGATCAATTTTTTATACATTAAAATAGAACCTTCCTTCTTCATTTTATCAAAACATTCCATGTAAAAAATGTAGAAATATTCGTTTTAAAAACCATTGAAAGAATGTAAAAAACAAATAATATGTCCTTTATAATTCATTATTATCCATATAAATACATTCATAAAATAATTTTAAGAATATAAATATGGAGTAATCAGATTTTGAAAATAAATTTTTATGACCTTTAAAAGGAGGTTTTAAGGTAAAGTGTTTTTTAAAATAGTTAACTTTTAAGACAATGAAAAATTAAATGAAATAACTTGGAATGGAATTTGAACACTTTAATTCCAGAATGTAATAATAAAATTTATCCCTAAGGAAGATTATATACCACAAAAAATGAAAGTTTTTGGTGAAAATATCTTAAGTCTCAAAAAAATGGAGTTAAGATGAGAAATAACTTACCACATCTTCCAACATTCCATATACATTCTTTAAATATTGAATAATGAAATTATATTAATTATTTAAATTATTAAAAATCTTTTACATGTTTAATAATTTATAATTAACTCATTTATTTCATTTATTTTAGTTATTTCATTTATTTCATTTATTTCATTTATTTCAATAACATATTAACTTGCTTAATTGGTTATGCCCATGTTGGGTGTTTTAAAGATATTCATTTCATAATTTCGAAAAGGCTTTTTCATGTTGACCATGGTCAATGTTTCATTAATCCATTATCTCCAGAACAATAATATTGAAATAATTATAATTTTAATACATTATTTATACTTTTAGAACTAAATATTTAAGGTGGTTATAAAAAATTAATTATGTTATAACATAGATATGTTCATATATACGTACACATGAGTAATGTTTCTGTTTTTAAATGGTTTATAAGGAAAAAAAGTAAGAATAATTTTCAATTTATATAATTATTATTATATCATAAATATCATATTATTTATTTTAATACCCTTTTATAAACCATCCATGGGAGGTGGTTCAGAAAAATGAATCACATTACTTCGTAGAGGTGGTGATCCACACATACACAAGAACAATGTTATCATTTTTAAATTGATTGAAAGGTAAGAAAATAGATTATATATTATTTTTCTATAATTTTCATTATGTTAATAATATCACATTTATGCATATAATGTGTCATTATAGTCATCCTAGATAATCAGTTTTGGAAAATGAATCGCATCGGTTCGTGAGGCAGTACTCAATTATACACACAAATGATTGTTTCATTTCCCATTTAATGGAAAATGATATGTATAAAGTTTATGTCATCAATGTAATAACATATAATTATATGGTATATACTGATGTTATTATATTTTAATGGTTAATATTAGTTTTAAGGGTTTAAAATAAGAAATAAAATTAAAAAATCAGTAAAGTTATTTACCTCTTCTTTATACAACCTCCATAATTTTACACCTTTGGCCTTCTATAGTTGGTATTATAATCAAAAAAGGGATATTAGGAAGTGGGTATGGATGTTAATAATGTATTTTTTTTCATGTACCTATTGAACTAATAGGCTCTTTAAGTGTGGAGAAAAGAAGATTGGGCAGCCCTTTTAAAAGTGAGGGAGAGGAAAAACTTCGAGTTTTTCAAAATATTAAAATATATTATTGGATTAATCAAGAAAAATGAATAAAAATCACTCATATTACAATATTATATAATATTGGGCGGAAATATTCCCATTTAATAGAATTTATACAAATTTTTTAGGTTATTTTAGTCCTTATCATTTTATTTTTTACCCTTTTAACCTGTTTTAACTCTTTCTATGGTAACTAATTTTTTTACCAAAGCTATTATTCATAATAACCAAAAATGAAAGTGAAATAATTTAAAAAAAAAGATTACAGTTCAAAATATTTATTCCATTTTATAAAATTCAATTTCTATAAGTGGTAGAAATTAATTTTAAAATAAACTCTCAAAACGTGATGAAAAATGATTTTCCAAGAAAAATATGTTTTTAAGTATAAAAATATTTTTATAGAAAATTCTGGTATAATTTCAATTAAAATAACCCATTGGATAATTTTTAATAAAAATAACTAATTACATTTTCAAATCAATTTAAACCAAAATTTGACATTGTAAATACTTTAATAGAAATGATAGTTTTCAATGAAATTGGTATTTTTTCACTATTTAATGAAAATTTTAAATTTTGAGAAAAATATAAAGAATTGACCGTAAGATAATTTTGATATGATGAGTTCAAAAATTATATCTATTTCTTCAAATACAGTTTATAAAATTTTTAAAATTTAATTATAATATCGCCATCCTAATTGAAATAAAAACCATTTTCGAAGAAAATGTATAAAATGTATTCATTTTCATTACTTTAAAAATGAACATAATTAAAGGAATGTTAATTCGTTATATTTTATATATAATCTAATTATATCATTACACTAATTTATAAATAGTGGTAAATTTAATCTATTAATTTAAAAATACATCCAGAACAAAAAAACTATTTATAAAAAAATTTATCTTACCTTAAAAATATATTATCTTCATTTCCAAATAATTTATAATCAATACATTATTTATTATTATTTTTATGAAGAAAAAAATTTTATATATATATATATATATATATTTATAAATATTATAACATTTTTATTCTTATTTATACAGACCAAACAAACGGCTTCCACTTGATAGTCATATTTAAATAATAATAGTGTATCGATATTTGTTTTAAGCTTGGTATTGGGGATACCACATGCTATAATAAACATTACTAAAGGAAAATAAATTATAAAATATTAGGTTGTCAAATTATACCCTCAACCCCCAATAATAATATTAAATCCTCAAAAAATTCATTCCTGAAAAATTAGGTTTTGAAGAATAATTTTAGGAGGATGAAAATAGAACAAATGGATATTAATGTAAAAAAAATTTAATATTTAATAAAACCTTTGTTTAAAACTCACATTATAAAAAGGGTTCATTAAAATTTCATAAGAATATAGATAAATAGAAATATCGTGGTAATCTAGAATAACACATAACCTTAATTCCACATAAGGGGAATATTTACAGGATGTTAAAACATGGAATTAGAAAGAAGACCCATATAAAAGATAATGTTATATTTTTTGAGAATATGAGATACCATCAATTGGTAAAAAAATATCATAAAAGGATATTTTTTATATTTCATCACCATTTTCTTAGATATTAGTGATTATTTTCCCATTAGGATAGAGAATATGAGAAAATATACTTATTCGATAATTTTCCATTTCCTAATAATAATTTAAACCTTTGGTAGTGCTTCGATCAATTTCCACTTCTATCACATATCTTATTCCAATAAACGAATATAAAAGAAAAAAAAATCATGTGTGAGAATGAAAATAAACTTATAATAAATCACAAGATCCAAAAAAGGGTAACAATTTATTCCATATATCTTTAGTCATTAACCAAAAATAAAATGGTTAGCACAAGTTATGATAATATTAAATATTAATAAACCATCATATGAATAAATACAAAATCAATCTAAAAAGACTAAAAAATAACACCAAAATTTCAAAATTAAATTAGTCAAAAAATTACTCAACTTATTTTTGTTCAAAATATTTCTAAACAAGTTCAAAACCCAAAAATCAAAAAGATTTCATCACATAATCTTCCAGGATAAACATAACATTTATCTCCAAATAAAATAAACCATTGTTAAAGTCACATACCAAAAAAATGTAAATTACATAAGAATATTATATATAAAATATAAAATACTTTCCAAAAAAATAACATGAAATGCCTCGAATCCAAAATAAGATCACATATACATCACAAATATAATTTAAACTTTATTTATCAAGTAAAAATATTTATAATCCAAAATTATTCCCTTTAATTTAATCATACAATGATCCTAAAATAGTTAAATTGTCCAAAAATAACTTTAACCACTTATTACCCTAATTTATTTTTAATCTCGTGGTTATCTGTATGATAAATTACATGTTACCAACATTTAATATCCATTTTAACCCATTTATCCTTACTTAAATCAACATTAAAGATCATTTTAAGCCTAAAGGATAACAATACCTTTAAACATATTTCCATAAAATATAAAATAATTATTCCTAAAATAATCTTTTTACAAAAACATATACTAAATCCAAGGGTTGTGTTACCATTAATGTATCCTAAAATACTCTTAATTATTTTAAAATCTCATCACTTAAAATATCAAAATGGTTCTCAATGTCAACTAACTTATGATTAATAAAAAAATTATGAAGCCAATATGGCATCCAAAACTACTAAGTTAAACTGACAAGAAATATACTAATCTAAAAAGTTATCTAAACCCTTGTCTGATAAAAACTATAACATCCCTGAACCCGCACTCCACAATCCTATTCTAAAAATATAATTTTTTATATTTTGGATTTGAAACTGATAAACGTGACCCAATTTTATTTATTCAAAACATAAAAGAGAAAACGGAAATATTGGATCACTTATATACCTAATGAACTTCTAGTTTATAGTTTTAAAAAAAAATTAAACTCTTTCAATGTAAACGTTTCAACATAATATGCATTTTTTTACAAACAAAATTATTTTTAAAGACACAATTTCATCATACAAGTTAAATTAAAAATACATAAATCCAACATAATTAACATTTCATCTCATCCCTAATCCATATAAATATTATTTTAAAATTTGGGATGAAAAAGAAAATCTTAATAAGGGATACTTAAAAAGGAATAATTAAAATAATTAGTTCAATTCAAAACAATGAGAACATGTGAGAGAGTTTTCTTTTTACATAATAACCTTTGATCTCAAATAGTTGTTCACATACCCATGAAAAGAGATTTAATTCCCAAAAAAAAAATTTATACATTTTATATGAAAACATAAGCGAAAAATCATTATCCTAAGGTTTTCTTAAGAAACATGAGAATCCATAAAAAAATTTTCTAAAAAAAAATTTATCCTTATAGTGCATAATCATTACTTCAAAAAAATATCATTAAATTAAATTATGAAAACAAAATATTTCCATGAAAACTCTCTATAAATCATAGAAAATTAATTTTGGTACCTTGGTACATAAACATTAGAGAACCCTTAAAAGAATCTATATAAGAACCCTTACAAATGGAATAACCTACTCAATTAATGTCAACATAATTCTCTAAAGAACATAATCAATACCCAATCTATTATATATATATATTTGGCTCATAAATATTTTAAATGATGATAAAATGAATAAAAACATATAACTCTCCATTTTCATCATTAAATCAATGAAATATCCTTTTAAACCCAAGGGATAAACACTTTATGATATTGAAATATCCATTTTCATTGAAACCCAATTTTGAAAACTAACATACAAATATAAAATGGAATGGGGGGTTTTACTTAAATAAAACATAGTTTATTCTAAAGGAATCTTGACATATAATAATGTTTTTGGTGGTAGTAAATTCCATCAATGTCATGTACATCAAAATTGAACAATTCTTTGGTCATTTATCAAAATGTTAAATATAAATTGCATAAAAATATTCCTTTTGAAACCCTTTTAAAGAAATTCAAACGATACATAAATTTTCCTTATAATTAATTTTTTCCCAGCTAAATTATTTCTTTAAATAATTTTATGAACATGTATTCTTAATAAAAAATTTAAAAAATAAATATTTAAAACTTTTAAAATTCGGTTTAAAGGTAAAGTGTCCCTTAAGATGTGATATTTTTTGAACCAATGAAATATTGAAGTAAAGAACATCGAATGGATTTTTAAAAAAATTAATTTCAAAACGTAAAAAAAATAATCATAGTTTTTTTAATACACAGTAAAAATAAATTTTTTGGTTAAAATAGCTTCAGCCTCAAAGAAAGGTAATTGAAACAAGAAATCCCTTACTATATCTCCCAACTTTCCACACACATTATTTATATCCTTTATAATGAAATTATTTAAATTATTTACTTTATTAAGAACCATTTCTAGGTTTAATACCTTATAATTAATCTATTTATTTCATTAATTTGAATGACATATTAAATTACTTAATTAGATATGAACACGTCTGGTGTTTTAAGGATATTTAATTAAAAATTTCATAAAAACTTCAGTATGTTGACCATTTTAAAAGATTTAAATGTTCTATAATCTAATAAATAAAGAATTAAATTATTTTCATTTTTATGTATTAATTATAATTTTATAACCAACTATGTTTGGTGTCTATGAAAAATAAATTATGTTATAACAATGAAATGGTGGTTCATATGTATGCATGAGTAATGTTTTTATTTTTCAACGAGTGTAATAGAAAAGGTTAAGTATAATTTTACCTTTAAATAATTATTATTATATCATAAATATAATATTATTTATTTAAATACCCTTATATATTCCATCTATGTGACAAGGTGAAGAGAAAATAATCGCATCGCTTCTTAGAGGTGGTAATACATATGTACGCATGAATGACCATAACATTTTTCAATGGATGGAAAGGTAGGAAAATAGATGATATTTTGTATTTTAAGAATGATAATTGTAACGCCCCGACCCCAGCTACCCAGAGTCGGTGCATTACTTCGTAACATTGGCATGATCACAAATGATCAAGTCTCGAAAGACCGATTAGTTTAGTAGCCTTGAAAACACTAGATACATTCATAAGTCTTTCATTACATCATAAAGTAAAAAAAACTACAATAACATGGTCTTCATAGTCTACACTCATATCCCTTTCTGACTATCCCTGCAGGTCATTCATAAAATACTACTTCACATCCTGGAAAATATTAAAACATTGAAAGGGGTGAGCTCAGATGCTCAGTAAGTATAACAATATTGCGGAAGCTTTCGAAAATAAACATTAACATTTAAGGCAATGTATAACTAAAACAAAAGCCTTTTTAAACTTTAATTTCAGCATAATATGGAAAAAATAAAATTAAATAATGTAATTTACTTACTCACATGGATATTCTACTAGTCGAATAATCACATACAATATCAATAACCACTTTCATAATGATGGAATGCATAATGCCAGACTATCATAACCATGTAGCCAAGGCCTCATGCCAAGACTACAAATAAGATTTTATCAAGGCCTCGTGCCAAGACACTAGTTTGTCTCATGAGACCTACCGATTCATCAAGGAGCTATAGCGGGCTCCACCCGTCACTTATTAAGTCTAATGCATTTCTCATATGAACAGGTTTAAACATATCATAAACCATAACATAATTGTATCACATAAAACATTCATAAAGGAAACATAAGATTACCACACTTCAATCAATACAACACATTGATGTAATAGAAACACTTTCAAAACCATTTTCAATACCAAAATTAAAGAAAATTAGAACTTTGTATTTATTTTTCATTTTTAAAAGTTATGGCTTGTAAAGGAAGCCAAAACTCAAATAATGGTCATGACGGTGGAGAAGTCATTGTCGCCACATACGTACGACAAAAACATTCCCCTTTTTCGTTTAGTAAAAGGCTTCGTATAAAAAATATTCCTTTTGGATAAATGTAAAAGTCAAAGGGGTTTATACATCATATAAACGAAATTTGTATATAAAACAAAATATGCCTCAATGAATGGAGATGGAGACGAAATCCCTTAAAAAGATAATTTTTAAATAAAATATATCTATTTTGTGTATTCACTATATGTACACATAAAGAAATTATAAATACAAGATAGGACATAATAATATCATGACATAATTTGAAAGTAGGAGATTAACCCAAAGAATGGAAATTGGGTTAAGAAGTTCCCTTACCTCGGGTCCGAATTCACTTGACCTTTCTTTGATCTCCGGAATAATAAAATAGAGTTAATCTCTACCTTCTTAATAACCTTTTCCAATTTCATTATTCCTTTTATATCACCTATTACCATGTCATGAACATTATGTAATTATTTATGTCTATAACGGTCGTTTTGTCGATCTTCGGTACTTGAGTCAAAAATAAACTTCTTATAATTAAAAGTTGGTCATGTGGTGAAATATCCATTATATCCAGAATTATATTCATTATTTAGATATCATATATCTCATAAATATCTAGTATATACATGCATTTATAATATTCCATAACGTTTAGAGGTAAGAAATGAAATGCACCGTTCATGGAGACGGTAAGTCGTACGTACACATGAACGCTACTTTCATTTCTATTTCATATTTAATGAAATGAAGTTATAATTATATAAAGTTATAATATAATTCCAGTATA
Organism: Viscum album; assembly: GCA_963277665.1. Classification (NCBI taxonomy): domain Eukaryota; kingdom Viridiplantae; phylum Streptophyta; class Magnoliopsida; order Santalales; family Viscaceae; genus Viscum; species Viscum album. The sequence continues at coordinate 428,589,297 of OY728123.1, read as the reverse complement.
ATATAATGTATAATACCATTTACTCCATCCTTTATACATCCCACATATGGCATTTACGATTCAAATCACTTTGAGGGGGTGGTAGTCCGCACTTCCTAAAATGAAATTATCGTGTTTACCCATAATATAAATCATAAAGTATGCCATAAATGAGAAATACAGAAGAATAAGTAAAACATAAACATAATATATATATCATATATCAAAATAGTGTCATCAAAATGGCCACCATTAGAGGTTTTAAAAGAATATTGAATAATCATCGTTTCGTGAGGCAGTATTTCACCACCCACAGAAAGAGTATGTTCTTTAACCATTAGACGAAAGTGTGTGTAAGTGTAAACCAAAACATTATCATAAAAACATCCTATTATATTTTATATACTGTTTTTGTTTCAAAATAAAGGAATAAAAATAGTTTAAGGGGTTGGAGAAGCAAAATAAAACAAAACAACATTAGAGAAGACATTACCTTAAAATCGGGTAACTCTTTTTGATTTGAGCCAAAGGCTTCCTTGGGAAGACTTCTGCCCAAAGTGAAGCTTCTAAGAGTAAGGGAGGTAAGTTGAGAGACTATTTGGTCAGAGGTTGGCCGAGCCAAAAGGCTTTGAAGGTGTGAGTAAGGTGGTAGTGGTGGGGGCCTTTTATAAGAGGAGAGGAGGGGTACTCTTGGAAAGATTGAAATATTACTTTATTATACAATGATTTTAGGATTATAAAGGTCCCACACTTTTATAATTCTAGTCTAAGGTGATAAGGGTTCGAAATATTCTCATCCAATAGTCTTTGGACAAGTGCAATGCTTATATTTTACATTATCCTTCCATTTTATTAAAATCTTTAATTAATGAGGTAATCGTTGCATCATCATGGTGTCATAAATAATTAAATCTATTTAATGTCTAAAAATTATAAAACAAATATCATGATGTAGGAAATCTTTTATATTTATAATGAATATTTATAGTCAAAAATATGACTTGTATAACCCCATTTAAAAATTGTTTTAGTAAAATAACTCTTGTTTGTGACATTTTTATTTTAACTTTAAATAAAAGTAATTTATGTCATTTTCCTACCAAAGTGGCTCCATGGGGTCCCCAAGTTGACCCATTGATTTTCTTGGTCGGCCATGACACATACAATAGGGGTAGGACAAGTGTAAAGGTATTTTCATATTTTTATAATATCATTTTTACCTTAAATTTCACTAATTACCTTTAATCATGATTATTTAAACTTAAAAGTTATTATTCACCAAAAAATTATTTTAATCCCATTGAACCACATTTTACTTCTTAATGACAACCATTTATGTCAGATTTTTGAGAATCAAATCACAGAAGTGGTAATATTTCATTTAAATGAAAAATCAGTTATTTAACTACCACTTAGTGGTTTCACTATTCATTAAAAATTGAAGTTTTTCAGAACAATGCCAAAATTTCACCCTAAGCTATAATTGATATTACAAATTCAAAAATGATGTCTATTTAACAAAATTCCAAACATATAAGTTGCATTAATTAATTTTATAATTAATTCCCGCTGTCACAACAAATAGCGTGTTTTTAAGAAATAATATATATCAAAAGATTGACAATTGTTTATGTCCAATTTCAAAGTGAAATTAATTTTAATGACCACCATTGGATAAAATAGTAAAAATATATTCTAATTATACTTTAAAACCACTAAATAATATAATTTATCACTATAAAATACTTTTATTAAAAAATTTGTTTTTAAGTATTTTTCACTATTCATAAAAATTGGAAGTTCTCAAAAAATTACAAAAAATTCAACTTTGGATAATTTCAATATTACGAATACAAAAATGAAGTCCATTTTGAAATAGAAAATTTCTATAATTTTAAAAAGTGGGTATTACTATTCATAATGGCTACTTTGATTAGTTGTGGTGTGTTAGAACTCGAAGTTGCGTACAATGCATGTTATTGCATTATTGAATGAGATGCATATCGTAGAAGCTCTGGGTGTTACATTATCCCCTCCTTCAATAAATTGTGTCCTCGCAATTTGAAATTTTTCTTTGAAAATAAAAGGTTGAAAATAGAAAATACCTTTGTAGAAAAACCCACATCGAAAATAGGGTTAATAAGAATATAACATTAAAAGATAGAAAGATAAGTACAAAGGTCACCCGAGATAGCCCATACTAGGATTCTATGAAAATATGGATATGGAAGAAAAACAAACCATCAAGGTCTGATGGAGAGTTTTAGAACACTGGATTAAGAGAAAGTTAACCATAAGAAAATCACAAACTTGTGATTGGTTAAACAGTCATTGAATCCCCAGTTGGAAAAGTTAACCGGAAACGTTTTTGTTTTAAGTTACCTTTTATAAAGTTGTGGAATTTATTTAGGAGATTTACTAAGAACTTAAGGGAATATACATACTTGTCATGTAGACTTTCATTCTTTAATAAATTTTTACCACAAACCCATCTTTCACTCTAAAAGGTAATAAAACTCAAAAATATTCTATTTATCCTAATTGTATAAGGTTCCAAATATTAACACATACCATTTAGATTAGTAAAACTATTTTTTAATAACCAGGGACTTCCTGTAGGCTAGTGGTAGGTAATAAATGCCTATCGCATTATGGTTGTGGGTTCGATTCCTGTAGCTTTATCCGACGCGACGGGTTATGCCCCACCCTGCAGGTTGTCCTTTTCCTAAAACTATAGTATTATAATATTCCAAAAATAATCTTCAGAAATGTTTTAACCTTAAACAATACTATCCATGGTTCAACTTAATCCATTCCAACCTTTATAGTTATCCAAAATACCTCTATACAGACTTTCTCTAAAAGGTCTCTAAATTCCAAAATCAATTGTGACATCAGATTCCCCAAACAAAGTAATGTTTCTCTTATTGTCACATACTAAAAATATGATTTTCTTCATCATATTAAAACCTTAATGATAACAACAAGTACTGAAGTACAATCCTTATATATATCACATTATTTTTATAACCAGAATATAATCCTTGAGTCCAAAAGCACCAATACATTAATTATTCCGCTTCAACTGTAGTAACAGAATAAGATTGTCCTTGATCCCTTGGCCTTATCTGAGGTAAGTTTCCCTGATGCTTAGTACATTCATTTGCATAATTCCCTATTTCCCTACAATTGTAGCATTCAACATTGATAGCCTCTTTCTTTCCCTTGCAATCACGAGCCTGGTGACCTTTTTCTCCACATTTGTAACAAACTCCCATTCCTTTTAGGAAAGTACCAGGGTGATTCTTCTCACAATTATCACATAATGGAAAATCCTTCTTTTACTTTTTCCCTTTATCTGTCTCTTGTTCCACTGTTCTCTTCTTCTCTTACTTTACTTTGTTGTCATAAGACATATAGAATTATTTTTCTCCCTTGATAGCACACGAGACTATATCCTCGTATGTTGAGAAATATTGTGATACTAAAGCTCGACAGATAAATGGTTTTAACCCATCAAAGAAATGATCAATCATACTTCTTGGGTTACGTATAAAATCTGATGCATGCCTCGCTAACCTTGTAAAGTTAGCCTCATACTTTGGGACATTCTCATCCTCCTTTTGTCTCAGACTCCGAAATTGCCTTTCCATATCTGCTCGATGGTCACAGGGAAAGTATTTTTCTAAGAAAAGATCTTTGAACTCTCTCCATTCCATACTTGATACTTCCTCATCTTCCTTTGTATTTTGAATCAATTACCACCATTGATCGTCATCTCCGGTGAGGCGGTAAACTGCCATGACAACCTTCTCCCTTTCACTACTCCCCAAGGCATGGAATATTTTTTCTAAGGAGTTTATCCATTGCTCAGCTACTAATGGATTTGTACCCCCATTAAATTTTGGTGGTTGTTGCGTCATGAAGCGTTCTAACATTGATCCTCCACGTTGCGGATCAGGGTTCTCCATACGAGTAAGGTTATTATTCATAACCTGAGTGAGTTTTCCCAGTATGGTAATAAGTTGATCAGCACCAGTTGTATCTCCAGATCCACAATAATTATCTTGAGTAGGAGGTCAATCCCTATACGGAGTGCGTGCATTGATACGGTTTCCATTCCATCCACTAGGCGCCATTTCTAAACAATGGCATAAACTAGATTAGTTTATGAATAAAAATACATAATTACATACTTGTAAAACACTTAACACTAATTGAACTATTTATGGATATAATTCATAATCATAAAAAAAGTTTTCTTTGAGGAAGTATATACTCATAACCCTTCATAGTGGTTTGTAAATAAAATGAGAATTATCCTAAGCATATCCCCCGGGTGTGTCGTAACCAAGAGTGCAGCAAGGCCCATTGTCGTGCACCAGTTCTCGTTCGAGTCTAGCTCAAAGTAGTGTTTTCGGTCTTTACCCCTAGGTACATCTGTGCCAGATCCACTTCTACCTGCTCGTATCTAGACAGGGATTTATTGCTCGGAAAACTCACAACATCTCTATAATACAAAAATTCTAGGAAGTTCTTCTATACTAATCCTCAAAGTCTATCTTTGGGCTATGTGATCTAATTAGAGTTTATCTAAATATAGCTTCAAAAGTTAGTACTAAACTGCCTCTGATACCAACTATAACGCCCCGACCCCAGCTACCCAGAGTCGGTGCATTACTTCATAACATTGGCATGATCACAAATGATCATGTCTCAAAAGACCGATTAGTTTATTAGCCTTGGAAACACTAGATACATTCATAAGTCTTTCATTACATCATAAAGTAAAAAAACAAAAATAACATGGTCTTCATAGTCTACACTCATATCCTTTTCTGACTATCCCTGCAGGTCATTCATAAAATACTTCTTCACATCTTGGAAAATATTAAAACATTGAAAGGGGTCAGCTCTGATGCTCAGTAAGGATAACAATATTGCGGAATCTTTCGAAAATAAATATTAACATTTAAGGCAATTTATAACTAAAACGAAAGCCTTTTTAAACTTTAACTTCAGCATAATATGGAAAAAATAAAATTAAATAATTCCATTTACTTACTCACATGGATATTCTACTAGTCGAATAATCACATGAAATATCAATAATCACTTTCATAATGATGGAATGCATAATCCCAGACTATCATAACCACGTAGCCAAGGCCTCGTGCCAAGACTACAAATAAGATTTTTTCAAGGCCTCGTGCCAAGACACTAGTCTGTCTCATGAGACCTACTGATGCATCGAGGAGCTATAGCAGGCTCCACACGTCACTTATTAAGTCCAATGCATTCCTCATATGAACAGGTTTTAACATATCATAAACCATAACATAATTGTATCACATAAAACATGCATAAAGGAAACATAAGATTCCCACACTTCAATCAATACAACACATTGATGTAATAGAAACACTTTCAAAACCATTTTCAATACCATAATTAAAGAAAATTAAAACTTTGTATTTATTTTTCATTTTAAAAAGTTATGGCTTTTAAAGGAAGCTGAAACTCAAATAATAGTCACGACGGCGGAGAAATCGTTGTCGCCACATACGTAGGACAAAAACATTCCCTTTTGTCATTTAGTAAAAATGCTTCGTATAAAAAATATTCCTTTTGTATAAACATAAAAGTCAAACGGGTTTATACACCGTATAAAAGAAATTTGTATATAAAACAAAATATGCCTCAATGAATGGAGATTGAGACGAAATCCCTTAAAAAGATAATTTTTAAATAAAATATATCTATTATGTGTATTCACTATATGTACACATAAAGAAAGTATAAATACAATATAGGACATAATAATATCATGACATAATTTGAAAGTAGGAGATTAACCCAAAGAATGGAAATTGGGTTAAGAAGTTCTCTTACCTCATGTCCGAATTCACTCGACCGTTCTTTGATCTCTGGAATAATAAACTAGAGTTAATCCCTACCTTCTTAATAAACTTTTTCAAGTTCATTATTACTTTTATATCACCTATTACCATGTCATGAACATTATGTAATTATTTAAGTTTATAATGGTCGTTTTGTCGATCTTAGGTACTTGAGTCAAAAATAAACTTCTTATAATTAAAAGTTGGTCATGTGGTGAAATATCCATTATATCCAGAATTATATTCATGATTTAGATATCATATATCTCATATATATCCAGTATATTCATGCATTTATAATATTCCATAACGTTTAGAGGTAAGAAATGAAATGCACTGTTCATGGAGACGGTAAGCCGTACGTACGCATGAACGCTACTTTCATTTCTATTCCATATTTAATAGAATTAATTTATAATTATATAAAGGTATAATATAATTCCAGTATAATATAATGTATAATACCATTTACTCCATCCTTTATACATCCCACATATGGCATTTACGATTCAAATAACTTTGAGGGGGCGGTAGTCCGCACTTCCTAAAATGAAATTATCGCGTTTACCCATAATGGAAATCATAAATTATTCCATAAATGAGAAATAAAGAAGCATAAGTAAAACATAAACATAATATATATATCATATATGAAAATAGTGTCATCAAAATGGCCACCATTAGAGGTGTTAATAGAATATTGAACAATCATCGTTTCGTGAGGCAGTATTTCGCCACCCACAGAAACAGTATGTTCTTTAAACATTAGACGAAAGTGTGTGTACGTGTAAACCAAATACTTATCATAACAACATCCTAGTATATTTTAGATACTGGTTTTGTTACAAAATAAAGGACTAAAAAGAGTTTAAGGGGTTTTGGAAGCAAAATAAAACAAAACAACATTAGAGAAGACATTACCTTAAAATCGGGTAACTCTTTTTGATTTGAGCCAAAGGCTTCTTCGGGAAGACTTATGCCCAAATTGAGGATTCTAAGAGTAAGGGAGGGAAGTTGAGATAGTATTTGGGCAGATTTTAGCCGATCCAAAAGGCTTTTATGGTGTGAGTAAGGTGGTAGTGGTGGGGGCCTTTTATAAGAGGAGAGGAGGGGCACTCTTGGAAAGATTGAAATGTTACTTTATTATACAATGATTTTCAGATTCTAAAGGTCCCACACTTATATAATTAGAGTATAAGGTGATAAGGGTTAGAAATATTCTCATACAATAGTCTTTGGACAAGTTTAATGCTTAGATTTTACATTATCCTTCCATTTTATTAAAATCGTTAATTAATGAGGTAATCGCTGCATCATCATGGTGTCATAAATAATTAAATCTATTTAATGTCTAAAAATTATAAAAAAAATATCATGATGTAGGAAATATTTTTATCTTTATAATTAATATTTATAGTCAAAAATATGACTTGTATAACCCCATTTGAAAATTGTTTTAGTAAAATAACTCTTGTTTGTGACATTTTTATTTTAACTTTAAATAAAAGTAATTTTTGTCATTTTCCTACCAAAGTGGATCCATGGGGACCCCAAGTTGATCCATGGATTTCCTTGGTAGTCCAGGACACATCCAATAGGGGTAGGACAAGTCTAAAGGTATTTTCATATTTTTATAATATCATTTTTACGTTAAATTTCACTAATTACCTTTAATCGCGATTAATTAAACTTAAAAGTTAATATTCACCAAAAAAATATTTTAATCCCATTGAACCACATTTTACTTCCTAATGACAACCATGTATGTCATATTTTTGAAAATAAAATCACAGAAGTGGTAATATTTCATTTAAATGAAAAATCAGTTATTTAACTACCACTTAGTGGTTTCACTTTTCATCAAAAATTGAAGTTTTTCAGAACAATGCCAAAATTTCACCCTAAGCTATAATTGATATTCCAAATTAAAAAATGAGGTCTATTTTACAAAATTCCAAACATATAATTTTCATTAATTAATTTTATAATTAATTCACGTTGTCACAACAAATAGCGTATTTTTAAGAAACAATATATATCAAAATATTGACAATTGTTTATGTCCAATTTCAAAGTGAAATTAATTCTAATGACCACCATTGGATAAAATAGTAAAAATATATTCTAATTATACTTTAAAACCACTCAATAGTATAATTTATCACTATAAAATACTTTGATTTAAAAAGTTGTTTTTAAGTATTTTTCACTATTCATAAAATAGGAAGTTCTCAGAAAATTACAAAAAAATCAACTTTGGATAATTTTGATATTATGAATACAAAAATGAAGTCCATTTTGAAATATAAAATTTCTATAATTTTGAAAAGTGGGTATTACTATTCATAACGGCTACTTTGATTAGTTGTGGTGTGTTAGAACTCGAAGTTGCGTACAATGCAAGCTATTGCATTATTGAATGAGAAGCGTATCGTGGAAGCTCGGGGTGTTACAATAATTATCTCATTAAAATAATATTTATATATATGTTAAATCCCTCATTATAATCATCCAAGAGATGTGTTTATAGAAAACAAATTACATCAGTTCATTAGGTGGTAATCCGCAATACACATGAACAATGGTTTAATTTTCCATTTGGAGGAAGAGGAGATGAATAAAGCTTATAAAATCAATATAATAACATATAATTATATTTAATATAATTATGTTACTATATTTTAAGGTTTAATAGCGGTTAAAATTAGATAAAAATGAAATAAAAAAAAAATATTAAAGTGGTTTACGTCTTCTTCAAAAAACCTCTAGGTTTACATCTTTATTCATATAAGTTGGGTATTATGAACAAAAAAGGGTCTTTAATAAGTATATAGGGAGTTTAGTAAGTTAATTTATTAGTCATTGGTCAATAAAATAGGCTCTACAATTATGGGAAAAAACAATATATGTGGTTCACTTTTATAAGTGAGGGGAGGACACACTTTCATTTTTCAAAAAATTAAAATATATTAATATCATTATCAAGATAAATAGCTCCAAAATGACTCATATTAGAATAATAAATAATATATTTTCTAAATATTTCCATAAAATAGTATTTTGGAATGTTTTTTGGTCATCTTAATACATATCTTTTTAGTTTTAACTATATTAACAACTGTTAACGCTAACTGTGGCAACAAAATTGGTTTTACCATAGTTACTATTAATAATGAAAAAAAATGAAAGTGGCCTCATTAAAAAAATTAAATTATAATTCCAAATATCTATTCCATTTTATAAAATTTATTTTCTATAATTTTAAGAAATTAATTTAAAAATAAACCCTTAAAATGATATATTGAACTATTTTCTAGAAAAAATGCATTTTTGAGTAAAACTGTTTTTATACAAAATTCTAGTATAATATTGATTCCAATGATATTTATTGGATTATTTTAAACCAAAAAATAAATATTAAATTTTAAAATAAATTCAAAATAAAATGGGACTTTTAAAATACATTAATGGAAAGGATGCTTTTTAATAAAATAGGTTTTTTTAGTATTCATTGTAAATTTAATCACTTTAGAATAAGTTGAGAATTTGACCATAAAATAATTACGATATAATGAATTAAAAAATTATATACATTTTTTAAAATAAAAATTATAAAAATCATAGATATTATTTATAATATCCCCACCCAAAATGCAATAAAAAACATTTTTGAAGAAAATGTATTAAATGAAAATATTCTCATTAATTTTTTAATAACTATAAATAAATGCATATTAATTCATTATGTTAGATATATAATCTAACTATATCATTATAATCATGTATAAATAGTGATAATTTTAATATATTAAAATAAAAATATATAATGCACATAAAAACAGTTTTATAAAAAACAACTATTTTACCTTCAATAGTTTTTTACTTAATTTCTAACTAATCAAGAATCAATACATGATTTATCATTAATTTTATTAAGGAAAAATTTATATATAGATATATATATTTCACAACACAATTATTCTTATTTATACCCACTAAACCAACAACTATGTCATGAAAATCATTTTTAAATAATAAAAGTATATCACAGTTTGTTAAGAAAGGTACTGTGTATACCCCAGGTTATAGTATATATTAATTAAATAAAATAAATAAAAAATACTGGTGTGTTAAATTCTAACCCATAAGTAAAATTTAATTCACATAATCATATCTCATTATTTATAAAAAATGTTTAAAAGGCAATTCTAGGGATTTAAAAATAAAAAATATGATTATTAAAGAAAAACACTTTTTAATATTTACAAATTTCCTTTATCAAAAACACACATCATAAAAAGGTTAATAAAATTTAATATTTAAATTATGGAATGGAAAATAAAAATTTTACTAGGAATATCACATAATCATGATTCAACATAAATAAAACATTCTCAGAAAGTGATAACATGGACTTGGAAATAACATCCATTAAAAATAAAACATTATTTTTTCTAATAATATAATAGACCGTAAATTAATTATAAAAGATCATAAAAGGATAATATTTTAATTTCAAGAACTTTTTATGAGATTTGAGTGATTATTTTACCATCAGGATAGAGGACATGAAAATATATACTTACTTGATTATATTCTATTTTATGAAAATAATTTCATCCTTTGGTTATGATTTAATAAATTTCCACTTCTATTGCATCTCTTATTACATGAAATGAATATTCAAGATGGATTTTTCATACCTGAAGTACTAAAATAAAAATCCAATGGATCAAAATGTCAATAAAATGATAAAAATTATTTCTCTTTTCAATAGTCATTAACCAAAACAAAAATGGTCAACACATGGTAAGATAATATCCAATATGAATAAATATTCATATGAATAAATACAACATTAATCTCCAAAACCAGAAAAATAACACACAAACTTCAACTGAAATTAATCAATAAATAAGTAAACTTCAAATTCTTCGTGATATTTTTGACCAAGTTCAAAACCCAAAAATTGAAAAAAAAAATTAATCAAATACTCTTCAATGATAAACATAACATTTATCTTAAAATAAAATTAATCACTCCTAAAGTCAAATAGTAAAAAAAATAATATTCACTTATCATATAATATCTAAAATATTCTAATATTTTCTATAAATTACTGTAATTAATGTAAAGAAAAAATGAAATCATATATACTTCAAAAATACAATAAAACCTTTATTCCTCAATTGAAAAAACCATCTTGGTCAAAGTTATTTTCATTTACCTTAATCATTTAATATTCTCAAACTAATTCAATCCTCCAGAAAATACATTAATTTCTTAGGCACTAAATTAATTTTCAATCTCATGGTTATCTATATGATAAATCATATATTCACAACATATAATAACCCATTTTCCCATTTAAGCATAATTACCTCAACATTAAAGAACATTTAAATACTAAATGTTATCAATACCTTTAAACTTATGTCTATAAAATATAAAATAATTATTACAAAAATAAAATTTTCAATAAAACACATAAAAACCCAAGGGTTGTATTACCGTAAATATATACTAAAATTCTCTTAATATTATTAAAATCTCATCACTTAAAACCTAATAAGGGGTTTTTATGCATTTTAGCTTATGATAAATATTAAAATTATAAACCCATGATTGTATCCATAACTATTAAGTTAACATAATATGAAAAATTCATAATCAAAAAATTATTTGAATCCTACTCAGATACCAACTATAATATCCTTGAACATGTACTCTTGGATTCGTAGATAAAAATATAAACTTTATATTTCTAGATTTAATACTAATAAACATGACCAAATATTTCTCATAAAAACATGTAAATTCAAATGAAAATACGGAATAACTTATATACCCAAGAATTTTTTTGTTTTATAGTTTTATAGAATTATGAAAAACTCTTTCAAATGGGACATTTCTACACAATATCAATTTTTTCGAAAAAATAAGTTCTTTATAGAGACACACATTCTTTATTCAATGTAACATCCATATCAAGAAATGTGAATTTATTAACTTTTTAACTCATCCTTAATCCAAATGAAAAATAATTTAAAAATGTTGAATGATAAAAACAAAGAATAGTAATGGACATATAAAAGATCAAAAAAGAAACTTTTTAGTTTATTTCCGGAACATAAGATGCTATAAAATAATTTTCCTCAGACAAAATAATCTTGGAACACAAATAATAATTTAATTATACATGAAATAATTATTACAATTAAATGTTTTACAATAAAAATTTTATATGAAAACATAAAGGAAACATTATTGTGCTGATTATCTCCTAGAAAATATGAGAATCCATGAAAACCATTTTTTAACATACCTTTTTACCCTTAAATGGAATTATCATTAATTTAAATAAAATACCATTATCTTACCTTATAGAATAAAAATATTTCCCTAAACACTCATTTTGAATATTATAAAATTCATATATTTTCTTTAGGATATCATATTTATAAAACCCTTAAAAATGGAACAACTTTATCAACTAATTCCAACATAATTCTTCAGACAACATAATCATTATCCAATTCATTTTAAAGTTATATATAGATAGCATGCCATCATAAATAATGTTTAAGGACTATAAAATTCATCAAAAACATATAATATTTTATTTCCATCACCAAATCATAAATATAAACTTTTGAACCTATAATAAAAACATTTTTACATATTGATATATTCTTTTCCATTAAAACCCCATTTTTAAAAATAGAATACCAATAACAAAGGGAAAGAGGGTTTTTCATTAACTAAAACATGTAATCTTGTAAAGGAATCCAAAAAATTCAATAATGGTTTTTGGGGTGGAAATTTTTTTCAATCTCATATACATTAAAATGGAACAATCATTTTTCCTTTTATCAAAATGCTCCGTATAAAATAAGTAAAAATATTCAATTTGAAAACATTTTAAAGAAACTAAAAAAGATATATAAAAAACATTTATAGTTAATTTATTTCCACATAAATACATTCATAAAATAATTTTAAAAAACTATAAATGGAAGAAAAAAATTAGAAAATAAATCTTTAGAAGATTTAAAATGAGGTTTTAAGGTACTGTGTCTCTTATGACGTGATAACTTTATAGCCAATGAAACATTTAAGTAAATAATATGGAATGTATTTCAAATTATATTAATCTGATAACTGAATTATAAAATATATACATATTAATTTTATACACCACAAAAAATAAATTTTGGTGAAAATAGGTTATGTCTCAAAGAAAGTGGATTAAGACTATAAATCCATTACCTCATCTCAAAACATGCCAAATATGTTATTTAACTCTAGTATAATGAAATTATATTAATTATTTAATTTATTAGGAAACTTTTATATGTGTAATAAATTTTAATTAAACCATTTATTTTATTTTATTCAATTACATATAAAATTATTTAATCAGTTGTGACCACATTTGGTGTTATAAGGATGTTCATCTCATGATTTCAAAATGAACTTGGTGTGTTAACTATAGTTAAAGAGTTAATTATTACATTATCTCAATAATAATAGTAATAAAATATGGATAATATTTTATAAATTAATTATTCTTTTAGAACCAACTATGTATGGTGGCTATGAAAAATGAATTATGTTAAAACATGGAGAAGGTAGTTTGTAAGTATGTATGATTAATGTTTCTATTTTTAATAAAATGTGAGATAAAAATGGTAAGTTTAATTTTATATTCAAATAATTAATATTATATAATATATTTAACATATTTAATATTATTTCCTTAAATACCCGTATGTATACCATCCATGTGAGTCGGTGATGAAAAACGAAACACATCGCTTTTTGGATTTGGTAATCTACATGTACGCTCGAACGACGTTATCATTTTTCAATAAATGAAAAGGTAAGAAAATAGATTGTATGTTATCATTATAGAAATATAATTATGTTATAAATATTATATATTTATAAACACAGATTAAATCCATAAATTATAATCAACTAATAGAGAAGGTGATGGAAAACATATTACATCAATCTGTGAGGCAGTAGTCTATCGTACAAATGACTAGAATGTTTTAATTCCCATTTTATCGAAGATAATATGGGTAAAGGTTATTACATAAACTAAATTACATATCAATATTTGGGATATAAATATTTTATTATATTGTAATTCCTAATATAGTATTGATGGAAATAAAATAAAATCAATCAGTAAGTGATTTTCCTCTTCTTTGGACAACCGCACTAGGTTTACACCTTTGGCCTTCAAATGCTAGTATTTTGATCATAAAAGGGCCCATAATACATTTATATGAATTTTAGTAAGGGATTTTTAGAGTTTATGGTCAATTTTATAGGATTTTTAGGTGTATATAAAATAATATATCAGTTCTCATTTATTATTAGTGGAGAGGACAAACTTGGAATGTTTCAAATAATTAAAATATATTAAATTGTTACCCAAGAAAAAAAGGATCCAATAAGACTGATACTTTAATAATAAAACTTTTAGGGTTTCCTTATAACCATAAAATAGTATTTCAACAATTTTTTTGTTCATTTTAACCCATACTTTTTTGTTTTAACACTTTTAACCTATTTTAAATCTTATCAAGGTTACTGCATTTTTTTCAAAGTTACCTTTCATAAAGACCAAAAATGAAAGTCACTTCATTAAAAAAAAATTGAAATTATGATTCAAAATATTTATTCCATGTTATCAAATTCAATTTCTATAATTATATGTAATTAATTTAAAAACAAACCCATAAAACCTGATGAAAACGGTTTACCGAAAAAATGCACTTATAAAAATGTTTTTAAATAAAATTCAAGTGTAATGTTGATTCCAATGAAATTTATTAGATTATATTTAATAAAAAAAGAAATAATTACTTTTTAAGTTCAATTAAAAAATGCACTGTGAAAATACTTTAATGAAAAATACACTTTTCTATTAAATAAATATTGTTCACTATTTATTAAACATTTAATATTTATAGAAAAATATGAAATTTTTACTTTAAGTTAATTTGGATATAAAGTGTTAAAAAATTAAACAAATTTTTTATAAAAACAATTATAAAACTTTTTTTAATTAATTGTAATATTCACACCGAGAACGTAATAAAAAACATTTTTGAAGCAAATTTATAAAATTAAATTATTCCTATTCTTTTCCTAATAACCATAATTAAATGAATGTTAGTTAATTATATTGAGAATGTAATCTAACAATATAATTAGAATCATTTATAAATAATGATAAATTTAATCTACTGAGAAACAAATACATTACGAACAGAAAAATAGTCTTATAAAAAATATTTAATCCACCCTAAAACAATTATCTTCATTTCCAACCAATTGATAATAAATAATTGATTTATTTTTCATTTTATTATATAAAAAAATTAAATATATATTTTTAAAAAAATTAATAATATTTATGACTACAAAGCTAATGGATATGTCATAATAGTCATATTTGAATAATAATTTTATATCATAGTTTGTTTTTAGATCATAATTGAATATACCACACATTATCATATAAATTACTTACATAAAATAAATCATAAAATATTGTATTGTTTCATTATACCCCCATTAAAATAATTTTTCCCACTTAATTTTATATCATTCCTCATAAAAATTATTATAAAAAAATCTTGGGAGTTAAAAATAAAATATATAATTATTAAAGGAAACCCCTTTTTAATATTTAAAAATACCTTTATTCAAAACCAACATCATAAAATGAGAGAATAAAAATTACTTTTGAAAAGAGTTAAATAGAAATAAAAAAGTAATTTATAATAACACATAATAGGATTTCCACTTAAGAATAACATTATTAGTAATTGAAAACATGCACTTTGAAAGAATATTCATATAAAAGATAACATTGTATATTTATTTGAGAAGATAAGAGGACATAAATTCATCAAATGATTGAAAAAGGATAAAAGATTTATTTCAAAATCCGTTTCCTATATTTTATGGATTATTTTACCAACTGGATAGAGAATTCATGAAAATATACTTATAAGGACCTGTCTTTAAATATTGCATAATCTAGAAAATTCTTTTCGAATTCACTTTCTTACATTCACATAGATATATTTAGTTTAGAGTTTTATGGAATTAGAAAAAAATTTATACATATCAACCCACAAACATAAAAACTATTTACTACTAAAGTTGTATTTATTTCATTCATAAGAAAAAATATTAATAAAACATTAAATGTTTTCATGAAAAATCTTCACGACATTCACCATGGATTCTTCTTTTCTCTTACCCATCCTTATACCATGTGAAAAACATTTTAAAATCTGGGATAAGCAAAGAAAATCAGTAAGGAACATAAAAATAAGTACAAAAATTGTTAGTATATGTATACTTATAAACATGTGAAATCATTTTCAAAAATACATACTTCTTGCCCATAAGTATCATAAAGTTGCATTGTGAAAAGAAGAGGTTTCCATAAAACCACAAAAACATGAATAAAACCATAAAGGAATATTGAGGAATTAATTAATTAATATTGTAACCCTTGAGTCTACCATATGAATTTTTACCCTCATTGATACCTTAAAATGTAACCCTCATGGATACATTATTACATAACCCTCATAACTAAATTATAGTGTAACCATCAAAGTTACACTTAGAGTAACCATATAGTCAACCACCAACATAAAATTTCCTAATGAATTGGATGGAGATATATGTCTCACCCTAAATCAAAAAAAATCCAAAAACAAATACATAATCATAAAACATTAATATGTGAATCACAAAAACATTCCTTTTCAAATTTTGTAAAAATATACATTAAAGAAGATTTTAAAAAGGAAATTCCTTTACCTCAGATCCTCTTACTTAAAATGTGTTCAAAACTCATGTATATTAATTTAAATATTTTTATTAATATTTTACATAACTATATTCATATATATAATACCTTATATAAACTTTTTATAACATCTTTCCACCCATTTGTTAAAAATATTTAGTTATCTCTATTGTTTCGTGTATATTTATTTCATGGTTTCTATGGTCGGTTCATAATTGATTTTCTTTACGAATAGAAGTAAAACTCTAAAAGTGGAATGAAATTGGGTTAATATCTTTCCATAATTGTAAATTATTCCATATATCATTTTTTTAATATGAGTAAGATTCATTAGATAAAATGTTAATGAAAATGATTATATTTATTTTGGCGGTTTTTTAATACCATCACGAACTCATATCATTTTATTCAACATATTGTTTATATGTGGGTTCTGATAAAATATATAAACTATAATGTGTAAAAAATATTATTTTACCATAATAACAGTTTTATTACCTACCTATAAGGTGGTAATATTAAATTAATATGTATTTTCTATGATGGTGGAAGATCAACACATCATAGATGATGTTCTCATTTTTAGAATAAAATAGAGAGGAGAAAAATATTTATGGTGAATGTATCCATAAACATGTTAAAATTATAGTATATATAAAATAATATATTTTCCATTCCACTTGGATAGGAGAGGTGAATATAGAATAAGAAAATAATATAAATTAAAAGGAAAATAAAATAAAATGAAAGAGGATTTTACCTCTTGAACTATCCTCCTTGAGAACCACCTTAAGGCACTTGGTTTTAGACTTTTTGTGATACTATCAGGTATTACACATGGGGAATAGTATTTTTAAGGGAATTGGGTTTAAATTTAGCATGAAAAAAGTATTTAAGGTGTCAGGATAAGAGGTGGTGAGGGGTAGTATTTATAGTGGAGTGGAGGGGTGTTTTCTCATTATTATATTCATTATTTTTTTATTTTTTCTCAAGACTATTAATAGTTCCAGAATTATTACTAAATATATTAATATAATGAATGATGTTTTGATATTATGGGCTTACATCATCCATACATCATCTATGACTCAATAAATCATGTATTTAGTTTATATCATAAATTATTATACTTCATTATTCACTAAAAATTCAACTCTTTCAAAAAAATCCCAAAAAATATCCCCAAACATATTTTGACATAAATAATTCAAAAACGAACTCCATTTTATGAAATTAATTTTCTAAATATGTGAAATTTAATTTTTAATTAAAATCATCATTTATTTGAGAAATACCATTTTTAAAATTATAACTGATTTTATAACACATTGAAAAAATAATTAAACTCTCATAAAATTATCTTATAATCATAAAAACAAAATATTAATTTATGATTATATTTTATGAAGATAAATTTTGTTTTAAATACTTAAATTAATAACAAAATTATAAATAAATATTTATGTTTCAAAAAATAACAACACATAATTTATCATTTTCAAAACATTTATTTACTTATTCAGTGATATAAATATATCATATTTTCAATTTTAATATACATGAATTTTATTTATACTTTAATATGTGAGGTTACTATTATATTAGTATATGTTCCTTAATTTCTATAAATATCTCTTATTTTATTATAAAATTATAATGAATTTAACTATTTAATTCCTGAATGAAAAAACATTATTTTATAAATACCTCGGTTGTTATATTAACCCCACCTTCTAGAAATTGTGTCCTAGAAATTTTTATTCAATTATTAAATAAGTGAGGATATATTTCCCTCATAGAATTTTCATATTCCCATGTTTCTTTTTCAACCATTTGGATTCTCCACAAAACCTTAACATAGAGAATTACCTTATTCCACAATACTTTCTCTCTACGATCAAGAATCTAAACAAGTTTCTATTTATAATAAATGTTACCTTACATATGAACTACTTTTTGGGATAAAAACATAAAATGAATCAAGAACATACTTTCTTAACATCAAAACAAGATAAACATTGTGTACCTAAGATAAACTCATAGGCAAGGCTGCTCGGTAGGAAATTGGTCCAACTTTCTCGAGGATTTTAAATGGTCCAATGAAATGTTGACTTAGCTTTCCTTTCTAACCAAAAAGGATAATAATTTTCCATGGATATTTTTTTGGAAAACATGATCACCTACCAAGAAATAAAAGTCACTCCTTCAATTAACTCTATAATGTTTCTATCTCCTCTGAGTTATCCTCATGTGTTTCCAGATCATCTTTAATTTCTCAGCCACTTTCTCTACTAATTAGGGTCCCATAAACCTATTTTCTATGACTTAAACCCAAAATTATGGAGTTCTTAACAACTTTCCAAATAATGCCTCAAAAGGTGTAATCTCAATACATTAATAAAAATTATATTATAATAAAACTCAAATAAAGAAATATATTGATCCTAACTTCCCTGGTAATCCATTGAAGTAGTAAGTAACATCTCTTCCAAGGTATGAATTATTCGCTCGATCTATCCATCAGATTAGGGATGAAAGGTTGTGATAAAATTTAATTTTGTTCCCAAAAACTTTTAAAGGCATGTCCGAAAGTTATAAGTGAACTTGGGATTATGGTTAGATATAATAGAGAGAGGAACTCCATGTAACCTAACTATCTCTTTGAGGTACAGTTGAAAAAGCTCATCTAAATACATTGTATCATGAATAGGAAGAAAACATACATATTTAGTTATTCAATAAACAATAACACAAATCAAATTGTTACCTTGAGAATTGTTTGGTAGTCTCACCATGAAATCCTAGTATACATTTTCCCAATTCTACTCTGGAACTAGAAAATACTGAAGCATCCCATTTTATAGTTTTCATCCAAATTTAACCTATTGAAAAGTCAAAAAATATATTTTAAAATCATCAATATAAATTTTCATTCCATCCCACCAGTGACACTCCTGAAGGTCTTTGTAGATCACAGTGCTACTAAGATAAACTGAAAATGAAGAACTTTGAGCCTTACTTAATAACTCTTTCTTCAACTGTGAATCAAAAGGCACACATAATCTCCTCCAAAATCTCAAAATACAATCTTTTCGAACATTAAATTCTTCAAAAATTCCATTTTCACTTATTCTACATTTTTTTTAACTCCCCGTATTACTTTTATTCTATCTTAATTTTATCTTGCAGTGAAGACTTCACTGAAACCTGAAACAAAACATAGGAATTTTCTAGACCAACAACATCCAAACCAAAATTCATCAAAATCATATACCAAGGTTTCATGTTCTAAATGTTACTTTGTTAATGATGATTGATGTGTTTTAATCAAGGAATATGTCACCTTGTTTGATATTCTAAGAGAGTAATTTATCCTGAAATAATAATCCTTTATCAATTCATTCCATCTTCTCATCCTCATTTTTAATTCCTTCTGAGTGAATATATACTTCTGACTATTATGGTCAATATATATTTCAAGTTTGGATCCATATTAATGATTCCTCTAAATTTTCATATAAAAAACACAATCGATAATTCCAAATCATGTGTGGTATAATTTAATTCATGATGTTTCAGTTGTCTTGAAGCATAAGAAATTACCTAATAATTTTACATCAGAACAAAACCATGTCCCTTTAATGAAGCATCTCTATAGTTGAAAAAAATCCCCATTTCTGGAAGGCAGGTCCAAAACTGGAGCAATCACAAATCTTCTTTTTTGTTCCTAAAAAAAACATCATAGTCTTCTGCCCAAATAAATTTAACCACTTTTCATGCTAACATAATTTGCGGGCTAGGTAATCATGAAAAGTTTTTAACAAACTCTCTGTAATAACCTCTTAATCTAGGAAAAGTGCAAATATCAGTACCATTTTTATGTCATGGCCATTCCTAAAACACTTTTTGTTCAGGATAAACTATTATTCCTTCTTTATATACAACATCCCCAGGATAAGAAATATGTTGCAAAAAATAACAACTTTCAAATTTTTAAAATATAACTTATTTTCTTTGAAATTTTAAAGAAAATCCTTAAATTCTTTTAATGATCATCTAAATTTTTTGAAAACACCATAATATCATAAATAAAAACAACAAAAAAATTATCCAAGTATTCATGGAATATTAGATTTATAAGATCCCTAAATATATTAGGATAATTTTTCAAACCAAAGTGCATAACAAAAAAAATCTTAATTCCAATGCCTAGTTTAGAATTTTATTTTCCTAATGTCATCCTCCTTCACCTTCAATTGATGGTACCTGGATCTCAAGTCAATATTGGAAAAATAATGATCCCCATAGAGCTGATCAAATAAGTATTAGATATGTGATAGTGGATAGTAATTCTTAAAAGTAATGTTATTAAAATATCTATAATCAATAAAAATTATCATGGAAACATCTTTCTTTTTAACAAAGAAAATAATAGCACACCATGCTGAAGTTCTAGGAAGAATGAATCCCTTATCAAGAAACTCCTAGAACTGACCTTTCAATTCAATAATTTCCACTTAATACATTCAATAAGGGGGTACCTAAATTTCCTTACCATCAGGAACTAATTCAACAGTAAATTCAACTTTCTGATCAGGTATAACACTAACCAGCACATTAGGAAACATATCAAGGAATTCATTTACCATTAACACATCATTAATTTGAACATTTCCCTTGTTTTCAATAATATGAGATAGATATCATTCATTTCCATATTTTTACATTTTTTTAGATTCTTGATATGTTATCAAACGTATGGGTTTATTCTTGCATACAAACTGAAAATATTTTTTAAAAAACAACTTCTTTAGCTCTAAAATCAATCTTAGAATGATGAAGAAAATCCAATCCATACCCAGAACAAAATCAAACACTGATAAGGGAAAAACAGCAAGGTTTTTAGGTAATTTCTTTCCAAATAAAATAACATAAAGATTCTTATAATTTATTTTTACTGTAATATTTCCCCTGGTGTTTTAACTATAAGCATTGGGTTCATTTCTTGAGGTGAAATCTTTAATTTACAAGAAAATTTCTCAAAAATAAAGGAATTTATAAACCCCACATCAAAATAAAAATTATAAAAATATAAGTAAAAAAAGTACCTGATACAACTTCATTGGATGGCCCATAATCTATTGATGTAGTCACAAATAATATTACTATACCTTTATGCTTATAATCTAGCTTCTTTACATCATTCTGATCATTCCTGGGGTAGGTATTTTCAAAATGACCCATCTCGCCACATTTAAACCACTACAAGTTTCATATTGGAATAAAACATACCATCATTAATATATTTTTCATTTCAATATCAGGCCATATTTCCAAACTTACCATATCTAATACAGTTCCCATATTTGTTAATAAATTCCCAAAGATTATTTTTACCACACTTTTCACAAACTAGAAACTGTAATTTCCTATATTTAGATTTATTTAATTTATTCTAACATAGTTCCTATCATCTGGACCTTTTCGTATGATTTTTTTAAAAGTGTGCATGATCATCAGAAAACTCTATTTCTACCTTCTTAACACATCAAAAAAAATTCTCATAAATTAAGATGTTATATGAAGCCAATGCCTTTCGATATCTTGTATTAAATCTAGAGTAAAAAAGATTTATTTTACTATCAGTATTGTTCTAAAATAATATTTGGAGAATACCTTGCCAAATGAGTGAATTTTTCTTTATACACGGACACTAAATACACCACCTTTTTTCAATTCAAGAAATATCTTTTCAAACTATTTTGAACCACCTTAGGAAAATATTTTTTGAGGAAAATATTGTTAAATTCATCCCATTATAAGGCATCAGTCTCATTATTATCCCTGTTATTCTTGACCATTTACCATCACCGGTTAGCTTAACCATCAAATTTGTAAATGGAAATACTAACCTTTTGATTATATGAATACCCCATAACATCGAATATATTTTCAATGTATTTAATACACTCTTCATCCACTACAAATTCAGAAGATCCATAAAAATCAGGAGGGTTTTCCCTCATAAAATGTCTGTCTATCTTCATGTTCCTTTGTGTTAGATCTAGTTGTTCTCTTATATAGATACCACCTAGATTCATATCCAACATCAACTGATCCATCACTATTACAAATATCTTTGTTATAATCCTCATCATTCCAAGTTTTATATTCATAAAGATTTGTTCCTCTCTCGGCCTTGCAACTTTAGCTTCCCTGTTTCTTTCCTGGAAAACCATTCTATATAAACATATATTAGATGAATCAATATGGTAATATTTTAATTCTATATCATTTCAACATAACCATAATGAAAAAATAATTTATGGTGTTATGATTAACATCATACTAACCCCTAAAGTTATCTAAACCATGCATTGATACCAAATATAAGGACCCGACCATAAACATTATATAATCTAGAAATTTCTTTTAGAATTCACTTTTTTACATTCCTATAGATATTTTTGGTTTAAATTTCTAGATAATTAGGAAATATTTCATACATATCATCCCACAATAATAAAAAGTGGGTACTGCTAAAAACATCAATTTATTCTGTAACACAAAATTATTTAATAAAACATTAAATCTTTTAATGAAAAATCTTCACAACATTCATCTTGATTTATTCTCTTCTCTAATCCATCCTTAAACCCTGTGGAAAAAAAATTAAAACATGGGATAAGCACAAAAATATTATTAAGAAAAATAAAAATAATGAAATAATCCACTATTCCATGAATACTTATAAATATTTGGAATAATTTTCATAAATACATACCTCTCACCCATAAGTATCATAAAGTTACTTTATAAAAACAAGAGTTTTCTATAAAACATAGAAAACATGAATGAAACCATAAAAGAATATTGGGGAATTAATTAATTTTGATTTTAAACCTCATCGATACTATATTATTTTTAACCCTCATGGATAACTTACAATGTAACCCTCACGGATAACTTATGATGTCACCCTCAAAGCTACGTTATGGTATAACCATCGTAGTTACACTTAGATTAACCAAATGGTTGAACTCTAACATAAACTTACCCAATGAATTGGAGGGAGATATATTCCCTACACTACATCAAAAAAAAGTCTCAATAAATAAAACATAATAATGAAACATGAATACTTTCATTGTGAAAATATTCCTTTTAAAATTTTGTAAAAAGAGACAATAAATAGGATTTTAAAAGGAAATACCCTTACCTCAGGTCTGTCTTACTTGAAAAATGTTAAAACCTCATTTATAATGGTTTAAATAGTGTTATTAATATACTAAATAACTATATTAATATTTATAATATCTTATATGATCATTTTATAACATTTTTCCACCCATTTACTAATAATATTTAGTTATTTCAACTTTTTTAGGTACATTTATTTCCCGGTTTCCATGGTCGGTTCGTAATGGAATTTCTTTTTGAATGGAATGATAACTCTGGAAGTGGAATGAAATGGTGTTAATATGTTTACATAATTTTAAATTACACCATATTTTTTTTCTGATATATAGATGATTCATTATATAAAATATTAATGAAAAGGATTTAATTTATTTTTGTGGGTTTTTTATAACCATCACAAAATCATATCATTTTATTTAATATCATGTTTATATAACAATTACATAAAATTATAAAACTTATAATATGTATAATAAAAAAAATATTAACCATAAAAATGGTTTTATGACTATACATTAAGGAAGTAATGGAAAATGAAATTGTATTTCCCAAGATGGTGGTAGATCGACACATAACAGACAATGTTCACATTTTTAGAATAAAAGGGAGAGGAGAAGAAGTTTAATGATGAATTTTTCCATAAAAATGATAAAATTATATTATATATATTATTATATTGTTTTAATTACAATTTTATAAGTATAGGTGAATAGAGAAAATTAAAATAAAATAAAATAAAAGGAAAATGAAAGAAAATGAAAGAGATTTTTAACTATTGAATTCTCCTCCTTGATAACCTCTTTAAGGAACTTGATTTTGGTATTTTCGTGAGATAATAAGGTCTTGGAACTATATAATGGTCTTGGTATGATAATTGGGTATAAATTAAGCAATATATAAGTCTTTAAGGTGTGATGAGAAGAGGGGGAGAGGGGTGGTTTTTATAGTGGAGGAGAGAGGTGTTTCTCATTATAATATTTATTAGATTAATATTTTGGCCCATTACTATGAATAGTTTTAGAATTATCACTATATATATTAAAATAGTGGATGATAGTTTGATATTATTGGATTAAAGCATCCATAAACCATCTATTACTCAATAAATCATGTATTTATCTTATATAGTAAATTATTCTATCACTATTCACCAAAAATTCAACTGTTTCAAAAAAATCCCAAAAATTCACCCCAACCATTTTCAATGTGTATAATTAAAAATTTAACTCCATTTTATGAAAATAATTTTCTATATATGAGAAATAAAATTTTTAAATAAATCATTATATATTTGAAAAATACCAATTTTAAAATTATAACTGATTTTATAACACTATCAAAAATTAATTTAGGTCTCATAAAATCATCTTATAATCATAAGACAACAATATAGAAATTTATTAATATATTTTATTAAGATAAATTTTCTTATAAATAATTAAATTAATAAAAAAATTATAAATAGGAATTTATGTTTCACAAAATACCAACACTTAATTTATCATTTTCAAAACATTTATTTACTTATTCCATGATATGAATATATAATATTTTCACATTTAAGATACATGAATTAGATTAACTATATTAACTACTTTTAACACCAACTGTGGCAACAGAATTTGTTTTACAAAAGTTACTATTAATAAAGAAACAAAATGAAAGTGGCCTCATTAAAAAAATTAATTATAATTCCAAATATTAATTCCATTTTATAAAATTTATTTTCTATAATTTTAAGAAATTAATATAAAAATAAACCCTTAAAATGATATATAGAATTATTTTCTAGAAAAATGCATTTTTGAGTAAAACTATTTTTATACCAAATTCAAGAATACTATTGATTTCAATGATATTTATTGGATTATTTTAAACCAAAAAATAACTAATTAAATTTTAAAATAAATTCAAAATAAAATGGGACTTTTGAAATACATTAATGGAAAAGACACTTTTTCATAAAATCTCTTTTTTTAGTATTCATTATAAATTTAATCACTTTATAATAAGTTGAGAATTTCACCATAAAATAATTATGATATAATGAATTAAAGAATTATATCCATTTTTTAAAATAAAATTTACAAAATTTATAGAGATTAATTATAATATCCCCACCCAAAATGCAATAAAAATCATTTTTGATGAAAATGTATAAAATGAATTTATTCTCATTAATTTCTTAATAACTATAAATAAATGAATATTAATTCATTATATTAGATATATAATCTAACTATATCATTATAATAATGTATAAATAGTGATAATTTTAACCTATTAAAATAAAAATATATTATGCACATAAAAACAGTTTTATAAAAACAGCTATTTTACCTTCAATAGTTTTTATCTTAATTTACAACTAATCAAGAATAAATATATGATTTATTATTCATTTTATTAAGGAAAATTTTATATATATATTTCACAACACAATTATTCTTATTTATACCCATTAAACCAACAACTAAGTCATGAAAATCATTTTTAAATAATAATATTATATCACGGTTTTTTTAAGCAAGGTATTGTGTATACAATAATTTATCATATATATTAATTAAATAAAATAAATTATAAAATACTAGGGTGTTAAATTATAACCCATTAGGAAAATTTCATTCACATAGTCATATATAATTATTAATTAAAAAAGTGTTTAAAAACAATTCTAGGGAGTTAAAATTAAAAAATATGATTATTAAAGAAAAAAACATTTTAATATTTAAAAATTTCCTTTATAAAAAACACACATCATAAAAAGTTTAATAAAATTTAATATTTAAATTATGGAATGGTAAATAAAAATATTACTAGGAATATCACATAATCATGTTTCAACATAAATAAAACATTCGCAGAAAGTGATAACATGGACTTGAAAAGAACATCCATTAAAAATAAAAAGTATTTCTTTATTATATTCTATTTCATGAAAATAATTTCATCCTTTGGTTATGATTTAATAAATTTCCACTTCTATTGCATCTCTTATTACCTTAAATGTATATTCAATATGTATTTTTCATACATGAATTACTAAAATAAACATCTAATGGATCAAAATGTCCATAAAAGGATAAAAAGTATTTCTTTATTCATTATTCATTCACCAAAACCAAAATAGTCAACACATGGTAAGATAATATCCAATATTAATAAATATTCATATGAATAAATACACCACTAATCTCAAAAACCTGATCAATAACACACAAACTTCAACTGAAATCATTAAATGAATAAGTAAACATCAAATTCTTCATAATAGTTTTGACCTAGTTCAAAACCCAAAAATCAAAAAAAAATTAATCACATACTCTTCCAAGATAAACATAAAATTTATCTTAAAATAAAATTAATCACTCTTAAAGTCGCATGATAAAAAAATGCATATTCCCATATCATAAAATATCTAAAATATACTAATCTTTTCCATAAATTACTATAATTACCATAAAAAAACTTAAATCATATATACTTCAAAAATACAATTCAGCCTTTATTCCTCAATTAAGAAAACCATCTTGGACAAAATTATTTTCATTTACATTAATCATTTAATGTTCCCAAAATAATTCAATCCTCCAGAAAATACTTTAATTACTTAGTCACTAAATTACTTTCAATCTTGTGGTTATCTATATGACAAATCATATATTCCCAACATATAATAACACATTTTCCCATTTAAGCATAATTATCTCAACATTAAAAACATTTAAACACTAAAGGTTATCAATACCTTTAAACTTATGTCTATAAAATATAAGATAATTATTATAAAAATTAAATTTTCAATAAAACACATAAAAACCCCAAGGGTCTTATTACCATAAATATATAATAAAATTCTCTTAATCTTATTAAAATCTCATCACTTAAAACCTAAGAAAGGGTTTTTATGCATTTTAGCTTATGATAAATATTAAACTTATAAACCCATGATGGTATCCATAACTATTAAGTAAACCTAACATGAAAAAATCATAATCAAAAAAAATATTTAAACCCTACTCAGATACCAATTATAACATCCTTGAACACGTACTCTTGGATTCATTGATAAAAACATAATCTTTATATTTCTAGATTTAATACTTATAAACATGACCAAATTTTTGTCATAAAACATGAAAAATCAAACGAAAATATTGGATAACTTATATACCCAAGAATTGGTTTGCTTTATAGTTTTATAGAATTATGAAAAACTCTTTCAAATGAGACATTTCCACACAATATCCATTTTTTACGAAAAAGTAAGTTCTTTATAAAGACACACATTCTTTATTCAATGTAACATCCATATCAAGAAATGTGAATTTATTAACTTTTTAACTCATCCTTAATCCCTATGAAAAATAATTTAAAAATGTTTAATGATAAAAACAAAGCTTAGTAATAGACATATAAAAGATAATAAAGAAACTTGTTACTTTATTTCAGAAACATAAGATCCTATAAAAGAATTTTCCTCAGACAAAATAATCTTGGAATGCAAATAATCATTTAATTACACATGAAATAATTATTGCAATTAAATGTTTTACAATAAAAATTTTTATATAGAAACATAAAGGAAAAATTATTGTAATGATTATTTCCTAGAAAATATGAGAATCCATGAAAATCATTTTTTAACATACCTTTTTACCCTTAAAGGGAATTATCATTCATTTAAATAAAATATCATTATCTTACCTTATAGAATCAAAATATTTCCATAAACACTCGTTTTATAGATTATAAAAGTCTTATATTTTCTTTCGTACATCATATTTCTAAAACCCTTACATATAGAACAACCTACTCAACTAATTCCAAAATAATTCTTTAGACAACATAATCATTATCCAATTCATTTTTATATATTGATATATTCTTTTCCATTAAAATCCCATTTTAAAAAATAGTATACCAATAACAAAGGGAATTATGGTTTTTCATTAACTAAAACATATAATCTTGTAAAGGAATCCAAATAATCCAATAATTGTTTTTGGGGTGGAAAATTTTTTCAATGTCATCTACATTGAAATGGAATAATCATTTTTCCTTTTTATCAAAATGCTCCGTATAAAATAAGTACAAATATTCAATTTGAAAAAATTTTAAAGAAATTAAAAAGAGATATAAAATATTATAATTAAATTATTTATATATAAATACATTCATAAAATAATTTTGAAAATCTATACATGGAAGAAAAAAATTAGAAAATAAATCTTTAGAGTATTTAAAATGAGGTTTTAAGGTATTGTGTCTCTTTTGAAGTAATAACTTTGAAACCAGTGAAACATTGAAGTAAATAATATGGAATGGATTTGAAAATATATTAAATTGATAAATGAATTATAAAATATATCCATATTCATTTTATACACCACAAAAAAAAATTTGGTGAAAATAGCTTATGTCTCAAAGAAAGTGGATTAAGACTATAAATCCATTACCTCATCTAAAAATATGCCAAATATGTTCTTTAACTCCAGTATAAATAAATTATATTAATTATTTAATTTATTAGGAAACTTTTACATGAGTAATAAATTTTAATTAAACCATTTATTTTATTTTATTCACTTACTTATATTATTATTTAATCAGTTTTGACCACAATTGGTGTAATAAGGATGTTCAGCTCATAATTTCAAAATGAACTTGGTGTGTTAACTTTTGTTAAAGAGTTAATTATTAAATTATCTCAATAATAATAGTAATGAAATATTGATAATATTTTATAAATTAATTAATATTTTAGAACCAACTATGTATAGCGGTTATGAAAAATTAATTATGTTAAAACATGGAGAAGGTAGTTTGTAAGTATGCATGAGTAATGTTTCTATTTTTCAATAAATGTGAGAGAAAAATGGTAAGTTTCATTTTATATTTAAATAATTAATATTATATAATATATTAAACATATTAAATATTATTTCCATAAATACCCTTATATATACTATCCATGTGAGTTGGGGATGAAAAATGAAACACATCGCTTTTTGGATTTGGTAATCTACATGTACGCTCGAACGACGTCATCATTTTTCAATAAATGAAAAGGTAAGAAAATAGGTTATATATTATCATTATAGAAATATAATTATTTCATAAATATTATATATTTATAAACACATATTAAATCCATGATTATAATCAACTAATAGAGAAGGTGATGGAAAACGTATTACATCAATCTGTGAGGCAGTATTCTATCGTACAAATGAATAAAATGTTTCAATTCCTATTTTATTGAATAGAATATTGATAAAGCTTATTAAATAAACTAAATTACATATCAATATTTGGGATATACATATTTTATTATATTTTAATTTCTAATATAGTATTGAAGAAAAAAAATAAAATCAATCATTAAGGGATTTGCCTCTTCTTTGGACAACCTCACTTGGTTTACACCTTTGGCCTTCAAATGTCTGTATTTTGATCATAAAAGGGCCTATAATACATGGATATGAATTTTATTAATGTATTTTTAGAGTTTATGGTCTATTTTATTGGATTTTTAGGTGTATATAAAATAATATAGGGGCTCTCATTTATTACTAGGGGAGAGGACACACTAGGTAAGTTTCAAAAGATTAAAATATATTAAATTGTTACTCAAGAAAAATGGATCAAATAAGACTCATCCTATAATAATAGAAATTTTAAGGCTTCCTTAAAACCATAAAATAGTATTTCAACAATTGTTTAGTTCATTTTAACCCATAATGTTTTTGTTTTAACACTTTTAACCTGTTTTAACTCTTATCAAGGTTACTGCATTTTTTTAAAAGTTACCTTACAAAATGACCAAATATGAAAGTGAATTAATTAAAAAAATTAAATTTTGATACAAAATATTTATTCCATGTTATCAATTTCAAGGTCTATAATTAGATGAAATTATTTTAAAAACAATCCCATAAAACGTGATGAAAACTGTTTTCCAAAAAATGCACTTATAAAAATGTTTTTATATAAAATTCAAGTGTGATGTTGATTCCAATAAAATTTATTAGATTATATTGAATCCCAAAAGAAATAATTACTTTTTAAGGTCAATTAAAAAAATGTACTATACAAATACTTTAATGAAAAATATACTTTTCTATTAAATCAATATTTTTCACTATTTACTAAAAATTTAAAATTTATAGAAAAATATAACAGTTTTACTTTAAGTTCATTTTGATATAGAGTGTTAAAAATTTAAACCAATTTTTTATAAAAACAATTATAAAATTTTTAGAAATTAATTTTAACATCCCCACCCAGAACATACTAAAAAACATTTTTGAAGAAAATGTATAAAATTACATTATTCCCGTTCATTTCCTAATAACCATAATTAAATGAATGTTTGTTAATTATATTGAAAATGTAATCTGACTATTTCATTAGAATAATATATAAATAATGATAAATTTAATCTATTGAGAAAAAAATACATTACCAACATAAAAATAGTTTTATAAAAAATAATTAATCCACCCTAAAACAATTATCTTCATTTCAAACCAATTGATAATAATTAACTGATTGATTTTTCATTTTATTATATAAAAAATTTCAAAATATATTTTTTTTAAAAAAATTATTAATATTTATGACTACGAAACTAATGGATACGTCATAATAGTCATATTTTAATAATAATTTTATATCATAGTTTGCTTTTAGATCAGAATTGAATATACCACACACTATCATATACATTGCTTAAAGAAAATAAATCCTAAAATATTTTATTGTTTCATTATACCCCCATTAAGGGAATTTTTTCCACTTAATTTTATATCAATCCTCATAAAAATTATTAGAAAAAAAATCTTGGGAGTTAAAAATAAAATATATAATTATTAAAGGAAACCCCTTTTTAATATTTCAAAATACCTTTATTGAAAACCCATATCATAAAATGAGATAATAAAAATTACTTTTGAAAAGAGTTAAAGGGAAATACAAAAGTCATTTATAATAACACATAATAGTATTTCCACTTAAGAATAACATTATTAGTAATTGAAAACATGCATTTGAAAGAATATTCATTGAAAATATAACATTTTATATTTATTTGAGAAGATAAGAGGACATAAATTCATCAAATGATTGTTAAAGGGTAAAAGATTTATTTCAAGATCCTTTTCATATATTTTATGGATTATTATACCAAATGGATAGAGAATTAATGAAAATATACTTATAAGGACCTATCCATAAATATTGCATAATCTAGAAAATTCCTTTCAAATTCACTTTCTTACATTCAGAGAGATATTTTTAGTTTAGAGTTTTATGGAATTAGAAAATATTTTATACATATCAACCCACAAACATAAAAATTGTCTACTACTAAAACTGTATTGATTTCATCCATAAAAAAATTAATGAAACATTAAATATTTTCATTACAAATCTTAACGACATTAAACTTGGATTCTTATTTTATCTTTCCCATCCTTATACCATGTGAAAACATTTTAAAAATTGGGATAAGCAAAAAAAATCAGAAAGGAACCTAAAAAGAAGTACAGAAACTTTTATTCTATGAATACATATAAACATGTGAAATCATTTTCACAAATACATACTTCTCACCCATAAGTATCATAAAGTTACATTGTGAAAACAAGAGGTTTCCATAAAACACAGAAAACATGAATAAAACTATAAAGGAGTCATGAGGAATTAATTAGTTAATATTTTAACCCTTGACCCTACCATATGATTTGTTATCCTCATGGATACCTTAAAATGTAACCCTCATGGATACATTATGACATAACCCTCATAACTAAATTATAGTGTAACCATTAAAGTTACACTTAGAGTAAACATACAGTCGACCACCAACATAAAATTTCATAAGGAATTGGACGGAGATATAGGTCCAAACCAAAATCAAAAAAAAATTCCAAGAACAAAAAAAATAATCCCAAAACATTAATATGTGCATCAAAAAACATTCCTTTTAAAATTTCTTAAAAAGAGACATTAAAGATGATTTTAAAAAGGAAATTCCCTTGCCACGGATTCCTCTTACTTAAAATGTGTTCAAAACTCATGTATAACGGTTTAAATAGTATTATTAATATGTAACAGAACTATACTCATATATATAATACCTTATATCAACTTTTTATAACATCTTTCCACCCATTTTTTAATAATATTTAGTTATTTCTATTTTTTCGGGTATATTTATTTCATGGTTTCCATGGTCGGTACATAATTGATTTTCATTACAAATGGAAGTAAAACTCCAAAAGTGGAATGAAATTCTGTTAATATCTTTCCATAATTTTAAATTATTCCATATATTTTTTTTAATATGAGTAATATTTATTAGATAAAATGTTAATGAAAATGATTATATTTATTTTGGCAGTTTTTTACGACCATCATGAACTCATATCATTTTATTTAATATCTTGTTTATATATTGGTTCTGAAAAAATATATAAACTATATTGTGTAAAAAATATTATTTAATTATAATAATAGTTTTATTACCTGTCTAGAATGTGGTAATTGAAAATTAATGTGTATTTTCTATGATGGTGGTAGATCAACACATCATAGATGATGTTCTCATTTTTAGAATAAAATGGAGAGTAGAAGGAGTTTGATGGTTAATTTCTCCATAAAAATGTTAAAATTATAGTATATATAATATAATATAGTTTCCATTCCACTTGGATAAGGGGAGGTGAATATAGAATAAGAAAAGAAAAGAAATTAAAGGAAAAATAAAATAAAATAAAAGAGGATTTTACCTCTTGAATTACCCTCCTTGAGAACCACTTTAAGGCACTTGGTTTTAGACTTTTGGTGATACCATCAGGTATTACACATGAGAAATAGTCTTGGTAAGGTAATTGGGTTGAAATTATGCAAGAAACAAGGATTTAAGGTGTGAGGATAAGAGGTGGTGAGGGGTAGTATTTATAGTGGAGTGGAGGGGTGTTTTCTCATTATTATATTCATTATTTTTTATTTTTTCTAAAGAATATTAATAGTTGCAGAATTATTACTAAATATATTAAAATAATGAATTATGTTTTGATATTATGGGCTTAAATCATCCATACATCATATATGACTCAATAAATCATGTATTTAGTTTATATTATAAATTATTGTATTTCATTATTCACTAAAAATTCAACTCTTTCAGAAAAATCCCAAAAATTATCCCCAAACAAATATTGACATGTATAATTCAAAAATGAACTCCATTTGATGAAAATAATTTTCTCAATATGAGAAATTTAATTTTTATTTAAAATCATCATTTATTTCA
Organism: Viscum album; assembly: GCA_963277665.1. Taxonomy (NCBI): domain Eukaryota; kingdom Viridiplantae; phylum Streptophyta; class Magnoliopsida; order Santalales; family Viscaceae; genus Viscum; species Viscum album. Next base: position 428,555,045 of record OY728123.1, on the reverse strand, counting down.
AAAATACCAATTTCAAAATTATAACTAATTTTATAACACATTGAAAAAATAATTAACTCTCATAAAATTATCTTATAATAATAAAAAAAATATTAATTTATGAATCTATTTTATGAAGATAAATTTTGTTTTAAATCCTTAAATTAATAATAAAATTATAAATAAACATTTATGTTTCAAAAAATAACAACACATAATTTATCATTTTTAAAAAATTTATTTACTTATTTAGTGATATAAATATATAATATTTTAAATTTTAATATACATGAATTTTATTTATAATTTAATATGTTAGGTTGCTATTTTATTAGTATAGATTATTTAATTTCTATAAATATCTCTTATTTCATTATAAAATTATAATTAATTTAACTATTTAATTCCTGAATGAAAAAAATATATTTTATAAATACCTTGTTTGTTACATTAACCCCACCTTCTGTAAATTATGTCTTAGAAATTTTATTCACTTATTAAAAAAGTGAGGATATATTTCCCTCATAGAATTTTCATATTTTCGTGTTTCTTTTTCAACCATTTGGATTCTCCACAAAATCTTAACATGGATAATTACCTTATTCCACAATACTTGATCTCTGCAATCAAGAATCTGAATAGGTTTTTATTTATAATAAAGGTTACCTTACATATGAACTACTTTTTGTCTAAAAACATCATATTAATCTAGAACATACATTTTTGACCTCAAAACATGAAAAACGTTGTGTACCTAAGATAAACTTAGAGGCAAGGCTACTCGGTAGGAAACTAGTCCAACTTTCTCTAAGATTTTAAATGGTCCAATGAAATGTGGACTTAGATTTCCATTATTACCAAAAAGGATAATAATTTTCCATGGATATTTATTTGGAAAATATGATCACCTACCAAGAAATAAAATTCAGTCCTCCAATTAACTCTATAATGTTTCCGTCTTCTCTGATTTATCCTCATGTGTTGCCAGATCATCTTTAATTTCTCAACCACTTTCTCCACTAATTAGGGACCCATAAACTTATTTTATATGACTTAAACCCAAAATGATGGAGTTCCTCACAAATTTCCATATAATTCTTAAAAAGGTGTAATCTCAATACTATAATAAAAATTATATTAAAATAAAACTCAAATAAAAAATATGTTGATCCCAACTTCCCTGGTAATCCATTGAAGTTGCGCGTTACATGTCTTTTAAGGTCTGAATTGTTTGCTCAATCTATCCATCATATTAGGGATGTAAGGTAGTGATAAAATATAATTTTCTTCCCAAAAACTTCTGAAGCCTTTTCTGAAAGTTATAAGTGATCTTGGGATTATGGTTAGATACAATGGAGAGAGGAACTCCATGTAACCTAACTATCTCTTTGAGGTATAGTCGAAAAAGATCATCTAAATACATTGTATCGTGAATAGGAAGAAAATGTACATATTTATTTAGTCAATCAACAATAACACAAATTTAATTATTACCTTGATAATTTTTTGGTAATCCCTGCATGAAATCCTATAATACATTTTTTCATTTCTACTATAGAACTAGAAAATAATGAAGCATCCCATTTTATAGTTGTCACCAAAATTTAACCTATTGACAACTCAAAAAATATATTTTAAAATAATCAATATCTATTTTCATTCCATCTCACCAGTGACACTCCTGAAGGTCTTTATACATCATAGTGCTACTAAGATAAACTAAAACTGAAGAAATTTGAGCCTTACTTAATAACTCTTTCTTAAATTATGAATCAAAAGGCACACATAATCTCCTTCAAAATCTCAAAATAAAATCTTTTCAAACATTAAATTCTTGAAACTTACCATTTTCACCTATTCTACCTTTTTTTGTAACTCTCCCTATTCATTTTATTTTTTCTTAATTCTATCTTGCAGTTATGACTTCACTAAAACTTGAAACAAAACAGAGGAATTTCTTATACCAACAACGTCCAAACCAAAATTCATCAAAATAATATACCAAGGGTTCATGTTCTAAATGTAACTTGGTTAATGATGCTTGATGTTTTTGACTCAAGGAATATATCACCATGTTTGATATTCTAATATGGTAATTGATCATGAAATAATAATCCTTTATCAATTCAATCCATCTTCTCAACCTCATTTTCAATTCCTTCTGAGTGAATATATACTTATGACTTTTATGGTCAATATAATAAATTACCTAATAATTTTACATCAGAACAAAACCATGTCCCTTTATGAATCATCTTAGTAGTTAAAAAAATCACCTTTTCTGGAAGGCAGGGTCAAAACTGTAGAATTCAAAAATCTTATTTTTTGTTCCTGAAAACACACTTCACAGTATTCTGCCCAAATAAATTTAACCCCTTTTCATGCAAAAATAGTTAGCGAGCTAGGTAATCATGCAAAGTTTTTAAAAACCTCTCTGTAATAACCTGTTAATCTAAGACAAGTACAAATATCAGTATCATTTTTATGTCTTGGCCATTCCTAAAACACTTTTTTTTACAGGATCAACTGTTATTCCTTCTTTATGTACAATGTACCCAAGATAAGAAATATGTTGCAACAAAAAATAACATCTGTCAAATTTTTCAAATATAACTTATTTTATTTAAAATATTAAAGAAATTACTTAAATTTTTTAATGATCATATAAAATATTTGAAAACACCATAATATTATAAATAAAAATAACAAAAAATTATCCAAGTATTCATGGAATATTTTATTCATAAGATCCATAAATTATCCAAGTATTTTCTTTTTAACAAATAAAATAAGAGCACACCATGCTGAAGTGCTAGGAAGAAGGAATCCCCTATCAAGAAACTCCTAAAACTGACCTTTTAATTCAATAATTTCCACTAAATACATTCAATAAGGGGGTATCAAAATTGCCTTAGAATCAGGAACTAATTCAATAGTAAATTCAACTTCCCGATCCGGTATAACACCAACCAACACATTAGAAAAAATATCTAGGTATTAATTTACCATTGCTACATCATTAATTTGAATAGTTCCCTTGTTTTCAACAATATGAGAAAGATAAAATTCATTTCCATATTTTTACGATTTTTTAGATTCTTAATATCTAATCAATTGTATGGGTTTATTCTTGTATAAAAACTGAAAATCTTTTTGGAAAAAAACTTCTTTAGCTCTAAAATCAATCTTAGAATGATAAAAAAGGCAATCCATACCTAGAATAATATCAAACACTAATAAGGGAAAAACAAAAAGGTTTTTGGGTAATTTCTTTACAAATAAAACAACATGAAGATTCTTATAATTTATTTTTACTATATTATTTTCCCTGGTGTTTTAACCATAAGAACTGGGTTCATTTCTTGAGGTGAAATCTTTAATTTTCTAGAAAATTTCTCAAAAATAAAAAAATGTACAAACCCCACATCAAACAAAACATTATAAAATTATGAGTAAAAAAGTACCTGATACCACTTCATTGGATGGCCCAATATCTATTGATTTAGTCATAAATAATCTTACTATACCTTTCTGCTTATAATATAGCTGCTTTATATCATTTTAATCATTCCTAGGGTAGGTATTTTCAAAATTACCCATCTCACCACATTTAAAAAACTACAAGTTTCTTATTATAATTAAACATATCATCATTAATATATTTTTCATTGCAATATCAGGCCATATTTCCAAACCTACCATATCTAAGATAGTTCCCATATTTGTTCATACATTCCCTAGGATTATTTTTACCACAATTTTCACAAACTGGAAACTTTACTTTCCTACATTTAGATTTATTTGATTTATTCTTACCCAGTTTCTATCATATGGACCTTTTCTTATGATTTTTTTAAAAGTCTTCTTGATCATCAGAAAACACCATTTCTTTCTTCTTAACACATCAGAAAAATTTCTCATAACTTATGATGTCATATGAAGTCATTCCTTTCGATATATTTTATTAAATCTAGAGTAACAAAGATTTATTTTTACTATCAATATTGATCTCAAATAATATTTAGAGCATACCTTTCCAAATGAGTGAAGTTTTCTTTATACACGGCCACTAAATACACCTCCTTTTTTTCAATTCAAACAATATATTTTCCAACCTATTTTGAACCACCTTAGGAAAATATTATTTGAGGAAAATAATGTTAAATTCATCTCATTCTAAGGCATCAATCTCATCATTATCCCAGATATTCTTGACCATTGACCACCACTGGTCAACTTAACATTCAAATGTGTAAATGGAAAGAATAACCTTTTGATTATATGAATACCCCAAAACATTGAATATATTTTCAATGGATTTAATCCACTCTTCATCCACCACAAATTCAGAATATCCTTAAAAATCAGGAGGGTTCTCCCTCATAAAATGTTCGACTATATTCATGTTACTTTGTGTTGGCTCTAGTTGTTCTCTTATATAGATGCCACATAAATTTATAGCCAACATCAACTAATCTATCAAAATCGCAAATATCTCAGTTATAATCCTCATCATTCCAGGTTTTATATTCATAAATATATGTTCCTCTCTGTGCCTTCCAACTTTAGCTTCCCTATTTATTCAATTGAAAACCATTCTAAATAGACATATATTAGTTGAATCAATATGGTAATATTTAAATTCTATATCATTTCAACATAACCATAAGGAAAAAATAATTTATGGTGTTATGATTAACATCATACTAACCCCTAAAGTTATATAAACCATGCATTGATACCAAATATAAGGACCCAACCATAAACATTATATAATCTAGAAATTTCCTTTAGAATTAACTTTTTTACATTCCCATATATATTTTTTGGTTTAAATTTATAGATAATTAAGAAATGTTCCATACATATCATCCCACAATAATAAAAAGTGGGTAATACTAAAACAACATCAATTTATTCCACAATACATAATTATTTAACAAAACATTAAATCTTTTTATGAAAAAGCTTCACAACATTCATATTGATTTATTCTTTTCTCTAATCCATCCTTAAAACCTATGGTAAAATTTTTAAAACAATGGATGAGCACAAAAATATTATTAAGAAAAATAAAAATAATGAAATAATCAATTATTCCATGAATACTTATAAATCTATGGAAAAGGTTTCATAAAGACATACCTCTCACCCAGAAGTATCATAAAGTTACTTTTTAAAAACAAGAGTTTTCCATAAAAAAAAGAAAACAAGAATGAAACTATAAAATAATGTCAGGGAATTAATTAATTTTGATTTTAACCCTCATGTATACTATATTATTTTTAACCCTCATCGATACCTTACAATGTAACCCTCACGGCTAACTTATGATTTCACCCTCACGGCTACCTTATGGTATAACTATCATTGTTACACTTAGAGTAACCATATGGTCGAACTCTAACATAAACTTACCCAATGTATTGGAGGGAGATATAGGCCCTACCCCTCATCATAAACAATTCTCAATAAATAAAACATAATTGTGAAACATGAATACATTCATTGTGAAAACATTCCTTTTAAAATTTTGTAAAAAGAGACATTAAATAGGATTTTAAAAGGAAAAACCCTTACCTCAGGTTTGTCCTACTTCAAAAATGTTCAAACCTAATTTATAATGGTTTAAATAGTGTTATTAATATACTAAATAACTCTATTCATATTTATAATATCTTATATGATCATTGTATAACATCTTTCCCCCCATTTACTAATAATATTTAGTTATTTCCACTTTTCCAAGTACATTTATTACCTAGTTTCCATGGTCGGTTCGTAATGGATTTTCTTTTCAAATGGAATGATAACTCTAGAAGTGGAATGAAATGGTGTTAACCTTTTTCCATAATTTTAAATGACACCATATATCATTTTTTCCTGATATGTGGATAATTCATTAGATAAAATATTAATGAAAAGGATTTAATTTATTTTTGCGGGTTTTTTATATCCATCACAAAATCATAACATTTTATTTAATATCATGTTTATATAACAATTACATAACATTATATAACTTATAATATGTATAATAAAAAATTATTAACCATAAAATGGTTTTATAACTATACATGAAAGAATTAATGGAAAATAAAATTGTATTTCCCACAATAGCGGTAGATCAACATATCATAGACGATGTTCTCATTTTTAGATTAAAAGGGAGAGGAGAAAGAGTTTAATAATGACTTTTCCCATAAAAATGATAAAATTATATTATATATATGATTATATAGTTTTAATTACACTTCTATAAGGATAGGTAAATAGAGAAAAACAAATTAAATTAAATTAAAATTAAAATGAAAGAAAATGAAAGATATTTTTAACTATTGAATTCTCCTCCTTTAGAACCTCCTTAAGGAACATGACTTTGGACTTTTGGTGAGATATTAAGGTCTTGGAAATATGTAATAGTCTTATTATGGTAATTGGGTATAAATTAAGCATGATATAAGTCTTTGAGGTGTGAGTAGAAGAGGTGGTGAGGGGTGGTTTTTATAGTGGATGAGAGAGGTGTTTCTCATTATTATATTTATTAGATTAATATTTTGGTTCATTACTATGAATAGTTTCAGAATTATCACTATATATATTAAAATAAAGGATAATAGTTTGAAATTATGCGATTAAATCATCCATGAACTATCTATTACTCAATAAATCATGTATTTATCTTATATAGTAAATTATTCTATGTCATTATTCACCAAAAATTCAATTGTTTCAAAAAAATCCCAAAAATTCACCCCAACCATTTTCAATTTCTAGAATTAAAAATTTAACTCCATTTTATGAAAATAATTTTCTATATAAGAGAAATATAATTTTTAAATAAATCATTATATATTTAAAAAATACCAATTTTAAAATTATAACTGATTTTATAACACTTTGAAAAATTAATTTAGGTCTCATAAAAACATCTTATAATCGTAAGACCACTATATATAAATTTATTAATATATTTTGTTAAGATAAATTTTCTTCTAAATCATTAAATTAATAAAAAAAATATAAATAAGAATTTATGTTTCACAAAATACCAAGACTTAATTTATCATTTTCGAAACATTTATTTACTTATTCCATGATATGAATATATCATATTTTCACTTTTAAGATACATGAATTTTTTTAATTCTTTAATATGTGATGTTACAATTATATAAGTATGGATTCCTTAATTTTTATAAATATAACTTATTTTATTATATATTTATGATGAATTTAACTATTTTATTCCAGAATGAAGAAAAATTATTTCATAAGTACCTGGTTCATTACAATACATACTTGATTCCATTCTATTTCTATTTCATAATAAATATTTAATTATTTGGTTGTGTTTCAATAAATTTCCACTTCTATCGCATCTCTTATTCCAAAAAATTAATATTCAAGAATAATTTTTCTTTCCTGGAGTACTATAAATAATTTTAATGGATCAAAATATACATAAAAGGAAATAAAGTTATTTATCTTATCGGTCCATTAACCAAAAAATGGTTAACACAAGGTAAGATTATATAAAATATAATTCAACTTTCATATAAAGAAATAAAAAATCATTCTTCAAAGACTCAATAATAATCCAAAAATATTTATTTAAATCATTTAATAAATAGTTAACTTTAAAATTATTCAAAATATTTCTCAAAACTGAAAAATAAAAAATATTTGATCACATAATCTTCCAAGATAAACTTAAAATTTATCTTTAAATAACATCAATCACTCCTAAAGTCACATACCAAAAAATATATATTCCTTAATCATAGAATCTCCAAAATATACTAATATTTTCTTTAAAAAACAAAGACTTTTATAAATACAAAATAAAATCATATATACTTCCAAGTGATAATTTAACCTTTATTAATCAAGTAAAAACCCATATTATCTAAAAGTATTCCCACTTACCTTAGTAATATAATTTTATAAAAAAAGTGAAATTACCCAAAAATAACTTTAATCACTTATTCATTGAATCATTTTTCAGTCCCATTATTATATATATGATTAATCATATGTTTCCATTAAGTAATAACACTTTTATCCCATTTAATCTTAATTACCTCAAAATTAAATATCATTTTAACCCTAAAGGTTATCAATACCATTAAACACATTTACATAAAATATAAATAATTATTCCTCAAATAAAATTTTCATTAAAACAAATACTAAACCAAAGTGTTGTATTACCATAAAATTATCCCAATATACTCTTAATTAAATAAAATATCATCACTTAAATACTAAAAAAGGGATATCTATTCATTTGAAATAATTATAAACCTTAACATTATAAACCAATTATAGTATCCATCAAACGAACCACCCTAAACTAAAAATCTATATAAACACTACTATGATACCAACTCTAATAGCTCTGAACCCACATGTTGGCCCTCCCTAGTTTTAATGATCTCAAATTATGTCAATTTATGTTTAGTCGTGTCTTAATTATTAAAGTCAAATATGTTTTATTGTGATTATTCATGTTCAATCCTAACTTTAACACATTATTTTGATGTTTATACTATAAGGAAAGTAGACAAACGTGGACAAATATGAGTCACTGATAGTTTAAGTCACAAACTCTGAGTCATTGATAGTCATGCGTCACCAATAGGATGACTCAAAGAAAGAAAAAATGAGTCACCGACAGAATGAATCATCGCGAGAATGACCTGCCGATAGAAAAAATGAGTCACCGATAGAACGAATCACCGATAGAATAAATAAGTCACTGACAAAATGGCTGACCGATAAAACAAAGGAGTGACCAACAGAACAACTCACCGAGAGAACAAACGAAACACCAAAAGAATGACTCACCGACAGAAAAAATGAGTCCCCGATAGAACTAAAGACTCGCCAATAAATACAAGACTGAGTTACTAATATCCTGATTCACTAACAAAACAAGCCACTAATAGTATGTGACAATGATGCACTGACATACTAACACATTAAGTCACTGATAGATAGAATCACCGATAGAAGGAGTCACCGATAGAAGGAGTCACAGACGCATTGACCTACCGATAGAATGACCTACCGTTCAATACTTAGAAATTTTCCTTACACTCAAAATTCAAACTTTTACCTAACAATCATATTGGGTAATTTAATTCTACTAATTTACTTGTATGAATTTTTGTAGACATCATTAACTTGGATATCTGAGGTATGAGGTACAACACATGTCCCAAACATGCCTATTGTCGACCTCTATTTTATTAAAAGTAATCACCTGATAAAATATTAGTAGCTCGCGATATAAAGATAACCTACGAAGTAAATCAAGAGACATACATGAATAACACTCATTCTTTATAACTGTGAACAAGAAGGATTTTCTAATAACCACACATTCCTATAGAAAAAATCCAGTAAATGGAACCTTCAAAGAGCATCTCACCTCACGGGAAACTAAAACACATAGCTTCCATGACACTCTATTTTGGTGTCTATTTCTAGAAGTCGACTTGATCTTCACATCTACTACACCTAAGAAGTCCAGAATCTTCAAGTGCATCACAGAGAGCATTCCAAAACCTTTATCATAATTTTTTCTCTATTGTGTACATTTCTATTAATTTTCAAGCAGTGTGTTTATCTATATCCTAAACGCACACTATCTTCTGAGCTAAGATGGAGGATACAAGATATCATCACTCACTCGTCTTTCTAAATCTTATTTCTCCCACATATAACTATGTAAGTAGACCTTTCATGGATTGGTTGTATTTTTTCCCCATGAATAACTATGGTAGAGGTCTTATTGACCTAGAAACCCTTGTGTTTCATTGTAAACCCCAATCCAGGTTCTAGATCAAGTTCATTAATATAAAATTCTCAGTGGTATTTGATCACCAAGTGGAGAGGATTAGGTCTCTACTTAAGATATAACCTATTGTTTTATCTGATGTGTTTTCCAAACTTAGTTTCTCTATTCACACTAATATCTCATAAAAATTAAATATTACTATGATAGTTAATATTAGTTAGTTTTTATAACTATTTTTTATTTAGTAAATTACATTCTAAAGTTATATCTATATTTAAATTTATGTAATTGAGAGTTAATCAATATTTTGAGAAATTAATTGAACATTCCAAACTATTATAAATTTGATACTTATGTTAACTAGGATTCCTAGATTATAAATTGGTGGAATTTTTCAAATGAGTTTTTTAGTAGAAATTTTGATAAGAACTCAATTCTCCTCGCTCTTGAGTGTCCTACTCCGAAAAAAATTTGGAATCATAGGGTTGTTTTAATCTTTTGTTTTCACATTTTTCAAAGCTTTTTCAAATCTTTTCCACTGTGATTTTAGTTTTTTTTTCAAGATCTCTAAAATTATGTTAGTTCTAAAATTTTATCCCTTCCATGACATATTCTCTATTATTTGTCATGGATAATATATTGGAAGGTTCAACTAACAATTGACCTCCATTTTTCAGTGGAATTAATTAATCCCAATGGAAAATTAAGATAAAAATGCATTTTGAGAGTATGGGTTTTGAGAACTGGTCTTCAATTGTAGATGAATATAAGATACCTGCTACTTCTCAAAATACTTGGGATGACCCAACTAAGGTAGCCTATAATAATAACTACAAAGATATGAATTCCATATATTGTTCTTTAGGATATGAATAATTCAATAGGATTTCTATATGTAAAACAACTCATGAAATTTAGGATACCTTAACAGTTTCACAAGAATTAACGACTAATGTTAAGGAAATGAAACTTAACACATATACTATTAAATATGATAACTTCAAAATGAATCTTGATGAACCTATCTCTGACATGTATCTTCAGCTTAATGAGATTGTAAACACTATGATCTCTCTAGTAAATGAGGTTACATCCAAAGAAAAAATCATGAAAATTATTAGATGTCTACCTGGTAGATAGAGGGGAACCTTAGTGTCAATTAGAAAATGATATGATATTAGTAAGTTGCCACTAAAGCAGTCGATAGGTAAGATGATGATGTATGAGGAAGAATTTAAGTTTAACAAAGAAGAGGATGATGAACCAATGAGAATGTTAGTGGCTTTCAAGACCACTGCTTCTAAACACAACGAAAATGAGAAGGCACAAACTCATTCTGACAGTTCAAGCAATGAAGAATAATCATCTGATAGTGATGAAGAAGTGGGTCAATTAGACATATGGTTTGATAAAAATTATAGAATGAAGAATCTCTTTAGTAATCCCATCTACAAATGAAAGTATGACTACAAGGGAAACTATAAAAAGGACCCGAATGAAGGTGATAACTCAAATGAGATGGTCTATTATGAATATAAGAGAAAAGGTCATGTAAAGGCTGACTAACCGAAGTTAAATTATAATAAGAAATATGAGTACAAGGATAAAATGTATAATAAGGAAAAAAAGGCCACTTATATTGCTTCGGAGGATATCTCTAGTGAGTCAGAGTCTTCACATGATGAGAAAGGTGACAAATATAACACGTGCTTTATGAAAAACACTTCTGAGGTAACACGAGAATCTCTTATACATAATTCTTAATATTCTGAAGATGTATTTGACTCTGAAAAAATGACTAATGAGGAAATGTTTGAGCACAAAAAAATTCTTAAGGTAACATGAAATTAATTGAAATATAAATATAAATTTTTTAAGAAACAACAAGCTCTCACCTCTACTGTTAAATATAATATTACTACATAGAAAGAGAAAAATGCACAATTTCTTATAGAAAATTAGGGGATTAAATTATCAAATGAGTAGTTGAAAAAGAACTTAGAAAATCTTACCAATAGAAAGAACACTCTTACTCAAATACTTGGTAAATAGGTTGCACCAAAATATGCTACCGGTATAGGTTATCAACCAGGACAAAGAAACTTCGTGAAAAATAATTTTATATTAAAATCTATAAAATTATGATTTCTACCTAGATTTAACAAATCTATTGTAAGTTATAGCAGTGGAAAATAATTTACTATTTCTAGTTTTTTCAGACCAAATAGATTTTATTTTTCCAATACTCTATAAAAAATTTATAGTAAACACATAAAGCAAGTATGGGTTCCCAAACCATTAATTACTAATATTACTGGACCCAAGAAATCCTAGGTACCAAATCATTTCTGGTTTTAATTATCATTGTAGGAATCATTTTTTAATATATCTTGTAAAATATTATTGAAATTGGATAGTGGATGTTCAAGACACATGATAGGGGATTACTTGAGCTTCAATAATCTTATAAATATTAATGTTGGGGATGTTACTTTTCGTGACAATTCTAAAGAAAAAAATAATTGGCCTTAGCCAAATCAGTAACTCTATTTCAATTATAATTTCTAACATAATTTTTTTGATGGTTTAAGTACAATATTCTCAGTATCTCTCAGTTATGTGATGATGGTTTAAATGTTAAATTTGAAAGAAAATGCATGTAATGTGTTTAATTCTAAAAATAAGTTAGTATTTATAGCTTTTAGAAATGAGAATGTTTATGTTGTAAACTTGGATTATTTAGTTTATCAAAATGTTTCTAGCTTAAGGGTATTTTATAAAGAATCCTGGATTTGGCATAAGAGATTAGGTCAACCTAAAACTCACTCACATAGAAATATTACAAGGAAAGGTTTAGTCAATGATCTACCCAAACTAAAATTTCCAAAAAATAAAGTCTTTAATCCTTATCAAAAGGGAAAAAGAACACAAAATATATTTAAAACCAAAGAAAAACGTTTAAACTTCTTTACTACTTGAGTAGGTTCACATGTATTTATTTGGACCATCTAGAGTTTCAAGTGTTAATAGGAAGCACTATGTTTATGTTCTTGTAGATGGATTCTCTAGGAATACTTGGAACTTCTTTTTAGATCACAAGAGTGAAGCTTGTTCTTACTTCACCATGTATGCTAGATCTATAAAGAACCTAAGTGGTATTAAGATAAAAACCTTATTGGGTGACCATGGCTATGAGTTTGAGAACCAAGAGCTTGAATCTTTTTACTCACAAAATGGTTATAGTCATAACTTCTCTTCTCCTAGGACACCCCAATAGAATTGATATTTTGAAAGAATAAATAGAACCTTATAAGAAATACCCCCAAACAATGCTTAATGAGTATATCTGGTATATTTATTTTTGGTCTAAATCATTCAATAAAACTTGTTGCATAATTAACAGAGTCTTAATTAGACTAATTATTAATAAAACTCCCTATGAGTTGTATAATAATAGAAAACCAAAAGTTAGTTACTTAAAATTCTTTGGCTAGAAAGTCTATATTCTTAACACTAAGGACAATCTTGACAAATTTGCATCTAAAAGTGATGAAAGAATTTCTTCAGTTTCTCAACATCTAATAACTCCTATAGAGTTTTTAATAAAATAACTAAATGTGTGGAAAAATATATACATGTTCAATTTTATGAAACAGATCTACATAAACCTAAAGCCCCTCTTGAAAATTTTGAAGATGATTAGTCAAATATGGACATAAATGTGATACCCCCTAATTCTTCAGTTAAGAAATATGTTAAATCCTATAGTTTTGTAAAATCTCCAAACTCTGACTATAGTGAACTTGAACCTACTAATTAACCTAAAATAACAAGTCCTTCTATTTCTAGATCTGTTAGAACCCTTAAGAATCATCCCATAGATGTTTTATTTGGAAACATAGATAAAGTAACATAGACTAAAGCTTTTATAAGGAACCATGTTGAACATAAAGCCTTCTTATCACATATTGAACCTAAAAATATTAATGATACCATCAATGATGAATTTTAGGTGATGGTTATGCAAGAAGAGTTGAATCAGTTTGAAAGAAATAAAGTTTGGAAAATAGTCTATAGACATAAAGACATCTTGAACATAGGAACAAAATGGATCTTTTGAAATAAAGAATATGAAGAAATCAACATTTTGAAAAATAAGGCGATATTGGTTTCATAATGATATAGTTGAGAAGAAGGTATTGACAATGAAGAAGCCTTTGCACCAGTTTCTATACATGAATCCATTAGAGTCCTTCTAGCGTATGCATATCATCTAAATTTCAATCTATATCAAATGGATATAAAATATGCATTCTTAAATGGGTATATAGTTGAGGATGTGTTTCTAACAACCCACAAGTTTTACGAATCCGCCTTTTCCAAATCATCTTTTTAAGTTAAAAAAGGCTTTACATGGTTTAAAACAGGATCCAGGAGCTTGGTATGATGGGATAAGTACTTTTCTTATTTCTAAAGGTTTTACAAAAGGTATAGATGATCCTATTCTATTTACAAAATGTATTTCTAAAGATATTCTAGTAGTTCAAATATATTTTGATGACATTATTTTTATATCCTCAAAGAATTATTTATGTATTGATTTTTTAAAAGTGATGCCAAATGAATTTGAAATGAGTTTAATGAGAGAACTAAAATTCTTTCTTGGATTTCAAATCTCTCAAAATAAATAAGGTATTATTTTAAACCAAATAAAATATACTAAAGATATTTTAAAAAGGTTTGTCTTTTATGGTACAAAGAGTAGTGATAGTCCAATGAGTACCACCTGTAAGTTGGATCTTGATTAAATTGGTAAATATATTGATCAAAACACTTATAGAGGAATGATTGGAAGTATACTTTACACGACTACTAGTCAGCCTGATGTTATGTTTAGTGTATATATGTCTGCCTGTTTTCAATTAAACCCCAATGAATATCATTTAAAATTTGTCAAAAGAATTTTCGAATACATCAACTATACTACAAACTTGAGATTTTTCTAACCTAGAGTACCAAAATTTTGATTTAGTTAGTTATTCTGTTACAGATTTTGGTGATTGTATGTTATATAGAAAGAGCGCCTCTAGAACATTTCACTTTTTTGGAAAGTATCTCATATCATGGTGTAGTATAAAAAAATATTTATTTCATTATTTGCTATTGAGTTTTAATACCTAGTTGTTAGTAATTTTTGTACTCATATTTTGTGGATGAAATACACCTTACTAGATTATGGATATCATTTTATACATGTCTCTATAAATTGTGATAATACAATTGCTATTAACATATCAAATAATCATGTTTATCATTCTAGAAAAAAATATTGATGTAAGACATAACTTTTTGAGAGATGATTATCGAAAATATGATATAGCTCTGAAATTTATTGAAATAGAACATCAACTTGCTAATATATTCAATAAGTCATTGAACTCTAATATGATGAGATAGAGCAGACATGAATTTTGGAGGACTAATTTTTAAGTACTTAATGTCAAAAACTCTGTGATAAAACTAAGTACGGATGCCATGATGATAGGACCAACTGGTGATGTCTCACTAACACCGACACTGATGTCTCACAAATAGGGTACTGTTGATGTATCGCTGACACTGAAAGTGTTATGTTCACAATGCCATGTCGACACTGATAGTGTCATGTTGATGATGTCTCATTGACACCAACAGTGTCATGTTCACAATGTCATGCTAACACTGACAGTGTCATGGTGACAATGTCATGTCGACCCCGATAGGGTCACACTGGTAGTGTCTTACCGACACTATTGTATCACCATTGGAAACTCACCAATGTAACCCACTATCTGCATCTATTTTATTTAACCAAAACAACTCAATATTTTTTATTTCATTTTATTTTAACCCAGTTTACTCAATTTACGACTTATAAATCCTTAAACGATATAATTGAGTTGATCTATCCTATTTCTTACTCTCGGACCTCCACTCTTACACTCCTATCATTTATCTCTTTACCCTTGTACCTTTATCCTTCTTACCTTCAACCAAACCTTCTGAATGGTAATATTAAAGCACATCTTTGAAGGATCTGAAGATTAATCACAACCAACTAAGAGGAATAAGGGATAATCATGAAGATATAAGCTTGTTAATTCCGGTCTTGTGAACCGTGTTGTAATGCCTGAGAAGGAAGTGTTCTCTGAATGGTTATTATCTAGTAAGCCTCTTCTGTTAAGACTTTTTCAAACTCAAGGGTGGCTAGATTAGTTTTCAAATAATGAAAGATCATATTATCCTAAGCATGTGCACGAGTTTTATCTTATTGCTGAGTTTATCTAGGAAGGAAGTGACGTTTATTGGATCAAATAAGTAGTGAATGGAAGGATATTATATTTTTATTCAAGGCATTGGGTATAATGCCTCAATGTACCACATGAAGGAGTCTTTCATAACTACTAGGTAAGTAGTCCACTCACCAGTGAGTTGTTTTTCTATGAGACAGCTTCAAGGGAGCTGACTAGTAATGAGGAGCATAGAATTCCTATAGCTTTATAGTTATATTGATAAAGTAGACTTTTATTTAAGTTTATCCAATACTAGTTATGTCCCTGGATATGGGACTTTTCCTCACTGAAATATCAGGATGTATATCTCTTGTATTTACTAAAGAAAGGACATAAGGTAAACTTATGTAGGTATTTGATAGTCTATATCAATGAGATGATAAATCCATATTGTGATATAAATTCATTGTTCTATCTGAGAATAATATCTGTTATTCTAAAGGAAATATTATGTGTAGCTGATAATGAAGAATCCATTTCTGCTTGTAATAGAGTTTGCTTAAATAAGTAAATTGGAAAGAGAATGAAGATAAATTGGAATCCCTAGAAGAGGGAGTGGGGTAAAGATAATGAGAATTTATATGAGAATTTCAATCATATTGATCATCCTACTAGGTCAATAGATGTGACTAATCCTAGTATAGGACAAGATGGTGAGGTTTTTTACTCTGATGAAGAGGAGGTTGAATATTCTAGAGAATCTGAGTGTCCTATATATGATAGGAGTGACCCTGATATTTGTGAAAGTCCCAAGGGGATGTCTTTTATACCTCCTAGACCTCCATTATCTCTACCATCCAAGGAACCTATTTTGGATGATTATGATTATGATGAAACTAGGGATTCAGCTAGTGTGGAATTTGAAGGAAGATCAAATGATTCAGAAGAGGAATCTAGAGAATAATGACAAGTAGACATATTAGAAGAAGAAAGTGGTAGTGGTAGTGTATCTAACAATGAGGAAGAAGGTGATGAATAATTTGGTAATAAAAGTGGAGAAGGTGATAGTGAAAGTGAAGAAGAATAACCTGAGTGTGAAAGGGATGAAATTGGTAAAATTGACAGTGATTTTGATCATCCTAGTGATGATTAAGGTTCCAATTTAGTACTAGATGGTCCTAAGAATCTGGAACAGCTTTTTGAAACTCTTGGTCTTGCAGAAGCTGGTGATGAGGTAGAAGAAGTATTTGGGGTTAGTAATTTAGATAGAGAATAGGTAGTCCCAATACAAAAGTTTGTGTATGTTAGGAGGAGACCTCAAGTTGAGGTATAGAAACATGTTAGGAGAGATCAAATTGAGGGGGATCCTCAAGCTAGGCAAGTGAGAGTTGATACACTCATTCCTCTAAATGCTTATGTGTTATCTGAGTGGGAGAAATTCTCTATTTACATTGATCTACAGTTGGATTATCCTGATTCAGATGATGAGGAGAGGATAGATTTTTCTATAGGATCATTAGCTAATGAACCTCCATTAGTTTCATATGCTTTTACTTCTTCACCCTTAGTGATTTCAATGCCAAGATACTATTTCACCAAATCAGTTTTTGAAAGTTTTAAGGATGGAATGTTAGATTCTTTAAGATCAGTCCATCAAGATAAACCTTCACGTGTAGCACCACTTAGTGAGAATGAAACAGAATTGATTGTATAAAGAGTTGTTTTAAAACTCAAACCTCAGTTGGTATCAGTTTTGGAAGTTGTTAAGAAATCTAGTCAGAATGTGTCTGATGAAATGGTCAAGCTTACAGCTATTATTATCTTGCTTCTCAATGAATACAAAGCCACTATATAAAAGTCTCTAAAAGAAATGAAATATCTCCTAAATCCCCTATTGAGGATGCTAATATAACTCTTGATTTTTTCTTTCGGAAGTTAGTAGTCAAGGATGTGGTTACTAGTGCCTTAATATCTATGCCTCCACCTCATTTTGTTCCTCCTATTCAGTATTCAAACTGTTAGGTGATTCGAATAGTGTTAAGGGAATAACTTCAGCCAGTAATAGGATATTCAAATAGTGAAAGCTTGAGCTAGATAAGAAAATATGTGAGAGAGATTGTGCAAGGTGAATCTAGCTCAGCAATTCCTATATCTCACCCACCACACATAGATATACTCATATTGTCATTAGAGAAGATATGAGAACCATGATGGGTGGAACTAATCAGAAAAGTCTATCAAAAATCTGGAAGAACAGTGATCATATCTATGACATGGTAATATTTTATTCTAATAAGGCTCCATCTTCTCAAGAATAAATCACCAAGAAATTGTATTTTTATTTCACGAGGATATACACAAAGAATCAGCTAGACTGCCACTTCAAGATATTACTTGAGAACTTAATAATTCCCCCAATAACTTGATCTTTCATAGATCTGGTAAGGTTTATTAAATAGTTTACTTCTAAAATTGAAATGTTCATTAAAAATAAGGAATATTTCCCAAAATATCTGTAGTATAATGGGGAGATAACCATGGATTTCACAAACCTTATTAGGACTTATTTATATGTCTAGAGTACTACTATTGTTTCCCATCCTTCCACTCCTAACAGAACTCCTCTATATCCTACTAGCTCTACTTCTATCAGCATGCCTTCTTTGACCCTCTCTCCTACTCAATCTTTTAGACAGATTCATCCTACCATTTTTAGGGAACTTACAGGCCCTCCTTCCTCCACTAGTCCAAGCTTGTCCCCTTCAGTCATTACTGGAGATCCTTTTCCCTCTCTCAGAATTCATTATGAACCTCCAACCAATACATCAACTCCTACCATTTCTTCTTCAGATAAGGGAAAGTCCACACTGGATTCCTATTTGAAGAAGAAGAAGTAGTTTGAATCACTTGTTTTATAGGGATTCTTTATTTTACTTTTGAACGTTAATATCCAATGCACTTTTCCTTAATAATAAAATCTAGTATCTTTTCATGATCTGATTGTTTTTTTTCTTCCTTGATCTATATTATTTAATGCATGTACTATTTTTTATAATCCCAAAAGGGGGAGAAAAGAAGAAGCATTGTGCATTAGTTTAACTATGGAGAAAATATTGTATAATTTTCACTAAGTTTCATTATGAATTAATTTATTATGGGAGAAAGTAAGTATAATAACTACGTTGATCATTATGAATAAACTAATTGTACTTTATAATTATAGGATTTGTGATCACCAAAAAGGGGGATATTGTTGGCCCTCTCAAATTTTAATGAACTCAAATCATGTCAAATCGTTTTTAGTCATGTATTATTTATTAAAGCCAAATATGTTTAATTATAATTCTTTATGTTCAATCCTAAGTTTAACAAAACATGATCATGTTTATACTATAAGGCAAAAAGATAGACATGTCCATGTATAAGTCACCAATAGTTTAAGTTACAGACTCTCAGTCACCAATAACCATGAGTCATTGACATAATGACTCACTGATAGAACAAATGAGTCACCGAGAGATTGAATAACCGACAGAACAACTCACTGACAGAACAAATGATTGACTGAAAAAATGACTCACTGAAAGAACAAATGAGTCACTGACAGAATGACTCACTAACACAAAAAATAAGTCACCAACAAAATGACTCACTAATAGAACAAATGAGTCACTGATAGAATGACTTACCTACAGAACAAATGAGTCACCAAAAGAATGGAAGACTCACTAACCTATACAAGACTGAGTCACCAATAGTCAGTCACTGATAGATTAAGTCATCAAAAATATGTGACATTGATTCACTAATATATGATTCATTGAGTCACTGATAGAAGGAGTCCCTGATGTAATGACCTACCGATAGAATGACCTACCATTAAATACTTAAAAAATTTCTTTACACTCAAAATTCAAACTTTTACCAGATGGTCATATTGGTTTATTTAATGCTACTAATTTACTTGTATAAATTTTCAAAGACATCATTAACATGGATTTTATAGGTATGAGATATAGCACATGTACCAAACATTCCTATTTTCGACCATTGTGGTATAAAAAGAAATCAGTTGAGCAAAAAAGTTGAAGTGCATGATACAAAGATAAGCTTAGAAGTAAAGAAAGAGGCATACATAAATAACACACATTATTTATAACTGTGAACAAGAAGGATTTGCTGAGAACCAAAATCTCAACATTCTTGCATCAACAAACCCTAGTGAAGAGAACCTTCGATGAGAACCTCACCTCACTTGAAACCTGAACACAAATCCTCCAAAAAACTCTATTTTGGTGTATTTTTTTAGAAGTGTACTCTAGCTTCACATCTGCTACAACTAAGAAGTCTATAAGCTTCAATCACATAACATAGAGCATTCTAAACCCTTTTTGATTATTTCTACTCTATAGTGTACATTGTTGTTTTTTTAGAGAAGTGTGTTTATCTGTATCTTAAACACACATTGTCTCTTGATATAAGATATAGGATAAAATATATCCTCACTCACTCATATTTCTACATATTTTTTCTCCCACATATAACTATAGAAGAGGTCCATGTGTGTCATGGATGTATTTTTTCCCCAATAATAACTGTGGAAGAGGTCTTGTTGACCTGGATAGCCTTTTGTTCTGTTGTGAACCTCGATCTAGGTTATGGATAAATTTTATTAATATAAATTTCTTGGTGGAAGGTGATCACCAAGTGGATATGATTAGGTCTCTACTTGAGACTGAGCCTCTTGTTTTATCCACTGTGTTTTTCAAATTTAGTTTTCTCTATTGTCACACATATCTCAGAAAAAATAAATATTACTTTGATAGTTAATCTTAGTTAGTGTTTACAATTGTTTTTTGATTTAGTAAATTACTTTCAAAAGATATATCAATCTTTCAACTTGCTATAACTGAGAATGAATCAATCTTTCGTGAAATTAATTGAAAATTCAGAACTCTTCTAAATATGATAATTTGGTTAACTGGGTTGTTTAGATTTTAAATTGGAGGAAATTTTAAATAATTTTTTAACAGAAATTTTGATAGGAAATCAATTCACCCCCCCCCCCCTCTTGAGTGTCCTACACTGAAAAACAGCACACTCTCAAATATAGTTCTAAAAACATAATCATTACATTTTTAGCTTTGATACTTATCAATATGGCCCAATTTTTCATTCAAAACATACAACATAAAATGGAAATATTGGATCACTTACATACCCAAGGTCTTTTTTGGTTTATATTTTTATTGAATTTGGACCAACTCCTTCATATTGTATATTTCCACACAATGATTATTTTTCCCACAAAACATGATCTTTATACAGAATCACTTTCTTCATTCAAAGTAACTTCAATATCTGGAACTATGAATTTATTAACATCTCTTCTCATCCCTGAGCCCTATAAAAAAATTGAAAATTTGGGATAAGAAAAACAAATATTAGATATGGAAATATAGAAAAAAAAATAAAGAAACCTATTATATTATTTCAAACCCATGATATCATATAAGAGATTTTTTCTATAACAAAATAAATATTGATTTTAAATAATAGTTTACTTTAATATAAAATTATATTTACTAGAAAAAGTATTTCATTAAACTCTTTATGATAAAACATAAAGACTAAGTAATTATCATGAAGGTTTCATAAAAAACATGAGAACAAATGAAAAACATTTTCCTAAAACATACCTTTTACTCTTAAAGATAATAATCATTCCTCAAAAAAATATCATTATCTTACCTTAAGATATAAAAATACTTCCATGTAAACTCATTATAAAGCATATAAAATCATATAGGTGCCTTGGGATATCAACTTTATAGAAACCTTACAAGAACCCTTACAAATGGTATAACCTACTCAGTTAATTCAAACATAATTCTTTGGAGAACATAATAATTACTTAATGAATTATAAATATATATTAGAATAACCTTTTAAAATAAAAAATTAAAGGACTATGACATCAATAAAACAAAACGAAGCATTAATTTCCATCATTAACTCAGAAAAAATATACTTTTCAATTCATAAGTAAAACTTTTTTAGATTCTGATATATCTCTTTCATTTAAACCACCATTTTGAAAACAAATATTCCCAAAAAAAGGAAAGGATTGGTTCTATTTAATGAAAATAATGAATCTTGTAAAGGGTTACAAACATCTGAAAATGTTTTTAGGGGCGGGAAAAATTTTTGACATCATATACGTCAAAATTGAAAATTCCTTTTTTCCTTTTATCAAAATTCTCCATATAAAATAAAAAAAATATTCCTTTTAAAACCCTTTTAAATAAAGTAAAAAAGAAACATAAAATATACATTATAATTATTTTATTTCTATATAAATACATTAATAAAATAATTTTACAAATATGTAAACGAATGAAAAAAAATTAGAATATAAATATTTATAACTGTTAAAAAGATGTTTTATGGTAAAGTGTCCCTTATGCTATGATAAATTTTGAACCAATGAAACATTTAAGGAAAAAACTTAGAATAGATTTTTAAATAATTTAATTTCATAAATTAATAATAAATTACATTCATAAGGTATTTTATACACTAAAAAATAAAAAATTTCATAAAAATAGCATAATTCTCAAAGAAAGTGAATTGAGACTGCAAATCCATTACCTCATCTCCCAACATTCTACATGCATTCTTTGAATCCAAGATAATGGGACTGTATTAATTATTTACCTTATAAATAACATTTTCTTGGTTTAATAACTTGTCATTAAATTATTTAATTAAATTATTTATTTTATTTCAAGGACATATTCAATTACTTAATTGATTATTTCCTTATTAGTTGTTTTGAGGATGTTCAGTTCGTAATTTCAAAACAATTTCGGTATGTTGACTGTGGTGAAAGAGTTCATTATCACATAATATATAAAATAATAATCATGAAATAATTATTACTATTATACATTAATTATACTTTTATAATCAACTATTTAATGTTGTTATGAAAAATTAATTACATTACTACATGGATATGGTGGTCCATGCGTACACATGAGTAATGTTTCCATTTTTCAAAACACGTGTGGAAAAGACTTCATTATAATTTAATAAATAATAATATAATTATTATATCATAAATATCATATTATTTATCCAAATACCGTTATAAATACCATTCATGTGACGTGGTGAAGAAAGATGAATCACATCGTTATATGGAGGTGGTAATCCACATGTACGTATAAATGGCATTATCACTTTTCAATAGATGGAAAGATCAGAAATTAAATGATATAATATATTTATAAAATTACATTTATATAATTAATTTCATATATATATATATATATTAAATCTATCATTATAAAAATATATGCTAGGTGGTGGTGGAAAATGAAATGCATTGGTTCACGAGGCGGTAATCCACCAAACATGCAAACGATGGTTTCATTTCCTAAATGATGGATTATGAGATGGATAAATGTTTTGAAATAAACATAACAAGATCTCATCATATGGGATATTATTTAATTATTATTTTTTAATGGTTAATATTGGTATTAAGAAGATAGAAGAAGAAATAAAATAAAAATAATCATATAAGTGTTTTACCTCTTCTCGGGATGACCTTCTTAGGTTTACACCTTTGGATTTCTAAGATCGGTATTCTGATCAAAAAAGGGCCTCGAGTAAATGGTTATGGATGTTATGAAGGTATTTAGGTAGGTATTTACCGATATAAGAGTCTCTTTATTTGTGGATAAAATATGAGAGGGTTCCTTTTTATAAGTGAGAGATACTACACACTTGGAAGATTTCAAATGATTAATATATATTAATTTATTACTCAATACAAATGGATCCAAAGAACTCATATTCAAATAATATATAATATATCATCAAAATATGGCTATATAATAGGATTTAGAAAAAAAACTATTTCATTTAAACCCTTATCTTTTTATTTTTAACAATTTCAACTTATTTCAACTCTTACCATGGTAACTAAATTTTTTACCAAAGTTAAAATTCATAATTACAAAAAATGAAATTTTCCACATTAAAAAATATTAACATACATAATTTTCTGTATGTGGTATAAATTAATTTAAAAAATCCCGAAATATGTGATGGAAAACAGATTTTTAGAAAAATGAAATTTTAAGTATAAAAATTTTTTAATGACAAATTCATGTATAATATTGATTCTTATGAAATTTATTAGATTATATTTGATAAAAAATAACTAATGAAATTTTAAAATCAATTCAAAAATAATAATTTATAAATACTTTCATGGAAAATATTTTTTTCTATAAAATCTATATTTTTTCATTATTCACTAAAATTTAATCTTTTAATAAAAATATCAAGATTTCACCTAAATATAATTTTGATATGATGAATTAAAAAATTATATAAATTATTCCAAATAAAATTTATCAAATTGTCATAAATTAATTATAATATTTCTTCCCAAAATCTAATAAAACCCATTTTTGAATCAAATGTATAAAATGACTCTACTCTCATTCTTTTCCTAATAAACATAATTAAATGAATGTAAATTCATTCTATTGGATATATAATCTACTTATATCATTATAATTATTTATAAATGTTGATAAATATAATCAATTAAGATAAAAATATATTATTATTTTAAAATTTGTTTTTTAAAAATAAATTATTTTACCTCCAAATGGTTTATCATAATTTATAACCAATTGATACTAAATACATAATTTGTCATTAATTTTATGAAAGAAAAAAATTATATATATATATATATATATATATTTCATAATATGGTTTTTCCTATTTATACTTTCCAAATAAATAGATAGTTTTTAAGGATCATGCTTGAATAATAATAGTTTATCACAGTTCATTTTAAGCTTGATATTGTGTATACCACATGCTATCATATACATTACTTAAAGAATATATTATAAAAATCATAGAGTGTTACACTTTAAAACTTCTTCACTTCACATGTAATATTTTTAGTTGGTTTTTATCCAACTTCATCACTTGTCATTGCTATACAAACCAAATCTCTAATCTTATGAATTTTTTTATACCCTTTGAATATCTCTATCCAGGTACTCAAGGGTAGAAACTTCACTACCCAACACTTCTGGGTATATCCTTAATTTCTTCTGGGTGGGTACTCAATCCATTACCCAAGACCTCATATTTTTATAGTTACACTAAAATCTACTTTAAAACCATGATTACTAGTAAAAAATAAAACTTTAACCAAATGGAACTTCACATACATATGGAAATATTATGACATACCTTAATTCACAGAAGTGAAATATTGTTTACATGTTCATAGTAAACTCATTATCCTACCTAGTTTACAAAAAAATAAAAATTATAATATATTGTTCTCTAAACTTAAGTGAACTCACTTACCATCTATAGAAATATTCAAATTATTGGAATCAACTATTAAATGGTACACACTAGCATTAGTGTGACATGAATCTCCCATTAATCAAGGAGATGAAATATAATTTTAGCACATAATGTTATCTATTTGATAATTAACTTCCATATAAACAATATTCAATATAAAATTCAATGCATTATTTCCTCATAATCACCCTTCTTAAAAGATTCTTCACAGTAACCAGCTTTCCAAATAACTTATTCATAGTGCCATACTTACTATGTAAGTTATTCATGGTTTTTTTATCACAAAAGTTATAATTGGTATTATCCTTACCATTTGTGTCATTTTTACTGAACTACTTTCTACTTAGTTTCTAAGTGTAATGTAAAATTACACAAATTAAGGGATTTATTGTCTCTAACATTCCTTGAATTCAACCTTCTCCATTTAACTATGTTATTAGGGGTATATTTATAGGAAATGAGCACTAGAAAACACACTTTATATAAGATTACATTTTTTTCCATTCATATAAAACTACTTTAAAAACATAATTTTCTTACATGATTTGAAATGGCCAAATAATATTCATATTTTTGTCCAATGAAAATATATTCCACCCATTCACAAATGACATGGCCTCTACTTAATTATTTCATTTAATTCCTAACTTTTCTGTAGATTTTACTCTTTATAATTCGTTATTTCCTCCATCTGATCCCCCTACCTTATTTTTTTTCAAATGGTGCCAACTATTTGTAATTATTTTGAAAACAGTTTATAAATTAGATAATCCTTCTACATTCTTTTTAAAAATTATTTCATCCACAACTTCTATATATGGTTCATCCTTTATTAAAATACTTTCTCTAACATAATTCTTTGACATTCTGATTATTTTTTTGAGATATTCAATCCTCTTATTTTAAATTTTATTCCCATAAATCCTATTTGGTTTTTTATAATTAAAATGTGATATTCCTTACCTTTCTTAAAATTTAATCTACAAAAATAATACATGGTTTTCATAATTTTTATATAAAAACTATACCTTTATCTATATTTTTATTAAAACATCTTTATTGAAACCAAAATATTTCTACCATAGAAAATGTTAACCCCAAAAACTTCTAGAAACCATCACTTTATGAATTTATCAAGATTAATCCTTTATAGATCCATCTAAATGTCATTTTTCAATAAACATAACCCAAAAAAATATAATAATTAACTTAAGGTATTTTAAAAAAATATCTCACTTTAGATTTATTGAAAACACTTTAAACTCCTTAAGAAACTTTTTGATGGCGTTAAACACTATTAGCTCTCTACAACCCTATATAGAGATAAAATGTTCACATAAAATATACACCAATACCACTTGGGTCTTGATAATTTTCAGAAATAATAGTAACACATAAAATTTATCAAGGAATTATTTCATTCATCTCAATATCCCCTTGGATATTGAAATCCATTCTAATAACACCAACACATCTCTTATATGAACCTTTTCTCCCCCTAATTCAACATTTAAGTATTATACCCATCTATCAATACTCAAAAAACACTATCCTCTTTTGACTATAAGGTTTGAGGAATCTCTCCCTCTTTTTCATTGAACCCAAACGTCCCTCCTTTATAGGAGACAACACATTAGGTAAAAAAACACGCCTTAGGGATTGGGAGTTTAATACCCAAACTATTTAATTGTAGGAGTTGTACTAGACCTTGAGATTCATCTAATGCTTCTAAAATTTCTCCTTGACTAATATCAATGGCATGATGTCTATAGATTGATTTTAGGTGGGAACATTCTATAATTTTACTAACCCATGTTCAAATTTCATCTTTATGAAGTAATATTTATTTTAAGTATTCTTTTTTATTGGTTGATGATTTGGATTTTTAATAAGTTTTATTGTACTTCAATTTTCATAGTTGATTATATCAAGATGATTCACATCAACTCGCATTCCCTCTAGTTTTTTCTGCAACTATTATATCTTCATGAAACTTGAGTAGACAAAATATATTCAACTTCGGTAGTGCTCAATGAGATACAATATTTTTTATTACTAAATAATAAATTCTTAGTCCTCTAAGTTGAAATACACTTCCTAATGTTTATTTTATATTAATTGATAAATTGGCCCATTCAGCATACGTATATCCTAATAAATCATACTGAGTAGTTTCATTATAAAGCTAGTCAAAACCCACCATTTCTATGATATATCATAGTATTCTCCTTAAAACAGGAAAATAGTTTTCCATGGGATTAATTTGGTACTTTGAGGTTTGATAAGTGGAAAACCATTTCTTCTTTTTCCATTGTTAAGTATAATATCCTCTCGATGATATGTCTATACTATGTGATATTGACTACATTTCCATCATTATCCCATGAAAAATTCAACTAGGTAGAAACTAGTGTTTCTATGTCATAGAATCCTCCTTGTAAATTCTTTTTATAACCTCCGTATCATATTTTTTATTGTGAAATTAATTTTTCATGTCTTCCATTTATCACCAATAATCAAAGGAAAAAAATTAACTCTCAAATAATTAATATTTCAAACTCATATTTAAAGTATTCTGAAAACTTCTTGAATTTTTCTTTAATCAATACACCAAATATTATATTTTCAACATATATGACCGCTACCATCCCTTTATTACTATAATTTATAACATATATATTTTGATCAACTCTACCATGTAGAAAATAAGGCTTCTCCAAGTACTAATCTAATTTAGAATACCATGCTCTAGGTGGTTTATTTAGTATATAAAAAATATTCTTTAACCCACATTTATTTTTTCATATTAATACATAATAAAATCATCTATTGGATCAATGTACACCTTTTCAAAATGAAATCAAGTATAGAATATATATTTGATATATATATAGAAAACCTTGAACTTCATTTGGACTACTATAGATAAGAATAATTAAATTATTTCAAACAAATCCCTAAGAGAAAATGGTTGATCTACATCGACACCTATAATCTAGGATTATCCCTTTTAAAAGATTCATTCATTGTTCTAAATCACTATGTTATATTCATTTAGTTTTTTATGGGAAACCCAGTTGGTCCTAATTAAATTTTTAGTGAATATCCACAAAACAATCTCCCATGTTTGATTATTTTCATTTTGTTCAAGTTATTTATTCATCATATTTACCCAATTTAATTCCTTAATAGTTTATTTAAAACACTTTGGTTATACCAGATATATGATTAAATTTTTTTAAGTTTTCATTATCATTTTTTTCACTAGAATATTAATGACCAAAAATTTTATTAACGAAATTTTCATTCTGAATGTATGTACGTCACACATGTGGGTAATGTAGAATAATATAAAAAACTTGCATCACATAATGAAATTAAAAAAAACTTTACTATATTTGTAACGCCCTGACCCCAGTTACCTAGAGTCAGTGCATTAGTTTAATACATTGGCATGATTACAAGGAATCAAGTCCCAAAATACCGATTAGTTTAGCAGTCTTGGAAAATAGATCACATACATGAATGTTACATTACATTTTATAACATACAAAACAACATAAATAATCCTTTATGAGAACCTTTATTCCCTTGGCTTAACCCTGAATATAAATCAAAATACACTTCTTGGAATCCTGGGAAAAATAAAACATAGAAAGGGGTGAGCTCAGATGCTCAGTAAGAATAACAATACAGCGGAAACTTTCATAAATAAGAAAAAACATTTAAGGCAATGTATAACTAAAAGAAAATACTTTTAAACTTGAACTTTAGCATAATATGGAAAAAATAAAATGAATTAATACCATTTACTTATTCACATGGATATTCTACTAGTTGAATAATCACATGCAATATCACTAACCACTTTCATAATGATGGAATGCATAATGCCAGACTATAATAACCACATAGTCAAGGCCTTGTGCCAAGACTACAAATAAGGTTTTGTCAAGGCCTTGTGCCAAGACACTAGTTTGTCTCATGAGACCTACTGATGCATCGAGGAGCTATAGCGGGCTCCATCCATCACATACTAAGTCCAATACATTCCTCATATGGAAATGTTTAAACATAAAATAAACATTCATATTAAAACTGGCATGCGAAATGTCAATACTTTATCCCTAAACCAGGAATGGTATAAAAATAACACATCAATAGACAGACATATCACAAAACCTTCAATACAATATTGAAGATTTGTATCATAAAAATAATCTTCAAACAAGTTTAAAATCCATCAAAGGATGTTGACATAGATGAAAATGATTTGTAAAACTCTTTGAGAGAAATTTTCCTTTTTCATGAAAACATTTAAAAGTCACAGAACTTAGAAAGGAAGACATTTAAATACATTTTTGAATCAAAGTGTCACATTCCACCTTGAAACTTTTTAAAGGAATTAACATTTTAAAAACATTCATGTCCATATAAATAAATCCTTAAAACCCATTTTGAAGATATGGACATTAATAAGAAAGATTTAGAAGAATAAACATTTAAAACATTGGAAATGATGTTTTTGTAAAAAAAATGCCTTAAAAGAATCCCTTTTAAAACTCTTTCATGAAACATGGACATGGATAATAAATATGTCCCATTAGATACTTACATAAAAACAACCTCGGATAATAAAGAGATTGTGAAATTAACCCTTACCAATTTGGTAACTTACGAAACATACACCCCATAAAAGAGGTATCATACAATGAA
The DNA here is from genome assembly GCA_963277665.1 of Viscum album. Taxonomy (NCBI): domain Eukaryota; kingdom Viridiplantae; phylum Streptophyta; class Magnoliopsida; order Santalales; family Viscaceae; genus Viscum; species Viscum album. Next base: position 428,524,859 of record OY728123.1, on the reverse strand, counting down.
TTTGTAAATACACATAAATTAAATTTTATTACACAAAGAATACAATTATGGGTAGTAAACACACCACACAAAAGGTAATAGTGGCAACATGGCACAGATCTCACGGGAATAAGGAGTGAGATGAAAACCCCTTACCTTGCACTTTTTTTTATCGAGGGTACATTTAACCTCCTGTATGAAGACTATAGTATGTTATTAAATTATACCAGAACCATATTAATATTTATGATATCATACATTATTCATTTATGACTTTATACTACCCATTTAATAACAATTTCCATGTCAAATTTACATTTCGGGTAACAATCGCTTTCTTTATCATAAGTGTTTTAACTTGTTACACTTGATTGTATCACTTAAATCATGATTTAAATACTTCCAGAATATAAAACATGATTTATATATCATATATATTTACAATATAAATATGTATAATAAATATATATATGAAATGGAAAACACCGTTTATGGAGACGGTAGTCTGTATGTACGCAAAAACGCTGTATCCGTTTTCATAACGTATTGAACGGAACTAAGTGAATAAAATATATGTAAGTACATATATATATATATATATATATCTCTAGTAGAATTATTATTTCATATATTAAAAACATATTAGTAATATATATTTTTATAATCGTCGATGAATGGTGAATGTGGAAATGAATCTCATCGCGTCGTGGAGACGGTAATCTGTACGTACGCACGAGCGACAATATAATTTTCTTAAAGGTGTGGAATTGGATGGTATATTAATTTTACAGAGGCATTATCACGTTATTTTCATTATTTATATACATATTACTCATCATTATATCCATCCAAATAACATAGTGTTGATAAACAAATTACACCATGGCGTGGAGACGGTAAGCCGTATGTACGCACGCATGGTGACATTATCATTCATAATATGGATAGAATATTGAATATAGTTATGAAATATTTATAATAACATCACAGTATATAGAAGATACTGTATTTATTATTTTAGAATGGAAATAACAAAGAAATAAGAATTGTAAGAAGAAAGGATCTTGAAAGAGGGTGGTGAAATCATTACCTCTTCTTTGGGTTCTTCCTATTGATTTGATCAAAAAGGCTCCTTAGGTTGGCTTTCTGATCAAACTAGGGCCTCTAGGTTTAAGTGAGGAACGTTGGGAGGATATTTGGTCAGGGTTTGGTTGAACCAAATGGCTTTGGAGGTGTGATTTTGAGAGAAGGGGAAGTTCCCTTTTATAAGAGGGGTGAGGGTCATTTTAGGAAATGATTAAAGTATTAATTTATTATACAATCATATTCAGTTTATAATGGTTCCAAATAAATTTATTTTGAGACTTAGGTTGTTATGGGTTGAAATCCTCTCAACCAATAGATTTTAGACAAGTTTAGGTTACCATTTTAACCTTATCATTTAGATTTAACTCTTAGTTAAATAGTTTAACCTTTACTGTGTCTTCTTGAATTCTTACTATATATGGTTAATAAACTTACTCTAAACTTCCAAGAGAACCACAAGTGGCTTATTAATGACATATATAATATTATTTAAGCCCTTTGGCTGAACCTTACATTTTTAGGAATATTATATCACCAATAATATTGTATTTGTTTTAAATATTAATTTATTTCAATTTTGACACTATTTGGTATTTTGTTTTTGTGAAAGTCATCACAAATTGATTACTTCAAACAAGATACATTAAATCTGCCCTAACATGTCATAGTCACCTAGAAAATTCGTGTATTTCATAAAAACTTTGAAATTATATTTATTTTAATATTTATAATATCGTTTATTTGATTCTTTCATTAATAAGGTAATTAATGCATCATCATTGTGTCATAAATAAATTTAATTAATAATCGCTAAAAATTATCAATAAAATACGATTATGTAGAAAATCTTTTTATCTTTCTAATGAATATTTATAATCGAATTTATTTTATGTATAACCCTATATTAAAAATGGTTTATTTATTAAACTTTGATTTTAACTCTTTTAACTCTTCTTTAAATAAAATAATAATAAATGTCTTAATCTAATCCAAGTGCACATAAAGAGTCATTTTTACCCTTAATTACCCTATTTACTTTTAACCATAATAAATAAAAGTAAAAAGTTACTATTCACCAAAAATTATTTTTGTCTTATTGAACCACATTTTACTCCTTTATATTTACTGTGTCTCTCGGATTTTCGAAATTCAACTCACAAAAGTGGTAAAATTAAGTTTTATGTAAATTTACAAATTCTCCTAGGAGGTGGGTAAAAGGCGGGGAAAAATTCAATATAATTTTTATATATCTAAAATTATTATAAACTAACTTCAATGAATTAAATTGAAATTATATAGGGATTATGTCTCTATTTTGACCTAAAATAAATTTAAATAAAATAAATAATTTTTTAAAGAAAAATTCGTTTTTAAACTATAACTTAGTGTTTTTCACTATTCATTAAAAATTAAAAGTTTTCATAAAAATACCAAAAATTCACCCTAAGCTAATTCTGATATTCCAAATTCAATAATAAAGTCTATTTTACCAAATTCAAAACATAGAAGTTTCATTTATTAATTTAAAATTAATCCCCACTGTCAAAACCAAAAGGCGTAATTTTAAGAAATAATAACTATCAAAAGTTTGATACTTGTTTATATCCAATTTCAAAGTGAAAATACATAAAATGACCATCATTGCATTAAATGGTAAAAATATAATCTATTTATACTTCCAAACCATTAAAATGTATAATTTGACACTATAAATTATTTTGATTAAAAAAGTTGTTTTCGGTTAAAATGTAGTATTTTTCACTATTCACCCAAATATGAAAGTTATCAGAAAAAAACCAAAAAATTATTGAAACTAAATTCTTATGTCTCAATTCTAAAGAAGAAGTTTATTTTGTAAAATTGAATATATAAAAGTTTCAAATATTGGATTTAGAAAGGGTTCACCATTAAAAGGCGGTAAAATTTCATTTTTTGAAAAATACTTATTTTATCTGAAAATATGTATTTTTTCTTACATTATGTCTAAAAACTCACAATATGAATTCTAAAATTATAAGGATTATATAAAGTTCAAAATTAAGTTAATATTATTCATAATTGCTTTTGAACGACTAGTTTGATAAGTCGTGGTGCGCCTGAACTCAGTGTTACAAGTAGTGAAAGTTATTAAATTACTTAGAAGAAATAACATAGTATGAAATATTGGGGTGTTACATTCTCCCCTCTTTCAATAAATTGATTCCTCACAATTTGAAATTTTTCTTTGAAAATAAAAAGTTGAAAATAGAAAATACCTTTGAGAAACCCCACATTGTAAATTAGGTTAAAAACATTTAGTCTTAATAAGAGGAAAAGGGAAATGAAAGGCTCACCACCAAATTATGATCTCTATTAAGAGAACATTTGTGGAAATTAGAGACATATAATTGGAGGAAAAACGTAAATATTTATTGGTATTGATTGAGGTCATCAATCACAAACAAGTGTAAAATTGAGGGACTTAAATTCATCAATATATGATGATTTAAAATACCATCGGTTCAACAAAACATATGGTATTAGGATAACACATTTTTTGTTTTAATATCCCTTCACTAAAGTATAAGAATTAATTTCTTCATAGAATAAGAGAAGAATAAAAATATATACTTGACAAGTAGAGTCTCATCCTTTAACTAATTTCTACCACAAACTCATCTTTCACTCTGAAAAATAATAGAACATAAAAATAATATTCTATTTATCCTATTCCTATAGGGTTCAAAAAAATGAATTTATAATTCATCTACCAGAATTTTTTTTTTAAAAGACTACATTATTCAATCCAGTACATCACGTGGGCCAGTGGTAGGTGATACACCCTTGTCGCCCTTCGGTTGCGGGTTCAAGTCTCGCGGCCTTGCCAGACGCAACGGGTTGTCACCCGTCCTCCAGGTTGTCCTTTTATGGAAATCCAAAAATAATCTTAGACTATAATTTTCTAAAATAATTCTTTCCAAACTCACAGTCCAAAATTTATAAGGAAGGTAAACACAATGAAGATCCTTTTTGTTGCGTATGTGAACACCTTCATCGTGTATTCTTTTAAAACACTACAACATCCTAAATTACCATAAAACCTTATTGATTATATTCATGATCCCTTATTCCTTATAGAATACTGGATATACTCCTTCTATCCAAAAATGTTTTAAACTCCAACAATGATTTAATATACAAAACATTAATCAGTTTCATGGTAGTCAAGAATGTCCAATATAATTTATCCAAATCAATAATGTATTATTCCAAAATCACTACCTCGGTATCAGAACCAGATTATGGTTTATCTTTCTCTCAACCATATATTTTCCAAAAATTTAACCTGATATTGAGTCACTTTTCTTGGTTCCACACTATCTCAAGTACTTAATGAAATAGTACTGCAATACAATCCTTATATACTCCATAATTATTATAACCAGTACATTGTTGATACAACACTCAAATGTGATAATTATCTAATAACAACATAAGAAATCTAATCATTACTCCTCATATGTGGTAGTATCATAACGTGATTATTATCCAATAGCATCATTTGGGGCATACTCTGATGATTTGTACATTGGTTCGCGTAGTGTCCCAACTCCTTGCAGATGAAGCATTGTACATTTGAAACATTTTTATTACCCTTGCAGTCACGTACATGGTTGTCCTTTTTCTCCACACTTATAACAAACTCTCATTCCCTTCAGGCAAGTTCCAGGGTGTTTTTTCCCACAGTTATCACATATGGGAAAATTCTTCTTTTCTCTTTTACTTTATCCATCTTTCTCTCTTCCATCCTTTTCTACTCTTTCTTCCCTTAAAAGTCATAGGACTCGGAAAATTCTTTACTTATCTTATTAACACATGATAATGTTACTTCATATGTTAAGAATACATGGGAGACTATTTCCCATCTAAATTTTGGCTTAATACCGTGAAAGATATGATCTTTCTTACTCTTTGGATCATACGTATTGATGGAGTTCACATTCCTTCTACTGGGCGCCATTCCTATACAATAGCATAAACTAGGTCAGTTTATGAATTACAATAAATAATTCCAAACTTGTAAAATCACTAATGTAAATTAAACTTTTTATGGATATAATCCATAATCATAAAGATGTTTTCATTGAGGAAGTATATACTCATAAACCATTCATAATGATTTTTAAAGAAAATGAGAATTATCCTAAGCATATCCCCCGGGAGTGTTGTAACCAAGAGTGAAGTAAGGCCCATTCTCGTACACTAGTTCCCGTTCGAGTCTAGCTCAAAGTGGTGTTTTCGGGTTTTACCCCTAGGTACATCTGTTCCAGATCCACCTCTACCTGCTCGTATCCAGACAGGGATGTATTTGCTTAGAAAACTCACAAAATCTCTAAATTACCAAAATTCTAGGAATTTCTTCTATACTAGTCCTCAAAGTCTATCTTAGGTATATGTGATCTAATCAGAGTTCATCTAAATCTAGTTTCCAAGTTTATTGCTAAACTTCCTCTGATACCAACTGTAACGCCCCGACCCCAGTTACCTAGAGTCGGTGCATTATTTTAATAAATTGGCACGATTATAAGGAATCAAGTCCGAAAAAATGATCAGTTTAGGAGTCTTGGAAAATATATTACATACATGAATGTTACATTACACTTTATAACATACAAAACAATAGAAATAACCCTTTTTGAATGCCTTTATTCCCTTGGATTAACCCTTTATATCAATCAAAATACACTTCTTGGAATCCTGGGAAAAATAAAACATATAAAGGGGTGAGCTCCGATGCTCAGTAAGGATAACAATACAGTGGAAACTTTCATAAACAAGTATAAACATTTAAGGAAATATATAACTAAAAAAGCCTTATCAGCTAGAACTTCAGCATAATATGGAAAAAATAAAATGAAGTAATGTCATTTACTTATTCGCATAGATATTCTACTAGTCGAATAATCACATGCAATATCACTAACCACTTTCATAATGATGGAATGCATAATTCCAGACTATAATAACCACATAGTCAAGGCATTGTGCCAGGACTAAAAATAAGATTTTGTCAAGGCCTTGTGCCAAGACACTAGTTTGTCTCATGAGACCTACCGATGCATCAAGGAGCTATAGCGGTCTCCACCCATCACTTACTAAGTCCAATGCATTCCTCATATGAAAAGGTTTAAACATAACATAAACATTCGTATTAAAAATAGCATAAGAAATGTCAATACTTTATCCCTAAACCATGAATGGTATAAAAATAACACATCCATAGACAAAAATATCACAAAACCTTCAATACAATATGGAATATGTTTATCATAATAAATCATTTTCAAACAAATTTAAAATCCAACAAAGTATGTTGACATAGATTAAAATGATTTGTAAAACTATTTGAGAGAAATTTTCCTTTTTCATGAAAACATTTAAAAGTCACACAATTTAGAAAGGAAGACATTTAAAGACATTTTTTAATCAAAGTGTCCCATACCACCTTGAAACTTTTTAAAGGAATTAAAATTTTAAAAACATCAATGTCCATATAAATAAATCCTTAAAAACCATTTTAAAGACATGGACATTAATGAGAAAGATTTAGAAGAATAAATATTTAAAACATTTGAAATGATGTTTTTGTAAAAAAATTCCTTAAAATAATCCATTTGAAAATACTTTAATGAAACATGGAAATGGATAATAAATATGTCCCATTACATACTTATATAAAAACAACCTCGGATAATAAAGAGATTGTGAAATTAAACCTTACCAATTTGGTAACTTACAAAAATTACACCCCACGAAAGAGGTATCATACAATGAATATGTAAAGACACATAAATTAAATTTTATTACACAAATAATAAGATTATGGTTAGTACATACACCACACAAAAGGTAATAGTGGCAATATGGAACGAATCTCACGGGAATAAGGAGTGGGATGAAAACCCCTTACCGTGCACTTTCTTTTAGTGGAGGGTACATTTAACCTCCTGTATGAAGACCCTAGTATGTTATTAAATTATACCAGAACCATATTAATATTTATGATATCATACATTATTCATTTATGACTTTATACTGCCCATTTAATAATAATTTCCATGTTAAATTAACATTTCGGGTAATAATCGATTTCTTTATCGTACGTGTTTAAACTTGTTACTCTTGATTGTATCACTTAGATAATGATTTAAATACTTCCAGAATATAAAAAATGATTTATATATCATATATATTTAGAATAAAAATATGTATAACAGACATATATATGAAATGGAAAACACCGTTAGGTCGTACGTACGTATAAACGCTGTTTTCATTTTCATAACGTATTGAACAGAACTAACTGAATAAAATATATGTAAGTACATATATATATATATATATCCAGTAGAATTATTATGTCATATATTGCAAATATATTAGTAATATATATTTTTATAATCGTCGATGAATGGTGAATGTGGAAATGAATCTCATCGCATCGTGGAGACGGTAATCTATACGTACGCACGAGCGACAATATGATTTCCTTAAAGGTTTATAATTGGATGGTATATTAATTTTACAGAGACATTATCATGTTATTTTCATTATTTATATACATATTACTCATCATTATATCTATCCAAATAACTTAGTGTTGAATAACAAATTACACCACGGTGTGGAGACGGTAAGTCATACGTACGCACGCATGGTGACATTATCATTCATAATGTAGATAGAATAATGAATATAGTTGTGAAATATTTATAATAACATCCTGGTATATAGAAGATACTGCATTTATTATTTTATGATGGAAATAAAAAATAAAGAAGAAGTGGAAGAAGAAAGGAACATGAAAGAGGGTAGTGAAATCATTACCTCTTCTTCAGGTTCTTCCTTTTGATTTGATAAAAAGGGCTCCTTAGGTTGGCTTTATTATCAAACTAAGGCCTCTAGGTTGAAGTGGGGGAATTTTGGAGGATATTTGGGTAGGATTTGACCAATCCAAATGGCTTTGGAGGTGTGATTTTGAGAGAAGTGGAAGTGCCCTTTTATAAGAGGGGTGATGGTCACTTTAGGAAAAGATTAAAGTATTAATTTATTATAGAATAATATTTGGTTTATAATGGTTCCAAATGAATTTAATTCAAGACTTATGTGGTTATGGGTATAAATCCTCTCAACCAATATGTTTTATACAAGTTTAGGTTACCATTTAAACATTATCATTTAAATTTAACTCTCAGTTAAATAGTTTAACATTTACCGTGTCTTCTTGAATTCTTAATATATATGGTTAATAAACTTACCATAAAATTTCCAAATATCCTCAAGTGTCTCATTAATGAAATATATAATATTATTTAATCCCTTTGTCCTATCATTACATTTTTAGGAATATTATATCAACCAATAATATAGTATTTGTTTTAAATATTAATTTATGTATATTTTGACACTATTTGGTGTTTTGTTTTTTTGAAAGTCATCACAACTTGATTACTTCGAACAATATACATTGAATCATCCCTAACATGTCATAGTCACCTAAAAAATTCGTTTATGTCAAAAAAACTTTGAAATTATATTTATTTTAATATTTATAATACCGTTTATTTGATTCTTTCATTATTAAGGTAATTATTGCATCATCATTGTGTCATAAATAAATTTAATTATTTAATCCCTAAAAAATATAAATAAAATACCATTATGTAGGAAATCTTTTTATATTTCTAATTAATATTTATAGTAGAATATAAATTATTTATAACCCTATATTAAAAATGGTTATTTATTAAACTTTGATTTTAACTCTTTTAACTCTTCTTTAAATAAAATAATAATAAATGTCTTAATCTAATCCAGGTGGACATAAAGGGTCATATTTTATTCCTATGGTTGTTTTTGGTCGAATTACACTTATCAAATAGAATTAGGACATGTGTTAGGGTAATAATAATATCATTTTTACCCTTAATTACCCTATTTACTTTTAACCGAGGTAAATAAAAGTAAAAAGTTACTATTCACTAAAAAAATATTTTTATCATATTGAACCACATTTTACTCCTTGATATTAACTATTTCTCTCAGATTTTAAAAATTCAACTCATAAATTGGTAAAATTAAGTTTTATGTAAATTTACAAATTCTCCTTGGAGGTGGGTAAAAGACGGTGAAAAGTTCAATAAAATTTTAAATATCTAAAATTATTATAAACTGACTCCAATTAATTACATTGAACTTATATAGGTATTATGTATCTATTTTTACCCAAAATAAATTTAAATAATATAAAAAATTATTTAAATAAAAATTCGGTTTTAAACTATAACTTAGTGTTTTTCACTATTTATCAAAAATTAAAAGTTTTCAGAAATTACCAAAAATTCACCCTAAGCTAATTCTGATATTACAAATTCAATAATAAAGTCTATTTTTACCAAATTCAAAATATATAAGTTTCATTTATTAATTTAAAATTAATCCCCGCCGTCAAAACCAAAAGGCATAATTTTAAGAAAATAATAACTATCAAAAGTTTGACACTTGTTTATGTCCAATTTCAAAGTGAAATTACTTACAATGACAAGAATTGCATTAAATGGTAAAAATATAATCTATCTATACTTAAAAACCATTAAAATGTATAATTTAACACTATAAATTATTTTGATTGAAAAAGTTGTTTTCAGTTAGAATGTAGTATCTTTCACTATTCACCTAAATATTAAAGTTATTAGAAAAACACCAAAAATTTATTGAAACTAAATTCTTATGTCCTGATTCTAAATAAGAAGTTTATTTTGTCAAATAAAATATATAAAAGTTTCAAATATTGGATTTACAAAGGGTTCTCCATTAAATGGCGGTAAAATTGCATTTTTTGAAAAATACTTCTTTTATCTGAAAAAATGTATTTGTTCTTACATTATGTCTAAAAATCTCACAATATGGATTCTAAAATTATAACGATTATATAAAGTTCAAAATTCAGTTAATACTATTCATTACCGCTTTTGAATGGCTAGTTTGGTAATTGGTGGTGCGCTTGAACTTAGTGTTGCGTGTTGTGCAAGTTATTGAATTACTTTGAAGAAATAACGTACTATGAAATCTTGGGGTGTTACATCTTTAAATTAAAAATTACATTTAGAGAGTAAATATAGCAATAAAAATTTAAAGTTTTATAATTGTATAGTATACATAGAAAAATAAAATAACTAGGGAAGGCAAATTATGATCATATTAGTCCCCTATAATAATCACACTTATTAAAAAATGATAAAAAGATAAAATAAATATTAGTAATATAACTACCATTTATTAAAATGAAGAATATAACCTTGAGAGAAATAGAAAAAAAATTATAAAGTATATAATTATGAGGTATTTATAGGTAGTAGAAAACTAATATGACTATTAGATTGGTGATCTGACCATTAGGAATAGTAATCTCATTGTTGGGAATAGTAACATGGCCCTTAGAATATTAAAAGGACTAATGGAATAGTAAAATAATATATTGGTTATCTTATAAAATAAAAATATATGAAATTTATATTATAATAAAATTAAATAGATGTGTTAAATATGATTAAATAAATTTTTGGCACAAATAACGCATAATTATAATTTTGGTAAAACATATATGTTTTATTTTTATTATAACATATTTTTATGAAAAATATATAATTTTGAAATTAAAGTTACTTTCCATAAAATGGTCTTATAAAACACTATATATTTATATATAAATGAAAATATAATTTTATGAAGTCCCTTATAAACGTTAAAGGGTAAGAAATGTTTTTCAAAAAAACTAGTACTTTCAATAAATAAAGATTTTATTGAAAGATTAAATTTTTTTATTTAGAAAATTATTTTGAAAAAAAAAGATTTAATTTTTTGAATTATCATGTATAAATTATATATGGATGATTTATTGGCATTTTTCTAAAAAATTTGAATTTTTTGGAATTTGTAAATACAACAAAATATAGTATTTTATATTATAAGTTAAATACAAGATTAATTACATATGATATGATGTAATTAGCCATTATATCATCCTCACAATCAAAAATTTTGATATATATTCACAATAATTATCACTATTGATAGTCATGAGAAAAAATTATAAAATAATGAATAATTTATTCATAATGGCCCCTCGCCTCCCCTTTAAATACCAAAATCTTCCACCCATTTCTATTCACATTAAAAACAACTTATCTCTACCAAAATCTACAAAAATATCTCCCCAACTCACTCTTAACTTCCTATAATCCTTCATCTCACCTAAAGACCATTCTAAAGAGCCTTAATATGTATCCTAAGAGTGAAAATCCAAAGTAAGGGCGGAATTCCCAACCAAATTCTATTAAATTCTTTTCTTCTTATACCTCATAAAATATATTTTATCAATGATGGTATAATAAAATAAGTATTATTTATATGATGTAATTTTATTTTACTAATGAAATATAAATTTTCTTACTCATCTAATTCTTTTTTAAATTGAAAAGGTTGTTTGAATTATGATCATTTCACCGCATCTATGATCAACATATTTCATTTATTACCATTTCTTTCATAGTTGATTTTAATACTTATATTATGGTTAAAAATAAGATAAATAATTATATTTAATATTGTTTCATATTTTATAATAGATAAATATTTATAAGGTTAAATAAAACCAAATAAGTTCATCATAGTCAGAAAACCCACCTTAAGGAATTGATCATATAATAATAACATTTATAATAAATAAATCATCCTTATGTCAAAGAACATATGCATATTCGATACCATATAAACCTCCATAATGAAATTAATATCTTTCCATTACACTTCTGGAGTGATGGCCTCATTATAAAATAAATTTTATAATTACTGATAAAATAGTGTAACCTTCAAACTGTGTAATGAGCATTCACAGGGAGGTGAAAATAATCATAATTTTATAATAAAATTATTATAAAAAAAATAAAAGGGTAATAGTAAATTAAATATACCTGAAAATGGTTTTTAATCAATAATTTAATAAATTTAATTTTATTATTCATGAAGGTAGACAAACTTACTGAATGAGTCTAGGACCTGAGGTAAGGGATATTCTGAACCACCCTCATTACTTTTGGATTACATGTTCTATTTTCCTTCACTTTAACTATATCTTATTATCAAGTACTTATTCTATATTTTTTATATGTTTTTGTTACATATATACTAAGTTCATAGTACCTTTAACATTTGGGATAATATAATTTCTTCATATTCCATTCTTAGTTCCTTATTTAAATAAAACTTTATTTAAAGGGAACTTTTTTATTTATTATCTTTTTTCATGTACCACTAAAACTAATGACTTTTACCTTCTATATTTTTTTTAAAAAATATTTCTTGTTGAAAACTATTTGGGTTCATTTCAAGTTTTAATTAAATTATTATGAAGTTAACCACTTTGAAGACTTGTTTCCCATTTTCATAAAACCCTACTTAAGAGGTTCATTTCCAAAATTACTTCCATTATATTTTATGTTTTTACTAAACATCAACTTCATTATTATAACCTATTCTTATTTATTCATTTATGAACATCCAATATTGATTTAATCCCCTCTTTCAAATAAATATTTACTATATGTCATTTGATTATGTTCTAAGCTAATATTATGCAACACATTTCCTTTTATGAGTTTTTTATGGTTATTCCTTGTATATGATTCCCTTATATTGAATAGATATGTACGTGCATGTTATAAATGTGATGGGTGAATCCAGAATTATACACTCCCACAAATACATTGGGTAATTCAAGATCACGTTATAGAGAATTAAATAAAGAAAATATAGAATATTTTTATATTGTTTTATTATGTTTCAAATTTTATAAATTCACTTTATATCTATATTTCTTGTATTTATTTTATGGAACTTTAAGTTAAAAATCATGAAATAAAATTTTTAGGAAAATTGGGTTTCTATATTTATTGTCAAAGTAAGGTCTTTTTATTTTTGGAAAATATGATAAGAATACATTATGAAAATCCCTTAGGATAAGATTAATGAAAACATCCTAAAATTTTTGTAAAGTATAGATCATGTGGTTTCCTAGTAATAACATCCCAATATGGATATAAACAAGGGGATTATGGATATGGAACAAATGATCCTTATGGTAATAATCCTAAAAAAAGTTTTGTTAGATATTAACTCGATATTCTCTCGGTTCACGATGATTGGGCCTAATCGCACACATAGTTTTACATGTTTGGAATGTGAATCCAACTTTAGTTGATCAAATGGATATTCCTAGAAGGAGTGGATCCATAAGTTATTTAGTTCATTGAAGTTTTTTTGGTGAAAAAAGTTTCCATCAAATTTATGGAATAACGATTTCCAAAAGGAAATGTTTCAAAAGGGGTTCCTATGAAGTGATCAATTTTATATAGTGTCATTATGGAAGTTTTTTTTCAAGCTTTTAATTTTGAAATATGGGGTGCTCAATTTTCAATTATTTTATTGGTTTTCTAGGAGGTTCAGTTACACTTGAGAATGATACAGGAGGTCAGTAGTAGGAATAGTGAAACTGATGGACTCCCACACTTTTCAGAGGTCAGTGAAACTACATAACTAAATGACACTCTCTATAAAAATGGGTGGGTCCACCTATATTTGGAATGATAATGAGTTTGTTTTGAACAAAAAAGTGATTGCATGTTTCATAGTAATCCAAGTAGTAAATTTTTATTTCTTGAGAAATGAATTCATAAATTTCAATCTAATGTATATAGGAATATTACTCTAAAACACATAAAAACAATGTATATTTTAGTTTATTAATTTTAATTTAATTATTTAGATGTGACATATATTAAATCAAATAGGGTTATAGCGAGGTTCAACATAGTTTGGTGATTCTATAAAAACAATTCTACCATGTTATGAATAATTATGTTAGGATATTTCATTCCAGAATTAGTTTCCATTAAGTGATTCTAGAATGAAAGCTTTTAATTTTTTTCAAAAGGATAGTTATATTGAAGGGATTATTAACAAGTGGTATCAAGGTAAAAGTTTCTCAGGTGGCTCAACATTTCAATTAGCTGTTCAGATAATATATTTATTAATGTTTTTTGAATCTTAGTATAAGTCATTATTTTTCAGAGGGATGGAAATGATAGATGGTAAGGTTCATGTTGAAAATATTGATGGAATGGATTTTTGTTTCTTGAAAATAAAGATAGAATATTTTATCAATAATAAATATCTAAAGCTACCATTGATGGTAATCAAATTGGATGTAATGGGAAAAGGTTAATAAAAAATCTTGATCAAAAGTCGCTTGGTTTGAAATGAATGTATTTAGTCCAAAATATGGATCTAATCATTCAAGAGAAGAAAACTATAGAAAAGTTGGTAGTGGCCGGGATTGAAATGTATGAGAAACCTATAGCATTAAACAAAGTTTTCTAGATGTAGATGATATTTTCTATGTAGTTATCAGAAAAAAGATCTGCATATAATCTATTGAGTTATTTCAACTAAATACATACCTTGATAAAGTCTATAATGGTTAGTATTTCAGTTGTTGTATGGGTAATTTTTTTGTTATCATATTTATTAGAGACTTAGGAAGTTATGGTAACAGTAATGAGAAGTTCGGGATGAAAGAATGATTTTGTGTTTACTAATGTTTAGATCTTAATTATCAATGAGAATATCTAAATAAAAAGAGAGTGAGATGTATTCTAATGATTTATTGAATATGGAAATAAGGGGACACTAGTATCATTCTTTCCGAAGTGTTATTTTCGACAATCAAAATTATATTACACTAACAAGTATAGTACCAGTAGGGGTCAATCGAGAAGGAAAAGGATATATTTTTGTTTTGTATATATAATTTGTAATTGATTTAGTGATTTTTACTGAAATTTAGAGTTGATTCTTTAGTTTTTTGATAAAAGGTGATTGGATTTCAATTTCTTAACAAATTACTTAAAAGATAATTAAAAACACAGAAATCTGGTTTGGATGAAAATTTGGATAGAAATGCGTCGGAGCTGGGGATTTTATGGGCTTTTATTAAATCAATTTTCTTATGAGGTTGTGTTGTTCATGATAATTCACATATATGTGTAAATATTGTAACAGAACCCCCATGGTCTAGTGAGTTTTGTTTAAATAAATAGTAACCAATTCCTTGTTTGGAATTTGATTTATTTTAATTTTATTAATTGAAACCCTTTCAGAGATGATTAAAACACCCAATCATCATGGATGTTTTTAATATTAATTCCTGTTTTTAATAGTAATTCCTTAAAATATCCCTAGAAAACTCATTCTTGGTCCGACACAATATTTCTAGTGATATTTAGAAAGAGTTAATAAGGAATTATGAAAAATAAGAATAAATAACATGATTTCAATATCACAATTGACAAATAACAACACTTAATCATCAACATCCCCAACACATAGGGAAATTATCCACTCATGGAGTATCTAGTAACTAAACAACTCACAATAAAATAATTCATCCTCTTGAAAGCTTTGGAGTGAGGGTAGTCGGGAAGGTGGCATGAAAGCAGCTTCTCTCCTCTCTTCTCTCCTCTTCTTTCTCTCTCTCCTTATCACTTCTTGGACGTATCTAGAGTGCTCCCCCTTGGAATATCTTCCAATGAATGAAAACTGAATTCCTCCCAAACATGGAGGGCCTGCAACCTATTTATAGGTTTTAGTAGTATACGGCGTATACTCTAAAGTACATTTCATGTACCCTGGTCAATGCGTTTTGGCCGTCTTTTATCCTCCAATAGGTAAGATAACACACCTTATTTGACTTTGAACACGGCACCACCAGGTATTTGGGAGTGCGTGGTGTGTATCGTTTCCCTACACATCTTGTAATAACATTCAAGAGCCACCATCTGCTTCTATAAGGGCCACACAGCATGTATATGGGAAGTACACGGTGTGTATTCCTTGGCTGGTAATATGGATGTTTATTCAGTCTTCACGATCCATGTCTGGGCATTAGTACACGGTGTGTGTATATACAAGTACACGGTGTGTATATTTGAAATTTTGTTCTGATCTGCACTGATTTGGGATTTTGGTTGGAAACATCCTAAAAATTATCATAATCACTAAAATAAATTATTTTACCCATAAAACAAAATATATTTTGTAAAAAAATGTTTTTATGATAAATAAAATGTATGAAAAATTATACACAAATCGGGTACATCAGACACTCACCTCATAATAATAATCAGAAGCTGTTAGACAGGAAATCAAGAGACAGGATCAAACAGAAGTCTTTATGATTCATGCTTGTATGTTGGTATTGATGAAACATAGACCACCTCCAGAAATATTATTTCGATAGGAAGAAAAATTATAGAAGGAATTCTTCTAGAGAGATGAGTTTTGAAATGGAATAAAGTGTAAATCTACTTGAAAATATTTCTACACAGATGGAATTTTGGATTATATATTCTAGAGATTCATTCCATTCCACATGAGAGAAAGTGTGTTTATAAAATTATGTTTTTATAAATTTAGTAATGTCCATCTTACTGATGATGAATATATTGAAATTATGGGAAAGTGAGCAGTGAAGGTTCAATTGAAGAATATAATTTTTAATATATTGAAGGAATTTATATATATTCCAAGGATTTGGAAGATCCTAATTTAAATGGGTCAGCTAAATAAAATAGGTTTGGGATTGAGATTTTTAGAAAAAGTATGGAAGATTACTCATTGGGCCATTTTTTTAAAATAATGGCAGTGGGAGATCTTCTTATCATAACAAGATCTTCTAGGAAGTAATAACATAGGAATAAACATGGTATGGATATCATTGGGAAGTGTTTGAAAATTCTACTCGATGGAGGAAAATGGAATCTAGATCAATTAGACTTTAGAAGGTCTGAGAGTTTAATACTTTTTATTAAATGGATGGTGTCTTTCAATCTATCCATAAGGGTGCTAAAATTTATAGTTTTGAATTAGTTTATAAATATGTTTAGGGACCTACCCAAGTAAATTCTTATGGAAAATATGGTTATTTTTTTACATTCATTGATAATTCCATGGGAAACTGTGGTTTTACTTTCTAAAAAATAAAAGTGAAGTTTTTTTAATATTTTTTCACTTGAAGGATATGGTATAAAGAGAAAATGAAAGAAGGATTAAATTTATAAGATAAGAAAATGTGGTAAATTTACCTGAATTAGTTTCTAAAAATATTGTAGGAAAGAGGAATCTAATATGATAAGATTATTATAAGTACACTTAAATAAAATAGTGTTGCTGAGAGAATGAATTGGATATTGATGGTAAGTATAAGTAATATTTTACTGCATTCAGAAATTTTTAATGATTCTTGGGTAGAAACAGTAGAAATTACAACTTACATAATCAATAGGATTCCACTAGAAATAGTTTCATAATGGTTATTGGAATAACTATGGTCTGGAAGAGTTATAGAATCAGTTAACCACATAGTTTTTATAACTTTATCATACATACATGTTGATGATAAAGATAGAGATGAACTTGAAGATAAATATCAAGCATGTTTCTTATTAGGATATAGAGATGAAGGTTTATGTTTTTGTCTTTGGGGTGATGAAAAGATTAAATATTTTAAAAGTAATAATATTTTATTTAATGAGAAACTTTTTTGGAAATATAAAAAAATTAAAAGGAAGGAAGTTTGAGATAAAATTTCAACATCATTTCATGTTGATCATAATAGTGGTACTGTAGGATCACATGTTCCAAAATGTTAAAATATCTCTAAATCTTAAGGAATCATATTTCAAAAGGAAGTATAGAAGTTAGATAAAGAAATTTAGATGTACATCTAGTTGAAGAGATATCAAAAAGATTATGAACTCATGAATCCCGGTCTAGATATCCAGAATGATAAGTTTCTTAAGGATGGGTTTTTTAAGGAAAAAAATTGGAAGTTATAGTTTTAGAAGAACTTGATTCCTAGGTTAATGTGTAAATATTTTCAAGGATCAAATGACCAGTGAAAAGGTAAATATTTTATCTAATATTCTTACTATTAATGGTTTTAGGGTAACCATATAGTTAATAATAAGTGGCTACTTTGGGATATTTCATAAGGTGGGAGTTTTAAATGTAGAACGATTTGGTTTACAAAATTTGGATAACACCTATGAGCTAATGTAATTACCATTAGAGAAAAAAACATGATTATAAGGGAGTATTCCATTTTAAAGAAGAAGTTTATTGAAGGGAAATATATACATTGATTCTTTTTGTGAAGGTATTTTAGAAGATGGAGGATATATACTTCTCTAATATATTATCTATGAGAGTAAAACATTCTACCATCTGAATAGTATTAAGTTTGGTATCTTCCAAAAAAATACTTTTAACAAATGGATTTGAAGATGTTTTTTACTCATATGGATTTTGAGGAAGAAATTTAAATGAATAAATATGTTGGTTTAAAAGAAAATAATAATCAATTATTGGTGTAAAAATATAAAAAATATCCTTTATGGCTTGAAATAAGCACCAAGATGTTGGAACCATACATTTTATTCCATCATTGAAGATATAGGACTCCTATGAAGTAAGTTAAATTAGTATTTTTATCATATGGAGTTTAGATAAGATGACATTATAATATTATATTTATATATGGATGATATGTTATTCATATGAATAAATATTCAACAGATTCTGAAGTTAAAGGATGACTTAGCTAAAATGTTTGAATTGAAAAATTGTAAAAAATCTAATAAGATCTTGGGCATGAGGATTAAACATGATAGGGAAACTTAAAGTTTGGTTTTCTAAAAAAATTATTACATTCATAGGATCATTGTAAGATTTTAAATGAGTGTTTGTAATATAGTTTCGACTCCTTTTTCTTGTCATTTCAAAAATTCCAATCTTCAATCACCATTAACAAAATAAGAAGAAGAAAGTACATGTTGAATGTCACTTATATCTCAGTAGTTAGAAGTTTGACATATAATATTCTATGTACATGCCCTGATATTTCATATTTATAGGAATTAGTTAGTGAATCTTGTAATGGCTCGGACCTCTTCGGTCCATTCCTCTGTGAAAATTTGGTGTTTGAGGTGTTCTGGGAGATTAAGGTGACTTATTCCTAACACTTTGAAAAAATTTCAGTTCTATAAACAGTGTCATCATTGAGATAGATGTGACTAGTTTCATCAACGAGATAGATGTGAATTTTTTTATTGGTGAGAAAATGTGAATAGTGTTGTCAGTGATACATATGTGAACAGTGTCCTCGGTGAGTCGTGTTGGTGACTCACATCGGTCAATTACATTGGTGAATCGTGTTGGTGAGTTGCGTCAGGGACTCACATTGGTGACTCACTTTGGTGAGTTTCATTGATAACTCGTGTTCGTTACTCACATCACTAACTTGTTTCGGTGAGTTACATCATTGACTTTCATTAGTAAGTCACGTCAGTGAGTCGTATCAGTGACTCGTGTCGGTGAGTTGTCGATAAAGAGTGTCTCCAACATCCTACATTTTCTCCCCTTTGATGTTATATTTGATGTAAAACACATTCAAAGACTCGTTTTAAGGAATTTAAGTTTGATTAAAATCCCATAACTCCTTTCTTAATTTTATGAAGGTTCTGGATGCCTTTACTTAGTCAAACGGTATAGTCTTGACCACATCTACCTTTAGTGGATAATCTAAATTATATCTAAACTGGTGGTCCATTTAGATTTCCAAAGGGTTTGAGATACCTTCCACCATTGTTCTTCCTCCTCCTTTATTTAGGTGTGAGGCTCCCTAAACCATTATTCCTGAGGATTTTTCTGATTGTTCTATCCTTGGATCGTTTCCCCTAAGAGCTTTTCTTATTGTATGTGCACCCCCTGTTATGGTGCAACCCGAAAGTGTCGATCCGTATTTGATATACGGTATGTTCTACATCCATTCTTCTTGTTTAATCATTCTATTTCCTCATTTTTATCCTTGACATGTTATATCATGTGATATCCATGTTTCTAATGGAGTTTTCTTGGGTTTTGGTCGATGCGGTTGTGTTGCGGCATCCTCGGGTGGCCGCAATCGGTGTGGGAGAGGTGATTGTGATCCATTGTATTGGCTCATTCTCATGAAAATAATGCTAAAAATATTTTGAGGTGGGTGATTTTTGGAATCTCTATTCTTTTTAAGTGAATTCATAGAGTTATCATGATTTAGCCACTGGATCGCACTGAAATTGACATAACAAATATTCGAACCTGATAAAATAATTGGTATCAATTTCCTAGAAATGTTATTGCCTATTGTTTTTCTAGATAGTGTGATACCTACGATTTTCTTGTTTATCATGTCATTCTTGATGGAAATTGGTAATGAAAGTAAATTTGGGATCAATCATGAATTAATTATCCAAATATAAAGAGGCATGTTTAATGAATCTAGTTGTTGTTGTTGTTTTGATTTGATGATAATCAAATGGATGTAGTTATGCATGTTTAAATGAATTGATTAATTCAATATGGAATAAAGAACTGATACTGTGATAAATATAAATCCTTGAATGGTTCTAAGTTACCCTCTTGATTGTAAATTACAAGAGCCTTATTTTTAGATCTATGAGAGCTTGTTGTGTGTAAAGGATGAATGCCTTGTATTGGGACAAGAGCATAGTTGCTATGTTGTTTGTTTCCTGCTAATTGTGTTGTGGTGTGATCCTAGGATAGCTGAGCATGGAGGGATATTGTGGTATGTGGGGGAAGTTATGCCCAGTGGTTGTGGTAGCAGTTTACTCCTAGAGTAGAGAGATGCATTATTTTATGCATGAGGGTGTCAGGGAGAACAAATGGGATGACAAAATAGGTTGAAGATGGGTTTACCCATTAATATGAAAGTGGTTATCCTTGAATATGATGTTTTTTATCTTCTTTAATTTCTCCACTACTTTAGGTGGATGGTCTTTCTTACCCTCCTTCTAATACTAGCGAAGATTCCTAAGGTATTCCATGTGATTTCTGTATTTAGTATCTCAAGGATGGAAGGACTTGTGCTCCTGTTATAGGTGGAAAAGACTGGATGGGTAGTTCATCTACTCACTATGTTGATCCCGTTGTGTTTTTTATCTTATAATATTTCCTTAGAATAATTGGAATTATATAAAAGTGATAATTATATTAATAAATTATTTAATAAATGATGTTATCCCATGGGGTTGGATATTGGTGGGATGCAATGCTGAGGTAATATTTATGAGAAGTCCTGGACTTAGTTTGTTTATGGCTGGAGAGCATGGATCTTATTTGGAATGATAATGTGATGTAATGTGGAAAAACTTAATGGTTAATTAATGGTTAAAGAATTAATTAACTGAAATTTAAACTTATAAAAAGGTAAAAGTAATTTAATTTAGCTCTTTAAATAGTTGTGTGCTTGTAGGATATATAGTCTCAGTAGTGGGAGTTGGGAGTCTGAGAGACATTAGTTGTTGTCGAGTCTGAGACTAGGTATTTTCGATACTGTGGTTGGGAGCTATATTAGATCATGTACTTTTTGTGTTTCTATATGCTACCCCACCCTATCAGTTAGGGAAACTGACACCCTGGGGATACTAAGACCTGGGATGGTGTTTCCCCAACATCATGGTGGGAGGATGGATGGATGACTACCCCCTTTGGCCCCGCTCTCTTCTCTTGGTAGTTACTTGTGCTGGTATACACAGTGGTTAGTTTTTTCATATATATGTGTAGAGTTATGTGATGGATTGTGGTTATTTCACATACATATATTCTATATATAGTTTCCTATGGCCTATTATATGTATAATGTGTATATGTTGTGATGTATTTAGGATCGTTACACAGTGTATGGAATGTAATGGATTTAATTTTAATACTTAACGAATGATACAGATATTCCAAGATGTGGTGGATCCTGGAAACTACCTGGTTACTTTTGTTACATCAATGTGGTGGTGTGATAGACGGCGTGCATATTGACACATGAGGTGCGTTTTTTGGTGCTTTGCCTAGGTGTCTGTGAGAAAGCCTTTTTGGAGAGAGATTCTCAGGAACTGTGATGTTGGAGAAAAGCGGAAAACCAGTGGGGAAGTGGTAGTGGGGTACCCTTTAAATTATTAATTATATTATATACTCTTGTATATAATACTGGGTGAGAGTATCCATGGTGAGGCTGTGAACATAGTATACTGTTTAGGTAACCAATTTGTTTCGCTTGTTGTCCACTTTACTTTAGCATGTTTTCTTTACTTTTGAACAAGAGGCTCCAGGGAGGATCCTACTAAGTATATTGGTATACTCACCTTATGTTATATAAAAAATTTTTCAGGTAGCTTAGATCAGGTTAGATTTTAGGCTGGTTACTAGTAGCTTGGGGTTGTAGTAGTTGTTCGGGCTTCATAGTCGCCTCCACTTTACTATCTTTTGGTAGTTACAGTTTTTTCTACTTTAGTTGTAGTAGTCATTGCATGACATTACATTTGTGCACTTGGGTTTCTTTTAATTTTTTGTATGAGAAGGATTTGGTTGGTTTCTATCTTATCTCTCCCTTTTACATGTGTTCTCTTAGAGGGAAATGCCTCCCATATGTATTTTTACTACACCCTCAGTGGTAGTCAACAACCTGAGGCCAATAGGAGGCAGTACCCAGGGGTCATTATCTCTCTTATCACATTGGTATCCCAAGAGGGGTACACTTTGTGGGGAGGGGGTCATGACAAGTTTATTGAAATCCCACTAAAGTTTTATTAGGAAGTTATTAAATGGATTATTTGGTACCTTTATGGAATTAAAGGAATTTATATTTGTTTAAAAGATGAAAATATGTAACTCAGTTTTTTTATAAAGACTTTGGGGGTGATTTTGATTCTTATAAGAGCACAAAAATATTTTTCTACACTTTAATAATAACTATAGTGTGATGGATGTCCAGGTTATAACTGATGACAACACTTTAAACAACATAAGTATATTTTGTGGTTGTAATGGAAGCAAGAAAGGACATGGTATGTTTGAGATATTTAGTGGATGGAGTTTTTTATATTTTGGAAAAATTATTTCTTTATTAATATAATCATAGTACAATTCATTTAGTGGATGGAATTGTTTATATTTTGGAAAAATTATTTCTTTATTATGATAATCTTGGTACAATTCATTTGGATAAGAATCAAGTGTTTTATTCAAGAGCTAATAACATAGATCTAAAATATTATTAAATCTTGAAGATATTGATGAAAATTTCTATAAAAAGGGGTTGGTGACACCAATGTTCTATGTAAGATTATCTGTCTGAAACACATAAAAACAAAGTGTTATTTTACTTTCTTAATTTTACTTAACATTTGTTTGAATGTTTCATATGTTTAAGTGGATAGGGTTTTAGTGAAGTTCAACATAGTGTGGTGATTTGGTAAGCCTTTTTCCTAACAAGTTCCAAAACAGTAACTCATAAAATTTCTTTTGAAAATCAATTTCCTTTGGATGATTCCAAAATTACATCTTCTAACAATTTTTTTAAGGACAATTACATTGAAGGAATTCTCGATACGACACTCTTGGGGAATATTTTTTGGTTAATTCACAAGATATTTGTAAACCGTTATAAAGGATTGAATATATTGTTATGGAATATGATTATGTAATATATAACTAGATTGGTTAGAAAGCCTAACATGAAAATGACCACGGATAACCAATATTGAAACATATAATTTCAAAATTTAGGGTATACATTTCATTTATGAGTTATTCCTTCTAATATCATAGTTTCCCTTTTAATTTTTATTAGTTTTAGTATTATCATCCGAAATTTTCATTTATTTTAGTTTATTTCTAGAAATTTGATGAATTGTTCCAACAACTAATATGATGGGAAATGTAATGATTCCTCAAATGAGATTCTTAACTTCATGTTAGTGGGAGTTATGAAATTCAAGTAAATAATTTCTCAACTAAATAATGTTATGAATAATAACATTAATCATTTAAAATTCCCTCTTATACCAAGATAGAAAATGTTTTTTTTTAATCCTTTATGAGAAAAAAGGATTTATGCATTTAGTGTATCATTGAATCCCCTAATCCAAGAATGATAAATTAATTCCATTGAGAATAAATTTTAGTTCCTCTAGTTATTTAAGAAAAATAAATTCATATGAGTTGTTTTTTTCTTTAAGGGAGAAGTTGATCAGCGGTGGTAAATGATCAAGAATAAATGTCCCAAGTAATAAATTTAATCAATATAGTGGGAAGGATTCAAGAAAATATTTTTAAATAAATATTTTCCTCTCACTCCCCATCATATAATAGAGATGGAGTTACATAGAATCAAGAAAAAATAAAATTAATATATCAATTATTATAATTTATAAGAATTTTATGGTACACCATTGAATTTATCATTAACCCTACAAGAAAGATTAATATCTTTTTTAGTGAATTAAATAATTGTATTAGAAAAAACTTGGTGATTCAATACTTTGATAGCTATGAGGAAATTTTCAAATGTGAATTTAAAGTCAATATGGAGATTGATGATTTCCAATGATTATGCAGGGTTGGAAATAAAAAGTGTAAAATAGAGTTTAATTCTATAAGATCAAAAAATAAATTTCATGGAGATAAGAAAATCCTAATTCCCACTTGTTATAAGTTTGGGAAAAAGCATCCCAGAAACTACCTTAAGGGAATAAAGATATTATTCATGTGTAGAGGATATGGACATAAATCTAACTAAGGATTTGAAGAATCCAACTAATGTGATAGAAAAAAATGTTCTAATAAATCCTTAGTATATGGTTTAATGTTTCAACTATAAGGAAAATGTATACTATGTAGGACAAGTCCTTATGTTGATGTTTATTAAAGATAACCAATAAACATGAACTATAATTCCAAGAGAGAAAGGATTGAATTGTGTTATCAATACTAGTGAGGTGGATCCTAAAAATGAAGTGGTAATAGATATGATGGTTATTCATTTAAGAATAAAAAACATAATATTTGTTTCTAGTTATATACATTATTCCATATCTTTAAAGTTTAGTAGAACTATTAAAACACAACCTCAAAACATGAAGGTTGGGTTATAAATGATAATAAAAAATGGGTAAATTATTGCATCTCAAATATATGAATCCTCTATGTTCAATATTTTTGTGTTGAGTATCCCATAAGTCCATTTCATACTCCCTTTAGTGGAATTTTATTTTATACTAGGCACGGATTGGTTTTCCTTATATAGATCCAATGTCAACTTTTTAGAGAAGGGTATTACTTTCGATATCCCAAATCACCTTCAATTTTTTTACAAGTGCAAGTAGAAGGATGAATATCATTTATAAAATTCTTCTCAAAATTTTATATTCTTGATTTATGATCAATAAAATCTATATAAAACTGTTTAGATAAAGTAGAAGGTCATCCTTTAATACATGTCTATTGTCAGGGTATATGTTTATGTATTCTCTAAAGAGTTTTTCGATCTTCTTCCTGAAATAGAGGTTGAGTTATAAATTGAACATACCTTTGGATCCCTATATATATTCAAGACTTCCTATAGAATGTCCCCCATATAATTATAGAAAATAAAGAATCAACTACAAGAGAATATAAAAATGGATTCATATGCCCAATTATTTCACAATGGGGTGATTCAATCCTCTTTTTCAAGAATAAATATGGCTTAATTATCCTCAACGTTGATTATTATAAACTCAAAAAAGTCATGATAAAGAACAAGTATCCCCCACCATATATTGTTGACATGTTTGATTAGATTTGTGGGGTCCAATACTTTTCTAAAGTGGACCATTGGTCAGGATATTATCAACTAAAGGTGAAGGAATTTGTTTCCAAGAATATTTTTCATATAATATATAGACACTATGTGTCCATATTAATTCCCTTTGAACTCATGAATACTCTATTAATATTCAAATACATGATTAATTGAGTCTTTAGATATTACCTTAATAAAATTGGTGGTATTTGATAGATGATATTATCATATAATCTAAAAGTAAGGAGGAAAAAAAGAATTTGAATACTAATATTAACACATTGAGAAAGGAAAATTTTTATGAAAATTACTGTAAATGTGACTTTTGGATAAAGAAACAATCATTATTGGGGAATCTATAATAATTAAGGGGATATATGTGGATCCTTAAAAGATAAGGGTGGTTGAGGAATGGAACATATCAAAATCTGTATCATATATTTGTAGTTTCCTTGAATTAGCTGGGTACTATTAGTGATTTGTGAGAAACTTCTCATGATTTTCAAACCCACTAACCAAGATAACTCAAAAGGTTGTAAAGTTTCTCTAGACTGATGAATTTAAATGGATATTCAAGGAGTTAAATAAGATATTAATCATAATATTTATACTCACACTTCCCATCTATTGGGAAGGATTTTTTATCTATAATGATTCAACAATGAAGGTATTAAGTTGTGTCCTCTAGAAAAATGATAAAATGAAAGCATATTCCTCAAGAAAATTGAATATATATGAGTATAACTATCTAATACATTATCTAGAGTTGGTTATAATAATATTTTCATTAAATATTTGGATCCAGTATCTTCATAAGGATAAGAGTGATATATATATGGATAACAAGAGATTGAAGTATATATTCACAAAGAAGGACCAAAATACACTCCAACAAATATGGTTAAAGTTGTTTAGGGATTATATCTACTTAGTCCATTATCATCGTGAGAGGACGCCAAAAGTGGTAGATGCTCTAAGTAGAATGTATCATGAAACATTTTCCATTATGAGGATTAAAAATGATACTGTATTCTTATACATATAAAGTATGGACATGGTAATCATAAAGGAACTAATTTCATCCCACTTTTGTTGAATTATTTCTCAACAATCCATTCCATAAAAGGATAAGGAAACTTTAAATGATTATATGGAGATATAGAGGAAGGTGGGTACTATAAGAAAGAGAAAATCCACAAATTTGAACAATGATGAATAAGTATTTGTGATATTTGGGTCATGATTATGTGTACCACGGAAGTATAAAATAAATAAGGATCTATTTAATGACACACGTCACTCGACATTCTCTATCCACCCGATATGAACAAATATGTATATAAATTTCTAACATAACTTCTGATGAGACAATATAAAGAATGATATTTCATAATATACATTAAAATGTTTGGTGTGTTATCAAGTAAAATATAAGTGAAATATTTAAAGGTAATAATGTAACCATTGACCATACATATATAGAAATGGGAAAATATCACTATGAATTTTGTCATTGGAATTTTAAAGAAATAAAAATTCTATATTCTATATGGGTTTCAATGGACCATCTCACAAAAAATTCTTACTTCATCACCATTTAAGAGAAATTTCAATCCAATCATCTTGAAAATATATACGTTAGATATGTGGTGATGCTATATGGAACACCACTACTAATTGTATATGATTAAGATATATGGATCACCTCAACATTACGGAAGAGTCTTCAACATGCCTTAAATGCATAGTTAAATTTATGCACACCCTATCACCCCCATACAAATTTCCAATATGAAAGGTCCATCCAAACACTTCAAGAAATGTTATGATATTTCTTTATAGACATAAAAAGGGCATAAGAAAAACATCTTCCCCTGGTTAAGTTCTCTTTTAAAAATAATTTAAAATTAATAATTCATATGGATCCTTATATAGTCCTCTATGAAAGGAAATGAATAACTCCATCATGTTGGGATAGAATTAGAGGAAAAAATCTATTGGGACCTAAACCGATTTAAGAAGTGGGGGAGAATGTCAAATCCATTCAACAAAACATCAGGCCAGCTAAGAATCAACAATAAAGGAATATTGATAATCAATGGTGAGATCTGGATTATGAGGATGAAGATAAAGTGTTTCAGCATGTATCTCTATGGAAGAGAGTTATGAGGTTTGGGAAGATGGTACAGCTAATTCCTAGATACATTTGACCCTATTATATTTATTTTCATGTTGGATTGGTGGTATATTGAATGGAACTACCATGAAACCTGTCTCGAGTGATTATTTTTTCAACATATCCCTTTTGAGGAATTATATAATAGATCCCTCACATATACTTATTTTAGAGGTATTACATTTAGTGAATGATTTCTCTTATAAGGAGAAGTTTGTGAAGATATTCAACTATAGAGAAAAGTTCTCTGCAACAAGATAACTCACTTGTTTATAGTTATTTGGAGGAATAATAAGTATGAATAGGGGACATGGGAATGTGATGAAATAATAAAACATAAGTGTCATAATCTATTTTTATATTAGTGTGTGAAATGAAATTTCAAGGATGAAATTTCTTAAGGGTGTAAGAATGTAACGACCTAAACATTTATGAATAAAAATTACCTTCTGAATATATATATGTGGGTCACATGCGGGTAATTTGGTATCATATAAAAGACATACACCACATGATAAAAATCAAGGAGACTTTATTATATTAATTTTAACATTATGTTTAAAGAATAAATATGAACCTAAAAATAGAAGTGTTATAATTATATAGTAAACATGAAAAAATAAAATAACTATAATAGGGAAATTATGCTCATCATGGTCTCCTGTAATAATCACAAAAGAGAACAACACTATAAAAAGGATAAAAAAAATAATACAGTCATTGCCATTTTTTAATATTAAAAAAATAACCTTGAGATTGATAGAAGTGAATTATGAATGGTGAAAATATGTGGTAATTATAGAAAGTATAAAACTAATTTGACCATTGGAACAGTGATTGGTCTACTAGGAATAGTAATCTCACTATTAGGAATAGTAACATGATCATTAGATTAGTAACTAAACTGATGTAATTGTAAAATAATATATTGTGTATCTTATGAAATAAAAATATATGAAATTTATATAACAATAAAATTAAATAAATTTGTTAAATATGACAAAATAAATTTCTAGCACAAAGAAATCATAATTATAAATTTGATTAAACATATACGTTTTATTTTTGTTAAAAAAATATTATTATGACAAATTTTGAATTTTGAAATAAAATTTATTTTTTAAAAATGGAATTATAAAACACTAACTATTTTTATATAAATGAAAATATATTTTTATGAAGTCCCATGTAATTTTTTAAAGGCTAATAAATTTGTTTTATCGTAAAAATTAGAATTTCTCAATAAATAAAGATTTTATTTAAAAATAAAATTTCTTTTATTTGGAGAATTATTTTTAAAAAATGGATTTCATTTTTAGAATATTAACATCAAAATTATCTTAGGATGAATTTTTGGTATTTCGCTAAAAATTGAATTTTTGGTGAATAGTGAAATAATGTAAAATGCAGTATTTATATTATAAGTTAAACACAGTATTAATTTTATATGGGTTCATGTAATCATAAATTATGTTGTTCCAAAAACACCAGTTAATATATATAATATCACAAAACATACCTATTGATAATCTTGATAAAAAATAATAAATGAATGAATATTTTATTCAAAAAAACACCCTCCTCCCCATATAAATACCACCAACAACCACTTTTTTCTATTCACAGTAAAATCACCTTAACTCACAAAAAATCAACCTAAATATCTCCCAAAATATCTCCCCATGTCATTTAATCCTTGGTATCAATAAAATATCATTCTGGGGAGCCTTATGGTTTATCCTAAGAGTGAACATCTAAAGGAAGAGATCATATTCTCAAGTAAATTCTCTTAAATTATTTTCATCTTCTGCCACCAAAAATATATTATATACATGATATTATGATAAAATAAGTATTATTATTATGATAAAATTTTATTATACTAATATAATATATATTATCTAACTCCACTCATTCTATTCTAAAATGAAATGATTGCTTATATTATGGTCGGTTCACCACCTCCATGAACAACACATTTCATTTTTTACCACAACATTCATAGTTAATTATAATACAAATATTATAGTTAAAAATGTGATAAATAATTATATTTTATATTTTTTAATATTATAGAAATTATAAATATTCATAAGATTAAATAAAACCAAATAAGTTCATCATGGTTGTAAAAACTGCATAATTGTACTAACTGTATATTGAAACAATTTATACTAAATGAAAACTCCCCATATCAGAACACTTATAAAAATTTGTTACTATATAAACCTATTTAATGACATGAATGAAATTAACTAAGCTTCTAGTTTTGTGGTTTCATTAAAAATAACTTTTATAATTATTTATAAAATAATGCAACCATCGAATCTTGTAACGAAAATTCATAGGAATGTTAACATAACATTAATATTATAATAAAATGATTATAGAAAACATAAAAGAATAATAATAATAATAATATACCTTAAAATTGTTCTAAAATATTAATTTAAAAATTTTTATTTGATTATTCATGAGGATATATGAATGTATTGAATGAGTCAAGCACCCTAGGTAATAGATCTTCTAACCCACCCTAATTACTTTTGGGTAATGCATTATCTTTCTTTTTCTACCTTTCTCTATATATTCTTATCATGTTATTCTAACATATTATGTATATATATTACTTACATTTCTAGAGTTATAAAATTTTTGTTTTCTATCATTTCAAGAAAAAAATACTCTATGATGTACAAATTGTTGTGGTATCTTTCTTAGTATCATAGATATATTATTCTCAGACATTTATCTCTAATAATAATTATTCAAAATTTATATAAAATATCAAGAATCAACTCAACTTCATCTGCATTATTCTTGAAAACTCACCAAGCTTCTTTTCCTTTATCAAGAATCTCATCCTCTTAATATTATACAAAATAAGGCTTGAATCATGAATAATCATATAATAATAATGTTTATAACAATAAATAATATCTCTTTCATCATACCAATCCATTTTCATCTTCAAAATTTTAATTCTAGAAACTCACTTTCAATATAGTATAATTCACAAATTTTTACTAAGTATAAAGTCTTACATAGAGAATAAGTTATAGGTGGAACTAGAAAATAATC
The DNA here is from genome assembly GCA_963277665.1 of Viscum album. NCBI lineage: Eukaryota > Viridiplantae > Streptophyta > Magnoliopsida > Santalales > Viscaceae > Viscum > Viscum album. The sequence continues at coordinate 428,493,708 of OY728123.1, read as the reverse complement.
ATAAAACACAAGTTTAAAGTCTTATATGGACTTAAAAAGTGATACACCATCTATAAATTATTATGATATCCCAAATTCTAGAAAACACTAAAGTCTTTTTTGGTAGAAAAAGTCATACAGGCTGTAGGTAAGTCTTACACAATTGAAAATTTAGAAAACTCTAAAGTATTACAAACTTCTCAAAGTCAAACATTGCAAATAAAAAAGTTATATTCTACTTAAAATAGTGTTATATGAGTAACATAAATGTCTTATGCATGATTATATGAAATTAATACATGGGAAATCTATATTCATATAAATTGGATTTGGCTAATTTTTTAAACTCTAGCATACAAATTACATAGTTCATCTAAAGACTCCAAGACTTCATCAAATAATCCAGGGCCTTCTAAACCTATTTTAATCACATCATAACTTCCATAAAAAACTATTTGAATTATTATAATAGTTCAAAACTCAGTTTTTCATGCTTTTAAGGTGTTGAAACAAATTAAATACTCAAGTTAGACAATTTAATGTACTTCACTAAATCCTTTACTTTGGAATTCAAAAACCATCATCCAAGATGGTTTAATCACCAATTTCAATATCCAGTATGATCTGAACTCCTATATTGTTTTCTCTAAATTTAGGATAACTTATCCACTTCTTTGAAACTATTTCAAGAATTTTAAATACTTCTTATACAAGTTTTACTCAAAAGTTATTTTATAAAACTCTTTCAATAAGAGCATTGAACCCACTCTCCTTGACTAAGTGAAAAAAAACATATTTCTTACATTTATGGTTTTAATACTAATAAATGTGATCTAGTTTTTTCTATCCAAAACATAGAACATAAAATAGAAATATTTAATCACTTACATGATAAATCATCTTTTAGGTTTAGAGTTTCATAGAATTAAACAAACTCTTTAAAAGTTAAAATTTCCCCAAATTATCTATTTTTTCTATAAAACAAGTTCTTTATAAAGAATAATTATATATTTTAGGGTAACTTCCATAATTGGAACTTTAACATTATTAACATTTATACACATTCCTTAAACCCTGTGAAAAAATATTTGTAAACATGGGTTGAGAAAAACAAATCACGATAAGCGACGTGTAGAAAATAACAAATAAAACAGTTAATTCATTTCAAAATCATTAGATCATATAAGAGAGTTTAACTTTAACATAATCAACATTGAGCTCAAATAATAATTCATTTACACAAGAAATCATCTTTACAAACCAATGTATTTCATTAAACATGTTATTAGAAAACATATAATGAAAAAAAAATTCCTAATGTATTATTATAAAAAATGAGAATCCATGAAAAATATTTTCTAAAATTTATAGCTTTTAACCCAAAAAGGGAATAATAATTATAATAAAAAATATCATTATATTAACTTATGAAATCTAAATATTTCCTTGGAAACTCATTTTTATTCATATAATATTCATATAGTGTCCTTGGGCTATCAAATTCATAGAACCCTTACAAGAACCCTTATAATAACCTTAACAATTGGTTTAACCTACTTAGTTAATGCCAATATAATTCTATAGAGAATATAATAAGTATAGATATCATACTTAGTTTGAAGTAAGTAACACTTTATTTACTATTATTTAATTACGTAAAGATTATGTGTGAAGTTTTGTAGAGTTTGGAAAAGTTTTGAGATTTTTTTGGGAATTTTATAAAGGTTCATAGTTTGTGGACAATTTGGGAAAATTATGTAACACCTATATGAAACTATGCAAAGTGAGACAGAGGCTAAGGGGGAAGGCACACAAGTGGCACATGGTTTTTCCAAACCATGTAGAATTCAAGGAGAAATAATGAAAATTGAGGTAGGGGTATTTGGAACAACTGGCACATGATTTGGAAATCTTGTGAGCCAACTGTGTGAGGTTCCTCTATGGGACAGAAGCTGGTGCATGATTAGTGTATAGTTTTCTTAACCATGAATCAAACCCCACACGAGTTAAAATTGAGATCCTTAAATTGTGTATCTCATGTGTTTTTATCTTTAAATTACTTTTTTTCTCCTCTTATGAATCCATAACTCATATTTTTATCTTTATAAAGGCTTAAGAAATCTTCTCCCATTGAACTGTAGGAGATATGAAGGCTTCTCTTGATGTTTTGAAGCTGGATTCTCACATTAAGTGATCATTCATGGATGTTATTGGTAGTTTTTCTTCCAAATACTTATCTATATCTACCTATTTCTTATATATACAAACATTGTATATATATATAAGATTTTTAATGAAAATATTATTAGATTTGGTCTTGTTAACGAAAGGGGAAGAGATCAATGGTGGGTTTTTTGAGTTTCAACCTAGTTTCAATGGAATTTGAGTGATGTAATAAGTCTTCTTCATAAATTCAGAGGTAGGGGGATTCAGTATTAGTTCCTATTTCTAGAATATATTTAATTAGTTTCAAATTTATTAAATTTATTGAAATTAATTGTGAAATTTGTGTCCAAACCATGGTAGACACCTTCTTTAGTGATAGTTTGTTTATTTGGGGGTTTTTTAGAAATTGGTTGTGGAAGTCCTTTAGTTTCTTGATTTTCAAATGTTTCTTTTAAAATGTATATTTTCTAGAATTAGGGTAAATTGTTTAATTGAAATTTTTTCAATAAAAGGATGGTTTTGTTGAAATAAGATAAAATGATTTTTTTAAAAGGTTTTCAATAAAAGTACGGTTTTATTGAAATGTTTGAAATGGTTTTGGCATTGAAATGGTTTTGAAATGGTTTTTGGGAATGTTTGGTGGTGTTTTTTCAGATTTAATTATGAGTCCTGGTTGAAATTTGACCTTGTGCTTGATGCCAAATGTGTAATTGAGTATGGAATTTAATCACCTTGTGATGACTTGGTAGATCGATGAGAAACTTCCCATGAGTATGGAACAGTTAGAATGAAGCATGTATGTGTAGATGTGTAGATTTTGGGATTGGAATGAGATACACCAAAAAGGGAAAATGAAATGGTTTTCGATCTTTTTCTGGTTTCTTTCCTTAAAACTTGTTATTGTTTTAAGAAAACTATTTTAATATGGAACTTGTTTATGTTTGGATATAAATTATTTTAGAAATTTATTTATATAAACTATTTTATATAAATGTGATAATTTGTTCTATCCTAGTGGCATGAGTAGGGAATTCATTTGAGGAAAATATAATGAGTTTCATTACTCAACCCTTATTTGGAACATTATTCCTTGTGCCGATGTCATTTATTGGGACATGGGAAAAGGTAAAGTATAACACTTCTGTAGTGGTTCTTAGAGATAGTAGGGCAGGTTTATGGAGTTGATCATGGAGAAGGTTAGAAATTTGGAGTTATGGTTGTCTTTGATATTGTTATTTTTGTAGTCTTTCATTTTTTACTTGGTTTTTTTGTAGTCTTTCTCTATGGTACTTGATTTTAGTTTGATTTTAATATCAATGATTTTATTGTGTTGTCTTTCATTTTTATCATGCATTGTGTAGTGTTTTATTTAGTTATGGAATGTTTGATTGGTTATTTTATTTCAAATGGAAAACCAAACCCAATCAATTAGGGAATCCCTTTTCATTTATTTCAAACATTTGGCACCTTAGGGATGTCACTTAAGTCCAAGTAATGTTCCTCTTCCTTCTGAATCCAATGACAAGAGGAGGGTTGTTACAAGTGGTATCAGCTTTGTCCTTCTGAATATATTTCTTGAAAAAGTGGTATTCAACAAGGTATTAGTTTTATGTCTTATAATTGAAATTAATTAAGGTCTATTCCAAGTTTTAGGACCTTATAAAGGATAAGTATTGTCGAAAATTGAAATATAGAGCATAAAAATACATAGTTAACCATTTTATGCTAAACTTCAAGTTACCAGAGAGTTGGTTACTTTTTTTGAGACACTTATAGGATTTGAAGTCTTATTTTCATGGGTTTATCCAATGAGACTAGCATGACATGCATTAGTAAATGACTTCCCACTATTAGTGTCTCTTTCATTTTTAGTAATGATATATGATTTGGTGAAATTTAAACAAAATTGAAAAAAATTTCAAATGAAATATTTTGAAAAATATAATGGTTTTCGTATTTTGAAAATGGCATGATTTTCAAAGAAACTATATATTTTTTTCAAAAATGGTTAAACATAGAAAATGGTTGATTTTGGAAATCACTATTGTGATATTATTATGTGGTAGAATTTGAAATGCTAATCCTTTAGTTAATAAATAGTGAGACTTATGGAGTTTGTTGTGTTGATAGGAAATGGAACCTAGTAGGCATTGAAGAAACCAACTAGAATAAGCTGATGAGAATGTGGTTACACCTAATCCATAGGTGAACCAACAGCTACTTAAGAGTATTGTCTAATCACTTTAGGTTTTGGATGGTGGGAACAGAAGGGAAGATCCACAACAAGTGGATCATTCTGTCCAATTCTAGAAGCCGAATCCACCCATCTTTTGGGGTGATTGAGAACTAGAAAAGGTAGAGGTGTGGATGAATAGGATGAATTGTATCTTCAATTTCATCTTCACATCACCATAGATAAAATTAAAGCTATCTATGTATATTATGGAGAATCTTGCACACGAGTAGTGGGATTTAGCTGTCTAGTATAAATTAGACCATGACCTCTCATTAGAGGATTTTTAGGAATTTTTTAAAAAACAATTCAATCATCACGCGATCAAAATTCATAGAACGATGGGATTATTCAATTAGAAGTAAGAAAATATTTATATCATAGATTATTCAACTAAATTCATGAATTTAGTATGCTTTTCACCTCAATTTATAGCTAGTGCATCCTTGAAGTCACGTATCTTTGAATCGGGGATGAGGCAAGTGATTCACACAAAGATAGTTGTGATGTATATTAAGGATTATATTGATATATTCAACAGAGAGATAGTAGAAGAAAGGGAAATCTCATGAGCTATGGGAGTAGGAATCATATTAATACTAATGTGAAATTTTGGGAACACTAATACTAGGAGAAAGTGGAATAGGTACACCAATTTTCAAAGTGAAACTAGGAATCAAAATCATATAGTGGGATTAGTGAATCTTCTTCTAAGACCCACATCTAAAGTGGGATGTTTAAAATGTGGTTTCTTCTCCCACATAAAGTTAGAGTGTACAAAACCACTGAAACACGCCTGTTATAGGGTGTGGAAAAACAATTATTTCCTTAGTTAAAATGTAGTAATGTGGTTGACTTAGGATGTCTCCCGAAGAGGAGTGCACACAAAACGTGTTGTCACTTTAAAACGCGGGTAAAAATGTTGTGCTTTTGAAAAGAAATTTGAAATTCAAAGGATTGAAAAACTATGATATTAAAAGGGTGATTAGGTTGGGGTTGGTTTCTTAATTTTAATACTATCCCTATTTAATTTAATTCAAACCTCTTCTTCTTTGTTGATTAAAGTGAGTTTCCACAATCGTTTTCTCTCACTTCCTTGGTGAAATTATGATGGTTAGAGAAAACCTTACCAAGATCTCGGTTTGGTCAACTCTCCTTCCATGTGTAAAATAGTTGTATTGAATATCCTTAATTTAAATGGGCAATACCCAATCAGGTTTTGTTTATCCCAAATAATCAAGAACATTCACTACACCTTTTACACGTACTGACGATCGTCGAGTACTTCACCACTAATCCCTGGTCTATTCCATTGTATATAAACCAGAAATTAGTGGAGGGAGATTATGATTATTTTTCCAAGGAAAAAATAAATAACGGAATTAATATTCAAGAATGATCACACTTGATAATAAAATTATATATAAGAAATTGAAAACAACTTTGAAGAAGAAAGAAATTTATTCAATTGCGTCCAAGAACTCAAGCATTACAATGTAGAAAACCAACCCTTCCCCAATCACTCCAAATGTTTACCCCACCATGGTAAGGGTAATCGAGATGAATGGGGAAGAAGAAGGCATTAAAAAACTATGAAAAAGTAAATAAATAAAAGAAAAATCTGAAAAGTTCTCCTCTTTGGTGTCCCAGAAGGAATGGGATGGAAAATGGGATGCTTTGAGAGGGTGGAGCTCTCCTCCTTTTATAGCCAGAATTTTTCCCCAGAATGTCGATGTGTTGTAGCCCCATTAAATGACATCTTCACTCGTTGAGCCCTTCTTTAATGTTGTTCATAATTATATTGGTCATGTACCCTAAAACTCTCAGATAATTTGGACATGTATTCCAAGAGTTATGTTCGTTTTACTCTGAGCATTTATTCTGTCCAGTCAGACTCTCCAAATCGAAAACCTCCAAATTAGGGTGATTTAATGACCCCTTAAACAGCCAATTCACATGGCCTTTTCTTCATTAAAGATGATCCAAAATTATTTTTTCAGATCCCCACCGAAATTCACAACAATGGGGCCCACCATAAATGGGTTATGGATCCCACACCAAAACTAGGCAGAACTACAAACAGTTTTCTTAATCCAACTTGTGAGCTTCTTTGGAGCTTCTATATAGTCTATTCAGATATTGTTCTAAAAATAGTAAATGAATCCATAGATGTTTAAAATTTGTAAAAGAAAGAATTTTTCAATTTTTATTAGTGTAGATAATGTTATGGCCAAACTACAGAAATAATTTAAAACTGTTAAAAATCCGAAATGGCCCATTTTTACTATTCAGCTCAAAAAAACACCAATATCATAAAAATGAAATAATTAATCTTATAGGAACACTTTTATGGGTTCAAAATAATGATATTAAATATAATTTAATTGAAAAAAAATCTCAATAAATTCCCCAACACTTATCACTTGGACTCCAGGACAAGTAAACATCAAAATCAAATCAAATCAAATCCAAAACAAATACCAATGAGATCTACCAAATCCATACTAAAAAAAAGATATCATGCCTCATCAAAAACATTTATTTCAAGTTCTACATTTTATATTTTAATATATTTCCACTTCATTTCTTATCCCATGCACACAAAACACCTACCTCACATGAATTTTCTCACAAATGTAAATGCTCAACAATCCTTTTCTCATCAAAACTCACACAAGAGTCAACATAGGCTTGATAAATTCCTACTTCTACACCAGATGTGAGTCAAGGATATGTGTTTCTCATGAGGACTTTTCAGGGTTGTTTTGTGGCTTTCGGTTGGTAGGATCTATATGTTAAAAATTCTGAGGCCGAAAAAGGAGGTCTTGGCTCTTTCTGAAGAAAAATTGCAAGATTCTAATTTTCACTCAAATATGGTCTCCTTTAATTATTCTTTGTAGAAAATAGGCTCTATAATCATTCAATAAGCTCAGGATTTCAGCAGCAAAAATTTCAATCTTTTCAAACATGATTTTTTTTTTGAAAGCTCCAGATAGACACAACTTTCTTTTTACATTGGAATCTCTAGAAAGGCACAGCTTCTCTTATCATGAAAGCTCCAGAAAAGGAACAGCTTTTAACAAAATGAAATATTCAGTAGAAACATCAGCTCTTCAACATCTTATATTCCACCAAAATAATCACCAAATGAAGTAGTACACCACAAGACATCTTCCCCCACACTTAAGTTCAACTAGATCATGCAACTTCACTTCTAGAGCAGGTTGGATAGGGAAAATTGGCTTGTAATGTGGATGTTCATGGATACTAAGGGTTTATGAAGGATAAATGTAAAGTTGGTCCATAATGAAATGGATTATTTTGAAAAGGGGGATTCAAACCAAATAAATTCCTCAATCATTTAAAACACAGGTACCCCAAACCCTCAATTTTTGAAAGGAATAAATCAAATTCTTGTAAAAGAAAGCATGGTCTGGTTCTCTCAAGAAATGAGGTGAATGAATAGAATATGACAAAAATGGTTTAGAAGCCACACAGTAAAGTGATTTAAAAGATATAGATAGTAAATTATGGCATGGGTTTCAAAAATCAGTGTACTTTTCATGAAATTCCAAAAGATTTGAACTCGAAACAAAGTCATTTCAGCATTCATTTAAGATTGGTTTCATGGAATAGATTGGTTCACTCATTGAAATGGGTTTCAAAAATGGTAATGATAATCATTTCAGCTCAAAAGTTTCAAAAACAAAAAAATACACCAAAAAAATGAAAAATAAACACACACAAATATGAAAACACGCAATTTTTTTTATTTTCTGAAAAAACAAACACAAAATGAAAATCATAAACTACAAAGGTTCCCTCCCCCACACTTAAATTATGTAGTGTCCTCAGTGAATTTAAAAGGATTTAACAAGTAAGAAGATTTTTGATTGATTCACAACAAAAAAGTAAGTTTAAAGGAGAGGTACAACCTGACTTATTTGCAGTGCAACGTTGAGTTAAGCTCCAAAGTGTTGTACTCTAAAAACCTACAAATAAAAGAACAAAAGAAAACATAAAATATTTATTTAAAGAAATGAAAATAGAAATAGAATGGGAATAGAAGGATAAAACTTGGTTTAATCCCCCAAGTGGGTCCTGGGTTTTGACTGCCTCCAGAGGGGCAGTTCTAATCGGTTATCCCCAATCTGATGGTGGGTGAGTTTTCTTTCCCATGCACCAACAAATATTCTTCTTTCTAGGATGAACTTGTTCCTTTTTCTTGAGGAATCCATTGATAAAATACACCAAGTCCACCCCCATTGTAATGAGATAAAACATGCATGGCGGGGTTAGGACAATGAATGAGTCCTCCTCTTTCTTGGGTTCCTCATGAACAACATCTTCTTTATTCTCCAGTGTTTGCCGAAGGTATGGTACATCTGTGGAAAAATCAAAGGGAATGTCAGAGTTTAATTATATTTGAAAAAAATTAAAGCATGAAGAGTCAATATCAAATTATTCCCTTTCAAATTAATTAGCTTGTGTCTCCTTTTCCTCCATAAAATCCACTTTGATCTCATCATGTACTCCCTCCATTAAATGTTCAATAGGTTTGGGGATCTTTATATGTTCCTCCATGGATGAATCTTCTTTTTCATCATCTTCCTCCAAGGAAATACATGTGTTGGCTGAATCTAAAAAATTAAAAGAAAGAGTGGTAATACTCAATTTAGTTTCAACAAAATCAAAATAATAATGATTTCATGAAAATATTATCTCCCTGGGTTTGTTTATATTCAATCTCTTCTTCATTTGAAAGCACCTCTTAGAGTTGTTTAATAGCGGATCAAGGCAGGGAGTCAGTCTCCACCATTTCTTGGATCACCATAGAAAAATGAGGGATGACTAAGGGTGGGTCTTCTTGGACATTGGAATATTCATAAAATTCTGGAAAGTAATGTGAGAACTCAGTTATCTTTCGGGCCATCAATTTAAAAACATCTTCATTCATGTCCTCCCTTAGTCCATCTATGAATTCTTTGAATGTTTTCTCATCATTATTTGTCATCAAAAATATCCTCACATTTCTAAAAATATATGAAACACCATCCTCTTCTGAAAATGTTGAGTCTATAATTGGTTTATTTATCGGTGGGTAATTATTCCATGAATTAAAGAAATAATCATTTGAAAACAACATGGAAAAATATTTTTTTTTAATTTGAAAAGAGTCAAATATTTGAAAATAAATTGTGGCACTACCTCCCCAGCAACGGCGCCAATTTTGATGCACGCCTGTCATAGGGCGAGGCAAAATAATTATTTCCTAAGTTAAAATATAGTAATGTGGTTGACCTAGGATGTCTCTTGAAGAGGAGTGCACGCAAAATGGGTTATCACTTCAAAACGGGGGTAAGAATATTGTGCTTTTGAAAGGAAATTTGAAATTCAAATGATTTAAAAACTATGATATTAAAAGGGTGATTAGGTCCGGGTCGATTTCCTAATTTTAATGTTATCCTTGTTCAATTTAATTTAAACCTCTTCTTATTTTTTTATTAAAGTGAGTTTCCACAATCGTTTCCTCTCACTTCCTTGGGGAAATTATGATGGTGAGAGAAAACCTTACCAAGATCTCAGTTTGGTCAACTCTCTTTCCATGTGTAAAATAATTGTATTGAATATCATTAATTTAAATGGGAAATACCCGATCGGGATTTTTTATCCCAAACAATCAAGAACATTCACTACACCTTTTACACATACTGAAGATCATCGAATACTTCACCATTAATCCCTAGTCTATTCCATTGTATATAAACCAGAAATTAGTGTAGGGAGATTATGATTATTTTACCAAGGAAAAAATCAATAACGGAATTAATATTCAAGAACGATCACACTTGATAATAAAATACTCTATAATAAATTAAAAACAACTTTTAAGAAGAAAGAAATGTATTCAATTGTATCCAAGAACTCAAGCATTACAATGTAGAAAACCAACCCTTCCCCAATCACTCGAAAGGTTTACCCCACCATGGTAAGGGTAATCGAGATAAATGGGGAAGAAGAAGGCCTTAAAAAACTATGAAAAAGAAAATAAATAAAAGATAAATCTGAAAAGTTCTCCCCCTTGGTGTCCCGGAAGGAATGGGATGGAAAATGGGATGCTTTGAGACGGTGGAGCTCTCCTCCTTTTATAGCCCTAATTTTTCCCCCGAATGTCGATGCATTTTAGCCCCATTAAATGAAATATTCACACATTGAGCCCTTATTTAATGTTTTTCATAATTATATTGGGTATGTCCCCTAAATATATCACCAACTTTGGAAATGTATTCCGAGAGTTATGATTGTTTTACTCTAAGCATTTATTCTGTCCAGTCAGACTCTCCAAATCGAAAACCTCTGGATTACGGTGATTTAATGACCTCTTAAACGGCCAATTCATGCGGCCTTTCCTTCATTAAAGATTATCCAAAACTCCTTTCATGTCCCCCCACCGAATTTCACAACAATTGGACCCACCATCAATGAGTTATAGAGCCCACACCAAAACTAGGAAGAACTCCAAACTGTTTTCTTGATCCAACTTGTGAGATTTTTTGGAGCTTCCATATTGTCGATTCAACTATTGGTCCAAAAATAGTAAATGAAGTGATGGATGTGTAGAATATTTAAAATAAATAATTTTTCTATTTGAATTAGTGTACATACTGTTATTTCCAAACTACATAAATAATTTAAAACTGTTAAAAATCTGAAATGGGCCATTTTTACTATTCAGCTCAAAATAACACCAATATCATAAAAATGAAACAATTCATCATAGGGGGACACTTTTTTGGGTTCAAAACAATGATATTAAATATAAATTAATTGAAAATATTTTCTCTATCAACCACCAAGATCATGCCGCAATTGAAAAAAAATGGAGAATCTTTATTGTTATTATTACAGTGCTCTGAGGATAGGTGTTTGGGACACTTCTTAGGTGTCACAAGCATCATATGCATCGAAGGGAAAAAGGGTATTAGAATACCTATTATTAGTATAATAGATATATCCATGGTGATTATAGGAATACCATGACATGAATGAAATTAACTAAACCTCTAGTTTTGTGGTTTCATTAAAAAATAAATTTTATAATTATTTATAAAACAATTCAACCTTCGAATCGTGTAATGAAAATTCATAGGAATGTTAACATAACCATAATATTATAATAAAATGATTTTAAGAAACATAAAAGAATAATAATAATAATAATATACCTTAAAATTGTTCTTAATTATTAATTTAACGATTTTAATTTGATTATTCATGAGGATATATGAATGTATTGAAAGAGTCAAGGACCCTAGGCAATGGATCTTCTAAACCACCATCATTACTTTTGGGTCATGTATTCTCTTTCTTTTTATACCTTTTTCTCTATATTATTCTCATGTTATTATAACATCTTATGTATATATATTACTTACATATATACCCAGTTCACATTATGGAACACCCTTAGATTTTAAAAAATATTGTTTAAAATAAATTTAATTTCTTCAATAGTTTTTGATACATGCAAACCCAGTCTAAATAAATTGTAACATTGTATATAATTATAAACAAGATATAAATTAGTGGTATGAATAGGAATAAAAAAATTAAAATACATATTAAGTATTTATATAATGAAAATATATTTTTAAATAAGTAAGAAATTTTAAGAAAAGTAATTATATGCTTTGAGAAAATACTTTTTCCTCAAAAATGGTTTTTATTTTTTTGTAAAAAAATAATATAAATAATTTATCCCAATTTTAAAAAATTAGTTTGGAAAAATAAACCTAAGTTTTTAAATAAACTGGTTTAAATTATATTAGAGTGAATTTTAGGGTATTTTCTGATAAAATTAATTTTTCGATGAATAGTGGAAATATAATTTTTTGTTGAAAAGTGTCTTATCATTTAACGTATTTGAAAAGATAATTTTTTTTAAAATGGTTTTAAGAGTATAATTAAATAATTTATACTATAAATAATATAATTTTGGTCATTAAAATTATTTTTATGTGGATTTTGAAATAAAAACTTTATATTCTTAAGAAAACATTTTTTTCTTAAAAATCGTTCTTCGTCGTGTTTTGTGAGTTTATTTAAAAGTAATTTATTTCAGTTTTAGAGATTTAATTTGATAAAATATATTCTATATTTTAAATAAAAATATACAAATTTTTAATGATCTTACTTTAATTTTTTCAAATTTTTAGTCAAAATATTGTTGTTAAGGTTAAAACGAGTTTAGAGGGGGGATTAAACCAATATATAAAAATAAATATGCCAATTAAAATTGTATATATCATATTATTTGGAATTATTTTGACCTAATACTATCCCAAATTTCAATATTTTTAATTTGGAAGCATTTTTCTTGAGAATTACTTTATTATGCTTTAATCTTTTAATAAATTCCAAGTGTGTCCTCTCCCCTAGTTATAAAAGAACACCCATCCTTTATATTATTTACACCACCATTAGAATAATATCTTGATAAAAACCTACACAAATATATTTTAAACTTACCTAATAATGAATTAGATGATATTTTATTCTTAAAATACCATTCCAATGGTTCATAAGAATGGATATGAAGGATGCCAAATGAAGGAAAGGTAATTTTCTTACCTGGCCACTTTCAATTTATTTCTTATTATACCTCATATAAATATATATTATTTATAAAAAACAATAAATTCAGTATCATAAATATTTCATAATTTTATGAAGATTTTTGAACTACAAATATCCATCCTTTATTCTATCAAATGGGAATTGAAAGTGTCACTTGTGATTATGTGTGGACTAACACCTCTACATAGAAATAGAATTTATTTTCCATAAACATATATTATCAATGGTTATTAGAATTAATTTAATATTTATATATAATATTTATTATATAATTATGATTATGTAATTATAATATAATATCTACCATCTTAGCTTACAATCCTTTAGAAAATGATAATGTTGCTCATGCGTAAGTGTGGATTACCACCTCCACTAAGTGATATGACTCGTTTTAAATTTCTTATTTACATGAATGGTAATAAAGTAATATTTAATTAATATATATGATATATATGATATAATAATGATTTTTGAAATTTTAATTATTAGTTACATCTATTTTATTCCATCCTTTGAAAAGTAAAAAGTATATTCATGCATACGTATAGATTATCATCTCCATTAATGGTGTAATTCATTTTTTTATCTCTATATTTTATGGAAGATTCCATATATATAAATATAATTAATGTATATGATATTTATTTCATGATTAAAATTATGTATATTATTGAACCATGATCAAATTTATATTACTGTAACTACCAAACTAAAACTCACATGAAAAATGAAATAGTTAACACCCGGAAATAATGATTTTAATAAATAATTATTAATAAATTTGTGTTGAAATGTTATAAGTGGATAATATATGATATTATAAGTATGTGAATGATTAAATTATAAAATTAATATAAATATTAATTTATTATACAATATTTTAGTGAACTTTTTATGTAAGTCAAACTTAAGGTAAAGGATTTATGTTACAATCTCATTGTTGATCGAGGTTGTTTATGATCATGTTTTAGCAGATGAAATTTTTTCCCTATATCTAAATTATATCATTATTTTTATTATACAAAATATATTTCTATATATTATATGTTTTCCTTACAATTTCCTCCCTTTAAGAACTCAATATATAGAAAAAAAATTAAGTAAAATTGACTTTATTTCTCTCTTTGATCAAAAATATTTTTTATTCCATGTCCATGTTTTCTATAAAATATTTTAAAAAATTTATTATTTTTATTCTAAAATTTCATAAATCCATTTTTAAATATTTTTTACTTTTTATAAAAAAATTATAGGAATCTTCTTGTCATTTTCAGAACAAAGTACTATTTACTTTTACCAAAGGTGTGAAAGGAATCTTTGTTTTAACATGTTTGGAATGAATGAGATTTCCCACCATCATGACCACTAAATACTTTGAAGATTAATTTAAAATTTTACATGGTTATTTTCAAATAAACTATTTTACTTATTATTTGGTAAATTTTTATATTTTAATATTTTATTTAAAAATGAAAAGGTTATTTTCCTCCAAAAATATTTCAATTATATTTTAAAGGAATTTTTCATCTAAGATGACATCTTTTAATGTTACTTAATATTTACTTAACATTAAAAAAACTTATATTCTTGATGAATCAATTGTCATATATTATCTCTTATTAATTTTATGGTCATTAATTTATCTTGAAACAATCACTTCATTATACTAATTGTATAACAAATTTCCCTTAAATATACATATTATATATCATGGTTATGTGAATTTATAAAAATATAAGTCATTTATACATATGATTTTTGACATTGAAATTTATTTGATTAACTGTGGAAATATATATATCCCATATTCTTAATTAAATAAGAACATTTATTAGTAAGGAATATTTTTTATGAATTGAATTGATCATTCAATATATGAATAATTAATTAGACATGCAATGGAGAGTGTGGTCTAGTTATAGATATCCCCTCAATGCATCAACAGGTCTCATGATACAAATCAATTAGACAAATTAAATGGGTTTTTGGTGTATACCAACCCATAGTTTTAAACTATCTTGGATCATGGTATTGACGGTATAAATATCATGATATTTGAGATCATTATGTCCAATATTAATCATCTACTTCATGGAGAATTCAGTTATTCTTATCCATGAGATTGTTTCTTTGATATTATCCATGGATGCATTCCATGTTCAAATTATTGATTAAATAGAATGTATTCTTAGTAATTTAGCATTCCATATTGATTATAAATTATATAATCATGATAGATTCTACTGTATATGACCCTTACTGAGCATTTGAGCTTACCCTTATTTTATATCCTTTCCCAGGGATATGAAGAATAATTATTTTTATGATTTCAAGGATGTAGAATTTTTTTCTTTACTATGTTTTAAATTTTAACCCCAATGGAAAATGGGTACCATGTATGCATTTAAAGACCCATATTTTTTCATGTAATTGTTTTTAATTATATGAAAGATTACAAGTCCCTGAAAATTGACGGCGCGTGATTCCGAGGCCCGGAGTGCACAGAATGAATTTCTAAACTTTTTTTAGGTATGTTCAGTAAACGTGCAAGTGGGTTTTTGTAACATTGAAACCAGTGCTCAAAATTGAAATCTGAGGGCACCGTTGAACTCACAGCACAGGTATTTTCTTAAGGAAACCTTCACCTCGACCGATGTAGGTCGAGGGTATAAGTTGGTTTTTTGGATTTTTATGGGAGAATAAAAAAAACTATTATTTTATTTTTTTTGAAATCACCTTTTTGAATTATGGTGGTGGGGACCACCTGAACCCATCTTTAATGTGGGGAAAACACTTGGGATACTTCCACTTTATTGTGCCAATTTATTGTGCGAATTTATTGTGCCAATTTATTGTGCCAATTTATTGTGCCAATTTATTGTTCCGATTTATTATGCAAATTTATTGTGCCAATTTAATGTACCAACTTTGATGTGCCAACATTAATCCTTAACCCATTAAATTGGCACCACACCTCTCGCGGGAGAATCATTGGAAAAAGAGGAGAGGTTTGGAGAGTTGGAAAGAACATTCTCTAACGAAGAACCACCCCCAATGAAGAACAAGGAACAGACGCTGATCCCAGATTGGAAGCGTCTTGCATAAGTGATGAACGCATACATCACAATCTCATCGACTTTGTATTCTTCCTCACGACATCTCTTATGGGAGAATGAGGTAGGGGTTTTATTTTATTTTGAATTATGGTCGAATTAAATTGATAATTCTTCATATTCTAGATTCATAATGATGATGGCCAAACTAACATGGTCATCATCACGCACTTAAACTTTTCCCCTTTTTTCTTTTGTTCTTCGCTCATTCTCCATGCGTTCATCAAAGACAAATATTTAATAACACCAAAAACATGGAGTTCTACTGAGTACAACATATGGACGTAGATCCCTCGACATGAGGATCATGAATATGTCAACGACATAATTTTTGGGTTTGGAACGAAGCTGTGATGGCTAATGGAAGAAGGCGGCGGCTGGTACTGGGCCGGTCATGAGGAAGGTGGGGTGGTGTGCGTCTGTGCCGCCGGTTGAGCAGGGGGTCGTATCCCGTCGGCCACAGCAGAGCAAGGGGTGGTGGCTGGCACGCCGGCCGGTTGCGTAGCGGAGCGGTGGCGTGCATCCACGCCGTTGGAGTATGAGGTCGCGACCGCTTGGCCACGGCAGAGGCCGGACGGCGGATGGCACTCGGCCAGCTACAGCAGTTCAGAGGGACCAGCTTGGTTCCTGCAGTGACATAGCATCGCCTAAGGTGTTGCCCATTGCGTTTCCGAACGGAAGGGGGTCTGCTCCCCCTTCGGCACCAGCTCGGGCAAACCGCACCCAATGGGTCACGCCACCGAGACACGCCCAGTGTGGGTCGGGCCAAACCACAGCCCAGTGGGCCAATACCCCATGGCCCAAGCCATCTAGGCTGGACTCGAGTCGGCCCAAGCTGGGTTAGGCCGGGTCGGTTCAACTAGGTCGGACCAGACCCAGTTTGGCCTTTTTGGCCGTAACTTGAGAACCGGGATTGCGTTTGATGAAACATCTGCGGAACTGAATTCATTGGATCTAGATGGTCCTTTTGGTATACTCCAATTAAGTTTTGGATAAATTTGGATTATGGATAGGTTGGATTGAACCCCAAATCCAACCAGGCCCCCGGAGCGGAAACACTAATAACTTATAGACCGGGTTTCCTATTGACACGTCATCTATTTCATTGGATCCCTTATGACGTGACAGGCCTTTGGGATACTTCTTCATAGGAATTTTGGGTGGTTTGAGTATGAACTATGGCTTGGGGTGTGGTTCCACCAAGCGCACTACGTATGGAACCCTATGACTGGCTGAGACTTGATGACTGCTGACTATTTTGACTTGGAGTGACTCGACAGGCCCAGTGGGGAGTGCCTCTGTGTTACTGGGCAAACCCATGGTGGGGAGTTCCTCTGTGTGACGCGGTAGACCCACTATACTCGACATGAGGAGTACCTCAGCTGTCCACGAGAGGGAGCGCCTCTGTGTGACGCTTTTGACCCACAGTACTCGACAGGAGTAGTACCTCAATAGTCCAAGGTTAGTGCAAAGTGCCACAGTGTGACACGGCAAGCCCAATGTACTCATTAGAGGAGGATTTCTCCAGCAGTCGAGGTGTTCGACATTGTGACTAGGAATGTTACTTGTTCCTAGGCCTAGAGGAATCTGTGGCTGGCTATTAGCTTCCATAGTGATCCTTTGTGGGTCATCTTCATAATTCTATTTCTCATAGTTGTATACCTGGTGTGAGCTGAGTCTTTACCATTGTGGTATTCTTTCCTTCATGGAACAGTTTAGCTTTGAGATTTTGACTTGGTTCTTGTGTTTCCTCATGATTGAGATGGGTATACTCGACCACTTAGGTATATGTATAGGCATATACCTAAGTAGGGTTGAAAGTTGTTTTCATGCTTTGGGGTTTATCCTTTCTGGATTTTATGAGACCTTCAAGGGTCATGAGGTCCCTACTTAGTATCTTTATACTCACCCCTAGGTGGGCTATGCCCGCACCATGTTGTGTTTGGTGCAGATGATGGACAGAACTGACTGAGGACGAGGGTACCAAGACTGGAGGTAGCTCGAAGGTGGACATTAGACGAGGCGTACCGCAAAGATGACTATTCGAGAGATGTACCTACCCTTCGGGTAGGATCCTTGGTGGGTGTTCATAGGAGCTATTTTTAGTTATACTTTTAATTTTTAGTTTACTTGTACTTTTCTGTTTTACTTGTACTTTTCAGTTTTACTAGTAATTTTCAGTTGGGCTTGTATTCTGGCCCATTTACTTTCTGTACACACCCTATTTACTTTATAGTTTACTTTGAGCATAATTGTGTGATTTTACAGGTTATAAAGGCAATACCTTCCCGGTTTTATGGAATACGCCTTTCGGTGTTAGTTTCCATCCCCATGCCTAGGGAAGGCGGGATTGGGGTAGTCACAGAACGAGACCTAGGGGACAGGTCGTGACAAATTGGTATAAAAGTAGTTCGGTTCTATTGAAGAACTAGGACTCTGATACTTTCTATGAAACAATAGTGTTAAGTGTTATGAGTGTGATTTTCAGTTCTAGGAGTCTAGTGTTGGTGTGGTGGTAGATGTATACATACACCAGGGCCCTGAGTTCTGATTTCTAACTCAATGCATGAAAACACTGATTGTGTATATGTTTTTGAAAAGTTTTCTTTGTGATCTCTTTGAGTAAGCTCACCAGGTATAAACTTAATAACCGTGGCGCACCTATTTATTTTCAGGATTCCTCAATCCAGATAGCCATCCAGGATTCCAGTTAGATTATGTGATGACAGCCACCGAGTGACGAGGCTTCGGTGCAGGGCCCCCTTATGACAGTTGTACCACTGGGTGGGGTACCAGCAGCACCACTACCCATTGGGCAACCGATGCCACCAACCCCAGCAGTAGAGGCTCCATGACGCTTGAGCACATTGCACGAGTTCTAGTGCCAGAGGCCACCGAGGTTCTGGGGAAAGATAGATCCATAGGCAGATGGGGATTGGCTAGAGGCTGTGGTTAGTGTTTTTTGACTGGTAGGGACACCAGCTGATCTCAAGGTGATCCTTGCTGCCAGCCTTCATCAGGCAGCAGTGGGTATATGGTGGAGCTTGATGCTCCAATTTCACGATGAGGTCACTCTCATCTGAGTGGACTTCGAGATCCTTTTTAGGGCAGAGTTCATCCTAGTGACCCTATACTTAATGCGTATATAGGAGCTTCTCCACTTGCATCAGGGTAGCATGACTGTGGATCAGTATTCAGTGAGTTTTACCGACTTTTTGCGCTACTCCACTGACATGGTGTTTGACCCTTTCTTCAGGACCTAGACTATCAAGCAGGGGATCAGATGAGATATTAGAGCTTTGATGGTTTCTCTCATTATCACGACGCAGGCGCAGCTGTTAGAGAGAGCACTCTTAGTGGAGAGCTTCCTTGCTGAGCAATCACCAGCAGTGAGACCCATCACCGGATGACACATAACAGAGTCATCTACATATGGTAGCAGATAGATGATACAGAGGTCCAAGAGGACCAGACCTATAGGTGGATGACCGCAGGATACAAGGTTTGTGGTATGGGTCCCACGAGGCAGATCAGGACAGGCAAGGATCATGCAGTGTTACTCATGCAGTGGGTAGGTTCACATGGCGCGCGATGGACCGACCCGCCATCCCGACGACCAGAATATGGTCGAGGGGCCATCTAGGTAGAGGCAGATGTTCAATCGAGGAGGTTCGTAGGAAGGAGGTAGACGTGGTAGAGGATCAGGTCATGTAGCAGGTGGTGGGTGACGTTTCGAGGTTTTACCGCCACCACACCCAGGTGGTCTACATCGACCACAGGGAGCAGGTGGACAGGGGTGAGCTCAGTTCCAGGCAGCTGAGGCTTATGACCACAGTGCTCCATAGATGATATGAGGTATGATATGTGTCTACTATACCTTAGAAGAAGTACTTATAGACACAGGTTCCAATCACTCATTTATTGCCACAACCCTCGTTTAGAGCTCGGAGATTCTGACAGAGCTGTGGGCTCGATTCTTATGGCTAGAGACTCCTATGGGAGCATATTTGATGATCACCCACCGGTTCCAGTAGTGTGCGATTACTCTAATAGGTGAGGTATTCAACTAGGATCTCCTAGTAGAGGCGTAGAGGCCTTACAATGTCATCTTGGGTATGGACTGGTTATCTACAGTCCATGCTCAGATTGACTATATTAGGCGCAAAGTGTCGTGTGTCCACGTGGATGGGAACAGGTTTTCCTTCACTACTGAGAAGGGAACCTTTGCAGTGTAGGATGGACTTACCCAGAGGAGGGTGCAGTCGATCACACATCAGTTTTCTAACCTTATTCTCAGAGCGGTTGATGTAGAGAGTCAGAGTTATCCTATAGTGGTGGACCAGTACATTGATGTTTTCCCAGATGGTGTTCTGGGTCTACCTCCCCATAGAGAGGTGGACTTTTATATCGAATTGTATCCTGAGAAAGAACTGATATCTACACCAATATATCGTATGGATCCCACAGAGCTTCAAGAGCTGCGGGTACACCTGGAGGACTTGTAGAGCAAGGGGTTCATTAGGCCTAGTGTTTCTCTTTGTGCAGCATCGATTTTGTTCACTAAGAAGACAGATGGGATTTTGAGACTATGTGTGGACTATAGGCACCAGAATCAAGTGACCGTGAGGAAAAATTACCCACTCACGAGTATTGATGATCTCTTTGATCAGATGAAGTAAGCACGATAGTTTTCGAAGATAGACCTCGGATCGAGCTATCACCAGCTCAGAGTATGAGACGAGGATGTGTAGAAGACATACTTTAGATGTCGGTATGGCCATTATGAATTCATGGTTATGCCTTTCAGTGTGACAAACTCCATAGAAGTGTTCATGGGACACATGAATAGGATCTTCTATACATAGCTTGATCGCTTTGTGGTAATCTTCATCGACGACATCCTGATATACTCAACGACAGAGGAGGAGCATGCCTATCATCTACAGATAGTTCTGGATACACTCTGAGAGCACCATATTTATGGTAATCTCTCGAAGGTCCAATTCTAGATCTGGGAGGTTCACTTTCTAAGACACGTCATCTCGAAGGCTATATTTGTGGTGGATCCAGCAAAGATCAAGGTTGTTCTTGCTTGGGATCCACCCAGGAGTGTGACGAAAGTGTGGAGTTTCTTGGGTTTGGCTGGTTACTAACAAAGGCTTGTTTCTAGATTTTTTAGAGTTGCGGCACCCTTATCATCATTGACAAATAAGGGGAAACCCTTCATGTGGTCGAAGAGAAGTCAGAAGTGTTTCCAGGAGCTGTGGCAGAGACTGATGAGTGCCCCTATCTTGAGGCTACTGGAGGAATGTGTTGGGTACGTAGTCTACTATGACACATCAGGGACCAGGATTGGATGTTTCCTAATGCAGGATCGATCAGTGATCGCATATGGTTCTCGACAGCTGAGAAAACATGAGTAGAACTATGCTACCCATGACTTGTAGTTATCAGCAGTGGTCTTTGCCTTGAAGATGTGGCGACATTACTTGATGGGTGAACATTTTACAGTCTACTCTGATCAAAATATTCTCAGGTATATCTTCTCTGAGAAGGACCTGAACCTGAGACCGCAGTGTTGGCTTGAGTTCCCCCAAGACTATGACTTTGAGATAGTCTATACTTCTAGGTTGGGGAACGTAGTAGCAGATCCGCTCAGCATGAGGTTCGGTATACAATTTCTGAGTTAAGCAATGGAGAAGTTAGCCACTTTGTAGATATCCTATGTGGATCGAGATATAGCAGTTTATCTTCAGTCTCTGACAGTCACTCCCCCACTAATTTAGTGAGTCAGGGAGGTGCAGCTTGGGGATACATACTGTGAGGCTCAACGTTCTCATATATACATAGGACAGGCACCCAATAGATTTTCTAAATGTGGTGAGCACGTAATACTCTTTAAAAGATATACTTTAATTCTAGTGGCGCTTCTAGAGGAAGTGTTGAGGGAGTTCTGCATGTCCCCTCTAGCGGTACATCCAGGTGTGGAGAATATGTACCAGGACCCACGGCATCAGTAGTGGTGGTTGGGGATGAAGAAGGTAATGGCGGAGTTTGTCTCTTAGTGACCCACTTGTCAGAAATTGAAGGCAGAGCATTAGGTTCTAGTAGGCTTAGTTCAGCCATTAGAGGTTCCAGAGTGGAAGTGGGATGGAATTTCTATGGACTTCGTGATAGGACTTCCATGCACATCTAGGATTCATGATTCTATCTGGTTGATCGTTGACCGACTCACAAATTTGGCCCACTTCCTACTAATCAGAGAGCAGGGTTCAGTAGAGGGATTTGGACGCCTCTACGTATAGCCAATTGTAAAAATTCATGGATTTCCATAAATGATTGTCTCCAATCGTGATGCACGATTAACTTCCCAGCTATGGAAGGGGTTTCAGGAAGCATTTGGAACAAAGCTTCAGTTGAGCACCACCTTCTATCCTCATATGGATGGTAAGATAGAGTAGACCATTCAGACCATTGAGGACATGCTACGTGGTTTCATCCTTGATTTTGGCCACAGCTAGTAGGATCACTTGCCTTTGGTGGAGTTTGTGTACAACAACAGTTATCACTACACTATCGGTATGGCACCATTCGATGCATTGTATGAGCGACCTTTAAAATCACCACTGTGCTGGACTGACCTAGGGGAGTCAGCACTCATGGGACCAGAGATGGTATGGGCTACCACAGAGAAGGTGCAGATCATCCAGGAGCGGATGAAGACTGCACAGAGAAGGCAGAAGTCCTATGATGATAGGATACAGAGACCTCTTGAGTTCGAGTTTAGTGATCTTGTCTTTCTACGGGTCTCACATTGACGAGGTTAGTGGAGATTTGGTCAGGGCGGCAAGTTATCTCTGAGATTCATCAGACCCTTTCATGTCCTCAGGAGAGTTGGTGAGGTGGTTTACCGCTTAACTCTTCCACCTCAGTTGAACCGGGTGCACGAAGTCTTCCACGTATCCCAGCTGAGAAGATACATGCACGACCCTATACACATCATTGACTGGGGTGAGCTGGACATCGACGATGGGGCGATGTTTTCATAGTTTCCAGTAGAGATTGAGGATCGACAGGATTAGGTCCTTCATGAGCGGTCGATAACTCTGGTGCGAATTCGTTGGCATCACAGGAACCTCTTGGAGAGCACATGAGAGCGGGAGGTTCAGATTCATTCTCAGTACCCCCACTTGTTTCCCTAGTTTTTGTAGTGGCTTTTGGGGATGCAAATCCCTGAGGTGGGGAGGATTTAAAGACCTGGATTTTTCCATGTAATTTTTTTTAATTATACGGAATATTAAGAGTCTATGAAAATTGACGGTGTGTGATTCCGAGGCTCGGACTGCCCGAAATGAATTTCTAAACTTTTTTAGGTATATTCTGTAAACGTGCGAGCAGGTTTTTATAAATTTCAAACCAGTGATCGGAATTGAAATATGAGGGCACCATTGAACTTTCAGCACTGGTATTCACTTAAGGAGACTTTCACCTCGACCACAGTGGACCGAGGGTAGAATTTGGTTTTTTTGCATTTTTTGGTAGAATAAAAATAAAATAAAATAAAACAACTTTTATTTTATTTTGCTTGAAACCTCCTTTTTAAATTCTGGTGGTGGGGACCACCCGAACCCTTCTTTAATGTGGGGTAACCCCTTGGTATCCTTCCACTTTATTGTTCCAATTTATTATGCCAATTTATTGTGCCAACTTATTGTGCCAATTTAATTTTCCAACTTTGATGTGCCAATATTAATCCTTAACTCATTAAATTTTCATCACACCTCTCACGGGAGAATCTTTGGAAAAATAGGAGAGATTTTGAAAGTTGGAAAGAACATTCTCTAATGAAGAACCACCCCCGACGAAGAATGAGGAACCGACGCTAAGCCCAGATCAGAAGCGTCTTGCGGAAGTGATGAACACTGACGTCACCATCTCATTGACTTCGTCTTCTTCCTCGCATAATCTCTCACGGGAGAACTAGGTAGGGGGTTTATTGTATTTTGAATTACGATTGAATTAAATTGATAATTATTCATATTCTGGATTCATAACGACGATGGCCAAACTAACATGTCCATCATCCCGCACTTAAACCTTTACCCATTTTCTTTTGTTCTTCACGTGTTCTCCATCCGTTCATCAACACCAAATATTTAATGATGTTGGAAACATAAATTTTTTCTGAGCGTGACATATCAACGTAGCACCCTCGACACAAGGATCGTGAATATGCGAACGACATAATTTTCCAGCTTGGAACGAAGTCGTGATGGCTCACAGAAGAAGGCGGCGGCCATTACCTAGCTAGCCGCGAGGAAGGTGGGGTGACATTCATTTTCTCTACCTGTTGAGAAGGAGGTCTTGGTCCGTCAGCCATGGAGGAGCAAGGGGTGGCAGCCGGCACGCCGGCCGGCCGCGTGGCGGAGCGGCGGCACGCATCCGGCTGCCGGAATAGGAGGCAGCGGCGGAGGTCAGAGGGTTGCCAGCACCCGACAAGCCATAGTGGTTTAGTGGGACCCACTTGGGTCCTGTGGTGACATGGATATGCCTAAGGTGCTGCCCATTGTAGTTCCGAATGGAAGGGGGTATGCTCCCCCTTTGGCACTAGCTCAAGCGGACCGCACCTAGAGGCTCGCAGCCAGCGCAGGTCAGGTCGGACCACGGCCCAGTGGGTCGGGCCTGCCATGGCCCAAGCCATATGGACTAGACTTGGGTTAGCCTAGGCTGGGTTGGGCCGGGTCGGTCCGACAGGGTCAGAACAGACCCAGTTTTTCTTTTTTGGTCGTAACTTGAGAATCGAGTGTCCGTTTGATGAACTATCTGCGGCACCGGAATCCTTGGATCGAGATGGTCTTTTTTGTTTAATCCACTTGAGTTTTGGATAAAGTTTTATTACGTCCGGGTTGGATCGAACCTCGAATCCAACTAGTCCCTCGGAGCAAAAATGATAACAACTTATAGATCGGGCGTCTGACTGATGTATCGTCTGTTGTGTTGGGTCCCTTAGTACGTGATGAACCTTCAGGATACTTCTTCATGGGACTTCGGGGCGGTTGAGGTATAACCTATGTCTTGAGGAGTGGTTCTTCCAAGCACGCTACGTATAGAACCCTGCGATTGGATGAGACTTGATGACTGCAGACCATTTCGACTCGGAGTGACTCGACAGGCCCATTAGGGAGCGCCTCTGTGTGATGCGGTAGACCCATGGTGGGGAGTGCCTTTGTGTTCCATGGAAGACCCACATCACTCGACATGAGGATTACCTCAGTAGGCCATGAGGGGGTGCGCTTCTGTGTGACCCGGTAGACCCACGGTACTCGACAGGAGGAGTACCTCAGTAGTCCAAGGTTACTGTGAAGCGCCTCTGTGTGACACGGCAGGCCCACTGTACTCATTAAAGGAGGATTTCTCTAGTAGCTGAGGTGTTCGACATTGTGACTGGGAATGTTACTTGTTCCTAGGCCTAGAGGAATATATGGTTGGATATCATCTTCCATAGCCATACTATGAGGGTCAGCTTTATAATTCTATTTCTCAGAGTTTTATACCTGGTGTGAGCTGATTATTTACCATTTTGGTATTCTTTCCTTTGTAAAATAGTAGATCATTGGGCTTTTTAGTTGGGCCTTTTGTTTCCTTATGATTGAGATGGGTATACTCGATAACTTAGGTATATGTATTGGCATATACCAAAGTAGGGTTGAAAGTTGTTTTCATGCTTTGTGGTTTATCCTTTTTGGATTTTATGAGACCTTCGAGGGTCTATGGGTCCCTACTAAGTATCATTATACTCACCCCTGCACGAGATACACCCACACTTTGTTGTGTTTGGTGCAGATGACGGAAAATGCTCATTGAGGACAAGGGTGCCAGGACTGGAGGTAGCTCGGAGGTGGACATTAAACGAGGCGTGCCGCAAAGACAACCGTTCGAGAGCTATACCTACCCTTCAGGTAGGATCATTGGAGGGTGTTCACACAAGCTGTTTTCAGTTATACTAGTACTTTTTAGTTAACATGTACTTTTCAGTTTTACTTGTACATTTTAGTTGGTCTTGTATTTTGGAACCTTTACTTTCTATTCACACTCTATTTACTTTATATTTTACTATGTGATTAGTTGTGTGAGTTTAAAGGTTAAAAAGTCAATGCCTTCCCAATTTTTGGGAATACATCTTTCGGCGTTAGTCACCAGCCCCCGGCCTATGGAAGGCGAGCTTGGGGTAGTCATGGCACGGGCCCTGGGGGACGGGTCGTGACAATGCATCTGGATCTCTTGGGCTACTAAACCGATTGGTACTTAAATATTTTACCCATTTTATCTATGAAAATGTAATAAACTAACCACTAGATCTAGGTTACTGGAGTTGGGGTTTTTATAGTTGGTATCAGAGGAAGTTTAGTAGAAACCTTCAGAACTAGATTTTGGAAAACATAGATTTCAGAATATAAACCTATGATATAGTTTGTGGATAACAATATAATAAAATCCTAAAATTTTGGTTAGGGTGATATAATGTGGTTTTTCTAAGAAATTACATCCTTTTATAAATAATACAAGTGGATGTAGCTCTTTCAGAATTGTACCTAGGGTAAAAAATTCACAAAGGGATCCTTAGCCTTTGACTTGATAGTCACCAAGTACAAAACAATGGGCATTACTACACACATGGTTTGATACTTCTGAGGGATATGCTTTGGTTAATTCATATTTTCCTTAAAACCCAATATAAAGGATTTGAAAATATTTTTATGATTTAAAATTATCCCAAAAGAAACCAAGTTTAATATTCTATGATTAAAACTGCATAAATTTTCTATTTTTGTTAAGTGTTACACCAGATTTGGAATTTTACATTTTAATTTAAAATTCATAATTTTATGCAATAATACAGTTTATTTAATTATTTATACATGGATCCTTGAAGAAAAAATGGTAAGAATACACATGGTCATGTATAAATTTCTCTATTGAGAGAGATAATATAGCTGGTATTGTATTTAAGCAGATCGTGACTATATTAGAGTAGCTTACTTAGTATATAATGAATAAAAATTCTTAAATAGAGAAACATATTGTTCCATATTGTGATTATCATATATTATATCACTTCATGCAAAATAATTCCCCATTATTTAGTGAGGATATTAATCTAGTGGTATCTAAGAAATGGATTAAGTACCTTGAAAAGATATTTATGGCCTTAGGATGTGATGAAAAAGAAAAGGTTATACTCGAAGTATATTTTCTATAGGGAAATGTTTAGAAATGGTTATCATTGATCCATAATACTAGGGAGGAAGATGAAATAGAACACATGAAATATATTTCTTTAAAGAAACATTGTTCAACAAATATTTCCCTCGTGATCAATGAACTAAATGAAGGCAAGGTTCCATAGATTAATAGAAAAGGAATAAGAAAGTGTTATAAGTGTAAGGATACCTTTACAAGAATATCCAGGTTTTATTTAGATTAACTATGTTATATATAATGAAATATTTACTATTTCATTGAAGTGATTAAAACAAGTCTCCAAAGGGCACTGGTTTCTCAAAAAAATCATCATATGATGAAATAGTTTTCTAAACAATCAAAATAGATAAGTAATTTTTTATTTTCTATATATTAAAGGGGAATAAATAGAATAATAGGTAATATTAACACTAATAAAAATGGAATGTGTATAATAATAAGAAGAAAATGAATCAATTTCCATTATGTTAAAATTGTGGAAAGAAACATACTGAAAAATTTCTGAAGGGCATTGGAGTGTGTTATAAGTGTAGAGACAAAGGTCATCTAGAATATGAATGTAAGGGAAATAAAGAGACCATTTCTATCCAAAGATACATATACAATGTATTGGGGCATTATTCAAACCAATTTCCCAAGCATCAGGGGATTCTACCACAAAAGAGGCCAAGGGGAGAAAGCTAAGCTTATAAAATCACTAAAGATGGGGGTCAAGTTCCCAAAAATGTAGTCGATGGTACTTTAATCATTGCCTCAAATTTAGATATTTCTTTATTTCATTTTAGATACATTTACTCTTTAATATCTTCCATGTTTTAAATGAAATTAGATACATCCCCAGAACCTTAATAAGAGACTTATCATTTAGAACTCCTAGTGGAAATATCACTATGATAAGGATATGTTAAGTAGTTCCCATTATGACACATAATCATGATATATTTACTAAATTTATTATCATATCTATGTTTGACTTCGATATAATCTTTGGTATAGAAAATATTTCAAAATATGATTCATAAACTTTGTTGCAAAGATAAGGAAATTACGATTTGTGATTATGATATGGAATTCCTTATCATTAGAATAAAGAATTCATCATCTGAGTCATGTATATATCCACACTCACTAGAAATTTTGAATGAGATTCTTGGAGAATAATATAAAACACAATATATGGATGGAAAATATAATATTCAAATTGAGGATGTACCTATTTTATAGGAATACATTGATGAATTTTTTGAGGAATTACCTAGATATCCACCAGCGCATGAAATTGATTTTTCCATTGATTTAATCCTCTGAGGAAATAACTATATGAAGGATCCCTATATAATGGACACTATTGAATTATTAGAGTTGAAGAAACAATAATAGTATTTTTTTGATAATGTATTTATTCACCCTATTGTATCACCATGGGTAGCTCTTACTCTCTTCGTTAAGAAAACATATGGATCCATGAGGATATGAATTGAATAAAGGTAAATCAATGTTATTTTGATAAATAAAATTATATTCTAACTCATATTTATGACTTATTCTATTAACTTCATGGAGCTCATTAATTTTTAAATATTTAACTTCATTATGGGTGTCATCAATTGTGAGTAAAGAAGTTGTAAATTCTAAATATTGTATTACAAATGTGGTGTGGAAATTAAGAGTTTATAGTAATGGAAATTTGGATTGACTAAGGAACCATATATTTGTATGGATCTAATGAATTTATTATTCATGTAATATCTTTATAATTTCATTGGTTTATTCATTGATGATATATTGGTGTATTCTAAGAGCTATGAGGACCAGGAGTATCACTTTACAATCATTCTTGAGACTCTTATAGGGAAAGAGTTATATGTGAAATTTATAAATTTTGAATTATGGATTTAGGAAGTTTATTTTCTTAGGAATATTGTCTACAAGGATGGAATCTCAGTTGATCCACTGAAGAAAAAGGCAGTTCGAGAATGGCCTACACTAGAAAACATAACTAAGGTATATAGTTTCATTGGTTTGGTAGGTTACTAGTGGAAAGTCTTTCAGAATTTTGCTCATTTTTCAAACCCATTAACCAAGATTACTTGTAAAGGGGTTATGTTCATATATACAAACTAATGTGAAGAATGATTAGAATAATTTAAGTTGATATTGGTCAATGCTCTGATTTTGACTCTATCATTAGTAAATGATAGATTATTGATATATAGTGATTAATCAAAAAAGGGACTTGCTTGTGCACATATACATAATGATAAAGTTATTTCATATGAATTAAGATATTTAAATACTCATCAGAAGAACTATCAATCCATGATCTTCAGTTGGAACCTGTAATTTTATCTTTGAACATATAGAGACATGATCTCTATGGTGAAATATGTGAGATATACACAGATCATAAGATCCTAAAATACATTTTTCATAGAAATAGCTTAACATGAGGCAAACAAAATGGATTTATCTACTCAAGGATTATGATTTTTCAATATACTACTTCTTTGGGAATTAAAATAAGGTAGCATATTCTTTGATCTTAAAAGATCATGGAGTCCTGACCAAAATGAGGATTGAGAGTAATCCATTGTTCATGGATATATTAAACAAATATATGGGAATTATTAAGTAAGGGGAGACACCACTCCTTATTCAAATGATTATAACCATATTTATTAGAAAAGATAAAAATATATCAATATGATGATGAGAATTTTAAAAAAAAAATTAAATTCCTGAATGATGGGAAATTATAAGACTTCGTTTGTGAAGATGGAATTCTAAAATTTGGAAAGATAATATGTCTTCCATCTATACTTGAGATGAAAATGGAATTTTTAGATGATTTAAATACATTGAATTTCTCTAAATTCCCTGGTAGAACCGATATGTATTGATATTTTAGGGAACATTTTTTGTAGGACAACATGAAGTGTGAAATTACTTATTTGGTATAAATATGCTTGGTTTTCAAATAGATGAAGACCAAGAGACAATATCCTAGAGGAGTCATTCATCCTCTACCTATCCCAATATGGATATGGGATTATATTACTATGGAATTTGTGATAATACTACCAAATATTCCTAGAAATAATGATATGATATGGGTTATTATTGATCACCTTACCAAATCTGCATATTTCTTTGATATAAGACAAGATTTACCACTTAAGAACCTTTCATGGCTCAATATTAAGGATGTTTTAAAATTTAACGGTGAACCTATTTCAATTGTTCCTAATCATGATCCTTGTTTTATATTAAAATTATGGAAGATTCTTTAAAAGTATCTTGACATTGTGCATCATTTGAACACCACCTACCATCATCAATCTAATTGATAGTCTGAAAGGACTATTCAAATATTGAAATACATAATAAGGTTATGCTCTCTTTACAATCAAGGTATTTGGGATCATTATTTATATTTTATGGAGTCTTCTTATAACAATAGCTTTCACTCAATTATTCAAATGGTTTCAAATGAATAATTATATGGAAAGATATTTCATACTCCAACTTGTTGGTATGATGTTAGTGAAAGGAAACTTGTAGGCCTAGAACTTTTTAAGGTGATGATGAAAAAGGTAAAGACTATTAAGGATCATATTAAATAAGATTAAATTTTTAAAAAGTGTTATGTTGATAACTGAAGGAAAGATTTGGAATTTTAAGTGGGAGGTCATGTTTTCTTAAAGGAATCTCAATTGAAGGGTGTTATAAGGTTCGGTAAGAAATGGAAGTTGGTCCATAGGTTTATCGGATCATTTTAAATTCTAGAAAAAAAATTTATTTGTGTCTTACCACATAGAAATTACACCAATCCTATATAAATTACATGATTTGTTCCATATACCATAGTAAAGGAAGTACAATCTAGACCCAATTCATGTGCTCACCTCTGAAGAAATAGAATTGGAACATGATTTATCTTACTACAAAGAGCCTATCCAAATTCTTGACATTAGATAGGAATTATTGAGGAATCGGAAGACACAACTGGTAAAGGTACTTTGGATAAATCCAAAAATTGAGGAATTAATGTGGGAACTAGTGGATATAATGAAGAATAACTTCTCTCTTTTGTTTAGAAGGAAATATCCACAAAACGTTTGAGGAAGAAATTTTTATAGGAGGGAAGAATGTAACACCAAAACCTCAATTATAGTAACTGGATATTTTATTTTAATAAAATAATAATATAATGTACATTTTAATATTTACTGTAATAAAAATTCTAATTTCATAGGATGAATATCAATTTTGAATTTACCTGGTAAAAATAATCCAATAATGAATTTTTCAAATTTCACATTAGAAATAAGATTTTATGAATAATTTAAAATTTACTATTTAAATACTCTAAATTTTTTTTTAAAAAATTTATTATAATATGTGTAATTAACAATTCATTGATTATAAAGTTTATATAAATAAATATGAGATTATTTCGAGGTAAAAGATAGATATTTTTCAAAAAATTATTTTTTAAGGCTAATGTCTTCCAAATTTATTTAATTAAAATAATATTTAATAATGAATGATTTAAAAAAAATTATATATTATATATGTAACTATATGAATTTAATTCCACGTAATTATGATTACTAGTCATATAGTTAATATAAGATCATCTTATGTTTGAAAAATTCATTTCTTGAAAACCCATTTTTTAACACGATTTGTGGATATATTTTGAAACTAAATTCTTCCAATTTTGGGATTTAAATTTGATAAAATGGATTCTATAGTTTCAATAATAATAATTAATATTAGTTAATAAGGTTAACATAATTTTTTCATAATGAATATTAAAATAATTAAAAATTAATTAC
This sequence comes from Viscum album, assembly GCA_963277665.1. NCBI lineage: Eukaryota > Viridiplantae > Streptophyta > Magnoliopsida > Santalales > Viscaceae > Viscum > Viscum album. The sequence goes on along the minus strand of OY728123.1, from coordinate 428,461,477 downwards.
CATGTATGAGGTTAAAATGGAGGTTTATGCGTTGCATGAACTTGTGTTAAAATTAATTTTCTCCATGTATATAATTTTTATTTGATATATTTTAATTAATTTTTATAATAAGTGGGTTCAATATTATCTAATAAGGATAATTTTATTTAGGCTTAAAGGATAAATTACCAAGGGTAAAAAAAATTAGTTGTTGTAGCAAAAATTTAAATGGTAAAATAAAGTAACCTTGGAGTTAAAATATATAACATGTTTAAAACATGTTTATTTTAGTGTTATAGGTGTGGATACACCATATCCACTGTACACCACATTATTTATCAATTTTTAAGACACTTGGGTTGAGAGTGACTTCCCATTATTTAATAATTTTTTGGTATTTAAAAAAATTTCATTCCTCAACTATAAAAGGGAACCAACTCCCATAAATTTTTCATACCTCTCAAACAATTTATCTCAAAAAAACCTACCAAAATATCTCCCCAAAGTACAAACCTGAGGGTCTTTAATAAGAGATCTAAATGAGGTTCTTCTAAGAGAAGTTAATTTTCTTCACCAAGCTCTAACTTTTTACTTCTTCTTTTACCAACATCAATTATTCCTTAACACTTCCAATATAATAACACTATTATCTCTCATATACTAAAATTTAATTATTTTCTTGGAATAATATTTATCCATCTCCTTATCCATCAAATGGGAAAAAAAGTCATTTCTTTTGTATACAATGGACTACCACCTCACAAACTGATGTAATTATTTTTCCATCACTGACTCACATGGATAGTCATAATCATGAAAATAATGAATATATATGAAACATATAACACGTGATTAATTATGTAAAATTAATATATCATACACTTACTTACAATTTCACCTATTAAGGGAATGATATCATTGTTTGTACGTATGTATGGCCTACCATCTCCATAGAGCTATGTAATTCATTTTCCATGTATTTCTTGAAATAATTGTTATAAAAAGGTATCTAATGAAAAAATGTGATATTTATAAAATTAATATAATTTTGGAGATTATGGATCTATATCCTATGAAAAATAACTAGAACTTTCATGACAAAACATTCATGAGAAAATAAAGTCGTTAACACCTGAAACAATGGTAATAATAAAATATTATTAATAAATGGGTGGTAAGATGTTATAAAAGGATAATATGTGATATTATAAATCCAAATATGGTTATTTTATAAATTAATATCATGATTAAACCCAGTATACATAATGTTAAAGCATGTTCAACTAAAGGGGGCATGATATAAGGGATTTCATCTCAATTTAAACTCCATTAAGACATATTTTTTATTATAGACCTATTCACAATTATATGATATATATAAATACCCATTAATGTCTTTAACAAGAATACATATATATTCATGATGATTAATTTTTAAATTCAAGTATATTCTTTCAATGGTTTACAATTTAAAAGTTACCAAATAGGTAAGAATCCATTTAACAATTTCACTTTCTTTTGGGAAAGATTTTATTTTCATTCAAGGAACCTTATCATTTATCCTTTATAATCTCCATTAATTTTATTATCCAATGGGTATTTAATTATTTTCTAAAATTTAATTCAAATTTCCCACTCATTTTTACTTAAATCAAGCAAAGAAATGTTTAAAATAAAAACTGATTTTATTTCCCTTTTAATTAGATATATTTTCTTCCATGTCCATGTTTTTCAAAATTGTTTTACAAAATTCCTTTTATATATACATAATATTTATTAAGTACATTTTATTTTTCCTTGAATTTCTATAAATTGTTTTATTGTAATCTCTATAATTTTTTCTAAATGGGATATTTTTTTACTATCTTAAAAAATCCAGAAGGAATGTTTTTTAATGTTTACGGTGATAACAGAATTCGCTTCTATTGTAACTGTTTTACAAAAAAAATCTTCTATATGTTTTCAATGGTTTTATGATTAAAACTCTTTTATGAAATATTATTTTAATATTTCTCATCTATTCCATTTATTCTTCTAAAGTACATCATTTTATTACAAATATTATATTCCTAATGAAGCGGTTTTCATCTCTTATCTCTTATTAATTTTTTGGTCATTAACTTTGTCTTGAAATATTCACTTTCTTATGGTTATATTTTATTAAATTTCCCTTTAATATCCATATTATTTATTAGGGATATGATTATTTCTTAAACTGTTTGTTGTATCTATATACGATGTTTTAATTTGAAAGTTTTTTTATTGATTGGGGAAATATTTATATTCTAGAATCATTCTTTAATATAGGAATTTATTTAAAATGAATAATGTTTATGAATTTAATTAACAATTCAATATATGAGGAAGTAATTATATGTATAGTAATGGGTGGGTACTGGTTATAGATAGTATCTCGGCACATTAACAGGTCTCATGAGATAAATATGTAGCCAAATTAAATGGGGTTTTGGTGTATAACTACCAATAGTTTTAAATTATCTAATTACAAGGTCTTTATGGTATATATAACATGATTTCTAAGATAATGAAGTCTAATATTAAGCACTTCCTTCATTGAAAATTTATTTATTATTAACTTTGAGATTTTTTCTCTGATATTATCCATGGATTCATTTTATGCTCAATTTATTGATTAAATGGAATTCATTTTCTGTTATTTAACTTGTAATATTTATTATGACTTATCTAATCATGATAGTTTCCACTTTTAATAAACCTTATTGAGAATCTAATCAAATATATATTTTTCTTCTTTACCTAGGATATGAAGAATAATTATTTGAATGAGTCCAAATATGCCGAATGCTTTCCATTACTATGTTTTAAATTTTAAACCCAATATAAAATTGGTATCATTTATAAATATGGATCTAAAAGACTAATAAACTTATTGGTCCTTTGGGATTTTACCCCTTCTTTCAATGAAAATATAATAAGTTCACCACCATCTTTGGGTTACAAGAGTAGGGGTTGTTAAAAATTCCCCTACCATCATCATAGATTTAATGAATGTAGTATTCATAGATTATCTTGATCATATTTTGGTAGTCTTTATAGATAATATTATTATATATTCAAAGAGAAAGTCAGAGAATGTAGATCACTTTAGGTTTGTACTTAAAACCCTAATGAAGGGTAAGTTTTTTGAAAAATTTACCAAATTTGAATTTTATTTATATAAAATTTTATGTTTTGGTCGTATAATATAAAGTGTGGGTAAATATTTGGATCTTTCAAAGGGAGAAGTTATTGAATGTTGGAACATACAAACCATGGTGACTAAAATATATTGTTTTCTTAGTTTATCTTAATATTATTGATTCTTCATGTAAAATTTCTCATACCTATCTAATCCACTCACAATGTTAACTTAGAAGTGAGAACAGTTCCTCTGGAAAAATGAATGTGTAATGTCCTAAAATTTCAATATAAGTTTTTTTAAAATTCAAAGGAATTATTTAGAGACCACATGCTTTTACGGTGTAGGATTTTGAGTCCCAGTGATCCTCAAACAGAATTTTGAACTATTTTTAAGTTAACTTAAGTAAATTGTGAGTGGGTTTTCCTAACTTTTAAACTGGAGCTTGGATCAAAATTCTGAGGTCACTGTTGAACTCAGAATTCTAGGATTCACCTATAAAGGACATAACATAAACTGGAAAGGGTCAGATGGAAAATTTAGTTTTCAAACTTTTCAGAAAAAAATAAAATAAGTTAAAGGGTTATTTTATTTTTTTTCCCCTCACCATTGAGCAACGCATAGAGGTACTATAGTGTGGAAATGAGGTGCATTAAATGAATCTCATTAATGGATCATTTTTATACAACATAAAGGTTCTATAATTGAAATTTAATAGCTATGATATTTCATAAATGAAGCAACGTAATGACGCGACGTTGCAGCATAAGCTAATCTTTGCGACGTGTTTTCTTTTAATAAGCTAACATGTTGGGGAAAAGAGAATTAAATCATGGAAATTCTTTGACAAACCAACAGCAAGGATTCCCCCTAATGACGAACTAAGAAAGTCGGTAGGATCTCTAGTAATGTTGATGCATTACGAAGAACGGGATAGGGAAGCGATGAACGCCAATGGAGCTTGAATCCTCGAGGGTGGAGTGCTTCATTGATGAATTCTAATCAAGGTAGGGGTTGTTTGAGATATTTCATTTCCTTTTTCTTTTTTTAAATTGAAAAATGCAAGTCCACCCACAAACAGGTTGACCCATGAATTGTTCTTCAAATCAAGAGGGTTCCCTTTACTTGGATATTTTTATATCGGGATTTAATATTTTTGTCTGATAGAACATCATCCACAAACCTCCTCCGATTTTAAAACTCTAACGCGGAGGGTGCGGGCTGACATGAACAAGGCCTGAGGCCCTCCACTTGTGCGTTCTTCATGGTTGAGCATTTGAGATGGGTGGCATGGAAAATTTGACTCCTTCGCAGGGAAGTAGAAACCCCATGGAGGCGAGAGACATAGTCGGTACAAAGAACATACCACTGGTGTGGACCCGGTGTCCCGTGGAAGGACCTATTAGTGCATCGGTGCTAGCAGTGTCCTATGACGGTGGCCAGCTCGGGACACAACACAGCGGGAATAGCTGTCAGCTGGGCGGGCAGCTGGTGGCAGAGACGCGGCCCCTTCCCCGCATCAGTGGAGTATCCCGCATCCGGGGGTTGTGCATCTCGGGAACATGCGGTCGACTGACCGTGCCCAGGGAGTCCAGCCAGCTAGATTATCTATCCGTTTAGTAGCATGAAGTGGTCTCTTGACCACTGGGGAGAGGTGTCTCAGAAGATGACCCAGAGGGTGAGGGGATCTGGATGTGGCTTCCAGTCGCATCCCAGCCAAGCAAACCGGTGTACCTATGGTGGATTGGGAAGGCGCGGGCCAGACCCACTCCAACGGGCTAGGCCAGACCGTGTTTATCCTGAATGGGCCTTACATAGGCTGGGCTGAGTCCAGGTCGGGTCAACAGACCCCAGGCTGGGTCGGGTCGGGTTAGACCGAACCCGAACCCAACTAGCCACTTTTTTAAAAAACATCAATAACTTCAAAATCGAGTGTCCAATTAATGAGACGTTTATGGCATTGGAACCCTCACCACAAGGCAGATATTTTAGAATACTCTATGGAGGATTTCATGGAAGTTGAAATTCGATAAATGGATTGGGAAGTAGTTCTCCCGATATCAAGCGTTCTATGTGCAGGAACTCTGTGGTTGGATGAGACCTTAAGACTGTTGAAGAGCGGCCCTGTGTGGAACATATACTATGGCTCAGTGGGAAGCGACTTCTGTGTGACCCGGCAGGCCCATTGTGGGGAGCGGCTTCTATGTGACTCGGTAGACCCACGGTACTCGATAGGATGAGTACCTGAGTATGGCCATAGGTGGGAAGCGGCTTCTATGTGACTCGTCATGCCCATGGTGGGGAGAAACTTCTGTGAGACCTAGCATACCCATGGTACTCATCAAGGATGAGTTCAAAAGTAGTCTTAGGTTAGTGGGAAGTGGCTTCTGTGTGACCTATCAGGCCCACTATACTCATTGAGGAGGAGTTCTCCAACAGCCCATGATGTTCAATGATGTGACTAATGGTTCTAATTTCCTACTCTATAATATACCTAATGTGAGATATCTTGCTTCATGATCATTCTTGGTGATCATGATTTGAGGTTTTTTTGTGGATTGATTTGTGGTATTTACTTTTTGTTTTGGGGTCCCTATTGAGCATATTCTAACTCACCCCTCCACAGGCTTCTCCCACACTTGTTGTGTCTGGTTCATATGACAGCCACCTTGACAGAGGACTTGGTGGCTTAGGATTCGTTCGTTCCCAGTGAGACGAGGCGGGCGGGGCATACTTCTATGGCTTCCAACAGCTACTTTTTACTTACTCATCTGGTGGGGTTTTCAGTGGATTCCAATATAGAGTTTCTTTTTTACTTTCCTATTTTATAATTAGTCTTTTGTTGGGATTGTATTCTGGCCCATTTGACTTTGAGTTGTACTTTTACTAAATGGTTGTTTAGTGGCATGCTTGTTTACTTTTCTGGCTTAGGGACATGGTTGTGTGTGTGTGCATACAGGTACTCAGGCAAATACCTCCCAATTGAAGGTTGATTCCTTAGACACTATTTTTCTACCCCTGGCCTTCGAGAGGCGGGCTTGGGGTATGTCACAGCACGGGTCCCGAGGGATGGGTCGTCACAAAGTGGTATTAGATTTGGTTGGTTCTACCTCAAAGAATGAGTGTCTGTTGTTGTTATTTAGGAAATAGTGTTGAATGTTTCAATTTTGACTTCTATATTTGGGGTGTTTATTGTTGGTGTGGCGGCCAACGTATCCATACATCCGGACCCTGGATTCTGCTTTTCGGCTCTATATTTAAAAAAACTGGTTGCATAAGTTTCCCCTTATGATATTCTTGAATAAGAGTCATCTCACTAGGTATAATCTTATGACTGTGGTATATCTTAATTTGTATCAAGATTCCTCCAAACATATGGTTTGCTCAGATTCCAATGTGTGATCGTATGGATATCCCACCTAGCGATGAGGCGTCAGTTCAGGGACCAGTACTAGAGATGTCCCCGTTTGGTGGTGCACCAGTGTTTCCACCACCTGTTGATCAGCCATTACAAATGGAATTACTATTAGAGGACGCATGTAGGATTAGTGATTTTCACAGGTTCCAGAAGTAGATACCTTGTATGTTCAGGGGAGAGATAGATCCTCAGGTTGCTGAGGACTGGCTGGAGGCAATGATGTAGTTGTTCCACTTAGTGAGGACACTGCTTAACTAGAAGGTGATCTTGGCCGAAAGCCTTCTACAAGGCTTGTCGAGAAGATGGTTGATCTTGAACATCTAGACGCATGATGAGGTGACCCTCATTTGGTCATAATTCGATCGGTTTTTCTGAGGGGAGTTTTTTCCAACGACCTTGCGCTCTGTGCGCATCCAGGAACTACTTCACCTAGAGCTGGGCAACATGATGGTGTCTAAGTACTCTGCGAGGTTTTCATACATCTCTCGCTACTCCACAATCATGTTCCAGGTCCCTTTCCTCAGGGCCCAGACCTTTGAGTAGGGACTCATTTTAGATATCAGGGAATCCATGGTGTCTCTCAGCATCCCCACTCAGGATGGAGTGCTTGAGCGAGCCCTTCTTGTGTAGAGCTTCCAAACTGAGCAGGCACCGACAACTGAAGCCACTAGCTGACCTCAAGTGGCAGAGTCTTCAGTGGTGAGTAACAAGCAGCAGATACGGGGGGTCCAATTGGGCTAGGCCTTTTAGGGGCTAATACAAGGACTCGGGGTCAGTAGTACGGAGCTCCCAGAGCAGAGGGTGTCAGCATGGAACAAGGATGTGCTTCATATGTGGCAGGAAGGGAGACATGGCTCGTGACTACCTAACCCACTGCACAGATGATCAGAAGACTATCGAGGGACTACCAAGTTTGATTTAGAAGTTCGAGTAAGGAGATCTACAGGGTGGCGAATGTGGTAGGGGAGCAGGACGAGTGGCAGGCAGTGTACGACGGTTCGAGGTGCTACCACCACCATCCCAAGGTGGTCCACCATGGGCTCAAGGAGCCGGAGAACAGGAGCAAGGCTAGCTTTAGGTGATAGAGGGATATGACTAAGGCTCTACAAAGATGATTAGAGGTATGATCTATATCTTCTCCACCTTAGTTTCAATTCTTATAGACACAGGTTTCAGTCACTCGTTCCTTTCCATGAACCTCGTTCAAGGCTCTGAGATTGGGTGGAGCCTTTGGCTTAATCCTTACAATTATAGACTCCAACAGGAGGGTATTCTATGATTACACACTATTTATAGTAGTGTAAAATTACTCTAAGAGGTGAGAGATTTGGATAGGATCTCATAGTAGCATCTTCAAGGCCTTACAATGTTATCTTGGGTATGGATTGGTTATCTAATGTCTATGCTCTAATCGACTATTTTAGGTGAAAAGTATGGTGTTTCTGTGAGGATGGGACCAGGTTTTCCTGTACCACAGAGAAGGAAACCTTTGCAGCATAGGATTGAATTTCTCAGAGGAGGCTGAAGTCGTTCACTCACTAGTCGGCTTGCCTCACCCTCGGTGTAGTGGACAAGAGGAGCCTGAGATTTCCTGTAGTGGTGGATGAGTATGAGGATGTCTTTCCTAAGGATGTTCTAGGAATAATTCCTCATAGGGAGGTAGAATTTGGCATTGACCTATACCCTAGGAATGCACCGATATCCGCACCATCATATCGGATGGCTCTAGTAGATGTTTTTTAATTGAGGTTACAACTGGAGGGCTTACAGGAGAAGGGGTTCATAAGGCCCATCATTTCACCCTGGGTAGCCCCAGTATTGTTTTTCAAGAAGGAAGATGGGAGTTTAGGGTTGTGAATGGAGTTTTGAAGCCTGAATCAGGTGACCGTGAGGAGTAAGTATCCACTTACAATAATTGATGACCTCTTCGATCGGATGAATGGAGTGAGGTGGTTCTATATGATTGACCTCAAACTAGGCTATCATTAGCTTCAGGTACGGGATGAGGACGTACCGAAGACAGCATTTAGATGCTGGTATGGCCACTATGAGTTCTTAGTGATGCCCTTCAGTATGACCAATGCCCCAGAAGTGTTCATGGGACTCATGAATAGGATCTTCCAGGCTTACCTCGATCATTTTAGTGTATTCTTCAATGATGACATCTCGGTGTACTCAGAGGAGGAGGAGGAGCACACAACACACCTGTGGATAGTTTTGGATACACTTTGAGAGAAATAGTTTTATGGTAATATATTGAATTTACAGTTCTAGATTTGGGAGGTCAACTTTCTAGGACATGTCATCTTAGAGGCTAGAGTTGCAGTGGATCTGGAGATATAGAGGCAGTTCTTTCTTGGGATCCCCCTAGGAGCGTGATTGAGGTGAAGAGTTTCTTAGGGTTGGATGGATACTACTGGAGGTTCATGACCTAATTTTACAAAGTAGAAGCATTTTTTTCAGCCTTAACATGGAAGGGATATTCCTTCAGGTGGACAAAAAAGTGTCAGAAGAGTTTCTAGGAGCTGAGACGGAGACTGACAAGTGCCCCCATCTTGAGACTTCTAGAAGAGGGGGTTGGGTGTGTGGTTTTATATGATGCATCAAGGACCGTACTGGGTAGTATCCTCATTCAAGAGTGATCAGTGATTTCCTACGGCTCATGGAAGTTGAGGCAGCATGAGTAGAACTACGTGACCCATGACCTGGAGTTAGCAGTGGTGGTCTTTTCTTTGAAGATGAGGCAGCACTACTTGATGGGTGAATGGTTTGCGGTCTACTCTGACCACAAGAGTCTCAGGTATATATTCTCATAGAATGACCAGAACAAGAGACAGCGGCGATGGATGGAGTTCCTCTAGGACTATGACTTTGAGATAGTCTATTATCCTAGAAAGGGGGAGGTGGTGACAAATGCACTTATTAGGAGTTCTAGTTTACAACTACTGAGTGAGGCGAAGAAGCATTTAGATGAGATGTAGATATCCTTTATGGATGATGATAGAGAATCTTACCTTCAGTAAATGGTTGTCACTCCCCCACTCTTATAGCTATTTAGGCAGGTATAACTTGTGGATGTTGACTACGAGGCCCGACATGCTCAGTTATCCTTAGGATAAGCTCCTAAGGAATTTTTGATAGGTGGGGAGCACATCATCCTTTTTAGAGGACACACCATAGTACCAGTGATTTCATGGGAGGAGGTATTGAGGTAATTCAATAAATCCCCTTTGGTGGTACATCCTAGTGTATCAAAGATGTTTCAGGACCTCTGACGTCAGTAATGGTGTCCAGGGATGACAAAAATGGTGGCAGAGTTTGTTTTGCGATACCTCACTTGTCAGCAAGTGAAGGTTGAGCATCAAGTCCCAATTTTCTTGGCATAGCCACTTAAGGTACTAGAATGGAAGTGGTATGTTATCTCCATGTACTTCATGATGAGGTTACCATGCACGTCCAGGGGCAACGATTCTATCTGGGGGATCATTGACTGACTCACCAAGTCAACTCACTTCCCACCCATTCAGAAGTAGGGATGCATAGAGGGATTGGGACACCTCTATGTATAGGGGATAGTGTGGCTACACAAGGTTACTTTGACAATCATCTCAGATCGTGATGCATGCTTTATATCCCAGTCGTGGAAGGGATTGTAGGAGGTGTTTGGGACTCAGATGCGCTTGAGTACAGATTTTCACCACCAAACAGATGGTCAGACGGAGTGGACAATAAAGACCTTGGAGTACAAGTTTCGTGCTTGTGTACTTGATTTTGGTCACATTTGGGAGCACCAACTACCAATGGTGGAGGTTTCATACAACAAAAATTATCACTCCACCATTGGAATAGCACTATTTGAGGTCTTGTACAGGTGGCCATACAGATCACCTCTATGTTAGACAGACCTAGGGGAGTCACCACTCATGGGTCCAAAATTAGTACGGGCTACCACCGAGAAGGTACAATACATGCAAGAGCAGATGAGGACTGCACAGAGGAGATATAAATCTTATGCTGACAGGAGGCGTACACCCTTGGAGTTTGAGAAGGGAGACCATGTGTTCCTTCAAGTCTAACCCTGGTGAGGATTGCGGCAATTTGGTTGGGGCAGCAAGTTATCTCTGAGGTTCATCAAACCTTTCTAGATCCAAGATTTGGATAGGTGGCGTACTTTCTATATCTTCCCCGACAGATGAATCGGGTGCATGATGTTTTTCACGTGTCACAGCTGAGGAGGTACGTGCAACATCCATCGCACGTAATCGACTGGGGAGAGCTGTAAATTGATGATGGGGTGATGTTTACAAAGTTCCTAGTGGGGATAGAGGATTGATAGGATCGTTTCCTTTATGGATGGTTTATTCCTCTGGTGCATGTTTGGTGGAAGCAAAGGAATCTCCAGGAGAGTACATTGGAGAGGGAGGCTTAGATTCCTTCTCAGTACCCCCATTTGTTTGATTAGACTTTGTTTTGGATTTCGAAGATGTAAATCCCTAAGTTGGAGAGAATTTAATGTCCCAAAATTTCCATATAATTTTTTTTAAAATTGTATGGAATTATTTTGGGACCACACGCTTTGACGGCATGTTATTCTGAGTCTTGATAAGCATGGAATGGAATTTCGAACTTTTTTAAGTTTACTTAAGTAAACATGTGAGTGGGTTTTCCTAACTTTTGAACCAGTTCTCAGATCGAAAATATGAGGGCACCATTGAAATTGGAATTCTAGGATTCTCCTAGAAAGGACATAACATCGACCGTAAAGGGTCTGGCTGAAAAGTTAGTTTTCGTATTTTTTAGAAATAATAAAATAACATAAAAAGTTATTTTATTTTTTCCTCCCTCATCATTGAGCAACGGACTGCATCGCTATGGTACAGCAACGAGGCACATTAAACGAAGCTCAATAATTCCTCGTTTTTGTGCAGCATAATGATGCATTAATTGAAGTGTAACCGAAACGATGTGATGTGTTTTATTTTAATTAGCTAAAATGTTGGGGGAATGAAAATTAAACCATTGAAATTCTCTAACAAACCTATGGCAATGATTCTATCCAATGCTTATTGAAGAATTACAGCAGGATCTCTATCAACCTTGAAGAATTAAAAATAATGGGACCGGGAAGTGGCGAATGCCAACGGAGCTTGAATCCTCGAAGGAGGAGTGCTTCAACGACAAACGTCAATCGAGGTAGGAGTTGTTTGAGTGATTTTCTTTCCCCATTCTTTCTATAAAGCGAAAAACACGAGTCAAACCATGAACATGTTGACCCACAAATCATTCATAATTTCGAGAGGGTTCCCTTTTCTTGGGAATTTTTATATCAAGATTTAATCTCTGTGTCTGATAGGACAACATTCCCAAACCTCCCCAGTTTAAAAACTCTAATGCGGTGGGTGCGGGCCAACCCAAACAAGGCCCGAGCCCCTCCGCTTGTGAATTATTCATGGTCGAGAATTTTAAAGGGGTTAAAAGGTGAATTCGGGGCCTTCATAAGGAAGGAAACACCCCACAGAGGTCGGAGACACAGTCGGTATGAAGAACGGACCACCAGTGTGGACCCGGTGGCCCAAGGAAGGAACCACTAGAGAGCTGTAAACTATATGCGGTGGCCCATGGAAGTGGTCGCGGGTGGGTGGCAGTGTGCCGAAGATGGCTACCTCCATCGTTTCGGGTAGCAGTGCAGTGGGAAGAGCCAACGGTTGGGCTAGCGGCTGGCGGAAGAGACGAGGATGCTCGGTCGCGTTGGTGGAGCGGCTTGCAGCTATGGGACGCACATCTTAGGAGCACACAATTGATTGACCATGTGCATGGAGTCTGACTGGTCATATTGGCAAGCCGCATAGCAGAAGTTTGTGGTCGCTTGAAAAAAATAGAGAGGCGGCATCGGGGATGACTCGTGGGGAAAGGGGAGCTGGACATGGCTTGTAGCCGTGTACCGGCTAGGTGGGCTAGGCAGGTGTGGGCCAGACTCCCTCTAGTGGGTCGGACCCACTCTAGTGGGTCGGACCTGCCCTAGTGGTCCGGACCCTAGCTGGGCCCAGTCCAGGTCAGGTTGGAAGACCCGGGTTGGGTCGATAGACCCTGGGCCGGGTCAGGTCGTCTAACCAGGTTGGACCGGACCAGGACCTCAGGTCGGGTCGAGTCTGTCGGACCGAGTCTGGCCGGACCCAGACCCCACTGGCCCCTTTTTTGAAAAACTCCAATAACTTTCAAACCGGGCATCCAATTGACAATCTGTTTGCAGTGTTGGAATGCTCACAATGAGGCGAATATTTTGGCTTAATCTATGGAGGATGTAATGGAAGTTTAAATTCGATGAATGGATTGGGGATCAATTCTATTGAGATAAATCATGCTGCGTGCAGAAACTCTGCGGTTGATTGAGACGTAAATACTGTTGAAGAGGGACCCTATATGGATCTGAAACTATATCCCAGTGGGAATTGGCTACTGTGTGACCCAAAATTCCAATGGTGGGGATCATCTTCTGTGTGACCCAGTAGACCCACGGCACTCAATGGGAGGAGTACCTCAGTATATCCATAGGTGGGAAGTAACTTCGATGTGACCTGACATGCCCACGGTGGGGAGTGGCTTCTGTGTGACCCATCATAGCGATGGTACTCATTAGGGATTAGTACCATAGTAGTCCTAGGTTAGTGGGAAGTAGCTTCTGTGTGACCCAGCAGGCCCACTGTACTCATTGAGTAGGATTTCTCCAGCATCCCATAGTGTTCAATTATGTGACTAATGGTTCAACTTTCCTACTCTAGAATATACCTGGTGTGAGCTGTCTTGCTTCGTGATCAAGTGTGGTGATCATTCTTTTTGGTTTGTTTGTGGATTGATTTGTGGTCTTTCATTTGTATTTTTGGGTCCCTACTAAGTATATTGTTACTCACCCCTACACGGGCTTCCCCCGCATGTGTTGTGTCTGGTGCAGATGACCAATGCTTTGACAGAGGATTTCGTTTCTCTAGATTTGTCGGTGCCAAGTGAGACCAGGTGGGCGGGGTTCACTTCTATGGCTTCTAGTAGCCACTCTGTACTTACCCATCAGGTGGGGTTTTCAATGGATGGATATTCAAAGTTTTTTTTGTTCTTTCTTGTTTTTTAGTTAGTTTTTTTTTTTTTTTTGGTTTTATATTCTGGCCCATTTTACTTTTAGTTGTACTTGTACTCAACAGTTTTTTAGTGGCATACTTATTTACTTTTTTAGCATTGGGACATGGTTGTGTGTATGGGAATATAGGTACTTAAGAAAATTCCTCCCACTTGAAGGTTGACGCCTTCGGTTCTAGTCGCCAACCCATGGCCTTCGGGAGGTGGGCATGGGGTATGTCATAGCATAGGCCCCGAGGGAAGGGTCGTGACAGAAAGTGAGTAAATTTTCAACGAACTGAAGGGAATGTTAATTAGTGAACTTGTTATTAAACTACCCTATAGTGTATGAGGTTTTGAGACCTATATTTTTGCATCAAAGAAGGTATTCGTATGTCTCCTCATGAAAAATGATATTTTTATGGCTTATGCCTAATGAAAATTGATGTTTTTTGAGAAAATTTACTCAACACGTGATTTGGAGTTAGTTGTGTTAATTTTTTCTTTAATTATATGAAGGTAATATATTAATTGATAAAGGTTTGATATATATATATATCAAAAAAAATCAGTATACATTCACTCGGAAATATTTGAATATGTTCCGAAGAAGATGGGTGGAGTTGATTAATTATTATGGATGCTCAATAAATTACCACCCTAGGAAAGTGAACTAGGTGGATGATGCTTTGATTAAGAAGTATAATTCTAGATTATATATTATGGGTATTAAAAAATATCTAATTTATTGGTATTTTCAAAGGATATATCTCTAAATATTAAAGGAAGGGGGGAAAACTTGTCTTACTCAGATGAGTGTTTAGCCATGTAGCTAGGTAAAGATTAAATATGCGTAAAAAGAAGATGTAAAACTTTATAAGGTGAGAAATGATCCTAATTTCAACCTCGATTGTAATGGAATGATAAGGTTCAAGAACAATGTTTGTTCCCTATAAATACTACACTTTAATAAGAATATATTGGATAATACTCAGAGTTCATCATTCTCTATTTATCCGGGAAGTGTGAAGATGTATAGTGATATGAAAGAGTATTTTTGGTGGGACAACAAAAAGAGAGATAATGAAAAGTATTTATATTAGTGTTTGAAATGTTAGAAATTTAAGTATGAGATATATAAGTCTGATTGGATGTTACAACCATTACCCATACCAGAATGGGAATGGGAATACATCACAGTGGATTTTATCATTAGACTCCCCAAAATGTATAATGTCCATAATGCTATTTGGGATGTAGTTGATCACACTAGGAAGTTATAACACTTCATTATTATCAAATAATATTTCTCTCTTGATAATATTTCTATAATATAAATTAAGTAAGTGGTAAGTTTGTATGGAGTGTCATATTCTATTGTATTTGATAGGAATCTGAGTTTTACCTATATATTCTCTATAAGTCTTAAGCAGTCTCTTGATTTAAAGTTGGGTTTTAGTACTAATTATTATACTTAGATAGATAGTAAGTCTTAGGGAATAATTTATAATCTAGATGACATATTGAGTTATATTTATATGGATTTAAAAGGTGGTTGGAATCAACACCTTCCTCTAGTCAAGTTTTCTTACAAAAACAGCTTTCAGTTAATAATTTCAATGGCACATTATGAATCCCTCTATAGAAGAATTTGAGAACACCAAAATGTTAGAATGAAGTTATATAATGAAATATATTGGGATCTAATCTAGTTGA
Source organism: Viscum album (assembly GCA_963277665.1). NCBI lineage: Eukaryota > Viridiplantae > Streptophyta > Magnoliopsida > Santalales > Viscaceae > Viscum > Viscum album. The sequence continues at coordinate 428,446,097 of OY728123.1, read as the reverse complement.
GGAAATGGTATATAAATTCATATTCATTCAGCAAGACATTTTTTTATCTCATAGTTGACGGAAAAGTTGTGATGAAAATCATTGCAAAATATGGAATTTGAAGTTAGTGAGAAGGTATTACTATGAATTTATTAATTGAATTGGGTTATGAGATTTGGAAATAATTTAACTATGGTCTTTATTTATATTTTCCCCTTCTATATTCTTGATTTATTAGTGATGGTAGCTTATCACTTTTCACTTACACTGAACCTCTATTAAGTTCATGATGTGTTCTATATATCTCTCCTAAGGAAGTACATACCTAATCCCTCACATGTACTGAATTAAAAGGTCATGACACTAGATAATGATCAATCCAATTAATAACAACCAATATAAATCATTAATTTTATAGATAAAGAACTGTGAAACAAGACTACTCACTTGGTTAAAGTTCTCTATAGGAATCAGAAATTCGAAGAAGCCGCATTAGAACCCCAGGATGTGATAAAACATAGATAACCTCACTTGTTTCTATCATAGTAATAGAATATAAAGTTATAAATTCATTTTAATATGGGGATAATGTAACACCCTTATATTTTAATATATATTTTTTAAAATAAAATTAATTTCTTTGATAGCATGTGATACACGCAACCCAGAGTTTAATGAAACGTAATATATTATATCGTTATAACCCATAGATTAAATTGGAAGTATGAATATGAATAATCAAACTTTAAAATAATTATAAAATTTTATTAAATAAATAAAATATATTTATTAATAAGTACTCAATTTTTAGTAGTCTTTATACACTTCAAAAAAATATTTTTTCCTCAAAAATGGGTTTTATTCCTTTTTAGGAGAAAATAATATAATTAACAATTTACACTTTTAGAAATTTCATTTAAAAAAATATAATTAATTTTTCAAATCAACATGTTAAATTTATCTTAGAGTGAATGATTAATAATTTTCTGAAAATATTAATTTTTTGATGGACAATGAAATTACTAATTTTCATTGAAAACTTTCTTTTCATTTAAAGTATTTACAAAGTTATATTTTTATATATAATTGGTTTAAAAGTAAAATTAATTTATTTATATTATTAATAATCCAATTATGGTTATTGTTCATAATTTTATGTGGATTTTAGTATAAAAACTTTGTATACTTAAGAAAACATTTTCTTGAAGACCGTTTTTCATCATGTTTTATGAGTTCATTTTGAAAGTAATTTATACCAATTTTAGAGATTTAATTTTATAAATGGATTAAATATTTTGAATAATCATTGAAAAAATTGATAATGAGTTCAAATTCATTTTTGGTCATAATAAATAGTAAAAATAGTTAATATTTTTCACCGCAGTTAAGGTTAAAACAGGTTTATCGAGGGTTAAACCAAGAGATAAGGGTGAATATTCCAATTAAACTTATATAAATACTATTTATGAAAATATGTTGACCTCATACTATCCTAAATTAAAATATATGTCTCTTTAGAATCTCTTTTATTAAGAATGACTTTATTATATTTTAATCTTTTAATAAATTCCTAGTGTGTCCTCTCTCCCACTTATAAAAGGACACCCCTTATTTATCTTCTTTACACCACATTGAGCATTATAGATCGACCAAACCCTAAAAAATATTTTATAAAATTCCATATCAATGAATTATAGGTTTTTTATTCTTAAAATATCATTATAAGGGTCCTTAAGAAAGGATCTAAAGGAGGGAAACCGAAGTAGAGGTAATCATCTTACCATGCTTCTTTCAATTTATTTCTTCTTATACCTACTATAAATTTTATGTATTCATCATAAAATTATAAATTAAGTATAATAAATATAATAAAATTTTATTATTATTATGGAACCACCAATATCCAAGATTTGTTCCATCAAATGGGAATTTAATTTATCGCTTGTGCGTATGTGTGGATTATCGCTTCCACGTAGTGATACAATTCATTTTCCATCACCATGTTTCATGGATAGTTATTATAATGGGTTTAATATTTATATATTATATTTATGATATAATTATTATTATTTAATTATAATATCATATTCACCTTCTTAACTTCTAATCCTTTGGAAAGAAATAATGATGCTCGTGCATACGTGTGGACTACCACCTCCACAAAGCGATGTGATTTGTTTTTCATTTTCGATTTAGATTGAAAGTAATAATGATAGATTTAATGAATATATAAAATATTTCTGATATAATAATGATTCTATAAAGGTTAGTTATTATTGAACTTTATTTTATTTCATCTTTAGAAAATTGAAAACAATGTTCATGCGTACGCACGACTTACCATCTCCATGAATGGTGTAATTCATTTTTTTATCTCTATCTTGTATGGATGACTATAAAAATATATGTGTGTGTGTACATAATTAATATATATCAGATTAATATCATGATTAACATCCTAGAAATGGTGGAATCATGATCAAATTAAAAGTACCATAACTACAAAACTCAAATTCTCATAAAGACGATACAATTAGCGCCCATAAATGATGATTTTAATAAGGAATAATTAATAAATGGGTTTTGAAACATTATAAGTGGATTATATATGATATTATAAGTATTTACATAAATATAGTATATAATTATACTAAATTTAAATTTATTGTACAATATTTTAGAGCACTTTTCAAGAAATTCAAACTTTAGCTAAGGGATTTATGTTACAATATCATTGTTTATCAGGATTGTTTATGATCAAGTTTTTTATGATAAAATTTTATGAATTATCTCTCAAAAATCTCATGAATTGTCTTATTCTATGTTTATTTCTTGATATTACATGTTTTCCTTAAATTTTACTCTTTTTAAGAACTCAAGATACTAAAAAAAATAAGGAAAGTAATCTTTATTTATCTCTTCATTCAAAAATCAATTTTCTTCCATGTATATGTTTTCTTTAAAATGTTTTCAAGAATATTTTAATATTATTATATGATTGTTAAAATTAATTTTTAACCATGTTTTAATTTATATAAAAAAATTTCAAAATAATCTTCCTGTAGTTTTTTTAATAAGGTACTTTTTACTTTTTACTGAAAATATGAAGGGAATATTTGTTTCAACGTACCTGGTGTGAATGGAATTTTCCACCATCAAGACCTCCTGATGATTTGAACCTTTTTTTGAAAGTTTAAAAGGTTTTTTCAAAGAAAAAAAATTCCTTAATATTGTGAAAATAAATTATTTTTTAATATGTTATTTAAAAATGTAAAGGTTATTTTCCCCAAGAAATATTCTAGTGATCGTTTAATGGAATTTTCCATCTATGATGACATTGGTTATGTTACACAAGCCTTAATGTGGATAGGATCCAATGATACCATCATTATTATATCTCTAGATAGTACATTATTATTATGAAATTATTTTTATCAAACATATTCACTACTACAAAAAAGGCCTTTAATAGAGTTATAAATGCTCTTTTTTAGTACTATAGAAATACTAACTACCGGAGTGAGGTTAAAAGCCCAAGTATTTTATCAATTCAAAAAAGAACTGATAATGAGGTCCTTTTCAGAACTTTTTGAAGTTCTCATAAAGTGAAACATTTATCATCACTTTTATTTAGTACTGATAAAGGGGACCTTTATCTGCGCTTATAGGAGCACTAATAAAGGGTACCTATATTAGCATTTGTTAAAGCACTGATAAAGGGGCATACTGCAATGTGCTATAACAGAACACAATAGAACCAGTACAATGTGCTATAGTAGAACACTACAGCACCAAAATTACCAACAAATATTAACAAAATCAAGTTCTAATATAGAATTTAAATGAAATTAAATTTATAACACAAATAAAAAAATAGTATATTATAGACATTTCAAACATTGGTGTATACAATTAAATGGGTAAAAATTGTTACATTCATTAAAAAACATTAAGGTTAATTTTTCTTTTGATCCTAACCCTGACTCATGATATTACCAAACAAACCAACCCTACTCGATCAAAAGAACACACCTGTATAAGAAAAAAATTATTATGTAAGTAATAATATAAAAAATAAAAATTAACAGGAAGTGTTAATTTTAAAATAAAATTTAATTCATACCAAGAAAACTATGTATTGGATTAAGTTTTAGTTGATTATTACATGTCACACCAATTCTTGTTTTTATACAATCATTATCTCTATGAAAATTAATTAAATAATTATAAGATAAATCCCCACCGGTGCATCATAGTGTTTGCGTCCTATGGTGGTGTTTGGGAGGTCTCAGTTTCTAGCCTCCCCGTGTTTATTTAGGTAGGTTTTCATTTGTTTAATCACACTCCACTTTCTGATGTAATATAAATAATTATAAGATAAAAATAATAAGGAAAAAAATTAAGCAATAATAGAAAGAATGATGAGAAAAAATGTGGGCTCATTTCCTCAGTTTTTGTGATGTGATGCGTGTTTTAAACTAAAATGACACTTATATATTGAAAAGACATGCTTGGATTCAAACTAGTCACACCATGCGTCATATTTAGGAGTAGATGATTCCAAAATGTCTCAAATGACATATGGATCACTGTCATAAGGTATCAAAACAATTGGAATGTGTTTTATTAGTTTTGATTACATCACTTGTCTTTCTTACTAAAATATCATTTTAAACTAGAAACACACATTTTGACTCATATAAATAACATATTGTCTCATTTTTATGTGATAATAATTCTTACATGTCAAAAATGACTTATGAATCATTTTCCTAAATTATCATGACAATATGAGTGTGTTTTCTCATTTTTCAATGAGTGACACTTTTTGAACTAAAATGTGGATGTTAAAATGATAACAGACACATTAAGTCATACTAGGAACATCATGTATCATATTGTGGTTTGGATGAATCCTACACAAAAAAATGAATTATGGATCATTTTTATAATGTATCAAAGCAATCCAAATGCATTTTCTTGGTTTTCAAAAGGTCAGTTGTTCTTTTTACTAAAATTGATGTTAATTTTAAATAAAAAGGTGCACTTGGAGTCATAACAGTCACATCGTGTATCAAATTGAGGTGAAACTGATTAAAAAACATCTAAAATGAATTATGGATTGTTTTTATAAAGTATCAATATAATATGAATGTGTTTTATTGGATTTGAGTATATCACTTTTCTTTTTTATTAAAATGTCATTTTAAACTGAAAACACACACTTTGACTCATACTTGTCACATCATGTGTCAGTTTGACATGATAAAAATTCCTACATATCAAAAATAACTTATGAATAGTTCTCATAAATTATCAATACAATACAATAGTGTTTTTTTGGTTTTCAGTGACTGGAACCTTTTGAACTAAAATATTAATTTTAAACTCATAAAGGACACATTGAGTCATACTGGGCACATTGTGTATCAGATTGAGGTGTGATTGATTCCTAAAAATCAAAAATGACTTATGTGTCATTTTTCTAAAGTATAAAAACAATATGGATGTGTTTTATTGGTTTTTATTATGTCATATGTCCTTTTTACTAAAATTTCTATCAATTTTAAATTAAAAAACCAACTTGGAGTCATAACGATCACACCATTCATCCTATTGAGGTATAGATCATTAAAAAATTTCTAAAATGACTTCTTTATCTTTTTACTAAAGTATCAAAACAATACAAATGTATTTTTCTATTTTTTAGTACATCACGTGTCTTTTTTACTAAAATGTCATTTCAAACTAGAAACACATACATTAACTCATACCAATCACATAATATTTCAGTTTGAAATGATACCAATAAATAAATGTCAAATTTGAATTATTAATCATTTTCATAAATTATCAAGAAAATACAAGTGTGTTTTCTCAATTTTTAGAGAGTGGTACTTTTTGAACTAAAATACCAACTTTAAACTGATAAAAGAAACATTGAGTCATAATGGGAACATCGTGTATCAGATTTAGATGATACTAATTTCTACACGTAAAAAATTACTTATGGGTCGTTCTCCTAAAGTATCAAAATAATCTGAATTAGTTTGCTCATTTTTGAGTAGTTCGGTTTTCCTTTTTCTAAAATCAATATCAATTTTAAATAAAAATACACACTTGGAGTTATACCGGTTACACCGTGCATCATATTGAGGTATGTATAATTAAAAAACATCTCAAATGAATCATGGATAATTTTCCTAAAGTATAAAAATAATATGAATGTGTTTTATTGGTTTTGATTACATCACTTATATTTTTTACTAAAATGTAATTTTAAATTGGAAACACTCACATTGACTCATACTGATCACATCATGAATTAGTTTGAAGTGAGACTGATTCCTATATATCAAAAATGACTTCTGAATCATTTTCATAAATTATCAATACATTTTGAGTGCATTTTTATAGTTTTCAGTGAGGGAAACTTTTTGAACTAAAATATTTATTTCAAACTAATAATGGACACTTTGAGTCATACTTGGCATATTTTATACCTGATTGAGGTGTGTTTGATTCCTACACATTAAAAATGACTTATTGAACATTTTTTTAATATATAAAAACAATCCAAATGCATTTTTTCAGTTCTGAGTCGATCGGTTTTCCTTTTTACTAAAATTGATGTCAATTTTAATTAAAAATACGAACTTGGAGTCATAATTTTTACACCATGCGTCATATTGAGGTATGACTGATTCCATCATGTTCTAAATGACTTATGGATTTTTTTCGCTAAAGTATCAAAAAAATTCTAATGTGTTTTCTCATTTTTGAGTACATCACTTGTCTTTTTTACTAAAATGTCATTTTAATCTATAAACACACACTTTCACTCATACTGATGAAATCGTGTATTGGTTTTACATGATACTAATTCCTACAAGTCACAAATTATTTACGAATTGATGTCCTAAATTATTAAGAAAATCCAAGAACATTTTATTAGTTTTCAATGAGTGACACTTTTTTGAACTAAAATTTTGATTTTAAAGTGATAATTAACACTTTCAGTCATACCAAACACATCGTGTATCAGTTTGAGGTGTGTTTAATTCCGACATATCACAACTGACTTATGGATCATTTTCTTAAAGTATCAAAAAAAAATGTGAATATTTTTTCTCAGTTTTGAGTATTTTAGTTGTCTTTTTACTAAAAATAGTGTCAATTTTAAATAAAAATAGTCACTTGGAGCCATTGGTTCACATCGTGTGTCAGATTGAGATGTAGTTGATTCCTAAACATCCTAAAGTATCAAAAAAATACTAACTATAAATGTTACCATGATTTGCATTACATTTCTTTTTCTAACTTCCAATACTACATATTGACTAAATATTCTTAGCTAAAAAACCTTTCTCATTATTGAAATCCAGAAGAGAATAGGAAGATCGTGTGCCTGTTATATCATGAGAAGTCACCAAAAGGGTCACATGAGCTTCCTCTACTCTTATGAATTTCATCAATGAGAAAGTTTTTTATTTAAGAACATCGACTCAATATGAAATCTTGGTAGTTTGAAAAATAAAGTAAATTGAATGTGTGGTAACATCAGAAGAAATTATCATGTTATCCCTTTTGTGGATTTTTGTAGATAGTTGAAAGAAAATATCACTTTATAAAAGATATATTAAAGAAACTAAATAATTATTTGATAAATTTTATATGAAAATTATATTAGAAATATAAGATAAAATGATAAAAAAAATTAATTAAATAAGTAGTAAGAATTCATCTTTTCATGATAGCTGTATACATTCTTGATGAATTTCCTTATTCATTATCTCAGTTGTGAGATCGAAGTCCAATATCTCATGAGCATGATCATCTTCGAAAAAACCACCCAAACTCGAACAAAATAACCCACCTAAATAATAAAAAATTATTATATAAGTAATACAAAAAATAATTAATTTAACATAAATAAGAAACAATACATTAGTTATATGGACTATACTTTTTCTGTGTAAGCATCAATATTACCTATATAATTGAGTAATGGAAGTAACCCTAAGGAATTTGATAAATGCCAAAATTGTAGGGGTGAAAAAATTTTAAGGGAGAAGAATTTTGTGGAAGTTTTGGTGGAGAAAGGTATGAAAGACGGACAGACCACCCCGACTTGAACAAAAGAATCCACCTATATAAGAAAAAATTCTTATGTGAGTAATACTAAAAAGAAACAGATTAAACATAAATATAAAACAATACATTAATTCTATGTACAATGATTTTAATATGAAAACATCAAGATTGCCATTGTGATTGAGCAGAGGCATCGTCATTTCTCTTCCTACAAAGGTAGTAGATGGAATTTTAAGTAAATTGATAAAATCAATACAATATGGGTGAAAAGGTTTTGAGGGAGAAAAAGTATACAGAAGTTTTGGTGTAAAAAGGAATGAATGATGGAAATATTTATTTTAAAATAAATGAACTCTATACGGAATAATGAAAATTAAATCAATGTTTCATTATATAATATTTCAATAAAATTGAGAAATTATATTGTAACTTTACCTTTACATCTTCAAAAAGTGTTTCCTTCATTATAGTTTTTCCTTATAAGGGATTTGTAACATCATCATGTGTAGAAGAAATTTTCTGTATGAGTAATCAAACATTTAATTTAGATTATGTTAATTCACTAGAGAACATATAATATTATGAGGAAAACATAGAATATTAAAAAACACATTTTCCTTATCATTAGAATCACTTTATTTTTTCAAAGATTTTAAGGATTATGCTCCTCTATTGAGAATCTAAATCCCCTCTTTGTAGTCCCTTGTAACATACAACACATTTTCTACATTGGGACTGACATGAAATAATTATGATCTCCCAATGAAAGGGTCATCCTCAATTAAATTTTCATCTGACCCAACATTTTTTTAGTCACTAGAAAGACAATCAACCAATTCTTATTTGATGTATCTGAGACATAAAATACTTGCACTACTTATGATTCCATTATAAACGACTCATCTTTTTACCCTTCCACACTGAAATTCACCTTTAGGAATCCCATTTCATCAAATTTCATAGCACTCATATTTTCAACCCAATTGCAATGGAAAATATGCACTTGAAATGTGGTATAATCCAAATCGTATATCTATTTGATAATACAAAAATATGATATATTTTCATAAATTGGATTTCTACCATTAAAAGCAGATATGTGCATCGCTTCAACCACAAGCGTAACACCACTTTTTTCATCAAACTTCATTCATTATATTCTTTTGTATAGAACCTATACACATTGATTACAAAACCAATGTAAGAAATAACATTTTCATTTGGTCCCTTAGATATCCATTGAAGTCATTCAGAAATTGAATTAATATTTTTAGATAACACCTTATAAATTTTATCTCAGAACCATCATATAAACTATTAATTATGTGTATTTGATATCCATACTTCATCCCTTGATGGATTCAAATCTATAATAATTTATCTGTGGGATTAAATGTATAGATCAACATTTTTGCTGTTATGTAAAATGTAATGGTGTGCTTACTATCACTCTATCAATGTAATTTTAACAACATCTCTTCAGAAAATCCCTTGTCCTATAAGGCATACACTATGATGTGACTTAGGGAGACCGATGCTATCAACATCTGATAGGTAATTGGTATATAATTCAATAACTTATTTAACAATATATTTTTCTGCAATACAACCTTCTGGATGACTTCGATTCTTGACATACCCTTTCAATATCTTCATATACCATTCAATAGGGTACATCCATCTATAATGGATAGGACCACATAGTTGAACTTCTATAACCAATCAAACCATCATGCGAACTATTATATCAAAGAATGATAGTGGGAACAATATCTCTAATTCACATAATATGACTGCAACCACCTTAATCATGATTTTCACTTCAACAGGTCTATAACTTTACTGCATATGGCTTCAAAAATTAAGAAGAGTCTGGTTAATGTATGTCATACTTTGTGAGTTAGAATGAAATAAAAGGAAATAGGAATCAAATATTACATCAAAACATGACATTCATGTGATTTTATTCCTTTTAACTTTAAATTATTCATTGAAACAAAATTCTTGGTGTTTTATGAATACCCCTCTAGAACTTTTACACTGTTAAGAAAAAGAAAAAATTGCAATTTTTCATATCTATATTGATTATAAGCTGCTAGAGGAAGAAATTTCTACCCTTAACCCTTCACCAGTTCCCACTCTTCCATTATACCCATGTCAATATTTTCCAACCTAGCCTTGATGTCATATTTCATTTTTTTCAGAAACATTTCATAACATTCCAATAGCATTATCAAATACATTTATTTCCATATACATTAAATTAAGAAAATCATGGCATTAAAACAATTCTAATATAGTACTTCAAAGAAAATTAATCTCTTCTTCCAACCTTATTTTGTAAGGTTTTTCAAAAATAGTTTATTGAAAATAGTGTCAATATCTGTTACTTTATCGAACATTAAATCACAGGTTATTAGAGATGGTGTTATACCTTGTTTAATATTCCCATTGAATGTTGTCATCCAGGATTAGTGTTTATTTCATTGAGGTAAAAATTTACGATATGCTAAAAACACAGTCTCTGAGGAACATTTCAACTAAACTAAGTTTGTGTTTTTTTCAAAAATGGGACACCCCAACATTCTTTTAATGTTATAGACTAATAAATTTCCCTAAGAAGGGAATTCATTTATCATATCGAACAACATGGTCCTCATTGTGAATTATTTCCTTCTACGAGCATCATACATTGTAACACATGTATACCACATAAATTTTAGATCTTTGATCAGTAGAACAAAATATGCATCAATAACATTATTGGGTTTATTTGGTACAAATATAAGAAGAGACAATATAATGTATTTTCAATTCATGCATAACCATGGAAAAAAGTTATAGTTTACCAACATGATGGGCCATATACTATGATTTCTATTATGTAAACCAAAAGGATTTATTACATTTGTAGATAATGCAAGATGAAAGTTTCTTAGCTCATTTACAAATTTAGGATACTCATAATAAATTTTATTTTTGCGGAGGAGAATCTACCGAATGACATAGTTTCCCATATTTAATTCTTGTATATGAATTCCATGTCAACTGTCTCATGGTTTCCAAACATCAATATAGTCTTCTAAACCAGGGAATGATAGGAAATTACCATATATATTTTTAAAGACTTGATTTATTTATTTATTTTGTATCAATCTTCACCACGCTTAGGGAATTTTATGAGTGATTCATGGTCCTTGTGAAACAATATGAAATCATTTAGACAATCACGTATTTTTTAGAGATCATTCCCACTGAACATATCATTCTTTTAGATTCATATGTTCGATATGGAAGTTCATCTTCTTCTTGTAGCATGTTATTCAGAAGACCAAGTAGTTCTGTAAAGATGGTGTCACTCCATCCACTGCTAGCTTTCCAATTATATAACACTAATATAGCTGAAGATGTTATGTATTTATTAAAACCATTATATAATGGTTTCTTATCACAACTATTTAACTTCTAAAATAAATTTTGAAAATCATAATTTTTATATTCAATTTCATTTTTTATTTATTCCATGTGATCTTCATAATCATTTACACTAGTATTCATATCAAATGATCCATAAACCATTGTATCATCCTAATTGGTGTGAACGTTTATTTTTTCCCCATGTTTAGTCCAAAATTTATATCTTTGATCTATTTTGTGACAAATCAAATTCTCTTAAAACTCTTATGGACTATTTTTTGTTGAATAAAAACAACATAAACATGGGAAAATGATTTTAAAAGGGTTATATGAATGCTCTACTAAAAAAATGATGAACTATTTAACTCCATCTACATACTCTTTTTCCAAACGATTAGCATTCATCCATTTTCTATTCATATCCAACCAATAGAATTCATAAAATATTAATTTTATATAATAAAAAATTAAATAAACATAATATATTCATTATCAAAAGGGAAAGATATATATAATTATAATAAGGGAAACCCAACATTTGATTGTTTCAAATAATTTCAGTATGATTTGAAGGAAACGGGTAATTGAATTTAAGAAAATAATTACTCCATTATGGTAGGTGTTATCCTATGAATTCACTAAAAGGTGAAAGTTATAGGAAACTATCAACCTTATAATATAATCTATTGGAAATTTATCATTGCTTTTTTTGTTTAACACACATACTCCATCTCTTATGGACATGCACAATCACACCCGGACATCTGTAGTAATTTTTATTTTTATTTTATAATTTTTATTTTTCATTAAATTTTCTTTGTTGAGGTGTGGGCCGGACCCGATGAGAGTTTCTGCATTTTGATGATAAATGAGCGTTTTGACATTGTAATTTTCACGCACGCGCATGGCACAAACGAAGCCATGTGGCTAGGCCTGGTCAATGTGCGGCCTGCCGAATGCAAGGGTAATTAATTAATTATCGAGCTGAATAATAATTTAAACAAAAAAATGAAATAAGGAAAAATGATTAAATAATTCAATAGTTGTTTAATAATAATAATAATGGAATTATTCATCTTATTTTATTATTTTAGTTAATATTTTAATTATTTATATAATATTAAATTATTATAATGGTTATAAAATTATCGTCATGTTAATTTTAATGTAATTACTATTATTATTAATTTTCTTAATATTTTGATTAGGTTTTAATATATCTTTATTTTCATTTATTTTTTATTTATTTTTCTTTCCTTTCATTTTTTTTCTTTCTTTTCCCTCTATTATTCTCTCCCTCTCTTGCCCTCCCCTCCTGTCGCATTTTTCTTCCCCCTGGTATTTGCATAGATAACCCCTTCCTGCAACCCTAGTAGCCTCACTGCATCGCCATGGTCATGCTACCCCCTTCCCTTCACCTCCTCGTCGGACTACCTTCTCTTGTCTGACATCGACCCACCACTCTTACTCCCATCTGGCATCACCTCTCTCAGTTGAACATTTCGGCAGACCCCCAAACCGCCTTCACTCCTCCTCTTTTCCTAACCATCTTCCTGAGCCATGCCCCTTTTCTCCCTCTCCGGTGAACCAAAACTGCCTCCTCCTCACCGGACAGCCTTGGCAGTTCCCTCCCTTGGTCGCGCCCTCCCCTGTCTGCACTCCACCTTCACATTCAGACCCTCCGACGACCTTCCTGGCATGTGCCACACCTCGGAAATGTAACATCCCAAGTAATTAATGAATAATAGATATATTTATCTATTCCTATTTATGAATTAGATAGTGTTTTAGAGGCTTAAAACGAGAACAAATCCAATCATAAGCATTGAATACACTAATATTTTTAAAAGATTATTTTACTGCCTTTTAGTGGAAAACCTTTTTTAAATCAAACTTTTGACAATTTTATAAGCTCTATTTGTCAAAATAAACTTATTCTTTATGATTTGGACATTGAAATTTACTTTGGAAAAATTTCTGGTATTTTTCTGATAATGTTCATTTTTTTAATTAATAGTGAAAAATGTTGTATTTTAATTCAAAACCTCTTTTTAATCTAATTTATTTATATGATTAGATTATCTTTTGAAATGGTTGTAAAGTTAAATTAGAATATATTTTTACCATTTAATCCAATGGTGGTCGTTGGAATTAATTTCACTTTGAGATTGGACATAAATGAGTGTCAATCTTTTGATAGGTATTGTTTCGTAAAAACACGCTATTTGATTTGACAACGGGATTTAATTATAAAATTAATTAATGAAACTTCTATGTTATGAATTTGGTAAAATAGACATCATTTTTGAATTTGGAATATCAAATATAGCTTAGGGTAAAGTTTTGGTATTTTTCTGAAAAACTTCAATTTTTTGATGAATAGTGAAACCACTAAGTGGTACTTAAAAAACTGATTTTTCGTTTAAATGAAATTTTACCACCACTGTGTTTTGAATTTAAAAAATAATACATACATGGTTTTCATTAGGAAGTAAAATGTGGTTCAATGGGATTAAAATAATTTTTTTGGTGAATAGTAACTTTTAAGTTTTTAATCACGATTAGAGGCAATTAGTATAATTTAAGGTAAAAATAATGTTTTAATAATATGAAATGACCTTGACACTTGTACTACCCTTATTTTATGTGTCATGGCCGACCAATAAAATCCATGGGTCAACTTGGGGACCCCATGGAGCCACTTTGGTAGGAAAATGACATTAATAACTTTTTATTTAATGTTAAAATTAAAATGTCACAAAAATGAGTTCTTTTACTAAAACAATTTTCAAATGGGGTTATACAAGTCATATTTTTTACTATAAATAGAAATTGTATATAAAAATATTTCCTAAATCTTAGTATTTTTTTATAATTTTTAGACATTAAATAAATTAAATTATTTATGACATCATGATGATGCAGCGATTACCTCATTATTTAACGATTTAAATAAAATGAAAAGATAATGTAAATTCTAAGACCTACAAATGTCAAAAACCTATTGGATGAGTATATTTCGAACCCTTATCACCTTATCCTCAAAATACATCAATGTGGGACCTTCAAAATCCGAAACTCATTTGAAAATAAAGTAACATTTTATACCTTTCCAGGAGTGCCCCTCCTCTCCTCTTATAAAAGGCCCCCACCTCTACCTCCTTAACCACACCTCTCAAGCCTTTGTCTTGGACAAACCCTGCCCATTTTGTCTCTCCACATCCCTCTCTTACTCCTATAAGTCTCACTTTGGGCAGAAGTTTTCCCAAGTAAGCCTTTGAGCTCAAATCAAAAAGAGTTACCCGTTTTAAAGGTAGTGTTTTCTCTTGTGTTATTATGTTTTATTTTGCTTATCCAACCCCCATAAACTCTTTATATTCCTTTATTTTGTAACAACACCAGTATCTTCAATATACCAGGATTTTGTTATGTGAAGGATTAGAGCTACACTTACACACACCTTCATCTAATGGTTAAAGATCATACTGTTTCTGTGGATGGAGAATTTCTGCCTCACGAAACGATGATTGTTCAATATTCTTATAACACCTTCAAAGGTGGCCATTAAGATGACACTATATTTATATATGATATATATTATATTTATGTTTTCCTTATGCTTCTGTATTTTTCATTTTTTTCATACCTTTATGGTTTCCATTGTGGGTAAACACGATAATTTCATTTTAGGAAGTGCGGACTATCACCCCCTCAAAGTGATTTGATTTGTTAATTCCATATGTGGGATGTATAAAGGATGGAGTTAATGATATTATATATTACATTATACTTTAATTATAATATACCTTTATTTCATTATGATTCCATTCCATAAAATACGAAATAGAAATGAAAGTAGCGTTCATGCGTACGTACGGCTTACCGTCTCCATGAACGGTGCATTTCATTTATTACCTCTAAATCTTATGTAATAAATGCCTGTATATAATGGATATATATGATATATATGATATCTACATAATGAATAGAATTGTGGATATAATGGATATTTTACCACTTGAACAACTTGTAATTACAAGAAGTTTATTTTTGACTCAAGTGCCCAGGGTCGACAAAACGACCATTATTATCCTAAATAATTACATAGTGTTCATGACCTGGTAATAAGTGATATAAAAGGAATAATGAACTTGAAAAAGGTTCTTAAGCAAGTATAAATTAACACAAGTTTATTATTCAGGAGGTTAAAGAACGATCGAGTCAAGTCGGACACAAGGTAAGGGAATCCGTCTCAATCTCCTTTCATTGAGGCATATTTTGTTTTATACACAACTTTCTTTCATACGGTGTATAAACCCCTTTGACTTTTAAAATTATTCATAAGGAATATTTTTATACGAAGCTTTTACTAAACAACAAAAGGGAATGTTTTTTTTGTCGTACGTATGCGGCGACAACGACTTCTCCGCCGCTGTGATCATTATTTGAGTTTCGGCTTCCTCTACAAGCCATAACTTTTTTTTGAATGAAAAATAAATACCATGTTTTACTTTTCTTTTATTTTGGTATTGAAAATAGTTTTCATATTGTTTTTATATCAATGTGTTGTATTTATATCTTGTGATTGAAAAGTGGAAATGTTATGTTTCCTTTATGCATGTTTTATGTGATACAATTATGTTATGGTTCTTGGGAATTGTTATGAAGACGGGTGGTTCCCTGATAAACTAAGGGCGGGTGAGCTCGATATACCTCTCCAATGCATTTTGTAACGCGAAGGAGTAAAAGTTTAAGGTTTCTCTGAAGAGATTTATGGAATATACTGTGATGGGTATTCCAAATGTAACCAAGAGGGTTACTCCCTACGTAAGAATGTTATGAATGCCTCAAGTTACCTTTATGTCTTATGATTTCTATGATTTATTCATGATTTGATGAGGTATGTTAAAGTGCTTATGTTTCATGGGTAAAGTATGATTTCATTCTTATGTATATATGAACTCATGTTTCTTTTCCATATTTTTATAACCCTTACTGAGATTTTTATGCTCACCACAAGTTTTTTGAAATGTTTTTCACAGGTCAAAGGAATGGTACATGATATGATGATAGTGTCAAGGAAGTGTCAATAAAGAATCCATGTTTTATTTTAAATATGTTTTCGTTGATGGTAAAAATGAATACTATCTTTTATGTAACCACTTTGTTTAAATGTGGAATGTAATTAAAGTTTTATTATCTAATTCTCTAAAACTCTAAACCTAAAAAGATCCTCAATGTGTAATCTTTTAGTAACTTAAGATTAAGTAAGGTTTAAGGATGGGGAATTATAGTTGGTATCAGAGGTCGGTTTAGACAACTTTAGGAGTTAGAAAATTTTTAAATTATAAATTAATTTATGGTATGATTGAAATGATATAGCATTTGAAGATTACCATGTTACTTCTCCTAAGATATTTATGTGTTAAGAATGGTTTTTCATAGAGGAAACAGAACAGATTTTCTGGGAAGGCATACAGAGGGAAATGACCTTTCAAATCAGTATCCTAAGATGGTTAGAATCAGAACTAAACAGTTTGTTGCAGTGATGGCTCGGTTGACTCAGGTGAAAAATGTTGGTTGTTTTTATTGATGATATTTTGGTGTTTTCTAAAAGTAAAGAGGAGAATGAAAGTCATTTAAGGGTTATTTCGCAAAACTTAAAAGAAAAGAAATTTTATGGGAAATTCAGCAAGTGTGAGTTTTGGTTGCAACAAAATTCTTTCCTTGGTCACATTGTTTCTAAAGATGGAATAACTGTTGATCCTGAAAAAAACAAAAGTTGTTGAAGAATGGCCAAGACCCACAAATGTAACTGATATCCGTAGTTTTCTGGGTTTGGCAGGTTACTACTGAAGGTTTGTTGAAAATTTTTCACGGTTATCTAGCCCAATGACTAAGCTAACTCGGAAGGGTGTTAAGTTTATCTGGAAAAAAGAATGTGATGATTGTTTTCAGGAGTTGAAAAGAAGATTGGTGAATGCTCCAGTTTTGGCACTTCCTTTCAGGAATGGTGAGTTTGTTATGTACAGTGATGATTCGTTGAAGGGACTTGATTGTGTCCTTATGCAGAATGATCAGGTAATTGCTTATGCTTCACATCAGTTGAAAACTCATGAGGTAAATTACCTTACACATGATTTGGAATTAGCTGCTGTGGTTTTTGCTCTAAAAATTTGGAGGCATCATTTGTATAGAGTAAAGTGTGAAATATATACTGATCAAAAAAGTTTAAAGTATATATTCACTCAGAAAGAATTGAACATGAGACATAGGAGATGGCTGGAATTAATCAAGGATTATGATTGTAGAATTCATTACCATCCTGGAAAAGAAAATAAAGTGGTTGATGCTTTGAGTAGAAAAATTAATGCTTCATTAATAATGTTGCATTTGGAATGTGATCCTTTGGTTAAGGATTTGATGAAATTTGGCATAAAAGTTGTTGGTGCATGATGTCCTTCTGTTTTGTTTCAGGTATCAGTGAAATCTTCTCTATCAGACAGAATCAAGAAAACACAGAAGCAAGACAGTGAGTTTCAGAAAAAGGTAGAGCTGGTTCAGAAGGGTAAGTTGCCTCAATTTAACATTGATAATGATTGTGTTTTGAGATTTGGGAAGAGATTGTGTGTGCCTTATGATTCACAGTTGAAGAGAGAGTTGTTATGTGAAGCTCATAGTTCTCTGTTTTCAATTCATCCTGGCAGTACTAAGATGTACAGAGATCTGCGGGAGTATTACTGGTGGGATGGAATGAAAAGAGATATTGTTGATTTTACTATGAATTGTTTAACTTTTCAATAGGTTAAAGCAGAGCAGCAGTTACTGAAAGGGATGTTTCAGCCTTTACCAGTGCCAGAATGGAAATGGGAAAATATATCCATGGACTTTTTTGTGGGATTACAGAAGACATCTCGAGGTAATAATGCAATCTGGGTTATCTTTGATCGCTTGACTAAATCTGCCCATTTCCTTACTATTCGAGATACTTTCTCTCTAGATCAACTTTCCCGTTTGTATATTAAAGAGATATTCAGGTTACATGGAGTTCCTCTCTCCATTGTATCTGACCGTGATCGCAGGTTTACTTCTAACTTTTGTAAAGGCCTTCAGAAGTCGTTGGGTACCGAATTAAATTTTAGTACAGCTTTTAATCCTCACTCAGATGGGCAGTCAGAACGAACAATTCAGACTCTGGAAGATATGATATGTGCTTGTTCGATGGATTATCAGGGAAGTTGAGACCAACATATTTCTTTGGTTGAGTTTTCTTATAATAACAGTTTTCATTCCAGTATATAGATGGCACCATTTGAGGCATTATATGGAAAGCGATGTCGAACTCCAGCTTTCTAGGATGAAGTGGGTGAAAGGAAGTTGATGGGACCAGAATTGGTAGAAGAGATGGCAGAAAAAGTTCAGTTGATTCAAAAACACATGATAACAGCTCAGAGTAGGTAGAAGAGTTATACGGATAATTGGAGAAAGGATCTATCTTTTGAGGTAGGTGATCATGTTTTTCTCAAAGTTTCACCGTGGAAAAGTGTGATGCGATTTGGTAAGAAAGGAAAGCTGAGTCCAAGGTTCATTGGACCATATGAAATTCTAGAGAGAGTTGGATCAGTTGCTTACCGAGTGGCTTTAACTCTGAGTTTATCTCTGGTATACAATGTTTTTCATGTTTCGATATTGAGAAAGTATATTCCAGATCCATCTCATGTTTTGAGTCCAGAGGTAGTTCAGCTGGAAGAGAATCTATCTTTTGAGGAACAACCGGTCCAGATTCTTGACCACAGGGAGAAATTGTTGCGGAATAAGGTGATTCATCGGGTAAATGTTTTGTGGAAAAACCACATGATTGAAGAGGCAACATGGGAATCTGAAAATGCAATAAGGGCTAAATACCCACACTTATTCAATAAGTAAATAAATTGTGGGGATGCAGTTTTCTAAAGGGGGGAAGGATGTAACATCCCAAGTAAGTAATGAATAATAGATATAGTTATCTATGTCTATTTATTAATTAGATAGTGTTTTAGAGGCTTAAAACGAGAATAAATCCAATCTTAAGCATGGAATACACTAATATTTTTAAAAGATTGTTTTACTGCCTTTTGGTGGAAAACCTTTTTTAAATAAAACTTTTGACAATTTTATAAGCTCTATTTGTCAAAATAAACTTATTCTTTATTATTGGGACATTGAAATTTACTTTGGATAAATTTCTAGTATTTTCTGATAATGTTCATTTTTTTAATGAATAGGGAAAATGTTGTATTTTAATTCAAAACCTCTTTTTAATATAATTTATTTATATGATTAGATTATATTTTGAATTGGTTATAAAGTTAAATTAGAATATATTTTTACCATTTAATCCAATGGTGGTCATTGTAATTAATTTCACTTTGATATTGTTCAAAAATGAGTGTCAATCTTTTGATAGGTATTGTTTCGTAAAAACACGCTATTTGATTTGAAAGCGGGATTTAATTATAAAATTAATTAATGCAACTTCTATGTTATTAATTTGGTAAAATAGACATCATTTTTGAATTCGTAATATCAAATATATCTTAGGGTGAAGTTTTGGTATTTTTCTGAAAAACTTCAATTTTTGATGAATAGTGAAACCACTAAGTGGTACTTAAAAAACTGATTTTTCGTTTAAATGAAATTTTACCACCGTTGTGTTCTGAATTTCAAAAATCTGATATACATGGTTGTCATTAGGAATTAAAATATGGTTAAATAGGATTAAAATAATTTTTTTGGTGAATAGTAACTTTTAAGTTTTTAATCGCGATTAGAGGTAATTAGTATAATTTAAGGTAAAAATAATGTTTTCATAATATGAAATGACCTTGAAACATGTCCTACCCTTATTTTATGTTTCATGTCCGACCAAGACAATCCATGGGTCAAATTGGGGACCTAATGGATCCACTTTGGTAGGAAAATGACATTAATAACTTTTTATTTAATGTTAAAATTAAAATGTCACAAACATGAGTTGTTTTACTAAAACAATTTTCAAATGGGGTTATACAAGTCATATTTTTGACTATAAATAGTAATTGTAAATCTAAAAATATTTCCTACATCGAAGTATTTTTTTATAATTTTTAGACATTAAATAAATTAAATTATTTATGACATCATGATGATGCAGCGATTACCTCATTATTTAACGATTTAAATAAAATGAAAAGATAATGTAAAATATAAGACCTAAACATGTCAAAAACCTATTGGATGAGTATATTTCGAACCCTTATCACCTTATCCTCAAAATACATCAACGTGGGACCTTCAAAATCCAAAACACATTTGAAAATAAAGAAACATTTTATACCTTTCCAAGAGTGCCTCTCCCCTCCTCTTATAAAAGGCCCCCACCTCTACCTCTTTACCCACACCTCTCAAGCCTTTTTCTTGGCCAAACCCTGCCCATTTTTCCTCTCCACATCCCTCCCTTACTCCTAGAAGCCTCACTTTGGTCAGAAGTCTTCCCAAGGAAGCCTTTGAGCTCAAATCAAAAAGAGTTACCCGTTTTAAAGGTAGTGTTTTCCCTTGTGTTCTTATGTTTTATTTTGCTTCTCCAACCCCCCTAAACTCTTTATATTCCTTTCTTTTGTAACAACAATAGTATCTTCAATATAATAGGATGTTTTTATGTGAAGTATTAGAGCTACAATTACACACACCTTCATCTAATGGTTAAAGAGCATACTGTTTCCGTGGATGGAGAATGTCTGCCTCACGAAATGATGATTGTTCAATATTCTTCTAACACCTTAAAAGGTGGCCATTACGATGACACTATATTTATATATGATATATATTATGTTTATGTTTTCCTTATGCTTCTGTATTTTTCATTTGTGGAATACCTTTATGGTTTCCATTGTGGATAAACACGATAATTTCATTTTAGGAAGTGCGGACTACCGCCCCCTCAAAGGAGGGCATTGTTATGAAGACGGGTGTTTCCATGATAAACTAAGGGCTGGTGAGCCAGATATAGCTCTCCAATTCATTGGTTAATGCAAAGGAGTTAAACGTTAAGGTTTCTCCTAATAGATTTAGGGAATATACTGTGATGGGTATTCCAAACGTAACCAAAAGGGTTACTCCCTATGTAAGAATGTTATGAATGCATCAAGTTACCTTTATGTCTTATGATTTCTATGATTTATTCATGATTTGATGAGGTATGTTAAAGTGCTTATGTTTTATGAGTAAAGTATGATTTCATTGATTCTTATGTATACATGTACTCATGTTTCCTTTCCATATTTTTATATCCCTTACTGATCTTTTTATGTTCACCCCAAGTTTTTTTGTTGAAATGTTTTTCACAGGACTTAATGTGGAATAGGGTCAAGGATGGGATCAAGGGAAAGTCATGCTATCTAAAACATGGAACTAGACATGTTTCCTTTTAAGATTTTTTATTTTATATAAACTTAGTAGAAGTTTATACTTTGTAATCTTTTCAGATGTAATAGTTATGTCCTAATTCTCTAAAACTCTAAACCGTGAAAATATCCTCAATGTGAATTATTCATTTAATTCAATATTAAGTAAGGTTTAAGGTCGGGGCCTTATAGTTGGTACCAGAGGTCGGTTTAGATAACATCAGAAGTTAGAATTCTATTAAATTATTATCCAAAAATATTTTTTTATGCTAAAATTGAAATGATATAGCATTTTAAGATTACCATGTTGCTTCGCCTAAGATATTTCTGTGTTAAGAATGGTTTTTCATAGAGGAGATAGAACAGATTTTCTGGGAAGGCATACAGAGGGAAATGTCCTTTCAAATCAGTTTCCTGAGATGGTCAGAATCAGAACTAAACAGTTTGTTGCAGTGATGGCTCAGTTGAATCGGGTGATAAATGGTGGTTTTGTTTGTTGATGATATTTGGGTGTTTTTTAAAAGTAAAGAGGAGCATGAAAGTCATTTAAGGGTTATCTTGCAAACCTTAAAATAAAAGAAAATGTACGGGAAATTCAGAAAGTGTGAGTTTTGGTTACAACAAATTTCTTTCCTTGGTTACATTGTTTCAAAAACTGGCATAACTGTTGATCCTGCTAAAACGAAAGTTGTTGAAGAATGCCCAAGACCCAAAAATATAACCGAGATCCGTAGTTTCCTTGGTTTTCTAGGTTACTACCGAAGGTTTGTTGAAAATTTTTCACAGTTATCTAGTCCAATGACTAAGCTAACTCGGAAGGGTGTTAAGTTTATCTGGATAAAAGAATGTGATGATTGTTTTCAGGAACTGAGAAGAAGATTGGTGAATGCTCCAGTTTTGGAACTACCTTCCAGGAATAGTGAGTTGGTTATCTACAGTGATGATTCATTGAAAGGACTTGGTTGCGTCCTAATGCAGAATGATCAGGTAATTGCTTATGCTTCACGACAGTTGAAAACTCATGAGGTAAATTACCCTAAACATGATTTGGAATTAGCTGATGTTGTTTTTGCTTTAAAATTTTGGAGGCATCATTTGTATGGAGTAAAGTGTGAGATATATACCGATCACAAAAGTTTAAAGTATATATTCACTCAAAAAGAATTGAACATGAGACAGAGGAGATGGCTAAAATTAATCAAGGATTATGATTGTACAATTCATTACCATCCGGGAAAAGCAAATAAAGTGGCTGATGCTTTGAGTCCAAAAAGTAATGCTTCATTAACAATGTTGCGTTTGGAACGTGATCCTTTGGTTAAGGATTTGATGAATTTTGGCATAGAAGTTCTTGGTGCAGGATGTCCTTATATTTTGTTTCAGGTATTAGTGAAATCTTCTCTATCAAATAGAATTAAGCAAGTACAGAAGCAAGACAGTGAGTTGCAGAAAAGGGTAGAGCTGGTTCAGAAGGGTAAGTTGCCTGAATTCAACATTGATAATGATTTTTTTTTGAGATTTGGGAAGAGATTGTGTGTGCCTTGTGATTCACAGTTGAAGAGAGAGTTGTTATGTGAAGCTCATAGTTCTCCGTTTTCAGTTCATCCTGGAAGTACTAAGATGTACAGAGATCTACGGGAGTATTACTGGTGGGATGGAATGAAAAGAGATATTGCTGATTTTACAGTGAAGTGTTTGACTTGTCAACAGGTTAAAGCAGAGCAGAAGTTACTGAAAGGGATGCTTCAGCCTTTACCAGTACCAGAGTGGAAATGGGAGAATATATCCATGGACTTTGTTGTGAGATTACCGAAGACATCTCGAGGTAAAAATGCAATTTGGGTTATTGTTGATCGCTTGACTAAATCTGCTCATTTCCTTATTATAAGAGATACTTTTTCCCTAGATCACCTTTCCCGTTTGTATCTTAAAGAGATAGTTAGGTTACATGGAGTTCCTCTCTCCATTGTATCTGACCATGATCTCTGGTTCACTTCTAACTTTTGGAAAGTCCTTCAGAAGTCGTTGGGTACTGAATTAAATTTTAGTACAGCTTTTCATCCTCAGTCAGATGGGCATTCAGAATGAACAATTCAGACATTGGAGGATGTGCTACGTGCTTGTTCGATAGATTATTAGGGAAGTTGGGACTAACATCTTTCCTTGGTTGAATTTTCATATAATAACAGTTTTCATTCCAGTATACAGATGGCACCATTTGAGGCGTTATATGGGAAGCGGTGTCGAACTCCAGCTTTCTGGGATGAAGTGGGTGAAAGGAAGCTGATGGGACCAGAATTGGTAGAAGAGTTGGAAAAAAAAGTTCAGCTAATACAGAAACACATGAGAATAGCTCAATGCAGGCAGAAGAGTTATGCGGACAACAGGAGGAAGGATCTCTCTTTTGAGGTAGGTGATCATGTTTTTCTCAAAGTCTCATCATGGAAAACTATGATGCGATTTGGTAAGAAAGGAAAGATGAGTCCAAGGTTCATTGGACCATATGAAATTCTGGAGAGAGTTGGATCAGTTGCTTACAGAGTG
This sequence comes from Viscum album, assembly GCA_963277665.1. NCBI lineage: Eukaryota > Viridiplantae > Streptophyta > Magnoliopsida > Santalales > Viscaceae > Viscum > Viscum album. Next base: position 428,421,642 of record OY728123.1, on the reverse strand, counting down.
GCTTTACCTCCGATTTTATCTCAGGTACACAATGTTTTTCATGTTTCAATGTTAAGGAAGTACATGCCAGATCCATCTCATGTTTTGAGTCCAGAGGTAGTTCAGCTAGAAGAGAACCTATCTTATGAGGAACAACCGGTCCAGATTCTTAACCATAGGGAGCAAGTGTTACGAAATAAGTTGATTCATCAGTTAAAGGTTTTGTGGAAAACCCACATGATTGAAGAGGCTACATGGGAATCTAAAAATGCAATAAGGACTAAATACCCCCACTTATTCGATAAGTAAATAAATTATGGGGACGCAATTTTATAAAGGGGAGAAGGATGTAACATCCCATGTAATGAATAATACATATTTTTATCTATGTCTATTAATGAATTAGATAGTGTTTTAGAGGCTTAAAATGAGAATAAATCCAATCTTTAGCATGGAATACACTAATATTTTTAAAAGATTGTTTTACTGCCTTTTAATGGAAAATAATTTTTAAATATATCTTTTGACAATTTTATAAGCTATATTTTTCAAAATAAACTTATTATTTATGATTGGGACATTTAAATTTACATTGGATAATTTTTTGGTATTTTTCTGACAATGTTCATTTATTTAATGAATAGTGAAAAATACTGCATTTTACATCAAAACTGATTTTTCATCTAATTTAATTATATGGTTAGATTATCTTTTTAATTGGTTTTAATGTTCAATTAGAATATATTTTTACCATTTAATCCAATAGTGGTTTTTGGAATTAATTTCACTTTGAAATAGGACTTAAACTAGTGTCAATCTTTTGATACTTATTGATTCATAAAAACATGTTATTTGCTCTAACAGCGGGAATTAATTATTAAATTAATTAATGTAACTTATATGTTTTGAATTTTTTAAAATATACATCATTTTTGAATTCAGAATATCAAATATATCTTAGGGTGAAGTTTTGGTATTTTTCTGAAAAACATCAATTTTTGATGAATAGTGAAACCACTAAGTGGTACTTAAAAAACTAATTTTTTGTTCAAATGAAATTTTACCACCTCTGTGTTTTGAATTTCAAAAATCTGACATACATGGTTGTCATTAAGAAGTAAAATGTGGTTCAATGGGATTAAAATAATTTTTTGGTGAATAGTAACTTTTAAGTTTTTAATCGCGATTAGAGGTAATTAGTGCAATTTAAGGCAAAAATGATATTATAATAAAATGAAAATACCTAGACACATGTCCTACCCTTATTGGATGTGTCATGGCCGACCAAGACAACCCATGGTTCTATTTTTGGGACCCCATGGAGCCACTTGAGTAAGATAATGACATTAATGAGTTTTATTTAAAGATTAAATGAAAATGTCACAAACATGAGTTGTTTTACTAAAAAAAAAATTAAATGGGGTTATAGAAGTCATATTTTTTACTAAAAATATTCATTATAAATATAAAAGGATTTTCTACATCATGATATTTTTTTTATAATTTTTAGACATTAAATAAATTAAATTATTTATGACACCATGATGATGCAGCGTTTACCTCATTATTTAACGATTTAAATAAAATGAAAATATAATGTAAAATATAAGACCTACACTTTTCAAAAACCAATTGGATGGGTGGATTTAGAACTCTTATCACCTTATCCTCGAAATTTATAATTGTGGGACCTTTTTATCCAAAAATTATTTTATAACAAAGTATCTTTTCTTAACTTTCCAAGAGTGCCCCTCCTCTCCTCTTATAAAAGGCCCCCACCTCTACCACCTTAACCACACTTCCAAAGCCTATGGATCGGCCAACCCCTGACCATTTTGTCTCTCCACATCCCTCTCTAACTTCTAGAAGCCTCACTTTCGGCAGAAGTCTTCCCAAGGAAGCCTTTGAGCTCAAATCAAAAAGAGTTACCTGATTTAAAGGTAGTGTCTTCTATTGTGTTCTTATGTTTTATTTTGCTTCTCCGACACCCTAAACTCTTTTTATTCATTTCTTTTTCAACAACACTATTATATTCCATATACTAGGATTTTTTAATAAGAATTATTTGAGCTACACTTACACACACCTACATCTAATGGTTAAAGAACATACTGTTTTTGGGGGTGGCGAATTTCTGCCTCACGAAATGATGATTATTCAATATTATTTTAACACATTAAAAGGTGGCCATTAATATGACACTATATTTATATATGATATATAATATGTTTATGTTTTAATTAAGCTTCTGTATTTTTCATTTATGGCATACCTTTATGGTTTCCATTATGGGTAAACGCGATATCTTCATTTTAGGAAGTGCGGACTACCGCCCCCTCAAAGTGATTTGATTCGTTAATGCCATATGTGGGACGTATAAAGGATGGAGTTAATTATATTATATATGATATTATAATGGAATTATAATATACCTTTATGTCATTATGATTCCATTCCATAAAATACGAAATAGAAATGAAAGTAGCGTTCATGCGTACGTACGGCTTATCGTCTCCATGAACGGTGAATTTCATTTCTTACCTATAAATGTTATGTAATATTATAAATGAATGTATATACTAGATATATATGATATATATGATATCTACATCATGAGTATAACTCTGGATATAATGGATACATGAACAACTTGTAATTATAAAGAGTTTATTTTTGACTCAAGTACCAATGATCGTTAAAACGACCGTTTTTAACTTAAATAATTACATAGTGTTCATGACATGGTAATAAGTGATATAAAAGGAATAATGAACTTGAAAAAGATTCTTAAGAAAGTAGAAATTAACTCAAGTTTATTATTCAATAGGTTAAAGAATGATCCAGTCAAGTCGGACCCGAGGTAAGGGAACTTCATAACCCAATTTCTGTTCTTTGGGTTAATCTCCTACTTTCAAATTATGTCATGATATTATTATGTCCTATCTTGTATTTTTACTTTATTTATGTGTAATTATAGTGAATACACATAATAGATCTATTTTATTTTAAAAAATATCTTTGTATGGTACTTCCTCTCAATCTCCTTTCATTGAGGCATATTTTGTTTTATACACAACCTTCTTTTATACGGTGTATAAACCCCTTTGACTTTTATATTTATCCAAAAGGAATCTTTTTTATATGATGAGTTTTACTAAACGACAAAAGGGAATGTTTTTTTCGTACGTATGTGGCGACAACGACTTCTCCATAGCCGTGACCATTATTTGAGTTTCGGCTTCCTCTATAAGCCATACCTTTTCTTTAAAGAAAAATAAATACCATGTTTTACTTTTCTTTTATTTTGGTATTGAAAATGGTTTTCATATTGTTTTTATATCAATGTGTTGTATTTATATCTTGTGATTGAAAAGTGGAAATGTTATGTTTCCTTTATGCAAGTTTTATGTGATACTATTATGTTATGGTTCTTGGGCATTATTATGAATACGGGTGGTTCTGTGATAAACTAAGGGAGAGTGAGCCCGATATAGCTCTCCAATGCATTGGTTAACGTGAAGGAGTTAAACATTAAGGTTTCTCCGAAGAGATTTAGGGAATATACTGTGATGGGTATTCCAAACGTAACCAAGAGGGTTACTCCCTATGTAAGAATGTTATGAATGCCTCAATTTACCTTTATGTCTTATGATTTCTATGATTTATTCATGATTTGATGAGGTATGTTAAAGTGCTTATATTTTATGAGTAAAGTATGATTTCATTTATTCTTATGTATACATGTACTCATGTTTCCTTTCCATATTTTTATATCCCTTACTGAGATTTTTATGCTCACACCAAGTTTTTTTTTTGAAATGTTTTTCACAGGACTTAATGTGGAATAGGGTTGAGGATGGGATCAAGGGAAAGTCATGCTATCAAAAAAATGGAACTAGACATGTTTCCTTTTAAGAGTTTTTATTTTATGGAAACTTAGTAGAAGTTTCTACTTTGTAATATTTTGAGATGTAATAGTTATGTCCTAATTCTCTAAAACTCTAAACCGTGAAAAGATCATCAATGTGAATTATTCATTTAATTCAATATTAAGTAAGGTTTAAGTTCAGGGCCTTATATGAACTGTGCATTTCATTTCTTACCTCTAAAATGTTCTGTAATAAATGCATGTGTATAATGGATATATATGATATATACATAATGAATATAATTTTGGATATAATGCATATTTTACCACATGAAAAACTTGTAATTACAAGAAGTTTATTTTTGACTCAAGTGCCCAGGGTCGACAAAACGACCATTATTATCCTAAATAATTACATAGTGTTCATGACATGGTAATAAGTGATATAAAAGGAATAATGAAATTGAAAAAGGTTCTTAAGAAAGTATAAATTAACACAAGTTTATTATTTAGGAGGCTAAAAAACGATCGAGTCAAGTCGGACACAAGGTAAGGGAATCTGTCTCAATCTCCTTTCATTGAGGCATATTTTGTTTTATACACAACTTTCTTTTATACGGTGTATAAACCCATTTGACTTTTATGATTATTCAAAAGGAATCTTTTTATACGAAGTGTTTACTAAACGATAAAAGGGAATGTTTTTTTGTCATACGTATGCGGTGACAACGACTTCTCCACTTCCGTGACCATTATTTGAGTTCTGGCTTCCTCTACAGGCCATAACTTTTTTTGAATGAAAAATAAATACCATGTTTTACTTTTCTTTTCTTTTGGTATTGAAATGGTTTTCATAATGTTTTTATATCAATGTGTTGTATTGATATCTTGCGATTGAAAAGTGGAAATGTTATGTTTCCTTTATGCATGTTTTATGTGATACGATTATGTTATGGTTCTTGGGAATTATTATGAAGACGGGTGGTTTCGTGATAAACTAATGGCGGGTGAGCCCGATATAGCTCTCCAATGCATTGGGTAATGTGAAGGAGTTAAACGTTAAGGTTTCTCCAAATAGATTTTGGGAATATACTGTGATGGGTATTCCAAACGTAACCAAGAGGGTTACTCCCTATATAAGAATGTTTTGAATGCCTCAAGTTACCTTTATGTCTTATGATTTCTATTATTTATTCATGATTTGATGAGGTATGTTAAAGTTCTTATGTTTTATGGGTAAAGTATGATTTCATTATTATGTATATATGAACTCATGTTTCCTTTACATATTTTTATAACCCTTACTGAGCTTTTTATGCTCACCCCAAGTTTTTTGAAATGTTTTTCACAGGTCAAGGGAATGGTACATGATATGATGATACTATCAAGGAAGTGTCAAGAAAGAATCCATGTTTTATTTTAAATATGTTTCCGTTGATGGGAAAAATTAATACTATCTTTTATGTAACCACTTTGTTTAAATGTGGAATGTAATTAAAGTTTTATTATCTAATTCTCTAAAACTCTAAACCTGAAAAGATCCTCAATGTGTAATCTTTTAGTAACTCAAGATTAAGTAAGGTTTAAGGCTGGGGCCTTATAGGAAATCCCTCCACCAAACTTGGTTAGATTTTTAAACCCACTCCTCAGGTGCGTCCTTCTTCGTCCAATTGATTTCTTCACTTTACAGTTTATCAGATTATGGTGTAATATGAAGTTGGTTTGATTTCATTGTTTTGGGTTCAATTTCTTTAAAATGGTTCATGTTAGGTCCTTTGAGGTGCGACTATCATGCGTCTAGAGCTTTGTGCCAAACTTGTGAGGTTTCCTACATTCTTGGTAGGTGGTTCCATGTATATTTATTGTTTGATGAATTAATTTGTGAGTTTGGTTAGTGTAGCAACATTTATTTATTAGTTTTACTACTGAGAATTTGGTTTTTTCAGGACCTAATGCACATTTGATTTGGTAGTAACATGTTTATGTTGTATATCTTTGTGGAAAACCCATGCTGAACTATTTAATAGTGTTTTATAAATTGTGTGGCTCATTTGTTAGGATGTGAAAAGGGGTGTGAACTATGTTTTGGCTTAGCACCTATATGAGTTGTGTTATAAATGAATATTTGAGTGAGTTTTGGTGTTTATAGTCGGACGATATATTTTGAAATTGTATGGTAAATCTTCCTGATGGCTAGTTTAAGAATAGAAATGACCCTTTTTTAACTATGGGTTGGTTTGGTGTGATAGTGGTGTCATGCTTCTTAAAATTTATTTATGAAAATTCTAAAGGTTTATTTAAATAATTATTATGGGTGAAAAAAAATTGGTTAAGTTTTGAAATGGTTTTTGGTGTTTAAAGTCATTCGATGTGTGTTGAAATTGTTTAATAAATTCTTTTAATGATGTGTCTGATGATGAAATTGATTCTTTGACTATGTAGTCATTTTAATTGGTTATGTAAGTGATGTAGATTTAGTTTTGGGATATTTTTAGTGTGATTTTTATTTCAAATGTCTTTTGTGTGTGCAAATGGTGGTTTTGGCATGCATGGTGTCTTGTTTGGTTTGAGTATGTTATTATGACATATGACTTGAACTCGGAACCACTTGAGCACAAACGAGAAGCCTGGGTACTAGGTGGGTGGACTAGGACAAGTTTGATAGTGAAACGGAAGTGGAATTGGCTCAGTTTCACTTAGCTGGATTGAAGACTACAACACTGACTAAACTTTTAGATGATGTTTGGAGACCACTAGGTTATGGATGTGTTTACCTACTAGTGGCTCATGCAAGAGAATGTATATTTTTGTGTCCTATACCATTTTTCACCGAGACATGATGTTCTAGGGTCCCAATTCTCACTAGTATCTTTAGGGTCTCTCCCATTGATTGTGCTCCTCTTATGCTTTGCGCTCACCGTCGACACATGTTGTGACGTTGGGGTTACCCTTAAAGTGTGTGTGTGTGTGTGTGTTTTAATTTAGTTTGTTTTTCTTTAAAGTATTTTTCCTTAAAATTGTTTTAATTAAAATTGTTTAGGCATTTATTTATTTTTTGTCTATTAAATTGCAAATGTATTTTTCATTTAATAAATTAAGTGTGGAAACTTTTACTGATGGCATCCTACTGGGATTTTGGCTCACACCCTACATACACCTTTGGGTGTATGTAGATCCTATTTATTTTTCTTTTCAAGTTGAGTCATTGAGCATAGCATGGGTGGTTCGGGTTTTCAGTGGCACCCTCGTGTCAGTTTGGTGGATGTGGCCTGAGGTTGTTGCACCACATGTTGTTTATAGGTTTGAGTTAGTATTTTTAGTTCTTCCTTTTTGGTCGTTCCCTTTGGATTTTTTTTGTTCAAGTTATAAACTTTAATTTTGACCTTCGTTTAAGGGTTCATTTGGTTTTCTGATTCTAGTTTTAATTTATTCATATTTATGTTTGTTTCATGCTTATTTAATCGGCTAAACCATTCCCTAGTTTTATTTTTGATACCCAGGCACTTGTGCCAGCCCGTGGGGATCAGGAACACCATTCATGCCTTTCTTCGGATCGGATCAGGCGTCGGTTTTATGGAGACCTGATTTGGTTCGTGACATGCACCAATGTTGCTTGAAATAATCTATACAGTAGTTATCCAAGGGATGAATAATACTCAGAGTAGTAAAAACAACATAAAATATATGAGGGGAAAGTCTCAAGCAAAAAAATGCAATAATAACTATTCAAGAGATGAAACTGATGAGGATCATAGTTTTACTACATTATGTTCTATAAAAGGGGTAATGCCTCCCATTTGTGAGAATTACACCATTGGAACTATTTATTAACACATGGCATATTTAAGGTGAGATTTTGGGGGTATAAACATTCATGTCTATGATTTCAGGGGGTCTCAGCAAGGATATGTTATGATATATAAATATTTGGGGCCTCTATGAATTCTATATTTATAGAAGAAAACCCACTTTTATACTTAAATAATTTAACTAATACCATTCTTACTAATATTGGAAATGTATTAAATGAAAAATAATTTAATGTAAGATAAATTTATAATTTATGTCACACTAAAGGATTTACAAAAGAAAAAACCATTCATATTAGATATTGGTTTTTCATCTCACATGACAAGTAAATTGATGTAATTAAATATTTTTGACAAGTTCAAAGGGTAATTATTATTTTAGAAATAGTGGATCTCTTTAGATAAATTGTTTGCATTTAAAATATGTTGGAAATAAAAGGAAATATTAAAGAATCATCTGTTTTTGGATGGATTAAAGTAAAACATACATAGTTCTTATTAGATATATGATGAAAGAAATGAGGTGATTTTTAAGAAGTATTAATGAGTGGGTTTTCATTTCAAATAGGACTATATTTTTACAAAGGTATAGAAAACTAGTCAAACTATAATCTAATTTGGGATCGGTAAAAAATTATTGTAATTTTGTTTGATAGGGAAAATTGATTTGTGGTAGGGAAAAATCGATCATGTTAAATAATGAGATATTTAAAATTTGACTTAAAAATGGTGGGATGAGATTTTTTTATGATGAAATAATAAATTTAATAGATATTTTTTACTAATTATAATGAGGATATTGTTAATAAGTAAAAATAAATAAATTAGTGATTTAAATTAAACAACCGTTGGGTTGCCCCTAGTGAGAATTCCTCTTGAATATGCTCTATTAGGTAGTTGTGGACATTTAATGCAACTAGAAATCTTCAAATGTGATTTATATCTAAACTTAATCATAAGTATTAATTGGATTATCTAGATGAGATATTTTAGGTTTTGAAGGAATATGGAAATTCCCTAAAGTGGTCTTTCCATTCTATATTTTCATTTCATTTATCCTAAACCATCATCTCACATAATCTTTGGCTAGGAAATTCAAGCATAAAGGCATCACATTTCACCTTAATGGAAGGGGTAATCTTGAGGGCGTTAAAGATCCTCTAAATTTTCTCTAATAAATATATCTCTTTAGGATTGTATTCCCTTCAAAAGATTGAGGATTATGGTGAAGAAACATATGATCAGGATCCTTGTCCCCATCAAATGTTCAATTAAATTAAAATAAAATGGATATAAAAAATTCATGTTGCCATATAAATATAGTGAATGTGCATGGTCCATGGACCAGCTCAAATGAATGAATAAAATAATTAGTAATTAAAATATTTTTCCCAATATCACTTGGCAACTTAAGAGAGGAGGCGAAGAGTTTTGGATAGACACTCCTTCACACCTATTACTTAACCTATAACAAACCTATCTCCTTTCAACCAAGCATCCCCAATAAACATTTTTGACTACAGGGATATTTTGATGGTAAAGAAATAATGATGATAAAAAATTGAAAACAGATATCGCTGAACAATTAATCAATGAGTGAGGAGGAGTAGAAAATAAGATACCTTTAATTAAAGCTTTGAATCATTTGATAGAAAGTAGAGATATCAAAAACCTAGTAAACATTCGAGCCTTATATTCGATTAACCCTTGAATTTTTTGATCCTTTATCTGAGCCTTCATTCGAGCTTCGATTCGCTAATGATGAGCATTGAAAGAGGTCGGATTCTGTGGAAAGCGTCATATATCACGACGAGTATGAGACTGGTTAGGGTTATTTAAATAGATCAAGACACTTTGATCATCACATAGAAAAAGCACTGGTAAATATCCCTTTTATTGGCACTAAATTAATTAGCATTAAAAATTCAAAAATAAATATATTTTTTCAATGCTTATTACTTAAGTGCTGATAAAGGATATCTAATTATAATTATAAAAAAATTTGTAAATACATTTATATAATTATATATACTTAATATATATATAATATTTATATTCTTAATTTAAATATATTTATTATAATTTTATAATTATTTAAATATATAATTATTTATTTATAATTATATAAATACTTTTTAAAACATTAATATTTATATCATTATATATATATTTATATAATTATATATATATATATATATAATATATAAATATAAACATAGTAAATATATTCATTATTTGAATAAATTTACTATAATTTTATAATTATTTAAATATATTTATTTATTTATTTATAATTATATAAATAATTTAAAAAAATATTTATTTATTAATAATTATAAATATATAAATGTATAAATATGGTAAATATAAATTTATTAATATATTTTTTTATAAATATTTTTTTACAAATATATTTTTAACATTATTAATGAATATTTAATCTTAAGTGCATGCATGTTAAAAATGCATGAAATTGAATAATTAAAAATGATAACACTTTAACAATATTTAAAAAATAGATAAGGTTTATTAATTAAAAATAAATTATTAAAAAAATATGGATATATATTTAGATAAATTTTAATACATATTGAAAATATTAAAACATAGTAAATAAATATATATAAAATAAATAATATAAATTGATTAAATTCCCAAAAAATAAAAAAATAAAACATATTAAAAATGAATTAATACCTAACTATAATAAAATTAAAAAAAATTACCAAGTCAAAAGAAATTATATATTAAATGTATCATGTTATAATGAAATTCTAAAATAAATACTAAAATTTGAATAAATTAAATAAATATTAGGTGTATTTGTTTCTATATAAGATTTCATTAATTACGTAAATATTTGGGTGTGTGTGTTGTATATAAAAATCCATTAATTACATATATGTGAAATCAATATAACACGCATTTTATCTATGTTAAATTGAAAAATAAAAAGACATTCAATTATGTCCATTACTCAATGCAATTAGTCAGTATTTTTAATTCATTTTAATTTTTAATTATAAACCATTATTCACTAAATATATTACAATTTAATGTAACGCATAAATGTTTTGTATTATATAAGTCATATTTATATACATTAATATATATATATATAATATAATATTTATTAACAATATTAATAATTCTTTAATTAATAAAATGTTTAATATTTTTCTCAATTTACTTATTTTTATTTTTATTTGTCTAATTTCCATTTTACATATATCTATATATTTAATATATAATATTTATTTGTATTTGTAATTTATATATAGTATAATCAATTTATTCATTTTTATCAATAATTATTTAATTAATAAAAAATTTAATATTTTTTTAATAAAATCATTTGTATTTTATTTTTTATTTAAGGAGAGTTATAATCACTATAAAAAAGTGTTGATAAAGGTCAGCGCTGTTAAAGGCCTATTTTTTAGTAGTGGTTTCTTTTGCATAGGTTATGCTATTATGAAATGAAGAAATGTTTGTGAAACAATTTTCCTTTCCACAGGATATGCTATGATGAATGTTTTATAATCTTGTGGAACACATATTTATAATTTTCATTATGTGATGGATGGGATAAAAATTACATATCCCTATAATTCATTAGGTAAATATGGATATCTCATGAGATAATGACTAGAATGGGGAGTGAACCTAGTTTAGTAAGGGAATTCTTTCACTACGATAATCTTGGGAGTGAACCTAAACTAAGGATATGATAGAATGGGTAGTGATCCAATCCACTATGATAGTCTTGGAAGTGAGCCTTAACTAAGGAAATGATTTTTCCAGACTTATGTTTATGGAAAAAACTTATTTCTTATACTAATTTTATCCTCTCATGGCTTGTGTTCTTTGATTACTTTATGATTCATGACATTTTAACAGCCAATATTTATGCCATAAAACAATATTATGATCTATGATATGTAGGGTATGGTTTTCAAATTTAATCATCATATTCTAAAACCATTATGCTCATGTTATGTTCAGCTGATCATTGATATCTTTCTTGTTTATCCTTACTGAGTATCAAAGCTCACCCTTTATTATGATTCCTTTCCCCATGTTATAAGAAAGTTTTTAAGTATGATATTTCTAAAAAGGATTCTAGTTATAAAGAACTTAGTGGTAGATAATGTAGATCTCTTATAAACAAAAGTTTTTATATATCTAAGTTTCCAAAGACAATAGATCTATATGATTTTTGGATTGGATCGTAATTTTATTTATTGAATATTGTGATATATATGTATGAAAATTATAGGTTGTTATATATTACCTTTCTTTATTAGGGATAATACAGGTTATTTAAGACCCCTTCTCAATTACTTCTTTTAAGAAAACTCATTTAAAGGGAACTTGTTTGTGTATTTTCTCTTTTCATATATCACTCCATATAATTATTTTAAGCTTCTATGGTTTCTAAAAACACTAATTTTTTATAGAAAATAAATTGGGTTCATTTCTAGATTTTAGAAAATTATTATGCTCTTACTCTCTTTGAAGTCTCTTTACCCTTTTGCTTAAAATCCCACTTAATATGTTCAATTCCTAAATTAATTCACTGATCTTTTTTATGTCTTCAATTAACATGAATTAAATTTCATAAAATATAATTCTTTACTCACTTATTAACGTCCAATAATGATTTAATCCCTCTTTTAATGGGAATATTTATGATATATAATTTTGTTACGCTCTAAGACCAAATTATGTAACCCATTTCTTTTTCATGGGTTTTTCTTATGTTAATGCCCTATTTATGATTCCCTTATATGGTATACATATGCATGTATATGTTATAAATGTGATAGGTGGTCCTGGAATTATACATCTCACCAATGCATTGGGTAATGTTTTCATCTCATGCGACACCATGTATGGTGCATGGCTAGTTATCCTAGCACATGATGTTAGAACATTGTGTTATGTTGTCGCATCATTGAGCCTTGGATTATGCTTATAATATCATGTTTTATATTGTTTCCACATTCCTATAATGTCATGATCCTATTATATAATATTATTCAATATATTATTTAATGTGAACATATATGATCTTTATATTTTATTTTATCATGATAATCCTTTTATGTCACATGTATTACTTTCCATCATGCTTTACTCAAATTATTCCCTTACAAAGATTTATAGCTCACCCTTTTCCTTTATACACTTTCCCTGGGTATCCTATAAAGTAGTGGAAGAAAAATGGGATTTAGTATCACTTTATTTAGAATTAAATAAATATTATGTAGGTTATTTTTAAGTTTTTTTATTATATTTGTAATCTTTTAAACACACTAGAACTCTAGATTTATGGGTTGTATTTTATGGAACTTTATTTTAAAAATAATGAAATAAAATGCATAAGAGAGTTGGGTTTCTATAGGAGTTTCCCAATTACCAATGATATGTTCATAATTTATTTTATCTTTTCTTATAATTGGTGATATAACTTCATTCTTCTCATCATCAGTGTCTTCTTCTAAATCAAATCATCCCCTTATTCTCCCTCAGGGCTACTCAACTTCTCGTCACTTTACTTTAGAATTATATTATTATTTTATTGAAGTTTCTGATCCTTTCTATATAAAGTCACTTATTGGATTTTGGAAATACTTCCAATATATTTTTTGAAACACTTATATGTATTACTCATTGATGAGTAGCCAAGAAAAATCCCTTCATCTCCATGAGACTCAAAATTCTTTTTTTTCTCTATATTGAGAATGAACCACTTACTTTTAAAGATTCAAAAATATTTTTATTCTATATTCTTCCCAAACCACATCTCATATGGAGTATTTTCTTCTCCTAGGAACAAAAAGGGATCCATTATTAATATATACCAAGTTTAATACTCCTATTAAAAACTTCTCTAGTAGGTCTTTCTTAATAAGAATTATTCTATTCATGTTATTTATGGACTGATTTCTCCTATCAAATGTTCCATTTTATTGATGAGTTCTCACTATTAATACTTTTTTCTTATCCTATGATTTTTGAGATAATTTTCCATCTAGATATTAGTAAACTCTGTGGAATTATCAGTTCATTATTTTATAATTTTTTACTGAATCATATTTTTAACTTTCCTTCAATATTGAGTAATGAAACTGAATACCTAGTATTTTTAGGTTGTCACTATCAACCATTCCATCCAACAAAAATCATCAATTAAAAACATATAGTAACTCTTTCCATTAGTGTCTCTCAATGATTTCATCCCAAAAATATCAATGTGTACTAGTTTTAGAAACCTTGTTAACTACTTTCCCTTAGAATTGTAACTCTTATAAATAATCTTTATCTTTTGAAAAATAAATAACTTATGAGTATGATCATGTGATATTATTGAGATATAATTATATCCAACATTATTTATAATATCTTCAAAAAAATTTAGCTCAAATAGACAAGCCTTTTATGATAAAACCTATTTTATTCTTCCATAGATAGGAAGAACATATCATTTTCTCCACTAGTATAGTAAATATTCACCTTTTCGGACTTATTTTTCATTATAATAACATTTTCCTTTCCTTAGTGATATAGGTCTTATTGGTAAGAATTATTGTGTGCCCCAAGTCACAAATTTGACTTAAATATTGAAATTTTTTCCCAATCCCTTCAATAAAAAAGAGTTCTAAACAACTCATTTCTTTTTCTATAATTTTCTATTTATCAAATTTAATAATATCTAAGACTTCATCATTATTAGGACCCGACCTGTCGAGATCTGACCCATGACTACCCCAAACCTGCCTCCAATAGGTCAGGGGTTGGAAACCAATGCCGAGTAGGCATATCCCACAAATGGGAGGAATTAACCTACATTACATGTACATATGCACACATCACTAAGCCCACACAATGATGAGATACAAAAAAACTAAAACAATTCATTCATATATATGAGATCTCACAATAGAGTGCGATACTAAAAGTACTAAAAGTAGAAAAAGGGACCAAATACAAGCCCAATAGAAAACTTCAAAATTAAAACCTACTCCATGGGTGAGGACTAAGTCAAATTCAAGATCCCAGTAAAACACCTCAATATTTCCTGCTCCATCTATGCTCTACCCACACTCTATCCTCCTAGGACACCATCAAAAGGGTCTTTGTCAACATAAGACACAACATGTTTGGGAAAATACAATGCAATGGTGAGTATAACAATACTCATTAGGACACCCCAAAAAAAATAAACGCAAATCACCAAGTACTTTTAGTTCAATACAATAAATAATAATCAATGTATAACAAAAACACCCAGATATACACAAGAAAGGCATTGTTCCACCAACTGGTCATAATCAATTATCAGTCATAGGAATCTAATCAAAGAAATGCTTATTCCTAGAGAATAAACTCCATGATCCATGCTATCATCAAATATACTCGATGAAGAGGTATAGCTTATCAGGCCCTACCTATGAACTAATCTAAGAAGACTCTGATACACAGAAAGGGTGCCACACCAAGGACAGCTGGGGGACACCATGAATCAAATCTAGATCAACCCACTTCATAGGTGATCATATGTCAATGATACTATAAACCCTACTGATAAATCTTTCTAGATGGAGGATCAAAAACATACTTAGGGAGGTTATTCTGATTCCAAAAAAATCCAAATAGGGGACAAAAGATGATAGAGGATCACACTCCAGTCTCATAGAGGGATACCACAACTCTATCTGAGACTCAGCCTCTAAAGGGGATCAAAATCCAGTGATATGGATGTAATTTCACATTGTACCCTCAAGGAAAGGTAATAAAAGAACATAATCAACCTATACTACTACAAACTAGGAAAACAAAGATCCAGAAGAAATCTTGAAGGGGGTACACGGCATGTCCAACTATCATCATGCTTGCCCATGTGGAAAAGACTCACACAACATGTAGTCTCAAAATAAACAGTGTGTGGAAGGATTAAATGTCATGTAGAGACACATGGTATCTTGGTTGTGTCTCATGGATGTGTCTTTATACCGATGCCATGTCTATGTACAGGCCCTTGTACAGCAAGTTCTGTATGTATACTAGTACATGACATACTATCTGGTTGTGTACTTTTACATCTATTAGTGTACACTCCTAAGTACACATAGATTCATACAGAAGGGGTCACATGTTGTGTGATAGGTGTCACACACTGTGGAATCCTTGACTTTATCAATAACCCTAGTGTCACAACTAGGGGGCCACACGTTGTGTGATCTTGAAGTACACGTCATGTTGCTCAGGATTTTCTAGATCCATTGGGATCTCTTCTGTGTCATCTTGTGCATCTCTGAATCTACTTCCCTGGAAAAACCTTATAGATAATGGTTTATTAAATACTTTTTAATGATTATCTATGTAAAAATGGACTCAAATCCACTCATAAAATGGATCTAAATGTCATCCTTCATTGATCTTTGAATAATTATGAAGAACACAAAATTGGGTATCCAAAACCATCCAATTCTATATCACTTAAATCATCAAACCACCATCGTGTTGCCTCAATCCCGGATCTATGATTTTGGATCATATCACAAGGAAACTGGTGTGTAATTATCAATTGATCGGGATATGTAGAACCTCGGGCCAAACAAAGAACACCCGCAGTGAACGAAGAACCAGGGGAGAAAAGCACAAGAATAAATTGAGGAACATACCTCGATCTATGTTCATGTACATATTGATAAAACACTATTTTATTGAATATTTTATTGATAATAAATGATATAATTTCCTCAAATTGTGTTAAATATGTTTAATTAGAAAGTATTTGGAATTAGATCATTCATTTGAATATTTGATGAAAATTCCAGTTTTACCCTTTATAGTTCACTGTAGTATTTCGAAGCTAAATATTTTTATATTTATTATTTGAATTTGAAATTTTTTAAAAGTGTTCCTAACATAATTATCTACAACTTTTATTCAGGACACTAAAGCTAAAGAGTGCATTAGATTGTTGAAAATGGGCCATGAAGTAAAAGTTGGGATGGACTCGCTGGAATGGAGAAGCTTCTGTATTTAGGCCATAACGCCTTCATCTAGGCCTATATTAAGCCCAAAATTTTAGAGGAGATAGAGGACTCATATCCGCACATATTATCCTTCTGTAAGGCCGGACAATTCACGCGTTTTGGTTGTCAAATGGGCGGTGAAATTTGCATTAAAATATTTGGCCGAATTTCCACATTCACACTTGAAACCACTTGTAACCTCTCCTCCCCTCCCCTCTATAAATTGGAGTTTTTATCATTTGGAGGGGTTGGTACGTGAATTAGGAGATTGGAGGCAGAGTAGAATTTGTTTCACCCAAATTCTCCAAAAATTGTAAGAGGGGTATCTCTTGAAGCAGGGATCCCCTCATCGAAGCCTCCTTCTCTTCTTCATTTTGTAATGTTTTCATTTGTGTAATAAACTTCATTGTTCTTCTTTTATTTCTTCTCTAACCTTATGTTTTGTTTAAATTTCTTCTTCTCTTAATCTTCCTATTTGGTTTGGAATCAAGAGTGGAGATAAGATTGGGTTATACCCTTTCAATCCTTTGCTTATGCAAATCGTCTCCACAATGACTACACCGCCCATGGAAGAGTAGTTCTTTTTAGTAATCGGTCGACCTCTCACCTTATTCATTAATTTATTTTGAATCAATGATCTACTGTAATTCACTAAACATGACCCATTAATTGAGTTTTTAATTTAAATGAAACTAATCAAGAAATTCAATAGTTAACACAAAACACGCGAGGTCGGGAATTGTGTGAACTGTGAGAGCGCAACCTTAACCGGTAATTCAAAACCACACGGGATCAATTTGTAGAGTTCAAATATAATCCCTAAACTCAATTAATCCTCATTTATAGAGTGTTTATGTGCCTTAATTTACCACTGACCATAAGCTAATCTTAGAACATCAATCAAAGCAGAGTGTTGCGATTGCATGTTCTGAAGTTAGCCTAAGGTCAAATTCACTTCATCTTCGTGGTAAAGTTAATTCTCGTAGGGTTCGGGATTTAACAAATTAAGGGATCATAATTAAGTGAATATTAATTTAAATGATAATGATTAATAAATTATTGAGGAGGTAGAGTTAGATTTATTACGTCTTTTAAAATAGATTTCTAAAAAAACATCTTCTTGTTGTGTCATTCTAATCGAAACTTCATTTCAAAATTAAAAACAAAAAAAATGAAATCTTCTTCCAGCAAACTTCTTCTAGATTTATAAACTATAAACAACCACCCCCATACTTTCAATTAGTGTTTTTATTCCCTTTTATTTTGTTTCTAGAATACCTCTAAAAAAAATTTTAATTCACTTCCTCCTTTGAGAGACGACCTTGGTCAGCCACTCTGCTGCACCTAAGTACCCCAAAATCACACTAATCATTTGAGGGCGCCCACGACAGCGCTCTATCAAATTGGCGCCATTGCCGGGGAGGAAATTAATTATTTCAACTAATTAGAGTTATTTATATTGTTTTACATTTTATTCTCTTCCTCTCTTCTTTCTTCTATCTTTACCCAATCTGATTTTTTTTCCTTCTTCTTTTATTTTCTTCTACTTCTTTTTGGACCATCAACTCAAACTTATCATTTTTATTTTACTATGGTCCAATTTCTTTATTTTCATTTTTATTTGATCTATGACACGAACTAATCCCGAAGATCTCTTAGATCTTGACCCTGAGATTGAACGTAGCCTTAGGGCTCGAATCAGAAATTCTCAGTCTACGGGAAGTTTCAATATTCAACCAGTTGGTGAATTCCTCTCTTTTGGAAACATTGAAATTGTAAGCAATTCAAATTCAAACATAAAAGAGGAACCAATGGCTGAAAACAATGGAAATGAACTTAATATAACCATTCGATAATTGGCTGCACCTGATGTTAACTATCAACCAAATTATATTGCATACCCAAATCTCGAATCGGACTTTGAACTGAAATCTGGGTTAATTCACTTACTTCCAAAGTTTCATGGACTCTCTGGTGAGGATCCCAACAAACACCTTAAATAATTTAATTTGGTTTGCTCAACGTTAAAACCAAGAAATGTTTCTGAAGATCAAATCAAATTAAGAGCATTCCCATTCTCACTTGATGGAGCTGAAAAAGATTGGATGTATTATTTGCAACCTGAAGATGTAACATGTTGGAATGATTTGAAATGTATTTTCTTGCAAAGATTTTTTCTAGAATCAAGGACCACATCCATTATAAAGGAGATATCGGGGATCAAACAATCACAAGGGGAGTCAATGTATGAGTACTGGGAGCGATTCAAGAAGTTGTGTGCAAGCTGCCCACATCACCAAATCAGTGAGCAACTACTCATCCAGTACTTCTATGAAGGACTCACACCCATGGAGAGGAGCATGGTGGATGCTGCAGCTGGAGGAGCATTGGTGGACAAGACACCAGTAGCTGCACGAGCATTGATCAACAAAATGGCCCAAAACTCTCAAAAATTCGGTGATAGAGGTACACCACATGTTCGAGGAGTACATCAAGTAAGTCCTTCTTCTCTTGAAAGTCATTTGATTGATACTAAGTTAGAAGAATTGAAAACTATGTTGAGGAAGATTGCATTAGATCAAAAGACATCCCAACCCCCTCCTTCAAGGCCATGTGGCATTTTCACTAAGACAAGCCACCCAACTGATTGTTGCCCACAACTACAAGAGATAGAAGATTGTGCAGCAGTGTTCCTTGGGAGACCATTTCAGAAGCAACAACAACAACCATATCCCAAAAAAGAAGTTTGATACAGTATACAACCAAGGGTGGAAAGATCATTCAGACATGAGGTATGGCTCTAGACAACAACAAAGGCCCCCTTTTGAACCAAACTTCCAACAGCCTCCACCTTACCAACAGGGTTTCCAACAACCCCAAAGGAGATTCGAAGCTCAAACATCAACGAGTCAGCAACAAGGGAATATCCAACACAAGGTAGACTCTAACACTGATGATTTTTTGAAACAAATTGTTCTTAATCAACAGAATGAGCTGAAGAGTCAAGGTTCGGAGCTGAGAGAGTTGAAGACTCAAATGAGTCAGATTGCCACCGCCCTCCATGAACTTGTGAGTAAGAATTCTGGAAATCTACCTTCCCAACACACTCCAAATCCAAAGGGGAATGTTAGTTCCATCACATTGAGAAGTGGGAAGCAAATGAATGATACATCTGGACCTACCATTCCACCAGGATTCACCTCTACTCTAGAGAAGCTGCATTCCATACCAACTGATGAGCAATCCAAGGAGAAAGATAAAGGTAAGAAAAATATTGATGATGTACCTCCTAAACCCCTTCCTTTTCCAAAAAGGGTTGTTCAAACCAAGAAGATGGCTGAAGAAGCAATGGAAAAGGAGGTTTTGGACACATTCAAGCGTGTGGAGATCAACATTCCTCTACTTGAATCCATTAAGAAAATTCCAAGGTATGAAAAATTCTTAAAAGAACTTTGTACCAATCGAAGAGGGATCAAGGGAAATGAGAGGATCAACCTTGGAAGGAATGTCTCGGCACTCATTACACCAACTCTAGCAATTCCAACAAAGTGCAAGGATCCCGGGACATTCACCATCCCATGTACTATAGGGGAGTTGCACTTCTCTGATGCTCTTTGTGATTTAGGAGCTTCAATAAATGTGATGCCTCACTCTGTATTCTCTTCCTTGCAGGTTGGTGAGTTGAAGCCAACAAGAGTAGTGGTGCAATTGGCGAATAGAGCTATGGCATATCCCGCGGGAGTCCTTGAGGATGTACTTGTCTGGGTAAGAGACATGATCTTCCCAGCAGATTTCTACATGCTTAACATGGAGGACGATCAGGTAAGTTCTCATGCCCCCATTATCTTAGGTAGACCCTTCCTCAAAACTACTAAAACTATCATAAAGGTCAATGAGGGTACACTTTACATTGAATTTGGGGATGAAGTTGTGATATTTAATGTTATGGATTCCATGATGTACCCCTCAGAGGATCATTCTTCATTTGTTATCTCCCATTTTGAACCACCAAGTAAAAACACCATGGAATTGGATTGTCCTATGCTTAGGGAGATAAAGAGTATTGGTTCTAGTTTGATGTCTAAAAGTACTTCCACACCCGTTTCTAAAGAACAAGACTCTCTAAGATTTGATTTTGAAATGGAATCATATTCTGATTTTGATCATGTGAACTCTGATTATGACATGGATATAGAGTATGCTGATGGATTTGATGCTTTTTTCTCTGATTTTGATGATGTATATTCTGATACCGATGCTCTTTGTGCACATATTTCAGTTCCTTCAATGTCTTCATCCATACTACACCCTCCTTCATTAGAACTCAAGCCATTTCCACCAAATCTGAAATACTCATACTTGTTGAGTGGTGAGAGATTACCTGTTATCATTTCTAACAATATCCCTTTTGAACATGAAGAAAAGCTTTTGAATATTTTGAGGGAGAACATCAGGGAGATTGGGTGGACCTTGGCTGACATATTAGGTATTATCCCCTCCATTTGCATGCATAGGATTCTCTTGGACGATGGGGATAAACCAGTGAACAGCCACAAAGGAGACTCAATCCCACCCTCCTGGAAGTTGTTAAAAAAGAAGTTGAGAAATTTCTCGAGGTAGGTATAATCTTTCCCATTTCAGATTCTCAGTGGGTAAGTCCTATTCAGGTTGTGCCTAAGAAAAGTGGTGTTATTGTTGTTAAAAATGAGAAAGATGAGTTAGTTCCAATGAGGGTGCAAAATAGATGGCGTGTGTGTATTGATTATAGGAAAATAAATCATTCCACTTGCAAGGACCATTTCCCACTCCCGTTTATTGATCAGATGCTTGAGAGACTAGCTGGGAAGACACACTATTGTTTATTGGATGGATTTTCTGGATATTTTCAGGTTCCTATAGCTATGGAGGACCAGGAGAAGACGACATTCACCTGCCCATTCGGTACCTTTGCTTATCGGAGGATGCCATTTGGAAATTGCAAGGCCCCAGGTACCTTCCAGAGATGCATGGTGAGTATTTTTTCTGATTTTATTGAGACCTTCATGGAGGTATTTATGGATGATTTTACAGTGTATGGGTCTTCATTTGATGAATGTCTAATTAGTTTGGGAAAGGTGTTGAATCGTTGTATTGAGAAGAATCTGATCCTGAACTTTGAAAAGTGTCATTTCGTGGTAGAGCATGGCATTGTCTTAGGGCATGTAGTGTCAAAACATGGGATAGAGGTTGATAGATATAAGGTAGACATTATTTCATCCTTACCCTATCCTTCATGTGTGCGTGATGTTAGATCTTTCCTAGGGCATGCAGGATTTTATCGGCGCTTCATCAAAGATTTTAGTAAGATCACTCTTCCTATGTCACGATTACTTCAAAAAGATTATGATTTTTTGTTTGACGATTCTTGTAGGACTTCCTTTGATTAGCTAAAGAAGTGTCTCATCACTCCACCTATCATACAGCCACCACGGTGGGAGATTCCTTTTGAGCTTATGTGTGACGCCTCCAACTTTGCGGTTGGAGCATTCTTATCTCAGAGGGTGGAAGGATGTTTACATGTGATTACCTATGCATCAAGGACATTGGATTCAGCCCAATCAAACTACACTACCACATAAAATGAGTTTCTTGCTGTCATATTTTCTTTAGATAAATTCCATTCATATTTATTGGGCTCTAAAGTAGTTTTTTTTCTGACCATGCAGCTCTGAGGTACCTCTTTAAGAAGCCAGATGCAAAGCCACGACTTATCCATTGGATGCTTCTTCTTCAAGAGTTTGACATCGAGATAGAGGAAGAGAAGTGATCAGATAATTTGGTGGCAGACCACATGAGTAGGCTTACTCACACACTAGAGGAAGACGCCTTGGACCAGGTACCAATTCGGGACACCTTCCCCGATGAGCCTCTTTATTCCATCTCAGGTATGAATCCTTGATATGCAGATTTAGTTAACTACATTTTTGCCTCTGAAATCCCTGCAAATTTAAAGAAACATCAAGTCCAAAAATTAAAAAGTGAGTCTAGGTTTTATGTGTGGGATGATCCTTACCTCTGGCGCATGTGTAGTGACCAAGTCATTAGGCGATGTGTTCCCGATCATGAGTTTGATTTTGTTTTGCATTTCTGTCATACACTTGCTTGTGGTGGACACTTTGGACCCCAACGGACAGCTAGGAAGGTTTTTGACTCTGGATTATATTGGCCTAGCTTATTCCATGATGCCCATGTGTTTTGTAAGTCATGCTCTCGTTGCCAAAACACTGGGAACATTTCTAGGAGACATGAGATGCCCCAACAACCCATACTATTCTGTGATATTTTTGATGTATGGGGCATTGATTTTATGGGTCCTTTTCCTAGTTCATTTGGATTTTTGTATATTTTGGTTGCTGTTGATTATGTGAGTAAATGGGTGGAGGATAAGGCCACCAGGACTGATGATTCTCATGTTGTTGTGGACTTTGTCAAAGCACAGATTTTTTGCAGGTTTGGAGTACCAAAGGCCATCATCAGTGACCAAGGGACACACTTTTGCAATAGGAATTTTTCTTTCCTCCTTCGAAAGTATGGGGTGACACACAAAACATAAACACCATACCACCCCCAAACAAATGGTCAGGCTGAGGTTTCAAATCGTGAGCTGAAACAAGTATTAGACAAAACCGTGCAGCCAAATAGGAAGGATTGGAGCAAGCGCTTGGATGATGCATTGTGGGCTTATAGGACAGCATACAAGACACCCATTGGTATGTCCCCATTTAGGATTGTTTTTGGGAAAGCATGTCATATCCCAGTGGAAGTCGAGCATCGGGCATATTGGGCTATAAAGAAATGCAACATGGATTTGGCCCAAGCTGGAATTCAAAGAAAGTTGCAAATTCAAGAGCTTAAGGAGATTCGACTATCATCATATGAGAACTCAAGGCTCTACTAGGAAAGATCAAAAGCATCTCATGACAAAATGATCCAACAAAGAGAGTTTCATGTTGGAGAGAAAGTCCTTCTCTATAGTTCACAACTCAATCTGGTGCCTGGTAAGTTGTGTTCCAGATGGTTAGGTCCTTATATTGTATCTAATGTTTTTCCTTATGGTGTAGTGGAGATCACACAAGATGACACTGGAAAGATATTTACAGTCAATGGGCAACATTTAAAGAGATACATTGAGGGACATCCTACTGATGCAGTGGAATTTATCACACTGCATGACCCCATCATCACTTGAGCACATCAGGCTGTTCCTAACCCTTTCACTTTTATATTATTTGTCCTATTTAAAAATTCTACATTTCATGTGCATATATCATCTCATGGGTTCACATTGAGGACAATGTAATATTTTAAGTGTGGGGGAGGGAACCTTTTAGTTTAGTAATTTCAATTTTTTTCCTGTTTTAAAAAAAAACAAAACAAAAAAATTGTGTGTTTTTCAAATTTTGTGTGTTTATTTTTCAATTTTCTTTGTGTTTTTGAAATTTTTGAGCTAAAATGATTCTCATCACCATTTTGAAATGCATATCAATGAGTGAAACAATTTATCCCTTGAAACTAATCATAAATGAATGCTGAAATGACTTTGTTTCAAGTTCAAATATTTAGTAATTTCATGAAAAGTACGCTGAATTTTGAATCCCATTCCAATCTCACTGTCTTTATATTTGAAATCACTTTCCTATGAGGCTTCTAAACCATTATTTTCATATTCTTTACATTCACCTCACTTCTTGAGAGAACCAAACCATACTTGATTTAACCAGAATTTGATCTATTCCTGTCAAAACTTGAGGGTTTGAGGTAATTATGTTTAAATGATTGAGGCATTTGTTTGGTATTAAAGCCCCTATTTCAAAGAATCCTTTTTTATAATGGCCTACCTTGAATATTTAATCCTTGTATCCCTTAGAAGCCATGCACATCCTGTTAGGTTAGCCACATTACAAGCCAATTTTCCCTATCCAACCAACTCTTGAAGTGAAATTGCATAATCTAGTTGAGCTTAAGTGTGGGGGGAGTTGTCTTGTGTTTTGACACCACATTCTGTGATACTTTGGGTGGAAAATTAAATTCTAAAGAGATTTGTTTGCTGCTAAAGAAAGTAATTATATTGAAAGCTGTGCCTTTTCTGGAGCTTTCATGACAAGTGAAGTTGTGCCTTTTCTGGAGCTTCTAATTGAGGTGGAAAGCTGTGCCCATCTAGAGCTTTCAAGAAAATCATGTTTGAGATGACTGAAATTTTTAATGCTGAAATGATGAATGGTGTAAGAATTTCATGACTTTTCATGATGATGGAGTTGAATTGATACTATGGGGATTGAGGAGAAGACCATATTTAAGTGAAAATTAGATTAATGCAATTTTGCTTCAAAAGAGTCAAGCCCTCCTCATTCAGCCTCAGAGTTTTTCACATCTTAATCCTACCAACCGAAAGCCACAGAACAACCCTGAAAATTCCTCATGATAAACATATGTCCTTGACTCACATCGGGTAGCGATGAAGGAATCTATCAAGCCTATGGTGACCCTTGTATGAGTTTGGATGAGAAAGACATTGCAAAAAGATTGATATTTGAGTGATGAGAGAAAATTCAAGCGAGGTAAGTGTTTTGTGCATGGGAGGATAAATGAAGTGGAAATATATTGAATGATATAAATGGAGAACTGGAAATAAGGTTTTTTTATGAGGCATGATATCTTTTGATTCTTGTTGGGAAATTGATTGATCTCAAGGATATGTGTTTTAAAATTGGTTTTGATTTGATATTGATGTTTACTTGATATGAGATTTTGCCCAGGAGTGAAAAAGGGTAAGTGTGGTGGAGTTAATAAAACACTATTTTATTGAATATTTTATTGATAATAAATGATATAATTTCCTCACATTGTGTTAAATATGTTTAATTAGAAAGTATTTGGAATTAGATCATTCATTTGAATATTTGATGAAAATTCCAGTTTTACCCTTTATAGTTCACTGTAGTATTGCGAAGCTAAATATTTTTATATTTATTATTTGAATTTAAAATTTTGTAACAGTGTTACCAACATAATTATCTACAACTTTTATTAAGGACACTAAATCTAAAGAGTGCATTAGATTGTTGCAAATGGGCCATGAAGTCAAAGTTGGGATGGACTCGCCAGAATGGAGAAGCTTCTGTATTTCGACCATAATTCCTTAATCTGGGCCTGGATTAATCCCATATTTTTAGAGGAGATAGAGGAACCATATCCTCACATATTATCCTTCTTTAAGGCCGGACAATTCACGCGTTTTGGTGGTCCAATGGGTAGTGAAATATGCATTAAAATATTTGGCCGAATTTCCACATTCACACTTGAAACCACTTGTAACCTATCCTCCCCTCCCCTCTATAAATTGGAGTTTTTCTCATTTGGAGGGGTTGGGACGTGCATTAGGAGATTGGATGTAGAGTAGAATTTGTTTCACCCAAATTCTCCAACCATTGTAAGAGGGGTAGCTCTTGAAGAAAGGATCCCTTCATCGAAGCCTCCTTCTCTTCTTCATTTTGTAATGTTTTCATTTGTGTAATAAACTTCATTTTTCTTCTTTTATTTCTTCTCTTACCTTCTGTTTTGTTTAAATTTCTTCTTCTCTTAATCTTTCTCTTTGTTTTGGAATCAATAGTGGAGACAAGATTGGGTTATACCCTTTCAATCCTTTTCTTATGCAAATCGTCTCCCCGATGACTACACCGCTCATGGAAGAGTAGTTCTTTTTAGTAATTGGTCGACCTCTAACCTTATTCATTAATTGATTTTGAATCAATGATATACTGTAATTCACTAAACATGATCCATTAATTGATTTTTTAATTTAAATGAAACTAAGCAAGCAATTGAATAGTTAACACAAAACACGCGAGGTTGGGAATTGTGTGAACTGTGAGAGCGCAACCTTAACCGGTAATTCAAAACCACACGGGATCAATTTGTAGAGTTCAAATATAATCCATAAACTCAATTAATCCTCATTTACAGAGTGTTTATGTGCCTTAATTTACCACTGACCATAAGCTAATCTTAGAACATCAATCAAAGCAGGGTGTTGCGATTGAATGTTCCGAAGTTAGCCTAAGGTTAAATTCACTTCATCTTCGTGGTAAAGTTAATTATCGTAGGGTTCGGGATTTAACAAATTAAGGGATCATAATTAAGTGAATATTAATTTAAATGATAATTATTAATAAATGATTGAAGAGGTATAGTTAGATCGATTACGCCTTTTAAAATAGATTTCTAAAAAAACATCTTCTTGTTGTGTCATTCTAATCGAAACTTCATTTCAAAATTAAAAACAAAAAAAAATGCAATCTTCTTCCAGAAAAATTCTTCTAGATTTATAAAATATAAACAACCACCCCCATAATTTCAAGTAGTGTTTTTATTCCCTTTTATTTTGTTTCTAAAATACCTCTGAAAAGTTTTTTTAATTCACTTCCTCCTTTGAGAGACGACCTTGGTCAGCCACTCTGCTGCACCTAAGTACCCCAAAATCACACTAATCATTTGAGGGCGCCCACGAGAGCGCTCTATCAAATTGGCGCCATTTCCGGGGATGCAAGTAATTATTTCAATTAATTAGAGGTATTTATTTTGTTTTACATTTTATTCTCTTCCTCTCTTATTTCTTCTATCTTTACCCAATCTGATTTTTTTCCTTCTTCTTTTATTTTCTTCTAGTTCTTTTTGGACCATCAACTCAAACTTCTCATTTTTATTTTACTATGGTCCACTTTATTTATTTTCATTTTTATTTGATCTATGACACGAACTAATCCTGAAGATCTCTTAGATCTTGACCCTGAGATTGAACGTAGCCTTAGGGCTCGAATCAGAAATTCTCAGTCTGCAGGAAGTTTCAATATTCAACCAGTTGGTGAATTTCTCTCTTTTGGAAACATTGAAATTGGAAGCAATTCAAATTCAAACATAAAAGAGGAACCAATGGATGAAAATAATGGAAATGAACTTAATAGAACCATTCGAGAACTGGTTGCACCTGATGTTAACTATCAACCAAATTGTATTGCATACCCAAATCTCGAATCAGACTTTGAACTGAAATATGGGTTAATTCACTTACTTCCAAAGTTTCATGGCCTCTCTAGTGAGGATCCCAACAAACACCTTAAAGAATTTAATGTGGTTTTCTCAACGTTAAAACCAAGAAATGTTTCTGAAGATCAAATCAAATTAAGAGCATTCCCATTCTCACTTGATAGAGCTGAAAAATATTGGATGTATTATTTGCAACCTGAAGATGTAACTTGTTGGAATGATTTGAAACGTCTTTTCTTGCAAAGACTTTTTCCAGCATCAAGGACCACATCCATTCGAAAGGAGATATTGGGGATCAAACAAGCACAAGGGGAGTCAATGTATGAGTACTGGGAGTGATTCAAGAAGTTGTGTGCAAGCTTCCCACATCACCAAATCAGTGAGCAACTACTCATCCAGTACTTCTATGAAGGACTCACACCATGGAGAGGAGAATGGTGGATGCTGCAGCTGGAGGAGCATTGGTGGACAAGACACCAGTAGCAGCACGAGCATTGATCGACAAAATGGCCCAAAACTCTCAACAATTCGGTGATAGAGGTACACCATATGTTCGAGGAGTACATCAAGTAAGTCCTTCTTCTCTTGAAAGTCATTTGATTGATACTAAGTTAGAAGAATTGACAACTATGGTGAGGCGGATTGCATTGGCTCAAAAGACATACCAACCCCCTCCTTCAAGGCCATGTGGCATTTTCACTGAGACAAGCCACCCAACTGATTGTTTCCCACAACTACAAGAGACAGAAGATTGTGCAGCAGTGTTCCCTGGGAGACCATTTCAACAGCAACAACAACAACCATATCCCCAAAAGAAGTTTGATACAGTATACAACCAAGGGTGGAAAGATCAGTCAGACATGAGGTATGGCTCTGGACAACAACAAAGGCCCCCTTTTCAACCAAACTTCCAGCAGCCTCCACCTTACCAACAGGGTTTCCAACAACCCCAAAGGAGATTTGAAGCTCAAACATCAACGAGTTAGCAACAAGGGAATATCCAACACAAGGTAGACTCTATCACTGATGATCTTTTGAAACAAATTGTTCTTAATCAACAGAATGAGATGAAGAGTCAAGGTTCAGAGCTGAGAGAGTTGAAGACTCAAATGAGTCAGATTGCCACCGCCCTCCATGAACTTGTGAGTAAGAATTCTGGAAATCTACCTTCCCAACCCACTCCAAATCCAAAGGGGAATGTTAGTGCCATCATATTGAGAAGTGGGAATCAAATGAATGATATATCTAGACCTACCATTCCACCGGGATTCACCTCTACTATAGAGAAGCCTCATTCCATACCAACTGATGAGCAATCCAAGGAGAAAGATAAAGGTAAGAAAAAGATTGATGATGTACCTCCTAAACCCCTTCCTTTTCCAAATAGGGTTGTTCAAACCAAGAAGATGGATGAAGAAGCAATGCAAAAGGAGGTTTTGGACACATTCAAGTTTGTGGAGATTAACATTCCTCTACTTTAATCCATTAAGAAAATTCCAAGGTATGCCAAAATTCTTAAAAGAACTTTGTATCAATCAAATAGGGCTCAAGGGAAATGAGAGGATCAACCATGGAAGGAATGTCTTGGCACTCATTACACCAACTCTAGCAATGCCAACAAAGTTCAAGGATCCCGGGACATTCACCATCCCATGTACTATAGGGGAGTTGCACTTCTCTGATGCTCTTTGTGATTTAGGAGCTTCAATAAATGTGATGCCTCACTATGTATTCTCTTCCTTGCAGGTTGGTGATTTGAAGCCAACAAGAGTAGTGGTGCAATTGGCGAATAGAGCTATGGCATATCCAGTGGGAGTCCTCGAGGATGTACTTGTCCGGGTAAGAGACATGATCTTCCCAGCAGATTTCTACGTGCTTAACATGGAGGATGATCAGGTAAGTTCTCATGCCCCCATTATCTTAGGTAGACCCTTCCTCAAAACTGCTAAAACTATCATAAATGTCAATGAGGGTACACTTTCCATGGAATTTGGGGATGAAGTTGTGATATTTAATGTTATGGATTCCATGAAGTACCCCTCAGAGGATCATTCTGCATTTTTTATCTCCCATTTTGAACCACCAAGTAAAAACACCATGGAATTGGATTATCCTATGCTTAGGGAGATTATGAGTATTGGTTCTAGTTTGATGTCTAAAAGTACATCCACACTCGTTTCTAAGGAACAAGACTCTCTAAGATTTGATTTTGAAATGGAATCATATTCTGATTTTGATCATGTGAACTCTAATTATGACATGGCTATAGAGTATGCTGATGGATTTGATGCTTTATTCTCTGATTTTGATGATGTATATTCTGATACTGATGCTCTTTGTGCACATATTTTGGTTCCTTCAATGTCTCCATCCATACTACACCCTCCTTCATTAGAACTCAAGACATTGCCACCAAATCTGAAATACTCATACTTATTGAGTGGTGAGATATTACCTGTTATCATTGCTAACAATCTCCCTTTTGAACATGAAGAAAAGCTTTTGAATATTTTGAGGGAGAACATCCGGGAGATTGGGTGGACCTTGGCTGAAATATCAGGTATTAGCCCCTCCATTTTCATGCATAGGATTCTCTTGGAGGATTGGGCTAAACCATTGAGACAACCACAAAGGAGACTCAATACCACCCTCCTCGAAGTTGTTAAAAAAGAAGTTGAGAAATTGATCGAGGCAGGTATAATCTTTCCCATTTCAGATTCTTAGTGGGTAAGTCCTATTCAGGTTGTGACTAAGAAAAGTGGTGTTACTGTTGTTAAAAATGAGAAAGATGAGTTAGTTCCAATGAGGGTGCAAAACAGTTGGCGTGTGTGTATTGATTATAGGAAACTAAATCATTCCACTCGCAAGGACCATTTCCCCCTCCCGTTTATTGATCAGATTCTAGAGAGACTAGCTGGGAAGACACACTATTGTTTCTTGGATGGATTTTCTGGATACTTTCAGGTTCCTATAGCTCTGGAGGACCATGAGAAGACGACATTCACCTGCCCATTCGGTACCTTTTCTTACCAGAGGATGCCATTTAGACTTTGCAACGCCCCAGGTACCTTCCAGAGATGCATGGTGAGTATTTTTTCTGATTTTATTGAGACCTTCATGGAGGTATTTATGGATGATTTTACAGTGTATGGGTATTCATTTGATGAATGTCTAATTATTTTGGGAAAGGTGTTGAATCGTTGTATTGAGAAGAATCTGATCCTGAACTTTGAAAAGTGTCATTTCATGGTAGAGCATGGCATTGTCTTTGGGAATGTAGTATCAAAACATGGGATAGAGGTTGATAGATCTAAGGTAGACATTATTTCATCCTTACCCTATCCTTCATGTGTGCGTGATGTTAGATCTTTCCTTGGGCATGCAGGATTTTATCGGCGCTTCATCAAAGATTTTAGTAAGATCACTCTTCCTATGTCACGATTACTTCAAAAAGATTCTGATTTTTTGTTTGAAGATTCTTGTAGGACTTCCTTTGATGAGCTAAAGAAGTGTCTGAGCACTCCACCTATCATACAGCCCCCACGGTGGGATATTCCTTTTGAGCTTATGTGTGACGCCTCCAACTTTGCGATTGGAGCAGTCTTATCTCAGAGGGTGGAAGGACGTTCACATGTGATTGCCTATGCATCAAGGACATTTGATTCAGCCCAATCAAACTACACTACCACAGAAAAGGAGTTTCTTGCTGTCATATTTGCTTTAGATAAATTCCGTTCATATTTATTGGGCTCTAAAGTAGTTTTTTTTTCTGACCATGCAGCTCTGAGGTACCTCTTGAAGAAGCCAGATGCAAATCCACGACTTATCCGTTGGATGCTTCTTCTTCAAGAGTTTGACATCGAGATAAAGGACAAGAAGGGATCAGAGAATTTGGTGGCAGACCACATGAGTAGGCTTACTCACGCACTAGAGGAAGACACCTTGGACCAGGTACCACTTCGGGACACCTTCCCCGATGAGCGTCTTTATTCCATCTCAGGTACGCATCCTTGGTATGCAGATTTAGTTAACTACATTGTTCCCTCTGAAATCCCTACAAATTTAAAGAAACATCAAGTCCAAAAATTAAAAAGTGAGTCTAGGTTTTATGTGTGGGATGATCCTTACCTCTGGCGCATGTGTAGTGACCAAGTCATTAGGCGGTGTGTTCTCGATCATGAGTTTGATTCTGTTTTGAATTTCTGTCATACACTTGCTTGTGGTGGACACTTTGGACCCCAACGGACATCTAGGAAGGTTTTGGACTCTGGATTATATTGTCCTAGCTTATTCCATGATGCCCATGTGTTTTTTAAGTCATGCTCTCATTGCCAACACACTGGGAACATTTCTAGGAGACATGAGATGACCCAACAACCCATACTATTCTGTGAGATTTTTGATTTATGGGGCATTGATTTTATGGGTCCTTTTCCTAGTTCATTTGGATTTTTGTATATTTTGATTGCTGTTGATTATGTGAGTAAATGGGTGGAGGCCAAGGCCACCAGGACTGATGATTCTCATGTTGTTGTGGACTTTGTCAACGCACAGATTTTTTGCAGGTTTGGAGTACCAAAGGCCATCATCAGTGACCAAGGGACACACTTTTGAAATAGGAATTTTGCTTCCCTCCTTCGAAATTATGGGGTGACACACAAAACATCAACACCATACCACCCCCAAGCAAATGGTCAGGCTGAGGTTTCAAATCGTGAGCTGAAAAAAAATATTAGAGAAAACCGTGCAGCCAAATAGGAAGGATTGGAGCAAGCGCTTGGATGATGCATTGTGGGATTATAGGACAGCATACAAGACACCCATTGGTATGTCCCCATTTAGGAATTTTTTTGGGAAAGCATGTCATCTCCCAGTGGAAGTCGAGCATCGGGCATATTGCGCTATAAAGAAATGCAACATGGATTTGGCCCAAGCTGGAATTCAAAGAAAGTTGCAAATTCAAGAGCTTGAGGAGATTTTACTATCATCATATGAGAACTCAAGGATCTACAAGGAAAGATCAAAATCATCTCATGACAAAATGATCCAACAAAGAGAGTTTCATGTTGGAGAGAAAGTCCTTCTCTATAGTTCAGGACTCAAGCTGATGCCTGGTAAGTTGCGTTCCAGATGGTTAGGTCTAATGTTTTTCCTTATGGTGCAGTGGAGATCACACAAGAGGACACTGGAAGGAGCTTTACAGTCAATGGGCAACGTTTAAAGAGATACATTGAGGGACATCCTACTGATGCAGTGGATTTTATCACACTGCATGACCCCATCATCACTTGAGCACATCAGGCTGTTCCTAACCCTTTCACTTTTATATTATTTGTCCTATTTAAAAATTATACATTTCATGTGCATATATCATCTCATGGGTTCACATTGAGGACAATTCAATATTTTAAGTGCGGGGGAGGGAACCTTTTAGTTTAGTAATTTCAATTGTTTTCCTGTTTTAAAAAAAACCAAAACAAAAAAATTGTGTGTTTTTCAAATTTTGTGTGTTTATTTTTCAATTTTCATTGTGTTTTTGAAATTTTTGAGCTAAAATGATTCTCATCACCATTTTGAAATGCATATCAATGAGTGAAACAATTTATCCCTTGAAACTAAGCATAAATGAATGCTGAAATGACTTTGTTTCAAGTTCAAATATTTAGTAATTTCATGAAAAGTACGCTGAATTTTGAATCCCATGACAATATCACTGTCTTTATATTTGAAATCACTTTCCTGTGAGGCTTCTAAACCATTATTTTCATATTCTTTACATTCACCTCACTTCTTGAGAGAACCAAACCATACTTGATTTAACCATAATTTGATCTATTCCTGTCAAAACTTGAGGGTTTGAGGTCATTATGTTTAAATGATTGAGGCATTTGTTTGGTATTAAAGCCCCTATTTCAAAGAATCCTTTTTTATAATGGCCTACCTTGAATATTTAATCCTTGCATCCCTTAGAAGCCATGCACATCCTGTTAGGTTAGCCACATTACAAGCCAATTTTCCCTATCCAACCAACTCTTGAAGTGAAATTGCATAATCTAGTTGAGCTTAAGTGTGGGGGGAGTTGTCTTGTGTTTTGCCACCACATTCTGTGATACTTTGGGTGGAAAATTAAATTCTGAGGAGATGTTTTTGCTTCTGAAGAAAGTCATTATATTGAAAACTGTGCCTTTTCTGGAGCTTTCATGACAAGTGAAGCTGTGCCTTTTCTGGAGCTTCTAATTGAGGTGGAAAGTTGTGCCCATCTGGAGCTTTCAAGAAAATCATGTTTGAGATGACTGAAATTTTTTATGCTGAAATGATGAATGGTGTAAAACTTTCATGACTTTTCCTGATTATGGAGTTGAATTGATACTATGGGGATTGAGGAGAAGACCATATTTAAGTGAAAATTAGATTAATGCAATTTTGCTTCAAAAGAGTCAAGCCCTCCTCATTCAGCCTCAGAGTTTTTCACATCTTAATCCTACCAACCAAAATCCACAGAACAACCCTGAAAAGTCCTCATGATAAACATATGTCCTTGACTCACATCGGGTAGCGATGAAGGAATCTATCAAGCCTATGGTGACCCTTGTATGAGTTTGGATGAGAAAGACATTGCAAAAAAAATGATATTTGAGTGATGAGAGAAAATTCAAGCGAGGTAAGTGTTTTGTGCATGGGAGGATAAATGAAGTGGAAATATATTGAATGATATAAATGGAGAACTTGAAATAAGGTTTTTTTATGAGGCATGATATCTTTTGATTCTTTTTGGGAAATTGATTGATCTCAAGGATATGTGTTTTAAAATTGGTTTTGATTTGATATTGATGTTTACTTGATATGAGATTTTGCCCAGGAGTGCAAAAGGGTAAGTGTGGTGGAGTTGATAAAACACTATTTTATTTAATATTTTATTGATAATAAATGATATAATTTCCTCACATTGTGTTAAATATGTTTAATTAGAAAGTATTTGGAATTAGATCATTCATTTGAATATTTGATGAAAATTCCAGTTTTACACTTTACAGTTCACTGTAGTATTTTGAAGCTAAATATTTTTATATTTATTATTTGAATTTGAAATGTTTTAAAAGTGTTCCTAACATAAATATATACAGATTTTATTCAGTACACTAAATCTAAAGAGTGCATTAGATTGTTGAAAATGGGCCATGAAGTCAAAGTTGGGCTGGACTCGGCAGAATGGAGAAGCTTCTGTATTTCGGCCATAACTCCTTCATATGGGCCTGGATTAATCCCAAATATTTATAGGAGATAGAATAATCATATCCTCACATATTATCCTTCTTGAATGCCGGCCAATTCACGCGTTTTGGTGGTGAAATGGGCGGTGAAATTGGCATTAAAATATTTTTCCGAATTTCCACATTCACACTTGAAACCACTTGTAACCTCTCCTCCCCTCCCCTCTATAAATTGGCGTTTTTCTCATTTGGAGGGGTTGGGACGTGCATTAGGAGATTTTAGGCAGAGGAGAATTTGTTTTACCCAAATTCTCCAACCATTGTAAGAGGGGTAGCTCTTGAAGCAAGGATCCCCTCATCGAAGCCTCCTTCTCTTCTTCATTTTGTAATGTTTTCATTTGTGTAATAAACTTCATTGTTCTTCTTTTATTTCTTCTATTACCTTCTGTTTTGTTTAAATTTATTCTTCTCTTAATCTTCCTCTTTGGGTTGGAATCAAGAGTGCAGACAATATTGGGTTATACCCTTTCAATCCTTTGCTTATGCAAATCGTCTCCACGATGACTACACCGCCCATGGAAGAGTAGTTCTTTTTAGTAATCGGTCGACCTCTCACCTTCTTCATTCATTTATTTTGAATCAATGATCTACTGTAATTAACTAAACATGATCCATTAATTGAGTTTTTAATTTAAATGAAACTAAGCAAGCAATTTGATAGTTAACACAAAACACGCGAGTTCGGGAATTGTGTGAACTGTGAGAGCGCAACCTTAACCGGTAATTCAAAACCACACGGGATCAATTTGTAGAGTTAAGATATATTCCCTAAACTCAATTAATCCTCATTTCCAGAGTGGTTATGTGCCTTAATTTACCACTGACCATAAGCTAATCTTAGAACATCAATCAAAGCAGGGTGTTTCGATTGCATGTTCCGAAGTTAGCCTAAGGTTAAATTCACTTCAGCTTCGTGGTAAATTTAATTCTCTTAGGGTTCGGGATTTAACAAATTAAGGGATCATAATTAAGTGAATATTAATTTAAATGATAATGATTAATAAATGATTGAAGAGGTAGAGTTAGATCGATTACGCCTTTTAAAATAGATTTCAAAAAAAACATCTTCTTGTTGTGTCATTCTAATCGAAACTTCATTTCAAAATTAAAAACAAAAAAAAATGAAATCTTCTTCCAACAAACTTCTTCTAGATTTATAAACTATAAACAACCACCCCCATACTTTAAAGTAGTGTTTTTATTCCCTTTTATTTTGTTTCTAGAATACCTCTGAAAAGTTTTTTTAATTCACTTCCTCCTTTGAGAGACGACCTTGGTCAGCCACTCTGCTGCACCTAAGTACTCCAAAATCACACTAATCATTTGAGGGCGCCCACGAAATCACTCTTTCACATATCTATTCTTTTCCATGAGAATAAAAATTAAATAATCAATAAAAAAATTCTCCCAAAACCCGATTAATCTAGCCCATCCCTCAAGATGATCGAGCCACAGATCAATCTATTCGTTGATTGGTTTGTGTTCATCGTAAAAATAAATAATAGGTAATAAATTCAAATGACAACCACCCTACCTAGATTTTGGAATAATTTTTGATGAATAATGGTTTCTTTTCCTTTGTTGATGAGATCCTCTAACTCCATCGACACAACAATCTATGATTCGATCCTCATATGTTGTCGTTTGCCAAGAAATATCTACACGAATGGCTCCTAGGTCTCTAGGGTTTAGCGGAAAACCCTAAAATAATTTCCATAGACACAATCTTATAGGATAAAAATTGTCATTGTGTTAATATAAAAAAAATAAATTAATTATTTTAATTTATTTCATTAATTGAAACTCGCAATAACTTTTTCACAAACAGACCACACCGACCAAGGTTATGTTTCACCTAGGATAAAACTCACATTCTAAACTCAACAATTCCCTCAAATTTCTAATTTGGGCCTCCATTCATGTTTTATTCCACTTTTTTAGGAAACCTATGTTCACATACTATTTAATATATTTAATATATTTCAAACATTTACTTCGGGCATATCAGGCCTGAGAATCGCACGTCGTCTTAGTGTCTGGCCTCAAAAATAATCCATATAATATTTAAAAATAAAACATGTAAAAATATGAGATTTTACATTCTCCCAACCTTAGGGATTTATGTTCAAAAAATCCAAAATAAGGGCTAAACAAAGATATGTGGAGATTGATCATGAATCTGAGCCTCCCACTTCCATGTTCTCTCCTAAATATTCTCATGCTACCACTAGACAAGTACAAGGGGAATTGATTTCCCATAAAGGATCCTCTCATTACGATCCTTGATCTCCACCAGGTACTCTGCAAAGGTATCTCCATCCTTAATATTCATCTCAAACTAGTCGATAACGTGTTATAGTTCATGCACGTACGTCCTCAACTACTAATTGTGGAATACATTGTGTACCTTGTCCAACTATGGTGGTAGAGGTAATCGATACCCCACCTCACCAACTCTACGTAGTATTTGGAAGGGACCAATGAATCTTAGAGATAACTTTTCGTTGTTGTCAAATCTCTTCAATCCATATTGAGGTGAGAACCTCAGGAACACATGGTCTCATTCCTAAACTCCAGAGGTCTTCGCCATCAGTCCATATAAGACTTTTTTTGGATATATGTAGTCTTCAGCCACTCTTGGATGATCTTCACCTTCTCGGTTGTAGCTCACACCAACATTGGGCCCATGATTGTTGACTTTCTAGATCAGTCCAACAAAGTGGGGACCTTCAGGGTCTCCTGTACAAACTCTCGAGTCATGTCATACCAATGGTGGAATGGTAGCTATATTTGTACGCAAACTCCACCAAGGTTATATGATCCTTCCAACTAAGACCAAAGTCCAACATTCAAGCCCATAGAATGTCTCCCAAGACCTGAATGGTCCACTCTTTCTAGACATGAGTTTTGGGGGGAACGTCATTCTCAAGGGTAACTGAGTCCCAAAGGCTTCCTGTAATCCACTCAATAAACGAGATGTGAAGTGAGAATCCTAGTTATAGATGATCATTAAGGGAACACCACAGAGTTGGGTTGTCTCCTGCATGTAGAGGCATCCCAATATCTCTACTGAACTCTTATCTCAGATAGATAGAAAGTGGGATGACTTGGAGAGTAGGCCTATGATCACCCAAATGGAATAGGGGTTCACCTAAACCCGTTGGAACTTGGTTCTCATCCTTCACTTGCTAACAAGTAAAGCATCGAGATACAAACT
Source organism: Viscum album (assembly GCA_963277665.1). Lineage (NCBI taxonomy): Eukaryota > Viridiplantae > Streptophyta > Magnoliopsida > Santalales > Viscaceae > Viscum > Viscum album. The sequence goes on along the minus strand of OY728123.1, from coordinate 428,383,369 downwards.
CTGTAATTCCCTTTTTCATACATATCAACAAAAACTAACATCGAAGGTCCTGGTACATATTTTCCACACCTGGATATACCACCAAAGGGTATGTATAAAACTCCAACAATACCTCCTCCCACAATATCAAAGGTACCATCGTTTATCCTATAAAAAGGATACCATTCTCCCTTCTTTCAAAATATCCATCAGGAGTATGTCCAGTGGATATATGAGTAAGTAATGTCTCAGAGTCAGAATCTCCACTCCAAGAATCCCTGACACACTGTAAAGGTGGTGGGGTAACAAACATCTACTAAAGATATGAAGAGCTATCTTGGTCCATGAAGTAAAAATACAACAAGACTAACTGCTTTGATTCCTCAACCGATAATTGAGAATAAGATCTCCTGCTGAGAGTGTCTGCCACAACATTCCCCTTCCCATGAGTATAGAAAATATCAAAGTCATAGTCCTATAGGAACGCTATCCATCACCTCTATCTCAATTTAATATTCTTCTAAGATATGTTATATTTGAGACTTTTGTGGTCAGATTAAATGATAAATTGTTTTCCCATCTGGTAGTGTCACCAAATCTTCAAGGAAAAGACTGTTATTGCTAACTCAAGATTTTGGATTGTGTAGTTATTCTCATGTGGTCTCAAATGATGTGAACCATAGGCAATAATCTCCTACCTCTACATCAATAAACAACCAATTTTGGTCCCTAATGCAAAGCCGAACACTACATACTCGACACCCTCCTCTGGTAATATGAAGATGGGATCACTCTTCAACCTCTATCTCATCTCCCAAAAACACTTTTGGAACCTTTAAATTCACATGAAAGGATACCCATTTCAATTCAAAGATGTAAAGGGTTTTGTGACTCTAGATAAGTTGGGTACAAACCTATGATAGTACCTTTCCAACCCAAGGAAACTCTGCACCTCGGTAACACTCTTAGGTGGATCCAAAGAAATAATTTCCTCAAACTTAAATGGATCCGCTACTAATATATCCTTTGAGGTGATGTATCCTATAAAGTATACTTATTTAATCCAAAAATGAAAATTTTAGAGTTTCCAATAAAGTTGGTTCTCTCGGAGTGTGTCCAGGACCATCCTCAATTGTCTCATATGCTCCTCCTCAGATAATGAATACACTAGGATTTCATCAATGAATACAACCATAAACTAGTCTAATGAAGGATGAAAGATATGTTTCATGAGCCCCATTAACACAATTGGAGAATTCTTCATGCTGAACGACATCACCAAGTACTCAAAGAGACTATAACGACATCTGAATATCATATTCAGTATATCCTCATCTCATACTCATAGCTGGTGATAATCTGATCTGAGGTCAATCTTCAAGGACTATCACACCCCTCTCAAATGATAAAATATTTCATTGATCCTCAATAGTGGATACTTATTCTTCATGGTCACTTGATTCAATAACTATAAATCCACACATAACCTCAAAATCCTATCAGCCTTCTTAGAAAACAACACTGGAGATGCCCAGGGGGAACACTAAGTCTCACAAAACCCTTTTCCAATAAGTCCTCCCACTACCTCATCATCTCTCGAAGATCCATGAGAGACATGCAATATTCTATTGAAAATAGTGATTTCATCCTAGTATGAAAGTAAATGAATAAGTCTATCTCTCAGTGGGGAGGTAAACTTGGAACTTACTCAGGGAAGACATCCTCAGACTCTACCACCATCGTAGGAAACTAATAACCTAAGGATTACACTAATCTGAGAGTCATTATATCCAATTGGTGAACGATTGACTACACTCTCATATGTCTAAGCTCATCTTGATCTACCAATGCCTCATTTTCACCCACAAAGGAAAACCCCACTCCATCGTTGTGGACACACCACATCCTTTACCTAAAGCAGTCAATCTGGGCATGAACTATGGATATCTAGTCCATACCTAAGATGACATTATATGGCCTCATTGTTTCAATGAATAGATCCCAAAAAAACTCTTAACTCCAAGTTTCACATCACACTGTCATCATAGGTTCACAATTGTTGAGTCACCACATGTAGGAGTCTCCAACTACAAGTGTTGAACTAATGGATCAACCAGAATCTCTAAGTCTTGAGCCAAAGAAGTGGAAAGGAAGGAATGAATCACACCTGTGTCTATAAATACTAAATCTAAATTAGAAAATACATAGATCATGTCTTTTATCATCCTTGGAGTCTCAGGTTCATAGGCCTCCATAGCTTGTAGTTGGCCCCATCCCTTCCCACTAGCTCCCTGAGCCTGGCGTGGACCACTTGGGGGTGGTGGGGGTAATATGTCGAACCTATAACTACGTCCTAATGCCCTATCATCCCATCTTCCATGTCCACCACCCTATATACCACCCCGATCCTACCTCTATATATATTTCATTGGTCCCTTTATCGTCTTCTGATCAGTTGTGCGATGCATTGGACAATCATGAGCTAGATGTCCCTGACCATCGTAGGGGAAACATTGTCTATCCATTATCTTATTTGAGACACCTTGAGAGATCTCCACCACTATCCATGAGTCCTGGGATTTCCTCTTGATGAGATGCTTGGATATCTGTGACTCTCATCGGCTACCTGCTACTGAGGTCTCATCTACTAGGTGCCCACTGTTAGATCCCACTATCGGTGTCTACTCTTCCCAAAATATCTCCAAAAAAAAGGCTCACTCAAGAACCCCATTATAGTTGGGAATGAAAAGGGATACTAATAAAGGTCTGATGTCCCATAGTAATCCCTTCTCAAAGATCCAAGCTCTGAAGAACTAGTCTCACACCATATCCAAGGAGTAATGCGAGAGATCAGTAAACCTCATTGAATACTCTTCCATGGTCATACTACCCTGCTATAGGTGTAGAAACTCTTGTATGTGTACCAATCACAACATGGATGGATAGAACTCCTCTATGAAGAGAAATTAAAATTATATCCAATAGAGAGATGTCTCGTCATGTTAATGAGCCACTAAGCTCCACCATTTCTAAGCAGATCCCCATAAAAGACTCATCGTGAGGACTTCCATATGATCTTCTATAATTATCACAAGGCATAAAACATGAGTGACTGCTTCTTACTAGTCCTCATCCACCTAGCGGTCTTTCTCACCCCAAAACCTAGGAGGTTTCTTCCTATGAAACTCATGAAACACACTCAATTTTTATACATCCTCAGTTGTTACTCCCAACTCTAGTTACTTCTCTACAGGTGGTGGTATAACTGTTAAACCACCCATAGGTTCTATCTCTGGTACAGGACCCTGTACCGATACCACTTCACTAGGAGGATCATCCTCATTATCATGTGATGGAATCTTGGATGGCTATATACGTGGAGGCATCCTAAAATAAAAAAAAAGATGTACTATGGTCAAAAGAGTATATTTATAGAGCTAACTCAAGAAGTACATGGAAAACACAACCATTCTTATGTGATTCATGTACCAAAAAATTTCCATGAAACCAATATTTATATGTACCGAGTCAAAAGGTAGGTAATCAAAGTCCTGGTGTATGGATATGTCAGCCACTGCACCAACACTGGAGTCCCCAGACTAAAAGTTTAACTTGAAACACTAAACACTATTTCCCAAAACCAATCTCACCTACTTCGGTCCTATTGTAGAACTGACACCTTTGATACCACTCAATCGTGACCCATCCCATCGAGGTCTGACTCATGACTACCCCAAGCCTACCTCCAATAGGCTAGGGGCTAGAAACCAGCATCGAGTAGGCATATCCCACAAATGGGAGGCATTATCCTAGAGTATCTATACACACACACACATCTCCAATCACACACAATGAGGAAATGTAAAATAACTGAAACAATGCATGCATACATCTAAGATCACATAATAAAGTATGATAGTAAAATTTATAAAAGAATACAAAGGGTCCAAATATAAGCCCAACAAAAAACTTCAAAAGTACAACCAACTCCAAGGGAGAGAACTAAGTCAAATTCAGGTTCCCAATAAAACACCTATGTCTATCAAGCACCAGATATGCTCCACCCACTCCTTATCCTCCTAGGACACCGTCAAAAGGGTCATCGTCTGTATAAGACATGACACATGTGGGAAAATCAAAGGTAGGGCTGAGTATAAAAATACTCAATAGGACACCCCTAAAATACTAAACATGAATCACAAATTACAGTCATCTAAATATAAGATATAATAATCAATGTATAATAGAAATACCTAGATATACTCATTAAATAAACCAAACCACAAAATGGTCATAACCAACAACCGGCCAAGAGATTCTTCTTGAAGAAATGCTCGTCCTAGGAGAATCCACTCCATGAGCCATGACATCATTAGAGATACTAGATTAATAGGTCTAGATCATTGGTCCCCACATAGGAACTAGTCTAAGAAGACTCTGATACATAGATAGGGCATCACGCCTAGGACCATTGGGGGATACCACAAACCCAATCTGGATTAACTCACTATTGATATAGCCAACTGGATATAGGATCAAAACCCTGCTCAATGAGGTGATTTTGATTCCACAAACTCCAACTAGGTAACAAAGGATGATAGAGGATCATACTCCAATCTCACGGAGGGACACTGCAACTCTATTTGAGACTTGGCCTCTAGGGGGGTTCACAATCTAGTAATATGGATGTAATGTCATAGTGTACCCCTAAGAAAAAGGACCAAGGGAATGTACTAAACCTATAATGGTCCAAACTAAGAAAAATCAGAGCCACAAGAACTCTTGAAGGGGGTACACATCGTATACCATGGGGTATATGATTTGTCCAGCTATCCCCTGCCTACCTATGTGGAAAAGCCTCACTCATCATGTAGTCTCCAAATATAGTGCATGTAGAAGGAGTACACAGTGTGTAGAGACATACGGTATCCTAGAAGTGGTACCTATCCATGTCCATGTACCGAGGCCCTATCTTTGTATTGGTATATATACACCAAGATGTTTCCTTGTACTAGTACACAACGTGTCATCTGGCTATGTACTTTTAACTGTTTCTGTGTACTATCTGAAGTACACGCTGAGCCACATGGAAAGGGTCACACAACGTGTGACAGGGGTCACATTCCATGTGATCCATAACCCTGGCTAGAACCCTATTTCCACATCCAGGAGGCCCCACACGGTGTGTAATCCTAAAGTACATGCCCTTTTTCTTGGTATTTTCAAGATCCTCTAGGATATCTTTTATGTCATCCTACATGTCACCAGAGCCACTTCCCTCACTAGAAATTGTATATTAGGGTTCATATAATCCTTCTAATGATAATATATGGAAAATCATACTCTAATACTCTCATAAAATGGATCTACACGTTGTTCTTCCTTGCATGTCGAAGAACACCGAATAACGCTAAATTGGGTATCCAAAACCCTCTGATTCGCCGCCACTTCCATCGTCACACCGCCATCATGGCATACCAATACCAGATCCATGATTTTGGATTATTGTTCCAATAAAAAGGTGTGTAATGATTTATTGATCGGGATATGTCAAACCCCAAGCCAAATGAAGAACACAAGTGAGAAATAAAGAACCAGGGAAGAAAAGTATAATAATAAATAGAGTAACGGACCTTGATTGATGTTCAAATCAATCTCAATTAGTTTCCATGAGAATAAAAAAAAGAAATAAATAATTCTCCCAAATAATTCTCCCAAAAACCAATTAATATAGAACATCTTGCAAGATGATCGAACCGTGGATCAATTTGTTCATTGATTGGTTCACATTCATCATAGAAATCAATAAAGGGGAATAAATCCAAATAACAACCTCCCTACATAAATTTTGGATCGATCGTTGATGAAAAATGATTTTTTTTATAACTAATGAGATCCTATAACTTTTTTGGTGCAATGATCTGCGATCTGATCCCGATATATCACTGTTCTCTAATAAATATTTCCTCCAATGGCTCCTAGATCTTCGGGGCTTAGTGGATAACCCTAAGAAAATTTCAATAGACACACTCTTATAAGAGAAAAATATTTTCTACATTTATATAACAAAATAAATTTATTATTTTAATTTATTTTATTAATTCACGCCCGTGATAACTTTTTCAAAAACGGCCCACATCGAAAAATGTTATGTAGTTTCTTGGGTAAAACCCACATTCTAAACTCAACATTACCCTCAGATTTCTGATATGAGGCTCTGTTCAATAATTATTACACTTTTTAGTAAAACTTATCATGCGTTCTATTTAATATATTTAATATATTTAAAACATTTATTATGGGAACATTGGGACTCGAAATCACATGTCGCATTAGTTCCTGGTCTCAAAAATAGTCCATATAATATTCAAAAATAATACATGAAAAAATATGAGATGTTAGAATCATTTTTAAATATGATGATTCCATCCTTGTCTTAGTTGATTCCTATAACAAGATCATTATTTCCTATCATATGGTAAGAGTATCTGTTATCAATAATCCAAACTCCATCTCGATCAATTTATTTCAAGGAAATATTTGAAACCATTTTATTCCAAATTTTTTATTTTAGATCCATTTATTTGACTTCATAATCAATGATGATTGATATGTTTGATCCTATTATGAATATGATGGACCAACCTCATCTTGAAAAGGGGAAAATTGATTTTTCATTTTCAACTTGTTTGATGATTCCTTAAACAATTGTGTACAATCACTTCATGTATTTATAGGCACATTTAATAACATAATCAAAGAAAAATACCTATACATATGTTCATATCCACCAAAACAGAAGCAATATTCACCAAAATCAAACCTGCAATGTTGAAATTTTCTTAGTGACCTTAATTACTCTTATGGCCTCTAATATATCTTGACTATGGAATGTTCAGTTTTAGAATGTCTCATCTTTCCAAAATGATAACACCTAATTTATGAAATAATCTTTTGGGTATTTTATATAGAACTAATGTATTTTTGAGTACTTAGAGTATTTTTATTATGAGTCACACCACAATAAATCTAAAACTTTGGAGTGGGTTTTTATGGATTGAAATCAACAAACACAAACTTATTCTAACGATCAATCCGGATACCACCTTTTCTATTTTGATGTGTACTTTATTACAGACAATTAACTTATTGTCTTGTTACACCTATATAATTCTCCTTTATCTTTTTTATATCCCACTAAATCCAATTTCTATATTTTATGTCAGAAATCAAGAGTCTCTCATGATTTTTTATTTTTTGCAACATTCTAATGATTTTTACCTCAATATCTTTAATATTTTTAACTCATTCCTTCACTATGTTAGTCAAACCAACAATTTTTTGAGTCTTCTCTTTGATCTTGATCTTATACTCAATAAACTTTTCATATCTTTCTAGATTTTCATATTTAAACTTTTCAATGTTTGCCTTCAACTTATACTTCTTATCTTCCTTTTTTTTTCTTAGTTTTGGATATCATAAACCACTCCATTATATTTTTTTATTTTATATCTCTAAATATCTATCTTCTCAATTATATTCTTTAACTCTTCTCTAAGGAAAAAATATCCCTTCTATGTTTTCTTGTTTATCTTCATTAACTTCCACTGTTTGTGAATTGTCTACAACATCCACAAAAAATTCTTCACTGGGGTCTTTTCAATCCTTAATATCTTATATTTATAATCCTTATAAGTTATTGTCTTCTTTTGAAAAAAAACTTCTTTTTTAAGAAATTATACAAGTTATCTCCCTTACCTTTCACATTATTTGAAGATTTAATCATGGGTACTTTATCATGCTAACCATCATCTTGGAAATTTTTGGGACACTTAGTAATGATTTTCATAACCGTTTTCACAATGAAATAATGTCATTGGAAGTTTCCTTTTGAGATTCAATTTTATCCTTCTCAAATTTTAGGAAAGGAATGATATAACTTAATTCAATTCACTTTCTCTAGGATCATATTCTATTAAGAGAATCTTTATTTTCTTCAATTACACTTAATGAGACTTCTATTTTTCAATAGCAAAATTATCATTATTCCTTGTTTCAATGTAACTACAGTTCAATTATGACTATCTAATGTGATTTATTTTTCATCCTTATCCCTGATCACTAAAACTTAAAGATTAAATCAAGGTGGAAATTTTCTTAGGATTATCTTCATAATATTGAAATCTCCAATGGATTCTCCAAGTATACACATGTCCTCCACAGTCTCATTCACCCAGCTAAAGAATGCATTGTATCCTCAAATCTTTATACTTGTTGCGTATAATTTTTAGTTTAGATTTATATACCTTCAAGTCTGCAACATAGATATTGAGAAAATTTCCCCATATTATATGTGAGGATTTAAGTGAAATCACCTTCATGTATATAGTAGTGGATAATTCTCCCCCTAATTCATTGATTGCTTTAGTGTTGGAATCTAACTCTTTATGGTCTCTGTTTGAAAAATCTCCACTACCTATGTTGACTAAAAGTCGATAAATATAATTTATATAAACAATGATTCCAAAATATCAGAATTTTAATTGTACCCAATTCTTCCATAGCTAAAAATTATTTCCATAAAATAACATCATCATATTTTGATCCAGTACAATCCTAACTTCCAATATATAATAATTCTATAAATTTAAACATTCACCTCTAATACCAATTATAAGTCCCGCACTAGGGAAAATACCTTAAGAGGGGGTGAATCTGGGTATAAAAATTTTAAACAAATTCTATAATTATATTGTTCTATGAGGATAAAAAACAAATTTTTATTAATCTCACAATAATCTATAATTAAAATAAAATTATGCAAGATATAAACCATTTTTACTTGGTTCACCAGCACTGGGATATATCCAAGGAGTATATACATGGAAAATTTTTTATAAACCAAAATTAACAAAAGTATAGTTTTTTGTACAAGTTTATAGAATACTCAATGTATGTAAAACCTTGAGTCCTTATGAATTTTTTTTCAAATAGATTTAATTTCTTTGATATCTTGTGTAACACGCAACACCGATTTTTAACAAATCCTTATACGTGATTAATATTATTAATTAAACTTGACCATTATAACCTAGATATTAAATTTTATAGTATGAATATTAATAAAAACATTTTTAAAATTAATTATAAATTATATAGATAATGAAAATGTATTTATAAATACGTACTAAATTTTTATAAAAGTCTTTAAATGCTTCAAAAACACTTTTTTCTAAAAATAATTTTTATAATTTTTTGTAAACAAATAGTAAAATTAATTTTTGACACCTTTAAAAATTTATTCAAAAAAATAACATCCTTTTGGGAACTAAAATGTCAAAATTATCTTAGAGTTATTTTTTTAGAATTTTCTAAAAAGCTAAACTTTTTAGTGAATAGTAAAAAATATCGATTTTTATTAAAAATTGTCTTTTCATTTCAAGAATTTACGAAGTAATATATTTTTTAAAAATATTTTAAAAGTAAAATTAGTAAAATTATATATTTAAAAATCTAATTTATATCATTTTAATCAATTTAGTATTTTATTTAGATATAAAAACATTATAAACTTTTCAAAATTTTCTCTTTGGAAAACTGCTCTTTCATCACGTCTTTGGGTTTGATTTTAATTTAAATGTTTTCCACTTATGTGAATTGAATTTAAAAAAAAAATAGATTAAATATTTGGAATCAAAATAATTAATATTATATAATAATTTCAACTTAATTTTTTGTCAAAATGAATAGTAAAAATAGTAAAATTTAATTATCATAGTTAATGTAAGAATGGGTTTACCAGGGGTTAAACTAAAATGATAATGGTTAAAATGACCCAAATACTTGTCTATATTCTATTATATAGATATATTTAGACCCTTATTACTGTATTATTTATTTTAATGTTCTTATGGGACCCCTTTCCATGAAATTTACCAATATAATAATTTAAGTAAATAAAAAGAAAAAATGTCACCCTCTTGCTTTTAAATTTAAATTATGTGTTCACAAATGGAAAAAAGAAAAATTTTGTAATGACTTAGATTTTTAATAAGGTATAGATCGTTTTATTTACTGTTTAAATCCTTTATTTTCACTTATTAAACACTCCTTATTGCCTAAGGAAGGTTTTGGGAGCGTCTAGATCTTGTTCGGAGCCCAGAGTTTTGGAAATTGGAGAACCAGAGTGGGTTGTACAGTTAGCACACAGTTAAGGATAATCGTGCGACTCAAACATGGGATGTACCCGATGTATATGAGAGTCCTCATGATTTTTCTAAAACTGTGAGATCTAGGCCACATTCCCATGTAGACTTTTATACTTTTGTGATATTCGATTTTCTCATGGCTTGTGCAAAGTAAGCCAAACTGTGTGCCTAGCCCATGTGAGGGGGGTTCATGGATAGTGGAGGCTATACGGTTAGTGCACGGCTTATCCAATAGTGCATCCAAACCATGAAACCTAATTTTTGGGGATGATTTTATGATTTTCCCTTAATGATATTAAATCCCCACCCTCCTCTTTTTTTCCCATTTTTCCAACATGCAACACATTTCTCCTCCTCCTGTGAGCTCTCCCTTCTCCTCACCTGGGGATCTTAATAGCTCCCTCATCTAGACTCCAATCGGGCTACCATAAGAAGCACTATATAGCTAATTGTAGGATCTCTAACACTCTTTATTCTTATCTTAGTTTATTTTCCAATCTATTCTGTTATTTTAGTACCAGATAATTTTCCATATTTTCAAGGAATGTTTTTATTTCTATGATTTATTCCATTCTTATTATAATAAAAGGTAGAGGATGGATGAGTGGTCATCAAAAGACCTGTGTTAGGTGTTATAGTAATTTTAATTCAAGGTTTATATGTTTTAATATATTTTACATTATGTCGCATGCCATCCATTTCCATGAAAGGCCTTAAAATGTGTTCTTCCATCTTTTTTTAATTAAACCATGCTTAGATACTCTCATAGACTCGTGTTTAATTACAAGAGGATGATGACCACGTTGATATACATTCCTTTTAGAGTGCCAAATAAAATTACCACCTTTTATATAAATTTTTAAATAACCAACCACTGCCTAAGTTTTTAGATTGACATGGAATTGGAATTTCCTTTCTTTGATAAATAATTGTCTTGTGTTAAATGAATTAAAGTGGGTGGAAAGTCCACGCCACATGTTAAACAAATTTATAAGTGTTAATTGTAAATTTTTAACCCTTAGTTTTTTTTCTAAATGGTTATAATTGTTTCGGGGTCAACCCTCAATGATATTATTATTATTATTCTATGGTTAATGGATTTTGAACAATAGTTAAGGGTACTATTGAGCATGGTGTTTCATGATTCCTTATATTGGGTCTTAGGGGTGATGTCTAGCTCCATTATACTATTATTTGGGTGATGGGAATGATGTTCCAAGTTCCTTAGTTTCGGATGTTGGGCATGATTACTCACCCCACTATCTTGAGTGATGGTCAAGATGTATCGTATTCATATGAGATTCAGATATTGTTCCCTTAGTAGAGCCATTGGATCGTTAGACTAATTATGAATGTCTGAGTTATGAACCAGATCCAGCTAGCACCCAGTATCCATGTATATTTATCTAAATATCCTCATGTATAGTGTTCATATACATGCATACTTATTATATATAAATATATGTGATTAATATATGGTTACTGATCAGACTTATTTTGACCTATGCTGAAGAAGGTAGATCCATCCAGGTGTCTTATAGGAACCTGATCCAGCTAGAATTTATTCCTCAGCCTTGTTCAATGTTTTTATTTGTTATACCTACACACTTCTATTCCATGTACACAGGTTGGATAATTTCTTGACACTTTTGGCAGGGGCCTACTGATTTTATCTCACACCCTAATCATGCCACCTTTGGTACCTAATTAGACCTTATGTATAAAGATGTGGATAAGGGAAATCAGCCTATTACGAATGCTTGATCCGTTATAAAAATAGTGTGAAGCATGTGATCAGAGGATCGAGTGTATGATCATGATGTAGTGGAGCTGAATTTTGTTTTATTTTTTGTATAGAATGTTGTATATATCTATCCATTGTATCCCATGTGTTCCATTTTTGTATATCATTGTGAAATGACATCATTTAATATGACTTATCTAATAGTTTTTTTTTTATTTATTCATATTTCATGGTTTAATATTCTTCAGAAGTTGTTTATTATAACTTTTTCTATTATTCTGTCTATTGTATTATGTTGCTATAATTTTATATTCATTTATTATATCCAATGTTCACCTATGATATGAGGGTATAGTCTCCCCACTATACCACCTCATATCCTTTATACTAGTCAAAAACCTTGAGTGTATAAGGAGGTACACTTGAGGCCATGTGACCAACCGACTCAGGGCACCTATTAAATGGGATCTCGGGTAGGGATGCTACAGACGTGAATGAATATTGATGGTAATTTTGAGAATAACAAGATTAATTTCATGTGGTTAATTAATTTTTTATTTTTTTTAATTCTATAATTAATTTAAATGTATAACTAATTCCAATGCAGTAATTATTTAATTAATAGAAAAATAAAATAAATGATTCTCAAAATATTAAAAGTAATATGAATTGAATAAATTATTATGATCCATGAATTTTTTTTAGATAAATATATCATTTTATACTAGTTTTAAATTAATATATTATAATTTCATCATTATATAGAAATTTTTAAAGTCAAATTAAATGAATAGTGTCAAAATTGGAATTAATGTTATTTTATAATAAATAATATTTTATAAAATTATTTAGAAATCCTAAAAATAAAAACTTCTTAAAATATATTTTTAAATTTTTAAAAATATAAAATATGGTACAATAATGGAAAAATTGTTCTTTAATAGTGACTATATTGACCACTAAAGAGTAAAAAATTTGTTACCGTTATTAAAGTTAAAATAGGGTTTTGCGAGTTACATGTTCTTGTATTAAAATTAATTTTCCACGCACATAGTAATTTTTTTATAAAATTTTAGTTCATATTTATAACCATAGGGTGAAAATTATCTAATTAGGCTCATTTATTTCTAGTTCTAAATGATAAATTACCTAGGTAAAATGACTAGTTACCATAGTGAAAACTAAAATGGTAAAAGTAAGGAAAATTATAAGTTAAGGAACAAAATGTTTAAAATAAGATTTTTTGTGTGTGTTTTATGTTTTAATAGACCATATATTCCCTCCAATTCTTTAATTATAAATTTTTGAGGCCCTTGGGAAGAGAGTGACTTACCATTATTGAATAAGTTTGGGTATTTACAAAAATGACACTCCTATAAAATTATAAAATTCCACCAAATCCCTGAACTTAATCATAAAATCCCATAAAAATACCTCCCTAATATCATTACCCATGTTATATAACTTTTGGTCATCCAAAAATATCAATCCTAGGGTCTTTAATAAGAGATACAAAGGGGATTCTTCGAAGTGAAGCTAATTGTCATTAATAAACACTTTTTTTACTTATTCTCTTACCACCTCTATTCATTTATTAATAATTAAAATATATTAACACCTATATTTACCATGAGATGTTATTATTTTAATTTAATAACCAATATCCATCTCCTCTTTAATCAAATTCAAAACGAAATTGTCGGTCATGTGTATAGTGGACTACTGCCTCATGAGCTAATGTAATTCATTTTCCATCACAACCTCTCATGGATGGATATAATGATGGAGTTGACATATTTAAATGATATTTATAATAAAATTATACTTATGGAATTATAATCTAGTATATACCATCTTAATTCCCATTTTTTGGAAATATGATAACATTGTTCATGTGTACGGTGGACTACCACCTCATGAAGCAATATGATTAATTCTTCACTTACGCTTTACATGGATGGTAATGAGGATAGGTTTAATGAAAATATTTGACATATATGACATAAAAATTATTTTTGAAATGTAATATATTATTTACCATTCTTTCATTTCATCCATAGAGAAAATGGAAATAGCCTTCATCCATATGTATAGTCTACCACCTCCATGAACGATGTGATTCATTTTCTATATCTAAATTTAATGGATTTATATATATATATATATATATATAATGAATATATATGATATATATATCATGGTTAAAATTCTTTAAAATATGTAACCATGATCAAATTAATAGTAACAAAAATAAAAAATCAAAACCTATATGAAAAACAAAGCAATTATTACCCAAAATGTGATTTTAACAAGGATTTTTTAATAAACAGGTAATAAAATGTAATAAGTAAATAATATATGGTATGATGTATTAATTTATTATTAATTAAATTATTTATAATAAACTTTTTTTTATTATACATGAGTTTAGAAAATATGCGAAGGAAGTCGAGATTTTAGGTAAAGGATTTTTGTCTCAAATTGCCTTCTTTGGGGCATAAGTTATGTTATGAACCTATCTTATTTTATTAGGTTTATATTCTGACCTTTTAAAATTTTATATCATTAATATCCTTATTTTCATGATATTTAATGTTTCATTTGATGTTATTATTTATTGGGGCTTATGATTCAAAAGATGCCAAATTGGTAAAAGTTTTATGTTAAAATATCATTATTTATTAGGATTGTTTATGAAAAAGTTTCCAACGATGAAATATTAAGATATACCTCTCAAGAAACTCATTTATTTTCTTTTTGTTTGGTTATTTTTTTAGGATACTTGTTTTCCCTTAATTTTAATTTCTTGATCTATTAAAGAGGCCAAAATATTTTTTAAGCAAAATTTTCTTATTACAATCTTCGATTGAAAACCTTTTTACTTTCATATCCATGTTTTATAAAAATATTTTCAAAAATACTATTAAATCATCCAAAGGATTAATTAAAAACATTATTACCCATTTTTTACTTTTTAAAATATTTTTTAAATATAGTCTTCATGACATTTTCCAAAAAATGTTGTGAAAGGAATATTTATTTTAACGTGTAAAATATGAATGGAATTTCCCTCCATCATGACCATTATTTGATTTTAATATTTTTTTCTAAGTTTTCAAGTTTATTATCAAAGAAAATTATTTCCAAAAAAGTTTAGGAGTTTCAAATTTTAAAAATTGATTTCATAGGGACCCTATTTTTTCCTTTTAAGACTTTGGAATATATCTGGAAATATTTTTAGAGTTAGGCACTAAGACGATGTGTGGCATCAGGGCTTGGTGTGACCAGAATTAAATTTATAATAATATTAGAAATATTTTATATAATGTACCCAATATTCTTCATAGATAATTGGATAACACTTAAAATGTTCCCTAGATCAAAAATATGAGTATGTGGTTGAGTCTCTAACATGAGGTTTACCCAAGGTGCGACCTAAAATGGGTCAAAACAGGGTGTTTGGATGGAGCGACTATTGGCAGGTGCATTTAAATTAATTAAATAAATTTATTTATTTATTTCATTTAAATGAAATAAACCTATAATCCTCTATAAGTACGTCATTATGGTATATCCCCAAGGTTAGTCACATAACCCTATGATCATTCAGAAGAGATCCCTCCACCCTCTCATTGAAGAATCAAAACCAGATGATGAATAGACTCAGGATCTAAGTGAATCGAGGTGTATAAAATGAAAAAACTTCTCTCCTTTGTTGGTGAGAATGTTCTTTATCAAATAATGATATGAATTGAGGTAGGACTCATCATTTTTTGGATTTTTACCCTATTTTATTAAATATATTGAGCAAGATTGAATATATCTCTTGATCTTTGTTAAACCAAGCCTTTCTATATGCTTATTTATTACTTTTCAATTTATTATTAAATTAATCCCTGATATTCCATGTTTCTCACCCAATATTTCCCAATTTATATTATTTTTCCAAGAACCCTTGTCCAAAAATTGTTAGACCATTTTTTTTCTTTTCCCCTTCCTTTTTTCATTTCCTTTTTCATTAGGCAATGGGGTCACGGTTCGACATTTCCAAGTGGGATCGAGCCCGATCCAACCCCCAAATTCATGATGGATTTTTGTATGATGAATTTATTGGAGATTAAATGATGGTTTGGGATGATATGAGGGATATGGATGACTCCGCCGAATATTGGAATATCAGTGAAGCAATGGGAGATGGAAAAGGGTGTAGTAGCATAGGGAGGTCTCATGTGGGCTTCATATGGATCAACAAAAATCCTATTTTCTAGGAAGTAGTGATCGGAGGCTTCCCCTTTCATTTTAGGTGGCCTGGAGGTGAGATCCATGGTAGAGGATCCAGATATAGAATGCAAATAAATAGATTTAGAGTTCTATGAAAATCTCGACAACACACTGTGTAGTTTGGAAGAACACATGTCGTTTAAGTCCCTATATAAATTGGATAGGGTTTCAAGAGATAAAAGTATCACACGCCATGTGAACCGTGTGTTAGAGACCCGATGTGTACTCTAGGAGTACACAGGCATGGGCATGGAAAGGCAAATGTCGTGTCTTTTCACACAGCTAGGGAACATGGACACATCCTGAATGACATGGGAAAGACCTTGTGCAAGATAACACACCATGTATTAGAGTACACAAGCACGGTCAAGAGTAAACAGACATGATTAGGAGCACAGGAAGGACCTCAGGTGATAGAAGTATTCCATGTCGTCCCCTTACACACCATGTAGGGCTACATGCATAGTGATTTGTGTACCGTAATGGAAAAAACAAGGTATCGTAATGGGACCACAAACTATATGGGTCTCCAAACATGTTTTGTACCCCTACTTCCTTTTTGAGAAAACTTATACCCCCTCATATCTCCTTCGTTTGGACTTATATTTTTTCCCATGAGTATCATATCCTAAGTTTTTTTCCATGTAGAATGTGATGGTAGCCTACATGGTGGATTTTTATCTATGATGAGAGATGATATGAGTGAATAACCTCTTTAGATAGTTCTCAGTGATGATAGTGATTGGGCAGGATCATCAGATAGCATAGAGTGGTACCCTCCTATTAGTACATGGAATGGGTCTTATATATGCTATATGAGTGAAACCCTCCTACGGATTCAGGGTATGGGTCCTAAAATATTAGATTGGCACCCTCCATATTGTCTATTCATGGGTACTCTACTAATTATTATAGTGTAACCCTCCTACGGAGTCAGGTTATGGGTCCTCTATCGACTATTTGAGTGGCACCCTCATGCTGAGATAATGCATATATCCTCTACCTATCTATTTAGTGGCACCCTCCTCTTAAACTAGGGCATGGGTACTCTGCCTATAGATTTTTTCCCTTAACTGTGTGATATAGTGTCATGGTGTGTATTGAGTTGGATGTCTCTTAGGACAGACATGTGAGATGATGGGAATCATTGATGGACCTTTGGAATAGATTGAAATCTTTCATGGGTTGGGATGTGATATGGAGATCACATTTATCTCTCATTTGGGATTATTTTATTGAGCATATATATATATATCCATGTCATTGTATTTTTTTACTCTATTTATTTGGTTTTAGATGTCTATTCCTATCATGTTTTTTAATACTCTCCCTTCAGCTTTCGGGGTGTCCTACTGGGTATGTATATACTCACCCCTATATGGGATTTTCCTAAATATTCCATGTCTTATGAAGATGATGGATAGGTCAATGATAATTATAGAGGAACATAGTAATACCTGGTGCATTAGACCATGTATGGTGGTAAGATATCAGATATTTAGATTTGGGTTCTCTTAGCATTTACTTCTTCAAATTTTTTAGGTTGGGCCATATTTCTGGTTAGGCATGTATTTTTCCCCTTTATTCGTACACTATTTTATTCCCTAGAGGTTTTTCATTCATGATATTACTCTAGATGTTGCATATTTTTCTTTTATTCCTCTACACTTATGCATGGATATTGTTGGATGTGTTTGTAAAGGTAAATTAAGAAAAGGCCTCCCATATTAGTTATTACTTTAGACACTTTTCACCACCCCCTAGCCTATGGAGGTGGACTTGGGGTAGTTATGGAGCAAGCCCAGTTGGGTCTGGCTATGAAAAATTAGTATAAGAGCCAGGTTCATTCCTTGGGATGGTTCCTGGGGTAATACCCTTTTGAGGATTTGGTTAATACTTAAGAAAATAGTTTCAAAGTGTCTTGAGTGCAGCTTTCAGGCAAAGGAACCCAGTAATGGTGCGGGTGGTTGATGTATCCATTCACCGGGACTCTAACTACCAACTTATCAACTTATCATTTTGAGATAATGGTCATATGGATCAATGGTATATGAATCAAATAGGATTCAGTATTTGAATATCCTTATTGATTCATCTCCCCATATATATATTCCCATATAACCATAGTATTTCATGATTAAATTTTTAGGATGCCTCTGTAAAGATAGATAATAAGGTTATCAATTATAGATCATGACAACAATATGATGAGTGATGAGGCCTCATTTCATGGGCCATCTCATAAGATTCTTCCTCCAGGTATACAGATAGTATCACCCTTACCTATCGAGCAGCAGTTCATACCAGCAGAGTAGGCTAAGCATTAATGTAGGCATAGTGCACTCTACGAGTTCCAGCACCAGAGGCTGTTGAGGTTCTGTAGTAAGCCATATCACTAGGTAGTGGAGGATTAAATAGAGTTAGTGATTGGTGTTTTTAGGATTATAAAAACACAAAATGATCATGTGGTTGTTCTAGAAGCTAGACTTTTCCATAGAACAGTTGGGTTTTGGTGGATTCTAGTTACATAGATGCATAATGATTCGACACTCTCACTACCTAAATTTCAGTAGCTATTTCATGAGAATTAATACCCCTTATTCTTGCGTTTATTTTTTATTCTGTATCTTCTAGAGATTCAAAAGGGAGGGATAATAGTGCCTGGTTTTGTTTTGAGGTTTATAGATCTTACACGGTACTCCCTCGACATGATTAAGGATGGATACTTCTAGGTGAAAAAGTATGATATGGTTCTCTACATAGATATATGTGATGGTGTAGTTCCCTTATGCATTTCCACCTAAGTTAGGGTGTTGGAGTGGGTGCTGGTGGTAGAGAAATTCCTTCCATAGGGACGACATACAGCTATATTTTTTAGTGGGTGTTATGGAGATGATTCATCTGTAATAGACAGTAGGTTCCAGTCAATAGGATCCCAGCATAGGATATATTCCCAGGATCAGACTCAGGTACGTGGTCAAGGAAATCACAGAATACAAGGGTATCCCGGAGGGGGTCAGTGTTATGAATATGATAAGTGAGGTTACATGGTGTGTGATTTCCCAACCTTACATGATTAAAAGTGCAGTAGATAGTCAATGAACCACCGTGATAGAGGCAACATCATGATCATGGATCTCCTAGGTGAAGGAAAGGTGGCACCTAGGGATGCGGAGATGGCATAGGAGTAGGTGGGGCTCTAGGAGGAGGAGATATGGGTGGAGGATGATGTTATGAGATCCTTCCACCACCACCACTAGGCATCCTACATCAGGCTTATTGAGATGGTGGTCAGGGATGTAGACAGTTGCAATCTATATAGGAATTTGACCTAGTGGCACATGATATGATTAGAGTTATGATCTATGATTATTCTAATCTTGCTTCATTATTAGTAAATCTAGGTTCGATTCATTACTTCATTTCTTTACTCCTAGTACGATATATGTAGCTCCCAGTTAAGGCTTTAGCCTAATAGATTTTTCTTGAGGTTTCTATGGGGAATGATTATTCTATATCTTTTATCAAATAATAGTGAGAGTTATCACTTTGTGGAGAGAGGTTCTTGTGGGGCCTTTGGGTCTTCAAGATGGAACCATATGACACCATCTTGGATATAGATAGGTTTTCCATGGTCTGAGCTGATATTGACTATCACCATAGATGAATTATATTCCTTCACACTGATGGGGTGAGATGCTCCTTTATGGGTGAGAGAGATCTCATTGTAGAATGAGAAGTTTTTGTGACCAGGAGGCTACATCCCATTACTCATTATTTTGAAAGTGTATCCCTTGGTACATTAGGCTCTTCAGGCATATGGATTCCTTCAGTCATGAAGTATTTTGTGGACGTCTTCCCTGAGGACGTTCCAGGACTACCTTTGAGGAAGGATATAGAGTTTTATATCGAGTTTCATTTGAGGACCTCATTGATATATTATTCAGAATATCAAATTGCCCCAAAAGAGATCTTGGAGATACAATTGCAGTTGGAGGACCTTCGAGAGAAGGTTTTTTTCATACACATTTTGCCCCCCTGCGTAGCTCTGGTGTTGTTCATAAAAAAGCAGACAGGATCTTGAAACTTTTTGTGGACTATCATCACCTAAACTAGGACATGATAAAGAAAAAAATACCCCTTAATGAGAATTACAACCTCTTCGAATAATTTTGATGCAAGAGATGGTTTATGAAGATTCATCTCAGGTACAGCTACCATCAATTGAGAGTTCACAAGGATGGTATTCCAAATATGGAATTCTGATATTTTTATGGATATTATGGGTTCTTAGTTATTACCTTAGGTGTGAAAAATTTCCCCAATGTGTTTATGGATTTTATGAAACAAATCTTATAGCTATACTTAGACTGATTTTCTTTGTCTTCATCTATGACATGCTCATATACTTTACATCATAATAGGAGCATACAGAGCACTTGAGTTTGGTCTTATATTTGCTTCAGGAGAACCAAATTTATGGTAAGATATTAAAGTTACAGTTCAAGATCCATGAGGTTCACTTCTTAGGGAATGCCATTTCTGAGTATGGACTAGATGTAGACCCCCAAAAGGGAATGTCAGAGGTGTGTATTTTTTTTATCTTGTTTGGGTACTACATGAGGTTTATTGAAGATTTATATAGGATTTCATCCCCTTTGATCACCCTAAATCAGAAAGGGAGTTTGTTTACCTGGATTGAGTAGTTCCAGAGAGCCTTCATGGATTTGAGGCTGAGTTTAATGAGTGATCTTGTTTTGTGACTACTGGAGGAGGGCTGGAGGAAGTACAGTATTTTGATTCCTCTAGAGATGTGTTCGGATAAATTTTGATGAAAATATGGGCAGTAATTGCATAGGGTTCAATTCAATTGATACCTCATGAGAATAACTATGTGCTCACAGCTTAGGTATAGCAGCAATAGTCTTAGATCTGAGGATGTGGAGGCACTATATTCTATGATAGAGCTTTATTGTTTACTCAGACCATCATATCCATAGAATTTTGTTCACGTAGAGAGACCTAAACCTAAGCTATACTCACTAGTTGGAGTTCCTATAAGAATATGAATTTGAGATACTATATACTCCATAGAAGGAAAATGTGGTTATATATTCCCTTATCAAGATTTCCCAGGATCGCTTGGTATATGAGGTGTCTAAACAGTTGGATTCCTTATAGGTGACCCTAGTTGAGTAAGAGGGTGTAGATTTTCTTCAGTTAATGGTGTTGAATTCTCCACTCATCTAACGTGTGAGAGATTCTTAGTTGGGAGAAATAAACTATGAGGTATTTCATGGCCAAATATACTCGGTAGATTCACTAGATGGATTTTATAAAGGAGGGAATCTTGTTATCCTTTTCTAGGGATGGATAGTAGTCCCAGACACAATACAAGAGGAGGTGATGAGATAGTTACACACTTCTCCTTTGGATTTATATCCTAGTGTAGGGAATATATACAGAGACCTTGAACATTAGTTTTGGTGAGCTAGAATGACATGAAGTATGGTTGAGTTCATCTCTCGGTGGCTCACCCGTCAGTAGGTGAAGGTTGAGAACTAGATTTTAGCAGCTTTTTAGGAACCTCTTGAGATCCTAGGCTATAAATGGGATGGAATATCTATAAATTTTTTACATGGCTTCCACAGATATTTATATGTCATGATGCCATCTAGGTGATAATTGACCAACTCACGAAATCGACACCTATCAAGGAGTGGAGTTCAATAGAGATTTTGGGGATTTTATACATATGGGAGATTGTTCACCTTCATGGGGTTCCCTTGACTATTGTATCCAATCATGATGTAAAGATCACATCATGGTTGTGGAGAGGCCTTCATGAGGCATTCAAGACCCAGATAAGGATGATTATAGCCCTTCACCCTATGAAAAATGGGTAGACCAAGCATACTATCCAGGTTCTTGCGGATATATTTAGGGATTATATATTTGACTTTATTCAAAGCTGGGAGGATCAATTTACAATACAAGAAAATCACCTCATAGTGGCGGTATTTTTTAATATGACAGTGTTTTAAACCTCCGCCATATGATTCTATGATGGTTTCATAAAACTGCTGCTAAATTGGGTTTCGACATCCAAAACATGATGGTTTCTTCATTTTAGTGGTGGTTTTTGGGAATTGTTGTAGTAAACATATTTATCAGCAGTTTTTGGTGGTTTTAATGGTAGTTTTATGTGAAAAAATAATTTTATATTTAGCGGTGGTTTAAACAACCATTAAATGTTTTTTAATTTTTTTTCATTAAACCACTGCTAAACCACCATAACCACCACCAAACAATAAATCACAATTATTCAGTGTAATTTTTAACTACCTACATAAGAAATTATCAAACTATAGTATTGGTTTAAACCACTATGAAATATAGTAAATTTCATTAGCAGTGGTTTAAACCACCGCAAAATATAGATTTAAAAGTAAAAAAATGTAGAAGATTTTGTATCCCCAGTACCAGTAGCCTAGAAAAAACCATGTACAAAGAACATATAATAGAATAATATAAACCATCTAACATTGTTTAGTAGTCATAAATCTAAAAATGTTTCATAAAAAACCATGTACAGAGAACATATAACAGAATAACCAAAACTATAGCATCTCAACCATCTAACAATGTTTCATAGATCTAAATCTAAGAATTTAAACTATATAGAACCGATGTATGAGTTATAATACTTCAAACTACATAGCACAAACTTATAAGATGTATCCCTAATCCATCCTAATAAGGATGATTTATCCCTGTGTTAAGGATAACATTATAAAAAGAATCGGGTCTGACAACACTACTGATTAGTTTTAGTTTGGAATTTGTGTTTGATATAGATGAAGTTATTAAACATGACTCGGTAAGAGCATCATGCATGCATCTATGAGAAAACTTATAATATAACACTTGCAATAGGATGGTGTTTTTTCAATTCAGGTTGATGATTAATATATGCATGTTATTATGGTTTTGGAACCACATTCAGTAGTGGATGAAGAATGTTCCATTGAAAGTTTTTTATTTCAATAAAATGTTGCCCAAGAAATTCCAAATGTGGGGAGAATGATGAGTATTATGGAAACTATGTCCTTTCATGTAGAGGTACAAAACAGTAATGGACAAATTGGAAATTTTCAAAATGACTTCTTGAAGCTGATGAGTTGGTATATTAAATATTTCATATCTCAAACCTGAAGATGAATTTTAAAACATAGGTTTGAGTTTAAACTAATTATAGATGATAGATTCATTCTCAAGATAAATAATCGATCCATGAGTTTTATCATTCGGTAGTGTGTCTATGAATTCATGGAAACACGATGGAAAGGTGGTTGGTTGATTACTCAACCATTGATGAATGATGAGATTCATTATTGGAATTTTTTGGTTATGAATGAAATAATATGGTATCATTAGGATATAAGGTTGTGTGATCATACCTTAATTAAAACACCAGCTATTAAGATGGTAATCTCTTAAAAAAGTAAGTCTGGAGTGAATTTATTGATACTTCAGTGATAAAATTTTAAAGGGGGGTTGAGCCTTCCATCTAGGAATCATATTAAATATGATGTGAACTTTTTGGGGTGTAACCATTTAAAGATATACCATCAAAGTACAATGAAGGTTTTAGGGTGAACTGAGGTGGTTGGCAAATTTTTGGATCTAGTCACACATCATCGATAGACATGGCTTCAAGGGTTGGTTCAAGGTAAGTAAAACATGTTTTAATGGAGAGTTTATTGGAAGATATAAACAATCCTATCAATATAATTTTTCAAAAATGTTAGGATGTTTTTATTTGTGGACTAGGAATGGGTAATGTTTAGAAACTTAGTGTACTCCTATTATAGATTAAGTCATTCCCAATATATTGAAACCATCCTAAGTATGTTGGAAAATAGTATATATACCAAGATAAATAATTAAAACTAATTCCTTTTTGTTTGGATGGAAGGAATCCATGGGAAGTTTACATAGGGATTGATTTATATAAATCCTTAAGATATGGATTACAAATGTCAAATATTTAAGGGTAACACTCATGTGAGTGTTGGACCGGTCATTGGATAGTTGTTTTAGTTTTTGATTTTCTTGATAACTGGAACTAGGAACTTTTGTATTCCATGGAGAATGTTTGGTGAAACGCCCCGACCCCAATTACCCATAGTCAGTACATTATTACGTAACATTGGCATGATCACAAAAGATCAAGTCTCTAAGGACCGATTAGTTTAGTATCCTTGAAACCCCAAATTCTTTCATAAATGTTATATTGCATCATAAAGTGAAAAACTATAATAACATAGTCTCCATAGTCCACACTCATATCCCCTTCATACTATCCCTGCAGGTCAGTCATAAAATATTTCTTCACATCCTGGGAAAAATAAAACATAGGAAGGGGTGAGCTCAGATGCTCATTAAGGATAACAATATAGCGGAAACTTTCATAAATAAACATAAACATTTAAGGCAATGTATAACTAAAACAAAAGCCTTTTAAACTTTAACTTCAGTATAATATGGAAAAAATAAAATGAAATAATTCCATTTACATATTCACATGGATAATATAATATTCTAATAATCACATGAAATATCAATAACCACTTTCATAATGTTGGAATGCATAATGTCAGACTATCATAACCACGTATCCAAGGCCTTGTGCCAAGACTACAAATAAGATTTTGTCAAGGCCTCGTTCCAAAACACTATTTTGTCTCATGAGACCTACCGATTCATCTAGGAGCTATAGTGGGCTCCACCCATTACTTATTAAGTCCAATTCATTCCTCATATGAATAGGTTTAAACATAACATAAACATTCGTATTAAAACTAGCATAAAAAATGTCTGTACTTTCTCCATAAACCATGAATGGTATAAAAATAACACATACAAAGTCAAACATATCACACAACCTTCAATACAATATGGAAGTTTTGTATCATAATAAATCAACTTCAAATAAGCTTAAAATCCATCAAGGGATGTTGACATAGATGAAATCAAAACTATTTGAGAGAAATATCTATTTTTTAAATCATTTAAAAGTCACATAATTATAAAATAAAACATTTACTTTGAACATACCCTTATAAGATTTTAAGGTAAGCTTAGAATATTTTATAATGGCGGAAAATATATGTACTTTTCGTATAAGTTAAAAAATACATTCTTAACATAATTCTGTCAAAAAGGTTAAAAATGACCTTGTTTGGAAAACAACGGAAAGATTTCTTTATAAACGTCTTATAAAAAGTAAAACAAGGGTATAAATGACTTTAACCCACATTCTATAAAATAGTGAGAATGATTTGAAATACATTTTTAAGAAACATGGATGTGGATGATAAAGAGGTCCCAGTAGATAATTACGTATAAACAACCTCAGATAATGAAGAGATTGTGAAATAAACCCTTACCTCGTGTCTGAATTGACTCGATCATTCTTTAATCTCCTGAATAATAAACTAGAGTTAATCTCTACTTGCTTAAGAACCTTTTTCAAGTTCATTATTCCTTTTATATCACTTATTACCATGTTATGAACATTATGTAGTCATTTAAGTTAATAACGGTCATTTTGTCGATCTTTGGTACTTAAGTCAACAATAAACTTCTTATAATTACTAGTTGTTGATGTGGTAAAATATCCATTATATCTAGAATTATATTCATGATATATATATCATATATATCATATATATCTAGTATATTCATGCATTTATAATATTACATAACATTTAGAGGTAAGAAATGAAATGCATCGTTCATAGAGACGGTAAGTCGTATGTACGCATGAATGATACTTTCATTTATATTTAATATTTAATGGAATGAAATCATAATTATATAAAGGTATATTATAATTCCAATATGATATGTAATATAATTTAACTCCTTCCTTTATACTTCCAATATATGGCATTAACGATTCAAATCACTTTGAGGGGGCGGTAGTCCGCACTTCCTAAAATGAAATTATCATGTTTACCCATAATGGAAACCATAAAGGTATTCCATAAATGAAAAATACAGAAGAATAATGAAAACATAAATATAATATATATCATATATAAATATATTTACATCTTAATGGCCACCATGAAAGGTGTTAAAAGAATATTGAACAATCATCGTTTCGTGAGGCAGTAATTCGCCACCCACGGAAACAGTATGTTCTTTAACCATTAGACGGAGGTGTGTGTAAGTATAAATAAAATACTTCTCATAAAAACATCCTAGTATATTTAATATATTGTTTTTGTTACAAAATAACTTAATAAAAAGGGTTTAAGGGGTTGGATAAGCAAAATAAAAAAAAGAACATAAGAGAAGACATTACCTTAAAATCGGGTAACTCTTTTTTATTTGAGCCAAAGGCTTCCTTTGGAAGACTTATGCCCAAAGTGAGGATTCTAGGAGTAAGAGAGAGAAGTTGAGAGAGTATTTGGGCAGAGTTTGGCTAAGACAAATGGATTTGAAGGTGTGAATAATGTGGTAGAGGTGGGGGGCTTTTATAAGAGGAGAGGAGGGGCTCTTTTGGAAAGATTGAAATGTTACTTTATTATGAAATTATTTTTGGATTTTAAAGGTACCACAATGATATATTTCGAGGAAAAGGTGATAAGGGTTCGAAATCCACCCATCCAATAGGCTTTAGACAAGTGTAAGTCTTATATTTTACCTTATCTTTTCATTTTATTTAAATTGTTCATTAATGATGTAATCACTGCATCATCATGGTGTCATAAATAAATTTATTTATTTAATGTCTAAAAATTATAAAAAAAATTACCATGATGTAGGAAATATTATTATATTTCCAATTTATATTTATAGTCAAAAGGATGACTTGTATAACCCCTTCTAAAAAATGTTTTAGTAAAACAATACATGTTTGTGACATTTTTATTTTTACTTTAAATAAAAGGTATTAATGTCATTATCTTACACAAGTGGCTCCATGGGGTCCCAAAAATCGTCCCATGTTTTTTCTTGGTCGGAAATGACTCATCCAATAATATTATTACATGTTTCAATATATTTTTATATTTTTATAATATCATTTTTACCTTAAATTACCCTAATTACCTCTAATCACGGTTAATAAAACTCAAAAGTTACTATTCACGAAAAATTATTTTCATCCTATTGAACCACATTTTACTTAATAATTACAACCATGTATGTCAGATTTTTTAAATTCAATTCATAGAAGTGGTAAAGTTTCATTTATATGAAAAATCAGTTTTTTTAACTACCACTTAGTGGTTTCACTATTCATCAAAAATTGAAATTTTTCAAAACAATACCAAAAATTCACCCTAAGTTATAATTGATATTTTGAATTCAAAAATGATGTCTATTTTAAAAAATTAAAAACATATAAGTTTCATTAATTAATTTTATAATTAATTCCCATTGTCAAAATAAATAGCGTGTTTTTAAGAAACAATATATATCAAAAGATTGACATTTGTTTATGTCCAATTTCAAAGTGAAATTAATTCCAATGGCCACCATTGTATTAAATGGTAAAAATATATTCTAATTATACTTTAAAACCACTCAATATTATAATTTATCTCTATAAATTATTTTGATAAAAAAGTTGTTTTTAAGTATTTTTTACTATTCATCAAAAATTGGAAGTTCTCAGAAAAATACCAAAAAATCAACATAGGATAATTTCGATATTCTGAATCCAAAAATGAAGTCCATTTTGAAATATAAAATTTATATAATTTCAAAAATTGGGTATTACTATTCATAACGGCTACTTTGATTGGTCGTGGTGTGTTAGAACTCGAGGTTGTGTACAACACACGCTACTGTATTATTCAAAGAGAAGCGTACCATGGAAGCTTGGGGTGTTACATTCTCCCCTCCTTCAATAAATTGTGTCCTCACAATTTGAAATTGTTCTTTGAAAATAAAAGGTAGAAAGTATAAAATACCTTTTTGGAAAACCCACATTGGAAATATGGTTAATAAAATTTAGCCTTAATAATAGGGAAAGGGAAATGAAAAAGTCACCACCAAATTATGATCTCAATTAGGAGAACATTTGTGGAAATTAGAGACACATAATTGGAGGGAAAACATAAATATTTGTAGGGAGTGATTGAGGTCATCAATCACAAACAAGTGTAAAATTGAGGGCCTCAAATCCATCAATCTATGATGAAAATATCATCAGTTCAACAAAACATAAGGTATTAGGATAACACATTTTTTTTAATATCCCTTACCTAAATTTTAAGAATTAATTTATTCATAGAATAAGATATGTATATATATATATATATACTTGACATGTATAATTTCAACCTTCAACTAATTTCTTCCACAAACTAATCTTTCACTCAAAAAGATAATAGAACTCAAAAATATTATATTTATCCTAATCATACAAGGTTCCAAATATTAACACATACCATTTAGATTGGGAAAACTATTTTGTAATAACCAGGGACTTCCTGTAGGCTAGTGGTTGGTAATAAAGGCATGTCACACTATGGTTGTGGGTTCAATTCCTGCATCTTTGTCCGACGTGATGGGTTATCCCCTGACCTGCAGGTTGTCCTTTTCCTAAAACTATAGTATTATAATATTCCAAAAACAATCTTCAGAAATGGTTTAACCATAAACAATACTATACAAATTTCAACTTAATCCATTCCAACCTTTATAGTTATCCAAAATACCTCTGTCCAGACTTTCTCTAAAAGGTCTCTAAATACCAAAATCAATTGTAACATCAGATTCCCCAAAAAAAAGTAGAGTTTATATTATTTTCACATACTAAAAATATGATTACCTTAATCATATTAAAACCTTAATGAAAACAATAAGTACTGCAGTACAATCCTTATATATATCACATTATTCTTATAACCATAATATAATCGTTGAGTCCAAAAGCACCAATACATTAATTATTCCACTTCAACTGTAGTAACAGCATAAGATTGGCCTTGATCCCTTGTCCATTTTTTAGGTAAGTTCCCCTGACTCTTAGGACATTCATTTTCATAATGCCCCATTTCTCGAAAATTGTAGCATTCAACATTGATAACCTCTTTCTTTCCCTTTCAATCACGAGCCTGGTGACCTTTTTCTCCACATTTATAACAAACTCTCATTCCTTTTAGGCAAGTACTGGGGTAATTCTTCCCAAAATTATCGCATAATGGAAAATCCTTCTTTCCCTTTTTCCCTTTATCTGTCTCTTGTTCTACCGTTCTCTTCTTCTCTTGCTTTACTTTATTTTCATAAGATTTATATAATTACTTTTGTGTCTTGATAGCACACGAGACTATATCTTCATATGTTTAGAAAGATTGTGATACTAAAGCTTGACAGAGAAATGGTTTTAACCCATCAAAGAAATGATCAATCTTACTTATTAGGTTATGTATATAATCTGCAACATTCCTCGCTAACAATGTAAAGTAAACCTTATACTTTACGACATTCTCATCCTCCTTTTGCCTCAGACTCAGAAATTGTCTTTCCATATCTGATCGATGGTCATGAGGAAAGTATTTTTCTAAGAGAATCTCTTTGAACTCCCTAAATTCCATATTTGATACTTCATCATCTTCATTCGTGTTTTGTATCAATGACCACCATTGATCAGCATCTCCAGTGAGATGATAAACTGTCATGCCAAATTTTTTCCTTTCACTACTCCCCAAAGCCTAAAATATTTTCTCTAGGGAACTTATCCAATTCTCAACTACTAATGGATTTGTACTCCTATTGAATTTTGGTGTTTGTTTCCTCATGAAGCGATCTAACATTTATCCTCCACGCTGTGGATCAGGGTGCTACATACGGGTAAGGTTATTATTCATAACCTGAGTGAGTTGTCCCAGTATGGTGATTAGTTGATCAGCACCAGTTGCATCACCAACTCCACTATAATTATCTTGAGCATTAGGGAAATCCCTACATGGAGTGTGTGCATTGATACGGTTTCCATTCCTTCCACTAGGCGCCATTTCTAAACAATGTCATAAACTAGATAAGTTTATAAATCAAAATACATAATTCCATACTTGTAAAACACTTAACATAAATTTAATAGTTTATAGATATAATCCATAATCATAAAAATGTTTTCTTTGAGGAAGTATATACTCATAAACCCTTCATAATGGTTTGTAAAGAAAATGATAATTATCCTAAGTGTATCCCCCAGGAGTGTCGTAACCAAGAGTGCAGCAAGGACCATTGTCGTGCACCAGTTCCCGTTCGAGTCTAGCTCAAATCGGTGTTTTTAGGTTTTACCCCTAGGTACATCTGTGCCAGAGCCGCCTCTACCTACTCGTATCCAGACAGGGATGTATTGCTCAGAAAACTCACAAAATCTCTACAATACCAAAATTCTAGGAAGTTCTTCTATACTAATCCTCAAAGTCTATCATAGGGATATGTTCTATAATCAGAGTTTATCTAAATCTAGCTTCCAAGGTTAGTAATAAACTGCCTCTGATACCAACTATAACGCCCCGACCCCAGTTACCCAGAGTCGGTGCATTATTACGTAACATTGGTATGATCACAAAAGATCAAGTCTCGAAATACCGATTAGTTTAGTAGCCTTGGAAACACTAGATACTTTCATAAATGTTATATTACATCATAAAGTGAAAAACTACAATAACATAGTCTCCATAGTCCACACTCATATCCCCTTCAGACTATCCCTACAGGTCATTCATAAAATATTTCTTCACATCCTGGAAAAAATAAAACATAAGAAGGGGTTAGCTCAGATGCTCATTAAGGATAACAATATAGCAGAAACTTTCATAAATAAACATAAACATTTAAGGAAATATATAACTAAAACAAAATCCTTTTAAACTTGAACTTCAGCATAATATGGAAAAAATAAAATGAAATAATGCCATTTACATATTCACATTGATATTCTACTAGTCTAATAATCACATGAAATATCAATAACCACTTTCATAATGATGGAATGCATAATGCCAGACTATCATAACCACATAGCCAAGGCCTCGTGCCAAGACTACAAATAAGATTTTGTCAAGGCCTCATGCCAATACACTAGTTTGTCTCATGAGACCTACTGATGCATCGAGGAGCTATAGAGGGCTCCACCCGTCACTTATTAAGTCCAATGCATTCCTTATATGATTAGGTTTAAACATAACATAAACATTCATATTAAAACTATCATACGAAATGTCAATACTTTATCTATAAACCATGAATGGTATAAAAATAACACATCCAAAGTCGAACATAACACAAAACTTTCAATACAATATGGAAGTTTTGTATCATAATAAATCAACTTCAAATAAGCTTAAAATCCATCAAGGGATGTTGACATAGATGAAATCAAAACTATTTGAGAGAAATATCTCTTTTTTTTTAATCATTTAAAAGTCACATAATTATAAAATAAAACATTTACTTTGAAAATATACTTATAATCTTTTAAGGTAAGATTAAAAGATTTTATAACGGCAGAAAATAGTCGCACCCACCGTATAAGTTAAAAAAGACATTTTTACCTTAATTCTGTCGAAAAGGATAAAAATGACCTTGTTTGGAAAATCACAGAAAGATTCCTTTATAAACTTCTTATAAAAAGTAAAACAAGGGTATAAATGACTTTAACCCATATTATGTAAAATAGTGAGAATTATTTGAAATACACTTTTAAGAAACATTAATGTGGATGATAAAGAGGTCCCAGTAGATAATTACATATAAACAACCTCGGATAATGAAGAGATTGTGAAATAAACCCTTACCTTGTGTCCAACTTGACTCGATCATTATTTAATCTCCTGAATAATAAAATAGAGTTAATCTCTACTTGCTAAATAACCTTTTTCAAGTTAATTATTCCTTTTATATCACTTATTACCATGTTATGAACATTATGTAGTCATTTAAGTTAATAACGGTCGTATTGTCGATCTTTGGTACTTGAGTCAACAATAAACTTATTATAATTACAAGTTGTTCATGTGGTAAAATATCCATTTTATCCAGAATTATATTCATGATCTAGATATAATATATATCATATATATCCAGTATATGAATGCATTTATAATATTACATAACATTTAGAGGTACGAAATGAAATGCATCGTTCATAGAGACGGTAAGTCGTACGTACGCATGAACGCTACTTTCATTTATATTTCATATTTAATGGAAGGAAATAATAATGATATAAGGGTATATTATAATTCAAATATGATATATAATATCATTTAATTCCTTCCTTTATACATCCCACATATGGAATTAACGATTCAAATCACTTTGAGGGGGCGGTAGTCCGCACTTCCTAAAATGAAATTATCGTATTTACCAATAATGGAAACCATAAAGGTATTCCATAAATGAAAAATACAGAAGAATAAGGAAAACATAAACATAATATATATCATATATAAATATAGTGACATCTTAATGTCCACCATGAAAGGTGTTAAAAGAAGATTGAACAATCATTGTTTCGTGAGGCAGTAATTCGCCACCCACAGAAACAGTATGTTCTTTAACCATTAGACGGAGGTGTGTGTAATTGTAAATCAAATAATTATCATAAAAACATCTTAGTATATTTAATATACTGGTTTTGTTACAAAATAATGGAATAAAAATGGTTTAAGGGGTTGGAGAAGCAAAATAAAACAAAAGAACATAAGAGAATACATTACCTTAAAATCGGGTAACTCTTTTTGATTTGAGCCAAAGGCTTCCTTGGGAAGACTTATGCCCAAAGTGAGGCTTCTACGAGTAAGATAGGGAAGTTGATAGGGTATTTGGGCAGAGGTTGGCCGATCCAAATGGCTTTGAAGGTGTGAATAAGGTGGTAGAGGTGGGGGCCTTTTATAAGAGGAGAGGAGGGGCTCTTTTGGAAAGATTGAAATGTTACTTTATTATGAAATGATTTTCGGATTTTAAAGGTCCCACAATGATATATTTAGAGGATAATGTGATAATGGTTCTAAATCCACACATAAAATAGGCTTTAGACAAGTTTAAGTCTTAGATTATACCTTATCTTTTCATTTTATTTAAATCGTTCATTAATGAGGTAATCACCGCATCATCATGGTGTCATAAATAAATTTATTTATTTAATGTCTAAAAATTATAAAAAAATTACCATGATGTAGGAAATATTTTTATATTTCTAATGAATATTTATAGTCAAAAATATTACTTGTATAACCCCTTCTAAAAATTATTTTAGTAAAACAATACATGTTTGAGACATTTTTATTT
This sequence comes from Viscum album, assembly GCA_963277665.1. Taxonomy (NCBI): domain Eukaryota; kingdom Viridiplantae; phylum Streptophyta; class Magnoliopsida; order Santalales; family Viscaceae; genus Viscum; species Viscum album. The sequence goes on along the minus strand of OY728123.1, from coordinate 428,349,829 downwards.
TTACTTTAAATAAAAGGTATTAATTTCATTATCTTACACAAGTGGCTCCATGGGGTCCCAAAAATCATCCCATGGTTTTTCTTGGTCGGACATGACTCATCCAATAAGAGTAATACTTGTGTCAATATATTTTTATATTTTTATAATATCATTTTTACCTTAAATTACCCTAATTACTTCTAATCACGGTTAATAAAACTCAAAAGTTACTATTCACCAAAAATTATTTTCATCTCATTGAACCACATTTTACTTACTAATGACAACCATGTATGTCAGATTTTTGAAATTCAATTCATAGAAACGTTAAAGTTTCATTTATATGAAAAATCAGTTTTTTTAACTACCACTTAGTGGTTTCACTATTCATTAAAAATTGAAGTTTTTCAGAACAATACCAAAAATTCACCCTAAGATATAATTGATATTCCAAATTCAAAAATGATGTATATTTTAAAAAATTCAAAACATATAAGTTGCATTAATTAATTTTATAATTAATTCATGTTGTCAAAACAAATAGCATGTTTTTAAGAAACAATATATATCAAAAGATTGACATTTGTTTATGTCCAATTTCAAAGTGAAATTAATTCCAATTTCCACCATTGGATTAAATGGTAAAAATATATTCTAATTATACTTTAAAACCACTAAATATTATAATTTATCACTATAAATTATTTTGATTAAAAAATTTGTTTTTAAGTATTTTTTACTATTCATCGAAAATTAGAAGTTCTCAGAAAAATACCAAAAATTCAACATAGGCTAATTTCGATATTACGAATCCAAAAATGAAGTCCATTTTGAAATATAAAATTTATATAATTTCAAAAAGTGGGTATTACTATTCATAATGGTTACTTTGATTGGTTGCGGTGTGTTAGAACTCGAGGTTGCATACAACACATGCTACTTTATTATTCAAAGAGAAGCGTACCATGGAAGCTTGGGGTGTTACACCTGGTACGGGTTCAAATACAAAATTGGGAGAATCTCGAGTCTAGGAATTAGTCTTGGGATACCTTTTGATTATATAGGTTCATTGGATCAGGAATGCACTATAATGTTTTTTTGGAATGTTGACATAAACGAGTAAGATTTGATAAGATGAAGAGACGTCACCGGAAGTTGGTTATAAGCAGTGGTGAGCATGCTTAAAGTGATATTGGGGTACCTTGGATAAAAGGTGTTAGAATATGTCTTTAGAGATGTCGAATATTAAAGTTTAGTGTTCTCAAAAAAATTCTCAAACAAAAGCAGTTCAATATGAGTTATTTCTAAAAGTAGTATGTGGTCAGTGAGGAACCACTTCAGGAACATGGTTGGTTGAGATAGGTTTATTTTAATGGTTTCTGAGAGATTTTATAGGAAAATATAGTGTGAACAGTATGATATTGGTCAATTTAATTTCAAACATTTAAAAAAATTGAGTACCAGGGGTAATATCCTCCTAAGTAACATATTAAATGTGTTAGGAGCACCGTTAAGACATTGAGGTCTTTCATAAATAGGAAATTGTGATAGTGGGAGTACCGTAATTCAGAATTGGATGTTAAAAATTAAAATTTATTGTGGATAAATCTATATGCTAGTTGATAATAGGATGATTACATGATCATATCTCTTATATATAGGCTCACACAATGTGCTCAAGCACATAGTACTGTAGCTCCCAATTTGGATCTCCATAATCCTCCAAGTATTATTCTCCCCTATAGTGATGGTGTGTGGCCAAAATAGGCACTCCTACCATCTAGGGCATACACCTCAAAGGATATCTTGTGAGAAGTGATCATTCCCATGTTTCAAATGTGGTCAATGGTCGACCCATCATTTGTGGGGACTATCCTTAAATGACACGGTTTTGGGGCTTGTGTCTCCAACATGATTAAAAAGAATCAAATAAACAACATAGTAGTTAGTCCAAAATAGAAATATACACATAAAAACATAACTCAAATGAAACTATTAAATATCTCCATATTCCATATGGAACATAGATTACTTCATACTCCACTAACTTCATACTTCACCAATTTTAGACTCATAGCCTTACTAAATCATTAAGCCATATCAAATTCCAATGGCTTTGTCAAACATGGGGAATCATGAAAATGTTAGGTTATGAAAATGTTAGGTGACTACTCTGTGCCACACATGATGCCTGATACATGATACATGATAAATTATACATGATACATGAAAAAACCCTATTTTTCCATATTTATCCAACATATAAACAAGACCACAAATCACTATCTAATGATGAACACTTCTTGTCACCCTCTTCACCTCTATCTCTACTTCCTACTACTGGCACCTATAAGACAATTATATTGAAAATTAAATAATTTTTTATTTTTATATTTAAACTTAAAACAAATAAATGTTTGAAAACTAAATGATTTTAAAGTTGTGTGATTTACCTGCTCACCACCTGTCATTGATGCAAAATCACCAGGGATGGATCCAGTTGTCTTCTGATATAAATCGACCAATGCTTTCGGCAAAGAGAATATCGGAGCCCCCTATTCTTGAATTTTTTTTTCATATAAACATAATCTCTCTAATAATCTCAACTAAAACTATGATTAGATGAAACTTTAATCCCCGATGGACATCTAAATACCTCATATGGTAAGGGTCCCAAACCCATCCCACGCACTCGTACAAGATTCTCCTTCCCAAGCACTTTACCAACTAGGTCATCTAGGGAGACTGAGTGGGACTGTACTGGATTGGAATCCCATAATTCTTTAATTTTTACCTATAAACAAAATATCAGTCATATTAGAAGAAATATATATTTTAATAGTGACAATTTATAATAATTTATTATAATGAAAAATGAATTCATACCCCAACTTCTTTGGTTGGCTCATTAACAAAACTCCCATCAGATTTTTTATGAACATCCAACGACACTTCTGTTTAGGATTATTGGTGCCCTAAACTCTGTAAATGCATTACAAATATATAAATAAACAATTTAATATATTAAAAAGATACTATTATCTTATAAATATTTAAACTAATGAAAATATTACCAGAGTCGATTGACTTCTAGAAAAACTCTTTGACCCCGCAATGTGAGGGATGATTTTATTAGCCCGGCTCGATGCATTCTTCCTTAAAAGATCCTGAAATAAATAAAATGTAATTTAATAGTAATGTATAAATTTTCATATTCTTTTCATATACATGTATAAATGTAAAATGATATTGATATAATAATATATATTCAAATACCATGTGATTCTCATCACGATGTCTATCAATAAAAACTTTCCATTGCTCTCTAGGTACACCATTGGGTACCTTTTCATACATCTATTGTTCATTCAATGAATTATCATTGAAATCACCCCATAATCTCCATTTAAATTCTTTCCATTTCTTTCCTAGATTTTTCAATGTCCACTTTCGTGTTATCACATCGGCAACCATAAAGTAGAAAAACATATGTACATAGAAATTGATTTCGAAAATATTAGAACTTAATAAAATACTGACATTAAATTACACCATAATGTAATAAAATTACCTTTATTTGTGAATAAAAAACTTCATTCTTCCAAGATAAAGGAATATGCCTCCAATCATCATACGTAATCTAAAGGGAAACTGACTCCGGGGCCAGCTGACCTAGAATCTGGCCAAGTAATCATGAGGAATCATACATAGGGACCCCATAGGAATCAAATGGGACAACTATCTTTAGTCCAATAAAATTAAATACATCTAAAATTTTCATATTTTTCTCTATATTTGCATTGTATCCATATTTTATAAACAAATTGTTAGTATAAAAAAAGTGCAATAAATTTATTCATATTAAAATTTGTACCTATGACAGTAACTCTTCAGTATCCCTGTGAAGAACTAGTTGTGGATCCCTGCTCCCTCACTGCTAAGGCTGCTGAATGGGAAGTTTTCAACTAAGCTACTGATGGGATGCTCATAGAGGGTGTGAGAGATGGTGTAGGGGGAAAATAGATGGTGTCTCAGATGCTGTAGGGAGGGAGACAGATGGATCGTCATCTGTCAGTGTGGTTGATGGAACAGTATAGCGCTTCCTCCTTAGAATTCCTATCATTTAATCAAATAAAATTAAATTCAGAACATATAATTCAAAAAAATCAACTTGTGAGAGAGTTTGGATATTGAGATTCTATCTTTAAATATCATGTTATATGTGATGGACTTTCTATATGATTAGAACTCGATATTTAGATGACCTTCCCTTATGATTTTTATTATGGTTAGTGATATATATTGAAATTCCATTCTCTGATGGAACTCTAATGAATTGTGGCTATAATATATGTATCACTGAAATTGATCGAAATAGTTGAGGTTAAGTGTTGGGTTAACCTGGTTAGCACCTGATGACCCAATATGGATTCTAGTAGACAAGTTTCAAGACGAAAACTATAAGATAATTCCCAAATGTCTCATATGATATTTATAACAAAATCAAGGTTATACATGTGAAATTTAAAATAAGGAAACCTAAGTTAATCATAATAAAATAAATTAATGATAGATAAACACAAATTTTTCCATATTTACACACTAAATAATCTCTACATCATAACCATGGGCATGCTTTATATCAAAACAATAAACATGCCCTGTAATAAATGATTTTACATGTTTAATATCAAAATAATATATTATTATAATTTATTCATATCAAAAAAATCATGTTCCAGAGAAAAACACAATGCACCTTCAGCATGCTCAATATAATTTATTCTATCATCCATTTATTTCCATCCCCAATAAACTTAATACATGTGAAGTTCATTTAATTTTAGAATGAGACTTTTCAATCCATCTATAAATACTAGGAAACAAACAATACAATAAAAAACCACATACCTAACTCACATACCAATTTCATGCTCCTACATCACACATCATCACCATAACCATGATCATCACACAACTATATCACACATCATCCAACATCACATCTCATTCCAACCAACCATCTTTTTCACTGAACAATACACTATAACTTAAACCCAATTACCACCACTAATGGTAAAATCCCCATAGGGACCACATGAAACCCAAAAAAATGCATCAATCACATAAATGTGTAAATGATATTTCAGCATGCACAATACCACATTTCCAAGGGGGATCCTATGTGGATATATAAGAGTGTGATTAAGGGAGAAAGGGGGAAAAGGATTAATATGGGGTAATTGACCAAAAAACCTCACATTAAATATATATATATATATAACGTTTATAAAGTACATTTTATGGGGCCATGGGGTCCCTAGTTTCACTCTTAGAATATCCAGAAATCTTACAAGTCCAACGTTAACTATTTAACTCCCACCAGGTACCCAGTGTCACCTATAATTGTAAAATATATGTGGAAACCCGTTGTTGGTGTCCTAAATCACCAATTCACACATTAAACTGCAAACCTCATTAAAAATAACTTAGAAGGTAAACTCAATAACCTAAATCAATTTTGAATCCATTATCAAAAAAATACCCCTCAATTAGAATCAAAAAATCAAACTATCAAATGTTTTTTCCATTCAAATTTCCAACATAAGACCATAATGACACCATAATCAAGGTAATAAGGTAAAAACATTATATCCTCCAAAAAATATCAATTTTCAATATAGATAAGTATCAAGAAACATCAATATAAAGACTCATTGCCTCTATATTGTAAATAAATGAATTGAGGAATATATTATATCAATAATAATAATCTTTAAAACTCACCTCAAATCCTTAAAACTAACCAGATCCCAAACCCAAATAACTAAACGAATATCATATAACTTATACATAATTTTAAACACACCTCAAACTATATCCCAATTCATCCATCACATGTCTAAGTCACAGCTACCAAATCTAACCCAAATCATTAAAAACACCAACACTTCAACATCCAAAACTATCACACTAATAAATATCCCTGATTTTACAATACACTTCTAATGAATGACTCCAAAATCCAAAAAAAATACCAAACCATCAAGAAACATCAATACTATACCATATGCACTCATCCCCATAATCCCTTGTTTTCTATAATAACCATAATATAGGCTATGGTACTCTCCATTATATGATTCCATTGGGATTTTATTTGATTGACATACTTTTAAATTATAGCTTATCAAGGAAATAAATTTATAAAAATGTTTATAGAAAACCCATTATTATTTTCAAAATCAATAAATCAATTTACTTTTTGGAAATATCACATAATACACAACTGAACAATGATACAATTTGAGTGAGAAGAATAACTTCCCACCATAAATTTTAAATCTTCATTACACTTTGAGTGTGTATTATAACTAATTTCACACTAAGTTCCATTTTACTTCAACATTATAAATAAATTAAATTTCAAAATTACTTTCCCATTTCCTTTTAAAAATTGAACTTCTTGTTATAACATCTATTACCCAATTTAAAACACATATAAGTTTAAAATATTTTTTTTATAATAACCCATTATGGTTTAAGATCCAATACAAAATTTCTAATTTAGAAACACTAATTTTTTTTGTTCCCTGCACTGAATTACTTGAAAACTTGTTTTAAAGGACACATTATCCCTTTTTAAAAATATATCACCATTTAAATCATATTTTTATTAAATAAAATCAAAGGAGTTATAAAACATGGAATTATAAAAAAATTTCCATTACAAAATGATATTAAAAAACTCCACCTAAACACTAATACAAAGTGACGCATGTTCCCACATATAATTGGCCAAAAAGGTTAGAATTGTCATGATAAAATGATTTATTTTAAAAAATAAATCTAGAATAAAATCAATACACATGGAATAAGTAACATGCCCATTATCAGTATATTAAAAAACTGATAAATATAAAAATTAAAAACAAAAAAAACATGCCCAACAAATAAATGGGTTCACATGAATGAACATCTAAACAAAATAGAGGGGTTCACATAAATGAACATCCGAACAAAAATAGAAAATGATAGATAAAATGGGAAGAAGAAGATACCTTGATTAATGGGTATATGTTTTTGATGATCCAAGAGGTTAGAAACCACAATATATATGATCAAAGGGAGTGAGGGGCGGTGAGGCTCGGGAATGGCGGTGAGGCTCAAGATTGGCGGCGAGGCTCGAGATCGGTGGAAAGGTGTGGCGAGGGGCGGCACAGCGAGGGGCGGTGCGGTGAGGGGTGGAGAGCCTCAGGATAGGTGGTGAGGTGTGGCAAGGGTATAGATTTTGGGGTTCAGGGGATCGTGGTGTTTGGGGGAGTGGGGTTTTGGGGTAGAAGTGTCGAGTTTTTGAAAAAAATAAAAGTTTTAGTAGTGGTTTTTAATAAACCACTGCTAAATTATTTAAAAAAAATCACTACTAGAAAAAAAAAGGCTATATCCACAGTTTATAATCATGGAAATAGGTCACAAAACTATGGCTATAGGTAATATCCATGGTTTCACCAACCATGGATCCTATTTATGTGTCTATAAGAAAAAACCTATAGTCATGGTTTGAACTGTAGTTATAGAGCTATAGCCAAAGTTCAAACTGTGGCCATAAACTCTTCTAAATTGATTTATTACCACAATTGTTTACCATGGATACATAGTGGAGTCTCCAGAAAAAATATATATATAATGAAACGGTATCCTTGATTTTTTAGTAAAAAAATCCAGGTTTGAAATCTGTTTCTAGGGAAAAATGGCTCTAATGCACTCCTGTTCAACTACTGCTCCCTCCCTACTCCATGCCCACTACTACCTACTCCCTGCCTCTTCCCTACCTCCTTGAATCTTCCCTACCTCAGCCATTCCTCCATACCTATTCTCCGCTCCCTTATCCCTTCCTCCTGAGCCCTACCTCCCTGCCCAACCACTGCTCCATGCTCCATGCCTCCTGCCTCCGCCCTGCTCCCTGCCTCCCTAACTCTACTGCTGCCCCACTCTCTGCCTCCCTGCCTCTGCAATTTGTTTCCAAAAAATGTCTCTAATACACCCATGTTCAACCGCTACTCCCTCCCTACTCCCTACCCACTACTCCCTACTCCCTACCTTCGTCCTACCTCCCTACCTTCTCTCTACCTCCTCCCTGCCTCCCTACCTCCACCCTGCTCCCTACCTCCCTACATATGTCGCTGCCCTACTCCATGCCCCCTGCTACTTGCTCCCTACTCTCTTATCCATTCCAAAATCATCATTTGATCCTCCACCTTGGTCTTAAATCTTTCATAACCATCAATTAATCTACTCATACCAATACTCTTGTTGTACTTCTACCCTAAATTACAAAAAATGCTGACAACATAATAATCCATTTGAAGATTACTAAGAAATACTCATGCACAAACACACCAAGGCATGATTGTAGTTAATATATATGGTGATATTTATAGATCAAGACACTATATCAAAATATTCAATACATCACCAGTTTCAGAAACTAAAACCAAGCCAGAAAAATTGAGTAAAACAAACACACTTAATTAGAAGATCATAGCACAAAAATACAAATGACCCCCATCAAAAACACTATCCCATGTATCCCAATGGAAAGAAGAAGTGCCAAGAAATTTTATTACTGAAGGGTTTTATGAATTATGGACTATTGTAGTGTGATGAATTCAGGTCACTATAATTCATCATTGAAGCATGATGCTAGAAAATTTATTGGCATGTCATCTCCTGAACAAATCCTATTTTTTAATAAGTCGATAATGATTCCTATTTGTGATAAATATATAATTCATGAATGTAACATACCTAAAAAAATATGAATAACATGGTTGACATGTTAAAAATAAATTACTTTGATGGGTAACTTGTACTGAATCTTCATCAGTGTCTAGCAACAAATCTCTCTGCAAGAAAAAAATAATGTCATTAATAGATAAAACATGATTAAATTGTATAAATTATTCATATATGAATATCATGGCGATTATTGCATACAAAAATATCTATACTTTTCATGTTAAGAATGTTATTATAATTCAACACATGGGCATAGTGTTAAAAAAATTATATTGCGGTATATGATAATGTGTATGTATTTTAGTATTTCTAGAAGCATAAGCATAAGCTCTGTAAAATGTAAAATTCTTGAAGCATCCCTTCCTAAATTCAGAATGTGATCTCTATAATATTTCATTGGATTCCCTTTCTTCCCAAAATTCCAACATAAAAGTACAAGACCAAAAAATTTACCTTGAATCCCCTCTATTGATTTAACCTTTTTTTCTATGAACTTTCCATTGAATAAAATATCATCTTTCCTTTAAATTCAACATGTTTTTAGAAAAATTTTGGACTTAACTATACCTAATATCTTCATTTGGGATAAGATCAAAAACATATTCAAACACATAGTCATAATCTCTATAATAATTTCTTATGGAATTCAACATCATATCCCATTATTACATAAGTAATAAAAGTAGTAAAAATTACTAAAAACATTTGAAAATTTCACTTTATTAGATTTGAGATGACTCTAAATCATTTTGAATTCATTGACATGATTAGACACTAGTCTTCCATCTGATATATCATACCAAATAACCTTTGTATCATGAATTGTTTTTAATTTTTGTTGGATTCTCAAACATATCCATTATAACCTTCATTAACTTTGGTATGGTTTTCACCTCCCAGATGTTATACGAAACATTTTTCTCTAAAGATATATGAATCACTACAAGTTTCATCCTATCAAGACATTACCATTCCACTTTATCAATTTCTTGTGGTTTTAATCCTTTCAATGGAAACTCAACATCCTTCTAAAATAGACAATCCTCCATCTTCGTCCTTTAAAAATAAAAGTTCATCCAGTCAAACTTGTCTATGGAGACATTTCTTTATTATAATTCCATTCCACCAAAAGAAGTTAACTCCAACTAAAATTAAAAATCATAGAGGTAAGAAAATTACCATAAGAATATGTTGAGAGTACCAATCCTTGATGAAGTAAAATATATGATACCACTTGTTGGGATCCATGAAACCAAAAATTTGGAAGAAAAACATCAGAACTTCAATAAATGGAAAAATTTCTAAAACTACCATAATCATATGATCTTATAAAATTATGTTCTATAAATAAGATTATAAATACACCCTAACCACTACACCAAATCATTCACTATCAAATTCTCACAACTCCCAAAATAATTGCACAAATAGATTCTAAATCAAACATGGAATAAAAAAAGATATTTACATGCTTCATAATTTTTTCCTTATATCCATGAGAGAAAAATATTGCTTTCTTTTACTCATGGAAGAATATGAAAATTTCAATCACAATTGGATAATTAAATTGATATTAGATAAATCATATTTACAAGAACAAATTCATAAGTTTTACCACCCTAACTATTTATAGTGGGTCTAGTTATTCAATTGATTCCACTAACTTTTAAAATTTATTGAGAGCCCGTTGTTAGAATATGTTGAATTCCACCAAAGTGACTTGTGTTTTCTTATATATCATTATTCATGGGGAGCTAGCTGAATCTAGAATTTATAGAGGAATTAATGGTTTGTTTCAAAGTTTTAATTAATAAGTTGGTTACTTCATATAACTTGGTTGATTCTTGGATAACTAGTTGAAGGAGTTGCATGGGGTAAGAAGAGTTGGGGGTCTCATGATGGTTTTACATCATCTAGCATACAAGGATCTGTTATGGGTAGCCCATGGACCCAAATATGTTTTATAAGAGGTTTCCCACTCTCTTTAGACTTAAATTAAAGTCTACATGAGAGATGTAATCTCCAAAGACATTCTCAGTAAGTTTATTCTCATAAATACTATCATTTTTGAACTTAATGCCTCATGAAATTACTTCCCAAAAAGTGTTTTGGGATGTAATTATAAGAAATTTCAGTATCTATTTATTCTGAGACTTATGAAACTTCTACCGTATAAAATTGAAGTGTGGCGACATGGATCACTACATCAATGCCACAAAAAAAGTTCCATAAATCATATTGGTAATAGCCTGAGGGTGTTACCTTTCTCTCCCTTAAATGACACTTGAGATACCTGAATCCTTTCAACCAAAAATAAAGGGCCCAAACTGACCAGAAAGAATGAATGCATCAACAAATTTCTTCATAGTTTCATTGATTGTTTTACATAGTAAACAATCCTTTTGATGAAAAAGTAAAAAAATTGGAATTATTCTCTACATATCTTCATCTCAAAGTGTTTTCAAATTTTTCTGGAACCAAAAAATTACCCATTCATAATTGAATCTGATTAGAATAAAGAGGATTGAAAATTGAGGTATATAGGTAATTCTACATAATGGTTTCATGGAACTCATAAAGTGGAAGATGAATAGTTATTTTTCTCCTATATATAGTGTAGAGGGTCCCCTTATTATCTAATTTTTGAATAGAATAAGGTTTTGGAATTATCTAAATTTATTCATAAATTTTTTTCTAGTGTCACTGTATATTATTTTGCTGTGAAGTAATTCCAAAATCCACTAGGCAACTACATAAAAACTTACGCAGAACCATTGCTAATGTGAATTATTTACATGAGTACACATAAAACTTATGGTACACGTCCTCTACAAAAGTTTTATGTGGAATTCATTCTTTGGAAAAAAATTGTTATTTTATTCTTTTTCAACTCCTTTTTTTAAACTGACATGGCCTATAAACTCTTCATTGTTATTTTATTAACATAGATATGAAACTAGATGCTCAATCTTTAACTTTATGATAAACTAATATGAACAACAACATTTAGTATAACTAGTGTCAATATGTTTTTTCAAGGAATTTTCTGCTTTTAGAGTTTATTGGATCAACAGAAAGAAATTACTTGGAATCAGAGAGGCTTCATCATTATCTATTCAGGTTTCTAGTTTATGCACCAATCCTTAAACCTCATCTAGGAGGAAAGAAGCCAGTGCACTGGATCAATTAACATCATATAATTTTATTAAGGAGGCTAAATAGAGAGATGTGTATGTCTTTGGATATTCCTCACTAAATTAGGAAGTGGGTCCTTAAATCTAGGAAACATATATTCCTAATTAATCAACTATTATGTGGAGGGACTTTGAAGACCACAAGCAGGGGAAAACATGGAATAATAGGTGTGTGGACTTAGATCATTTTTTCAGTAATGATTCCACTTTATACAGAACTTGAAAAAAACATGAAGGTAAAATCATTAAAATTTCAAACATAAGGAGATTTTTAAAAAATAACATGAAAATTAAGGCATGCTTATGCTTAGAACAAACCTTTTTCCATGCAGCACTTACATTAGAAACTCTTATAGTTATTTTAGGGTGCACAGCTTTTCCAACTTCAATATCCTTAATATGAAACAAAAAAAAATTGAAGTGACTTGGAAGTATGTTCATGCATGTGGGAATTTATCAGACTATTATTGATCGCAACGTGTTAAATAAAATATGCATAGGAAGCAATAGCTAGGACTGGAAATGACCACATAGATTTTATGATAGGTATGTAGAAAATGAAATTAAAATTAAAAGAAATACCAAAATTATTTATAAAAAAACACCAAAATTCATCCCCCTCCACGAAGACCTTGTTCACCGGAGGTAATGTCTAGGACTTGAAATGGCCACATGTTCTTGTGTTTGCATCCTAATTTTTTTCATTATTTCTCTAAAATGACTATTTTTAAATTGGAAACCATTATCATTGATTATAGTTATAGGAACTTCATATCTATAAAAGATTTATTTTCTAAAACAATCACCATATATAAACCCATAGTATCTAGTAATGCAATAGATTCATTCCAAATTGATACATAGTCTATTGAAAAAATTATGCACTCATTCCCATGAGATTTAGTAAATGGACCAATGAAGTCCAAGACCCATACATCAAATATATCGACTTATAGTATCCCTGACTAAGGAATATCCTATATACTCCCTATATTTCTTATTCTCAATTAGTTATAATATTTCTTAACCAACTCCCTTGAATCTTTGAATACAATAGGATGTCATAAACTACATTGAATGACCTTTGTCACTACTAGAAAAACACTCTATACCCATGGAACCAGTAATGGAATCCAAATATTTTATACTTGGAGGATCAATACTAAGATATTATTCTATATAGACTATAAAATAACCCAAAATAATTATAAGGAGAACATTATAAAGTATCTTCTCCTAATACAGTGAATGCATTGTAATGTTTCCCTACATTGCAACGTGATATAGTAAACATGTCTAAACAAAACTTTGAAATATCTTCTTAAGAAAATTAGGTATGGAATGTTTCATGAATCAAATTTATAGAATAATATCTAATGAAAATGTTATATGACACCAATATTTATAATAGTGAATCATGCCCACACTGAATGAATTCAAATTCATGGGAACAAAAGAGTGTTTTTTATACACCATGTTAGGATCATTTTTTCTTAAGACAACTTAAAAAATCAATTCCAATTGCATGGAAAGTTGAGACAATGAAACTTTCAGTTTTTATTAGATGTTTACATTCTCTATTTTCATAGGATTTTAAAATTCAGGAAATCCAACTGGTGATTTCAACCAAATTCCAAGGATACACAATTTAAGGGATGGAAAACATCAAGTAAATATATATCAACTTCCTTGAATAGTGAATGAATTAAAATGTATCAGTGTATTCCATGAAGGCTATGAAAACCAACCGATGGTGTATTTATAAAAATTATTAATACAACACCACATTTTTGGAATTTTTTGTGGACTTAACATAGATAGTATTGGAAGTCAATGGAGGTTTTGGTCTAAAATTTAAAAAAAAAACTTTGTTTTTTGTCATTCCAAGGTAATAAATGGCTTCATATAGATTGTGAGTAATCAGAAAACAAGTTTGAGTGATATTTTATGCCTATTGAAGAGGGAATATTTAAAAGTTAATAGAATATATTGTTGATATTTCAACACACATGGAGTACATGTCCAGCTTGTGGGGATAAAGGGAATCCTTGTACATTCCAAAAAAAATAAATTAGGTAATATATTAAAGAGTTTTATAGATGAAAACAAATCCTGATTTGATAAATTATGGTCATCTGAGAAAGGTTAGTGGATTTTAAGGGGGTGATTCAGTGTTGTTTTACATGTGTAATAATTCTAACCTCTCTTGACTATGTGGACTGATCACCAACTTTAATAAGAACTATGCTAAGGTATAAAATAGGAGAATAAAACACATAGAGGGAGTTATATAATGGAGAGGAGACCGGCCATTTGAAACCCATCAAGCATTATAAATTCACCAAATGAGAGGAACTATGTGTTAAACTACCATCATTTTTAGTAATTTCCCACCATTAAATGGATTCCATTAGAGGTTTCCTCATCATTCATCATAGATTTCACAAAAACTTTCTTGTATCTCCAACTCAATGCAGTATCAATGGATTTATATATCTTAAGTTGTATTCCATACAAAATGAAATAATAAGAAAGAAATGCATTGTTCCAAAGGAATATAAATCTTTCAAAGCATTGGAAGTCATATACATTGAATTTACCAGGAGATTTTACCCTATATAACTAACCATTGACTTGTGAACTAAAATATCAATTTTTGTACAAAAACAACAAGAAAATTTTCAATATCATTTGGAATAATTTCATGAAAATTTCTAAAAATTCCCTCTTTGGTTTTCTCACTCACTATTAATGAAATTCATTAATTAAATATTTAATTTAATATGTTAGATCATTATTGATTTAGTTATATAAGGATATTATAGTGATAAAACATTAAAGGAACTCAAATAAATTTACAATAAAATATACGTGAACTTGCATTAAAATAGAATCATAGGTATAGTGATATTTCTAATAAAGTTTCAGTGATAGTTGATTTTAGCCCAAAAATTATATATTTTAATGAAAATAATTTCAATTTCTCATATCAAATTTATAAGGAAACAATGTGGAATTCATCAACTATGGAATATTTAGTCACAGTTCCATTAATTTCATGAATATTAACATTCTATCAACAAATTCACCACTAGACCAAACTTAGGAAGTATATTACAAGGGTAAATATATGACACGTTATGTGATATATAATCCATTTTGAAATAGCTATAACCCCTGAGGGTATAAATATCAAAATCATTCTTGGAAGGTGTAAGGTGATCTTAAACAAGTTGTTCCTTCTGTAGTCAATGGGAAATAATAAAGCCAATAAAGGATTCAAGATAAAATATAAGGGAATCAATCTTGAAATTCATACCAAGAGGATCTAGGGACTTATAATACATTAAAAAAGATATTCAAGATATAAAATAATCAAATAAAGAATGATTTTATGAAATACATAAAATTAAATCTCCTCAAATCATGATTAGTTAATTCAGGGTAGTCATTCAAGCATCCATAATCTAAAAAATAAAGTGGGGTGTATTGCATGGAAAAACACAATTGTATATAAGTGGAAGATTCTTAATACAATTGGGGAAAATTAAATATAAGGATTCATGTAAATTACCAAAAGAGGAGGATAAATATTCATGGGAAAGGATGAAAAAGAGGCTAAAAAGATAAATTAGATGACAAATAGTTGTAAGAAAACTTTCAAAAAAATGAGATGAAAGCAATGAAAAATTAAATCAACAATCTAATGAAGATGTTGATAAATAAAAATTTGGAATGAATGAATCTCTAGAAGATTTATGTTCAAGCTAGATAATAGATATGTCAAGTATTATAATCCACCTACACAATTTTTAAAAAGAGGCAGAGAACTTGATATTAATAGAGATAAATACTAATTATGTTTTATCTAAATGATTTAAAATATTAAATTTTTTATTCCATTTTAAGAATCATATTCCAATATTCCCACAAATACTAAGTTCAATAATAACATTATCAAAAATAGGAGGAGTCCAAAATAATTTTATATTCTTCCATTTATAGAAAAATAAAGTGTTTTAATTCAATGGAAGATCCCATTAAAGCCTAAGGATCCTCATAGTTTCAAAATTCCCTTTGAGTTTAAAAGGAAAATAATATTTACTTATCAATAATATTTGGTATCCAACATTAATTTAATCCATTTTTAGTTAATAACAAATTGGTTATGGGAGATATTGATCCCATAATAGTGGCTTTACAATTAGTAAATAGATCCATCACTTACCTGATAAGAGTAATTGAATACTTACAAGAGATATTTTAAAATATTATACTACTAGGTGATTTTAAATTCTCATACATGAAAATTGGTAGGGAAGTACCAATCATCCTTAAAAGACCCTTCCTAGCTACTAGAGTTTTATTGATAGATGTTCCACAAGGGATGCTAACTTTTCAAGCTGGATAAGATAAATAGATACAAAATGTATTTCGGGTTGTGAAACATCCACATTAATTGGTTGATTATTTAACAGTTGATGTTATTTATAAGGAAGTTTAAAATGTTATATGAAATTAGTTAAACATTTAAGGAGCTAGAATATATGAACTCATTAATGGTATAAAATAACCACCTGAGAAAATTGAAGAGTGTGATGATCAATATTTTAATTAATATCACAAACATACATTTGTGTATTTAAGGGATGAGATGCATTAAGAGAATTTGGTTAGGAAACTATCAGACCATAATCCATCAAGATTTTATTTGAATAAATTTACACTAAAATTGAATTTTGAATATATGGGAGGCAATGAGACACAAACTATGATTGGGTCATCTAAATTAGATATGAAACAAGAAAATATATAGTTTAGGATGCGCGCTAAATAAGCACAATACATCCACTAGATATACTATATTAAAAAAAATGAATAATTTCTTCCATTTTTATATATAATATACTAATAGAAGATAATGTGAAGCCCACTATTGAACAAGTAATGGAATCCAAATAGTTAGGGTTAAATATTCAAATGAATTTCGTATGATGTGAAATAGAAGAGAACCACAATACCTATAGTTTACCATGCTAAGAAGGTTGACATTTGCGAATGGTCACAGTGAGGGTGAAATCGGGAGTGACACAATGCAAGAATTGCATGGTAGAATTCAGGATCATGGGTGGAGGTAGACGTAGTAACGGAATGGAGAGAAGTTAGGAGACCAAGGTAGAACAATATTTCCTGAACCCTAGGGTATAAGTTCAGAATCTAGAGAAGATGTGGGCGTGAGTGGGATGATGGTTATGGAGGTGCCCGAGGTGGAGCGGCCCAAGGCAGAGTGGCCCGAGGCAGAGCGGCAGGAGGTGGAGGTAGAGGAGGGAGAAGGATGATCGTGATGATGGGTATGGAGGATCCCGAGGGAGAGGGATGATTGGGAGAGGGACGATCAGCCATGGGAGAAAGTTTTGAATGAAGGGATCGTGGGTAGGAGAGTGAAGTTGTGAGGGAGGGTAAAATAATTGAGGATCTATTGTCGGAGGTTTCTTTGTCCCGTGGCTATATTCAATCTAATTCCATAGTTTTAAAATAATTATGGCTATATCTCACCCTAAAGCCATGACCCAATTAAATTGTGTCTATAGTTTCATGGGTATAGGTTATTTTTCTAGAAGTTAATTAGCAGCGGTTTACTAAACCACCACTAAACACTGATTTTAGTGCAGTTTTCCTTTTGTATATTTTGTGTACAATAATAACTACCACTCTACTATCAACATGGCACCTTTTGAGGCTCTATAAGGGATACTATGCAGGTCACCCTTGTACTAGATAGAGATCTATGAGGCATATCTTATTGGGTTATAGATGGTGCATGAAATGAGAGAGAAGGTATAAGTGATCCTTAAGTGGATGAGGACAGCCTAGATAAGGTAGAAATATTATGCAGATCAATTTTGTAGGCCTTTGGAGTTTGATAAAGGAGTCTATATTTTCTTGAGAGAATCCCCATGATGAGGATTGTGGAGATTCGGATGGGGTGGTAAGTTATCCTTGAGGTCCATCAGGTCATTTTATATCTTTTAGAGGGTTGGTGAGGTGGTTTAGTGTCTCAACCACCACCATAGTTTGAGTGGGTTCTCAACGTCTTCCATGTGTCACAGCTAAGAAGACTCATATATTACACTATGCATATTATTGACTGGGGTGATCTGGACATCGAGGATGGAGACACTTTTATAGAGCACCCAGTGGAGATCAAGGATTGGAAAGAGAGGATCCTACATATATGGATCACCTTTGTTTCATGTGTTTTGGTAGCACAAAATCATACAGCATATCTCCTAGGAGTGGGAGATCCAGATGTGGACTCTGTATCCTAGTATTTTTATTTAGTTTTTTATTTTTGATGATGAAAATATTAAATTTGTGAATAATTTGGAGACACTTTTTTACTTGTAAAACTTTGTAGTATATATAGAAATATTTTTTGATCCATACATTGAGACGGTGTGTGATTCCAAGGCCAATGTGTGCAGAATTAATTTTATAAAAATATTAAATTTATTTTATATCACACATGCATTGTTTTCATAAATAATGTGATAACTCTTAAAAAATTATTGTATAAAAAATATGAGAACAAGTTTGAGTTTGGAATATGAGTTTTACTCCATACATGACCCAAAATGTGTTTATGTGGAGTGTTCAGATGGATCAACCATTGGTGGGTGCGTTTAAATTAGATAAATTTATTTATTTATTTATTTATTTATTTATTTATTTATTTATTTATTTATTTATTTATTTATTTATTTATTTATTTATTTTAAATGACCTAAAACTCACCTCATCTATAATTATTCTATTATGGTGGATCATCAGGGTTATTTTTATAACCCTAGGATCATTGAGAGGAGTTCCTTCCACCCTGTCGTTGGTGAATCGAAATAAGACGACGATGAGCCTCTGGATCTAGGAAAATCAAATCACAGCAAACACAATGACTTCTCTCCTTTTTTGGTGAGCACATTATTAATAAATGAATAGTATAAATTGAGTTAGGACTCTTAATTTGTGGATTTTATCCCCATTTTATTAAATAGATTGAGAATGATCGAATTTATCTCTTGATCTGTGTTAAAACAATCCTTTTCATGCACCTATGTATCGATTTTCAATTAATTATTAAATTAATCCATGATATTCCATGTTTCTCACCCAATCTAACTAAATATAAATTTGTTGGCCAAGAATTCTTGTACAAGGATTGTTGCACCTTTCTTTTGGTACTTTTCCCCCACATGTTCTTCTCTTTCTTAACCATTGGAAAATGAAGCCATGGTTCGACATTGTCTAGTAGGATCGAGCCCAATAAAACCCCCATATTCAAGATAGATTCATGTGTGAACAATGGATCTACAATCAAAGGATGGTTTGGGATGATTTTACGAATACGGGTGACTCCGTTGAGGATCAGAATATCAGTGAAATGATGGGAGATTTCCAAAGGCGCGGCGGCATGAAGCGACCTCATGCAGGCTTCATACAAATCAATATAAATCTCTTTTTTTCAGACAAAGAATGTTCGTAAATGATAAATGGAGGCTTCCCCTTTGATTCCAGGTGTCCTAGAGGTGAGATCCATGATGGAGGAGCCTGATATGGAATGCTAGTGAATAGATCTGGTTTCTATGAAAATATTGACTACAGACTATGTAGTTTAATAATACAATCCATGTAGGGATCTGGCTATGGAAGCTATGGTTTCAGGTGATAAAAGTATCACATGCCTTGTGTAACCTTCACATGCCATGTGACACATGTGTTGGTGACTTGAAATGTACTCCATGAGTATACAGGCATGGGCATGGTTAGGCACATATTGTGTATTGGTACATAGCCATCGTACAAGAATATGGATCAAAGGACATGGTAAGGACCCTGTGTAAGATAACACACTATGTATCAGAGTACACAGTCATGGATAGGAGTACACGGACATGGCCAAGAGTATGAGTAGGGCCCTGACTTACTAAAGCACACTATGTAGTCCCCTTACAGACCATGTAGGGCTACATGGGTGGTAATCCATGTACCAGTATGGACACATCCAGGTAATAGAATAGGACCATGCATCATGCGGGTCCCTTACACACAGTTTACCCCTACTTCTTTTTTAGGAAACTTCTACCCCCCATATCTCATTTGTTTGGACTCAGATTTTGTCCTGTAAGTAGCATATCCTAAGTGTTTTTTTACATAGAATGTGATAGTATCCTCTGTAGTGGATTTAGTGATACTATGATATATGTTTTGAGAGTGATGTCTTTTAGGTGACACTTGATGATGGCAGTGATTGGGTAGGATTGCCAAAGATCTTAGTGTGGAATCCTACTATTGGGATAGGGTATGGGTCCTCTATATACTATTCAAGTTGTAATCTCCTTTGGAGTCAAGGTATGAGGCCTTGACTGTTATAGTGTCACCCTCCAACTAAGATAGGCATTTTCCCTCTAAAAATTAATAGAGTTTCAACCTCCTATGAAGTCAAGGTATGGGTCCTCTATCGACTATCTGAGCGGAACCCTCATATCAGGATAGGGAATGGTTCCTCTGGCTATTTGTTGAGTGTAAATCTCCTATTTTACTAGGTCATGGGTACTCTATATAGATATTATTCCCCTAGACTGTGTGTCACAGTGGCGAGGTTGGGCTTGACTTGTATGTCTATTTGGATAGACACACAAGATACTGGGCATTGTTGATGGTCCTTTAAAACTGATGGAACTCTTTATTAGGATGGTTTGTGAGGTAGATATCCCATTTCTCATTCATTCGGGCTTCTTTTGTTGAGAATGTATATATATGTATCCATGTTATTGGATTTTGTTACTATCATTCTTTGGGTTGAGTTGTATATTCTTATCATGTCTCTAACTACTCCCCATTTATCTTTTGGGGAATCCTATTGGGTATGTTACTCACCCTTACATGGGATTTTCCCACATCAGTCGTGCCTTTTTCATATAAAATACAAGTCTCCAGTGATTATAGAGGAGCATAGGGATACCTGGTGCATTAGACCGCGTACGGTGGTTGGAGCATGGAGATTCAAAGTCAAACTCTCTCAGCATTTACTTTTATAATTTTATTAGGTTGGGACATATTTCTGGTTGGGCATGTATTTGTCTCCTTTAGTCATACTCTATTGTATTTCCTAGAGGTTTTTCATGCATTGTTGTTACTCTAGTTGTTGCATATTTTTCTTTTATTCCTCTAAACTTTTGTATATAAATGGCCAAGTGTATGAAAATAGGTACATTAGAAAAAAGGCCTCTTATAATAGTTGTACTTTTTAGTGATCATAACCACCCTATGGCCTATAGATTCAGTCTTAGGGTGGTTGCGGCTAAATCCCCATTGGGTCAGTTCGTGATAGATTTTCAAAGAATTTTTATTTTCCTCAAGAAATGTTCTAAGTGATTTTTCTTTAAAAATAATTTTCCATATAATATCACATACTTTGATATTAATTAATATTTACTGGGGGTATGATCCAATGACACCATATTTATTCTTTTTTGGATGGTTTATGTTTATGATGATGATATTTTTATGAAACCCATTTCTATTCCATGGGTTATGCTATGATGAAATGTTTTATGAAACCCCTTTCTTTTCATGGATTCTGGTATGATGAAAATTTTATGAAGCCCATTAATTTTCATGGTTTCTGATATGATGAATATTTTATGATCTTATGGCACACATATGTATGATTCTCACTATGTGATTGGTGGAACCTATATCTCCCTCTAATTCATTGGATAGAGCTTTATATCTCATGAGATAACAATGGAAAAAAGACAATGGGCTTGATCTACAATGAGAGATTGTCTGATGGGATTGATCCATAATGGGAAATAGGTTGACGGGCTTGATCCACAGTGGGAAATAGGTGATGAGTCATGATTCACTATGTTTGATGGTCTTGGTAGTTAACCTTGACACGTGAAATAGTTTCTATACCTAAAATTGGTGCCACACTTTTATGAAATGAGCATATGGTTCCTGAATTATGATGATTTAACACTCTTATGAATCATGTATTTTGTAATGATAATGCTTTATTCCATAACTCGTTTTCATGATCTATGACAGGTTGTGTATGAACTTCTTAATTTATGTTCATGATCTAATACCTTTATGCTTGTATTATTCTTTCATAAGATCATATAATGATATCTCCATGTTCACCCTTACTAAGCATTTGATCTCACCCTTTCTTATGTTTATATTCCCCAGGTTATGAAGAAAGGTTTTAAGTATGGTATATTTATGAATAGTATGAAATGGGAAGATATTTATGGGAAATTTTTGTGAACTTTCATTAAATAAGAATATTGTGTACCAAGTCTCCAAAGACACTAAACCATTATGGTACTTGGGATTGTATTTGTGAAATGTATTGAATATTAATCTAAAAAGATGTGATATTTTGTATGAAAAGACTGGGTCCTTATATTTTCCCCATTGTTTACAACCAATTAAAAATAAGAACACATTGAGATTTCAATTTAAGTGGAATCACTCCTCCTCTATAAGAATCTTAAGATGATCAGAATCATATTTGAAATAGTTCACACTAACATTAGTGTGCCAAGAATATCCTTTTTAATCAATGAGATAAATTCCACTTTTAAAACTTAAGATTTTATCATTGAAAATTCACTTCCAAAAAAAATATAGTCTGTATAAAATTGAACTCGTAAATTCTTCATGTTATACCTTCTATGTAGTTTCTTCATAGTGCCTTACTTACCACATGGGTTTTATGTGGTTCCCTGATTACCATGTAAGTTCTTCATAGGGACCAACTTACTATATAATTTTTTCATCAATCCCTAATTACCACATATTCCTTTCGATAGTCTCTTTAATATATAATTTATTCATAGTACAATTATTTATATGTAGTTTCTTCATGAAATCCTCTTTTACACAAATTAACAGATGTAATCACTAAAATATTCCTTCAATACCCTTTTCTCCTTTTAATGAGGTTGTTAGGGGTCTATTTATAAGTAAAGGACCCCAAAAAACATACTTTATATAAGATTATATTTTTTACCTTCATGAAAAACCACTTCTTATATAATTCTTTTTTACTTCCATGCTTTGTGGCAGGTGGATAATATTCATCCTTCAGGGTTTGAAAAAACTTATTCCACCATTAGAAAATGTTGAGGCATCCATATAATTATGTCATGTAATTTATTACTTTTATCTATATGTTCCACTATATAATTATTTCATAGATTTGCATGACCCTTCTTCCTTCTTTTCATAAATGACATCGAATCCATGTAATTTTTTTAGGAATCCTTTGTGGCCAATATGATCCTTCCACCTTCTTTTCATAAGTAATTTTATTTTTGAATTATGAATATAGTTCATCCTTTATGATATTATTTTCCCCTATATAATTATTTTTTGGTCTCATATATTTATTTTTCAATATTCCATCTTTTTTTTAAACCTCCTTTGAATAAATCATTTTTTTTAAATAATTCTTATGTAAACTTTTTTCCTTTACTCCGAATTTTTTTTAATCTTCTTTGTTGACTCAAAAATATTTCTACCATAACAAAATCAACCCCAAACACTTCCGTAAACAATATTTTTATGAATATATGAAGATTCATCCTTTATGTAACATTAAAAATATGATTTTTCAACAAACATAACCTAAAAATTATAAAAATACACTTGAGGGATTTTTTTCATAAATGCATGCTATATTATTTCCCAAAGCCAAGATTAAAACCCCATAAACTATAATAAATATCAAAATGAAATATATTTAAAAAAATAAAAAAAAAAACAATAAAATTGAAATCCAAAACAATAGTCCCATCCTTGGTAACTTTACCTTCCCACATACTCGGGTCAACTACTCTCAGAAACATGATCTAAACCAAGAAAAAAAATGTCTTATCTCATGTATATCACATCCCAAATAGAATGAAAAAATAAAAACAAGGATATGATACCAATTTATAGCATCCCTATAACACCCAAATATTTTTATTAATATACCTCTTTAAAAAAATAATTTCTTTAATAGCTTGTGTTACATGAAACATCGAGTTTAAATGAACCACGTAATATTATTAAAATATTATGTGTTTATTATCTAATAGGAATTAATTTGGAAGGAATGAATAATAATAACTAAATTATGAAAAATATATGGTCTATTCATTTATAAAATGAATTCATTAGTTATCAAATGATTATAATTTAAAACAAACTATTATTTTAAAACAAAAGTGACATTTTTCTGAAAAAATTGTTTTATGTGTGAAATAAATTTTTTATAAATATATTAAATTAATTTGGGTGAATTATTTTAATTAAATTTATATATTATTAAATCGATAAAAAAAATTAAACATTCAAAAAAAATTATAATCTTAGGATAAGAATAAATCCAATTTTATGCTTAAAAATGTATTTTTCAAAAAAATCAATTTTTCCACATTTTTCACACATACTTTAAAATTAATTTTGGACATTTATAGGTATTTAATTAGATAAAATGAAATACATATTTATAATTAGGATGTTCAAATTTTATAATTAATCCCCTTTTATTTTTTGTCAATATGAATTGTAACTATAGTAAAATTTATTACCTTGGTAAAAGGTAAAACAGGTTAATTTGGATTAAAATTAAGTGATAAGGTCATAGATTTACATCCTATTTATAATTGGATGAACTTAATTCAACCCTTAACACGTGGAGTATGAAATTTTTTTATTTAATGTATAGAGACCCTACTTTTTATTACATGACTATTACATCATTTAAAAAATAAACAGCATAATAGAATTACAAATCTAGGATCCAAAGGTTTAGTGTCTTGGAAAAATTAGGTTTATACATTAATTTTACATAAAAATTAAATAATTTTTAATTAATTATTCTCTATATTATTATAAGTAAATCCCCTCCCTCATGATTCGTAGTTTCCATGGTGCAGTTGTGTTTTGAAAGCATTCTTCCTCACCCTGTAGTGCAAAAAATCTTCCTTGAGGTAGGATTACCTTTGTTTATCTTTATTATGAATCATGAGGTAGGGGATTAACTTATATTCAGGTATTAATTATGGTTTTGCCGACTTAAATTAAAGATAATTAATCAGTTAATTTAATTAAAAGGGGTAATGGGGTTTGATCTGTATTTTTTTTCAACTTCAATATTGGTTGTGATATTGTGATTATACGGACTAAGCACCCCACTAAAACGGGTGGCCTTTTGTGGCATTGTTTTCATTGGATATATGTACTATGATTGTTTTTATTGTTGTGATATCACCTTAAATGGAAATTTTTTAATTAATTATACTTGTCTAATGAATTGGTTTCCCCAAGATTTGGTTTGTGTGATAACACCCCAAAGAAAAGTAGTGGAATGTGATAAATGTTCTTGTGAATACTGTAAACTGTTTTGTTGTGATGTGATGTGTGATTTGTTGTGGCTTTTATATGTGGGAGAAGTGGATGGCATGTGGTTGTATAGTGGGACAACGATGGGTGTTTGTAATGGGGTGTGGGGAGATACATGGTTGTTTGGTCGTGCTTTTGGGGCAGCGAGGTGATAGTTTGTTTGGATATATTATTGGTCCAGCAAGGTGATCGTTTGTTTGGACGTGATTTTGGGGTGGCAAAGTAATTGTTTTTTGGCCATTATTTTGGGGTGATGAGGTGATAGTTTTTTGTGGATAATATGTTGCTTTTGATATGTGGTTATGTTGTTTTAGATTCCCAAGTAGTGATGGAATAAATAAATAATGGTTTAATAATGTTGGGAATGGCTTGGTTTGGTTTAGTTAATGAGATGAAGGTGGTTAATGAAATATTAAATGATGGGTTGTGTGATTAAATTTGGTCAATGTGAAATAATGAAATGAATGGGTGTTGATTGTAGAGGTAATGTGATGCCTCTTTAATCTATCAGGTTCCTTCACCTTCTAAAGTGATTATTTCAGATACTAATAAATAAATTTAGAGGTGGTAGAAAAAGTGATGATGTTGTGAGTTGTTTGTCTATTTTTGAACCCATAGGTTGGGATAGAGTGTTTGATACTATACATATACTTGTATATCCTTGTTATTTCTATACTCACCCCACTCATGTTGAGAACTATTTTCCGAACACCCACATTTTGGTGCAAAGGGTTTTTTTCCAACATCTGGTAAGTAGTATTGATGGCTAGGTAACCTCTCTTTTCCACTCTCTCTTCTAGGAAAGGTAGGTATGGAATAGGTTGTGATGTTTGGAGGTCTTTTAGTAAATTATATGGTATTTTTAATGTCCCAGGTATCTTTGGACAATATTTGATAGCCCGGGTGTTTGTGGGAGAGGTGGTTTGTCTTGTCCCAGGTGTCTTCAAGATGATATATGATAGCCCAAGTGTTTGTGGGCGAGGTGGTTTGTGTTATCCCAGGTATCTTCAGCATGAGATGTGATGCAATGTGTTCTGAGTCCCAGGTGTGTGCGAGTGGGATGTATTGTGAGTCCCAGGTGTTTTTGGGTAGTATGTGATGTGGTATATAGAAGGGATGGGAGCGCTAGGACGTACGATGTTGGGTGAGATCGGCATACCAGTGGGAAAGTGGTGTGGGGTACCCTATCATCGATTTTCTTTATAACATATTATATTACTTAACTTGCATTACTTAGTGAGCTTACTTTGTGAGTTTGGGAAGGTTAGTATAACTGTTTAATTGTTGTTTGGTTCTTATATTTTCTCACAGGATCATTAGTATGCTTCTTTCACATGTGCATGAGAGACTTTGGCTTTCCTATAGAGTATAATTGTATGCTCACCCAATGTATATAAAACTATTTTCAGGTTTCCAGGAGGATTACCTGGACTGTGTTAGGAGTTAAAATCTCAATCCTTGGGATAGTTGTTGTGTCACTTCTTAGATTTACTTTTTTGTATTTTACTTTGGATACTTTACTGCATTTTTATCAGTTTTACTTTTTTCATGCAGGTGGGATGGTTTTTAGCTTTATTTTTATACTATGAATTGCAGTTGTTGTGGATGATTCATTCTATCTCTCAATCTTCTTTCTTATAAAGGTTAATGCCTCCCATATTGTGAGATTAGTACACCCATGGTGCTATTCACCAACTCAGGTTCTAATGGAGGTAGGACTTGGGGGGTCATTATCTCCCTTTATTCATTCCTAGCCTAGGAGGGGTGTGTTTGGAGTGAGGGGGTTGTGACAGAGTGGTATTAGAGGTGATAGTTGATAGATAGGATGGATTTTTGAGTTAAGAATATTGAGGATTGTATGGGGTGTTATGTAAATAATTCTAGTTTACCTTGGTGTGTGACATAGTTCAAGGATACCGGTTAGGAAAGGATTTTAGGGGGCCCCGTGATCAATGCATGGGCTCCGATCTTATAGAACGACCAAGTGAGGTGGACCTTCTTGCAGTGTAGGGAACTAGGAAAGGTACATGAATCATAATTACTTGTGTTCTTGTTTAAATTAGGTTTTTTTGGGAAGGTTAAAATGGATAAAATAAATAAAATGAATTAAAATAAATCTTAATGAAAATTCCATAGTAATCGGGCTCAGGAAATCCTTGTTTTCCTTTCAGCTATGGCTCCTGTTCATCATCCTCGTGTGGCTCAGTCAGTTGAGGTTCATCTTGCTGATCTGATTGATCATCATAGGATTGATCCAGTTGAGGAGGATGATTAGTGTAAAAGGAAGTTGCGCACTTTTTAGTAGAAGTATTTGGATAAGTATGAGGTAAATGTTTCAAATGTGGAGACAGAGAGCTGGATGGAGGAGGTCGAGATCAATTTCAGTTTGATTTGGTCCTCGAAGGAGTATTGGGTCCCTTTTCAGTCAACCAGATGTGGGGAGCTATGCTTCAGTGGTGGAAATTATATCAGGAAGAGTGGAAAGAGGTGACATTTTGTGGGATGACTTCAAAAAGGAGTTCTGGGTAAAATTCCTTTCATCGACTATGAAGGATAAGAAAAAGCAGAGGCTACTCTCCCTTCAGTAGGGGAGTATTTCAGTTTGGTAGTTGGGGATCAAGTTTAAGGAACTATTGTGTTTTTTCCCAGACCTCTTTCCAAATGAGGAGTCTCGTGACATACATCTTTAGGAGCCACTCTGTCCTTCTATCCATTATGTTGTTACTCCTTTTACATTGCCAAAGAATCTGGAGGTTCTAAAGAAGGTAGAGGTGATCGAGTGGATGCTCTCATTAGGAGGTCTACTTTGAGAGGGTAGCTAGTAGAGTTCTTTGAGAGGCATAGTTTTCAAGGGAATATCTAAGGCTCCAAGACCTTTTAGGTTTTGACCAATGGGGAGTCGACCTCAACAACTTCCTTTTTGACCTTCTCGTGCCAGTGGTTTCCATGATTTTCCTGGGATCTTTGTGCTAGTGTGTTTTTTATGTATAGTTCTTGGTCATCTCTAGAGATAGTTCCTAGTGGTTCCCTGAGTTTATTTTTTTAGAGGTGGATAGGTTTAGCACCATCCTTAGTAGCAGTTTCCAATGAGACCATTTCAGCAGCAGGGGAAACAAGTTTTTGGTCCAGTTAAGGTAGATGGATTAGGTAGAGGTCGACCTCAAGACGATACTTTTGTTTAGGGACCTCGGTATGAGCATGGTCATGGATGTTCTTATTATAAGAGTGGAGAAAGAGTTATGCATGGTTCTTTGCACGTAGTGGAGGTAGCAATTCCATAGGGTCCAGATATTGTCATAAGTATGATCAGTTTGTTTAGCACCCTTGTTTGTTTCTTATTTGATTTGGAAGCTTCACACTCCTTTGTTTCACACACTCTATCTCATGATCTAGGAATATACATTGAGAGGTTTCCCATTCCCCTGGTTTTGAATACTCCAGTCGGA
This sequence comes from Viscum album, assembly GCA_963277665.1. Taxonomy (NCBI): domain Eukaryota; kingdom Viridiplantae; phylum Streptophyta; class Magnoliopsida; order Santalales; family Viscaceae; genus Viscum; species Viscum album. The sequence goes on along the minus strand of OY728123.1, from coordinate 428,320,950 downwards.
GGCCAAACCATCTAGTTTGATGTGTGATGGGGTTGTAGACTGGTGATGGGACCACATAAATCCCTTGGGGGGTCTCTTCTTGCTCCAAATGAATATATACTATGTCATTATCAACATCTACAGGTTGTATTCTATACATTTTGTTATCAAATACTTTCGGTGGAGTGTCGTTTTTTTAGATGTAGATGGACAACATTTGGTTTTTGTTGGTGGGTGGGGTTTTCAGGTGGGAAGTCAATATATGGAGCCCTTTTTTTCTTTATTAGCTGAGTTTTCAGTGGAATCAGTGGATGCTGAGATGGTAGAGGTTCCTAGGGCCATTGGGGGCTCCTGGATATTTTCCCTAGATGTTACCCCCTTTATGTGATATTGAGTTCAGGATAGACTTACACCCCATTGATTCTCTGGTTTTAATGGATCCTTATCGAATGAAACCTTCTGAGTTGCGGGAGTTGAGGATTTAGATAGATGGTCTGATGGAGAAGGGTTTTATCCGGTTTAGTGTGTCACCATGGGGTGCTACAGTGTTGTTCACTAAGGAGTATGGTAGTCTGAGGTTGTGTATAGACTATCAGAGGTTGAATCATGTGACAGTTAGAAATTTTTTTCCTCTTCCAATGATATATGGTCTTTTCAACCAGCTAAGAGGGCCGAGTTGGTTTTTTAAGATCGATATGTGGTCTGGATATCACCAATTGAGGGTGAAGGAAGGAGATATCCTGAAGACTACTTTTAGATGAAGGTATGGTCACTTTTAGTTTTTAGTCATGTCGTTTGGTGTTACGGATGCACCAGCCATGTTCATGGAGGTTATAAAATATGTGTTCTATGTGTTCCTGGATTGGTTCCTCATCGTATTCATTGATGATATTTTAATCTACTCGAATTTAAAGGAGGATAACATCAAGAATCTCAGAATTTTCTTGAAGGTTCTTTGATACCAACATCCCTATGGAAATTTTTCCTAGTGTAAGTTATAGAAATGATAGGTTCATTTACTCAGGCATGTGGGGTGTGGCAGTAGACACATCGAAGGTTGAAGCTTTTTTTTTCTTGGGTAGCACCCAAGAACGTGGTAGAGGTTTGCAGTTTCCTTGGTCTCGCAGGCTATTATCGAAAGCTTGTACCTAATTTATCTCAATTTGTAGCACCATATACGGCTTTTACAAGGAAAGACTAGGTTTTTGTGTAGATTTATCAGTGTCAGGTAGCGTTCGGTTACCTAAACGGGAAGTTGGTTAGTGCTCTAGTGTTTCGGTTTCCTAAGGAAGGGGTGATGTTTGAGGTGTTTTGTGACACTTCCCATTTGGGCTTGGGATGCATGTTGATACAGGAGTGAGCAGTGATCTCTTATGGATCTAGGAAGTTATTTCCCCAAGAGTGTAACTATACCACCCATGATCTGTAACTAAAATTCAATGTGTCTATACTAAATTTGTGGTGGAATTACCTCATTGGGGAGTGTTTTGCATTCTTCTCAAATCACAAGGTCTTAAGGTATATCTTTTCCCAGAATGACCTAAATCTATGAAAGTGTAGGTGGATGGAGTTTCTTCAGGAATATGATTTTGATATCTCTTACACCTTAGGAAAGGGGAATGTAATGGCTGATTCTTTGAGCAAAAAGTCACATAAGGAGGTTGTTCGGGAATATGTGGATTCTTGGAGAGTGATAGATGAGTTGGAAGCCTTACACTTAAATGCAAGAGTGGATGGTGGAAAAGGATGTTAGTTTCAAATGATGGTGTAGTATTCTATGATATAGTAGGTGGAGAAGTCTTAGTGGGGAGACTCAAAGGATGAGGTGATACATGATCATTTTGTCCAGGGTGATTCTCTGGAGGGATGGTCATAGGATGATCAGAACCGGATGTTATTTCATGGATGGTTGTTTGTTCTAGTATTAATGCATGATAGAGTCTTTTGTGAGTTTCATAACTCACATTTTTTGGTACACCCGTGAGTTTCCTAGATTTAATGTGGATTGATGATGCAGTTTTGGTGGCCCGATTTAAAATGGTAAGTTGCGAGTTTGTGGCTAAGTGCTTGGTTTTCCGATAGGTAAAGGTAGTTCATCATATTCTTGGTGTTCTGTCGCATCCCTAGGATGTTCCCAAGTGTAAATGGGAAAAAATATCAATGGATTTCATCATAAAGTTACCCAGATCTCAGAGAGGTTGTGACACTATCTGGGTGATAGTGGATAGATTGGCGGAATCATACCACTTCTTAGTGTTCAAGGAGTCAGGTGTAGTGGATTATTTAGCTAAGAGATACGTGGATGAGGTGGTTAGATTTCATGGAGTATCGATATCCATTGTATCAGATCAAGACTCACAGTTTACTTCATGATTATGGAGGGGATTTCATCATGATTTTGGAACTCAGTTATGCCTCAGCACTACTTTCCATCCACAAACAGATGGGTAGATATAATGGACTATCCAAACATTGGAGGATATATTGTGGGAATGCATCTTGGACTTTGGTGGATCTTGGGTATGAAACTTGTCTTTGGTAGAGTTTTCTTATAATAATATTTATCACTCTTTCATTGGAATGGATATATTTGAGGCTTTGTACGGGATATCATTTTCTTCGCCATTGTGCTAGAAAAGGTTGTGGAAATATGATTTATTGGTCCCAATGTGGTGTAGAGCACGACAGAAAAGGGACATCTAATTCTTGAGAGGATAAAAGTGGTGTAGGACTAGCAGAAGTCTTATATTGATCACAGAAGGAGGCCCTTGTAGTTTTAGGTTGGGGACCACGTGTTCTTGAAGGTTTCCCCTCAATGTAGGAAGCAAAGGTTTAGTAGAGGGAATAAGCTTTCTCCCATGTTTTTTTGGGGCCTTTAAGGTGTTGGGGTCATTTGGAAAAGTGACATATCGGTTGGAATTTCCACTGTATTTGGAGATGATCCAAAACTTCTTCCATGTCTCTCAGCTTTTTCAGTATCTTCACAATGACTCATATATCATTGATTGGGGAGAGTTGGATGTTGAGGATGATTTGATGTTTGTGGAGTGTCCAGTAGAGATCTAGGATCTTCAAAATAATGTGTTGTGTGGATGGACCATTCCTTTGGTTGGTGTTTTGTGGGGGAATGGTGTCTAGGATAATAGTACTTGGGAGTGAGAGACATAGATCTGTGCCTAGTACTTGTAATTTTTTTGAGTTTTTTTTCTTTTTTTGCTTTGAGATGTGATGTTTGGATCCCTTTGTTTTATGAGATGAGTTTTTTTCCTTGGTTTTTGATGTGTGATGATGCCCTGACATAAGGAAAAGGGGAGGACCAGATTCCTAATTGAGATTCATTAAGTGTGATGTGATTAAACCCATGCAGGTGAGTCAGTTCCTCATAGAGAGGATACTATCAAGACATGGATAGAGTTCCCTGATTCATGTGTTCAAGACAATGTGGTTTTTTTGTTGTAGTGGTTGTTGGTTTGGGATGAATAGTGTTGATATAGTTGTGAATTAGTTTTTTGGTAGTATGGTTTTATAAGAGGAGGTGGATTTTGGTTGTGCAGTGTGTTTTGTGGTTGTTTTGGTTGGTGTGTTTGGATAGTGGTAGCATTTGAGGCATGACAAAATCCTTGAGAGGTATCTCACGGGGTGGTTGTTCGGACCTCTTTTCTTCTGGGATGGGTTTGGGATTATCGAGGGTGATAATCCTTTGATAGGTATCTGATGTAACATTATATTCCTTCCTGGTCTGTTACTTTGCTAGTTTTGGTCATTGAAGGTGTTTAGAGGGAGTCTGGATAAGTTCGGTTGTTAAAGGCTGGAAGCAGGGAGATTACATGTCATGTAACTGGATTACATGACATGAAATTTGGTTTCACAGGTTTTCTAGGAAGTTTCAAAGTGTGTAAATATTTTACATGGTGTGAAGAAGAGTTTTACAACATGTAATATTTTGGGGTTTGAAAAATAAAATAAAATGAGGAGGTGATACATTTTTCAATGGAAACCAAACCCCAGGTATTACATGATGTGAAAGGGGATTAAACGTTCTATAATACCCTGATCATGTACAGTTTTAAAAATTATTTTTTGGTCGATCCCTCTTTTATTAGGTCATTATCTATTCTTCCTATCATTTTGGGTGAACCTTAGGCGCCCTGAGCTATTCTTCAATCCCTTATTCATACCTCTTTGATCCATTGACATCGGTGATTGTTCGTCGGCAATCCATGGTTGATCAGTGGTAGGTTTTTTCCCTTTCTTGGTTGTTTTTCTTCCGTTATTATCCCAGGGTTCCATTGAGATGGTGTTTCTTTGGTTTGGGGTATGCGTTGGGTTTCATTTTGATGTATCCTTGGTGAGGTATAGGTTGATCCGCAGTTTTCATAGTGCAGTTGTGGTTCGCAAGCATTCTCCCACACCCTATGGTGTAAAAAGCTTCCTTTAGTTAGAATTCCTTTCATTTATCTTTATTTTGCATCATGTGGTAGGGGATTTAATTCTGTTTATCTATGAATTATGGTTTTTCTAGCTTAAATTAAAGATAAATAATTGGTTAATTGAATTAAAGGGGGAAATGGGGTTTGATCCGCATGTTTTTATAGCTTTTATATTGGTTGTGATATTGTGATTATATAGGCTAAGTGCCCCACTAAAAATGGTGGTTATTGGTGGCTTTGTTTCCATTGGATATATAAAATGTGACTATTGTGACTATTTTGATATCACCTTAAATTTAAATTGGTTAATTACTTATATTTGGATAATGAATTATTTTCCCTAGGTTTTGGTTTGTGTGATAACTCCCCAAAGAAAAGTAGTGTAATGTGATAAATGTTCTTGTGAATCCTGTAAAATGTTTTGTTGTGATGTGATGTGTGATTTTTTGTGGTTTGCACGTGTGAAGAAAGTGGATGGACTGTGGTTGAATAGTGGGATGGTGATTGGATTTTTCAATGGGGTGTATGGAGATACATGGTTTTTTGGCCATGCTTTTTGGGTGGAAAGGTGATAGTTTTTTTGGCCATTCTTTTAGGTAAGTGAGGTGATAGTTTGTTTTGTAGTGATTTTGGGGTGGCCAGGTGATAGTTTTTCTGGTTTTTCTTTTGGGTTAGTTAGGTGATAGTTTATTTGGTCGTGCTTTTGGTGTGGTGAGGTAATATTTTGTTTAGTCTTTCTTTTGGGGCGGCAAGGTGATTGTTTATTTAGAGATAGCAGGTTTCTTATGATATGTGGTTATGTTTTGTTATATGTACAAGTAGTTATTGAAAAAATAAATAATGGTTTAATAATGTTTGGAATGTCTTGGGTTGGTTTAGTTAATGAGATGAAGGTGGTTAATGAAATATTAAATGATGAGTTGTGTGATAAAATGTGGTTAATGTGAAATAATGAAATGAATGGGTGTTGAACATAGAGGGAATGTGAAGCCGCATCATCATGTGGGGGTGTTTTTTCCAACATCTGATAAGGAGTACGGATGGATGGGTACCCACTCTTTTCCGCTCTCTCTTCCAAGTGAGGTAGGTATGTCATAGGTTGTGATGGTCGAAGTTCATTTAGTGACTTAGATGCTGGTTATGATGGAACAGGTGTCTTCAGGTGATAGTGATATCCTGGGTGTTTGCAGGTGAGGTGGTTTGTGTTGTCCCATGTGTCTTTAGGATGAGATGTGATAGTTCGGGTGTTTTCGGGTGAGGTGGTTGTTATCCTAGGTGTCTTCAGGATGAGATGTGATGTTATGTGTTTTGAGGCTTTGGTGTGTGTGGGCAGGATGTGTTGTGGGGACATGGTTTTTGTGGGAGGGATATATTGTGAGGCCTGGGTGTGTGCGGGTGGGATGTGATGTGGTATACATAATGGATGGTAGCATCAAGATATTCGACGTTGGGAGAGAGTGAAATACCGGTGGGAAAGTGGTGCGGGGTACCCTATCATCGATGTTCTTTATAAAATATTATACTACTTGACTTTTGTTACTTGGTGATAATGCCTTGGTGAGGTTGGGATGGTCAGTATACCTATTTAGGTGTTGTTTCGTTCTATTGTTTTCTCACTAGAGCATTGGTATTCTTCTTTCACATGTGCAAGAGAGACATTATTTTTCCTACTAAGTATACTTTTATGCTCACCCTACATATATAAAATTGTATTCAGGTTTCCAAGAGGATTATGTGGACCGTACTGGGCGTTACTAGATCGGGCCTTGGAATAGTTTTTGTGTCATTTCTTAGCTTTACTTTTTGGTATTTTACATTAGAAACTTTATTATATTTGCATCGGTTCTAATTTTTTCATTCATGTGAGATGGTTTTTGGATATCTTTTTATACTATGTATTAGATTTGTTGTGCATGATTCATTTTAACTCCCAATATTGTTTCTTATAATGGGTAATGCCTTCTATATTGTGATATTAGTACACCCTTGGTTCTAGTTTCCAACCCAGGGCTAACTAGAAGTGGGACTTAGGGTTCATTATCTCTCTTTCTTCATTTCCATCCTAGGAGGGGTATCTATGGAGGGAGGGGTCATTACACTACATGTTATTATTCATTATGTTTATTTATGTTCCATTAATTTTTTATGTCATTATGTTATTCCTTCTAAACTAGGTGAAATGATTTATTCCTATGTTTATTCCCTTACTGATATTTTTAGCTCATCCCTTTTGTTCATTTATTCTCCAGGTTATCCTATACATATTTAAGAGATAAAATGAAGTTAGGGGCTCTTTATGCAGATTAAATAAAATATGTTTTTATTTTGGTTTCACGTTTTCTAATTATGTACCTAATCTTACAAAGATACTATAATTTACAATCCTTGGTTTGTATTTCATGGTTAATTATTCTTAAAATCATATAATAATATGTGTAAAAGTCTATGGTCATTATAGTTGGTATGAAGGAAAGGTCTAGTTATTTTTGGATATTAGGACTAGAAAAACTTAGTAAGAACCCTAGGGATAATTATATCACCATGGATAACTTACATTGAAACTTAAGGAATCATAAGATAGGATATAATTTCCATTCACAATTGTATCCTTCCATGTTCAGTGTTTCGTTATTTTATGTTTATTAGGTAAGTATTCAAGTCCCCATAATCATATTTTCTTTTTCTTGGTTAATGGATGGAAATAGGAGAACCCATGCCAACAATCAATGTGATAGTAAATTTGATTATTTTCTTAATGAAATGCCAGATATGATGGGGACAGGACCTCAAAACTTCATGATAGTACTAGCACAACTGTCTCAAGTTATGGATAATAACTTGAATCATGTGGAACATCCTCCTTCTCCTAATAAAGAGCAAGTTGTTGTTGAATACTTTATATGAAAAAGGGCTCCCATGTTTAATGTATCTTTTGATACCCTCCTCATATAACAATGGATTAACTCCATTGAGAAGATATTCTCTATCCTCTACTGCTCAAAAGAATAGAAAGTTGAGCAGGTGGTCTATCATTTTGATGGGGAAGCTGATCAGTGGTGGACACTGATTAAGAACATGAAGTCCAAAGATGAAATATATTCCATGGAATGGGAACATTTTAAGAAAAAAAATCAATAAATATTTTCCTCAGACTCTCCATCTAAAGATGGATAGGTATTTCCTCAAACTAAAGTTAAAGGAAGATTATTCTATCAGGCCGTATAAAGAAAACTTCATAAGACTTTCAAGATACGCCTTCTGCTTTGTCATGAACACTGAATTTAAGGTGGATTGCTACTTTAGAGGACTAAATTTGAGTCTACGTAAATTGTTGGAAATTTGAGACTTTGAAATATATGAGGATATTTTTCATTGTTACCTTAAAGTTGAAATGGATTTTAGAGACTCTCAGTGGTCTCATGGTCCTAGAGATAAAAAAAATAAAGTTTAATATGGGAGGATCAATAGATAAATCTCATGATGGAAAAAATCCAACATCCCATGTGTAAAAATTATAGGAAGAAATATCCTGGTAACTGTTTAAAAGGAACCAAGATATGCTTCAAATATGGAACAGAGGGGCATACGAATAATAATTGCCAAAGGGAGATGAAGAATCCCACAAATATGGAGGAAGAAAGGAAGGTTCACATCAACACTCAACTTATAGTGCAGTGTTTCAACTTCAAGGAACATGGGAATTTTTAAAACCAATTCCCTAATCCAAGGGTATTTAGAAGCAATAAAAAACCTCCAAGGCAACAAGGAAGGGCATATTCTATCACTACTCTTGACATGGAACCCGACAATGATGTGGTGACAAGTACACTGGTTATTCATTCAAGAATAGATAACTTACTATTTTAATTTGGTTCTACACATTCTTTCATATCTTTTAAGTTTAGTAGAACTATTCAAACACCACCTCAAAATATAGAGGTTGAGTTATCTATGTGAATAAAAAATGGGGAAATTATTTCATCCAAAGTTTATAACTCATCCCTGGTTAATGTTTGTGGACTAAACCTCCCAGAAAATATTATCTTACTTACTTTTGTGGAGTTAGATTATATGTTGGGCATGGATTGGATATATTTATACAAATCCAACATTAACTATCGAGAAAGGGGTGTCACTCTTCACATCATAAAGCAACCTCTGATTCTGTACAAGTGTAATAAGGAAGATGAATCTCCTTCAAAATCATCATCTCAATTGTGGATATTGTTGACTTATGAGAAATCATATATATCTCAAATTATTGATACAATGGATAGAATCATGCTCAAATACATGCCCATTGTGAGGTACTACACTGATGTATTCCCTGAATAATTAGTTGGTCTTCCTCCAAATTGAGAGGTTGAGTTCTCAATTGAACTTATTCCTAGATCTTTGACTATATCAAAGTCACCTTATAGAATGGCCACCATTGAGCTAGAATAACTAAAGAAGCAGTTACAAGAGAATCTGGAAAAGGTTTTTATATTCCCGAGTGCTTCACTGTGGGGTGCGCCAATCCTCTTCATCAAGAAGGATACATCAATATACCTCTACATTGATTATCTTGATCTAAAAAAATCATGATAAATAACAAGTATCATCTACCATGGATAGATGAATTTTTCAATCAACTACATGGGTATAATTATTTCTCTAAGGTGGACCTTCAGTTTGGATATCACCAATTAAATGTGACAAAAGAAGATAATACCAAGATTGTCTTTCAAATGAGGTATGGACACTATGAGTTCATAGTGATTCCCTTCAAACTCACTAATGCTCTAGAAATTTTCGTGGAATTAATTAATATATTATTTAGATATTACCTCAAGAAATTTGTGGTATTCTTTATCGATGATATTCTAATATACTCCAAAAAAATGGAGGAGCATGAGAATAATTTGAAAATTGTACTAAAAAATTTGTGAAGGGAGAAAATCTATACAAAGTAAATTAAATTTTAGTTATTGATAGAGGAAGTATCATTCTTGGGGCATGTTATCTCTAGTAAAGGAATATCTTTAGACCCTTCTAAGATAAAGGAAATCGAAGAGTGCCCTAGGAAAACATTAGTAATGGATATCCATAGTTTCCTTTGTTTAATTGGGTATACCACTGATTTGTGAAGAACTTCTCATGATTATCAAACCCAAAAACCAAATTGAATCAGAAGGGAGAAAATTTTTTATGGACCAATGAATGTGAATAATACTTCAAAGAGTTGAGAAATAGTCTTATCACTACACCAATACTCACACTTCCATCAAGTGGGTAACTCTTTATGGTATACAGTGATGCTTCAAAAAAGGGATTAGGTTTTTCACTTGCGTAAAATGATAAAGTTATAGCATATTCCTCAAGACTATTGAAAATTCTTGAGAAAAACTATCCCACACATGATCTGGAGTTAGCAGTTTTGATCTTCACATTGAAAATCTGGCGCCATTATCTCTATGGGGAGAAGTATGAAATATATATTGATCATAATATCCTCAAATATATATTCACATGGAATGAGATTATTATGTGCCATTGAAGATGGTTAGATCTCATCAAGGATTATGACTACTCAATCCACTACCATCCTGGTATGGAAAATAAAGTGGAAGATGCTCTAATTAGAAAAGATCTGACAACTTTATCAATGATAAGAATTGATAATGATCAAATCTTCTTAGATTTTAAAAGGACGGACATGAGAATAATTAATCAAGGAACATCATAAATCTTTTCTCAAATGATTGATCAAGCATACCTTATGGAGAAAATAAAGGATAATCAAAGAAATGATGAGTAAATTCAGAAAAAGGTGGAATCTATCAGAAATGGTAAATCTTCAGAGTTCAGAATTGATGAGGAAGGAGTCTTAATATTTGGGACATGACTATGTGTACCAGAAAAAAATAGATAAAGAGAGATCTTATTAATGATGCACATTTCTCAACCTTCTCTATTCACCCAGGGAGCACATAGATGTATTGAGATCTTCGAGATAACAAATGGTGGGATAATATGAAGAAGGAGATCACTGAATATATATCAAAGTTCTTAGTATGTCAACAAGTGGAGGCTGAAATAAAAAATTATAATGGGATAATGAAACCATTAATGGGAAAAAATCATCATAGACTTTGTCACCAAACCTCCAAAGACATCTAGAAGAAACAATATTATATGGGTTGATCTGGATCATTTTACAAAGGTAGCTCATTTTATCGTAATCTGAGAGGACTTCTCACGGGATCAACTTACACAAATATACATTTGATAAGTAGTGAGGATGCATAGAGTACCACTATCGATTGTATCTGATCGAGATATGAGATTCACCTTCATGTTTTGGAAAAGTCTCCAACGTTATTTAAACACTGATCTGAACTTCATAATGGATTATCATCCTCAAAATGATATCGAATATGAGAAGACTATTCATACACTGGATGATATTTTGAGATAATGTTCTATGGAATTTAAAGGAGTATGGGACCAACATATTCCTATGGTAGAGTTATCTTACAAAAATAGCTTCCACTCAAGCATACAAATGGCTCCATATGAATACCTTTATGGGAAAACATATAGAGCACTGGCATGCTGGGATGAATTCAGTGAATGTAAGCTGCTAGGACCTGAAATAGTTGAAGAAATAGCAGAAAAGGTGAAAATCATTCAACATCACGTCAAGGAAGCCCAAAGTTGATAGAAGATCTATACAGAAAACTATCGATAGGACCTAGAGTTTGAGTTTGGAGACATTTTATTCTTCCACATATCTCCATAGAAGAGTATCATGAGATTTGGGAAGAAAGGAAAGATAAGTCCCAAAAAGATTGGCCCTTTTGAGATTCTTGATCGTGTATGAGTTGGGGACTATCGAATAGTAGTTCCACCCACCATGTCTCAAGTACATGATATATTCAATATATCCTTATTGATAAAGTACATACCAGAACCATCACATGTATGGAATGTAGAGGTGACACAGTTGGAAAATTATCTCTCTTATGAGAAACAACCAGTGATGATCTTGAACCGTAAAGATAAAGTTCTATGCAATAAGACTACTCACCTAGTCAAAGTAATATGGTGGAACCTTAAGTATAAATAGGAAACATGGGAACCATAGAAAGTTATTAAGGATAAGTACCTCCACCTATTTTTAACTTAGAATGTAAAATAAAATTTTGAGGGAAAAATTTCATAAGGGGGGATAATTTAACGACCCAGAATTATATCAATTTAATTTACCTTCTTATAATTAATTCATATAGTATAAAACACATAAAATCATATTGTGAAAATAATAAAAACTTTATAAATTAATAATTAATGAAATAATCAGTATTTATATAAATCAAGGAACCATTACTAATCAAATAGTGACTTGGTCTTTAGAATAGTAATGTGACTATTAGGAATAGAAAACCATCCAATAGAATAGTAACATCAACTATGAAAGTATAAATAAAATTTGGGCATCTTATAAATGAAAATATGATATATTTATATCTTAATATAAGTAAATAAATTATTTAAAATGATAAATTAATTATAGGTATTTTTGTGAAACAAAAATGTTTACTTATAATTTCATAATTAATGTAACAATTTAAAAGAATTTTTTTTAATAAAATATATTACTAAATTAATATTTTATTTTCTTATGATTATAAGATAATTTTATGAGACATTAATTAATTTTTCAAAGTTCCATAAAATCAGTTATAATTTTAAGATTGGTATATTTCTAATTGATTTCAATTAAAAATGAAATTTATAATATTTATAAAATTATTTTCATAAATTGGAGTCTATTTTTTAATTATACACATATAAAAATATTTAGGATGAATTTTTGGGATTTTTTTAAAATAGTTGAATTTTTGGTGAATGGCGAAATACGTTAATTTACGGTATTTAACATTATAAGCCAAATACATGAATTTTGGGTCATGAATGATGAATAAACCCTTTTTAGAAATAAAATTTACTATTTACTATACTTAGTCAAAATAAACCTCACTATTTATACTCATGAGCCAAAATAATAAAATAATGAATAAAATAATCAAAAAACTCCCCTCTCCACCACTATAAATACCACCCCTCACCACCACTTCTCCTCACACCTCCAAAGATTTTAAGATTTTCCAAATTCTACCCAATACTCTTCCCAATACTCTACCCCATGTCTAAGAACCTTTGGTCTCAATAAAAGACTAAAATCAATTTCCCTAAGGAGGTTCTCAAGGATAATAAGTTCAAGAGGCAAAATCCTCTTTCATTCTATTTTACTTTCTTTTAATATATTTTATTTTCTTATCCTCTCCTTAAATAATCTATAAAAACGTTAATTATAACTTAATTATCTTATATATACTTTAATTTTATTAATTTAATGGAATATACATCATTAAATCCCTTCTCCTCTCCCTTTTATTCCAAAAATTAAAACATTTTTTGTGATGTGTCGATTTAACACCATTGTTGATGATGCATTCTCATTTTCCATTAATGCCTTCAAGGATTTTTATAAAACATTTTTATGGTTAAAATGGATTATAATATATTTATTATATATTATTTAATGTTCTATAACTATTATATATTCATAATATTAAAAAATAGAACAAAACTAGTTTTTGATGATCAAAAATTCACCAAAATAAACTGATGTTCATCATTAACATTTTATCTAATGAATATTTCTAATTTCTATAAAAAGATGATATATTGAACCATTTAAAATTATTTAGAATCATAAATATCATATAATTCCACTTATATAGTTTTTCATCCATTTCACAAAAACTCTCACAATTAAACTCAAGGGAAGCAATCATAAAATCATGAAACGAATGCTCCCAGAATGATGAAATTGAATATCATAACTCATAGAAAAGGCCATAAATGAACTTAATAAAATTATAATAAATAAAATAAATGTTTAAGGGGTTATTAATTAAATTATTTATTAATCTAATTTCATTATCCATTACATTTAGTACAAGTTCATAACACTTTCGGACATAAGGCAAGGGATTCTTTATTAACATCCATTTTTCCTTCGGGTTACACTTTCTCCCTCTTTACCGCAATTTAATCCTTAATTATTCTTATGTAATACTTTTAAATTTTATTTTTATATTACAATAATATGTTCTTGGCTCAATTACTCTTTATTTTATGATTAAATAAATTTTTTTACAAGGATTCCCTCCCGATAAGAAAGCCTGATTAAAGGGAACTTCCCAGTTTCTTACCCATTTTCAAGTACCATACATAATCTATTTTAAGGCCCATTATTCTTATTAAATAAATAATTTTATCATGAAAACCTATCTTATTTCATTTCTAGTTTTATATAAAATATTATTCATTTTCTTCTTTAAATGCTCTGTAATATTTTCCTTAAACCGCACTAAAATGTTTCATTTATAATGTTTCTTAAACAATGTTTTTACATGTTTTCACTTCATTTTGACATTAATTATCATGATCTATGCCTATTTTCCCTTATGAATGTCCAATTATGATTTAAATCCATTCATTCATGGACACCATTATGATATTACCTTTTTTTATTCCTTATGATAAGATTATGACACCCAATTATTTCCATGGGTAACCCTTATACTTGATTCTTCATGTGATGCACATATGCATGAACATGTTATGATGGGTGCACTCAGATAGCACTCCAATGTATTAGGTAATTTTTAGTCTCATGAGATGTCTTTTTGGGACAAGGATTAAACCTAATTCCATTATGGGACTCGGTCTGCCATGTGCAATGGTCTTGGCAGTTAGCCTTAACTCATGTTTATGTCATGTAGTATGTTATTTCCACATTACAGTGATTATATGATACATGTTATACATCTAATGATTCCTTATGTTTATTCATGTTCCATTCCTTTTTATGTCTTCATGTTATTCCTTCTAACCCATGTTCTAGGATTTATTCCTATGTTTATTCCCTTATTGGGTTTTTTATATCATCCATTTTATTCATGTATTCCCCAGGTTAGCCAATACAGACATAAGAGCTAAAATTACGTTAGAAGATATTTATAGAGATTAAATAAGAGATTTTTTTTATTTTGGTTTCATTTTTTCTAATTATTTACCTAATCAATAAATTATAATTTACGACCCTTGGTTTGTATTTCCTGGTTAATTATGCTTAAAATCATGTAATAATATGTGTAAATGGATAGGGTCATTATAGTCGGTATTAGATAAAGGTCTAGTTATTTTTGGAGATTAGGAATATAAAACCTTAGTAAGAACCCTAGGGATTAACTTAGTTGAGAAGAATTTATTTTTCCTCTAGTGCCCAAAATAAGATAAAGTTGTGCTGGTGGCCTATCATTTTAATGGGGAAGCTGATCAGTGGTGGATGCTGATCAAGAATGTAACACCCCAAGCTTCCACTGTAAGTTTCCCTTCGAATAATGCAATAGCGTGTGTTGTACGCAACCTCGAGCTCTAACACACACCACAACTAATTAAACTAGCCGTTGTGAATAGTAATACCTACTTTTTGAAATTTTATAAATTTTATTTATCAAAATGGACTTCATTTTTGGATTCGGAATATTGAAATTAGCCTATGTTGAATTTTTGGTATTTTCTGAGAACTTCTAAATTTTTATGAATAGTGAAAAATACTTAAAAACAACTTTTTTAATCAAAATAATTTATAGTGATAAATTATAATATTTAGTGGTTTTAAAGTATAATTAGAATATATTTTTACCATTTTATCCAATGGTGGTCATTAGAATTAATTTAACATTGAAATTGGACATAAACAATTGCCAATCTTTTGATATAAATAGTTTCTTAAAAACACGCTATTTGTTGTAACAGCGGGAATTAATTATAAAATTAATTAATACAACTTATATGTTTGGAATTTTGTAAAATATACATCATTTTTGAATTCGGAATATCAATTATAGCTTAGGGTGAAATTTTGGCCTTATTCTGAAAAACTTCAATTTTTGATGAATAGTGAAACCACTAAGTGGTTGTTAAAAACTGATTTTTCGTTAAAATGAAATATTACCACTTCTGTGATTTGATTTTCAAAAATCCGACATACATGGTTGTCATTAAGAAGTAAAATGTGGTTCAATGAGATTAAAATAATTTTTGGTGAATAGTAACTTTTAAGTTCTTAATCGCGATTAGAGGTAATTAGTGTAGTTTAAGGTAAAAATGATGTTTTAATAATATGAGATGAGCTTGACACTTGTCCTACTCTTATTGGATGATTCATGGCCGACCAAGACAACCCATGGGTCAACTTGGGGACCCCAGGGAGCCACTTTAGTTGGAAAATGACATTGATATATATTTATTTAATGTTAAAATTAAATTGACACAAACATGAGTTGTTTTACTAAAACAGTTTTTAATTGGGGTTAAAAAGATCCAAATTTTGACTATAAATATTCATTAGAAAGATAAAAAGATTTCCTACATCATAGTATTTTTTTATAATTTTTAGACATTAAATAAATTAAATTATTTATGACATCATTATGATGCAGCGATGACCTCATTATTTAACGATTTAAATAAAATGAGAATATAATGAAAAATCCAAGGATTACACTTGTCCAAAGCCTATTGGATGAGGAGATTTAGAACCCTTATCACCTTAGCCACGAATTATATAAGTTTGGGACCTTTAGAATCCGAAAAGCATTGTATAATAATGTAACATTTCAATCTTTCCAAAAGAGCCCCTCCTCTCCTCTTATAAAAGGCCCCCACCTCTACCACCTTATTCACACTTCCAAGCCTTTTGGTTCGGCCAACCCCTGCCCAAATACTCTCCCAACTTCTCTCCCTTCATCTTAGAAGCTTTACTTTAGTCAGAAATCCATCCTAAGGAGTCCTTTTGATCAAATCAAAAGGAAGAACCCGAAGAAGAGGTAACATTTTCATCACCATCTTTCAAGTTTCTTTCTTCTTCCACTCCCTCTTTGTTTATTATTTCAATTCTAAAATTATAACTCCAGTATCTTCTATATACTTTGATGTTATTATAAATATGGAACAACCATATTCAGTATTATACCCATCATTTGAATGACATGTCACCATACGTACGTACGTACGGCTTACCGTCTCCACGTCGTGGTGTAATTGTTATTCAATATATTATTATTTAGATGGGTATAATAATGATATGTAATTCAAGTAAATAATAAATATAACATTATAATGATTCTGTATATATGATATACTATCCAATTATATATTATTTTAATATCAAAATAATGATATTGTCGCTCGTGCGTACGTACGGACTACCGTCTCCACGAACGCGATGAGATTCATTCTCCGTCGTATCCATTCAAGTATAATTATCATTTTATGATTTAAAAATAATGTTTAAGGACATGATATCATTCTGGATATGAATAATATACAACCTATCCATGAAAAACATGACTTACGTAACAAAACATATAAAAGAAAACGACTAAGTTAACACCCGAAACAACGATAAATCTAAGATATTGTTAACAAAGAAATGTTAAAAGATCATATATGATATCATATGAATGTATATGATTCTTGTATAATTTAATAACAATTATTTCACCATTATACAGGAGGTTAACCTACCCCAAGCAAGGAAAAGTACAAGGTAAGGGTTTACTTCACAACCTCTTCATTATCCAAGGTTGTTTATACATAATTATCTACTGGGACCTCGTTATCATCCACATCCATGTTTCTTAAAAATGTCTTTCAAAACATTTTTACTATTAAATGGAAAATGGGTTAAAGTCATTTATACCCTTATATGTTTTTGAAAGGAATCTTACCGTCGTTTTCCAAACAATGTACTTTTTGACCTTTTTGACAAATTTAAGGTAAGAATGTTTTTTTTACTTATACGGCGGGTGCGGCTATTTTCCGCCATTATAACTTCGTCGAAGCTTCCCTAACAAGATTATAATAATATTTTCAATGTAAATGTATTATTTTATAATTATAGGACTTTTAAATGATTTCAAAAAGGAGAGATATTTCTCTCAAATAGCTTTGATTTCATCCATGTCAACATCCTTTGATGGGTTTTAATTTTAATTAAAATTGATTTATGATACAAAACTTCCATTGAACATTTTGTGAAATATTTGACTGTGGATGTGTTATTTTATACCATCCATAGTTTATGGAGAAATTGTTGACATTTCGTATGCTAGTTTTAATACGAATATTTATGTTATGTTTAAACCTATTCATATGAGGAATGTATTGGACTTAATATGTGACAGGTGGAGCCCGCTATAGCTCCTCGATGCATCGGTAGGTCTCATGAGACAACTAGACGTGGAATTGGCCGAGGCCCTTTCCCAATTTGATTTATGGTTTTGGCTGAGGCCTTAATCATTTTAGACGTCTTGGCCGAGGCCTTGACAAAATGTTTCAGAATGTCTGGCATTATACATTCCCTCATTATGAAAGTGGTTATTGATATTTCATGTGATTATTCGTCTAGTAGAATATCCATGTGAGTAAGTAATGGCATTATTTTATTTTACTTTTGCCATATTATGCTGAAGTTCAAGTTCAATAAGGCTTTTGTTTTAGTTATACATTGCCTTAAATGCTTATTTTTTCTTATAAAAGCTTCCGCAATATTGTTATCCTTACTGAGCATCTGAGCTCACCCCTTTCAATGTTTTAATATTTTCCAGGATGTGAAGAAGTGTATTATGACTGACTTGCAAGAATAGTCAGTGAGGATATGAGTGTGGACTATGAAGACCATGTTATTGTAGTTTTTCTACTTTTTGATGTAATGAAAGACTTATGAATGTATCTAGTGTTTCCAAGGCTACTAAACTAATCGTTCTTTCGAGACTTGATCTTTTGTGATCATGCCAATGTTACAAAGTAATGCACCGACTCTAGGTAGCTGGGGTCGGGGCGTTACAGTTGGTATCAAAGGCAGTTTAGTACTAACCTTGGAAGCTAGATTTAGATAAACTCTGATTAGAGCACATATCCCGAAGATAGACTTTGAGGATTAGTATAGAAGAACTTCCTAGAATTTTGGTATTATAGAGATGTTGTGAGTTTTCCGAGCAATACATCCCTGTATGGATACGAGCAGGTAGAGGCGGATCTGTAACAGATGTACCTAGGGGTAAAACCCGAAAACACCGCTTTGAGCTAGACTCGAACGGGAACTGGTGCACGACAACGGGCCTTGCTGCACTCTTGGTTACGACACTCCCGGGGGATATGCTTTGGATAATTCTCATTTTCTTTACAAACCACTATGAAGGGTTACGAGTATATACTTCCTCAAAGAAAACATTTTTATAATTATGGATTATATCCATAATTAGTTCAATTTATGTTAAGTGTTTTACAAGTATGGAATTATGTATTTTGATTCATGAACTAATCTAGTTTATGCCATTATTTAGAAATGGCGCCTAGTGGAAGGAATGGAAACCGTATCAATGCATGCACTCCGTGTAGGGATTTTCCTCCTGCTTAAGATAATTATGGTGGAGCTAGTGATACAACTAGTGCTGATCAGCTTCTCACCGTACTGGGACAACTCACGCAGGTTATGAATAACAACCTTACTCGTATGGAGCACCCTGATCCGCAATGTGGAGGATCAATGCTAGACCGTTTCATGAGGCAACAACCACCAACCTTCAATGGGAGTACAAATCCTATAGTATCTGAGCAATGGATAAATTCCTTAGAGAAAATATTTCATGCCTTGGGGAGTAGTGAAAGGGAGAATGTTGTCATGGCAGTTTACCACCTCACTGGAGATGCCGATCAATGGTGGTCACTAATTCAAAACACAAAGGAAGATGATGAATTAACAAACATGGAATGGCAGGAGTTCAAAGTGTTGTTCTTAGAAAAATACTTTCCTCGAGACCATCGAGCGGATATGGAAAGGCAATTTCTGAGTCTGAGGCAGAAGGAGGATGAGAATGTCGCAAAGTATGAGGCTAACTTTACAAGGTTAGCAAGGTATACTGCAGATTACATACGTAACCCAAGAAGTAAGACTGATCGTTTCTTTGATGGGTTGAAACCATTTCTCCGTCGAGCTTTAGTATCACAAACCTTCTCTTCATACGAAGGTATCATCTCGTACGCTATCAAGATGGAAAAGGAATTCTCTAAGTCTTATGACTTTAAATCAAAGCATGATAAGAAGAGATCCGCTGAAAACTATGGGAAAGGAAATAAGGAAATAGGGAAGAAGGGTAGAAATTAATTTCCACCCTGTGATAATTGTGGTAGGAAGCACCCTGGTGCCTGTCTAAAAGGAAAAGGAGTATGTTACAAGTGTGGTGAAAAAGGCCACCAAGCTCATGAATGCAAGGGAAAGAAAGCGGCTGTCAACGTGGAATGTTATAATTGTATAGAGAAGGGACATTATGAAAATGAATGTCCTAAGCGTCAGGGGAACTTACCTCAGAAGAGGCCAAGGGATCAAGGCCAGGCTTATGCTATCACTACTGCTGAGGTGGAAGCTCCGAAAGACGTGGTGGCAGGTAATTTAATGGTTTCCTCAAGTTTATCAAATGTATTATTTGATTCTGGATCATCGCATTGTTTCATATCTTCCCAGTTTGCTAAGAAAATTAGATATTTCCAATTTGATTTAACAAGGGAGTTGTCAGTCAAAACCCCTAAGGGAAGTATTGTTGCAACAAAGTTTTGTCGATTAGTTCCCATTAGAGCACCAAAATGTTCTTTACCTGCTGATCTCATCGTCATACCCATGATTGAATTTGATATAATCCTCGGTATGGATTGGATTTCGGACCATGATGCAAAAATTTATTGTAAGAGGAAAGAGGTTACGATTCTTGATGATGATGATAAGGAACACCTTATCTTTAGAGCCGAATCGTCGCCACATAATTCTTATCTAGATCCACCCCCAGTAGCTCAACTAAATTCAATTATTGGGGAGGAAGAGAAGGAAATTACTGAGGGTGAGGAAAGGAATATTCAAATAGAGGATGTACCTATTGTGAGAGAATATGTTGATGTGTTTCCGGAAGATTTACCTGGACATCCTCCAGAACGAGAAGTTGAGTTTTCCATTGATTTAATTCCTGGATCAAGGCTCATATCGAAGACCCCTTATAGAATGGCCACTGTGGAATTAGTTGAACTAAAGAAACAAATAGAGGAATTGAGTAATAAGGGATTTATTCTCCCTAGTGTTTCTCCTTGGGGAGCCCCTGTTCTTTTTTTTAAGAAGAAAGATGGATCTATGAGGTTGTGCATTGATTATAGGGAGATCAATGCTATAACAATAAAGAATAAGTATCCCCTACCTCACATTGATGATTTGTTTGACCAACTGCATGGAGCTCAATACTTTTCAAAGATTGACCTTCGGTCTGGATACCATCAGTTGTGTGTGAAGAAGGAAGACGTTCCAAAGACAGCATTTCGAACAAGGTACGTGCATTACGAGTTTACAGTAATGCCTTTTGGATTGACTAATGCACCCTCTGTTTTCATGGATCTAATGAATAGAGTTTTCAAGGAATATCTTGATGACTTTGTAGTGGTATTTATTGATGATATCTTGGTATACTCCAAAAGCCACGAAGATCATGAAAATCACTTACGCATTATCCTGAAGACTCTTAGAAGACATGAATTATATGGGAAATTTAGAAAGTGTGAATTCTGGCTTCATGAGATTTCTTTTCTTGGCCATATTGTCTCTAAGGATGGAATTTCCGTTGATCCTTATAAAACCAAGGCAATCCAAGAATGGCCAGCACCGACAAGTATAACTGAGGTACGCAGTTTTATTGGTTTAGCAGGTTATTATCGACGTTTTGTCCAGAATTTTGCCAGATTGGCTAACCCATTGACAAAGCTCACACATAAAGGGATTAAATTTTTCTGGACAAAAGAGTGTGAAGAATGTTTTGAAGAACTAAAGATAATATTAGTCAATGCCCCTGTATTGACTCTACCATCGGGGAATGATGGGTTTGTTATTTATAGTGATGCATCGAAGAAAGGACTCGGTTGTGTCCTTATGCAGAATGATAAGGTCATTGCCTATGCATCACGACAGCTAAAAATTCATGAGCAAAACTATCCTACTCATGATCTTGAGTTAGCAGCTGTGATCTTTGCATTAAAGATATGGAGACATTACCTCTATGGTGAAAAATGTGAGATTTATACTGATCACAAGAGTTTGAAGTATATTTTCACACAAAAAGAACTCAACATGAGGCAAAGGTGATGGCTTGAACTACTCAAGGATTATGATTGCACGATACATTACCACCCGGGGAAGGCAAACAAGGTGGAAGATGCTTTGAGTAGAAAAGACCATGGAGTTTTGAATCTGATGAGAATTGAAAGGGATCCAATTTTCTTAGATCTAGTGAAGATGGACATGGGAATAACTAGGGAAGGTGAAACATCAATGCTTTTTCAAATGGTTGCCAAACCATCATTACTAGAAAGGATTAAGAGTTCTCATACCAATGATGAAGAATTTTAGAAGAAGATTAAAGGTGTGAATGATGGAAGATTGAGGGACTTTGTGTATAAGGATGGAATTTTGAAATTCGGGAAGAGACTTTGTGTTCCCGATATACCTGATCTAAAAAGGGAATTGCTGGATGATGCTCATAGTTCCAACTTCTCTATACACCCTGGGAGCACCAAAATGTATAGAGATTTGAAGGAACATTTTTGGTGGGACAATATGAAGAGGGAGATTGCTGATTTTGTGTCGAGGTGTATGGTTTGTTAACAAGTGAAAAATGGAAGGCAACATCCTGGAGGAGTATTGCAACCTCTTCCCATACCTGAGTGGAAATGGGATAATATTACGATGGACTTTGTCATGGGACTACCAAAGACTACTAGAAGGAATGATGCAATATGGGTCATTGTTGATCGACTTACTAAGTCAGCACATTTTCTGGCCATACGGGAGGATCTACCACTTGAACGTCTAGCAAGACTATATATTAATGAAGTTGTAAGACTTCATGGAGTACCCCTATCGATTGTTTTTGATCGTGATCCTCGTTTTACTTCAAGATTCTGGAAAAGTCTTCAAAAGGCCTTGGATACTGAACTTCGTTTGAGCACTGCCTATCACCCTCAAACAGATGGACAATCAGAACGGACTATTCAAACCTTAGAATACATGTTGAGATCATGCTCTCTTGACTTTCAGGGTATGTGGGATCAATATTTACCACTGGTAGAATTTTCCTATAACAATAGCTTCCATTCGAGTATTCAGATGGCACCATATGAAGTGTTATATGGAAAGAGATGTCGTACACCAACCTGTTGGGATGACGTTGGTGAAAGAAAACTTGTAGGCCCAGAACTGGTGGAGGAAACGGTGGAAAAGGTGAAAGTAATCCAAAATCACATCAAAGCAGCTCAAAGTAGGCAGAAGAGCTATGCCGATAATCGAAGGAAGGATTTGGAATTTCAAGTCGGTGATCATGTTTTCCTGAAGGTATCTCCATGGAAGGGAGTAATACGTTTTGGTAAGAAAGGTAAATTGAGTCCTAGGTACATCGGACCTTTTGAAATTCTAGAACGAATTGGGGCTGTAGCTTACCGTTTGGCAATGCCGCCAAGTCTCTCCAAAGTTCACGATGTGTTCCACGTATCTCTGTTGAGGAAATACATGCCTGACCCAACGCATGTACTCACCTATGAGGAATTAGAACTGGAACCCGATCTTTCCTATTGTGAAGAGCCCATCAAGATTCTTGATGTGAGGGAGCAGGTGCTGAGAAACCGGACGACTCGTCTGGTGAAGGTTTTGTGGAGAAATCATAAAATGGAAGAGGCAACGTGGGAACCTGAGGAATTTATGATGAAAAACCACCCGAGTCTTTTTATGCAGTAATACCCTAGAAATTGCGAGGACGCAATTATCTGAAGGAGGGGAGAATGTAACACCCCAAGCTTCCACTGTACGTTTCCCTTCGAATAATGCAATAGCGTGTGTTGTACGCAACCTCGAGCTCTAACACACACCACAACTAATTAAACTAGCCGTTGTGAATAGTAATACCTACTTTTTGAAATTTTATAAATTTTATTTATCAAAATGGACTTCATTTTTGGATTTGGAATATTGAAATTAGCCTATGTTGAATTTTTGGTATTTTCTGAGAACTTCTAAATTTTTATGAATAGTGAAAAATACTTAAAAACAACTTTTTTAATCAAAATAATTTATAGTGATAAATTATAATATTTAGTGGTTTTAAACTATAATTAGAATATATTTTTACCATTTCATCCAATGTTGGTCATTAGAATTAATTTAACATTGAAATTGGACATAAACAATTGCCAATCTTTTGATATAAATTGTTTCTTAAAAACACGCTATTTGTTGTAACAGCGGGAATTAATTATAAAATTAATTAATACAACTTATATGTTTGGAATTTTGTAAAATAGACATCATTTTTGAATTCGGAATATCAATTATAGCTTAGGGTGAAATTTTGGCCTTATTCTGAAAAACTTCAATTTTTTATGAATAGTGAAACCACTAAGTGGTTGTTAAAAACTGATTTTTCGTTAAAATGAAATATTACCACTTCTGTGATTTGATTTTCAAAAATCCGACATACATGGTTGTCATTAAGAAGTAAAATGTGGTTCAATGAGATTAAAATAATTTTTGGTGAATAGTAACTTTTAAGTTCTTAATCGCGATTAGAGGTAATTAGTGCAGTTTAAGGTAAAAATGATGTTTTAATAATATGAGATGAGCTTGACACTTGTCCTACTCCTATTGGATGATTCATGGCCGACCAAGACAACCCATGGGTCAACTTGGGGACCCCATGGAGCCACTTTAGTTGGAAAATGACATTGATATATATTTATTTAATGTTAAAATTAAATTGACACAAACATGAGTTGTTTTACTAAAACAGTTTTTAAGTGGGGTTACAAAGATCCTAATTTTGACTATAAATATTCATTAGAAAGATAAAAAGATTTCCTACATCATAGTATTTTTTTATAATTTTTATAAATTAAATAAATTAAATTATTTATGACATCATTATGATGCAGCGATGACCTCATTATTTAACGATTTAAATAAAATGAGAAGATAATGCAAAATCCAAGGATTACACTTGTCCAAAGCCTATTGTATGAGGAGATTTAGAACCCTTATCACCTTATCCACGAATTATATAAGTTTGGGACCTTTAGAATCCTAAAATCATTGTATAATAATGTAACATTTCAATCTTTCCAAAAGAGCCCCTCCTCTCCTCTTATAAAAGGCCCCCACCTCTACCACCTTATTCACACTTCCAAGCCTTTTGGTTCGGCCAACCCCTGCACAAATACTCTCCCAAATTCTCTCCCTTCATCCTAGAAGCTTTACTTTAGTCAGAAAGCCATCCTAAGGAGTCTTTTTGATCAAATCAAAAGGAAGAACCCGAAGAAGAGGTAACATTTTCATCACCCTCTTTCAAGTTTCTTTCTTCTTCCACTCCCTCTTTGTTTATTATTTCAATTCTAAAATTATAACTCCAGTATCTTCTATATACTGTGATGTTATTATAAATATGGAACAACCATATTCAGTATTCTACCCATCATTTGAATGACATGTCACCATACGTGCGTACGTACGGCTTACCGTCTCCACATCGTGGTGTAATTGTTATTCAATATATTATTATTTAGATGGGTATAATAATGATATGTAATTCATGTAAATAATAAATATAACATGATAATGATTCTGTATATATGATATACTATCCAATTATATATTATTTTAATATCAAAATAATGATATTGTCGCTCGTGCGTACGTACGGACTACCGTTTCCACGAACGCGATGAGATTCATTCTCCATCGTATCCATTCAAGTATAATTATCATTTGATGATTTAAAAATAATGTTTAAGGACATGATATCATTATGGATATTAATAAGATACAACCTATCCATGAAAAACATGACTTACGTAACAAAACATATAAAAGAAAACGAGTAAGTTAACACCCGAAACAACGATAAATCTAAGATATTGTTAACAAAGCAATGTTAAAAGATCATATATGATATCATATGAATGTATATGATTCTTGTATAATTTAATAACAATTATTTCACCATTATACAGGAGGTTAACCTAACCCAACCAAGGAAAAGTACAAGGTAAGGGTTTACTTCACAACCTCTTCATTATCCAAGGTTGTTTATACATAATTATCTACTGGGACCTCGTTATCATCCACATCCATGTTTCTTAAAAATGTCTTTCAAAACATTTTTACTATTAAATGGAAAATGGGTTAAAGTCATTTATACCCTTATACATTTTTGAAAGGAATCTTACCATCGTTTTCCAAACAATGTACTTTTTGACCTTTTTGACAAATTTAAGGTAAGAATGTTTTTTTTACTTATACGGCGGGTGCGGCTATTTTCCGCCATTATAACTTCGTCGAAGCTTCCCTAACAAGCTTATAAGAATATTTTCAATGTAAATGTATTATTTTATAATTATGGGACTTTTAAATGATTTCAAAAAGGAGAGATATTTCTCTCAAATAGCTTTGATTTCATCCATGTCAACATCCTTTGATGGGTTTTAAGTTTAATTAAAATTGATTTATGATACAAAACTTCCATTGAACATTTTGTGAAATATTTGACTGTGGATGTGTTATTTTATACCATCCATAGTTTATGGAGAAATTTTTGACATTTCGTATGCTAGTTTTAATACGAATATTTATGTTATGTTTAAACCTATTCATATGAGGAATGTATTGGACTTAATATGTGACGGGTGGAGCCCGCTATAGCTCCTCGATGCATCGGTAGGTCTCATGAGACAACTAGACATGGAATTGGCCGAGGCCCTTTCCCAATTTGATTTATGGTTTTGGCCAAGGCCTTAATCATTTTAGACGTCTTGGCCGAGGCCTTGACAAAATGTTTCAGAATGTCTGGCATTATACATTCCCTCATTATGAAAGTGGTTATTGATATTTCATGGGATTATTCGTCTAGTAGAATATCCATGTGAGTAAGTAATGGCATTATTTTATTTTACTTTTTCCATATTATGCTAAAGTTCAAGTTCAATAAGGCTTTTGTTTTAGTTATACATTGCTTTAAATGCTTATGTTTTCTTATAAAAGCTTCCGCAATATTGTTATCCTTACTGAGCTTCTGAGCTCACCCCTTTCAATGTTTTAATATTTTCCAGGATGTGAAGAAGTGTATTATGACTGACTTGCAAGAATAGTCAGTGAGGATATGAGTGTGGACTATGAAGACCATGTTATTGTAGTTTTTCTACTTTTTGATGTAATGAAAGACTTATGAATGTATCTAGTGTTTCCAAGGCTACTAAACTAATCGGTCTTTCGAGACTTGATCTTTTGTGATCATGCCAATGTTACGAAGTAATGCACCGACTCTGGGTAGCTGGGATCGGGGCGTTACAAAGAACATGAATTATGAGAAGGAAATTGATTCCATGGGATGGGGATATTTCAATATGTAAGAACCTGGTTCTTATTTTTGAGGTGCGGGTTTCTTCTTTTCTCTTTTCCTTAAGTGTTTTTGAGAAAATAAGCCAAATGAGGAAAATCCTAAATTTTGGGACTACACGCCGTGTACTTTTCCACACGTCGTGTACTTTTTCACACACCGTGTACTCTGGCTGTGTGGGATATGTACACAGGACATGTAGCCATGTCAGCGATGAAGGGTGTAAAAGCCAACTACACGCTGTGTAGTGGTCCTTTACATGCCGTGTAGTCAGTCGGCAGACGAAATAGTAAAGCGGTGGAAGCAACCACCAGTTGGGCGACAGTACATGCCGTGTAGTCGGGAATACACGCCGTGTACTCATGTCGACAGGTGAATAGTTTTGCGGTGCCGCTAGATAAACAGTTAAATTAAGGAAGTACACGTCGTGTACTCAAAAGTACACGCCGTGTACTTTGTTTTTTTCGCTTAAAATGGGTAGTAGCCAACCCTATTCATAGGATTGGCTTAGAACCGGACAGGATCTCAGGAGGGGATGGCCGAATCTTCAAGGATCTCTAGATCGAGCGTCGGGAATCCATTTCTGCCTCGGACGATCTCGTTGGAACCGCACGGGTAAGCCCTCCACTATTCTTAAACTGTTCTTGCCAATTCTTCCTCTAATGGAATTTATTTTTATTTAAGTGATTTTTCTTTCACCTTAGATCTACCTCATTCTGGGATGATTCATAGAACGTCGTTCGAGCATACTGATCAGGGGCATTTAAGATAGGTGGCTTGGTGTTTAATTTCCAACTGTTGTGCGTTTGTGTGAATTGTTGTGCCACAAACCCATGTTGGGGTATCGTGTGGCCGAGTCATGGGTTGTTTAAATACCTAGAATTGCATAGGTAATTAAATGTGATATTAAAATTTTTTTTGGGATCACTGATTGGATCCAGGACCACCCTAGGGGTACGTTCCTCTGTTTAGCCGTTTGGCCGGGGTACTTGAGGGTATTCCATGTTTACTTTATGCATTACTTTTTCCATGAGAGGATTTATAATTAAATTGCATATTTAAATGTTGGGAATGGCCTGGTTACTTTATAGCCTGAGGGCGTGGTTACTTTATTAGCCTGAGGGAATTATTGATTAGCCTGAGGGCGTAGTTCTATTAGCCTGAGGGAAATGCTTGAGGGCAAGATTCTGATTACCTTAGGGTTTCGTTTCAGTTTGTCCTGAGGGAAAGATTCTATTTCACCTGAGGGAAAGGTACTATATAGCCTGAGGGAAATCCTGAGGGTGTGTTTTTTTCTATATTAGCCTGAGGAAAAGATTCTGGTTGGCCTGAGGGCATGGTTTTGTTGAGTACATAATGTTATTAAATTAAATGGTTAAACGAATAATAAAATGGCAATATAACTGGTTAAGTTAGTTACTGTTGATTACTGCTTAGTTTATTGCATTTTACTACTGCACACTATTGTTTCATGTTTACACATAGTTGGGCACGGGCCTTTAGTGGGTGCCTACTGAGATTATTTCTCACACCCTATTTGGGTCATGCTTTTCAACCCAAACAGATTACGATTCTGTAGGTATGGATAAAGGAAAAGGTCCCTATATAGGTACTTGATTGCTGATGAGGATTAGGGGGCATGGGACCGGGCTTAGGCTCGTGATGCTACCGGCTGCTTTGTTTTGTTTTGTTGTACTCTGTATTGTATTATACTATTGTGTAACATGTTCTGTTGTTTTCTAAAAACCTGAGGCATGTTGCATCATCATTATATATATATGACTGTTAGTTGTTCTTACTGTAGTTGTTCATTTAAAATTGTGTATGTTCATTTGCTTCTGCTGCTATTGTTGTATGCTTTATACTTTATTTCGTTGTGCTGCACTTTGACAAATAAGGGCATAGTTTCCCCACTATCAGACCTGGGCCCACGCTGCTAGTCGGAAGCCTCTGGTGTTTGGGGAAATGCGCTTGAGGTCACGTGGCGAACCGAGTTTGGGGCACCCGTTGAGTGGCATCTGGATCCGAGACGTTACAAAATAAAATATTTTTCAATAAATATTTTCCTCGAACTCTTTGCCTTA
The DNA here is from genome assembly GCA_963277665.1 of Viscum album. Taxonomy (NCBI): domain Eukaryota; kingdom Viridiplantae; phylum Streptophyta; class Magnoliopsida; order Santalales; family Viscaceae; genus Viscum; species Viscum album. The sequence goes on along the minus strand of OY728123.1, from coordinate 428,291,865 downwards.
ATATGGAGAGGTAGTTTATTAGACTAAAGTAAATGGAAGATGGGTCTATCAAGGCGTATGAAGAAAACTTCAGAAGTCTTGCAAGATACACCTCTGGATTTGTCATTAACATTGAAATCAAGGTAGATAACTTCTTTAGAGGACTAAATCTGAGTCTACATAAATCATTGGTGATTCTAGACTTTGAAATCAATGATAATATTGTTCGTTTTTCCCTTAAGGTTGAAATGGAGTTCAAAAACTCTCAGTGGTCTCATAGGCCTGAAGATAAAAAGTGGAAATGGATTTTAATATGGGAGGATAAATAGATAAATCCCATGATGTAAAGAAACCTCAACATACCATGTGTAAAAATCGTGGGAATAAGTATCCTGGGGACTATCTAAAAGGAACCAAGAGATTCTTCAAATGTGGAAGAGAGGAGAATCAGGATAATAATTGCCAAAGGGAGATAAAAAATCCCAAAAATATGGAGGAATAAAGGAAGGTTCAGATCAACACTCAGGATATAGTGTAATGTTTCAACTTCAAGTAACATGGACATTTTACAAACTAATTACCTAAGTTAAGGGTATTTAGAAGAAATCAAAAACAATAACCTCCAAGGCAATAAGGAAGTGAATATGTTATCACTACTGCTGAGGTGGAACCCAAAAATGATGCGGTGATAGGTATGCTGGTTATTCATTCAAGAATTGAAAATGTACTATTTGATTCTAGTTCTATGTATTCTTTCATATCTTGAAAGTTTATTATAACTATTCAAACACCACCTCTTAATATAGAGGTAAACTTATTGATGAGAACAACAAATGGGGAAATTATTGCATCAAAATTTTATAACTCCTACTTGGTTAATTTTTTTAGACTACACCTCCCAAAAAATATTGTCTTATTTTGGCAGAGTTTTATGCTATATTAGGCATGGATTGGCTATCTTTATACAAAGAAAACATCAAATGTTGAGAAAGGGAGATTACTCTTCACATATGAAAGCATCCTCCAATTCTATACAAGTGTAAGGAGGAAGATGAATCTCCTTCAAAATCATTATCTTAATTGTGGATATTATTGCCTTATGAGAAAGCATATCTAGCTCAAATTATTGAGACAAAGGATAGAATAATGATAAAAAAAACATTCCCATTGTGAGGGACTACACTAATGTGTTCCCTAAACAATTTCCTAGTCTTACTCCTGACAGAGAGGTTGGGTTCTCAATTGAACTTATTCTTGGATATTTTCCTATATCAAATAAACCTTATATAATTTCCACCATTGAGCTGGAAGAACTAAAGAATAAGTTATAGTAGAATATGGAAAATGGTTTTATACACCTGATTGCTTTATCAAGGGGTTCACCAGTCGGGACACAAGCTGAACACTGACGGCTTGTGTATGATGGGCATCATGAGGGGGGTGGCATGATCCATGACACGAAGGGTGTGGTTTTGGATGCTTTTGTGGCTAGATTTGGCATGGTTGATTATTTATAGGCTGAGGCCTTTGCGATGTTGTCTGGCCTACAGTTGGCCAGGAGGAGGAACATCCCCCTCAGTGTAGTGGAAACTAACTCCATCATTATTTACAACTCCCTATCAGGTAAGAGATTCACCCCATGTTCCATTGATTACATTATGAGGAAATTCATAAGTCTTATGGATCCCAACACCGACATTCTCCATACTTGGTGTGAGGGTAATAAGGTTGCAGACTATCTTGATTCTTTTTCTACCCATGGGGAGAGTATCATTTGCTCATTGGATCTTGTTTTGATGAATTCTGAGGGGGGAATATGGATAGAGGGGATGCTCTTGGGATGCACCATTTTAGACCCCCTTAGCTTCTTGTCTCCAAGATCCTTGGAATTTTGGTTTCTCAGATTTCCCCTTTGTTACTCTTTGTTATATTTCTATTAAATAAAGAAATGATGATGATAATGAGGGGTGCACCAATCCTATTCTTCAAGAAGAAGGATGGATCAATGTGAATCTTCATTGACTATCTTGAGCTAAAAAATCATGATTAAGAACAAGTATCCCCTACCATAGATAAATGATTTATTCGATCAACTACTTCGGGCCAAGTATTTCTCAAAGGTGGACCTTCGGTCGGGATATCACCAATTAAAGGTGAAGAAAGAATATATTCCCAACACTGCCTTTAGAATTAGGTATGGACACTATGAGTTCATAGTGATTACCTTAAGACTCACTAATTTTCTAGAAATTTTCATGGAATTAATAAATAGAGTCTTTAGAAATTACCTTGAAAAATTTGTGTTAGTCTTTACTGATGATATTTTGATATACTCTAAAAGAAAGGAGGTTCATGAGGAGCATTTGAATACTATGCTAAAAACTTTACAAAGGGAGAAAATTTATGCAAAGTATATTAAATATAAGTTCTGGATAGAGGATATATCATTCATGGGGCATGTTATCACCAGTAAAGGAATATCCGTGCACACTTCCAAGAAAAAGGAAATAGAAGAGTGGCCTAGGAAAACATCTATAATGGATATCCATAGTTTCCTTAGTCTAGATGGGAATTATGAGCGATTGTTGAAGAACTTATCATGATTTTCAAACACACAAACCAAAAATGACTCAGAAGAGAGAAAATTTTTCCTTGACCAATGAATGTGAAGACTTCTTCAAAGAGTTGAAAAAGAGGCTTATCACTACACCAGTGCTCACACTTCTAACAAGTGGGGAACTCTTTGGGGTATACAGCAATTCTTCAAAGAAGTGACTAGGTTGTATACTAATTCAAAATGATAAAGTGATATCCTACACCTCAAGTAAGTTGAAAAATCATGATCAAAACTATCCCACGCATGATCTAGAGTTTGAATCTATGATCTTTGCATTGAAAATATGGTGGAATTATCTCTATGGGAAGAAGTGTGAAATATATATTGATCATAAGATCCTCAAATATATATTCACACTGAAGGATCTTAATATGTGCCAATGAATATGGTTAGATATCATCAAGGATTATGATTTCTCAATACACTACCATCCTGTTAAGACAAATAAAGTGGAAGATACTCTAAGTGTAAAGGATCCTGTAATTTTATCAATGATGAGAATTTATAATGATCCAATCTTCTTAGATTTTAAAAGTATGGAAATTAGAATCATTAAGGAAGGAACATCATAAATCCTTTTTCAAATGATTTCTCAACTATCTTTTATAGATAAAATAAAGGATGCTCAAAGAAATGATGAGAAAATTTAGAAAAAAGGTGGAAGCTATCAGAAAATGGAAATCCTCAGAGTTCAAAATTAATGTGGAAGGAGTCTTAATATTTGGGTCATGACTATGTGTACCATACAATAAAGAGATAAAGAGAGATATTCTGAATGAATCACATAGATCAACCTTCTCTATTCACCAAGGGACCACAAAGATGTATCGAGATCTCTAAGAGAACTATAAGTGGGACAATATAAAGAATGGGATTACTAAATATACATCAATATTCTTGGTATGTCAACAATTTAAGGATGAAAGGAAAAAATATAAGGGGATGATTTAATAATTACCCATACAAACAAAGAAATGGGAAAAAATCACCATGGACTTTGTCACCAGACTTCTAAATACATCCAAAGGATACAATGTTATATGGGTTATTGTGGATTGTCTTACAATGATAGCTCATTTTATCACAATCCAAGAGGACTTATCAATAGATCAACTTTCACAGATATACATTAGAGAAGTGGTGAGGATGCATGGATTACCACTATTCATTATATCCAATCTAGATTCTAGATTCACCTCCAATCTCTTGAAAAGTATCCAACATGCTTTAAACACTAAGCTGAACTTCATTATGGACTATCATCCTCAAACTAATGTCCAATTTGAGAAGACTATTAAAACATTGGAATACATGTTGAGAAAATATTATATAGACTTTAAAAGAGTATGGGACCAACATTTTCCTCTATTTGAGTTATATTGCAACAATAGTTTCCACTCGAGCATAAAAATGGATCTATATGAATCCCTTTATGGTAAAAGATGAATAACACCAGCATGATGGGATGAATTTGGTGAACGTAAGATGTTTGGACCTAAAATGGTTGAAGAAATGCTAGAAAAGGGTAAAACCATTTAGTAACACATCAAGGTAGCCTAAAGTAGACAAAACATCTATGAATACAATAGACGATGAGGTCTATAGTTTTAAGTTGGAGACATGGTATTCCTCCACATATCTCTATGGAAGAGGATCATGAGATTTGGGAAGAAAGAAAAGTTGAGTCCCAGGTACATCGGCCCCTTCCATATTCTTGATCATATCAGAGATGTGGCCTATCTACTAGAACTTCCACCTACCATGTCTCAAGTGCAATATGTATTCCATGTATCTCTCTTGAGGAATTATATATGAGATCTATCACATGTACTGAATCTAGAGGTGGTATATTTGGAAAACTATCTCTTTTATGAGAAGCAGACGGTGAGGATATTAGACTGTAGAGATAAATTCCTATTAAATGAGACTACTCACCTATTAAAATTACTATAGAAGAACCATAAGTATGAAGAGGAAACATAGGAACTAGAGGAAGTGATGAATGAGAAGTACCCCCACCTGTTTTTAGCTAAGAATGTAAAATAAAATTTTGAGTGTGAAATTTCATAAGGGGGGAAGAATTTAAAAACCTAGAACTCTATCTATAGAATTTTCCTTCTTATAATTATTTCATATAGTATAAAACACATAGAATCACATTGAAAACATAATAAAAACTTTATAAATGAATAATTAATGGAATAATATGTATTTATAGAAATTAAGGAACCTTTTCCAATAGAATAGTAACTTGATCTTTGGAATAGTAATGTGACCATTAGAAATAGTAAACCATCAAATAGAATATTAAGCTTACCTATGAAAGTGTTGATAAAATTTGGGCATCTTATAAATGAAAATATGATATATTTTTATCTTGATATAAGTAAATAAATGTTTTTAAAATGTTAAATTAAGTATTGGTATTTTTGTAAAACAAAAAAGTTTATTTACAATTTTATAATTAATATATTGATTTAAAATAAATTTTTTTCGTAAATATATTCATCAATTGATATTTTTTTTTCTTACTATTATAAGATAATTTTATGATACTTTAATTGATTTTTAAAAGTTTTATAAAATCAGTTATAATTTTAAAATCGGTATTTTTCAAATAAATTATTATTTTAATTAAAAATTAAATTTATCATATTTAGAAAACTATTTTCATAAAATAGAGTCCATTTTTTAATTCTAAACATAAAGAAAATTAGGGCTAATTTTTAGGATTTTTCTATAACAGCTGAATTTTTGGTGAATAGTAAAATATGATAATTTGTGGTATTTAACATGAATTTTTGAGTCATGAATGATGTAAAAAACCCCCTTGGTTAGAAATCACATTAACTATTTACTATACTTATTCACAATAATTCTTTCAATTTATATTCTTGATCTAAAATAATAAAATAATGAATAAAATAGTCAAAAAACATCCCTCTCCTCCACAATAAATACCACCTCTTCTCCTCACACCTCTAATGCCTTGAATCTTGTCAAAATTATACCAAATCCTATTCCCAAACCTTTATCCTGCATACAAGATACTTTAGTCTCAATAAAATACAAAATTCAATTTCCCTAAGGAGGTTCTCAAGGAAAAGAAGTTCAAGAGGTAAAATCATCTACCATTATCTTTTAATTTCTTTTAATTTCTTTTCTTTTATTATTATTTCCTTTACTCTGCTATACAAACATTAATGATGAATAAATTATATTATATATACTATAATTTTATTATTTTAATGGAATATCCATCATTAAATCCCTTCTCCTCTCCCTTTTATTCCAAAAATGAAAACATTGTCTCGGGTGTGTCGATTTACCACCATTGTGGACAATGCGTTCTCATTTTTCATTACTGCATTCAAGGATGGTAATAAAACCATTTATATGGTTAAAATAGATTATAATATATTTATTATAGCCTATTTAATGTTTTTTAACCATTATATATTCATAATATTAAATAATAAAACAAAACGAGTTCGTGATGATCGAAAATTCACCAAAATAAACTGACATTCATCATTAACATTTTATCAAATGAATCATTCTCATTTATGTAAAAAAAATTATATATTTAAACATTTAAAATTATATAGAATCATAAATTCCATATACTTCCACTTATGTATTTTTTTCTTCCACTTGAAAAAAACTCTCATAATTAAACTCAAGGGAACCAGTCATAAAATCAAGAAATGAACTCTCCCAGAACGACAAAAATGAGTCTAATAACTCATAAAAAGGCCATAAATGAACTTAATAAAATTATAATAAATCAAATACATGTTTAAGGGGTTATTAATTAAATTATTAATGAATATAATTTCATTTTACATGACATTAATTACAAGTATAGAACACTTTTATACATAAGGTAGGGGATTCTTTTCGAACCTCCATTTTTCCTTCGGGTTATGATTTCTCTCTCTTTACCCCAATTTAATCTTTAATTATTATTATGTAACACTCCTAAATTCTATTTTTATGTTCCAATAATATGTTCCTATCTCAATTATTCTTTCATTTATGGGTAAATACATGTTTTTATATGGTTTTCTTCTCAATTATTCTCGATAAGAAAGCCTGATTAAAGGGAACTTCCCAGTTTCTTACCCATTTTTATGCACCATACATAATCTATTTTAAGCCCCCATTATTCTTATAAAATAAATAATTTTATCATGAAAATATAACTTGGTTAATTTCTAGTTTTATATAAAACCTTATATCTTTTCCTCTTTAAATTCTCTTTAATGTTTTTCTTAAACCGCACTAAAATATTTCATTTTTAATGTTTCTTAAACACTATTTTTACATGTTTTCACTTCAATTTGAAATCACTTATCATGATATATTCCTATTTTCCTTATGAATTTCCAAGTATGATTTAAATCCATTCATTCATGGAAACCATTATGATATTCCCTTTTGTTATGCCTTATGAAATGATTATGATACCCAATTCTTTCTATGGGTAACCTTTATGCTTGATTCTTCATGTGGAACACATATCTATGAACATGTTATGATGGGTGAACTTGGATAGTTCTCTAATTAATTGGGTAATTTTTATTCTCATGATATGTCATTTTGGGATAGGGAGTAAATCGGATTTCTTTATGGGACTTGGTCCACCATGTGCAATGGTCTTGGCAGTTAGCCTTAACTCGTGTTTATGTCATGTTGTATGTTTTTTACAAATTCCTATGATTCTATTATTATAATATCACATGTTCTACATGATATTATTTCTTATGTTTATTCAAATTCTATGCCTTTTTATGTCATTATGTTATGCCTTCTAACCCAAGTTCTATTATTTATTCCTATATTTATTCCCAAATTAATATTTTTAACTCATAAATTTTGTTCATATATTCCCCAGGTTATCCTATGTATATGTAAGATATAAAATAAAGTTATGAGATCTTTATGGAGATTAAATAAAAGAAGTTTTTATTTTGGTTTAATTTTTTCTAATTATGTACCTAATCTTCTAAATACATTATACTTTACAATCCTTGGTTTGTATTTCATGGTTAATTATGATTAAAATAATGTAATAATATGTGTAAAAGGTTAGGGTCATTATATTTATGATCTTGTGGCACACATAGGTATGTTTTTTCTTATTTTATGGGTGGTACCTATATCTCTCTCCAATTAATTGGGTAAAGATTAATATATTATGAGATAAAAATGGGAAATAAGTCAATGGGCTTGATCCACAATGGGAAACAGGTGTGTCCTGGTCTAATATGGGAAATAGGTGTCAGGATCCACTATGTTGATGGTCTTGGAATTTAACCTTGACATGTGAAATGTTTTTCTATATTTAGGATTATTCCATGCTTTTATGACATGATCTTATGGTTTATGATTTATTTATGATTATTTCTCACTCTTATGGTTGATGATTTCTAAAATGATAATGTTTATTCCATGAATCGTGTTTATGATCTATGACAGGTTAGGTATAAAGTTCATAAGTTATATTCATGATCATATAAAATTATTCTTATCTTATTCTTTCATATAATCATGGATTGATATATTCAATGTTTACCCTTATTGAGCATCTGATCTCACCCTTTATTTTGTTTCCTTCCCCATGTGATGAGGAAAGGTTTAGGTAGGGTATGACTAATAGGGGTACTATTTTAGAATATATTTGTGGGATATGTTGAAGGTATTTCATAAAATAATAATATTGTATATATAATATCCAAAGACTATAAACCTTTACAGTTCTAGTGTGGATAATATTATTATGTATTGAATATTCATCTAAAATGATGTAATATTTATGTATGAAAACATCATACCATTATATTTGGTATCATATCATAGTTTAGACAATATTTGGAGATTAGGGAAAGAAACATTTTATAAAAACCCTGGGGATAGAACAAAGTATAGGATAAAATCCTAAAGTTCTGATAATGATCTTGAATGACCTAGGTTAAACCTAAGGTGTTATAGAATAATATTTCATGGTTTAGACATTCTATAAATTATTTTTTATAATTATATGGTTATCCTCTATTATTAGTGTTTCTCACTCTTTGTTTTTTGGTTTTAGTCAATGGTTGGAACCCAAAGGAACTGTATTAATTCTAAGTTATATGGATAATTCAATGATTTTCCTCTTGGTAAATCAAACATTATGGGTTCTGGAATTCATAATCTTGTAGTTATGCTCACACAACTTTATCAGGATATGAATCATACTGATTTTCCAAATGATCAAATGAGGGAATAACGTACTATTAAATATTTCATGAGGAAACATCCACCTTATTTTAGTGGGTATTCTAATCCATTAGAGTATAAGAGATGGATCAACACCGTTGAGATAATATTTTTTGTTCTTCAATTATTAGGACATGAAAAAATTTCCCTTGCTATTTATCATCTGGAAGGGGAAGCAGATCAATGGTGGAATATTATCAAGAATACAAGGCAAGTTAAATATATTGAATCCATATAATGGGATGAGTTTAAGGGGATATTATTCAGTAATTACTTTCCTTATATTCTATGTAAAAAATGGATAAGGAATTTTTTTATCTAAAGAAAAAGGAAAAAGAATCAATTGGTACCTATCATTCAAATTTTACAAAGATTTAAAGGTATTCCTTTAGTTTAATTATCATACTTGAAATTAAAATTTATTGATATTTTAGTGAACTAAAACCATGTCTCTAAAATTAATTAGTAATAAGAGACTTTAGTATCTATGAGGAAATAGTTTGATGATCACTAAAAGTATAAATAAAAATTAGATATTCCCTCTATTCCCATGGTTTTGATAAGAAAAGAAAGATCGAGTCTCATGAAAACTTGAATAAATTATATGGTGAGAAGAAATTCAAGTCATCTACATGTCAAAAATATGGGAATAAACATTAAGAGAAGTGTTTGAATGGAATTATAAGGTGCTTTAAATGTGGAAAGGTGGGTCATTAAGATTGTGGATGTAGAAATTTGATTAATGGTCTAGTTATTTCAATGGAGGAGAGGACGCCAACTAATGAACCACCCTCACTCTAGTGTTTCAAGTGAAATAATTTTGGGAATTATATGAACCAATTCCCAAATTCAATGGATAATGTGTATGATAAGCCACAAAAACCTCTGAAGACAAAGGAAAAGGTGAAATATTATGCAATAATGATGGATGAAGTTAATCATGATAATTAGGGTGCCCTTATTCCCCCCTCATTGGTTGGGAGTTTCGTGTTTGATTTTTTATAAATATCTTATTATTCATCCATTAGAGAAATTTCATGTGATTGTATCCTTTTATATGGATTTTAAAATAATTAAATCACATTTGATATTTTATCAATAAAAGGATGAACATGAGATTCCAATGAAACTTTTTTTTATAAGATAAGAGCTTTTATAAGGAATAAATGGTGAATTAATTTTTGGAAGTGTATATGTCACCATATAAGATTAGCATAAGAGTTATGGATACCATCATGGGTGTTTGTGTTGACACACCTTTTGAGGTTTTTAGTTTATCAAGATTAAGGATATTTTAAGATAAATTTATGTAAATACAAACCATTGTTATTGTATATGTGAAAAATACATTCAAAGAGTAATGACCTTACACTTTTTAGACATATGATTAAAAGTATTGGTAACCTTTAGGGTTTATTATGGTAATTATGGATTGTAGTTAATAACCTAATGAAGTCAAAACACTTCTTTTAAATAATATTTAGATTTGGATCTAACTTACAGAATATATATTAATGAAGTGTTAAAGTTTCATGGATTAACATATTCAATTTTATCTGAATTGGATTTTAAGTTTACCTCAAAGTTTTGGTGAAGTCATCGGCAAGCTCTTGATGCAGAGTTGAGTTTTAGCACTAAGTATCATCCTCAGGAACATGATCAATCTGTGAGAATAGTTAAAACTATAGAGGTTATAAAAATATTATTATATCGATTTTAAATGTGATTAGGATCAACACCTCCCTCTATTTTATTTTTATTCTAACAATATATTTCACTCGATTATTCAGTTGGATCCTTATAAAACCCTTTATAATGACCCAACTTTTATCAAAGGTATAGATCAATTAATTTTTTCTTTAATTCCTTAATGTGGCCCTTATAATGTTATTTAATGGATTCACAGAGGACACGATGGTGTCTAGGGCTTGTTTTTATCCCAAAACCCTAGGAATTTGGAAATCATACTGGGCCTCATGATTAGGAGAAACCGTGTCACCCGGACCACACGGTTTCCATAACCGTGTGGGGTGTTATGGAAGGGAGCTGATAGAGATAATATTTTCATCATTTTTTATATGTATTTAAATAATTTAAAACCTCCTAATTTATCAATTTGATCTTGTTTTGATCAATTTTAGATTTTTGGTGTGCTTTGTGCTAAAATGTAAAAATTGATTAATTCTGGGATTTTACCACATTTTAATCACAAGGATATTTTGGGCATAAATTTTAAAATATTCTTACAATTTGACTGAATATTTTTTTTATGATTACATGATTTAGGGTATCCAAATCTTTCTTATGGACCAAGAGTTGGTTCGAACATATAGAGGTCCTAAATAATCAATCAAGTTGAAAAATTGTTTTGACGAATAGAGTGGACCCCACCTACGAAAATGAGTCATAATTTGGGATAAACACCTCAAATTGATGTGATTGTAGATAGAATTGAAAGATAAATCATAATATCGTTTCAAAAATAAATCATATAGAGTTATACACTCATTTATGTGGCCATTAGATGATAAACATTAAAGGAGTATTTCTACAATTCTTGTCCAGAAAAATTCCTACTCATTAATAATTCCATAACTTCCTCAATAAGTGTCCAATTAATGTGAAATTTGGAGAGGGGTAGTATATTCAATTTTGATAAACCTATAATAAGGTAAATTGTGGTGATTCGAAGATATTGGGTGAAATTTTGACAAAACCTTTGGAGGACATATTCTAGAGGGGAAGTTGCAGTACCCATTTCTTTTCTTCTTTTATTTTTATTTTTATAATTTTTACTTTAGTATTATTTAAAATGTAATTTAAATTTATTTTATTTTAAATGAAATCTAATTCATGAGTGTTTTTTACTTTTGTGTATTCTTCCACCCATCCACCCTATTTTCTTCTTCTTTTTATATTTTTTTATTTTTGTGATTTCATGTGTGTGTTTTTCTTCTTCTTCTTTCCACATACTCATTATTTTTATTTTATTATATTACTTTATTATTATTTTATCCACCATGAACTATTACCCCCCAAAATGAGGGTATAACCCAAGGATTTTTCCAAGGGATGTAAGTGGAAATTTGATTTATTTTGTACTTAAATTATTATGTTTTATTAAGTTTGTGATGAGCAAGGGAGATGTGCACGGGTGCAACGATCGTCCACCACAAAACTAATCTCAAACTCATTTCTATTATTTTATTAAATATTTTCCCTCCCTTATACCAGATAAAAGATCTTCATATGATGTATTTTATCCATTAATTATATGTAATGGCATACTATGGTGTCAGGTCTTAGAAGATGTCAGACTCTCGATTGAGGTGTGTCATCAACCTTGATTATAGGATGAGGTGGAATTGAGATTGCTAAAATTAATTTAGGATTTCACAAAAATAAATAAAATAATAGTAATTCATGAATTATATCTTATAATTGAATTATCAAACATAATCTAAAAACTAATAAGGATAATGATGGAACCCATGAACCAAACAACAAAGGCCAAGTCCATTCTTTACTAATCACATTCTATCATTTCATGTTAGTTTAATTTTTTTAGAATTTCATTTATCTTCATAAATAAAATTTATTTCATTAAATGTAAAATAAAAAAAATAATTATTTATTAGGTGAATTATATTAAATAGGTGAAAAAACTGAGAAATCTCCTCAAGTGAGATAACCCTGGTCAGCCATTGTGTTGTACTAGGAAAACATAGAAATTTTCTTTTATCACAACCTATGGCAGGCATGCGTAAAACTAGAATCGTTGTTGGGGATATAATCAGTAGTTTATTAACTTTTTATATTTTCACATGGTATATATATTTTCATTACTTTTTTTAAAAATACCAAAAATATTAATTCTTTTTCCGCTATATTTTCAGGAGATCTTTTTTCAACACATGTAACAATTACTCACAGGTACAGAAAAAAGAAACATATTACACTTAGGAGTCCCTCCAAATAATTTAGGATGCTCATATGATAAATTTTAATAAGAATCAAAGAGGCATAAAAATATGGATCTCACCAGAATATTTTATGGTTATGGTTGATGATCTATGAACTGACATACAAAGATTCAAGGACAAGAAGTAAGTTTCCCCAGTTTTCTCCAATTTCACTAAATAAATCCAAGTAATTGTGGCCAAAATTGAGGAATATAAATAACCCCACCATTTTAGGAACTAGATTCAATCTGATCATGATGATCTAGAGTGGATTCATGATGATTAAGACTTACTTATTGAGCTACATGTGGTAGATCAACAAGATATAGATGAATTTGGGAATGAGTATGAGGTACAACATGATATCCTCATTCCTTACACAGTAGAAGAGCCATCACCACTATAATTATCTCTAGAAATTTAAGAGGAGTAATCTATACAAATGGTATAATTTTAAGAAAATATGGAAGTTCCCGACTACCTGCCTCTATCCATTGAGATCAAACTTTAAGACGCACTTACCAATGAAGAAGAGATTGAACCAGAACCAACTCAAGCAGATGATCTTTCTTTGAACTCTTTATTTTATAATTTTATTCAATATGATTTAGTTATCACTCCTTATGGTTTTAAATTTTTAGATTTTTTCAATCCTTTATTTTCCTTAGAGGAAGAGGAAGAAACTGAACATGCACCTGTTGAGGAACACATGGAGATCCCTGACATTATTGAACATGAATTTAAGGAGGCCCATGAAGAAATCAAAGTAGCTGAGCTTATGGAAATCAAGAAAGAGGGTGATCATTACGAAAGGGATAATTTTTTTTATTATTCAAATTTAAATTCTATTCATGTATAAATACCTACTTATTTTCCCTTTGATCATTAAATTCATGCAACCCATGTTAAGTCAGCACTGGAAGAAAAAGGGGTGGTTTTACAAGTATCAACCAAGGAAGAGGATGATCTATACTTCATCCTAACCCTACCATGCAATATATACTTAATTGTGAAGGTAATGGATATAGTATACTCTATCCGTGGATCATTAATCTCCAGGAAATAATAATTACAATCTATGAAAATCCACATGTGGTGGTTCATGTCCAAGAAGATCCACCCACCATCATATTATGGATAATAGTTGGTACTTCCCAATGGAGGTAGTAAAAATTTAAGGCCCACTTGGAGGATCATACCAATATTTATCTTTACATTCTTTCTAGGAATTTAGATTTAAATTTTATTTTTAGGAAGTATCCCAAGAAGTATCCCACTACCTCTTATATTTTTGAGCTTCAATGAAATGATCCTTGTGTTTATTGGGTAGTTTTCTTTATTAGGTTCATGATGGAATGAGTAATCACCAAATATAAAAGGAGGAAAGAGTACTAAGATTCATTTAAAAATGGGATTAACTTTTATTATTTCTCTTTTAAAATCTATACATTTTTGTCTAAAAACATGTTTTTAGCCTTAAACCGAAGTTGCATGCCCACACTTGAATTCATTATTTACTTAACGTATCTAGGAGGCATGAGTTTCTTAAAAATATTATTGTTCCATGTTTTAGATTTCAATGTTAATGATATTTAATGAGTAAAATGTAGAATTAATGTTTTAATTGAAGAATGGATATTGAAATGAGGACTCGTGATTTGAGGGAATTACTTGATTCATGTAAATGAAATTTTCCTACCATTTTTCATGCTTTGAATTTATGAAATTCATGTGAATTGATTTTTTATTATTAATCATGTCACAAGTGATTTTATAAATTCATATGTCTCATTCCTAAGAGTATTTCTAGACCAAAGACTTCCTATTTATTCTTGAGAATATTTCTTGAGTGATCTTGGGACATGTCACTAACCAGAACTCGCATTTGAACTTGTCAAATCTATGACTGTGAAAAAACACATTTAAAATGATTGAGTAATATTTTGATAAAAAAATTATCCTTAAAATAATACATTTACATCAATCCTTCTTTAGCCTATAGAGACCATGAATGACCTTTATAGGGATGATCCATGTTTCAATCTATTTTTATCCATTCCTACCTTACTCATGGTATTTGTATGATATTTTAAATCTGAAGTATGGGGGTGAAGGGAATCATGATGGAAGAGATGATTTACATTGTAATGAAAAATTATGGGGGTGATTATTGTGGGAATAAATTAATGTTGTTGATTCATTCATGATACTTCATTATTTTCACCTCTTGAATTAAAAAAATAGAAAATGACAAAAATAACCAAAAAATAAGAAAAATGGGTTGTGATTTGGGAAAACAAAAAATAACCATTACTAGGACTATGATTTTTATCATACATGGTTAGGTGGTGGATTTAAGGTTTATTCTAATCATAAAATTATAAAAAAGAAAAAAATGAAAAGGTTATTTGAAAAAGAAAAAAATATAAATGTAAAAAAATATTCAAGAGGGTGACTAAATCATTCCTTATTATTTATTTGATCATAGCCTTTAATTTGAGTTTTGGGTAAGTAAGAGTTTCTATGTTTAAGGGGAGAATTTTATTAAACTTTTATTTTTGATATCATGAATTGTACTTAATATATAAACCTCCTCCTTGAGCCTTGATTTTTAAACCATAAAATCCTACTAACCTTAATCCTCATTGTAATTTTAACCTTTATTGAAAGTCCTCGCAATTTTATGTTCCTTTTGACTTTACAAAGTATAGAAAGTTGTTCCTTTATAAGCCTGTGGATAAAGAGAATATTCTCATGATATTATCATAACTCTACTTGAATTCTATCATGATATATGAGAGAAAAGAATCAAAAGTGAGGTAAATCATGGCTTGAAATGTTTGATAATAATAAATTTAGGAGATTGAATGAATGAGAATACAAGTTCCATCATTTTCTAAAAGGGTAAAATTAAACTACATGAATTTATTATTTATTTGAAAAAATGAAAAATGAAATGATATTTTATGTGAAATTTGATAATCTGATTTGTCATTTATTTTTTTTATTACATTGAAATTTTAATATTGGATACATTGGTTCCCTTTGAAATTTAATGTTGAGATTTTATGCTTGAGGATAAGCATGGTTTAAGTGTGGGGGGATTTTATTATTATTTCATATTTATATTATTCTATATTCATCTCTATTAGCCTTACCATGGTGGGGTAAACATTTTTTTAATTAGGGAAGGGTTGGTTTTATATTTTGTAATGTTTTAGTTCTTGTACTTAATTGAATGAAATCTTCTTCCCTCTTTTGTGATGTTGTTTTCAATTTCATATAGCGGTTTTTATTATCAAGTATGGTCATATTTTGTTTTTGATTTTGTTATTCATTTTTTTCTTTGGTAAATGATCGTTATCTTCCTCCACTATGTTCTAATTTATATACGATGGAATGGACCAGGGATTAGTGTTGAAGTAATCAATGATCATCAGTACATGTGAAAGAGGTAGTGGATGTTCTTGATTGTTTGGGATAAACAAGACCTGATCGGGTATTTCCAAATTCATTTGAGTATATTCATTACAAATCTATTTCATAAGGAAGTAGAGTGGAACAAACTAAGATCTTGGTAATGTTTTATCTCACCATAACCATTTGACCAAGTGAGTGAGATGAAATGATCATGGAATCTCACTTTAATCAACTTAGCAGAAGGGAATTGAATTAAATAGAACAATGATAGCATTGTAATTTTAAAACCAAACTCTACCGGATCACCCTTCTCATATCATAGTTTTCAATCACTTGAGTTTCCAATTTCATTTAAATAATTTCATTAATTTAATTATTTTATTTCATATCATTCAAAACCAAACAATTCAAAAAAACAGTACACTTTTCTTATAATTAAAAAGTGACAAATTGTTTTGTGTGCACTCCTCTTCAAAAGACTACCTATGGTTAACCAGTATACTGTACTTAGTTAATATAAAAAAAATTACCAAGCCCCACAATAGGCATGGATCAGAAGTAGGGGGTGCATGTTTTTTATTAAATTGTGAGATCTCAGGCACATGTCTGTGTGAGTTTCAGAAGGGTGTTAGGATAGTCTGCTTCACACAGCTTGCACACGGTTTTCCAAACTGCACTCCCATCCCATGTAGGGTCCCCCTTAGGCAGTTCCATGGAACACGATTAGTGCATGGTTTTCCAACCATGTATCCAAACCATGTTCCCCTATCAAGATGTGTGAAATTACATATTTTCCCTTAATGAACTTAAATTCTTAACCCTTATTTCTCCATTCTCATTTCAAGTGGATGGCACATCCTCCCTTCTCTTGTGGGATCTCCTTTGCCTAATATAGGCATCTTTATAACTTCTCCATCTAGACTACAAATCAAGTTCCATCAAAATCATTTGAACCTCATCAATAATCTATTGATTCATCTTGCTTACTATTTCGGTTTATCTTCATATATCTTGTGTTATTTAGGTGCAAGATCATTCACCCTATTTTCAAGGTGTTGGAACGTTCTTTATTTTTCTTCTGATATACCTCAAATATGAAGTCGATATTGGATGAGGAGTTGTCTATGGCCTTAAGGTAGGTGGTATAGTTATTTTCCCTTTAAGTCATGTTGTTTTTATAGCCTTGATGTTGTTCCTCACATTGTCATTGCCTCATATTTCCTTAAAATGCATTCTTTCTTTCTAAGTGAATTTTAGCATGTTTTTATACTCCTGTGGACCCTTGATAAATATTTTAGGATATATAACTCATTAATTTCCACCCCTTTGGGTGTGTCAACTTAATTACCCTCTTTATATTAAATTATTTGAATAGTCAAACACCGCCTAAGTGTTCGTCTTGGCTTGGAAATAGAATTTCCCTACTTTATATAATTTTTCGATAAACTGGAACACCTTCTAAGTGTTTTTCTTGACCTTTATTATG
The DNA here is from genome assembly GCA_963277665.1 of Viscum album. NCBI lineage: Eukaryota > Viridiplantae > Streptophyta > Magnoliopsida > Santalales > Viscaceae > Viscum > Viscum album. Next base: position 428,274,137 of record OY728123.1, on the reverse strand, counting down.
AATAAATATGCCTTGAATAATTAAATGGTCTGCTTATAATGAATGGAATGGGTGGAAAGCCCATGCCTTATGTTATATAATTATGAATGTGAAATTATATCAAATGTACACCTTTGGATGTTTGTTTTAAATGGTTATGGTTGTACAAAATTTGATCCCCTGTGATATTATTATTATTATTATTATTATTACATTGATATTGGTTGTGGAACGATGGTTAAGGGACTTTTTTGGGCATGATATTTTACTCTCCCTTATATTATGTGTTGAGAATGACCTCCCTCACCATTGTACTTGTATCTGGGTGATGGGAATAATGTTCCATGTTCCTCAATTCGGGTGATTGGAATGACATCGCACCCCACCTATTAAATTTTTATGCATGATGACTCATTTTAATTATGAGATTCAAGGAATGTACCCTCTGTTGGAGCCAATAGGCTCATTAGACTAGTTATAGACACTTGAGTTACGCCCCAGGTCCAACTAGAACCTAGTATCTAGGTATATTCCGACTTACATCCTCTCATACTTAGTTTATATAGGTGGATATATTATATAACTATACTATATATATATTATTACTATATATATGGTTACTAATCAAACACTTCTACTGGACTATGTTGAAACAGGTAGAGCCTTCCAGGTGTCTAGTATGAACCTGAGTAGGCTGGTATTTAATTATTTAATTGTTATTATTATTATTTTACCTACACACTATCGTTTATATGTAAATAGGTTAGGTTATTTATAGAAACCATTGGTAGAGGCCTATTGGTATTTTATCTCACACCCTACTCGGTCCGCCTTTAGTACCAAAGTAGATTACTTGTCTGCAAGTGTGGATAATGGAAAGCTCCATGCTATAGTTGCTTGATTATTTTTTTCTTATAGTATGGATTGTGGGAGAAGTGGACTGAGTATATTCCCATGATTCTAGTGGAGTAGTATGTTAGCCTTTTTTATGTTTGTGCCACATATTGTATATATTTGTCCCATGTTTTCCCCTTTTTGTATATCCTCATGCAATAAAAACATTGTATATGACTTGGCCTTTGGGATTTTGATATTATTAAAGTTTCTTAGTAATTTACACTTTCTCATTTGATTATTGTATTTTTTTTTTGTTCCATCTGTTTATAGATGTTTCCTCTATGGCGAGTTACTGTTCCAGTTGTTATAGTGTTTGTTATATCATGCTACCTCTATTGTCTATTATTTATCTTATCTATTGTGAAACTCTAATATGAGGGTATAGTTTCCCCACTATACCACCTTAGACCCTCACTTCTAATCAGCAGCCTCTAGCATATGGGGAGGTGCACTTAAGGCCATGTGACCCACCAGCTTGGGGCCCCAGGTTAAGTGGATCCTGGGTCAGGACATTACAAAGTGGTATCAGAGCCTTATTTTTCCTTTGTCTTACTATTTGGGTATTAGAAATGAGACTAGGTGCTAATGGAATTCAGTAATTAGTCTATGCCTAGGTATAGATAACCCATGTATAGGGGATACCCAAATTACCTGAGATGGGTAATTACTATTATTGATTATGCATGTTACAGTTGATACGACTTCACTATTGGGTGAATCACGTGTATTATGATATTATTATTATTGGATTATTTCAATGAGATTATTTTACCTAGGCATGATTAAATGTGGTAGTAACATTACATGCACCATTATAGGCACAATAGGATTGATATTCCATGCATTTTATCATGCCATGTCTATTTTATACATTTATTTTCTTGCTGCATATAGTTAGTTCTTGATTATAATATGTTTAAATGTGCTGAAATTTCTTATAGGATGAATATAATTAGACTAATTAAAGTTCCTACATCAATATAAATGGTGTTTTCCCACATATATTGGTGATGACACCTTAATTGTCTCATTATACCGTATTATGGGCTCTATGCCTACTAGTTCTGGACCAAGATATATGTATTATATATATATATGAGATTACGAACTCAGATGAACTTAAACTTTCAAATTAAAATGATTACTGTTAAATGGGATTCTAATTGTAAAGTAAAGGGTGTTTTCCTTTATACCTTCCAATTGACACTCCATATATTGGAACCTCTATCATCTGATAAGAGACCTAGACCCGAACCCGACCTTAATATTGGGTAAATAAGGGTGTCTTTTATGTACATATATCCTGATTTATCACATAGAACTAACTTTTGTAGCATGAATATAGGTTTGATTTATTTATATAGGAAGTCTTATACTTGTCCTAGTTATTTATCAGAAATTATTTTGATGGTAAAATACTCTTCTGAGGCATGAGTTTGGCATTGTAGAATCATGTCACTATAACAGCCTCGATTCATACACCTTGAAGGTGGTGGTGACCATGCACCGGAGGTGGTGGGACCTGAGCTGCCAGTGAATCCTTTGGTAGTTCCACCTATAGAACCACCTGTAGTTCTTGATATGGGCTCCAATGCTCAGTTCTAATAGGGTTTCTTCTGCATGATGAAAAATATGCAATATGTCACTCGACCTTCCACAACTATGGAAGAGTTGAATCGGGAGTTCCAGCAGCAGCATCCTCCCACCATTTTAGGGGACGAAAGACCACATGAAGAAAAATCATGGATAGAGGACATGCTTTCTATATTTGATCACCTGGAGACACCTCCATAGTGGAGAGTCAAGATCATTTCTTATATGTTGCATGATTCTTCCAAGTGATGGTGGGATGTTATTACTCAGGCAGACCGAAATCAATATATAGTCTATGAAGGATTCTATAAAATCTTATATGATTATTTATTTCCATATAATATGAGGGGTAACTAATATAGAGAGTTTATGGATCTTTAACAAGTATCCATGCCTATCATGGAATATTATGCTTGTTTCACTAAGCTATAGCAGTTTGATCCTACCGTATCTTATGATGATCTTATAACCATGGGGAAATTTAAGGATATGTTATTTGATCACAGGTTAATGTCTTTCAACTGATGAATATTTATGATATTGTTAACCAGGACCTCATTACTAAGCATAATTTGAGGTAAGCCGGTAGTGTGAGTCAGGGTGGTTTGGAACCTACATCTGTTAGTTTTTATTCTATCATATGAAAGTGTTTCTTTGAGGCAATTTATGGAGTTAGTAGTAGTATGAAAGAACATACTTATATTTTCCATAAATATCATTAATATGGAAAATCAAGACATACAAAACCTTAGTGTATGCGTGATCTAGTAGAATACAGAGGTTACAGTAGGATGGGACATATCTAGCGCTTCTGCAGGACTTTTCCACCTATGTATAGTGAGAGGGGGTTTACACTTTCCCCACATTCTCAAGTGGGGCCATAAGTATATTTCTAAGAAGGAAGCTGGAATACCACTGACTGCTTAGGCTGAGGTGGCAGTCAAGGAAAAGGTAACTAAACTCATGATTCTCAACACCAGCAGAGTGGGTTTACTCAGGGAATTCAGGCTATGACTCGGGGTTGTGGTACAGGATAGTCGCATGAATTACAGCCTATTTCAGAGGATAAAATCATCATATCTTCTATTATTTGAGGTTTTATTCTAGTACCCTCTACTTTAGTGTCTGCATTATTTTACACAGACATGTCTCATTCTTTAATATATGAGGCAATCATGGAGAGTATGGGCCTTGAGATAGAACACTTGTATGGCATGATGATACTCGATACCTATTTAGGTATCCAATTATAGATTGTTCTTCATTGTAAAGATTGTCCCCATGATATAGGAAGATATGTTTTCATATGGATTCTCTTTATTCTCGACATGATAGGGTTTGACGTAATTATCAGGATAGACTGGTTAGTTCCCTATCAATCCCATATCATCTTCTATTGATGGAGGGTGATATTTATATCACCAGAGTGAATTAGGCGCATGAATAAGAGATAATGGGATATCTAGGCTGTGTGATTAGAACTTGTGCATTAGGGTCTGGGTAGTTTGATAGCTCTGATTTCCAGTATCTTCTTAGATGATTAGGGGTTATGGCCCACTGTTTTCCCTCTTGTGGTTTATCATTTTAGGGATGTCTTCCCCAATGACTTTTCTGGGATAAATTCAGTGTCAGAGTTATAATTTACCATTGATCTAATTTTTTAAGCAGCACCAGTGTCAATTCCACCTTACAGGATGGAACCTATGGACTTTTAGAGCTCCATAAATAGTTATAAGATCTAGAGGCTAAAAGATTTATACACCCCATCACTTCTCATTGGGGTTCACCAATCCTTTTCTAAGAAGTTGGATGGTACCCGTAGTCTTCACATGGATTGTCATCGATTAAACTATCTCATGATAAATAATTGTTATCCACTACCTTGAATATATGGACTCTTTGATCGGCTCTAATGAGAGAGTATTTTCAAATATTGGTTTGAGTTCTGGCTATCATCAGGTATGTGTTAGGACATATAACATACCTTGCACATAATTCAAGAGTAGGTATGGTCTTTATTATTACCCGGTCATGCCGTTCGGTCTCATGAACATACCTGTTGTCTTCATGGCTCTTATAAAATTAGGTTTTCAACTCATATCTAGATTCATTCATGGTAGTCTTTGTTGATGAAATCTTAGTGTATTCACATTCTCGACACAACTATGCCAACCATATTTTCATTATGATGAATACACTGAAAGAGAACTAGATTTATGTTAATCTCATCAAATTCTACTTTTGGATCAACAAATTCCACTTCCTCGGTCATATTATTTTAGGGACATGAGTTTTAGTAGACCCAAATAATGTGAGAGCTATAGTTTCCTAGTATCATCCTAATAACTTCTTGGACATGAAAATTTTCTTGAGGATAGATGAATATTATAGATGCTTCATCCAGGATTTATCATGCCTAGCAGTGCCCCTTATAGGCTTGACTAAAAAGGGTGTGAAATTTGTATGGTTAAAAACTTATGAAGAATCCTTTCAGGAGTTAAAGGCCCATTTAACTTCAACAATAATATTGATTCTTTCAGATCTAGGTAGGTGTTATACTATTTACTATAATGCATTAGGTTTTGGGTTTTGAGTAGTTCTAATATAGGACAAGTGAGTCAAAGCATACAGGTCTCGTCAGCTAAGGCCTCATGAGTGGAATTACCCAAAGCATGACCTCGAGCTATCTATTGTAGTTCATGATCTACATAGTTATATCCATTGTTTACTTGGATATTTTTTTGTATTATTCACTAATCAAAAAATCATCAAGTATATATTTACATAGCATGGTCTAAATCTAAGGTCGCGCAGATGGATTCAGTATCTACAGTCCTTCGATTTTGAGTTTGCCTATACACTTGGGAAAGGTAATGTTGTAGTCAATGATCTAAGATGGAAGACTCATACACAGGTAGTTCAGGAGGCCAGTGGTGAATGGAAACTCCTGGATTTTTTTTTAGAGATGCATGTTGAGGTTTAAGATGATCATGGGAAAACTATCCTATTAAATTTAGCAATTACCAACACCTTTCTAGAATGGGTGTGAATGAGGAAATTATCTGATCTAGAAGGATTATTACTGAGGGATAAAATCCAAAATAATAATTTTTCTTCTAGTTGGACCACGGATGAGGATGAGACTTTATGATTTTGTGGGTATGTATGGGTCCCATAGAAATCAAAGATGATTTGATGTAGGAATTTCATGCATTTGTATGGGAAGATCATCCCGGTGTAACCAAGATGTATTGAGAATTATGTCACCAATATTGGTGGATTGATATGAAACGCAAGATTGTCAGCTTCATTACTTGGTGTTCCATCTGTCTGCAGGTGAAGGTTGAACATCAATGACCGGCAGGTCTTTTATATCTGTTATCTATTCCTAAGTGGAAATGGGACAATATCTCTATAGATTTTGTGACTAGTTTACCCAGATCACCTCATGTAAATAATAAACTTTGGGTAGTCATTGACAGTTTGATGAAGGTTTCACACTTCTTACCTATGTGAGAGACCTTTTTGGTAGATGATCTAGGAGGATATATGTTATGGAGGTCGTACATCTTCATGGAGATCCTTTTTCTATCATATCTTATAGGGATGCTTGATTCACATCTCAGTTCTGAAAGGGGTTGTAGAATTCCTTGGGTACATAGGTTCTTATGAGCATGGATTATCACCCATATATTGATGGAAAGATGGATCACATGATTAGGTGTTAGAGGACATGCTCTGTGTATGTGTCCTTGACTTTGGGGGTTCCTGGGAGAAACACATACCCCTTGTTGAGTTTACTTATAATAACATCTTTCAGGATATAAGATGTCTCCTTGTGAAGCCTTATATATTAGACCTTGTTGATCAGCTTTATTCTGGTTAGAGGTATGTGAGGCATATTTTCTTGGACCAAGTATTATTCAGGAGACTATAGAGTAGGTCCAGTTGATCAGAAAGTGAATAATGACAACTCAGTCCAGAAAATAGTCATATTCCAACCAATATTTATTCCCTCTTTAGTTTGAGGTTAGAGATTGGTTTTTATTGAGAGTTTCTCCAAGTATGTACATCAATTAATTCAAAGGCAGGGTAATCTTTAACCTAGGTTCGATGGACATTTTTATGTTTTGAAATAAATCTGACCAGTGTCTTACCAGATAGAACTTCCTCAGAGGTACCTATCTATGCATGATTTCTTTCATGTATCTCAACTTTGTCGATATTATCCATATCCATCGCATTTTTTTCAACCTTATGAGGTTTATTTATATATGGATACTTCTTTCAAGGAGTATCTAGTAAGTATTTTGGATCAAATCATAAATACACTCTAAGGTAGGTCAATTATTTTAGTACGGGTGATATGGAAGCACAGTTGAGTAAAGGATGAGACCTAAGAGTTGGAAGCAGATATACGAGCTCAGTGGTCGGAGCTATTCCTGGATCATCTCTCTTTACCCTCAGAAGGGAAACTCGGGGATGAGCTTCTTTAAGGAGGGGAGGTTATAACAACCTAGCTTTCCTCAAAGGTACGGATTGTTTGTTTTTGGATTTAATTCCTTAATGTGGCCCTTATAATGTTACCTAATGGAGTCACAGAGGGCATGATGGTGTATGGGGCTTGTTTGAAGCTCAGAACCCCATGATTTTGGAAAAAAGACTAGGCCACATGGTTAAGAGAAACTATTTCACCCGGCCTGCATGGTTTCCCAAATTGTATGGGGCATTTCAAAAGGGATCAGGGGCCCGCATGGTTTGTCTAGAATCTTGTGAACCCAGACACACATACATGTAGATTTTAGAGGGTTTTGGGATAGTGAGCTTCACACATCTTGTGTACGGTTATCCAAACCATGCACCTAGACCATGAAGGGATCCCCCTTAGATAGTGTCATGGTGCACGGTTGGTGCACAATTTGGCCAACCATGCATCCAAACTATGAAACCCTATCAGGATGGATGAAATTAAAAGTTTTCCCTTAATTAACTTAAATTATTAACCATTTTTTCTCCCTTATCATTTCCAGTGGATGGAATATCCTCTATTCTCCTATGAGCTCACCTTTTCCTAATCTAGTAATCTTGATAACTTCTCCATCTGTACTCCAAATCAAGTGTCATCAGAAGCATTGGAACCATGTCGGTAAGCTATAGATTCTTCTTACTTCCTATATTATTTTATCTTTATATCTATTGCGCTATTTAGTTACAAGCTCATTCACCCTATTTTTAGAGTGTTGGAACATTCTTTATTTTTATTCCGATCTACCTCAAATTTAAAGGTGATATTGGATGAGGAGTCATTTAATACCTTAAGTTAGGTGGTCTAGTTGTTTTCTATTTAAGTATTGTTGTTTTCATAGCCTCTCCATTGTGTCGCACGCCAACCATTGTCGCGTGTTTCCTTAAAATTCAATATTTCTTTCTAAATGAATTCTAGCATGTTGTTATACTTATGTGGACCCATGATAATTATTGTAGGATGTTGAAATCATTAATTTCCACCCATTTAGGTGTGTCATCTTAATTACCCTCTTTATATTAAATTATATGAATAGAAAAACACCTCCTAAGTGTTCATCTTGGCTTGGAAATGTAATTTCCATCCTTCATATAATTGTTCAATAGATTGTAAACACCTTCTAAGTGTTCTGATTGACCATGATTATGAATTTATATGCCTTGAATAATTAAATTTCATGTTTATAATGAATGGAATGGGTGGAAAGGCCATGTTTCATGTTATATAATTATGAATGTGAAATTATATCAAATGTGAACCTTTAGAAGTTTGTATTAAATGGTTATGGATGCACTAAAGTTGATCCCTTATGATATTATTATTATTAATAATAAATTGATATTGGATATGGAATGATGGTTAAGGGATTTTTTGAGCATGGTATTTCACTCTCCCTTACACCGGGTGTTGATCATGACATCTCTCACTGTTATACTTGTATCTGGATGATTGGAATGGCATTCCACATTCCTTGATTTGGGTGTTGGGTATGACTTCTCATCCAACCTATCTCACATTATACTTGTATTGATCATGATGACTCACATTCATTATGATATTCAGGGAACGTACCCTCTGCTGGAGCCTATAGGATCTTTAGACTAGTTATGGACACTTGGGTTACACCCCAGGTCCAGCTAGAACCTAGTGTCCGGGTATATGCCTACTTACGTCCTCATGTACTTAGTGAATATAAGTGGATATAGTATATAAATATAATATATATATATATATATATTACTATATATATTATTACTGATCAAACACTACTATCGGCCTATGACGAAGTAGGTAGAGCCTATCAGGTGTCCTATATAAACCTAAGCAGGCTGGTATTTAATTATTCGGTGTTGTTATTATTATTATTTTACATACACACTATTGTTTCTATGTACACGGGATGGATTATTTCTAGACACTGTTGGTGGTAGCCTATTTTTATTTTATCTCACACCCTACTTGGTCCTCCTTTAGTACCCAAGTAGATTACTTTTCTATAGGTATGGATAAGGGAAAGTTCCCTACTAAAAATTCTTGATTATTTTTTATTATAGTATGGATCATGGGAGCATAGGACTGAGTATATACTTGTGATGCTAGTGGAGTATTCTTTTGTCCTTTTTGTATTTTTGTATAGCATGTTGTATATGCTTGTCCCATGTTTTCCACTTTTTTATATATCAGTGTGACATGAAATCATTGTATATGACTCAAACTTTGGGATTTTGATATTATTATATTTTCTTAGTTATTCATACTTCCTAATTATATTATTTTATTTTTTTCTGTTGTTCCATTTTCTTATCGATTGGAACTTCCACTGATTCTCTCTCAAGTTCATGATATGTTCCATGTATCCCTCCTGAGAATGTACCTAATCATTCACATGTAATAAACTCATAGATCATAATATTGGAGTAACATCTTTCTTATGAAGAACAAATGGTAGAGGTTCTGGGTCATAGAAAGAATGTTCCACAAAACAAGACCACCCACCTGGTTAAAGTTTTATGGTCAAACCACCAATTTGAGGAATCTATGTGGGAACCTAAGGATGGGATGAGGTAGAGGTATCCTCATTTATTTGTTCCGAGTGATAAATTTTGAGGGTTAAATTCATTTTAAGGGGGTTAGGATGTAACACCCTAATATTTTTATTAAATTTATCTCTTTAAATAATTTTATTTCTTTGATAGCTTGTGTTTCACACAACATCGATTTTAATTAAACCATGTAATATTATTAAAATATTATGTGTATGTTATCTCCTAGTAGTTAGATTGGAAGGAATGAATAGTAATAACTAAATTATTAAAAATATATGGTCTATTGATTTATAAAATTAATTCATTAGCTATAAAATGATTAGAATTTAAAACAAAAAATTATTTTAAAACAAAAGTGATATTTTTCTGAAAAATTGTTTTATGCGTGCAATGAATTTTCTATCAATATATTAAATTAATATTGGTGAATAATTTTAATGAAATTTATATATTATTTACTTAATAAAATATTTTAAATATTTAACAAATATTTTTCTAAGCTTAGGATAATTTCATTTTTATGCTTAAAATGTATTTTTCCTATTAAGTAGTTTTTGTCACATTTTGCGCACTTACTTTAAAATTAAATTATGTAATTTATAGGTATTTAATTGGATAAAATTAATTAAACATTTATAATTAGGAGGTTCAAATTTTTTAATTAATTCCCTTTTATTTTTTGTCAATGTGAATAGTAACTGTGGTAAAATTTATTATCTCAGTAAATGTAAAATGGGTTAATCTAGATTAAAAATAAGTGATAAGGACAAACCTTCCCATCCTATTTCTTAATGAATGAAATTAATTATAACCTTAACACCTGTGGTTCCAAATTGATTAATTTAATGCAAATTTTTTCATTAAAATGACTTAGACATTATTAAAATCAAAGAAAGTGACATAATGTTAAACTCTTATTTTTAATAAGCATAATATTTTTTATATGGGGTTAACCATAAGATATTCTCTACTATAAATATTATTTGGAAATATAAAATAATTATATTCATCATGGTAATTTATTTATAATTTTTGTAAATTAAATAATCAATCTAAATGCTTACACAACGTTGATGCAATAATCATTCAATTAACAGAAAAATCAAATAAATGATATTAAAAATATTAAAAGTAAAATAATTTGAGAAGTTTGAGGTGATAAACGAATTATCTATATTAACTTGAAATTTTATGGATATAATAAAATAGTTGGTTTTAATTTTACATGTTTTCTTGGTGTTTTTAAAAGTCAAAGTAGTGAATAGTGTCAAAATTGACAATAAGGATATTTTATGGGATTAATAATTTATTAAATTATTTAAAAACCATAAAAATATTTAAATAATAAAAAGTGATTATGATATAATCTAAAATATCATAAATTTTCCATTTATGGTCCAATTGACACCATATAAGTAAAAATTACAACCTTTTAATATTAAAAAAAATTGTTATCAAAATTAAAATTAAAATAGGTTAACTAAGGGTTAATCAAAATGATAATGTTTAAAATAATTCCAAAACTTATATAAAATATATTTTTTGATGATATTACAGCCTTATATTAACTTATTTTTTAATCCATTTCTGTTTGGTGGTATTTGGATAGAAAATGAATTTATTATAATTTAATCTTTTGAGAAATTCCAAAATTTCCCATCACCTCAATTATAAAAGGTAACCTCCTACCTCACTTATTTACACCACTTTTAGCCTTCTATATCTACCATAATATGTCAATTTCTCTTCTTAACTTACCTAGACACATTCTAGAGGTTCTAGTCTTCTCAAAATACTAATTATAGATCCCTTTAGAGGAGATCCAAAGGAGACATTTAGAAGAAGAGGTAATCACTCTGACCGATCACTTTGTTTCACTACTCTTCCTTACCTAATATAAATATATAATTTTTTTCATAAAATAATAAATTCAGTATTTTAAATATTATTAAATATTATTATTATTATGAAAACACCATCATACACTCTCTTTCCCCGTCAAACAAGAAGTGGAAGTATCGCTTTGGTGTACATTCGGCTTATCATCTCCACATAATGATACAATTCATTTTTCATCACTATATTTTATGGATGGTTATTATGATGGGTTTAATGAATATATATTATATATATTATATAATAATTATTTTTTAAATATTAATTATTATTTACCTTTCTTTCATTCCATAAATCAAAAAATGAAAACAATGTTCATGCGTACGTACAGCCTACCATCTCCATGAACGATGTAATTTCTTTTTATATTAATACTTTATATTAATGATCATAAATATTTATATAATTATTATATATTATTTTTATACCATGATTAATAATATGGAAATTATGAGACCATAGTCATAGTATAAGGACCAAGACTGTCAAACTGGAACCTTCTTGGAAAATGAAGTAGTTATCATCCAGAATAGTGATTTTAATAAAAAAAATATTAATAAATGGGTGATAATATGTTATAAATAAATAATAAATAGTATTATATAATTAAGTTTATATAAAAAAATTACAATAAAAATATATTTAATATACAGGAGGTTTGAACGTGAACAATGAAAGGAAATACTTGAGGTAAGGGTTTATTTTATAATCACATCATTATTAATGATTGTTTACATTTAAATATCCATTGAGGAATATTTCTATTTAATGTCCATGTTTTCTAAAAATGTTTTCAATAAATATTTTTAATATTCTATTATGACAATTTAAATTCATTTCTACTCATGTTTGACTTTTTACTAAATGGTTTGAAAGGAATCTTTTTATCATTTTCCAAACAAGGTACTTTGTAAATTTTCTGGAAAAAAATATGAAATGAATTTTATTTTCTAACTTATACAGCATGAGAATATTTTCCTTCCATCATCATGAATTAATTATCTAAATATTATTATACAATCATAAAAGGTTCTTTTTAAATAAACTATTTTCTTTTGTAATTGCGCAGCTTTTAAAAAATGCTTTCAAAATGGAAAGGATATTTTCCTCAAAAATTATTTCAAGTGGTATTTAAAAAAAAAATTTGTATGTCAATTATTCTTTACTAAGAATATTGTCCAAGTATACCATCCTTATTCTGTCTCTGTATAGTTTTTGTTTATAATGGCATGATTTTTTTGAAACTCATTTCATTTCCATGGGTTATAAAATTATGAAAAGTTTATGAAACCCATTTATTTTCATGGGTTTTGATGTGATGAATGATTTATGATCATGTGGAACACATAAGTATGGTTTTTATTATGTGATTTGTGGGACCTATATCACCCTCTAATTCATTGGGTAAAGCTTAATATCTCATGAGATAAAAATGGGAAACAAGTCGATAGGATTGATCCATAATGGGAAACATGTGTTCCCGGATCTACTATGGGAAACAAGTGTGTCCTAGTCCAATATATTGATGGAATTTGTATTTAACCTTGAAATATGAAATTTTTTTCTATATTTATATTTGTTACACACTTTTATGACATTATCTTATGGTTCATGATTGATTTATGATGATTTCTCACTCTTATGGTCCATGTTTCCTGAAATGATAATTTTTATGTCATGAATCATGTTTATGATATATGACAGGTTAAGTATAAACTTTGTAGGTTATTTTCATGATCACATAACCTTATTCTTATCTTATTATTTCATATAATCATGGATTGATATCTCCTATGTTTACCCTTACTGGTCATATGAGCTGACCCTTTCTTGTGTTTCCTTCCTTAGGTGATAAAGAATGGTTTATGTAGGGTATGACTAAGAGGAGTAATGTGTGAGAATATCTTTATGGGAGATGTTGAAGATCATTCATAGAATAAGAATATTTTATATATAATCTCCAAAGACTCTAAACCTTTATAGTTCTAGTGTGGATAGTAGTTTTATGTATTGAATATTCATCTAAAAAGATGTTGTATTTATGTTTGAAAATATCAGTTCATTATAATCCCCAATATAATTCACCTCAATTCACATATTCTTAAAGAATATCCTTTTAATCTAAGTCATTATACCATTCCAGTGGCCGTTGAGACTTTATCCCCAAAAGTAGGGTCATAATTGGGTGATAGGTCCCTCACTTAGAGTTTAAATGTTGTTGTTTCTAGGCCTTTGGTGTATTTTTCAGATGCTTTGTGTCCAAGAATGACCCTTCAAGTCCAGAGGGTAAATTTACATCCTTTAATTGGACCTCAATTACATTCTGGGTCTAGTGATATTAATCATGATGATCATGTGATCTCTCGGAAGCTTCTCAAGGATAATGTGGAGCAAATGGATGTTCTAGTTCAGGTTACCACTCCATCCTAGAAAGTTGAGTTAGTAGTGAAGGTGATCGGTGCAGAGGTTAATCTATATAACAGGTCCAAATATTTAGTAGAATATGATTTGGGTAGAAAACAATCTAAGGGATGGAAAATGGTTATGTCTAAGTGGAAGTAGAAACAAACCCATGGTAAACATCAGGCTCTAGGAACCAATGAGCAGTGTTAGAGATTTGTGACCGATGATTTTACTATTTAAGGGGTGGATTCTCTATTCTCTTTTGACTATTAAGAATATAGACATGTTACTAATTTCTTATAATCAAGTGATAAGAACATGAAGAAGGATGGTTTTGACTCTAGGGAATATCCTACCACTAAAGGGAAGAAAACCAAAACTCATAAAGATTATTCCAACTTACCAAAACCAATGACTACTAGATTGGTGGGTAAAGGATATAGTTTCAAGGGGTGAGGTAAAGGATTTCCCATGGTCAAGGACTCCATAAGATAATAGTACATTGAAATTGATGTTGGAATATAAAGGTAGGAGTAAGATACCAAAGAATCATAGGAAGTGATGGATGTGGGTATAGGTTCTGACACTCAGCTTCATCTCAAAGATGTAAGGTGTTGGTCAGAGTAGAATACTCAAGAGGGGGGTGAATTTAGTATCTATAAAAAATTTCTATTTAAAAATGTGTTCTTAAAAATATTTCCCCTTCAAGTTAAATACAGCCCAGTTAATCAAAGCAATACAGTTATAAAGGTTTGACTATTTAAATAACTTCTTATAAGATTGATTATTTCTCAGTAATAATACTAGTTATTAATATTACTTTTGAAAATATTTTACTAGGACAAAGTAATTATAAATTCTTTCCAAGATTAACTATCAAAGTAAGTTTAGTTATTTCTGAATTATATAGTTAATCAATAAAATAGAGAAAACTACAAATAAGCAGCACGGCGGATATACAATAAGTGGTTCAGTCTCAAGTCGAGACCTAATCCACTCCACTAGGTGATCACCTGCCACCAAGAAGTTTATATAAATAAAATTGATCCACACCCTGGATCGGGGTTAAACAACAGTACACGGGACTGTCTAGGTCGCACAAGGACCTCTTCCATGGTTCTTCATGGGTACAAACTTCCAGGCCACACAGGGACCTCTTCCACACTTATCTGTGGGTATACACAAGAGTAAAATAATTTTTGAGTAAGGATATATTCTATCCTTTAGTTTGATGTAAGATATAGAGTGTGATATTATACAGAAACACGCATTTATCAAAAGTTAATAAAAAGATACACAATAGAGAAGAATGATTGAGATAGGTTTAAAAGTGCTCTGATTGTTAGTCTTTGCAGCTTTGGACTTCTGAGATGAAGTAGATGCAGAACTTGGGTCCTTGTCTGGAAATAGAGTGTCGTAAGTCAGATAGATCTGTCTTGTGTTCTTCGTGATGTTTGACAGTTTGAATATGTTCTCGGGATTCCAGTATGCTTCATTTGTTCTTCAGCAGAATCAAGTTGCATGAGCCAATTCTCCAAAATGTATATTATTCTCACGTTCACGCCCACCAGATTGTTCTTTTTGTTGTGCAACATCATACAAGATTTTTTCAACACTTGTTTCTGGGCTTCACTACTCTTTTTTTCTAGGAGTGCATGTGTTGGAGCCGACAGGTTGCATGTATTCTGCACCTTGTACCTCATATTGTCCGATGATATGTCTACAAAGAAACATTAATTATGTCAGTGCATTAAAATCTTTAAATATGACCATTAGAGATTAATTTTAAAGACGACAAAATATATTAGGAAACGGTGTCATAGTATTTCATGGAAACGGTGTCTCCTTCACACGGTGTCTGGGTTGGTCACGGTGTTTTGTTCAAGGTTTGGATGTCATGGTGTCTTGTTCACGGTGTCTCATAGTCATGGTGTCTAGATATCATAGTGTCTTGTTCACGGTGTCTGATGGTCACGGTGTCTGGATGTCACGGTGTCTTGTTCACGATGTCTGATGGTCGTGGTGTCTGGATTTCACGGTGTCTTGATGTCACGGTGTCTTGTTCATGGTGTTCGGTGGTCATGGTGTCTGGATGTCACGGTGTCTGCTTTTTCATGGTATCTAATCCTTCATGGTGTCTAATTGTCACGGTGTCTCATGGTCACGGTGTCTGATTGTTCACGGTGTCTGATTGTCATGGTGTCTGATCCTTCATGGTGTTTGGATCACTTTTCCAGAAATACATAACCAGTGGCAGACTCACAGTGTCTCAGACTTTTCAAAATAACTGTATTCATACTTAAGAAATGATGATCATAGAATGAATTAGACTTAATCATTTGTCAAAGAAGGTATTATAAAAGTAAATCAAGGATAATATAAAGTAATTAAACTTAATGTAGAGCAATTAATATCTTGAATGGCTCTTCTTAAAGCATGAGAATACTTAAACAATAATACACATGATTTGATATAATTTATAGGATTTAACCAGGTTGAATGGGATTTGTGATCATTAAAACATGATTAGTACATGAGGAGTCCAACATAAGGGAAGTATGAATGGAGAAAGTAGAATTATAAGAAGTTTCTTCTGTCTTGGACCTTATTTTTTTCATTCCAAGGAGGAGATAGTATAAGAAATTTTTGTCATCAATTCCTCTTTGGAGGATATCAACAGAATGTATGAGAGGGATATTTGTATCAATACAAATGAGGAATAAATTAATTGGATCAACACCCGAGATATCATATTGATTCATGATTTCAATGGAAGATAAATTTTTAGGAATCTCTCCAGGTTTGGTGTAGGGTGGCATTCTTATTTGAGGATCTCATTCAATAAGAACCATAGTTGAGGAAATTAGACATTCACTGAAGCTTACAAAGGGTGAAAGGTACTAACACATTATTTTTTTAATGGTTTGGTTTTATCCTTTTTTGTTTAACCTCATTGTTATAATTTTATGTTCAGGTTTCCATTCTACCCTTAAAAAAAGATTTTTATGGAAAATAAAAAAATACAATTAGAGGAGCAAAGTAACCATCATAATATAAAAATAGTATAAGATGGATATCACAAATAAATGATCAAAAAAAGTAAATATAAACCACAATTATATATAAAAAAGATCTATTATACATTTCATATGAGTCATATGGCATAAAAAATACCTCTTTTGGGAAGATCAAATAAAATAGGGTCCAAAAGTAAAGGAAAAAATGAGACACCCACAAACTAGTCCTGAATCTTATCATAAACTTATCTCCTAACTCCAACCAAGATTAACCAGCTTAACCATCCAAAGAAGAAAGTCCCTTTCCCTTAATTGGTTCATGAAACATGAACTCTACTTGGGTATCAGGGCACCCAAGTAGGGTGTGAGTACAACTCAGTAGGCCACCACCAACGGTATCCGTAACAAGTCCAGTAAATAAACATGCATAATCAATATGAAATACTAATAAAATAATAAATAAAAACTCATCACTTCATGTAGTTATCATCATCCAAATAATGCATCACCCTACCTTCTTTAGACATTACTGAAATTGGATGATATACCCATGGTATGAACACATGCCAAGGATAAATGATGTATCCCTCTTTGTATTATTTTTAAGGTAAATGAGTTATTTCCATCATGTATACTAGGTGTATAATGCATCACCATCATGATTTTACCATGTGAATGATTTTTCACTTATCCAATATTAAGGTAGAATGAGGCATCACCAGGTGAATGATGCATCACTAAATTTAGGTGGGTTTTGTACTATCAAAACTAATCTCTAATTGGATGATGCACCATCAATACATCTACCCCAATTGGATGATTTACCAATAATATCACTCTCAAAGTGGTTGATATACCACATATATAAGTATCCATGTATAAAATGTTCCATCAAGACAACTTAGATAAGTAGATGATGCATCATCGATTTCATCCTCTAAGTGGATAATGTACCACTGGTATCACTCCTGAAGTGGTCAATATATCACCAAAACAAGTGCCCATGTGGACAATGCTCCACTGAGACAACTTTTATAGGTGGATGACACACCATTTTTTGCACCTCTCTAAGTGGATGAGGTGCCATCAAGACTGCTCCCATGGGTGGGAAATGAACCACCAATGTTAATCCTTGAGTGGATGGTATACCACTAATACATCTTCTCAATGTGGATAAGGATCCACCATTTTATCTACCACTTGATGAAATATGGATCCACAACTCATTTTGGGTGGTCAATTTTTGGGGTTAATTCATTAACCCTTATAACATATTGGACCCACTTTTGCGTATTCCCGGGTTACAGATTTGATATGTTCAATTAAATAGTTGGTGATAAGGAAATGGAACAAATTTCTTATTCAATCAAGCTACTAGAAGCACAAAATCAGAAATAATGAAAAATAAATAACACCATATATAATGTGTTATAGATCTATGTGATCCTACGTACATAGTAAAAAAACCACCCAAGCCAGTCTTTTATTACTAAGAAAAAGGAAAGAAAAGAAATATAGACTTGAAGAATCAAGAAGAAAACTAGAGAAACTATCTGAGGAGGCCATCCCTGTTGAACTAGGTGGAAGTAATGAAACCTATCACATAGAGTCAACATCTCCCAATCTTGGATGGAATCACACACAAACTCAAAAAAAATATAGATCTATACATTATAGAAAGAAATAGATAGATATAGATCCAAGATTCTAAACTAAAATCTAGTTACAATGAAAACGAGTCAATATCTGAAACCTCCTTGATGTGTAGTCATCCTGAACCCAAGATCGAGTCAATCTCCACTGAATCTCCACTGAAGCAGTACTCTTGTTCCAAGTAGTAGAACAACCTTGATAGAGGGGAGTGCAGTGCCTCAGTTCCCCTTCTTCTTCTCCTCTGAGAAACCCTAGAAGTCGTAGTAGAACCTCATGCCAAGAGAGTCATAGGTGAACCGGATGAAAATCTATGAACCAAAGAGAATGGATTGCATGAATCCAAGTGACCAGTGAGAGGAATGATGGTGTTCTAGGTAGAATCATATGGTGTGGTCAGAACCACAGGATCATAGCCGTGTGGACAGCCCATATGAGACTAACAGTTTGCATAACAAAAGGAGGGACAATTGAAGGGACAAGTGCCATCACGGGATTGGAATAGCGATGGAAGTGTGGATCCAGGTTGTGCCAAACAAACACAGCTAGAGGCTGATAATTGGATTTTTCATGATCAATGGTCCAAATTCAGATTCTTAAATGGGTAAGTAAAACATGTGTATAGAATAAAAAACAACAAAAAAAAATTCCACATAAACATAATATAAGCGGTGAAAGTGAACAGTCCCCTTACAGTATAATACACCCCATGAAAATATGAAGATATCATATAAACCAAATGAAACTAATTCAATTGAAATAGGGGAATAAAACAAAAAATATCCACCTTAGAATTAAATGATTTTATGGATGAGGTTATCGCAACCTATGTTATAGAAGTGGGACTAAGTTAATTAATTTAAGGTAGTGCATGAACTTGGACAATGGCATGACCTTATTCAAACTATCGGCCTAATTTTCCCCCATGGTATCTTAGTAACACTCACCATCCCATATTCTATAACACCCCTAAAAAATGAAGTATAATGTCAATATGCTTCAATCTACTATGGAATGTATAGTTCTTAGATAGTTGTAATGTAGATTGGTTATCACAGTAGACTACTATGCTATCAGTAGATAAAGAAAACTCAGAAAGAAAACCTTTAACCATATAGCCTCTTTTATGGATTCAATCAAGGATATATATTCTTCCTCAGTAGTGGAGAGATCAATGACTGATTTCATGTTACATTTCCAAGATACCGGTCCTCCATATGCAAGAAACACATAACAAGTGAGTAATTTTCGAGTGTCAATATTTGTAGCATAATCAGAATAAAAAAAACCAAAAAAATCATCACTAAAACTATTATTTAATCTATATAAAATTCACAATTTATTAGACATAGATACATACCTGAGGAGAAACTGTAAAACAATCCAATGAGTCTTAATATTTTTCCCCCATAAACTAGCTCAAATTACAAACAACAAATCCTATATCTGGCCTAGAATATACCATAGCATACATAAGACTTCCTACCATATTATCATAAGGAATATTATTTATAAAATAAGCCTCATCATCATTTTTAGGGGATTGTTCCAAATATCAGTTAAAATGTTGTCCTAAAGTAATACTAACAGGTTTAATGTGCTCAAACAGATAACTTTTTAATACCTTATTAACATAAGAAAACTGAGATAAGTGCAAGGTTTGAGCCTTCCTATATCTAATTATACTCAATATCTGATTGTAATGTCCTAATTAATTCATTTCAAAGATAGAGTTTAATTGGTTATTGACATAATTAATAATCCTCATGTTTTTATATATTAAAAGCATCTATAAACATATAATAACATCTAAATAGGTTCATTCTTAACTGTTTTATAGTATACACATTCATCAAACTTAATTCAAGAAAAATTATTTTCAATCATAAAAGAATTTACCCTTTTATACCATTGCCTAGAAGATTGTTTAAGCTCATAAAAAGGATTCTTAATAAGGTATAATTTATTGGTTTTAAATATATTTAAAAATACTTTAGGAAGATTCATATAAATTGTTTCATTAAGGGTACCATGAAAAAATCAATTTTTTACATATAATTGTTAAATATGAAAATCAAACTTGGTACAAAAATAAAAAAATAATTATTATAGATAAATGTTTAACAATTGGGGATAATATATCACTATAATTAATACCTTCGCATTGAAGAAATAATTTATAAAAAATTCAGGGTTTGAATTTGATTTTAGTTTCTCCAATATTGTTTTCCTTATTCTTATATATCCACTTAGAACCTATAATATTTTAGTTATTAGGTTTGGAAACCACATCCCAAGTGTTTTTCTTAAGGGGTGAATTCATCTCTTCTTATATAACACCTAACCACTTAGTGTATTATTTGTACTTAAGGGATTGCCTATAAGTATGAGTTTGATCATTAAATAGATCCTGAGCAATATTAAATACATAGACAGCAATATCATCCTGATTAAAGTGGGATGGAGGCCTAATTACTCTTCTCTCTCTATCTCGAGTGACTTGATAATTCTCAAATTATTTGGTTCCTCTGTTTTGGGTTTAGAATCCAAATCAAAATCATATTCAATTTGAGTCTAGGGAATGGGAGGATCATAACTAGTCCCATACTAGGATTGGTATTGTTCTTTGGATTTTAATGGAACATCAATACTAATGGATTCTAGGAATCTATAGGATTATCCATTATTATTATAATACTCTTCTGATTCTATTCCTCTAACATTAGAGAGACTATACTCATGAAACAAAATTTCTCAACTAACCATACACTTTTGATAACCTGGTTTATTTATCCATAGGCAATACCCCTTAACACCCTCTGAATAACCCACAAATATACACTTCACAGCCCTAGGAGCTAGCTTATCTATATGGGTATGAGCATAAGATATGGATCCAAAATTCCTAAGGTGTGAAAGGCTTGAGGGTGAACCTTTCTAAATCTATTCAAGTGTATTAAAGGAATTAGCATAAGATGGGAAACAATTGATTAAATAAATAGTTGTTGAGGAAGCCTCAGCCTATAAGGACCTAGAGAGTTTAGAGTGGGATAGCATACACTTAACCCTCTCAAGAACATTCATATTCATCATCTCTTCTAATCCATTTAGTTTTTTTGTTTCCAAAATAGTCTGGTATCTCTTTATTCCCTTATTTTCATAGAATTTAATTAATTTAGTAGAAAAATATTCTAAACCATTGTCAGTTCTTAAGTATTTGGGTTTTGTTACCAGATTCACTTTCTACCCCATCTTTCCATTTCTTAAAATTATGAAAAGTATCATACTTATGTTTGAGTATATAAATATATACTTTCATAGAGTATTCATTATTAAAGTACGTGAAGTATAAACCTCCACCATGTGAGGTGACCCTAGAAGGACCCCACAGATTGGATTGGACACACTCAAGGGGTTCTTTAGCCTTATACATTAACCTACTAAAACTAAATCTTCTATATTTTCCATATACAAAATCTTCATAGAAAGGAAGACTAATCAGAATGATATTACTCACAATACCTTGTTTTCTAAGTTTTTCAAGACCCTTGGAACTAACGTGTCCTAATATTCTATGCCAAAGGGTGGTTGTATCACATTCTGAATCACAATAGGTTTTTAATTGAATTCTATAAACTTTTCCATCTAACATATAAAGTCCATTATTAAGGTTTACTTTCAAGATAGTGAGGGATACTCAGGAAATCCTAAGACTCCCAAATTTTGATTTAAAGGTGTATCCCTTCTGGTCAAGGACTCCTAGGGAAATGAGGTTTCTTTTTAGTTCAGGTACCCACCTCACCTAATCAAAAGTTTTAATAGTCTTATAATGAATATCTAATGTAACTGAGCTTATTCCTATATTATGAAAACTTCTATTGTTCCCTAAAAACACCTCTCCATATTTAATTTCCCTCAACTCGGTGAAGAACTCCTTCCTAGGACACATGTGCAATGAAAATCCGGAATCAAGGATCCATTCATCAGAGATAGAAATGTTAAAAACATTTAACACATAAATAGTGAAAAAGTACTACTCAACTAACAAGGAATGGTCATTACTATTGTCTCTATAGTCACCCTTCTTATTAGTTAAATTCCTCTAAATGTGTCCAGGTTGTTTACATTGAAAACACTTGATTAATTTGTTTTTAGAGTTATGATTTTTCTTCTTAGATTGACCCCTTTCTTTCCTCATACCCCTAGAATCACTTATTCCCCTAGATTCACTTTTATTTATTATTTAAAAAACATTTATCTCATTCTTAACACTACCCTTCCTTTGAAGTTCTTTGGAGTGTAAAGAAGATTTAACTTATTTGAGAGTAAGGGTTTCCTTTCCATAAATAATATAATCTTTAATATAATTAAAGTTATCATCTAATGAAGTCAATAGTATCATGGATTGATCTTCATCATCCAATTAAATGTCTATGTTTTCTAGATATAATAATACTTTATTAAATTCATCAATTTGTATCCTAACTATAGTTCAAGGATGCATTTTGAAAGTATATAATCTCATTTTTTTGTATAATCTACCAACAAGAGACTTAGTCATGTACAAAAATTCAAGTCTAGTCCATATACTAGCAGTAGAAGACTCATATTAAAACTATATAAGAACTTTATCTCCTAAATATAAAATGATTAAGCTACATACTTTCCTAAGATTTTCTTCAGGGACATCAACAAAAGTGATAGCAGTCTACCCATCTAGGGAAAGGGTGGTGACTTTATTTTTAGTACCATTAAAGGCATAAATCAAATTTTTATGATTCAGTAGGGTAATAATTTTAATTATCCATAGATTGAAATCATTTTCACCATCAAATTTATCAATATAAAATTTAGTAGAACCCATTATCTACATTATAGTAAGCTCTAATACCACTTTTTGGGGGTTAATTCGTTAACCCTTAGAACATCTAGAACCCACTACTGTGTATTTCTGAGTTACAGATTTGATATTTTTAATTAAATAGTTGGTGATAAGGAAAAATAACAAATTTCTTATTAAATTGAGCTACTAGAATCACAAATGTGGAAATAATAGAAAATAAATAACACCAGATATAACATGTTTCAGATCATCATGATCCTTCATGCACAATGAGAACACCACACAGGTAAATATTTTATTACTCAGCAAAAGGAAATCAAAGAAATACATACTTTAAGAATCAAGAATAAAAACAAAGAAACTATCTGAGGAGGTCGACCCTGTTTAACTAGGTGATAGTGATGAAACCTGTCACATAGAGTCAACACCGTCCACTCCTATATGGACTCACGCACTCACCCAAAAAATATATATATCTACATATGACAGAAATAAAGGAATCTATATAGAGCCAAGATTCTAAACCTAAACATGGTTACGATGAAAAATGAGTCAAGATCTAAAACCTCAATGATGCGTACTCGCCCTGAACCCAAGATCGGGTTGTTCTCCACAGAATCTCCATCAGAGTAGTACTCCAGTTCTGGGAGGAGGCGCGACCTCGATAGAGGGGGAGTGTAGTGCCTCAGTTATCT
Organism: Viscum album; assembly: GCA_963277665.1. NCBI lineage: Eukaryota > Viridiplantae > Streptophyta > Magnoliopsida > Santalales > Viscaceae > Viscum > Viscum album. The sequence goes on along the minus strand of OY728123.1, from coordinate 428,250,093 downwards.
TTCTTCTTCTACTCTAAGAAACCCTATAAGTCATAATATAACCTCATTATAGGAGATCCATCAATGAACTAGACAAAAAGCTCTGAACTGAAGAGAATGGATCATATGAATCCAACTGACCGATGGGAGGAATAATGGTGTGCTAGAGAGTTTCAGATGGCACGGTCAGGAACATAGGATCATGGTCACATGGACAGACCAGATAAGACCGACAGTTCTAATAATATAAGGTGGTACAATATAAGGGACAAGTGGTGTCATGATATTGGCACAGCATAGGCAGTACAGATCCAGTCCAATCCAAACAAACACGGTTGGAGGTTCTAACAACCGTTGGATCATATGCGATCAATAATCCAAATTAAAATGATTAAATGGGTATGTAAAACATATATACATAATAAGAAGAAACAAAAATAATAATATAATCGGTGAAAGTAAATAGTACCCATGAAGTATAATATGCCCCATGAAAATATAAAGATATTATATAAACAAAATGAAAAAGAATTCAATTGCAATAGGGGCATAAAACAACAATTGAGATACCACAACATAGAAATGGTGGATGATACACCACAAAAAGTTTAATATAGATGGATAAATTACCATCAATATACCAAGTATCCATACATTTATTATTTAAGACAAAAATAAAGAATTTATAACACATCAAAGGTTATAATCTCAAGCCACTAACCCATACAACGTCTCATGACCAAGCCATCACACCCCTAGCCTAACTCATTCTTAAGACAATCCTTACTAAGGAAAACACTAGGACACCACACATGGATCCCAGGTTTAATTCTCTAGCATATGTCACCCCTTTTTTGTTTAAATTCAAGGTTTCATAACACATTAAATAAGGTAAATGGTTATTGTTGGTAATAGTTTCGATACCCATTAGTCAAAGGATCTCTCACGGGTCTATTAGTTACAATTTATGTTATAGAAAATGAATAGTTCAATTTATTTTTATTTCAAGGGAATACAAACAAAGTGGTATTTATCACATTTCATATGATTCATTCCGAATAAGAAAATACCAATGGGAAATTAAGGGACTTCCTACCAAGTACTAGATATATCCTTCTCATTAGAAACCACTAGATGATTTGGCGTCAATCAGAAGAAACTAGGAAACTTTTAAAAAACCCAAAATTATGGAGTAACCACCAATACATGCTAAAAAAGAAAGATAAAATATGATTTTTCACAAAATTAAGGTTAGAATCACCTGTGGAGATCCCTTGGAACAAACATATCTCTAATATGAGCTTGGATGGAAGATATCTAGTCCTTAGGAGGGAATAATGAGAGATATAGAGAGAGAGTATAATAGGAGGGGTGTGTTTCTTATCTATGTGAGAATGAGGGAATAGCTACATTTTATTTCATGTTAAACTCATTTAAATAATTAAAATTAAAAAATGAAAAAAAAAATAGATTGGGCCCAACGAAACTTTATTGGGTCTACACTAGAACTTTAGAGGCCCACTGGAATTCCCCTACACCCCTGGAATACTCTCCCTAGTTATGGTAGTATCCACTGCATCCCCCACTGGAAATCCAGTGCAACACTACAAAAATTCTAATGGGAAATCTATAACTTTGTATATTTTTTTCATCACGAGCTTATTTTCTCAAAACATGAGTCCATGCATCCTCTAATCCCTTTAACACCCAGAATAGACAAAAATACATGTGGTTCAGTATAAAATAGATCAAATTTATACCTCATATACATAAAGGGATTTAAATATAAATCTGATAAAAATATTATATTATAAATAAATTTCATCATGTTAGACCCAAGGATATTCACATGTGGAAATTTATAGTAAGTTGTGTTTTTTTTCAATACACACTAGTTTGAACATGTATTTTATAATCCAAGTGATCTTATAAGTTTAGGTGACTTCAGTGTTGAGGGTGGTGCGGTTATCTAGTGTTTTCCAAATTTTTATCCCTAAAAAATCAGATTAAAGGAAAACTTTCATGAAATTCGTTTTCTCATAAAAAATAAAGTTTTTATGTCTCTGAGGTGAGGTTTCATGAATTTTTGTAAATTTTTTGAAATACTGGAAATTCAAAAGGTTCTCAAAATATCTAGTTTCTTGATTTCATGAAAGATAGGGTGACATTGGTGAATTGGAGGTGAAGTATTTTCCAAGCATGGAAGAATTTCTTGAAGTTTGTTGAGTTTTATGAACGAGTGATTTTTTATATAAATAATTCATTGTTCATCATTTTAAGGATCGAAGTTTCTAGAGGAGGTATTATCGCTCTGATTTTGTGAAAGTTTTATGTGAACACAATTATTTTGTGAATCAATAACTTTACGCAAACACAAGTTTCACAAAAATAATGATTGAGAACTAATTGTTGCAAAGGTATTTCAGTGGAGGGGGTTTCTCAAAAGGAAGATGTTTCACAAAAGTCAAAAGTTTTGTGAAAGTTCACAGTTTTCTGAAATTTTTTAGTTTTTCAAAAAAAAATGTGTTTTGTAAAAAAATATCATGAAAGATACTTACACAATCATAGTTGAACTTGTGAAAAGTTTTTGGAATTAACTAAAGAATCATAAACTTACATCCATGATGAAAACAATTATCATCATATTCTCAGGTATGGTAGTGACCTTCAATTTGATAAACTAAGAAAGACTTTATCCAAAGTAGTGAGCAATGGTGAGTTGATAAAAGTGATCCAGGTAAGGCAGTGTGTTATCCCAGAATTATTATAAAATTAGTGATCCTAGAAAAAAGTTACCATGACTGAACAATTTTAATACACTTCATCATAGTATATTTTGGTACGACTGACACATTGTCGAGGTATGCTCCTCAAACTATCCCTTAGCGGTGAACCAAGTAAAACTATTGTGTTGGGTTTCCTTTTTCTCCATACATGTGTTAGGTGATTACATAATTCATTTTAATAGATTTCTCAAGTTCATACCAACATGAGGACAAGATTCATTTAATTAAAAGAAAAGGTTGACGCCATGATTCACCCCTTCCCTCTTAAGGTGTTTCGGGGTATAACGCATCATCATCATCAAGCATGACTTTGAGATCAATCCTTGAAAAGAAGATTATTAATGGAAGAAACTTACTAGTATAGTATTGAAAATTAAAAATTAATCTTAAGTAATAAGGAAAATTTTATATGTTAGAGATACCCCTTCCTAAGAAATAAACTATTGAAGTTGTTCAACAAATAGATCGAGATACATAAAATAAGCATTTTAATAATTATTTGGGTGTCTCCACTCTTATACTTGTGTCCATAGAGGCTAAGTTGAAAAAGAATCATGAGAATATGGATTCATTCAAGATGATAGATAACCTAAAAAGTATTTGTCCAGAAAAGGAAAGGCATGAGAGGTATGAGGTTTAAAAGGAATTTTTTAGATGCAATATGTCTAAAGAAACATCATTTTTATCTTATATACTCAATATTATTGGGTATGTTAATGACTTGGAGTGATTTGGATTTCCTTTAAGGTTTGATCTGGTTATATACATCATTCTAAAATATATACCGAAATGGTTCCAATAGTTTATTATGAATTACAACATGAATGAGTTCAATAAACATATACACAACCTCCTCAATATATTGAGGATAGCTAAGTAGGAATTGGTAGGTTTAGTATCATGTGTTGTATTGATGGTGAAAGAGGGTAAAAATTCAAAAAAAATAGTTCATTAGAAAATATAATAGTGTGTCTTTTAATATCTATTCAAAGTTATTGAATCTTAAATAAGGAGTTAAGTAGGGGAAATACTTCCATTGTGGATAGCCTAGTAACTAGAGGAGGAATTGTCTAAAATAACTTAAGGGGTGTCAAAATATCTATGGAGATTTCATGTTAGGTATTAATTTCACAAAAATAAATTCATAGATTTTTAAGGGTATATGAAACCAAATATACATTAAAAATTACTGTAAATATGTATAGGAGTTAAAAAATTATGAAGGATTAATGGTTATAGCATTACGTATGCATTCAAGTGATAAAGTAATGGGTTGGTACATTAAGGTTTTAGATGTGGTGTATTACATTAAAATATTTATTTGACTATATTAAATATCGTGTATTTTCATCATGCTTTCCTATTATTTGATAAGAGGAGTTATTTTAAACAATAGTTTTTATAAATAAATGATATGATTGAATTAATAAACATAGTTTTTATTAATATAAGTCTATAACATGTTTGAAAAGAATATAAAGATAAAAGGAGTTTTATCTATAATAAAAGAGTTTATCTAGGTTATTTGTTAAAATTCAAGGGAAATATTTTCTATAACCTCTCAATGGAATATTTTAAAGAATAAAATTTTATTTTTAGAATATTACACTAAACACATAGAATTTTATATTAGATATGGTTGGTAATAGTCTATTTATTAAATTTTCCCACTAAAATGAATATATGTTATTTTAAAATACAAAAAAAAATTGTTTCTAAGCATGATATTTTGGAGAAAATGTAGTTTATAAAAGGCTAGTGGGAGTATGTGTGGACTCGAATAAGTTCAAATTGTAAAAAATAAAATATTATACTAGAAAAAAATCATAGTGAGAGTCACTTTATATCCTCAAATAGTTTAGGGTAGTTTGGTAATGAAAGATAATGAAAAAAATAGTTACAATTTTTTATAAAATTAATCTCAAAGAAAAGTTTAAATGGAAAGGTTCCAAGATGATGGTAATGATTTACATAGAAATATTTATAGGTCGACAACAAAAGTTATTAACATCATAACATTTGATGTTGTGAATAAAATAAGATTGAATACTTTCTAAAAGATTTAAATGTTTGGAATTTGATTCCTAGTATCACCATTATTCAAACTCTATTTCTTCATAGATGTTACTCATGTAATGAGTTTATTGGGTGGTTTTATCATTTGTTCACATAGATATATGGTAGGAATTATATGGAGATGTAATGAATTTAACAAAACCCTAAAAGTAAATCAAATATAAGACCTCTCTAGTTATCTATCATATGGGATAGGATTAGGTGGATTCTTATGTATGGTTCTGTTATTATTCATAAATGAGTTTAAGAATATAAATTTGTATCATGTTATAAAAAGTAAATCTATGCTTTATTATTATTTAATGTTGGTTTTATATAATTAGGAAGTGAAATGATAATTTACCTCTCAAAGTATGACTTTGAATTATCCCTAACTGGTGTTTATCATAGGGTATTATAGGTTGGGATGAAATGTTAAGGTTAATGTGGGTATGATTCTATATAGATAAATGAAATATTCTCATGAGATGAAAAATGGGGTTTTGTGTGCTGGATGTCCCATTGAGTATAACACATGGAGTGTCATACACTACGTTTATGGTATACTAAGTGTGCATGTTTCATATTGAATATCAGTACCTTAGGTTAAATAAGATTCCTATCATGAGAACCTTCATACATTAATACCTTATGCTATACTTTAGTCTGTTCTAATCTGGGGTATTTGTGTATTTTGTTGATCATGTTGACCGCTAAGGTTTAAACAAGATAGGATTTGTCTTATCATGTGAGAATTATGACACTTGGGACCTCAAGAGATAGACTGAAGGAGTGTATATTCATGCCTATATATATATCATGTTATGTGCTTATATATTGGGTGAAGGTAATGTAATTTTCACATCTATCAAGGTCAATGAAAAGTGGTGTGTTCATATGTATAGCTAGTTTTTACATAGAGAATCGGGAATGTATGAGTCTCTATATGATATTGACATGATTTGTGTCTCATAGTTAATCGATGTCTTGGAAATATGGATCATATGATTATGAATAATTTTATATGATACGGTTTATGGACACATGTATACAGATATATGTGTTCGATGGATATCACTCTAAATCCATTTGTAGCTTGAGTAGTGTTGATGTTTTCTAGATGATTCTCTTTTCTTACATTTAGGGATTGGAGAATTCATAATTGTGGTAAACACTAAAAATGCCTATGGCTTTATACTCTATGATTTATTAAATGAGGATTAGGTATTATAAAACTTTGATAACTTCTTTAAAAAGTTTCTTAGAGTTTGTCTGAAAGGATTTTTTGATGGTTATTCAAAAAGTATTTCATATGATGTTATACATTCTGAAATTAATTATATCTTTCAAAATTAATTTTTTAAATATCCAAAAATAGTTTTAGATATGTTTTCACAAGTTATTTTATATGATATAATATAATATGAAATAGAAAAAAGTCCAAAAGGAGTTCTGATTGAAATATTCCCTAAAGCTAATATAGAATATGATTCTTTTTATCTATATCATATTGTATGATATAGGGATATCATTCATGGGTTTTTTATGATCGTCATATGACCATATGTAGTGGAAGAAAACCCAAATATAGCTAGACCTATCTTCAAGAATCAATTAATGAATAAATTGTATAAATAGTGTACCTAGAAATTACCAACAGCAGAAATTTAATTCTTTCTTAGCGAAGAAGAGTGTTTGATGAAGATCATGAAGTAGTGAACAAAATAACTCTACCTCTGAGGGGGGTTCACCAACCAATGGATCTGTGATTGTATCACAAGAATAATCGAATGTTGAAGTGGTGTTAGCACCTTCATCTCAGACAATGAACAACACTATGGAAGGAAGAGAGAAATGAGAGGCTTGTTCACAATTTCTTTTCTACAACAGGAGGGATTGCATCCATTTATATTTTAATCCATGACATGTTTCAATAAATGAAAATTCATTAGACATATTAATGTATCCATATACATTTATTCACATAATTCATTGAATCCTATTCATTGAGTGGTCGATCCAATTAATTTGTTTATAACGGATAGTAACTAATAATAAAACCATTCAGGAGATATATATATATATATATGTATATATATGTATATGTATATATATGTATATTATCACATATAGTTAATATATGCACTATAATACATGTATCAAATGCATGTAATTAAATACACACTTTATATATATAATATCATATTATATATTTATTTATTTATTTTAGTGCATATCTAAAAATATTCCACTTGCACTAAAATCCCAAAAATACTTTATGCATAACTTCACAACTCTTTGTAAATCCATCCAAACTCTTTTTGATACGGTTTTTTCATCAAAATATCTTCACTTTTAGAAAACACTTTGTCTAAAATTTTATCCTTATTCAAGGGCCTAATTGTGTGACCCTGTGGGCCTTAGCAGTGTTGGCAACAACTATGAAATATCTATTTCATAGATGTAAGCAAAGAGCGGCCTCTAGTAAAGCATTGGTGTTACTCATGCGACTAAGGGGTCTGATGTAATCTCCATCAAACATAATCATATCTCTATATGAACATTTCCACCATAAGATGCATCATATACACCATATTTTTCTTATATAATCCCTTTGTCCATGGCATCATGTGATCACTAGACATGGAACATGTTAATATAGTATAGGCCTCTCATCATTTTCTTGATTCTTTGAAAAATACTAACCAAGTGGATGAATACATCTCATGTTATTCATCTATCTGATAATCACATGGGTGTCCATGGGTCTGGTGGGGTTTGGTTTGGGTATTTTTTGGGCTCAACTCCGTCAAAATAGGTTGGGTCGAGTCGATTAGGGTTAGAGGGGGTTTTACTTTGGACCTAACCTGAAAAAAACCATATCAGATCAGGTTGGGTTAGGTCAGGTCGATGGGTTATGGATAAAAATGTCCACTCCCATATTAATAACTCATGTGCTTCATGGCTACGTATCATCCCCCTCTTTAGTGCTTCATCTTCCTCACCACGATAGGAGGAACCCTCATCCCGATGATAAATAAACCCTAAAAATAGTGTTTGACAGCGTGATTGGTAGTGGGATGCCCATATCTATTGCTTGTAGGTAATCTTTAGCATATTTTTTGTCATGGTGGTTGCGGTGGAGATGAAGGTGGAGGCGAAGGTGGAGGGGGTAGCCTCCGACATATATGGGGTTGCGACAGTTGTGGTGGAGAATGAGGAGGAGGCAAAGGTGAAGGGTGAAGTCTCCAATGGATCTAGGGTCATAGTGGTCATCGTGGAGACATAGGTGGAGGCGAAGGTTGATGGGGTAGTCTCTGACATATATGGTGTCGTGACGGTCATGGTGGAGATGGAGGCTGAGGTGAAGACAAGGGTTGGTATCTAGAGAATCTGCAGTCATGGAAGTCGTGGTGGAGATGGAAGCATAGTCAAAATTAGAAGGAGTAGTCTTCGGCGGATCTGGGGTCACGGAATTCACACCATGCAGTGGAGGTAGTGGAGGAGGAAGACGGTGAGGGTGAGGCGATGCATGGAAGTGATGTAATGGGAGGGTGGGTGACGTCATAGAAGACATAGGCAATGTGGATGACACATAGTAGTGGTGGTGATGGGTTTCCATGTGAGGTCACATGCGTAGGAGGGGAAGGAGTAGTATTTTGAGTTCGTTGGGTCGGGCTAGGACATTTTTTCCCAACTCATGACCTGACTCGACCCGACCACGAGTCAACCCGATGCAACCTGACCCATGCATATGTAATTTTGAACCTGACCCCACCAAGTCAAATTGAGTCAGGTTGTTCGGGTTGGATTAGGTTTTCAAACCCCTAAACACATCACATGTCACTTATCCAAGTAGTTGAACAAATCATATGTGAAACAACTAAGCATGGCCATTCATTTCCTTAGTCTAATTCAATCAAGGTATAGATGTCTTTTCTTGTTATACAGGGGGATAAATCTCATCTTAGTTGCACTCCAACCGATGAAATGATTATTAACATACCCAACCACACCCATTTTAGCTAAGTTCATATGTTGACTTGTGTAAGTAGGGTATCAAAGTATGAAGGTTCTCATGCAAGGTATCTCACCAACCTCAGGTAAGAAGGATTGATAATAATCATACACCCCTAAGTATATCTATGACTGTATGACATTCCATGAGATATACTTTAGAAGATCAATATAGGTAATAAGTCTCTACTGGTTACCTCAATAATCTATTCTTCAATATCTCATATAAAACCCATTGTAATGGATATAAGAATTTATTCAAGCTAACCTCTACATATCATCATAGCCCATTATACCTCATGATGATCATTGGTTAGGGACAACTCAAAGTTTATACTTTGAGGGGATATTTATCATTCAAACATTCATGTAAAATATATTCCATCACACATTAATGAATAATAAATGGATATTTCCTTTATTATAATGACATGGTACATTTACAACCATTACAACCAATCTCTTATAGAGATATAGCATTACCCTCATGTGGTTACTGTAGTAATGGATTAATTTTCTGAACATTACATCCATATGTAATTTCCGTCACATCAATATGTCACCATCAGATAAAATACTCCCACTGACCACTTAGTGAGATACATTTATGAAGTAAGGTGGTTTGAATAATGGTGATACATATGAATCATATTCCTTAAGTTCAACTCTTTGAAATTATATTCAAACTTCTTAACTTCATAACATGAAATGTTATAATGTTATATTATGTTGTCTACTTAGAACTCTTTTTTAAGTATATCATCAACATCTTTGTAACCTTTTCCACTAAAATTTTTCCTTGAAATATTTTGTAAATAATATAACTATTTACATTATAACTTTACCATCACATCCTAAACTCTTTTAGGATAAATTGATATCAAATTTATTACGATAACTAATGTAATTATTTATATTTTTATTTACCACCATACCCTAAACTCTTTTAGGATAAAGTGATAGTCACTTCATTGTGGTAAACATATTTAACCATTTACATTTATCTTTACCAATGTTTCATAAACCTTTTAGGAAATCATGTTAATTTCACTTTGTAACTAAAATGGCATAATAGTGATATTTACTTTACCACAATAACTAAATGTAACTATTTAAATTTTTATTTATTGTCTTATATCCTAAATCTTTAGGATATGAAGTGAAAAATCACTCAAACTTGGATTGGAACAATATTTTATTTGTTAACTTTTAACTTCTCTAAGTCCAAACATACTCACACTAGTCTCTTATACATTATATTCACTAAGGAATATCTTTATAAGACTCAACACAAACTACTTTGTGTTTTAGTAAATAACATTTATTTCCTTTTAGTAGGAATATCTAAAAAATAAATAATTGTCTCCATATCATATATGGAATTCTATATGTTTGGAAACTTTTCTTTTTTTGAAAAGAATATTTTATTAAAACACTTTTATCCTAGATAAAACACTTTTATCCATAATATCTTCTCAAAACATGTTATATAAATTGATGAATAATAAACCATCCATATACAATTAATTATCTCATAACAACACTTTATTATCAAACATACTCTTTTATCATATAAGGGGAGTGAGATAAAGATATACATCATTTACTTAGATTCATCTAATCTTGACACATTCCTTTATATTCAAATTCTCGATTTAGTAACTATTTACTTCATCTCATGAATATAAAATTCAAGATCAATCAATTCTTAATTTGATTTTGAACTCTTATATATTTACAACACTTGTAAAACATAAACTTGGTGTCACATATCCTTCAAAATCAAAGAATTAATTATTATAACATTAATACATGGCAAGGAAATTCCATGGAGTTTCACAAAGTTCATAAGGTATATCTTTGATAATCCAAATATATTGAATTATTAACATTACTTTGTTGACAACCATAGGTTTCAATGACCTTGATTTTCTTCTTGAAGAAACATTGTTGAACTTTTCAACTAACATTTATTCTTCTGGTTTGAACTTTTACCCACTTTTACTATCTATATTGTACTAGAATCCAAACATCAATGCCTAGTTCATCCATTCTCAAAACTTTGAAAATATCAAGTAAACTTTTCCATTGAATCCAATCATATTTTCAGAATATTTAAATAAATGACAATAGGATGGATTCCCTAACTAGAACAAGCAATTTTAGTCCCCACTTTAAAGCATGTTATAGAATTAAACTAATCATAAACCATGTGTAAAAACACACATCTCATTTTATTTAAATAACCATTATTTTCAAGCTCTTTTAAAGAGATAAATAAGATATTATACACATATTATGATGAGTTTATCCAAGCTTGAAGCATCCATGTCATCATTACTTGAAAATAAAATTCAAGCTTCAATTCTTTTCATCTTTCTGACCTTCTATATATTTACAACACATTGTAAAACATAAAATTTATGTCATATATCTATCAGAACAAAATAATTGATTTCTATAACTCATAAATCATTAAGGAAACTTTTAGTCTCACCAAGTTATTAATATATTCAATTATATTGAATTTCATTTGAAAAACCCAATCATATTGAGTATATGAGACTAAAATCATTGATGTACCCAATCATATTGAATACATGGGTAGAGACTATGATTCATTTGGTCATTTTGAATCTAATGTATTTAAAACCTTAATATAATCATTCCATGCTTCCATAAGAATCTAGATTCACTTGTTAAATAATTTCAATAGTTGGTTACTCAGGAAGTAACTATTCTAATTTCTTAATAAATTTTCTTATGAACTTTTCTTAAGTTGTCAGTTTATGGATTAGCTTACATTAAACATATCATTTTCAAGGATTAATTACAAAATATTATCTTGATGATGATGGTGATATATATATACAATAGAATCTTTTTATCATATTAATATCATGTCTTATATCTTTTCATTAAGGGGTTTTAATGAAAGCGCTCCCACTAAAATTGATTACCCCATACATCATATCCATTTAATGATCCAAGATTTGTATTTCACTAAGCATATGACCCCACTATGGAATGAAACTCACCACTTATTTATTTAGGTATGGAACCATCCCAATCACAATAGTTGTGATTCTTAGATAATTGAGTGGATAACCCTTTATCCAAATCCATCATATGGATTCACTCAATTCTATTCCTCTAGTATCCCAACGCTTGGGGTTTTCCAACTAAGTGTAACTCAAAGAAAACCTCAAAAATATAATACAAGACAATCTAGGGGCATCCATTTGTGGCATGAAACTACCCAATAAATAATCTCGAGTTATTCATTACTTACTTTTCTTACACAAAATAATCTAGGTGCACCCCGCTATGGTGCGAAACTACCCATTTGGATGATTGAGGTCTTGACATGTGTTTCTCTAGAAGGAATTTCACACTTAGTATTTAAGGGGTTTTATTTTTAAGTTCTCAGCAATTTAATATACATCATATGCATATTAAATTCATAACTATTAAATCCTATTTAATAATTATATTCTCATTTTTTATTCCCTTTTTGTGTATGCATGCTTCTAATGGTTTAGTTTTAGAATCCTTATTTCAACCACCAAATTATTGTGTTCACAACACATTAATGTGTAACTCTTTACACAACTCACAATTATGTGTTAATCAACCACAAATAGAAGTTAAATATATTCATACAAATTCAAATGCATCATATGTATAAGGTACATGAACACTTCATGTAAAGATATAGAGTTATATGAGATTGACAAACTTCACATTGGTAAGCTTGGAATGACAGATAGTCAACCCCATTCACTTTCCTAGTTGAAACAAGCCTCTAGAAAAGTAGGTGATTCAACCCCAAGTCCCTCTACCCAGGGAGAGTTTACTCAAGAGGGAATTCAATTCATGAAAACTCTAACACCTAATATTCACAAACTATGCCCAACAACTACTCTTAAGCTCATAACTAAAACTACAAACCGAGGTCAAGGTAGATGAAAACTAAATTTTATTATATCAAACCTAGCATGATATGCATGGCTCTATCCTAAAATAAATTCATTATATGGATTTTGGCATACAGACATTCATAATATAAACAATTTATAACTATGAATAAAATAGTGAATAACCATTAAATAAATGTACAATTAAAATATTTAAACATGTGATAAACATTTATGAACAATTTCATAAATAAAAGCTAATTATAAACACATTTATAATTTCAGCTTTAGCATTATGGACATTCCATAATTTTGAATATAAACTATTTATATTATTTCCAATGTGAATTCTTTCATATTTATCATAATATGACATTTATCTTTTAAATATATAATATTATATGAATTATAAACTATATATAATTCAATTTCTATTATATAAACCTTTTACATAATCTAAATATCATATGTTTAATTATTATTTAAATCTTGATCATATCAATTATCAAAACACCTTTTGATGTGGCTTGAATAATATCCAAATAAAGCCCCTTTAATTTGAACAATTTCAAATTAATTAATTATGAACTAAAAATGAATATTAAAGAAGTTTAATAAATAAATAAAAATTATTTATTTTTCAAAATATTAGACATTTATGAACTATTCATAAATAAATGCTAATTATAAACATTTTATAAATTAGCAAGAATATAAACATTTTATATTCTTATCAATATGAACACTTTCACATTTTATATTAAATGGAATTTATATGATATTTCATGAATTATAAACATTTTATAATTCAATATCTATTATATAAACATTTTTATATAATATAAATATCATATATGTTGGAATTTATAAACTCTTCATAAATCGTCTTTTATGATTTCTAAATAGTCCATTTATTTCTATATCATAAAACATGTCATTTAATTTTTCAAAAGGTGTTTAAAAAAATGTATTTATCAATTAACCATAAATATTTTATAGTTAATTAATTTATAAAACACTTTTACAAATTTATATAAATATTTTAAATTACCTTTACCATTATTTATAAAAAAAATTATAAATAATATAATTCAATTCTAAATTGAATTCTCTTGATTAAAATAAAGACATTATTTATTTTCATAAACAAGAGTAATATATATGAACATTTCATATTTATTTCTAAGCTTGAAAAATCTCGTTTTACTATTAAAATGTATTTTTCATAAATTAATAAACATGTTGATTCATCAAAGAAGTTTATCCTCCGATACCACTGATGGGTTTGGTATGATCATCATATGACCATATATAGCATAAGACAACCCAAACACAAGAAGATCTATCTTTGAGAATCATCGCGTGAGTAAACTATATAAACAGTGTACTTGGAAATCACCAACGGCTATAGTCTTCTTCTTTCTCGGTGAAGGAGTATGCTTGATGAAGATCATGAAGCAGTGAACAAAAGCACTCTGCCTCCGAGGGGGGTACACCGACCAATGGATCTGCGATCGTAGTGTGAGGATACCTGAATGCTGAAGGGGTGCTAGCACCTTCGTCTTAAACAATGAACATCAGTATGGGAGGAAGAGAGAAATGAAAGGTTTGCTTACAATTATTTGTCTACAACCAGAGGGATCGCATCCCGTTATGTAGTCATCTGTGACACGTTTCATTAAATTAAAACATGTTGGTCATATTAATGTATCTATATACATTTATTCTCATAATTCATTGAATCATATTCAATGAGCAGTTAAACCAATTAATCCGTTCATAATGGATTGTAACTAATAATAAAATCGTTTAGGAGAAATAAATATATATCATATATATATATATATATATATATATATATATATTATCGCATGTATTTAATATATGCATTATAATACATGCATCGAATGCATGTAATTAAATATACATTATATATATAATATCATATTATATATATATATACTTATTTTAGTGAATATCTAGAAATAATATGGTATGATATCTTTGAATCCAATACATGTCATATTCCTTAGATTGGCATTTCATAAGGCATGATATGGTGATATAGTACTATTGTCTTAAGACATATAGTGTCGTGTGATATGTTTATATCACAAGTGATGTGATATGTGTTAATCATATTCTATGATTAACAAAGGTAGTCAAACATTAATTGTTGACATTTAGGTTTTTTCCACATATGCTATCATTGATCATTGATGTTTCATATGATCAAATGTTTGGTATAATCATGAATGCATTTAAATGTTAAATGCATGCATCGGCCAAATGGTTACAAAGTGTTTGTAGCCATGGCATTACTCAAATGTTGTGTAACATTTGAGTAAATTCTATGAAGGCTTGGAGAGTATCCTAAAGGCCAATATAAAGGAGGTCGAGGCCATGAAAATGTAATACGGTCGTGTGTGTGTGACATGGGTTCTCACTAGTGGAATTTATTTCCCCCTTCTTCCTTTACCTTTGAGTGGTACTAGCATACCGTGGTTGAAAGAAGAATCCTACCCAAAAGTTGGGTGATTCATCAACCCGTGGATACTCTATGAGGAAAGATTCTATTGTATTCTTTTAAGTGATCTTCGTCAAGCATGTAATTGAAGACATGAGGCTCGATCATATTCAGTGTAAAGTATGCTCTTCATTTTATATTATGAATTGTTTCCGTTTCAAAGCATGAATGATCTTGGTTTATGGTTTCCTATGTCTTCAACTACTAAGTGTCATTCCATCCTAAGAAACCCCGCATTGGATGCTATCAATGGAGAGAGTGGTTGAAACAAGTTTATGCCAACCTGTGAACAAGATCTGACGATTAAGTGAGGATTGGAGAGAAAGTCTTATTTAGTCAAATTCATCCACCTCCTCTTAGTGTGTCCTGGGTCTCACATCATAACCCTCCAACAAAAAAGCCTTATTTGCAAACAGAATAAGAGTTGGTAGGAATTAAAACTAGCACCAAATTAGTGGAATTGATAATTTGTTTCATTCATAGAAAATAATGAATATAAGATTTGTGGTAGGGATCAATGTTATCATTTCAAACCATTTGGTAATTGATATATAATATTGTTATTTTTTGTGGATGACATTCTCATGACAATGTCCAATGAGAAGGATATATGTGTTGAAGGCTCGGCTATCATTTCAAACCATTTGGTAATTAATTATTATTTTTATTTTCATTAAATAGCGTATACTTCAATCGACCCGACCTGTCAATTATTCCACATAATTTTTCAAACAATTTGACAGTATACCTTTTAAAATTATATTATTATAAAAACCCATATTTGGGATTTATTCATATAGAATTATTCAATGTGACAAGTACGTGATTTTAATATAAAATATTGGGACCGGGGGTTCAATGGGAATTTCACGCAATACAAATAGAGAGAGAAATGAAACACGGCACTTCAAAGTCTAACAAGGTCACACCAACAGTGATCGTATCGCGCAGCGGCATCTTGGAGAGGGAAAGCGACCGCCTCATTTAAAGACGCGATGGAACTGATGCGGGCGAATCCCACACAATTTATATTTGTTGTGCCTCTGCTTTCATGCTATTTTTTATTATAGTTATTATCATATTATATTTCTCACTTTTTTTTAAAAAAAAAGTGTTTTCCCTTCTGGGTTTTTTTTTTTAATTTTTTTTGTCTCCATCTTTCCATTTTAGTGTGTTGAAGTTGATGTCTAAATTTATTTGAGACAACTTCACTAAAATCTGTTCTATTTCATATATAAATTGATGAACTCATCCTCTGCTATATTATATATACATATTTGGAATGAGAATGTTGGTGTGAAAAGGGAACTCATTATAAAAAAAGGGAGAACTTTGGGGCAATTATATATATATATAGATAATGGTTTAAACCGCCACTACATGGTTTAGCAGCGGTTACGAAGACCATCGCGTGTTTCATGGTCGCAATTATTTAGTGTCACTTCTTATTTAGCGGTGGTTTTTATGCATCATATTAGAAACATTTAACAACGGTTCTCGATTGATTTTGCAGCGGATTATTTTTTTAAAAAAATAAGCCAAAAATAAAATCGAAGAAATAAACATAACCAATGCTATATACTATTGCGGCGGTTTATGATAACTGCCGCTAAATAGATTTTCATGTTTCTATTTAGTTCTAGTTATCATAAACCACCGCTAAATAGATTACATTTTTTTAAAAAAAAATATTTAATATATATATATATATAATCAGATAGACAATAAACAAAAACATAAACACATAATAAACTCATTATACATACACCATCATACATCCACGGTCATATATATACAACCTCAATCACCATAACCTCAGTCAACTCATACCTCAGTTATCAATATATACATCTAAAATATATACAACAACAAACTATAACCAATATACGTACATCCCACAGCCTTTGCTGCACCCATCTACCTCTATATCATTTTATCAACTAGAGTCGGCCACATTATCTCATCAACTGGAGCAAAAAAGAAGGCATAAATTAGAAGTGGACATAATAAATCAGAATTATAGTAGAATCATTGATAATATTTAAACTTACCACAAAAAACTAAGAACCATCATGAATGTCTTCCGACGAATGTCGTGGATCAGAACAATCAACCTTCTGCCTACCGCCGGCATCTATCACCTACAATAAAAATCAGAACATTTAAAAAAAGAAATGCGAAAGAGAATGTACACGGAATATATTCAGAATGTTAAACACAACATTTGTTATTTCGTTAATCAAACAGAAGACATTTCAATATAAAACAAATAATATGTCATGCATAACACTTTGAAAATATAAACTTGCCTATTTAAGATATGACCCAACACTTGAAACTGAAAAGAGATAAATATATAATAATTTAATCAATTTTTAAATCAACGTGTGATGTGCTTGAAATTTAGTTAATAAACAAATTTTAAAGACTTTGATATGACATCACGTCCTATATTTTAAAAATAATTCAACGGCGGTTGTCTTATGATTTCACGTCAATTTGAGGTTGTTTGGTATGATTTTGGCCGTTACACGCACGTTTTATTGTTTTAAAACACTAAAAATGTGTTTATGGACATCCTGAGTAAACCGTTACTCAGAATGACGTGTCATCGGTTCCAACATTTCACAAATCAATCTACGGTCGTTATCCTCTGATTTCATGGTCATCCGACACCGGTTGCTGATTTTGACCCCATGACACACGTTTTTAAAAACTTTGGTAGCTTTAAAAACTGTTTATTGAGTCATTTTGAGCATATCGAACACCGGATTGACGTCATGTCTATGCGTACACGTCACAAATAATTCAACAGTGGTTTTCCCATGATTTGACATCAATATGAGGGTGTTTACTATGCTTTTGACCGTTTCACACACGTTTCAGTGTTTTAAAACACTAAAAAGGTGATTACGAACATTTCGGGAAAACCGTTACTCGGAATGATGTGTCGTCAGTTCCTACATTTTAAAAATCAATTTACAGCTGTTTTCCTCTGATTTCATGATCATCCGGCATTGTTTCCCTAGTTTTTCCCCCCTAACACGTTTTTAAAAACTTTAGTATCTTTAAAAACACCTGTCACATAGCCAAAATCGAGCAAACGAGTACATATTGTTTTCAAGCTTTAAGAAAATGATCCATAATTGATTTTAGACATGTAGGAATCGATCACACATCAATTCGACACTCGATGTGGTCGGTATGACTTGAAGTGCATGTTTTCAATATAAAAATGTCATTTTAGTTTAAAACATCCCTCACATTCTAAAATTTGAGAAAACAAACTCATATTGTTTTCAAACTTTAAGAAAACGATCCATAATTTATTCGTGATGTATATGAATTGATTCCACCTCAATCAGAGATATGAAGTGAGTTTTATGACTCAAAGTGCGTGTTTTCAAAATACATGTCATTTTACTTTAAAATGACTGTCACATAGTCAAAATCAAGCAAACAAGTTCGGATTATTTTCAAACTTTAGGACATTGATCCATAATTCATTTATGACATGTACGAATCGACTACACATCAATCCGAAACACGATGTGTCGGTATGACTCGAAGTGCGTGCTTTCAATATAAGTGTCATTTTAGTTTTATTTATGGAAGTTGTATGTGTTCTTTGTAGATGTGTGAATGATCTATGGAGTTTAGAATTTATCTCGGAAGGATGTGCTATAAGGTTGACAATTTCTTCTGGGATCTTGCTCATCATCCTTTGAAATACTAAAACTAAAACATTTTCCATTGCCGACCGCCATTGATACTACAAAAAAACACACCATATTAGAGGGAGTTATTTAGAGGGGGGTTATGCACAACCCCCTCTAAATTCAATTTATGTATAATGAGAGGGGGTTCTGCACAACCCCCTCTAATCATCGACTTTAGAGGGGGTTATGAACCCTCTCTAAATTCATTTTCTATAAAAAATAGAGGGGTTTGTCTACAAGGCTCACTAATCATCGAATTTAGAGGGGTTATGGACCCCCTCAAAAAAATTTAA
The DNA here is from genome assembly GCA_963277665.1 of Viscum album. NCBI lineage: Eukaryota > Viridiplantae > Streptophyta > Magnoliopsida > Santalales > Viscaceae > Viscum > Viscum album. The sequence goes on along the minus strand of OY728123.1, from coordinate 428,230,800 downwards.
CATTATTTTTTTAATATCCAATTGGATTTTAGAGGGGGTGAAAAACTCTCTCCAATGTCTTAAAATAGAGGGGGTTCAAAACCCCCCTCTACTTTCTAAAATTAGAGGGGGTCCAAAACCCCCTCTAATGTTTTTAAATTAGTGGGGGTTCAAAACCCCCTCTAATGTCTTAAAATAGAGGGGGTTCAAAACCCCATCTACTTTCTAAAATTAGAGAGGGTCCAAAACCCTCTCTAATGTCTTTAAATTAGAGGAGGTTCAAAACCCCCTCTAATGTCTTAAAATAGACGGGGTTCAAAACCCCCATCTACTTTCTTAAATTAGTGGGGGTCCAAACCCCCCTCTAATGTCTTTAAATTTGAGGGGGTTCAAAACCCCCTACAATTTAAAAGATTAAAAGGGATTGTGATCCCCCTATTGTTTAAAAAAAATTCCACAATATATATATATATAATTAAAACACAATATATAAATGTATTTAAATACATTATATGAACATATTATATAAAATATTTATATAATTGTATTTAATTATATTTATATTGTAATACCCCAGAATTCCATGATTTTTTTTGAAAATTAAATGGGATTATTTCGAGACCAGGCTCTGAGACGGCACGTAATTCCAAGGCACGGAGTGGCCGAAATGTATTTTTGAACTATTTTTAAGGTTCGTTAAATAAACGTGCGACAAGTTTTTCTAACTTTTAAACCGGTGCCCAGATCAAAAATCTGAAGGCACCGTTGAACTCAGAGCGTCAAGATTCGCTTAAAAATGGCCTAACATTGGCCGGTGTGGGCCAACAGTGGAAAGTAGTTTTTGGCTGTAAATAAAATAATTAATTAACAATTATTTTATTTTCAAATCCTTATAACTTCCAAACTGTAACTCGGATTGGAAATCCGAGTGTACCATTGAGCTTGTGAGGGTGTGTTTCTCTTAGGCAGAGTTTAACCTCGACTAGCGCGGGTCGAGGGTGAAAGTTAATTTTCATATTTTTCGGAAGAAAAATAAAATAACTTAAAAAGTTATTTTAAATGTTTTCTTCATCATTACACAGTGGCACGTCAGCGCTCCGGTGCAGCGACGAGGCGACGATGAATCTCATTAATGAACATCATTAATGAGTCAACGTAACAATGCTGCAACGCAGCGTAATAGAAACACTGATTCACATTCGTCAATTAATTGCCTAACAAGCAATGCAGGATTGTTGGCAAAATTCTCGAATTGCTCTGAGGCTTTGGTGGGTGGCGATGACAAACGACGAACGCACCTTCTTCCACCCTTCGAAGAATCGTTAGAGACGGTGGGCTGCGAATCAAGAACGAAGAATGAAGGCGCGCGATCTCGCTCTTCCTCGACCAACAATCCTATCCTGGGTAGGGGGTTTTATTTTAAGTGAATTTTTGTTTTTCCCCGTTCTTTCTTTTAAACGATAAACGCGGGTTAACTCACAAATAAGTTAACCGCGGATAGATCGTTCGTACGGGATGATTAATGTTGCGGAATAAAAAGGGGATATCTTTTGATGTGATTATTTCACCTTATTTCTTGGTTCTTTGTGATCCCGCTAACAAGAATACATCAGGGTCGACACGAATGAAGATCCATATCGTTCTTTGGGTGTTTCTGTGTGCGACTCCTTCCCCTCCTCTCTCCTTTCGTGCTTCTCGTTCTTCGTGACGCAACGAAGGTGGTACATCGGTCGAGGAGACGCCAGGCGGAAGGGCCGCACAAATGGCAGGAGGTGGCGCGCAGGCAGCGCACCGCGACGACGACAGGGGCCGCCGACACAGAGGCCGGTGGACGCGACCACCCAGCCACGTCGGAGGCGTCACGCGGTCTGCGAACCACGACGGTGACAGGGGCCGCCGGCACAGAGGTCGACGAACACAACCACTCGGTCGCATCGAATGCGCCACGAGGTCTGCGGACTGCGACAACGAGCTCGACCCGCGGCAAGGCTGCGGGCCACGAGGGGGAAACCGGTGAATGAGGAATCTCGGCCAAATATTTTATGCCAACTTGAACCACCCATTTGACCACCAAAACGCGTGAATTGGCTGGCCTTCCAAAAGGATCGTATGTGTGGATATGGGTCCTCTATCTCATCTCAAAATTTGGGCTCAATCAAAGCCCAGATGAAGGAGTTATGTCCAAAATACATAAGCTTCTCCATTCTGGCGTGTCCAGCCCACCTTTGACTTTATGGCCCAATTACTCCATCCAAATGCATTATTTTTATCTAGTGTCTTGAATAAAAGTTGTAGCCCATGAAGTAAGAATGTGTCAAGATTAGATGAATCTAAGTAAATGATGTGTATCTCTATCTCACTCCGCTTATATGATAAAAGAGGATGTTCGATAATAAAGTGTTGTTATGAGATAATTAATTATATATGGATGGTTTATTATTCATCAATTTATATAACATGTTTTGAGAAGATATTATGGATAAAAGTGTTTTAATAAAATATTCTTTTATTTCTTCTCTTTTCTTCTATTTTGTTTAAATTTATTCTTCTCTTAATCTTCCTCTTTGGTCTGGAATTCTTGAGTAGAAGCGTTATTGGGTTATACCCATTATAAACCTTTACACATGCAAAACGCTTCTATGATGATTACGCCGCCCATGGAAGAGTAGTTTTTAGTGATCGATCTATCTTCTACCCTCTTCATTTAATTATTTTGAATCATTGAGATAATGTAATTCACTTAATATGATCCATGAATTGTGTTTTTTTAAATTTTAAGAAACTAAGCAAGCAATTGAACAATTAATACAAAAACACGCGAGGTCGAGATTTTGTGTAAATTGTGAGAGCGCGATCTTAATCGGTAATGCAAGACCACACGGGATAAATTTGTAGAGTTAAAATATAATCCCTAAACACAATTCATCCTCATTTCCAGAATGGATATGTGCTCTAATTAACCACTGACCATAAGCTAACCTTAGAACAACAATCAAAGCAGGGTGCTGCGATTGCGTGTTCCGAAGCTAGCCTAGGGTTTAAGTAATTCCATCTTTGTGGTTAAGTTAACTCTTGTAGGGTTCGAGGGTTAACAAATTAGGGGATCATAATTAAGTGGATATTTATTTAAATGATAATTATTAATAAGTAAATGAAGAGGTAGAGTTATATCGATTACGCCTTTTAAAATATTTTCTAAAAAAAACATCTTCTTGTTGTGTCTTTTTAATCAAACTTCATTTCAAAATTAAAAACAAAAAAAATTCAATCTTCTTCCAGCAAAATTCTTCTAGATTTATAAACTATAAAAAACCCCATCCTTTTAAGTAGTGTTTCAATTCTATTATCTTTTATTTTTAGAATACCGCTGAAAAGTTGTTTTAATTTATTTCATCCTTTGAGAGACGACCTTGGTCAGCCACTCTGTTGCACCTAAGTACTCCAAAATCACAATAATCATTTGAGGGCGCCCACGACAGTGCTCTTTCAAATTGGCGCCATTGCCGGGGAGGCAAGTAATTATTTCAACCAATTAGAAGTATTTATTTTATTTTACATTTTATTCTCTTCCTCTCTTCTTTATTTCTTCTTTACCCAATCTGATTTCTTTTTTCTTCTTCTTCTTTTATTTTCTTCTACTTATTTTTGGACCATCAACTCAATCTTCTAATTTTTATTTTACTATGGTCCACTTTCCTTCTTTTCATCTTTCATTGATTTATGACACAAACTAATCCCGAGGATCTCTTAAATCTTGACCCTGAGATTGAACGTAGCCTTAGGGCTCGAATCAGACATTCTCAGTCTACGGGAAGTTTCAACATTCAACCAGTTGGAGAATTACTCCAATATCAGAACATTGAAATTGGAAGCAATTCAAATTCAACCATAAAACAAGAACCAATAGATGAAAATAATGGAAATGAACTTAATAGAACCATTCGAGAATTGGCTGCACCTGATATTAATTATCAACCAAATTGTATTGCATACCCAAATCTCGAATCAGACTTTGAACTAAAATATGGGTTAATTAACTTACTTCCAAAGTTTCATGGCCTCTCTAGTGAGGATCCCAATAAACATTTGAAAGAATTTAATGTGGTTTGCTCAACCCTAAAACCTATAAATGTCTCTGAAGATCAAATCAAATTAAGAGCATTCCCATTTTCACTTGATGGAGCTGCAAAGGATTAGATGTACTATTTACAACCTGAAGATGTAACATGTTGGAACGATTTGAAACGTCTTTTCTTGTAGAGATTTTTTCCAGCATCGAGGACCACTTCCATTCGTAAGGAGATCTCAGGGATCAAGCAAGCACAAGGGGAGTCAATGTATGAGTATTGGGAGCGATTCAAGAAGTTGTGTGCAAGCTGCCCACATCACCAAATCAGTGAGAAATTACTAATCTAGTACTTCTATGAAGGACTCACACCTATGGAGAGGAGCATGGTGGATGCTGCAGCTGGAGGAGCATTGGTGGACAAAACACCAGTATCCGCACGTGCATTGATCGACAATATGGCCCAAAACTCCCAACAATTTGGTGATAGAGGTACACCACATGTCAGGGAAGTACATCAGGTAAGTCCTTCTTCTCTTGAAAGTCATTTGATTGATACCAAGTTGGAAGAATTGACCACTAAAGTGAGGCAGATTGCTTTGGCTCAAAATACATCCCAACCCACTCCTTCAAGGCCTTGTGGAATTTTCACTGAGACAAGCCACCCAACTGACTGTTGCCCACAACTACAAGAGACAGAGGATTGTGCTGCAGTATTCCCAGGGAGACCATATCAGCAACAACAACAGACATACCCCCAAAAGAAGTTTGATTCATTTTCTCCAACATACAACCAAGGGTGGAAGGATCAACCGAACATGAGGTATGGATCTGGACAACAACAAAATCCCCCTTTTCAACCAAACTTCCAGCAGCCTCCACCTTATCAATAGGGTTTCCAACAACCCCAAAGGAGATTCAAAGCTCAAACATCAACAAGTCAGCAACAAGGGAATCTCCAAAACAAGGTAGACTCTAACACTGATGATCTTTTGAAACAAATTGTTCTTAATCAACAGAATGAGCTGAAGAGTCAAGTTTCGGAGCTGAAAGAGTTGAAGACTCAAATGAGCCAGATTGCCACCGCCCTCTATGAACTTGTGAGTAAGAATTCTGGAAATCTACCTTCCCAACCCACTCCAAATCCAAAGGGGAATGTCAGTGCCATCACATTGAGAAGTGAGAAGAAAATGAATGATACATCTGTACCTACCATTCCACCGGGATTCACCTCAACTCCAGAGAAGCCACATTTCATACCAACTGATGAGAAATCAAAGGAGAAAGATAAAAGTAAGAAAAATATTGATGATGTTTCTCTTAAACCCCTTCCTTTTCCAAACAGGGTTGTTCAAACCAAGAAGATGGCTGAAGAAGCAATGCAAAAGGAGATTTTGGACACATTCAAGCGTGTGGAGATCAACATTCCTCTACTTGAAGCCATTAAGCAAATTCCAAGGTATGCGAAATTATTAAAGGAACTTTGTACCAATCAAAGAGGGCTCAAGGGAAATGAGAGGATCAATCTTGGAAGGAATGTGTCAGCACTCATTACACCAACTCTAGAAATGCCAACAAAGTGCAAGGATCCCGGGACATTCACTATCCCATGCACCATAGGGGAGTTACACTTTTCTGATGCACTTTGTGATTTGGGAGCTTCCATAAATGTGATGCCTCACTCTGTAATCTCTTCTTTGCAGGTTGGTGAGCTGAAACCAATGAGAGTAGTGGTGCAGTTGGCGAATAGAGCTACGACATATCCAGCGGGAGTTCTTGAGTATGTACTTGTACGGGTAAGAGACATGATCTTTCCAGCAGATTTCTACGTGCTTAACATGGAGGATGATTAGGTAAGTTCTCATTCCCCCATTATCTTAGGTGGGCCCTTCCTCAAAACTGCAAAAACTATCATAAATGTCAATGAGGGTACACTTTCCATGGAATTTGGGGATGAAGTTGTGATATTTAATGTTATGGATTCCATGAAGTACCCCTCAGAGGATCATTCTGCATTTGTTATCTCCCATTTTGAACCACCAAGTAAAAACACCGTGGAATTGGATTGTCCTATGCTTAGGGAGATTATGAGTATTGGTTCTAGTTTGATGTCTAAGAGTACTTCCACACCCGTTTCTAAGGAACATGACTCTCTAAGATTTGATTTTAAAATGGAATCATATTCTGATTTTGATCATGTGAACTCTAATTATGACATGGCTGTTGAGTATGCTAATGGATTTGATGCTTTATTATCTCATTTTGATGATGTATATTCTGATACTGATGCTCTTTGTGCACATATTTCAGTTTCTTCTATGACCCCATCCATACACCACCCCCCACACTGGAACTAAAGCCATTGCCACCAAATCTCAAATACTCATACTTGTTAAGTGGTGAGAAATTACCTATTATCATTGATAACAATCTCCCTTTTGAACATGAAGAAAAACTTTTGAATCTTTTGAGGGAGAACATTAGGGCAATCGGGTGGACCTTGGCTGACATATTAGGTATTAGCCCCTCCATTTGCATGCATAGGATTCTTTTGGAGGATGAGGCTAAACCGGTGAGGCAACCACAAAGGAGACTCAATCCAACCCTTCTGGAGGTTGTTAAAAAAGAGGTTGAAAAATTGCTCGAGTCAGGTATAATCTATCCCATTTCAGATTCTCAGTGGGTAAGTCCTATTCAGGTTGTGCCTAAGAAAAGTGGTGTTACTGTTGTTAAAAATGAGAAAGATGAGTTAGTTCCAATGAGGGTTCAAAACAGTTGGCACGTGTGTATTGATTATAGGAAACTAAATCAATCTACTCGCAAGGACCATTTCCCCCTCCCATTTATTGATCAGATGCTTGAGAGACTTGCTGGAAAAACACATTATTGTTTCTTGGATGGATTTTCTGGATATTTTCAAGTTTCTATTGCTCCAAAGGATCAGGAGAAGACAACATTCACTTGTCCTTTCGGTACGTTTGACTACCGAAGGATGCCATTTGGACTTTCCAATGCCCCAGGTACCTTCCAGAGATGCATGGTGAGAATTTTTTCTGATTTTATTGAGACTTACATGGAGGTATTTATGGATGATTTTACAGTGTATGGGTCTTAATTTGATGAATGTCTAAGTAGTTTGGAAGAGGTGTTGAATCATTGTATTGAGAAGAATCTGGTCCTGAACTTAGTGTCATTTCATGGTAGAGCATGGAATTGTCTTAGGTCATATAGTCTCACAACATGGCATTGAAGTTGATAAATCTAAGGTAGAAATTATTTCATCCCTGCCATATCCTATATGTGTGTGTGATGTTCGATCATTCCCCGGACATGCTGGATTTTATCGACGCTTCATCAAAGATTTTAGTAAGATCTCTCTACCCTTATCTCGATTGCTTCAAAAAGATATTGACTTCAATTTGATGATTCATGTAGGGCATCATTTGATGAGCTAAAGAGGTGTCTGACCACTCCACTGATCATACAGTCCCCGCGGTGGGACCTTCCATTTGAGATTATGTGTGATGCGTCCAACTTCACGGTTGGAGCTGTTTTATCTCAGAGGGCGGAGGGACGTTCACATGTGACCACCTATGCATCAAGGACACTGGATTCAGCCCAATCAAACTACACAACCACGGAAAAGGAGTTTCTTGTTGTCATATTTGCTTTAGATAAATTCCATTCATATTTATTGGGCTCTAAAGTAGTTATTTTTTCTGACCATACAGCTCTGAGGTACCTCTTGAAGAAGCCAGATGCAAAGCCCAGGCTGATCCGATGGATGCTCCTTCTTCAAGAATTTGATATTGAGATAAAGGAAAAAAAGGGGTCAGAAAACTTGGTGGCAAACCACATGAGTAGGCTTACTCACACACTAGAGGATGACACCTTAGACCATGTACCACTTTGGGACACTTTCCCTGATGAGCATCTTTATTCCATCTCAGGTACGCATCCTTGGTATGTATATTTAGTTAACTACCTTGTTGCCTCTGAAATCCCTACAAATTTAAAGAAACATCAAGTCCAAAAATTAAAAAGTGAGTCTCGGTATTATGTTTGGGATGATCCATACCTATGGCGCATGTGTAGTGATCAAGTTATTAGGAGGTGTATTCCCGATCATGAGTTTGAGTCTGTTTTTCATTTCTGTCATACACTTGCTTGTGGTGGATACTTTGGACCCCAACAGACAGCTAGGAAAGTTTTGGACTCTGGATTATATTGGCCTAGCTTATTCCATTATGCCCATGTGTTTTGTAAGTCATGCTCTCATTGCCAACACACTGGGAACATTTCTAGGAGACATGAGATTCCCCAACAACTCATACTATTTTGTGAGATTTTTGATGTATGGGGAATTGATTTTATGGGTCCTTTTCCTAGTTCATTTGAATTTTTGTATATTTTGGTTGTTGTTGATTATGTGAGTAAATGGGTGGAGGCCAAGGCCACCAGGACTGACGATTCTCATGTTGTAGTGGATTTTGTCAAGGCTCAAATTTTCTGCAGGTTTGGAGTACCAAAGGCCACCATTAATGACCAAGGGACACACTTTTACAATAGGAATTTTTCTTCCCTCCTTCGAAAGTATGGGGTGACACACAAAACATCAACACCATACCACCCCCAAACAAATGGCCAGGATGAGGTTTCAAATCGTGAGTTGAAAAAAATATTGGAGAAAACCGTGCAACCAAATAGGAAGGATTGGAGGAAGTGCTTGGATGATGCATTGTGGGCTTATAAGACAACATACAAGACACCCATTGGTATATACCCATTTCATATTGTTTTTGGGAAAGTGTTTCATCTCCCTGTGGAAGTTGAGCATCGGTCTTATTGGGCTATAAAGAAATGCAACATGGATTTGGCCCAAGATAGAATCCAAAGGAAGCTGCAAATTCAAGATCTTGAGGAGATTATATTTTCTTCATATGATAACTCAAGGCTCTACAAGGAAAGATCAAAAGCAGCTCATGATAGAATGATACAACAAAGGGAGTTTCATGTTGGAGAGAAAGTCCTTCTCTACAGTTCACGACTGAAGCTGATGCCTGGTAAGTTGCATTCCAGATGGTTAGGTCCTTATGTTGTGACTAATGTTTTTCCTTATAGTGCAGTGGAGATCACACAAGAGGACACAAGAAGGATCTTTACAGTCAATGGGAAACATTTGAAGAGATGCATTGAGGGACTTCCTACTGATGTAGTGAATTTTATCACACTGCATGACCCCATCATCACTTGATCACATCAGGCTGTTCCTAACCCTTTAACTTTGTTATTATTTGTCCTATTTAAAATTATACATTTCATGTGCATATACCATCTCATGGGTTCACATTGAGGACAATGCAATATTTTAAGTGTGGGGGAGGGAACCTTTTAGTTTAGTAATTTCAATTGTTTTCCTGATTTTTAAAAAAAATGTGTGTTTTTCAAATTTCGTGTGTTTATTTTACAATTTTCTGTGTGTTTTTGAAACTTTTGAGCTGAAATGATTCTCATCACCATTTTTAAATCCATATCAATAAGTGAAACAATTTATCCCTTGAAACCAATCTTAAATGAATGCTGAAATGACTTTGTTTCAAGTTCAAATATTTAGTAATTTCATGAAAAGTACAATGAATTTTGAATCCCATGCCACATCTCACTGTATTTATATTTGAAATCACTTTCCTAGGAGGATTTTGAACCATTATTTTAATATTCTTTACATTCAACTCACTTCTTGAGAGAACCAAACCATGCTTGATTTAACCAGAATTTGATTTATTCCTGTCAAAACTTAATGGTTTGAGGTACTTATGTTTTAATGATTGAGGCATTTGTTTGGTATTAAAGCCCCTATTTCAAAGAATCCTTTTTTATAATGGCCTAAATTAAACATTTAATCCTTTTAGCCCTTAGAATCCATGCACAACCTGTTAGGTTAGACACATTACAAGCCAATTTTTCCTATCCAACCAACTCTTGAAGTGAAATTGCATAATCTTGTTGAGCTTAAGTTTGGGGGAAGCTATACTGTGTTGTGCTACCACATTCTGTGATACTTTGGGTGGAAAATTAAATTCTGAAGAGATGTGTTTGCTGCTGAAGAAAATCATTATATTGAAATCTGTGCCTTTTCTGGATCTTTCATGATAAGTGAAGGTGTGCCTTTTCTGGAGCTTCTAATTGAGGTGAAAAGTTGTGCCTATCTGGAGCTTTCAAGAAAATCATGTTTGAGAAGATTAAAATTTTAGTTGTTGAATGATGAATGGTGTAAAATTTCTATGAATTTTCATGATGATGGAGCTGAATAGATACTATGGGGATTGAGGAGAAGACCATATTTAAGTGAAAATTAGATTAATGCAGTTTTGCTTCAAAAAGAGTCAAGCCCTCCTCATTCAGCCTCAGAGTTTTTCACATCTAAATCCTACCAACCGAAAGCCACAGAACAACCCTGAAAAGTCCTCATGATAAACATATGTCCTTGACTCACATCGGGTAGTGATGTAGGAATTTATCAAGCCTATGGTGACCCTTGTATGAGTTTGGATGAGAAAGACATTGTAAAAAAATTGATATTTGAGTGATGAGAGAAAATTCAAGCGAGGTAAGTGTTTTGTGAATGAGATGATAAATGAAGTGGAAATATATTGAATGATATAAATAGAGAACTTGAAATAAGGTTTTTTATGAGGCATGATATCTTTTGTTTCTTGGTGTGTAATTTTTTGATCTCAAGGATATGTATTTTAAAATTGGTTTTGATTTGATATTGATGTATACATGATATGAGCTTTTGCCCAGGAGTGCAAAAGGGTAAGTGTGGGGGAGTTGATAAAACACTATTTTTTTGAATATTTTATTGATAATAAATTATATAATTTCCTCAAATTGTGCTAAATATATTCATTTATGAAGTATTTGGGATTAGATCATTCATTTGAATATTTGATGAAAATTCCAGTTTTACCCTTTTAAAATCACTGTAGTATTTCAATCATAAATATTTTTATTTGAATTATTTGAACATAATATTTTTTAAATGTGTTCCTTACTTCATGGGATACAACTTTTATTCAGGACACTAGATAAAAAGAATGCATTTGGATGGAGTAATTTGGCCATAAAGTCAATGGTGGGCTGGACATTCTAGAATGGAGAAGCTTATGTATTTTGGACATAACTCCTTCATATGAGCTTGGATTGAGCCCAAATTTTGAGATGAGATATAGGAACCATATCCGCACATATGATAACTCTGGAAGGCCGGCCAATTCACGCTTTTTGATGGTCAAATTGGCGGTTCAAGTTGACATAAAATATTTGGTCGAGATTCCCCATTCACACTTGAAACCACTTTGAACCTAGCCTCCCCACCACTCTATAAATTTGTGTTTTTATAATTTTTTAGGGTTGGGACGTGCATTTTGAAGTTTAGGGTAGAGGAGAAGTGGATCCACTCTAATTATCCAACCATTTCAATAAGTATATCTCTTGAAGAAAGGATCCCTTCGACAAAGCCTTCTTCTTCTCCTTCGTGTTGTAATGCTTTTGTTTGTGTAATAAAATTCTTTGTTCTTCTTTTATTTCTTATCTTTTCTTCTGTTTTGTTTAAATTTATTCTTCTATTAATCTTCCTCTTTGGTCTGGAATTCTTGAGTAGAAGCGTTATTGGGTTATACCCATTATAAACCTTTGCACATGCAAACCGCTTCTACGATGATTACGCCGCCCATGGAAGAGTAGTTTTTAGTGATCGATCTATCTTCTAACCTCTTCATTTAATTATTTTGAATCATTGAGATACTTTAATTCCCTTAATATGATCCATGAATTGTATTTTTTTAAATTTTAAGAAACTAAGCAAGAAATTGAACAATTAATACAAAAACACGCGAGGTCGAGATTTTGTGTAAATTGTGAGAGCGCGATCTTAATCAGTAATGCAAGACCACACAGGATAAATTTGTAGAGTTCAAATATAATCCATAAACACAATTCATCCTCATTTTCAGAATGGATATGTTCTCTAATTAACCACTGACCATAAGCTAACCTTAGAACAACAATCAATGCAGGGTGCTGCGATTGCGTGTTCCGAAGCTATCCTAGGGTTTAAGTAATTCCATCTTTGTGGTTAAGTTAACTCTTGTAGGGTTCGAGGGTTAAAAAATTAGGGGATAATAATTAAGTGGATATTTATTTAAATGATAATGATTAATAAGTAAATGAAGAGGTAGAGTTAGATCGATTACACCTTTTAAAATATTTTCTAAAAAAACATCTTCTTGTTGTGTCTTTTTAATCAAACTTTATTTCAAAATTAAAAACAAAAAAATGCAATCTTCTTTCAGAAAACTTCTTCTAGATTTATAAACTATAAAAACCCCCATCCTTTTAAGTAGTGTTTCAATTCTGTTATCTTTTATTTTTATAATACCTCTGAAAAGTTGTTTTAATTTACTTCCTCCTTTGAGAGACGACCTTGACCAGCCACTCTGCTGCACCTAAGTACCCCAAAATCACACTAATTATTTGAGGGCGCTTACGACAGTGCTCTTTCACCAATGCATTGGAGCACTATCAGGGAGATATTTATCATCATGTGATACACATATATCATTATCAAACATTTCATAAACAACCCATATATCAAAAAAGAAATGGGTTTCATTTCATAATCATAACATTTTAAAAACTGCTTTAAAGACGTGATCTTTATGTCACTTTAAACCCACAGAAAAGGAAAGTGGGTCTCATGTATGTAAATCCCAGAATTTAAAATAGAAAATTTTGATATATATGTGAATACCCCTGTAGAATAAAGAGTTTTGAGTATTCACTTAATAAAATAAAAGAATTTGAGAAAAAGAGAGAGACATTTTGAGACGAAAATTCGGCAACATAACAGCTATGTTGCAGGGTTTTAGAAAACATTGAAAAGAGAGGGGACATGAGTCAACCACTCCTAAATGATCCATAAAATAGTATAGGGACAAAATATAAAGGATATAAAAACATGGTAATGAAATTTTAAGGACATACCATATGAAATGAAAAACCTGAAAGGAAGACAAAAATAAAATTTCTCTTATGAAAATTCGGTAGCCTAACGGCATCACTTAAAACTTCAAAAAGGGAATTGATGAGATCAAATAGGGTCTCTAATCATATGAACATAAAAGATCAGTATGATAGATATGGAGATCATAACCCAACATAATAAAAAGTAACATGAAATACTTGACATGAAAATAGAACTTGAAAATGAGAAGGGTGAAAGAATCCCTTAAAAATTCAGCAGCCTAACGACGCCACTTAAAACTTCAAAAAGGGAATTGACGAGATCAAATAGGGTCTATAATAATATGAAAATAAAATATCAGTATGATATATATAGAGATCATACCCCAACATAATAAAAAGTAACTTGAAAGACTTGACATGAAAATAGAACTTGAAAATGAGAAGGGTGAAATAATCCCTTAAAAATTCGGCAGCCTAACGGCGCCACTTAAAGATTCTTAAAATGAATTGATGAGAGAAAGAGGGGGTATCTAATAAAATGAAAATGAAAAGGACATTAGGATTAATATAAAATAACATCCCCAACATAAGAACTTGGGGCTTAAAATAAATGACATAAACGAGAGTACTTGAAAAGAAAGGGAGAGGTAGGATCCCTTACCTTGAAGAGTAACTTAAAAATCTTGAAGTTTGGGACCTTGAGAGGCTTGAGGGAACCTTGGGAGGACTCCTTGGGAGGTACAGAGACCATAAATTTGTTTTGGAGGATTTTTAATGGAAAGAAATGAGGAAAATGCTTGGTATTTATAGGGGAAGTGAGGGGAGAAGACATTAATGGCCAAGAGACACCTCATTGGTGGTATTGGAAAAACCATGAGATTTCCCATGGTATTTTCCCATGGTTGTAACATCCCAAGTAAGTAATGAATAATAGATATTTTTATCTATGTATATTTATGAATTAGATAGTGTTTAGAGGCTTAAAATGAGAATAAATCCAATCTTAAGCATGAAATACACTAATATTTTTAAAAGATTGTTTTACTACCTTTTGATGGAAAACCATTTTTAAATCAAACTTTTGACAATTTTATAAGATCTATTTGTAAAAATAAACATATTATTTATGATTGGGACATTGAAATTTACATTGGATAAATTTTTGGTATTTTTCTGACAATGTTCATTTTTTAATGAATAGTGAAAAAATACTGCATTTTACATCAAAACTGTTTTTTCATCTAATTTAATTATATGGTTAGATTATCTTTTTAATTAGTATTAAAGTGTAATTTAAATATATTTTTACCATTTAATCCAATAGTGGTACTTAGGATTAATTTCACTTTGGAATTGGGCATAAACTAATGCCAAACTTTTCATAGATATTGTTTCAAAAAAACCCGCTATTTGTTTTGACAACAGGAATTATTTTTAAATTAATTATTTCAATTTTTGTGTTTGGAATTTGGTAAAATGTATTACATATTTGGAATAATATGTTCCAAATTATGTAATCAAGACTCTTTTGTTTTTGGACATTATGAATAGTAACGACGGTAATTATCTTTAATTAATGAGTAATCGGGTAGTTAAGGATAATAAAATAATATCATAATAATAAAAAAATGACACCAAAATGTGTCCTAATTCTATTAGTTGTATCATGGCCTACCATGGGATTCCTTGTTCCAATCTTGGGGACCCCATGGAATCAATTTTGTGTGAAAGTGACTTTTTATCTTTTTATTTTTTAAAAAAAGTAAATATAACAAAGAATCTATCACCTGAGTAAAACATTTTTAATTTTGTCTAAATAGATGATATTATGGACTATAAATATTCATTGGAAAGCTAAAACTATTTCCTACATCATAGTATTTTTTTCATAATTTTTAGACATTAAATAAATTAAATTATTTATGACACCATTATGATTCAGCGATTACCTCATTATTTAACGATTTAAATAAAATGAAAAGATAATGTAAAATCTATGACCTACACATGTAAAAAACCTATTGGATGGGTTTATTTAGAACTATTATCACCTTATCCTAGAAATATATAATTTTGTGACCTTTTAAATCTGAAAATCATTTTATAATAAAGTATCCTTTTATACCTTTCCAAGAGTGCCCCTCCTCTCCTCTTATAAAAGGCCCCCACCTCTACCACCTTACCCACACTTCCAAAGCCTTTGGCTCGTCCAACCCCTGCCAATTTTGTCTCTAAACATCCCTCTATAACTCCTATAAGCCTCATTTTGGGCAGAAGTCTTCCCAAGGAATCCTTTGAGCTCAAATAAAAAAGAGTTACCCGATTTAAAGGTAGTGTCTTCTATTGTGTTCTTATGTTTTATTTTGCTTCTCCAACCCCCTAAAATCTTTTTATTCATTTATTTTGTAACAACACTAGTATCTTACATATACTAGGATGTTTTTATAATAAGTATTCGATCTACACTTACACACACCTACATCTAATGGTTAAAGAACATATTGTTTCCGTGGATGGCGAATTTCTGCCTCACGAAACGATGATTGTTCAATATTCTTTTAACACCTTCAAAGGTGGAAATTAAGATGACACTATATTTATATATGATATATAATATGTTTATGTTTTACTTAAGATTCTGTATTTTTCATTTATGGCATACGTTTATGGTTTCCATTACGGGTAAATGCGATATCTTCATTTTAGGAAGTGCGGACTACCGCCCCCTCAAAGTGATATGATTTGTTAATGCCATATGTGGGAGGTATAAAGGATGTAATTAATGATATTATATATGATATTATAATGGAATTATAATATACCTTTATATCATTATGATTCCATTCCATAAAATATGAAATAGAAATGAAAGTAGCGTTCATGCGTACGTACGACTTACCATCTCCATGAACAGTGCATTTCATTTCTTACCTCTAAACGTTATGTAATATTATAAATGCATGTATATACTGGATATATATGATATATATGATATCTACATCATGAGTATAACTCTGGATATAAAGTATACATGAACAACTTGTAATTATAAAGAGTTTATTTTTGACTCAAGTACCAATGATCGTTAAAACGACCGTTATTAACTAATTACATAGTGTTCATGACATGGAAATAAGTGATATAAAAGGAATAATGAACTTGAAAAAGGTTATTAAACAAATATAAATTGAATCAAGTTTATTATTCATGAGGTTAAAGAACGATCGAGTCAAGTCGGACCCGAGGTATGGGACTTCGTCTCAATCTCCTTTCATTGAGGCATATTTTGTTTTATACACAACCTTCTTTTATACGGTGTATAAACCCCTTTGACTTTTACATTTATCCAAAAGGAATATTTTTATATGAAGCATTTTACTAAACGAAAAAAGGGAATGTTTTTGTCGTACGTATGCGGCGACAACGACTTCTCCACCGCCGTGACCATTATTTGAGTTTCGGCTTCCTCTACAAGCCATACTTTTTTTTAAAATGAAAAATAAATACCATGTTTTACTTTTCTTTTATTTTGGTATTGAAAATGGTTTTCATAATGTTTTTATTATATCAATGCGTTGTATTGATATCTTGTGATTGAAATGTGGAAATTTTATGTTTCCTTTATGCATGTTTTATGTGATACGATTATGTTATGGTTCTTGGGTATTGTTATGAAGACGAGTGGTTCCGTGATAAACTAAGGGAGAGTGAGCCCGATATAGCTCTCCAATGCATTGGTTAACGTGAAGGAGTTAAACGTTAAGGTTTCTCCGAAGAGATTTAGGGAATATACTATGATGGGTATTCCAAACGTAACCAAGAGGGTTACTCCCTACGTAAGAATGTTATGAATGCCTCGAGTTACCTTTATGTCTTATGATTTCTATGATTTATTCATGATTTGATGAGGTATGTTAAAGTGCTTATGTTTTATGAGTAGAGTACGATTTCATTGATTCTTATGTATACATGTACTCATGTTTCCTTTCCATATTTTTATATCCCTTACTGATCTTTTTATGCTCATCTCAAGTTTTTGAAATGTTTTTCACAGGTCAAGGGAAGAGTACATGATATGATGATAATGTCAAGGAAGTGTCAAGAAAGAATCCATGTTTTATTTTAAATATGGTTCCGTTGATGGAAAAAAATGAATACTATCTTTTATTGTAACCACTTTGTTTGAATGTGGGATGTAATGCATGTTTTATGATCTAATTCTCTAAAACTCTAAACCTGAAAAGATCCTCAAGGTGTAATCTTGTAATAACTCAAGATTAAGTAAGGTTTAAGGCTGGGGCCTTATAATGGTATTGGAAACTTGGGACACCTCATACCTTATATTACTATTCATAAGTCGATCATATCAATTACATACTTAATACATCATTTAATGATGTCATTAAACACCTGTAACTTAAAAACCGTATTTTCACTATTCATCAAAAATTCAACTTTCTCAGAAAAAACCCAAAATTTCACCTTAACCAAATATCGATGCTCTGATTTCAAAAATGAACTCCATTTTATAAAAATAATTTTCTAAATAATTTTAATTTAATTTTTAAATAAATACACTATTCACCGAAAATTCATTTTTTTCAGAAAAATCTCCAAAAATTACCTTAACATAATATCGATGCTCTGAGTTCAAAAATGAAATCCATTTTATAAAAATAATTTTATAAATATTTTTAATTTAATTTTTAATTAAAAAACACTATTCACCCGAAAAAACTAATACTTGACTAATAATTTCTGAAACAGTTATTTACCTATTTTATTGAATCACATTACTTAATCAAGGTGCCTATATTATATCAATACTTTCTTTAAGTGAGATTACTAATCCATTTGGTCACATTACTAATCCTAAGCATAAAATCACTATTCATAAATTACTATTCACCAAAAAATAAGTTGATCTTATTAGACTCCAAATTTCTTACTGAACACATTTGTAGAAGACCATTTTTTGAAAATCATTACACATCATTAATTATTTATGGTTTACAAAAATATTTTAAAATATCCCTTTTTTTCAAATTCATCAACAATATACATCCTACATTTATCCGGACATTTGAAAATTTACAAACTTCACCATAAGAAGAAAAAACAATTTTATTTATCTCAAAAGATTACACAAAGCAGTTATGGTCTCCTTACATAGCCCCTTATAACCCCAGCATAGGACCTAAGTGTAAGGTGTGCTAAGGTGAGAGAATCTGAGGGCGGCTCAGCCAACATTGCACGAGTAGTAATTTCTATCAGTTTGAACTTCTCGTGAAGGTGATTCCATTCTAGCTTCACACGATGAAGTTCGGCTTGGGTTTGGTCCAGAGCAAAGCTCAGTGGTGCTACCTCCTTCCCAAGTTCTGTTAGATGGGCTTCGATTGGCCCGAGACTACTGGATGAGGCCATCAAATCTTCTTTCTATATTAATTAACCAAGATTACTTGTATTTAGAGACAATAATCACAACATTTAGTTTCCAATGGTCATATTGACCAATGGTCATATAACAGTCAAAATCCAACGATCTCATTTTAATTATGCTCATGTTATCAAATGAAACAGTTTTGTTGAGTATAAAATAAAATAACACAAAAAATTAGGAAATAAGATTTATTCAAAATTTTGGGTCGTTACATGTAGGAGATGGTGGAGGAAACTCCATCCCTAAACTACGAGTCAGACGACGCATGTACTCCATCTGCTCGTGATGCTGCTGTTGCTGCTACTTCCATCGACGCATCTCCTCCTCGTGCTACTGCTGCTGCCGCTGCCGCCGCTGCCACATCTCTTCATGCTGCTTCTACAAACTCCCTATAAGCTTAGCCTGAGTTCGCAACTGCTCTTGATACTGTGAGGCAGAAGATGATTCCTCTCCATGATCTCCTCTCGAGCTGGACGTCGATATCGCAGCAGTACCCTAATAAGTACTAGGAGTCAAATGAGAGCTGATACCAACTACTCGGCCCTTCTCAAAGCCATACTAAGTCTCCTGCATCCATACCGCCTTATCGAAATGGTGGGCACTGGTCTACTCAGTCGTCTCGTCCTGACTCTCAGCCTGTGTCTGAGAGGTTGCAGTCTCATATGACACCTTCAATTCCAATTTGAAATTAAAATTGTGAAAATATCATATGCAGTTAATTGTAAAATTGAAAAAAATAATACTAACCGCAATCCGATGCTGGAGATCACCTCTAATCTCTCCAGTGGCTGGATCACTGTACATCCTCTGATAAACGTCGAACTCCGTAATACCGGGATGCTCGACTGCCTATAGAAATATAAAATAAACTATTTATATTTAAAGTTATATAAAATATTTAAAAAATATACTTACCAAATGCTCTCTATGCATACTGAATGTACGACTACCAGCTCGATGTGTCACCTCCTGTCTCCCCCGGTTCTGCCTTCCCACTAAAGATCTCCTCTGAAATCCACCACCCAACCAGTGTAAACATAATCCATCCCAAACATGAGATTAAATGTACTCTGGTCGGTGGGATCTACACAAGTCATCAAATTCTGTCACTCCTGCTTTCTTAATGGATGTTCTTCTCAAATTGTGCAAAAACTGACGGAAACGGTCATGCATAGACACCTGCCATGCCACGTGGATAGCGTCACACATGCTATCATCGATGGGATACCATAAACCCTACAAATAATTTATAATAAAAAGTTATTAATAAAATAAATTTAAAAATAAATATTATTTATTTACGTACCAGCCAATGATTGAACATGTCATACCACACATCAATGAGAATCTGTTTCCATGTGATCCATGGCTGAGAAAAATAATTGCGTAAGATAGCACTCCTCTATCTAATAGCTACAAGCGCAAAACAGTGAAAAATGAATAAATAATCAAACAATTAGTATATATATAAATAAATAAATGAAATATAACTAAAATATACAGGTTACCATACCTCCGTGTGTGTGGATCAAATCCAAGACGTGAATTTCGCTCAGACTAGGGGTGTCCATGGGTCGGGTTGGGTCGGGTCGTAGGGGGTTTTGGACCCGACCCGGAAGAAAAATTTCGGGTCAGGTCGGGTCGGGTCACACACTGCATGACCAGATGACCCGACCCAACCCGACCCGTAGGGTACGGGTTGGGTGATGCATAGAAAAAAGGAGCCAAGCCAACCCAACAATTTGTGGGCTGGGTCAATCAGCTCGGGTTGAGTGGTCAGAACCGACCCAACCCGAGGGATGCACAACCAGACCCGACCCAACCTGAGGATTACAGACCTACCCGACCCAGACCCTACCCACAACCCATACCAACCCAACCCATACCCCTACTGATACAGGAAAGAATGCAGGAAAAAAATGCAGCAGTTCGGAAAGAATGCAGGAAAAAAATGCAGCAGTTCAAAATGCAGGAAAGAATGCAGGAAAAAATGGATCAGATGAAAATAAAAAAATGCAGCAGTGGAGATGTAGCAAGGAGGGGGTTGGCTAGAGTTGGACACGAAGAAGGGTTGGGTCAATGCATGAGAGAGATTTCTCAGGCTCTCATAGCATGCTAAAACAATGGACCAGGAAACCATGACTCTAAATGAAGTTGGATCTATTTTTTTTAAGAAAGTGATGACATGAACTGGTTTCCCAATTCATGTCATCAAAGGAATTTATTAAATTAAAAATGTTTCAATATAAACATGAGGTGTAAAGTGCTTACACCAGCAGGGAAACAACGGGAGAACAAAGGAAGGTAAACAACTCAGTCAAAAACCTCGAGCAAAAGGCAGCCTACATGTCCTCTTCATAAATGCAGTGGAAACATCCTTCCATAAAATCCATTTGATATTCCATGTCCATCCATCAGGGATCATCAAAACAGAAGCTTAAAGGAAATGATCCAACTTTGTAGCATATCATAAGCTTCTACAAAAGGGCATAGGAACATTCCACAAGACCAGCTATCCAAAGAACATCCAATCCAGCCAATACATTCTTCAATTATGGGAAGAGGGGAGGTCTGCTAACAAAACAAAACAAGACTCCAGAGCCTCCAGTTTGGATCAGAAAGCAGAAAGTATTAAAAAGAAACAATACAGCATGTCAAAGAAATCAGAAAAAACAGAGCCCAGGTCTTAGAGAAGCTCCAAACAGTACAACAACAATCCAGTCAAACAGAGAGGAAAAAGTCATCGATTGCAGAAGTAGGCAAAGTTGGATGCCTACAAATTGTCCGAATAATGGGATAAGATTGACCCAGTCAAGCAAGACACACTTAGGCATTCCTACAAATCAGATGCATAGTTATTCTAACAAACATGATCAACCTTTTGGCATTGAAGGTATTACTCTCTCTAAATCAGCATTAACAATAAAATCTTGGGAAAATATCTAAAACTCAAGTGAGACCACATGACCATTGAAGAAAAAAATAGTACAAAAAATTAAAGCATAATTTCAGAGGATTTCTTAAAAAAATTAAACGCATGCCCCATAAGAGTCAACATCATTATTTTCTTCTATAAGCAATGCAAGCTTCCAACAATGACTGCAGAATCCTTTATCCCCTCTAACATGAGCGAACTCAAAAACCTTAATGCACCATCCACAAACACCTTTTGGACAACAATAACAATAAAATTTTGAGCTTTTTTGACATGAAAAGCATGAGTGACAACCTGGAATGTCAAAGTTCACCAATTTTCAGGATAGGAAGTGAAAGAATTGACAAAGGCATGAATTCTAAAAAAAAAAAAGTCATGTAGTAGAGTTATTTTTTCATTATTTCTCTGCATTCAACAGCATCAAGGATGACCTTGCAACTACACTGATTCAAGTAGGTATGTTGGGATAATAACTAAAGTGCTCAAATTAATCCAATAAAAAATGTTTTCCAGGCACATATATTGAACTTTCATTTGGCTAATTCAAGTGAGGGTTTGCAGGCTTTGGTTAAAAATATTTAAACAATTTTGTAAGGAAACTCTATCTGAATGTCCAACATGCACAACATTACTTAAATAGTGCAAACCCTATCATCACTTTACTTAGACATGAATAAACCACTGTACAAATATCAACATTTTTCAAACATTACAAGAGCAATTAATAACCATTTAGCACTATCAAGCATAAAATATTCAAAAACCAAACAAAAGAAACATCCAATTTGAAACACAACAAAGCAGGGGAAACTAAAGTGAAATGTAGTGTGGAAGGGCAACCACCTTAGCAAAGCAACACCAGTCATTTTTTTAGATAGTGACATTTTTATCATGAGTTGCAGTGGATGATGGCATATCTGAAAAGCACAACAGAAGAAATAGCAAGTCAGTATTTTTATTTTTCAAACAGAGGTTTATAATTAATAAATGTGAACTGATAAAAAACATAATATTTTTAATGATACCTGATTCAATCAATTCAACTTCTTCCAGTTGCTTTCGAATGTCAATTGGTTTAGACTTTCTAAACCAATTTTGGGAGTAAATTAACGCCTCAATGGTATTGGGATTCAAACAACTGCTAAATGGATCAAGGACTCGTCCTCCTGTACTAAATGCGGACTCTGAAGATACTGTAGTTAAAGGAATTGCTAGAATATCTCTAGAAATGCATGAGAGAACATGATACTTACTTGCCTTTCCTTTCCACCAGCTTAAAATATCAAATCCATCGAAATCATCCTCACAATCATCAATCTCTAGATATCTTTCTAATTCATTTCTTTGTTGTGTCAATTGTCTTTTCCTTTTCTTCGATCTATAAGCATATTTCCATTTTTCATCATCCTCACTACCGCTAGTGGCATCATGAATATGTGCATCTTGATAAGAACTTGACTCACATTGATCAACCGGGATGAGATATTTGCATTTATAAGCCTCAAAGAGATTATTCATAACCTATGTTAATTTACTGATCAACTCATTCTTGTCTCCATCATCAAATATCATTTCAAAACTATCCCGAACATATTCTAATTTATATCGGGGATCAAGAACAACTGCGACAAGTAAGATAGAATTAAAATTCAAACCAATACCCCAATATATGTCCAACTTCACCTTCATTGCAATAGCCATTGTACTCACAGTCATATCAGTACTCTTAATCAATTTCTTGATTTTTCTATATATGTCACAAAGAGTGTGAAAGAACGTGTGACATGTCACATGCATAGAACCAGAAAATTCAATAGTGCTGTCATAAAATATCCTTAAAAACTTGAAAAATACACGAGCACGCTCCCAATCATATGTTGTTGGATCCCCACCTTCACAGAGAAGAGCACTCCTAAAGCTTGAATCCTCCTCAAGACGAATAAATACCTTCTCATATTTTTCAGCAACATCCAACATAAAATAACAGGAATTCCACCTAGTAGGCACATCAAGAATTATAGCCTGTTTACTAGGAATTTTTAACTCCTTAGCAATGCTCTTAAAAAGAGCCAACCTAGAAGGTGAAATTCTCACAAATTTACAAGAAACTCTGATTCTACCAATTGATGTTGATATTTACTTTATCCCATCACTAACAACAAGGTTTAAAATTTGTGCACAACATAGCATATGCATATACTCTCCTTTAAGAATATACCCATTCCAATCATTAACTCTCCTCACCAAATAAATGATCGCTGTATTATTAGAACTTGAATTGTCCACGGTAACAGTATTAATCCTTTCAATCCCCCATTGTTTCAATGTCTGTTCTAATACCCGACCAATTATTTCCCCTTTATGATCTGCAACAAGACAAAACCTGATTATTTTTTTATTCAAGATCCAATCATCATCAATAAAATGTGCAGTCATACACATATAATTCAGATTCTGAATTGAAGTCCATGTGTCGGTGGTAAGACATACCATATGAGAAAACGTATCAAACATGGACTTCAATTTATATTTCTCATTCAAATATAACTGCAAGAAATCTCTAGCAACTGTTTGTCTGGAAGGAACTTGAAATTGAGGTTGAACAACTTCAATAAATTCCCTAAATCCTTGATTCTCAACATATTTAAATGATAACTCATCAATGATTATCATTTTTGCAAGAGCAATTATACACTCTTCTTGATTAAAATGAGCTACTGAAATTTTAATCGTTCCATCATCCTCATCTTCACACTTTCTTCTAAGACCAAGAGTGGTTTGACTTTTCTCAATTTTTTTGTGAGGATTTTTGTTGCACTTTGTCAAATGCCTATTCAAATTACTAGTTCCATACTGACCAGACGTGCAAGCGTAATATTTACCACAGTAATTACAAATAGCTCTTCCATTTTTCTTTTGAAAATGATCCCAAGCTTGAGAAACTCTATAACCAGCATAAGCTTTAGGAATTATTACCTTTTTAGGATACTTATTACCTTCAGTTTCTTCAACTGTTTTTCTACAAATTCCCCCTCCTATTTCCGTAATTGAATGTGTAGTTGGTGTAGACCCCATTTGACTCTGAGTTCCTGCTGCTGCAGAAACTGGGGGATTAGAACCACTTGTTGTTATACCACCTTCCATATGAATTAATTTGTAGATACATCCAATATCAGTGGAAGAAATGGTAAATTTGACTGCATTATAACAGTGAAGTTAAGAACTAATACATTCCTCTCCCTCACTTATTAACCCAAGGTTAAATTCTCATATGGCAGGTAATCCGTACTATGATGAATAAAGAATAAAAGCTTCAGAATTCCAAAGAATGCAAAAAAATATATATAAACATACATCAAAATAAAACAAAATGAGTTCCAATCCAATGTGTTGTAAACATACATCAACATAAAACAAAATCAGTAGCCAACTACTTGAAGATGGACTGTGATTATCGAAATTTAACCCCAACGCAGCATGAAATTTCAACTTTTAAAACAAAATGAGTTGAAATCCAATGTGTATTGTGAATATACGGGAAAAAAATCTAGCTACGTACCACCACCAAAGAAGCGAGCGAAAGGAGGTAGGAAATGAGGATGGAGGAGTAGGGTTTCGCAAAAGAAGGAGAAGAGGTGAGTTAGGGTTTTTGGGGAGGAGATCGAAAGAGGAGGGTGTGAAGGAGGAGGTTAAGAAAGGATTCGTCATCTTTTGATCACGAGGGAGGGAGGGAAAAGATGAGGAAGAGGAGGGTTTCACCGCCACGCAGAAGGTCGGGGTCGGGGGGGGGGGGGGTAGGAGTCGTCGAGCACGAGTGTGAAGCGAGAGAGGGGAGGGAGGTGAGAACAGGCCGATGAGCCGAGTTTTTTTCCCTTACACGTGAGTGATATCCATGTTGTTGTGTCAAAGGGTCGGGTTGGGTCGATATGCAGCCAACCCGAGGCCCGACCCAACCCATACACGGGTCGACCCGTGAGAAACCCAACCCGGGTATTTTTAGCATAACCCGACCCGATCCGACCCGGTCGGGTCGGTTCAGACCCGTCGGGTTGGGTCGGGTCTGGACACCCCTAACTTAGAGATAGGGTCAGGAATCACCAATCGTGCAAGACCGTGCCCCCTACGCGTACCCCCTGAACCGTCAGTAGGCTGAGGGTTAGATGGTCCACAATCCCCCTCATCCAAAGGTAGCTTAGCCTCCTATAACTCACGAAATAGATCATGATCCATCTGAAACACAAAATGATTGTTGTTAGCAGATAGTTGAAAATAACTATTATATATAGATATATATTAGTTATGATTATAACCAACATTTAACTATTTCAATTTCCATCTTCATCCTCATCTCCATAACTGTCAATGTCAATGTCTTCATCTTCCTCCTCAGCATCATCAATATCCATATGAGTTTTAGTTTCATCATCTCTTTTCATTTCAAATTAATTTGTAACATCATTAACATCTTCATCATCATTGATCCTTAATTGTGGAGTGTCATCATCGATATTCACGTCTCTTTGTGAAAAAGATGGATTTTGAGAAGTCTCTTGAAAAATTTCAATTCCTTCCACTTCAGCAGAACCACATTCAGTTTGAGTAAACTGATTTTCCCGAGATTTCATTTTTATTATGCTCCACCAATCACTCAAGTCTCTTGAAGTAGCACAATACTTTGTGTAATAAATTTGATGTGCCTATTGATCCAGTAAAAATGGTTCATTTACTACAAGAAGACTTTTATATTTAATATCGATGATTCCATGAGTCATATGAACACGCAATCCTCTCTTAGTATCCAACCACCGATATTTAAACATCATTATGTAATTCTGTCCTAGATAGCACCACTCAATAATTTCATCCAGAATGCCATAAAAATCAACATCACTTTTTCTGTGATGCGATCCTCTCAAGAAAACTCCATTGTTTATTGTTTTTTTGATTCCCCGTATGCACGTGTATGAAATCGAAAACCATTCACCACATATGCATTATAAGATTTAACCGTTTTGGATGGTGGGTTACTCAATATACACAATCGCTTATCAATTTTATCAGCATGTTGAGACACCTAAAAATTTGTAAAACAATTATCAATATAATAAATAATAAATGAAATTGATATTAAACCATCAATAATTTATGTTACCAGTTTTTAAAACCATTGAGAATTTTTTTTGTCTGCGTTCTTCAAGATAAGCTGCTATAATTTGTGGAAGTTGTTTCTTTATATGATTATCATATAACCTACAAATAAAATAAGTTTACATACTGTAACATAAATTATAAAATAAGTGATAAAATCACTCATAGTACAAATGATGTCATTTCTTCACAGTTGAGAAGAACATATATATGAGCTCTATGATGTTCATCATCTGAAATCCATTGTTCATGAACTCCACCAAAACCAAGATTTGGTTGATTAAAAACTGAAAATTTATTTTCCATTTCATCATTAACATTTCCCTCATTTTTTCCCATGAAATTGTGTTTTGAGAGATATTGAGATTCAAACTAATGAGAGCAGAAAAAAGCAATTTCCTCTTGCAAATAAGCTTCAACAATTGAGCCTTCAACTGATGCTTTGTTGTATACTTTTTTCTTCTATTTCTGCATGCATCTCTCGAATGGGTACATCCATCAAAATTGTATTAGACCTACACATTTAGCTTCATGTGGAAAATGTAATATCAGATGTTCCATTGAGTCAAAGAAATCCAGCGGAAAGATTTTTTCCAGTTTATATATAATTACAACAACATCTTTTTCCAGTTTTCTTAGTGCATCATAGTCTGTTGTCGCTGCACAAATGTCTCAAAAAAAATATGATATGTCTATTATCGAATCCCAAATCATAGAATTCAACAAACCTCTGAATCCAATCAACATAAGTCTTTCCATTATAACATGACAATCATGACTTTTTAATCCGGTAATATAACCATTCTTAACACATCTGCCCAAATTGGAAGCATAGCCATTTGGAAGTATCAAATCTGCAATCCACTGACAAAATAATAAGTGAATCTCTTTGGACAGTGTATAAGATGCTTTTGGCTTCATTAACCTCTGTGATCTGACATTTTCAAATAGTTCAAGTTTTGGTCACCTGCAAATTTGGGAAAGATCTAATCATGCCTTTATAGTATCTTTGGTCTTACCTGGTGTATCCAAAACTGTATGAAATAAATTACCAAAACATTTCTTCTCAATATGCATGACATCCAACATGTGTCAGACCAACAAGTCAGACTAATATGAAAGATCCCAAAAAATTCTTCGTTTTATCCAATTATGTTCTTTCCCAAAGCCATGAATTTTCTGTTGGTTTACTATTGGACCAAATGTGATGGGAGTTAATGAAAATACAACTGATTTTAACTATATACCTGAGATCATTTTTAGAGGTTCATCCCTTTCAATTGTACCTTTTCTGAAATGAGATTTGTTCCTCTGAAAAGGATGATCGGTTGGAAGAAATTTGCAGTGACAGTCAAAATACCAAGGTTTTTTTCCATTGATGAGAATAAAGGCTTTTTTCTATTTCATACAGTAAGGACATGATTTCAGACCATGTGTACTCCAGCTAGATAACATGTCATATGCCAGAAAGTCACTAATTGTCCACATCAATGCATCTTTTAATATGAAATTTGGTTTCGCAGCAACATCATATATACTAACACCATCACTACACAATGCATTTAACTCATCAATCAGTGGTTTCAAATAAACATCAATATTCTTTTTCAGATGTCCTGGGATTAATAAGGTTAAAAAGATATAGGGATCCTTCATCAACATCCATGGAGGTAAATTGTACGGAGTTATAAAGACATGACAATATGAATACTGACTACCATAAGAACCAAACGGACAAAAACTGTTAGTAGAAATACCCAATCGCACATTTCAGGCTTCTAAAAAAAAGACGGATGAAGATGATCAAAATGATTCCATGAATCACCATCAGATGGATGATTCAAGATTTTATCAGTTGAAATCTTGGTTTTGTGCCATGACATCATTGACGCTATGTTCTGAGACATAAATAAACGCTGAAACCAGGGTGTAAGGGGGAAATATCTCAACTGTTTTACTGGAATCGATCCAGACTTCCCTGGTTGAGCTTATTTATACCTTGATTGTCCACATGTAGGACAACTATCTAATGAATCATTTTCACCAGAATATAAGATGCAATCATTTGTACATGCATGAATCTTCCTATAACTAAGGCCCAAATTACGAACCAGCCTCTTGGTCTCATAGTAATTTTCAGGCAACACATTTCCTTCAAGTAACAATGTTTTAACCAAAGAAAATATCTAACCAAAATAGTTGTTTGACATTGCATTATCTGATTTAATAGTGTAACGTCCCGGTTCCAAAATCCACCCAGATGCGCCCCATACCCGATTGGTCACATGGCCTCAAGTGCATTTCTCCGCATGGCAGAGGTTGTCGACTAGCAGCGAGGGTTGGGTGTGATAGTGGGGAAACTATGCCCTCATTGACAGAGTACACAACGGAAGTAAACAACACACAATAGCGGAAGCAGTAAATATCCAACAACAATAAACAGTAGAAGACTGGAATAATAAACAACTGGATCACATATATATATAAAATGATGCATGATACATATGTATAGGAAAACAACCAAACATGTCACAATGCTGGAAATACAAACAGTGTTAAACCAAAGTAAAAAAGAAAAAGATAAACAACTCCTTAGAATTGCAAGCCTAAGCTTGGTCCCTGCTCCCCAGCTCCACAACAAGTCAAGTACCTGAAGTATAAGGGCACTTGCCCTTATTTATACTTGCAACAATATAATCTGTTTGGGCCCAAAAGCATGACCCAAACAGGGTGTGAGACTAAATACCAGTAGGCAACCACCCTAAGATCTGTGCCTAATAGTCAGTGAATATATGGCATGTAAAAGTACAGAAAAAAGTAAACATAAAAGTGCTCAGTAGTAAACAACCCACAATTTCAATATCAAGCAACAACGAAACAAACAACTAAACCCCAAACAGGTAACCCTATGGGAAGTACTCACAGCCATCCCTCTGGTCCTACCTAAAAAGAACAAGCAACCCTCTAGGCAGTGCACTCGGCCTAACCCCTCTAGTTCAGTCATAAGAATTCATAAAGAATCTCTGAGAAAGCACTCACAGTCAATTCCTCTTATAGTCTAAGGTAGTCAGGGACTCTCTGAGGAATCTCACACGGTAAATTCCCCATTATATCCCTAAGGTCAAGGACTCTCTGAGGAAGCTCACTTGATCAATTCCCCTTATAGCCCAGGTCGTTCAAAGACTCTCTGAGGAAGCTCACTCGGTCAATTCCCCTTATAGTCTAGAGTAATCAAGGTAATTCAAAGTAAAAGAAAGACACTTTGAGGAAGCTCAAACGATCAATTCCCCTTATAGTCTAAAGCTCTCAAAGACTCTCTGAGGAAGCTCACTCGGTCAATTCCCCTTATAGCCTACTACACCAAGTTCTCACGGCCCTGTGTAGGTCAACAAGCATAGAAATGCAATATGGCCAAAGTAAACCTACAAAACTACTTGGCTAACCAGTCTACAACGTATCAAGCATGTCAAAATACAAACTCTCCATCCTACAACAACAGGCATAGAAAACATGCAAGGCAGCCAAACTGGCTAAACATGACCAAACAGTTGTAAACAGAACATACATGGTAAATACATCCAAAGCATATAAAACAACCCTATTCATATCTAAATAACCTCTACACAAACACGTGAGCATGGAAGATAATCAACAGGGGTAAAATGGTAAACACGCAATACCCCGTTCAAGGGTATTAGTAGAATTTGAACATAATACTCAAAGACTTTGAACATAAAGGAACAAAACACCTACCTCGGCATTGTAGGAACGATATACATGAACCTCGAGGCTTGAATCACCCTAGAACACTAAAGATCTATAAAAATTTCTAAAATGTTCAACCCACGATATCTCACGAGAGAAGAGAAATTAGAAGATGGTGCTATAGGAGAAGAGAGAACTCACCAATGCGATTCCAATGCAATTGAAGGTGTTCGATTCAGAGGACGAACACACACTCGGGGGTTCATCGAAGATCCATGTCCGTATGGAGCTCTCGGTCAAACGAGACCTAAACGAAGAGCATTCTAGCAATTAGACGCGACCTTGGTTCTTTTAATGAAAAAAAGAAAGTACACGACGTGTACTTTTGAAGTACAGGACGTGTACTCTCCGTTTCCATACTCCTCTTTAAGAAGCCTCCAAGTCACTCCCACATGGCCATGTGTGTGGCTACTACACGGCCAACACACGACCTCCTGCGGCAAGGCAGTACATGGCGTGTACTCATAAAGTACATGGTGTGTACTTAGAAAATTTCCAGAATTTCTTATTTTTCTCAAAAACAACCAGAAAAGGAAAAATATACCTAAAAAGAAGATCCGGGTTCTTACAAACTTCCCCCCTTAAATAAATTAATCCCCAAATTTCCCTAGCGCGACATAGAAGAAGAAACCCCGAACAGTTCTGGCCACAGTGATCGTACGACTGTCTCCCTCTCCCAAGTCTCGTCCTGTACTCGCCCGTGCTGCTAAAGCACCCATACCGGAGGAACAAAACAGCCATGAAGAACCTTTGTACTTTGATCCAAAATCCGGATAGGTTGCTTCTCAAAGGATGCATCCACTTCCAACTCAACCTCCTCAGGTTGGAAAACATGAGACGGTTCTAAAAAGTAACATCGAAGTTGAGAAACGTGGAAGAATTTGTGCATAGCTCGATACCTCTGAGGTAACTACAACCGATAGGTAACCAGACAAACTCTCTCCAACACCTCAAACGGCCCGACATACCTCGGCGAAAGCTTACCCTATCTCCTAATCCTCTTGTGTCCCAACCTCGGTGTGACACGCAAGAAATCCTGATCCCTGACCCCGAACTCCAGAGGTCGTCTCCGCTGATCAGCATAAGACTTCTGTTGAGACTGTGCAGTAGCCATGCTTTTCCAAATCAACTCTATCTTCTCTATGGTCTTCTGAACAAGACGAGGTCCCAACAAAGCCGCCTCTCCTTCCTCTTTCCAACATAAGGGTGATTGGCATGGACTACTGTACAAAGCCTCATAAGGTTCCATCTGAATATTTTCTTGAAAACTATTGTTATAGGCAAACTCCACAAGAGGTATATGCTTCTCCCAAGAACCTCCAAAATCCATAATTCATGCTCGGAGCATGTCCTCAAGCACCTGAATCATACGCTCAGACTGATAATTTGTCTGGGGGTGGTAAGCTGTACTCAAAAGTACCTATGTACCTAAAGCCTTCTAAAGCCCCTGCCAGACCTGAGAAGTAAAACGTGCATCCCTGTCTGAAACAATGGAGTGTGGAACTCCATGAAGATGCACAATCTCTTGGATGTACAAATTTCCTACCTCATCAACACTGAAGGTCTCCTTGATCGGCAATAAGTGAGAAACCTTCGTGAGTCTGTCAATGAAAACCCAAATAACATCATTCCCTCGAGGCGACATCGGTAAACCTGTCACAAAATCCATCGTGACAACATTCCACTTCCACTCGGGAATGGGTAACTGCTGTAAAAGCTGTGTTGGTCACTGATGCTCCGCCTTCACCTGCTGATAAGTGGAACACCTCATGATGAAACCAACAACGTCCCTCTTCATACCTGGCCACCAATACCGACGGTGTAGATCACGATACATCTTTGTGACGCCAAGATGAACTGCCCAAACTGAGGAATGAAAGTCCTGCATCAACTCCTCGCATATGTCTGCTGGCACCCATATGCGCCCCTGGAAACACGAGATCTCATCCTCACCTATGGTCCATCCAAGAATAGGGTTCTCTCCTGACACACTCTCCCTTAGGACTAGGCCTTCAGAATCTGACAGCTGCCTCATTCGAACTCGATCAAGAAGAGTAGAGGTAATAGATACAGACGATAGAAAAGTCTGCCCCTGTCTGTCGTGCACCTCCAAATACATCTCAGAGAATATATCCATAAGCTTCCACTCACTTCTGGCCTCCTGAATTTCTTGTATCTGAGTCCTCCTTCTCAACGCATCAGCCACTGCATTGCCCTTCCCAGGCGTGTAGGAAAGCTCAAAGTCAAAGGACTTTAGGTACTCGACCCACCTCCGATGTCTTAAATTCAGATCACGCTGAGTGAAGATGTACTTAAGACTTTTGTGGTTGGTGAAAACCACAAAATTCTCTCCTAGAAGATAATGTCTCCAATAGCGTAGGGAATGGACAACAACTGACAACTCCAGATCGTGCATCGGGTAATTCCTATCATGTGGCCTCAACTGCTGAGACCCGTACGCAATGACTTTATCTCCCTACATAAGCACAACTCCCAGCCCGATACCTGATGCATCACAGTAAACAATATAACTCTTTCCCGGCTCTGGAAAGACTAGTATCGGTGCTGAAGTCAACCTCCCTTTCAGCTCCTGAAAGGCTGACTCACAAGAATCTGACCATAAGAACTTCACACCCTTATTAGTCAGACCTGTCAGCGGTGCTGCTAAGAATGGAAAGTCCTATATAAAATGTATGTAGTATCCCAACAGCCTTAGAAAACTACGCACCTCAAAGACGTTCTTTGGATGCTCCCAGGAAACTACTGCTCTCATTTTCTCTAGGTCTACTGATACTCCTACCTCTGATATAATATGACCCAAGAAGTGAATCTAATCCATTCAAAAGTGGCACTTTGAGAGCTTAGCATATAACTGATACTCCCTCAGTTTACTCAAAACGATCTCAATATGGGTAGCATGGTCGTGTAAAGTGTGAGAGTGCACCAAGATATCGTCCACGAAAACAACCACGAAGGAATCCAAGTATGGATGGAACACTCGGTTCATCAGTGCCATGAAAACTGCAGGCGCATTTGTGAGACCGAACGGCATAACCATATACTCGTATAGACCATACCTGCTCCGGAAGGCTGTAATAGGTATATATTATGGTATAACATGAAACTGATGATAGTCAGACCTCAAGTCAATCTTCAAAAACACCCGGGCTCCTCGAAGCTGATCAAAGATATCATCAATCCTCATCAAGGGATACCAGTTCTTGACTGTCAACTAGTTCAACTTTCGATAGTCCACACAAAGCCTGAGGGTGTCGTCTACCTTCTTCGCAAACAAGACAGGCGAACCCCAAGGAGAAGTACTGGGTCGGATGAAACCCTTTGCCTGCAACTCCTCTAACTGTTTCTTGAGCTCCTGCAACTCTGGTGTATCCATCCTATAAGGAGGAATGGATACCAGTGCCACTCCTGGTATAAGATCAATCGAGAAGTCTACCTCGCGCTCTGGAGGCAAACCTGAAAAGTCCTTTGGAAAGACATCTCTGAAACAATCCACCACTGGAGGAAAGTACATCTGTGAAGTCCCCTAGTCATCCAGATATAGACTAGAAATATGGGATGTAACTCCTCCCAACCCATGATTCTCTAGACCCGCTCTGCTCACTTGGGCATCCCACTCGCCCATATGAAGAAAGGATCCACCCTCTAGTGATACGAAACTTACCCTACGGTGATAATAATCGACGACTGCCATAAAAGGAACTAGCCAGCCCATTCTAAGAATGACATCATAGAATGTCATCTCTAGGACATAGAGGTCCCATAGAAAGTGACATCCACTAACCTCTAGTGGGCACTCCTTGCACTGACGTACACTAGCCGTTCTAGTCCCCAACGGTGTGTTTATCATCAAAATATCGACAGAGGAAAGGATACAGAGCCCAAGTCTCTCCACAACAGAAACAGATATAAATCTATGGGAAGCCCCTATATCGTAAAGAGCAGAAGCTAAAACTGAGGCAACTAAGATCGTACCTCGAACTGTGGAGGGTCCGCGATCCTGCTCCTGTTGGGTCTGCTCCACTACAAAAGTTTGGCCTATGCCACGAACCTATGACCCTGCCTGACTGTTCTGAGCTGATCTACCCTGCTGTCGCTGAAGAACCGGTGACTGACTACCACGGCCATGACCTCCACCTCGGCCCGAACAGCCGGAAGAACTCCAGTTCCCAGACTGGTGAGAAACTGGTGGTGCTGCTCCTGAACGAGGAGTCATAGAAGAACCCTTGTCACCAGCTGCTGGTGAGAAGAACTGACAAAAGCGCTGAAGGTGACCCATCTTGCCACAAGATAGACACTCCACTGGGTCTCTCGGGCAACGTGGCCTCATATGCCCACTCTTCCCACACTGGTAGCACACCACCTGGATACCATAAGATGCATTCCTCCTACTCTGATCTCCTCGTGCAAACTCCCTGTGGCGCTTCCTGCTGTCAGGAGGAGCGATACTAACTCTGGAAGCCGAACCGCCCTGGCTCACCGCTCCAAAATCCCTCAGATTGCGCTCTGTGATCAGTGTCTGGTTGAATATAGAGGATATCAAAGTCAACCTGAAGATTTTCACCTGTGATCGGATATCGTGTCTGAGACCATCCTCGAATTTCCATGCAAGGAACAACTTATCACCTCCTAGAATAGTCATGAAACACTGTAGCTCTGTGAAGTGAGAGGAATACTCCATAACAGAAAGAGTACTCTGCTCCAGACTCATGAAATCCTAGGATCGATCGGCCCTCAAGGTCTCCAGATAGAAGTAATCGTAGAAGATGCGCTGAAACTCATCCCAAGACATATTCTGCTGGCGTCCCGCCTGTGAGATCACATCCCACCACCTCTTGGAAGAATCTCGAAGCATGTAGGTAGCGAGATTCACCCTATTCTCCGAAGTTATCTCCAGATGCTCGAAAATCATCAGTGTGACTTCTAGCCATGACTCTGCAGCATGAGGTCCTCCATCCCTAGAGAAAGTAGGAGGATGTTGCTGCTGAAAGACCCGCGACAATTCTTCCATTGACGGGGCAGGAGACGACGCTCCCTGAAAGTTCTGCATCATCCTAAAAAAGCCCTCCCTGAACTACGCATCAAAACTTATGTCAGGTACAACGGCTGGTGCCAAGGCTGGCACAACTGGAGGATCCGCTGGGAGCCCCTGATCAACCAAGTCTGGTGTCTGATCACCGCCTGGAAACTGGCGTACAACCGGAGGACGTCTCGGTGGCATGACTCTGCTGGGTCAAGCACACACCTTAGATCAAGATTATCAAGGACTAAAAACTAGAATCATAAGAAGGGAACGGGAGAAAGAAAGCATTCAATTTTTACAAAACATGACTCCACGGTATGTACAATTCCTACATGGCGTGTTCCCTTAAGTCATTTACATGGGCGTGTACTCCTACCTAAACTGGTCATGTAACACCCCAAACACACGACGTGTTGTCTTAACACACGACGTGTACTTGAATCCTCTTTCCCTTCCCGAGTCCTTCTACACGGTTAAGCCACATGACTCTCCTAAGACAAGACTACACGACATGTTCACGGTAGACACAGCGTGTACTAGACAAGATTCACCTGACCCGTGTTGTTAGTGACACGGCCTGGCACACGGCTCACACTACAAAGCGTGTTCAAGGAGGACACGTTGTGTACGTGAAAGGATAACACCGACCCGTGTTGTTCGTGACACGTCCGGGTACCTGGGTCAGACTACACGGTGTGTTCAATCTTGACACGACATGTGTAGCTTAAGGTTTATCCGTTCGTGTTGTTAGTTACACAAGCAGACACTGGGTCAACACTACATGGCGTGTTTGTCTGGTATACGGCATGTTCCCACCAGACTTTCCCCATCTCATGTCTCTGCCCACACAGCCTATGACACGGTTAGAGACTACATGGCGTGTACATAAAGTACACGGCGTGTACTTAAGAAAAACAGTTTCTTCCCAAACAGAAGAACACATGGTGTGTACTTAACATTACACGGCATGTATTCTAGGTTTTTCCGGACAATAAGCCTCAAAAACTACTCCGGAACCCAGAAAAACACTGAAATGAACATTGAAAGTGCCAAATTCTGATATACTAGGCCCATACTCCCCACAAATGAAAGTTTGGCATCTTATGCATGTTATAACATGGAAAACAAGACAATGATCCACCAAATTCTAGTCCATGAGGGCCCATAACACCTCATGAACCAAAGTTTGACATTCATTTAACAAAACCTTACACAAACAATACCCTATCAAACAACATATATTTTTATCAAGACATCTATCACAACAACGTGCATATTCCACACAACATCTATCACAACAACATGCAATCGCTAAAGTAATGAAATTAATGGACTTTATTTTTTGGAACCCAGGGAAAGGTGAGAATTGAAGGTTCCCTTGGTTAAGTTTTGAGTTCCACTTCATCTAACCTGTCAACTCTCTTTGAATCAGAACTTGAAATTGGAAATTGAATTAGGATAGTTAATGAGTACACATAGGAGGCATGACATACTTGACAGTGTATGAATTTGTGAGACTTTTGACTTCCAATGAGTTTTTGAAGCTAGACAGGACACCATTTTTTAACACCTTTGAAAAGCCTGACTCACTGTTTGGTAGTGTTCGTCTGGTATTAAAGTTTAATCATGCACTTTTTGAACTGTAACTCACAAATCACCTCTCTATTTTAAAGTCAAAGACATGTACTTGTTTGAGGACAAACATAGTTTTAAGTGTGGGGGAGTTTGACGTGGCCCAATTTTGACTCTTTTTTCCACATCCTTTTAGTATTTTTTATCAACTTTTTAATTCCAAAATGTTGTTTTTTATTAAATAATTTGTCTGTTGTGCTTTCTTGTACATTAATTTTTAAAACAATCATTTTTATGTAAATTATATTTTTGGTGAGTTATTGTGTTATTTTCAAATTAAATAATCCTTGTTATTTTAACTTTATTTTTTTATTTTTTAGTTTTATTTATTCTTTTATTATTCTGCCAGTCCTTTAAATTAATTAATTTTTTATTTTTAATTATAAATAAATAACACATGTTAGTTTTTAATTCTTTTAATAATTTAATTTGTTCTAACATTCTAATTTTATTCAATTAACATTTTTACTCTTTAATTTAATTAGTTCTTTTCTTAATTCATTAATTAACTAATTGGTTAATTAATTGGTTAATTAATTTAAGCAAGCAACTATAAATATTTTAATTTGTTTTAAATTAATTTGTTTATAATATTTAATAGAAATAAATTCATTCTTTTAAATAATGCATAATTAATTTTATTATTTAACTCAACTTTGTTTTATTTATTATTTATTTTGTTTTTTAATTCTTTGTGTTAATTCAATTGATTGATTTTTTTTTAGTTTTAGTAAATTATTTTAATTTCTGGTGTTGCTGTATGTTTTGCAGGTGTTCCGGTAGCACCCTATCATGGTGTCACCGCGTCCTTCTCCTTGCTATCTCAAAGCAACCATGAGCACGGTGCCACAGAAACTGGTGCCACCTCTGCCCTCACGGTTCCTCACTTGCGGCATCACCACTCCAAACTCACGGTGCCACTGTTCCACCTCCACTGTTGCACCGCACCCATTGATGTCTCACTGTATCCTCCAAACGGTGACAGCGTTTCAACAAATTCTTTTATTTTTTGGTGTTGCTGCATGTTTTGCAGGTGTTCCGGTAGCACCCTATCATGGTGTCACCGTGTCCTTCTCCTTGCTATCTCAAAGCAACCATGTGCA
Organism: Viscum album; assembly: GCA_963277665.1. Lineage (NCBI taxonomy): Eukaryota > Viridiplantae > Streptophyta > Magnoliopsida > Santalales > Viscaceae > Viscum > Viscum album. The sequence goes on along the minus strand of OY728123.1, from coordinate 428,192,661 downwards.
CGGTGCCACAGAAACTGGTGCCACCTCTGCCCTCACGGTTCCTCACTTGCGGCATCACCACTCCAAACTCACGGTGCCACTGTTCCACCTCCACTGTTGCACCGCACCCATTGATGTCTCACTGTATCCTCCAAACGGTGACAGCGTTTCAACAAATTCTTTTAATTTTTGGTGTTGCTGCATGTTTTGCAGGTGTTCCGGTAGCACCCTATCATGGTGTCACTGTGTCCTTCTCCTTGCTATCTCAAAGCAACCATGAGCATCACTCACGGTGCCACCGAAACTGGTGCCACCGATGCCCGGTGATTTTAGGTGTAAGGTTTTTTTTTTTAGTTTTATGGGGTAGGTTTTAAAATATTTGGGGAAATGGGGTTGTCCAGCGCCAAATGAAGTGGCATTGGACAAAAAAAGGGAAAAGCGCCACATGAAGTGGCGCTTTGACCCCACACCCCCCAAACCCGATATATATATATATATAATAAATTTATTTATTATAATAAATATAAAAAAATACAAAAAATACATAATTATATTTTTTATAATAAATACAAAAATTATAATAAATTTAATTATTTATAATAAATATCTAATAAATATTATAATATTATTATAATAAATATACATTTTTTATACATTTATTATACATTTATTACAAATATTATAATGTTATAATATTATAATATTCATTATAATAAATATCTAATAAATGTTTTAATAAATACTATTATAATAAATGCACAATAAATGTATAATAAATGTATAATAAATATTTATAATACATTTATATTTATAATAAATACTTATTATAATTAAATATAATAATATTTATAATAATAAATATCTAATAAATGTATAATGAATATTATTATAATAAATATACATTTATAATATCTATTATAATAAATATTATTATAATATTTATTATAATAAATTTATAATAAATATTTATGATAAATTTATTATAAATGTATATTTATTATAATAAATATTATAATATTTAATTATAATAAATATACATTTATATTAATATTTATAATAAATATACATTTATTTATTATAATAAATCTACATTTATTTTATACATTTATTATAATAAATACGTATAATAAATGTATAATAAATATTACAATAAATTTATTTTTTAATTATAATATAATAAATGTAATATGTAATTATGTATCTTTATTGTATAATTATCATATCTATGAATAATTATATACTATAATTATATAACTATAAATATACATTTATTTATTATAATAAATAGGTAATTATTTATAAATGTAATATACATTTATTTATTATAATAAATATACATTTATATAAGTATTATTATAATAAATATTATTATAATATTTATTATAATAAATTTATAATAAATATTTATAATACATTTATTATAAATGTATATTTATTATAATAAATATTATAATATTTATTATAATAAATATTATAATATTTAATTATAATAAATATACATTTATATTAATATTTATAATAAATATATATTTATTTATTATAACAAATCTACATTTATTTTATACATTTATTATAATAAATAAATATTATTAATAAATGTATATTTATAATTATAATATTTATAATTAATGAATATATTTATTAAAATATGTTTATTTATATTTATATTTATAATTAAATTTATAAATATATATTTTGAATTTATTATACCTTTAAAAATATAATATTTATAAATATATTCATATAATTATATTTATTTATAAATATATTCATTATTTATATATATATATTTATATAAATTTATAAATATATATTTTGAATTTATTATACCTTTAAAAATATAATATTTATAAATATATTCATTATTTATATATATATTTATATAAATAAATATATTTATTTAAATATATTTATAAATATAATCATATAATTATATTTATTTATAAATATATTCATTATTTATATATATATATTTATATTAATAAATATATTTATAATTATAATTATAAATAAATATAATTATATGAATATAATTTAAATTTATTTATAAATAAATATTCATGAATATAATACATTTATTATAAATATAAATTAATAAATATATATTTATAAAATGTATTGTATTTATAAATATATTTAATAAATGTATATTTATAATAATTGTATTACATTTATAAATATAATAATAAATGTATTGAAATACATTTAATAAATATACATTTATTATATTTATTTATTTAGTACTATTATATATTTATCATAATTATATATTTATTATAGTTATTATTTTTATCATCTTGCACCTCGCGGTGGCACCGTTTCCGCACTCGACTGGTGGCACCGTCTCATCTTGCACCTTCCGCCCCTGCAACTCAAACCCTAGCCATCCCCTGCCCAAGCCGGTGCCTGCCTTGCTACTCTCTTCACCCTCAATCTGGGCTGACCCCCTTGATTCGCATCCCCTGCTTCGTGCGTCGGCACTGCTCCCATTTCTTGAAGCCCTCGGCCTCGAACCGCTGCCCGCATCCCCTGTTCTTCTGCCTGCCCGCTCCGAGTCCGAACCCCGCGCTCGTCTCTTGCCACTCGAACCTCTCCAAGGAACCACCATCGCATCTCCGCCTTCCTTCTCCCTCAAGCCGAGCCACTTCCTCTCCCTGCGCCGCACGAACAGACCCCCCTATTCATTTATCTTTCTTCTTTTTAGTTTTTATTTTATCATTATAATATATAATATAATATATGTATTATGTAATATATATCATATACTATATAATAATAATAATAGGTAATTAATAATAGTATATAAGCTTATATATAATATTAGTATATTATAATAATATATGTTATTAAATAAATATAATATCTATTAAACATATATATATTAATAATAATATTAGGCATTATAATATATATATATATATATATATATATATATATATATATATATTAATAAGTATTTTCATTAATTTCAAGTAGTGATATAATATATGGTATATAATAGTTTCATTTTATTTTTTATGACTCACGTGCATTTTTGTTGTTCCATTTCGAGGGAGAGTTGTGGCTCGATACGCACGATCGATTCATTCAGTTAGGAACAACTGCCCCAGTGACCAGCACGGAAGAAGTAGAACTATGAAAGCTCCACGTGGAGGCTGGGGAACACTTCAAGCAGAATTCCCGAGAGTTCTTTTTTGTCAAGCGGAGGAGGGGGAGCACGTGACATGAGGAGGTGAGGAATTAGTCTGGGGGATCAAGCATTCTGGGGAATTTATTTTGGGACGTTAGACAGGGGATACTTTGACTTCCATGATCCATCCATAGCCATCCGACAATCCCTAGAGTCTTCACCACTTCGAAAGAGTAGATTCCAGGCATTGGAGCAGCAAAACACGATTCCACATCTCGATTCCCAGGGCGGGACATCGGGCGTACTCCAACACCTCATCCACCATCAAGTAGAAGGAATTGGAGTTTTCTGGAGTTCAAGTAGGGAGAAATATTTTTCTCATTGTTTTATTTTGTGATTCTTCCTTCATTATGAAATTTGTTGAATTCAATCATGTTGCTAGGCTAATCTTCTTTGGGGGAATAGGATGGACGACTAGAGTTGTTGATCTATTGTTTATGCATTCACTTTATATTGTATAGCTCTCTCTCTTTCTCACATCATCTGGACTGTTATTTTATTTTAAATGTCAAGTAACAGTGAAAATTGGTCTTGATTGGAACCAATTTCTAACTGTTTTTGACATGAGGATTTAACTGAAAAGTTATTCAAGCTCAAGAGAGAGGGAGATTCACGAAGTTTTAATGAAAAGTTAAACTCGGTGAATTCTGATTTTTAACCATTGCTTGATCGAATGGTTTCTACAATTGAGATAACTGTAGAGGTTATTTAGTCAAATGTTGACCAGATGACAAATCTGGCCAACCGCTTTCAATCAGATCCAAATCCTTTGATTTAAATGCATAGATAAGAAAAAACAATATTGAATCTGCCTTTTTGATTTTCCCTTCTCTATCATATTGACTGCTCAATCTTGTTCTCACTACACATTGTCTACCTGTTGTTTGTACTGCCCCCTTGCATTCACCAGTTCATCTTCACTTCCTCACATACTGATTTTCACTCACTCCACTTCACCAACACCAACTGATTTTGTTTGTTTTTTTTTGTGTTTTTGTTTTTTTTATTTTTTTGATCACCAAGCACAACATTAGGCCTCTCTGTGGTTTGACCCTATCTTGCCACTGTTCTAAGTAGTAAGTAGGTTATAAATTTTAGTCTGTCGCTCGTGCCCAACGATGCACGAGCGTACACCAATGATGCTCCAAACAGCCCAAGATCGAAGGAGAATCACCCTTGGGAAGGTTGGGTCATCCAAGCTTGCATGTAGGGTTACATGAAGAAGAGAGAAGGAAAATCCTAAGTTAGACTTAAAAATCCCAAGGTGTATTTTTTGTAATTTTTCCAACTTTACTAGGCCACACCATTTTCTCGCATGGTTTTCCAAACCATGCAAAAACCGTGTGCATGCCACTATTCAAAAATCACCCCCTCACAAGGTTTCATGGGAGTTCCGCATGGTTTTTACCAACCATGCACAAACCATGCAACATGCTTAGAAAGCTCCTTTTTCCTCCTCTTTCGTGCCCCAAACCCCTGGAACACCTCTGAGATTTCTCATATACTTGGTAAAACACTTATTTAACCAAAATAAGGGACTTAAACTGAAACATAAACCAAACATACCTTATGAATAATATAGGATCATACATCATCATAGAAAATTCAGATCCCTTATTCCTTATCATATGCTAAGGTTGATGGTGGTTTCCCTCCATTATACTTTGATTTGGAAATTGATTGGAAAAGTACCCAAGCTGTCCACACTTGAAGTATTGAACTTTCATTTGGGCCTACACCATATTCCATTTATCATTAGTGTTGAGAAGTTGAGGCTTCACCTCACCATGATAGTTATGAGTTATATGCCCATATCTTCTATATTTTTAGCACTTTACACTACCAATAAAGTATTTCCTTGAATGATTCTTCCCACATTTGTTTCATGTGGGAAGTTTCACTTTCCTTCATCCTCTACCATGATCAAAGTCCCTCCCATAGTTTGGTTGCATTGATATTTTCTTTTAATTCAGCCTATGTGACCACTACGTCTCTCCAAACTCCAATTCAACCTTCATATCACTCCATACAATATCCTCATAGCTTTCATAGTCTCTATTTTCCAAATTCCTCCACAGATGGGGTCTCAGTACACAAAATAATATATCAACCATTCCCTTAAGATCCATAACAAATCTATAGGCGTATTGAGAAAGTCTTGTAAAGTTCATTTCATAGGTTCCCACCGATTCATTTCTTTCTTCTTCAAATCTAGTAATTACTTCTCCATTTTTTTTGCATCGAACAAGGAAAATATTTATTGAAAAAGATTCCCTTAAACTCTTCCCACTCTATAACATCAATATCCCTTCTTGGATTCATGTTTTTAATTAGAGTCCACCACTGATAATCTTTTCCTTATAAGCAGTATACTTCCATGGTGACTTTCTATAGCTCTAAATAGTAGATACATAAAAGATATTTTTTATAGAGATAATCCATTGTTCAAAAATCAATGGGTCAGTAGATACACTAAAATAAGGAGGTCATTGAACCATGAATAAATCAATGGAAATTTGTTCCCTTTGAGGTGACTCTGGACTCTTGACTTGATTCAAGTTATAATTCATAACTCTATTTAGTTGATTCATCATCCTCATAAAGTTTTCCATTATATCTTCCATCAGAACGCCATCAGTGCATCATCCGTTTCACTCATCATTTACGTGGTTCCTCCTATTTTGCACCATTTTTTTTCTAAAATAAGAAAAACTTAGTGATAAATGCGTTACTTTTAGAAATATTATAATTCTAAAGGTATTTTATATCTTAAAACATCATTCTTAAATATGTTATTAATATACTCTAATAATAATTATATTTTTTATATATCTTTTATAATGGTTCATAAAAAGCTTATGATTTACAAAAAACATCCCCGGAAGTGTCAAAATGGGTGTACAACAAGGCCCATTATCATGCACTAGTTCCCGAACGATTCTATCTCAATGCGATGTTTTTAGGTGTTACCACTAGGTACATCTGTGATAGATCCACATCCATTTACAGTATCCAGATAGGGATATATTTTCTTGGAAACCTCCTAATTAATACTTAACAAAATACCATGATGTTTTCCTATATTTAGACTTGTAACTAGTGTTCATTCTAAAGTTTTCAAGTCCTAATTTCTAGAAATAACCAAACCATCCTTTGATACCAACTATGGAATCCAACCTTTTTATTACATAACTTTTCATTACATAGGACAAAAAATAATATCTTTTAAAGTTTAGTTTATTGGAAAATAGGTACATAATACATGAAAACATAAAAATTTATTCTAATACACTTGAAATACATATTCATGGGTTCAATCTAGGTTACTTTTTGTACATATCATATTTAGGGGATATACATAAAATTAAAGGGGTGATCATGAAGCCTAATAAGGGAATAAATAAGGGATAAAAAAAGCATGTGATCATGAGACATATCAATAAGAACGCGAGGCATAAAAATACGTCATGAAAAGTGGAATAACATAATAATAATTACATGAATCATAACATGGAAGTTTGTCTACAATATTAAATGATACATTCATAAGAATATCACCATGGTTTATCACTAAGGTGTCATAATTTTTTTACCAAGGTTATTCACTAAGGTATCATAAAACATGTCATATCTAGAGATTAAATTATTTACCCAATGCGTTGGAGATATGTTAGAGTGCACCCTTAATATGTATTAATTTAATTTTAACCACATTGATCATAATAATTTCATTTTTAACTCATGGAAAATAAAGAACAAGTTTCATATCAAAATCATTATGTAAAAGGTTCTTAAAGACTTGACTATTACATCATTACTAACCCATAGAAAGGGAATGTGAGTTTCATGTATGTAAATACCTAAATAAATAAGTCAAATTTAAATATAGTTGAATACCCATTGAATAGAAAAGAGGTTTGGGTATTCAAATAAAAAGGAAAACATATTTTCTCATGTAAAAGATATAAATTCGAGAAATAAATTAGGCAACATGACTGGTATAAAATGTGGTTTAAAAAAGGGTAAAATAAGAGGGGAAAAGGGTATCCCATTGATAAAAGACTATTATTATAGTAATGATATAATATAAATTGGAAAAAATAGATTTTTTTGGCAAATAGAATATATACCACAAAAGGGAACTTGAATGGAAAAAAGAAGTTGATATTTCCCTTACCTTGAAGAGTTGTTCCTAATACTTGAGGAAAAAACCTTGGGGGATTGAGGAAACCTTGGGGGGACTCATTGAGATGAAAAATAACCATAAATTCATGTAGTATGGATTGGTAGTAAAGGGTAATGGTGAAAGAGGTGAGTATTTATAGCAAAAGTGGAGGAATTGTTTAAAAATTTTCAAATATAGCTCTTGGAAATCTAGTTTGTGAAAAAAAAAAATTGGATTACCCATTGATTTTTCTCATGGTTTTGGAAATTTGAGTCGTATTTTATGATATTTTAAACCACCAGAACCGAAAACAATTTTTAATACTTCTCTTGGCATGGAAAAGTAAATATTCGACAAAGTAATATTTTAAAAAAATAAATTTTTCCATTGCAGACTTTGGAAAGTCACTTATAGTTTTTTAAATTGATAAAAATATATTAAAATAATTAATATTAATAAAATAAAATATTTTTGGTTGTGTATTGTGGTTAATTAATTATTAAATCACAATGAAATAAATATGAAGTCATAAAACATAACAAAAACCCAAAACTTTATTTTTACTATTCATAGAAAAAATATCGTATATTAGAAAATTCTCATAAATTCACCCTAACCTAATTTAGACGTGATGTTTTCAAATATAATGTTTATTTTTTAGAATAATTTTCTAAATATGAGGATTATAACTTTTTAATATAAAAGTTTTTATTTATTGAAAAATAGTTGTTTTGAAGACATAGTCAAAATTTTGACACTTATAAAAATTTACAAGGACATTATTGAATTATTTTATCATATATATTTAAATAAAATTGTTTTAAATGAATATTTAATTAAAAAAATATTATCCAGAAAACATTGGTTTACTATAAAAATGTATATATTTTATAAAAAAACAATTAGGTTTTATTTGTGTCCCTAAATAAATTTATAAAATTTGTCTCAATTAAACATATATTTTATTAAAAAAACTATTCTTAAAATGGAATTGACAGAATAAAAAAAAATACACAAGGGAAAATACACTTTAAGAAACCAATACATGGAAATTTAACCCCTTATTACAGCCTCGTACATCCTAAGGGTAAGGTGTGTGATGGTGATAGTTTCATGGGGTGAATCATCTAACATTGACTGAGTGATAATCTCCACTAACTTGAACTTCTCTCGTAGGTGATTTCATTTTAGCTTCACTTGTTGAAGCTCCGATTGGTATTGGTCAAGGGTAAACTCCAATGATGCTACCTTCCTCCCATGTTCTGACAAATGGGCTTCAAATGCCATGACTCTACTATTTTAGGCCCTCATTTCTCTTTTATACATCAATTATCTCTATCGTTAATACTTAAAAACACTAATTATAATGGTAGAATTATAAATCATGGGTATAGTTTCCAAAATTCAAATTGACGAATAGTTATATTGAACAATGGTCATATAACAGTTGAATGATAATAGTCACATTTTCCTTTAGACCCTATAAAAACCATTTCATTCTTTCACTCAAAATTCAATACAATTCCACTTAAGGTTATATTTTCATTTTCATAAGATATTGATTTGTTTAATAATATATTTTTTATTTATATTGTGTTTTCCGTAGGGGTGTTAATTATAGTAGATTGGGGTGATCCATATCTACCCATTTTACCTTTTATATTTTATATTTTTTGTCCAATTTTAATGTTTGGAATTTTAATTTGTTTCATAGATGACTAATGTGATGATCTTTTTTTTTTCAGTTTCACTATATTTTGTACTTTTATAATATTATATAATATGTGAAACACATTTATTCAGGAAACAAATATCATTTAAAAAGTTTGGTTCATTACATAAAAACTTATATAAACACTTACTATGTAATATAGTCCATTTATGATGATATCTCTAATTAAAAGGGATAGAGATATCAACTTATTTTAAAGAATATAAGGTCCAAAATCTTTCTCTCACTATTCATTAATGCAATATTACTCATGACGCACCAAACACATTCTACCTTGCTAGGAAAATATGTCTTCTTGGTTTTCATCAATAAATAAAATACATGAATAATAATATTCATTAATAATAATATTAGATTCTAAGGATCAATATACATTTTCATAGATAGGAACATCCAATAACACATATAAATGTGAATTTATTACTGGCAGTTTATGTTCTCATAATCTCCTACATTAGAAATTATAAAGGGTGTACACATTGAGGAAGTGTCTCAAATTCCTATGAGTCTATACTCCTGATATCTTGCATCATTTGTGTCCCATAAAAATATATCATCAGGCTATATAACATGTACTTAAGAATACCTCCATGGTACTTTTGGGTTCTCATCATAGCGGGGAACTATTATGACCTTTAAGTGTGATATTTACTCTTAGGACATTATCACATACTAGGTCATATATAAGAACAATCATGATGTAATAATAAATTTATTAACATTAAAAAAAATGAATAAAAATTATCATAAAGTATATAGAAGTTGGTTTTAGGGAACCATCTCTAATAAACTCCCACTTTTACTAGATCCAAATACGAACAACTTTCAGTCTGCTATCTCTTACATGATACTCATGCTTCTGCTGAGATATGAATTTAATCAATGGGTTATGTTTTCCTCCAGGGAATATATGCTCACTTCAACTTCAACCCTATGAGAAAAATCCCTCAAGAGGTAATAATTTCATAGCACATGCTTTTCCCATGGGCATGACTATGGATCATTTGAAAGAGACACCAATATAGTACTATCATAATATCATATTATAGAGTCTTTATCATAAGGCACCACACCAGGATCTCAGAAAAAGTTATGTATCCATAAAACTTCTTTATCTGTATCTGAAGCCACTATATAATCAAACTACACTGTATAATTGTTGATAACTAGATACTTTGAACCCTTCTAGCTCATAACTCCTCCATTGATACTGGAGAAACATCCTAACTATAAATTCAGATCATTTTTATCTATTTGAAAACTAGAATTTGTATAACCCCTAATGACTATCTCTATATCTCCTCCATACACCAGGAACATATCCTTAGTTGTTCTTAGATAATTTAGGATATCCTTAATAACAAACCAATTTTGTTCACCTAGATCAACTTGATATCTTCCTACCATACTCAAGGAATATGAAACATCAAGCCTAGTAGATAACATGGTATAAATGATTGATCCTATCATAGAAGCTTATGTGATCCTACTCATTATTTATTTCTCCCCTAGTGTCTAAGGATACATTTTCTTATAAAGATGTATACCATGTGACATTAGAACCAATCCTCTCTTGGATTGTTGCGTACTAAACATATTTAGTATTTAGTCAATTTATCTACCTTTAATTAGTCCAATAATTCTCTTAGATCTACCATGAATAATATTGATCTCTATAATATATGCTTGTTCACTTAAGTCCTTCATGGAGAAGAACTTATTTAACCAGTCCTTAACTGATTAGAATATTGTTACATCATTTGAAAATTTTAATATTTTTAGGTTTTATATGAATCTAATAACACTTATTAGACACAATGGAAGAAATTATAAACCAAATCAGAGGATCTCTATGTAAGATAATATGAAATCTGCATAAAAACTAAATTGAATAACATGCTGTAAATATGTGCACCTTACACAAAAGATTCATTGAAACCTTTGGATCTTCATCTGATGTGTTTGATAAAGATCATAAAAGTGGAAAATGAAAGGATCTTACCTTTGAAGGTATATACATGATGATCATAATTATCCAATGTTTAGACATAATTTTTCTTCCATTCAAGATGTGATAGAAAATTATATGAAAAGAAGGAAGAATAAGAGAGTTACGTGTTTAAGGGAGGTTTAACCAATATTTCATAGAAGCATTCCACCTGCACTCATATCATATGATAGTGTTTATATAATCCACAAGGAACCTCCTTGGGTAGTCACATTTACTCAATCATTTATAATGCATGACTAAATATCAAGTCTAGTTCATGTGTCATATATATGAATAAAATTAATCTCTATTATTTCATCTCATGAAATAGTTCATTATTGATAGATTATGTGGAAGACTAAATTGAATGATAACTATTATCATTCAGTTTAATATACATATGCATGAAATAATACACCCTATTTTTGATGAAAATAATAATTTCCATGCAATAAAAATTAGGTCAAAATTATATTATATACAAATATGGATTTAGGAATATCTCTTTCAATATACCGCATTCACTTAATCCTAACATACTTTTTTCCATTTAAACTTATATTGTATCGTATACAATAACTTTTGAATAAATATCCAAAAACCCTTTTGGATATCTTCCAAAACACTTTAGGAAAGATATCATTAACTTCACAATGTATCACATCAAATGAAATACCTTGTAAATACACATACAAAAAACTTTTAGATTAAATCTAAAACACATTTAGAGTAGATATCTCAGTTAAAATCAATCCCCATTCAGTCAACCACAAACTGTGACCCCATAGGCCTTTATAACATTAACAAAAAATATGAATCTCTGGATCCATATATGTAATCAAAGAGCAAATTTTAGCAAAGCGTCAATGCTACTCAAGTTATAAATAGATCTTGCGCGACTTTCATAAAACAAACATATCTTTATATCTATGTCCACCAGTCTGCTTCATATTCAAATGTGAATTCTAATATTTTCCCTTTATCTAAGACATTGAGTAACCATGGGATATCGAGCATGTCATCCCATATATTCAACTCATCTATTCTTGAATCTCTGAGTGTAGACTGATTTGATCGATGAATACATCACATACCATTCATCCTTATGGATAATAACATCACATGTCCTTTATCCAGATAGATATATAATAACTAGGTGTATCCACACACTCCCATGGTCTATCTCAATTGATGGATATGTTGTCATACTCATCATATGAGAGAAAAAAAAATCCCATATTGGTTAATCTCTAACCGATGGAATGATAAAAAACATACTCAACCACCCCTGTATTAGCTATGTCAATAAATAGACTTGAGTAAGTAGAGTATCAAATCATGAAGGTTCTCATGCTAGGTATATTTCCAACCACATGTATCAGGGACTCAAATATGATCCATGGACTCCAATCATACCAAGTTCATATGTATGAAACTCTATGTGGTATACTTAGTGGACTATCCAACACACACAAAGAATCATATTATTTGTCTTGTGAATCATGATCATATTTTGTATATCTATACAAGAATATTACTCATTACAGCCTTAATATTTCATTGTAAACTATAATACTCCATGAATAACATCTGTTAGGGATAAACTCAAAGTCATACTTTGAGAGTTTAATTGTCATATCACTTCACAAAATGTATATCTATATATAAATTTATGTATACAACATGAAATAATGATAAAATAGAGTTTTCCTTTCAATTTGATACATTTTAAAATTCTTAAACTCTTTTAATAATATTTAAAAAACCTAACATAAGAATTAGTTTAAAAACTAGTTTGAGATCATCCTTAAGTTTACTACACTTTCTAGATTTTGTTAACACATTAAATAATATGTAATCCCTCTCACATCTCTATGTGATCATTTGATAAAACAACCCAATTAAATATTTAGGGAGGAATATCTATAAATAAATCCATTTTGAATAATGTTGAGATTTAAGAATCATATTCCTAACTATTCAACTTGTTGAAAAAATTAAAATTTCTTAACTTCACAATATCAAATGTTACAATGTCAACTTCTGTTTTTTTACTTAAAACTCTTTCTAAGTTCATCATAATCATCCTTGTAAGCTTATTCCATAAAATATTTCCCTTTAAATAATGGAACTACTTACATTATTGTTAATCAGTCCTCTTAAACGCTTTTGGGATAAAGTTAAAACCACTTTGTTATGGTAAAAAATGTAACTATTTACATCTTTATTTACCACCATACCCAAAACTATTTTAGGATATAAATTGTAATTCAATTTTCATTTTGACTGGTATAATACTTCAAGAAATAGTTTCTTTAAATTTTTATGATAACTAAATGTAACTCTTTACATATTTTTCTGTATCTTCACATATCATAAACTCTTTTAGGATATTCAGTGAAAAACACTTTAAAATTAAACTAGTATAATCATTTAGGAAATAGTTATATCCACTTTAAAATGGTAACTAAATGTAACACTTTAATTTTTTCTTTACCATCACATATCCTAAACTATTTTAGGATATTAATTGGAAAAAATTTCAATTTTAGATTGGTATTATCCTTTATTTGTTAATTTTAAACTTATCTAAGTCCAAACATACTCCCACTAGCCTCTTAGAAAACATATTCTTTTCAGAATATATTTCTATGATATAAAAACCCTTTTGTGTTAGAAAATAACATTTATATCCTTTTACTAGGAATATATAACAAATAAACTATTGTTTCTATATCACATATGATATTCTATGTGTTTGTAAAAATTTCATTTGAAAAGAATACTTTATTAAAATATACCACTGATGGGTGATATGAACACATTCCCACATATTTTAAAGAATATGTGGATAAACAATTTTAGCCAAATATTCTTATTATATAAATTGATTAATCATAAACAATATGTATACACTAAATAATCTCATTTTCTTCATAACAAATTTTTGTTAGAAAATAGATTCTCTGGTCATATAATAGAAATGAGATGAAGATACACATCTTTTACTAAGATTAATTTGATCTTGACAGTATCTTTTACATTCATATATAGAAACTCTTTGATTCATGAATGTAAACTACAAGCCCAATCAATTATTCCTTCTATTTTAAACTCCTTCATATTTACGACATCTTTAAAATATACATCAAGTATCATATACCATTCAAAACCAAAGAAATAATTCCTACAAGACTCATATTGACATGGACATTACATCAAGTTTCACAAACTACTTAAGGTATTTTGGATAATCCCATCATATTGAATTATTAATCTTTATTTTGAAAAACCAAGGTTTTGATGACCTAGATTGGTTTCTTAAAGAAGCATTGTTGAACTTTACAACTAGATTTTATTTTTTTAGTTTAAAATTTTACCCACTTGTACTATCCATAAAGTACTAGAATCCAAACATCATATGTCCAGTTCATCAATTCTCAATACTTTGAGAATATTAGGAAACATTTTCTTAAATATCCGGTCTTGATTAAGAATTTTTTTTATGTTACCAGTCTTAGGAGTAACTTACACTAAGCTTCTTCTTATCATGGATTGATCAAAAAGTTTATCTTGATGATGATGATGATATTGTATACAATATAATCTTTTATTATATGAGTATCATGTATTATTAACTATTTAATAAGGGATTTTATTAAATTGAATCCCACTTGTTGTATCAGTATATATGAAGTATAATGATTAGGATTGAAAAAATTTATTCTAGATGGCTCAATTACAAGAGGGTGGGGTGGGGGGGGGGGGTGAATTGTAGTTTTAAAAACTTTAGTTTAAAGGATTTTAAACTAAAACAATTGAAAAACATCTTTAATAAAAAATATCAGATGCAAACTTGGACCTCAGTCCAAGTAATAGAGTATCATAATAAGGAATGATTTCGATATATTAGAGTAAAACAATTTCAATCATAAATAATATGATTTGATCATAATTAGAATGGTTATGATTATGTCAAAGTGAAATATTCAAAATCACATAATATTATATTATAAAAAAACAAAATTATTAGATTCACAGAAGATTTGATTAATAGATTAATGTTTTATTATATTCAGATATGTTATGATAAAATAATTAAAAACAACACAATGAAATTAAAAGACTTGTAAGAAACATGTAATATAATAGTAATGATATAATAATGACCTATATAAATTTAAAAATATTTGAATAAATATCTTTTAACCTTAAGAGTAAATTAGCCACAAACCTGGATAAAGGTTTCCCTTACTTTATACTTACAAGAAAGTTTGTCTTTCCTCAATAAAGAAATCCCTCACTATGATGATTGGATTTAATCTGTCCACCTATCCTCAACAGCATTAGATTAAATGAATCAACACTATCTTGCTATCCCTGGAAGCCCTCAATCATAATCACAGATCAGACACATGATTACAATGAAATGTTTCATAAGGAGACAACCCTGGCAAGGTTTCCTTAGAACTATAAAACTCTAAGACAATTACAATAACTAATAACAAGATGTTCATGCTTTTAATTTATAGAGATATCACACAGTGAGAATTTTGAAAATGAAGTTGATTAACCAACTTCAAACTCTTCAAATGACTGAGTATTTATAGGTAAATCCCCAACAATCATATTTCATTCCCAACAGTCATATTTCTTCAAGTTTGTTGTAATGAATTGGACACCTGGAACTTTAATGGTTCTTTTGTAATTTATTGTTTGACATCGTATTGAATTACACCATCATAGTGTAAAAGATGTTCCATTATGATAGAAATTAGTTTTCCGTATTAATAATTTAAAATTTTCCAATTTGATGGATTTTCTTATAAAATGTCATTAAGATATTATTTATGAGTATGAATTCGATGTTTATCGGTTTTGACATCAATCTAATTATAAAGAATTTGTCAGTATGATAACAAGATAGAAATTCTTGAATATGATTTGATAATAGTGAATCCAATTTATATCGTATCCATACTCATTACGATAATCATAATGATGAATGTTAGTTTATATTCATGAATAATTTATAACTAATTATAATTAAGGTAAAAGTATATGTTTTCTACAAAAAATATTCTAAAAATACGTTTGACATAAAAAGTTAGTAATAAATTATTTAAGAAAAATTTTGTGATTTCTAAAACAAATGAAATGGAAAATTCATAAGAAAAACTTTTGACTCAATAAAACTAAATGATGACCCTTTTAAAATTTATCATATAAATTAGTGAGCTAAGATCCATATTTAACTAGGTAATGAGTCCTATAAGGAATTAAGCAAATGAATTAATTATTTAGGTAGGTAATCATCCCAATCATATCATATATAAATATTGGATAACTGAGTAGAAAACCCCTTGTCCAATCCATCATATGGATAAACTCAACTCTATTTCTATGGTATCCTTCCCAAGGGTTTCTTAGCTAAGTGTAACCCAAATAAAATTTCCAAAATAAATTAGCAAAAGAAAACCTAATGGAACCCTGCTATGGTAGAGCCTACCCAAGGATTTTAATCTCATAATCTTATATCATGTTATTCCATTTTATGTATGCATTATTATAGTATTTAGTTTGGAATCATATTCCACCCACCAAATCAATATTTTCGAACTATATTGACAAGTAACCCTTTACACAACCCACAATTTTGGTTTACTCACAAAAAATTAGAAGTCAAATATATTCATACTTATCCAAATGCATCATATGAATAAGGTAAATTAAAAAATCATTTAAAGGTTTATAATTATATGATGTTGATAATATCCACATGAGTAATCTTAGAGTGGTAGATAACCAACCCAATTCACTTTTATAAACAAGGAAAATGCCTCTAGGTAAGTAGGTAGTCCGACCCCAAGTCCTTCTACCCAGGAAAATTTACCCAGTCCGATTCATCATAAATCTAATGCCTTATATTACAAAAAATAATGAACAACTAAATTCACGCTAATAAATTCAATTATAAACTAAGGTTGAGGTAGATGAAAAAATAAATTCATTACAGAGTTACTCTTAACATGTAATGCAAGTCTTTATTTAGAAGTAGTTTAATAGTTAAACTAAAGTATACACTATTCATCATATAAATAATTGATAACTATGAATAAAATATGAAATAAAATTTAAATAAATAAACAATTTAAATATTTAAAGACGAGATAAAAATTTATGAATAATTCATAAATCAGATCTAATTATAAACCCTTTTATAATTTTCAGCTTTAACATTATGGACATTCCATAATTTTGAATACAAAATTTTTATAATCATTCAAAAAGTGAAATATTTCCTATTATATGACATTTTTATTTCAAACATATGATATTTTATGATTTATAAAAAATTTACATTTCAATTTCTATTATTTAAACTTTTTACATAATCCAATATGAAATATTTAATCATCATTTAAAACTTAAACATATCAATCATCAAAACAATTTTGACGTGGCTTAAATAATATCTAAATAAGGCCTAATTTTATTTTGGATAATTAAAAATAGTTAATTTTGAAAAATTAATAATTTAAATATAAACATTTTATATTTTTGTCCCTATTTTAAAATTTATAACCCTTTATAAATTATATCTTTTGATTTATAAATAATTTTTTTTATTTCTAGATCATAAGTTATTCCATTTAATTTGGTTAAAAGGTATTTTAAATATTAACATTTAATATTTAATAATAAAGGTTTCATAAAAATTTATTAATTAATGATAAAACCTTTATAATTATTTAATTAGTAAACCTTTTATTATTTTATAAATATCCCCAAAATACCTTTTATGATGATTTATAAACATTTTATAAATCATTAAAAAAATTATTTTTTTACCCTCACATGGGAACCCATTTCTATGTGAAGGTAATCTTGCTCCACCCTTACATAGAAACTATGCATAAGGGTAATCTAATTCTAGAGCCCTTGTATAAATGAAAGTCACTTCTTACCTTTATGTAGCTTAAATTTAAGACGTTGCGTAATAGTAATATGACGATTACCTTTATACAGCTCATTATGAACAAGGGTAAGACCCTTACATGAACATTTCATGTAAGGGTACATTATGATATACCTTTACACGACCTTCTGAAACCACAACATAGGGGTATGACCTTCATGAAAACCATTTTCATAAAGGTAACAAAGAGGTTACCCATATATAGACCTTTTGCATAAGGGTAAAGGCTTATACACCTTAACACAACCAATTAAAAATCAAAACTACCTTTACAGATCCCTTCATTTAAATGTATGTTTCAAGGACCCTTAGGTTGACCAATCTATGTAAGTGTAAGGTAACATAATCCTTATGTGGACCACTCTGGATACAGTTAATTCCTTGGTCACTATAATGACCCAAAATTTTATCAATGGAATTCTTTCCTTCTTAAAGTATTTTAATATAGTATAAATCACATATAATCACTTAGAAACCATAATAAAAACTTTATGAATGAAGAATTAATGAAATGAGAAGTATTTATAGAAGTTAAGGAACTAATACTGATGAAATAATAACTTGACCTTAGGAATATTAATATGACCCTTATGAATAGTAAATTAGCCAAATGAATAGTAATATCACCCATGAAAGCATAAATATAATTTATGAATCTTATAAATTAATGTATGATACAATTATATCATAGTCTTAGTAAATAAATTTTTTAAAAATTATTATTTAAGTGTTGGAATTTTTAGAAGTCATAAATATTTAATTACAATTTTATGATTAATTTAATAATTTAAAAGAAAATTTATTTTCATAAAATGAATTTATAAATTAATATTTTTATATCCTATGATTTTAAGATAATTTTATGAGACCTTAAGTAATTTTTCAAAGTGTTATAAAATCAGTTATAAGTTTAAAATTTGTATTTTCCAAGTAAATGATGATTTAAATTAAAAATTAAATTACTCATATTTAAAAAATAATTTTCATAAAATGAAGTTCATTTTTGGATTATATACATTGAAAAATGGTAAATTTGAATTTTTGATATTTTTCTGAAATACTTGAATTTTTGATGAATAGTAAAATACAATAATTTTCGATAAATTCTAAACACATCAATTTTTGAGTTATTGTTGATGTAAGGATGATGTAATCACCTTAATCTCAAAATATCCTTCATTACAATATATTTAGCGATAATTCTCTTACTATTCATAGTCTTGATCCAAAATAATAAACTAATGAATATAATAATGGGAAAACACCCCTCCCCTCCACTATAAATACCACCCTCACACCCTATTCTCCTCACACCTATAAAGCTTTAATACTTGTCCAAATTCTATCCAAACCTCTACTCAATCCCCTCTCCCACTTCCAGGAGATCTTGGTCTCATAAAAATACCAAAACCTTTTCTCTAAGGGGGTTCTTAAGGAGGAGATATTTAAGAGGTAAAATCCTCTTCCTTTTTCTTTTAATTTCTTTTCAATTTCATTTCATTTATTCTATTCTCCTAAACTTATGTTATCCAAATGGAATGATAACTCCATTATGTTTGATATAATATAATTATATAATTTTAATTTAATATCCAACATTAAACTCCTACCTCTCCCTCTTTTATACTAAAATTGAAATTGTCGCCCATGATGTGTCAATTTACCGACATCCTGAGAGATGCACTTTCATTTTTATTTAACACATTCAAGGATGTTAATGAAACAATTATAATGGTTTAAAAATACTGTAAAATTTATTTTACAACCCTATTTATGTTATTTAACTAACTTATATACATAATACTAAATGATAAAACAAAATGAGTTTGTTGTGACCGAAAAAACCGCCAAAATTAACCTAAATGACCATCATTAACTTTTATATAATGATTCATCATCAGGACATATAAAAAATTATTTATAATATAATTTAAAATTATTTAATTTAATTAAAAATATATAATAACAATTTTGGATATTTATCCGCATTTTACATGAACGTCCATTCATTTATACAAGTGAACCGACCATGAAAACTAAGAAAACAAACACCCCCAAACGATGAAATTAAACTCTATAACTCATTGAAAAGCCCAAAAATGGAATTAATAAAACCATAAGGAATATAATTCATTTATAAAATGTTATTTATTAGTAATTAATGAGTATAATGTGATTATAAAGGATATAAAAGTGAAGGAAGCATTCATACACAAGGTTATGGGATTTCTCAAACCCAACTCTCTTTCTTTGGGTTTTCCCTCTTTCACCCCATTTTCAGTATAGATATTCCTTAAATATATTTTTTTCATCATTATCTTACCTTTTTATGGGATATAAATTTTTTCTACTTAAGTTTATGACAAACACAATGTTTTCCAAAATAACTCTTCTTGAAAAAACACACCTTTTACTTCTCGATATTGTTTCTTCACTCAAGGTTGATGATTCTTATATCAAGCATGTTATTACCTATTTCATTTGGGAACCCAAAGTTTATGAATTTATTATTATTAAATTAAACTCATTAATTTCAATGGATTATTTTATTTTCAATATTGATATATGTTATATGCGGCATGCATGATAATGTAAATGTTAGGATGTGACGGGTGCACCCAGAATTATATAGTACAATGAAAATGTTATGATGTGACGGGTGTGCCCAAAATTATATAGAACTCCAATGAATTTTTTAATGTGAATAATATCATGAGATAAAGTGAATTATGCTTGAACATTATTCTATATACGTTCACAACTATGTGTGGTAGTTGACTACTAATACATGATGTTTCATTTTTATGCATTTCCATATTCCATGCCTTTACCTAATAATTCCTCTCATGATTATGATGATGATGTTATGATTATTCTCATCCTATGTTATATTGTTTCATGTTATTATCTATTATATTATTGGTATTTTAGCTTACCCATTTCTTTAATGTATATCCTCAGGTGACTACCTGTACTAAGGAGAATTCAAGGGCCAATAAGAAGCTAGAGAATAAGGAATTAAATAAATGTTTATTTTTTATTTTGTAAAAGTTCTATATGGTTATAATTTTTCCAAGACACTAAAACATTGGATCATGTTTGTGTAAATATTTTATGTTGTTCATATTTAAAGTTATGTAATAATAATGTAAGAAAATAATAGTCACTATAGTTGGTATCAGAGCATGGTTTATTTAATTTGGGAATTAAGATTAGAGAACCTTAGTGAAAACCCTTAGTTTGAGACTATGTATATGTTAGTACACAAGAATATTTTCTAAACATAGTGATCCCATAAGATATCTATTTATAGTTAATTTTAAAAAGGGATAAATTATTGATGACTTGTTAACTTATGTTTTGTTCTAAGTTTTTTTCTATTTTAGAAAATGGTGGGAACTAGGAGAAACCAGGCCAACAACCCATGTGGGGGACAATTCAGTAATTGCCTGAATGACATCCCCAATGTATTGGGAGGTGGATTTAAAAATTTCATGGTGATTCTTACCCAACTATTTCAGGTTATGAATAATAACCTAAATAATTTGGAATGTCTACCTTTACCTAAGAGGGAGAAACTAGATATCGAGTGTTTTATATGGTAGTGACCACCGACATTTAGTGGATCTTCCAATACACTAGTCATAGAACAGTGAGTCAACTCAATGGAGAAGATATTTTCTATTATTAACTATTCTAATATGGAGAAGGTGACTCTGGATGTTTACTATTTAGATGGAGAGGCTGATAAATAGTGGTCCTTGATTAAGAACACCAAGTCGAAGGATGAAATTGAAGATATGAAGTGGGAAGACTTTAAGATAATTCTTATTAACAAGTATTTCCCTCAAATTTTTTGAAAAAATATAGAGATAGAATTCATAGAAATGAAGTGAAAGGAAGGAGAATCTAGCACAACCTATGAAGAAAATTTCACATGGCTTTCAAGGTACAATTTAGGTTTTTTATCAATAATGATTGCAAAATAAATAGATTATTTAGTGGTTTAAAACCACACCTTCGAAAGGATCTAGAAATTCAAGACTTTGGGAGTTATTAAGAATTTTTTCTATGTGCCCTCAAAGTCTAGATAGAGTTTGGATAATTTTCCCATGGTTATGGAGATAAGAAATGAAAGATGGAGTTTTAGTTGGAGGATCTAATGAGAAAGGTGGAAAAAAACTCAACCACCCACATGTCAAAAATGTGGGAAGAATAATCATGAGAAATACCTCAAAGGGATAGGGAAATAACTTAATTGTGGGAGATATGGAGAGCAAGATCATGAATGTCGAAAATACATAAGGAAACAGGACTATGTGGTGGAGGAAATAAGAGAACCACCCATGGTACAATGATACAACTGTAGGGAGGAAGGGAACTATGCAACCCAGTGGAGTAAACCTCAAGTCCTCAGGGGTATTTAGTGTCAGCATACACCAAAGACAATGGATCAAGGAAAGTATTATTCCATCACTACTGCTAAAGTGTAACAAGAAAATGAATCCATACAAGGTTAGCTTACTATTCAATCAAGAATGGAAAAAGTATTATTTGATTCTAGATCTACGCATTTCTTTATATCTTGCAATTTTTCTTGAACTATTGAATCAAATACCTGAAAACTTGAAGTACATATATCCATAAAAACATCTAGTGGTGCAATTATTTCAACCCAAGTGTTGGACTCTTTTTCTATTGGTGTATGTGAGAATATGTTTCCAGTGAATATTTTAATACATTCCTTGGTGTAATTTGATGCTATACTAGGGATAGATTTTCTCTTGTCATATAGAGAACATATCAAATTTCAGGAAAAAGAAATATCTTTTCATATTCCAAACCATCCCATGCTTCTATACAAATTCAAGGAAGATCATGAATCTCCTTTAGAAAATATTTCTATAGTGTAATTGTTGATTCCCTATTAATAATCATACCTCACTCAAATGGTTGAGCCAAAGGAAGTTATCAACCCAGGGTAAATGCCCATCATGAGGGAATACCATGATGTATTTCATAAAGAGTTACCCATACTTCCCCCAGATCTTGATGTAGATTTATCAATAGAACTCATACCGAGAGCTAATCCTCTCTCAAAATTTCCGTATAGGATGGCCCCTATCGAGTTGGAGGTGTTAATGAAGTCACTATAAGAGAATTTTGACAAAGGGTTCATATGCCTTAGTGAATCACATTGGGGTGCTCCATTTCTCTTTGTCAAGAAGAAGGATGGATTAATTAGGTCGTGTATTGATTATTGGGAACTCAAAAAAGATAACTATAAAGAAAAAGTATCCTCTCCCAAGGATTGATGACTTTTTTGATCAGCTATGAGGAGCTCAATACTTCTCAAAGGTGGATCTTCATTTTGGATATCATCATCTAAAGGTGAAGAAGGAATATCTTTAGAATTCTACCTTCTATACAAGGTATGGTCACTACGAGATTCTGGTAATTAGACTTACTAATTCCCCTACAATTTTCATGGATTTGATGAATAGAGTCTTTAGAAATTACCTTAAAAAATTTGTGGTAGTGCTTATCAATGATATTCTCATATATTACAAGAGAAAGGAGGAATATTAAGAACATATAAGGCTTGTGTTGACGATGTTAAGGAAAGAGAAGTTGTACACCAAGTTCAAAAGGTGTGAATTTTGGATGTAGCAAGTCACATTCTTGGGACATGTGATCACAAGTGAGGGAATTTCTGTGGACCCTTCAAAGACAAAGGCAATTGAGGAATGACCTAGACCTTATAGTGTCACAGAAATCCCTAGTTTTCTTAGCTTAGTAGGGTAATATCAACATTTTGTGAGAAACTTCTCACGATTGTCAAGCCCAATAACTAAGTTAACAAAGAAAGGGGTGACATATGTCTGGATGGAATAATGTATGGAAAACTTCAAGGAGATAATGAAGAGGCTGATCACTACACCTGTACTCACATTACCAAAAAGTGGAGAATGTTTTGTGATATAAAGTGATGATTCAAAGAAATTTTTGGGTTGTTTACTCTTGAAAAATGATAATGTGATAGCCCACACCTCACAATAGTTGAAGATCCATGAGCAGAACTACCCAATGCATGATCTGGAGTTAGCAGCCATGATTTTTTCCTTGAAAATATGGTGAAACTACCTATATGGTGATAAGAATGACATATATACCAATCACAAGATTCTAAAGTACGTATTCACACAAAAAGATATCAACGTGCATCAAAGGAGATGGTTAGAGCTGATCAAAGACTATAATTTATCTATTTACTATCATCATGGAAATACAAACAAGGTTGCAGATGCTCTTATAAGAAAAGAACTTGCTACTCTATCCATGTTTTGGATTTAGAGATACACTATCTTCTTGGAAATTAAATTATTGGATTTAGAAATCATAATGGCAAGGATTAAATCATACCTTTTTCAAATGATTGCACAACCATATATCCAAGAAAATATTAAATAGGCACAAAGGAATGATACATAGTTACAAAATAAGGTGAATGTTGTAAAGGAAGGGAAACTACAAGAGTTCCATATTGATGAAGATGATGTAATTTGGTTTGGAACAAGGCTTTGTATGCCTTTGTCACCTGGTATAAAGAAGGATCTATTAGAAAATGCACATAGATCAACTTTCTCTATCCATCCAAAGAGTACCAAGATGTATCGGGATCTCCAAGAACACTTTTGGTGGGAAAACATGAAGAAGGAGATTGTGGAATATATCTAAAGGTTCTTGATATGTCAGCAGGTTAATGCAGAGTGATAGATGTCATGACCCGTCCCACGGGGCCCGTGCCGTGACTACCCCAAGCCCGCCTTCCATAGGCCAGGGGCTGGCGATTAGCACCAAAAGGCGTATTCCCTAAAACTGGGAAGGCATTTCCTTTATAAACTATAAACACACACAACCAAGAACACAATAAGATACGAACTCAAGTAAACTAAATACTAAACAAAGTGATCACAGTAAGTAAAAGGGTCCATAATACAAGCCCAACTGGAAAGTACAAGGAAAACTGGAAAGTACAAAATAGTTGATAGGTGAAAAGCAGCTCATGGATCATCCACCAAGAATCCTACCTAAAGGGTAGGTATAGCTCATGAACGACCATATCTTTAGTTCGGATCGTCTAAAGTCTACCTCCGAGCTACATTCAGTCCGGGTACCCTCGTCCTCAGTCAGCACTGTCCATTATCTGCACCAAACACAATGAAGTGCGGGCATAGCCCGTGCAGGGGTGAGTATAACAATACTCAGTAGGGACCCCGAGACCCTCGAGGTCTCACAAAATCCACAAAGGATAAACCAAAAATAAATAAAACAACTGAAAACCCTACTTAGGTATATTCCCATAAATATAACTAAGTTATCAAGTAAACCCATCTCAATCATAAGGAAACACAGAGTCCAACTCAAAGCCCAAAGATCAACTGTTCCACAAAGGAAGGAATACCACGAAGGAAATTACCACACAGGTACACCACATAGAAGAATACCTCCAAGGTTTTACCACAAAAGAAAGTACCGATCAGGTACGAACTCATCTCATTCCAGGTATAACTTAAGTACAGTAGTAGAGATGATTAGATATAACTACTGAATCATCTTACACTATAAAGAAGCTGACCCACAGAGGATCTCTAGGAGCTAACCCACACAGGATCACTAGGAGTAGACCCACACAAGATCTCTAGGAGCTGACCCACAAAGGATCTCTAGGAGCTGACCCACACATGATCTCTAGGAGCTGACCCACACAGGATCGCTAGGAGCTGACCCACACAGGATCGCTAGGACCTGTTGTGGGAGGTTTAGGCTCAGTGGACCCCACCTCCATAACCTCTCATGGGAGGTTTTAGTTTAGTGGTCCCCACCTGTGAAACATCCACATGGGATTTTCAAAAGAAAATAAAAATAAAATGTTACACCATTTTATTTTATTTTATTATTTCAAGAATATGTGAAAAGCTAACTTCCACCCTTGACCTACTGCAGTCAAGGTGAAGGTCTCCTTAAGTGAATACAAGCACTGTAAGTTCAACGGTGCCCTCAGATTTGAATTCTGAGCACGGGCACTCCAGGCCTCGGAATCACGTTCCATCAATTTTCGTGGACTTGTAAAATTACCATTTAATTAAAAAAAAAATTACATGGAAATTCTGGCTCTTTACATTCTCCCCACCTCATATCTTTACGTCCCCGTAATCCATAACTCAAACTAAGAGAAGAAGTGGGGGTACTGAGCATGCATCTGAGCCTCCCGCTCCCATGTGCTCTCCTGGAGGTTCCCATACTGCCAGCGAATGTGCACCAGAGGTATCGAACATCCACAAAGGACCCGCTCCCGTCTATCCTCAATATTTACTGAAACATCCATAAAAGTCTACCCATCGTCGACATCCAGCTCACCATGGTCGATGATGTGAGAAGGGTCGTGCACGTATCTCCTCAGCTGGGATACGTGGAAGACGTCATGCACCCAGTGCAACTGAGGTAGAAGAGCTAAGTGGTAAGCCACCTCGCCAACTCTGCTGAGGAACTAAAAAGGTCCGATGAACCTCAGAGATATCTTACCACCTCGGCCAAATCTATGAAAACCTCATCAAGGTGAGACCCGTAGAAAGACATGGTCGCCATCCTCTAACTCCAGAGGTCTTTGTCTCCTTTCAGTATATGACTTTTTCCTGCTTTGTGTAGTTTTCATCTGCTCCTGGATGATCTGCACCTTCTCTGTGGTAGCCCGTACCATCTCTGGTCCCACTAGTGCTGACTCCCCTGGGTCTGTCCAGCACAAAGGTGATCTACAAGGTCACCTGTATAATTATTCAAAAGGTTCCATCCTAATGGTGTAGTGATAGCTATTGTTTTATGCAAACTCTACCAAAGGAAAGTGATTCTCCCAGCTGTGACCAAAGTCCAGGACACAAGTACACAGCATGTCCTCGAGGGTCTGAATGGTCTACTCAGTCTGGACATCCGTCTGAGGATAGAAGGCAGTGCTCAGACGAAGCTGCATCTTGAAAGCCTCCGGAAACCCCTTCCATAGCTGGGAAGTAAAACATGCATCACAATTAGAGACAATAGTCGAGGGTACTCCATGTAGCCACACAATCTCCTGCACATAGAGGCATACCAAGCTCTCTACTGAACCATTCTCTCTGATCGGTAGGAAGTGGGCCGACTTGGTGAGTTGGTCATTGATCACCCAAATAGAGTCATGAACTCTGGATGTACATGGAAGTCATATCATGAAGTCCATGGATATCCCATCCCACTTCCACTCTGGGACCTCTAAAGGCTAAACCAAGCATACTGGTACCTGATGATCTGCCTTCACTTGCTGACAAGTGAGGCACCGAGAGACAAACTCTGCAACTGCTTTCTTCATTCTTGGACACCAGTGCTGTCATCGAAGATCCTGGTATATCTTCGCCACTCTTGGATGTACCGCTAGAGGGGATGTGTGTAACTCCCTCATCACTTCCTCCCAAAGCAACACTGGTACCATGGTACGTCCTCTGAAGAGGATGACGTCCTCCCCACCTTCATAAAATCCATCAGGTGCCTGTCCTATGGATATCTGAGCACATCGCATCTCGCAGTCAGTTTCCCCATGCTGCACCTCCCTGACTCACTGAAGATGTGGGGAAGTGACTGTAAGAGACTGAAGAAAAACTGCTTCATCTCTATCCACAAAGGATATCTTCAAAGTGGCCAATAGCTCTATCGCCTCACCTAGTAGATGTATACCAGTCCTATTGATGAGTGCATCTTCTACAACATTCCCCTTCCCAGGAGTATAGACTATCTCGAAGTCATTGTCTTGGAGGAACTCAATCCAACGTCGCTGTCTCAGGTTCAGGTCCTTCTGAGAGAAGATATACCTGAGACTCTTGTGATCCGAGTACACTGTAAAATTCTCACCCATCAAGTAATGTCACCACATCTTCAAGGTGAAGACCACCACTTCTAAATCTAGGTCATGGGTAGCGTAGTTCTTCTCATGTTGTCTCATCTGTTGAGAACCATAAGCGATCACTGCTCTCTCCTGCATCAGGACACATCTGAGTTTGGTCCCTGATGCGTCGCAGTAGACCACGTACCCTATGAACTCCTTTGGAAGCCTCAAGATGGGGGCAATAGTCAGCCTCTACCTCAGCTCCAAAAAACCCCACTGGCATCTCTCTGACCACATGAAGGGTTGTCCCTTCTTCATCAATGCTGATAGAGGTGCTGCAACTCTGGAGAAATCTGGCACAAACCTCCGGTAGTATCCAGCCAAACCCAGGAAACTCCGTATCGCTGTCACACTCCTAGGTGGCTCCCAAGATAGTACCACCTCAATCTTCACTGGATCTACTGAAAATCCAGCCTCTGATATGACATGTCCTAGAAAGTGAACCTCTTGGATCCAAAACTGGAACTTCAAGAGCTTACCATAAAGCTGGTGCTGTCAGATTGTGTCCAGTACTACCTACAATTGATAGGCATGCTCCTCCTCAGTAGTCGAGTAGATCAGAATTTCGTCGATGAAGACTACTACAAAGCAATCAAGGTATGGCTGAAAGATCATGTTCATGAGTCCCATGAACACTACTGGAGCATTGGTTACACCTAATGGCATAACCAAGAACTCGTAATGGCCGTACTGACATCTGAAATCCATTTTTTTTTCGCATCCTTGTCTCGTACTCTGAGCTGGTGATAGCCTGATCTGAGGTCTATCTTTGAGAACCATCATGCTCCCTTCAGCTAATCAAAGTGGTCTTAAATCCTCGGGAGTGGGTACTTTTTCTTCACGTTCACCTGGTTCAGGCGTTGATAGTCAACACAAATCCTCAAGCTCCCATCCACCTTCTTGGTGAACAAAATCAGGGCTGCCCAAGGAGAAACACTGGGTCGAATGAATCCTTTCCCCTGCAAGTCCTCTAACTATACCCGTAGCTCACGAAGCTCCACGAGAGCCATCCGATACGCTGGTGTGGATATCGGTGCCATACCGAGGTACAAGTCAATGTAAAATTCCACCTCTCTATGAGGAGGTAGACCCAAAACATCCTTAGGGAAGACATCTCATACTGGTCCACCACTACAGGATAACTCAAACTCTCCACATCAACTGCTCCGAGGGTAAGTCTAGCCAACTGATGAGTGATCAGCTGCACTCTCCTCTGGGTAAGTCCATCCTGTGCTGCCAAGGATCCCTTCTCGCTGGTGAAGGTAAAACTGGTCCCATCCATGCAGACACACCGCACTTTGTACCTAATTCAGTCAATATGAGCATGGACTATAGATAACCAGTCCATACCCAAGATGACGTCATAAGGCCTCGACGCTGCTACTAGGAGATCCCAGCCAAAGCTCTTGCCTCCTAGAGTAAGCTCACACTACCGGCACTAGTGTGTAATTGTCAAATCAGCTCCTGTAGGAGTCTCTAGCTATAAGGATCGAGCCAATGGCTCTATCGGAATCTCTGAGCTCTGAATGAGGGTAGTGGAAATAAAATAATGACTGGAACTTATGTCTATAAGTACTGCAACTAAGGTGGAGTAGACACAAATCGTACCTTGTATCATTTCTAGAGTGCCGTGATCATAAGCCTCATCTTCCTGGAGCTGAGCTCTCCCCTGTCCACTTGCTCCCTGCGGTTGGGGTGGACCTCCTGGTGGTGGTGGCAATAACATCTCGAATCGTCACCCACTACCAACTGCATGACCAGCTCCTCTGCCATGTCCACCTTCTCCCTGCGGACCTCCTCAGTCGAATCTCTGTCTCTACTTGGGCGGTCCTTCGACCATCTGCTGATCATCTGTACGGTGGGTAAGACAGTCACGAGCCATGTGACCCTACCTGCCGCATGCATAACACTACCCGCTCCTGGCATAACTATCTCTACCTCATGTGACCCACACAACCGACCCTGAATCCTGTGGTCGTCCACCTAAAGGTATGGTCCTTTTGGACCTCTATTTCATCTGTCTGCTGCTAGCTGTATAAGATTCTACTACATGATAACTGGTAGTGGGTATTCCTGTTAGTGGCTGCTCAACAAGGAAACTCTCTACTAAAAGGGCTCGCTCTAACACCCCTACCTGTGTTGGGAAGCTGAGTGAGATCATCAAAACCCTGATCTCCCTCTTGAGTCCCTGCTCGTAGGTCCGGTCCCGGAAGAATGGGTCCCGCACCATATCTGTGGAGTAGCGTGAGAGGTCAGTGAACCTCGTTGAGTACTAAGCCACATTCATCCTTCCCTACTGTAGATGAAGTAGCTCCTATATGCGCACTCCATGAAGAGTTGCTGGAATAAACTCTGCCCTAAACAGGCTCTCAAAGTCTGTCCAGAGAAGTGTCACCTCGTCATGAACCTGGAGCATCAAGCTCCACCATCTGCCTGCTGCTGCCTGTAGAAGGCTGGTGGTAAGGATCACCATGAGATCATCCGGTGTCCCTACTAGTCAGAGGTCTTTCACCACAGCCTCCAGCCAATCCTCAGCCGCCTGTTGGTCCGTCTCTCCCCTGAACCTGGGTGACCTCTAGCGCTGGAACTCATGCAACATGCTCAAGTGGCATGCACCGTCTACTGTTGGGGCCGGTGGAATCGGTGGCCCAACAGGTAATGGTACCACTGGTGCCTCCACTGGTGCCTCTACTGGAAGAGGGCCCTACAACGAGGCCTCATCGCTCAGTGGGATATCTGTGCGTACTACTCTCGGAACCCTAGCTGGCTATCTTCGTAGAGGCATCTTGAAAGGAAATAGGTGCTCCATGGTCAAAAAGTTATATCTGGTGATCTGAATCAAAGATATCACAAATAAAACTCTTGAAAACACACATGTAATCAGTGTTTTCATGCATTGAGTCAAAAATTAGAAGTCAGGGTCATGGTGTATGGATACTTCGACTGTCGCACCAACACTGGATTCCCTAAACTGATAACCACACTCATTATACTTAACACTATTGCCGTTAAAAAGAAAGATCAGAGTCTTATGTTCTACGGTAGAACCGAATCCTATGATACCAATTTGTCATGACCCGTCTCCCGGGGCCCATGCTGTGACTACCCCAAGCCCGCCTTCCATAGGCCAGGGGCTGGCAACTAGTACCAAAAGGCGTATTCCCTAAAACTGGGAAGGCATTTCCTTTGTAACCTGTAAACACACACAACCAAGCTCACAACAAGATATGAACTCAAGTAAACTGAATAGTAAACAGAATGAGAACAGTAAGTAAAAGGGTCCAGGAAAAAGCCCCACTAGAAAGTACAAGTAAAACTGGAAAGTATAAAATGGTTGATAGGTGAAAATCAGCTCATGGATCATCCACCACGAATCCTACCTGAAGGGTAGGTACATCTCACGAACGACCGTCTCTGCGGTTCACCTCGTCTAATGTCCACCTCTGAGCTACCTCCAGTCCTAGTACCCTCGTCCTCAGTCAGCACTATCCGTCATCTCCACCAAACACAACGAAGTGCGGGCATAGCCCGTGTAGGGGTGAGTATAACGATACTCAGTAGGGACCCCGAGACCCTCAAGGTATCAAAAAATCTACAAAGGATAAACCACAAATAAATGAAACAACTGACAACCCTACTTAGGTATATGCCCATACATATACCTAAGTTATCAAGTAAACCCATCTCAATCATGTGAAAACACAGAGTCTAACTCAAAGCCCAAAGCTTAACTGTTCCAAAAAGGAATGAATACTACGAAGGAAAGTACCACACAGTTATGCCACACAGAAGAATACCACCAAGGTTTTACCACAAAGGAAAGTACCACTTAGGTAAAAACTCAGCTTATTCTAGGTATAAATTAAGTACAGTAGTAGAGATGATTAGATGTAACTACTGAATCATCTTACTTTGTAAAGAAGTTGACCCACACAGGATCTCTAGGAGCTGACCTATATAGTATTGATAGGATATGATCCACATAGGATCTATAGGTTCCGACCCACACAAGATCGCTCTTCATTCATCTCGTCACAGCCGGCTATTGGGTTCCCGCACTATGCCTGCTCTTCTCTGGGAGGATCCGCTCCACAAGTCACTAGTCAATAATCCAACTACTACAAAGTCTCACAAGGAGGTATCCCAAATGACCTTCTTGTCATAGGGGTCTTAATGAAACAGACGACACATCATTCAGATTCCCGGTCTGTGAGTTATTAGCCCTTTTGTCCTGAGGGCCCAGTTGGATTCGTGCTCGATCCAACCCGACCATTCCTCAAACTTATCCAAAACTCTAGTGTGGTATACCAAAGTTAACGTATCACTCCAAGGTTTCTAGAACCATTTATGGTTTGTCAAACGGACGTCCGGTGCCAAAGTTATGGCCCAAGAAAAGTGTAGGGTCGTATCTGGTCCGGGTCCGGTCTGACTCGGCTTGGGTCATCTCGGTTCTGGTTAACCTGGCCCGACCCACTGGGTCCGGCCCGGGCCGCTGGGCGGCCCAGCCTGCTGGGCATGGCCCAACAGACCGCGAGTGCTGCGAGGCCGTAAGGGTACTGCGGGGGCGCGGGACGGCTTGACCGTGGGGGGTGCTGCGAGGGCATGAGGCTGCGGGGCGGCTCAGCCGGAGCGGCTCGACCGGAGTGGCTCGGCCGGGTGGGCAGAGGTCGCGGGATGGCTCGGTCGGGAGGGTGGAGGCCACGGGGTGGGTCGGAGGGCCACAGGCAGCGCGAATAGGCCGCTGGGCGGCGCGACAGTCTGGGGGGCGGCTTGGAATGCCACGGGGTGCGGAGGCTATGAGCGGCAGAGCGCTACGGGGCACGGAGGCCGCGGGTGGCGGAGCACCGTGGGGCAGCACCGGTGCCTTCATCGCCTTCATCACGGTTGATAACCTTCCTCCTCCTTCACGAAGGACATAAGAATTATCCCAATAAATTTGGAGAGGATGGGACATGTTTGTTTGGACCACACTCTCCGCATTAGAGTGATATCAAGTGGCTATAATACTTGAATTACAAGAATATCGAGAACGGGTAAGGGAAATAATTCAAACACCCCCCTACCTCATTTGATTTGTCGACGGAGGCCGTGAGGAAGGAGACGACGTCATTGGGAATAGACAGATGTTGGTGACATCAGTGTTTCCTCAATCGTCGGTGGAGATGTTCCTCATTGGTGATCCTTCAATGAAGTTTGGAGAAGAATTCGTCAAAGGTGAAGCATTCTTCGTTGGCATTCTTTGCTGGAGATCTTTTCTCCCAATATTTCTCCTCTCCCAATTCCACCAAATTGAAAAGTAGCCTACTTATGATATGTTTCCCCAATTTAATTGTTGACATAAATTAAGTTGGCTCCAATTAATTAATTGATGAGTTTGGCACAAAATTAATTAAAAGGGAGTGGCACCATTAAATTGGGGGAAGTTTAAAAGGCTTCCCCACACTTAAGAGGGAGTTCAAGGGAGTTTAGCCTCGTGTGGTCCCCACCACCATAACCTCTCATGGGAGGTTTAGTATCGGTGGCTCCCACCTCTATAACCTCTCATGGGAGATTTTAGTTCAGTGGTCCCCACCTGTCAAACATCCATATGGGAGTTTCAAAAGAAAATAAAAATAAAATGTTACACCATTTTGTTTTATTTTATTATTTCACGAATATTTGAAAATCTAACTTCCATCATCAACCTACTTGGTCGAGGTGAAGGTCTCCTTAAGCGAATACTGGCACTGTGAGTTCAACGGTGCCCTCATATTTGAATTCTGAGCACCAGTTCAAAAGTTATAAAATCTTTCTCGCACTTTTACCGAACGTACCCAAAATAAAGTTTAGAAATTCATTCCGGGCACACCGAGCCTCGAAATCACGTACCGTCAGTTTTCACAGACTCATAAAATTCCCATTTAATTAAAAAAAATTTACATGGAAATTCTGGGTCTTTACAATATAAGTACAAAGGTATGATGCAACAATTACTTATACCAATGTGGAAATGAGAGAATGTTACAATAGACTTTGTCATGAGTCTCTTGAAGATATCTAAAGGAAATAATGTGATATGGGTTGTGGTGGACCGACTCACCAATAATGGACACTTTATCTCTATTCGAGAAGATATCTCGCTTGAACAGCTTGAAATGCTATATGTAGATAAAGTGGTAAGACTGCATGGAGTTCCACTCTCGATTTTATATGATTGTGATCCCAGGTTTACATCAATTTTTTTGAGGAGTCTTCAATATGATTTGAATACTGAATTAAATTTAAGCATGACCTATCACCCCCAAACTGATGTCCAATCTAAAAGAACTATTCATATGATCAAAGATATGCGAATATCCTGCTCTTTAGAATTAAAAGGTGGACGGGATAATCATCTCCCATTGGTTGAGTTCTCATAGAACAATAGCTTCCACTTGAGTATTCAGATGGCTCCATATGAAGCTCTATATGGAACGCGATGTATAACTCCAACCTATTGGGATGATGTTGGTGAAAGAAAGCTACTTAGACCCGATCTTATGCAAGAGATGATAGAGAAGGTTCAAGCCATATAGCAACATATCAAAGATTCTCATAGTTGAAAAAAGAGATATACTGACAATCATTAAAGGGACTTGGAGTTCAAAGTTGGAGATAAAGTATTCCTTCGAATATCACCATGGAAAAGAGTCATGCAGTTTGGAAAGAAAGGGAAACTAATCCCAAGGTACATTGGTCCCTTTGAGATATTTGACCGCAGAGGAGATGTGTCATATTGAATTTCACATCCTCCAAATATTGATCAAGTTCATGATTTTTCCACATATCACTCTTGAGGAAGTATATACTAGATCCCTCACATTTATTAAACTCTAAGGTGGTACAACTGGAAGATGATCTCTCTTATGAAGAGTAGCTGGTAAAGATTTTGGACCAGAGAGATAAGGTTATATCTAAAAATAAAAACCACATTTTCAAAGTGTTTTGGAGGAATCATAAGTATGAAGAATAAAATTTAGAACTAGAGGAGCCAATGAAGGAGACGTACCCTCACCTGTTTATGCAAAAAAAAAATTTAAAGGTGAAATTTCAAAAGGGGGAATCATGCAATGACCCAAACTTTTATCAACGGAATTCCTCCCTTCTTACAGTAATTTCATGTAGTATAAATCATATATAATCACTTAGAGACCATAATAAAAAACTTATAAATAAATAATTAATGAAATAATAAATATTTATAGAAGTTAAAGAACCAATATTGATGAAATAGTAACTTGAGCTTAGGAATAGTAATATGACCCTTATGAATAGTAAACTAGACAAATTAATAGAAACCTAACCCATGAAAGGATAAATATAATTTTTGAAACTTATAAATGAATGTATGATGTAAGTATATCATAGTATAAGTAAATAAATGGTTTAAAAATTATTAATTAAGTGTTGGATTTTTTGTAAGTCATAAATATTTAATTATATTTTTATGATTAATTTAATAATTTAAAAGAAAATTTATTTTCGTAAAATGTATTTATAAATTAATATTTTAATATCTTATGATTTTAAGGTAATTTTATGATACCTTATGTAATTTTTCAAAGTGTTATAAAATCAATTATAATTTTAAAATTTGTATTTTCCAAGTAAATGACGATTTTAATTAAAAATTAAATTAATCTTATTTAGAGAATTATTTTCATAAAATGGATTTCATTTTTTTATTCTACACATCAAAAATTGTTTTGGGTTAATTTTTGGTATTTTTTTGAAATACTTGAATTTTTGATGAATAACAAGTTTTGATAATTTTCGGTAAATGCTAAATACATCATTTTTTGAGTCATTGTTGATGTAAGGCTGATGTAAGAACCTTAATCTTGAACCATAATTAATTATAATATATTTATAGATAATTATCAAACTATTCATAGTCTTGAGCCAGAATAATATATTAATGAATATAATAATGAGAAAACACCCCTTCCCTCTACTATAAATACCCCCCCTCACACCCTATTCTCCCAACACGTCTAAAACTTTGAGACTTGTCCAAATTATACCTAAACATCTCCCCAATCCCCTATACCACATCCAAGATCTCTTTTTCTCATCAAAATACCAAAACCTTTTCCCTAAGGAGCTTCTCAAGGAGGAGAGATTTAAGAGGTAAAATCCCCTTCATTTTTGTTTTAATTTCTTTTGATTTTAATTTTTTTCTTCTCTTATCCTCATATTATTTTGTACAAATAGAATGATAAATCCATTATGTTTAATATAATATAATAATATCATGTTAATGTAAGATCCATAATTAAATTCCTCCCTATCTGTCTTTTATACAAAAAATGAAATCATCACCCATGAAGTGTCAATTTACTGAAATCATGGATGATGCACTTTCATTTTCATTTAACACCTTCAAGTATGTTAATGAAACCATTATAATGGTTGAAAAATAATGTAAAATTTATTTTAAAACCATATTTATGTTATGTAACTAACTTATATATATAATACTAAATGATTAAACAAAACAAGTTCGTTGTGATCGAAAAAACCCACCAAAATTAACCGAAAACGATCGTCATTAACTTTTATCTAATGATTCATCCTCAGGAAATATAAACAAATTATTTATAAAATAATTTAAAATTATATAATATCATTAATATCATATAATAAAAATTATGTAGATTTATATTCATTTTACATGAACTTCCATTCATGTATACAAGTGAACTGATCATGAAAACTATGAAAATGAACACTCTCAAACGATGAAATTAAAAAGTGTTACCCATTTAAAATCCCATAAATGAACTTAATAAAACCAAAATTAATAAAATTTATGTAAAATTTTTTATAGATTTTTAATTAATGAATCTAATGTGATTATATACGATATTAAATTGAAGGAATCATTCAGACACATGGTAAGGGGATTTCTCAAACCCAACTCTCTTTCTTTGGGTTTTCCTTCTTTCACCCAATTTTCACTATGGATATTCCTTAAATATCATTTTTTAATCATTACATTACCTTTTATGGGGTATAAATTTTTTCTACTTATGTTTATGGAAAACACAATGTTTTCAAAAATAATATTTCTTTAAAAAAACACACCTTTTACTTCTCGAGATTGTTTATTCTTCACTAAAGGTTGATGATTCTTATATCAATTATGTTATCCCCTCTTTCATTTGGGAACCCAAAGTTTATGAATGTATGCTTATTAAATTAAACCCCTTTATTTACATGAGTTATTTTATGTTCAATATTGATATATGTTCTATGTGTATTTCATGATAATTTAAATGTTATGATGTGACGGGTGAACCCAGAATTATATAGCACAATGAAAATGTTATGATGTGATAGGTGTGCTTAAAAGTATATAATAGTCAAATGCACTGGGTAATTTTCAGAATATCATGAGACAAATTTAATTATGTGCGAACATGATGCTAGCTTTGTTCACAACTATGTGTGGTAGTTGACCACTAAGACATGATGTTTCATTTTTATGCATTACCACATTCTATGCCTTTACCTAATTATTCCTCTCATAATTATTATGATGATGTTAGGATTATTCTCACCCCATGTTATATTGTTTCATGTTATTATCTATCCTCTTACTAGGATTTTGTCTCACCCCTTTCTTTGATGTATATTCTCATGTGACTACCTGTACTAAGGAGAATTCAAGGGCCAATAAGAAGTTAGTGAATAAGGAATTAAATAAATGTTTATGTTTTATTTTTTAAAAGCTTTTTATCTTTTTAATTTTCACAAGACACTAAAACATTAGATCATGATTGTGTAAATATTTTATGTTTTTCATATTTAAAATGATGTAACAATAATTTTAAAAAAGTAGGGTCACTATAGTCACCCTTAAGAACCTTATCTTTATAAGGGTAAGGTCTTGATTACCTTTACATAGAATAGATATGTAATGGTAAACCATTTTTGAAACCAAATTTCATGAAAGTGAATTAATTATTTATTTTTCGGTTTCTTTTTCATTTCATTCATGATTTCATGAATGTATGAATTTATAAAACTTATGTATGGATCCTTCTGATACCACTATTAGTTTTTAAGAATATAATAACACTTAATTGAATCAATTAGAAACAAAATTTTAGGATCTCCAGGAAAGATAATATGAAACCTATATAAAAACTGAGATGAAGAACATGCTATAAATTTGTGTACCTTAGAATAAATATCCACTGAAACCTTTTTATCTTCTTCTAATGAGTTTGACGAAGATCACCAAAGTGGAAAATGAAATCATCCCACCTTCATATGTATTTATAGGCCCATATGGATCATCCAATGTTTATATGGTATTTTTCCTCCATTCATGACATTTTGGAATCTCATATGCAAAGAAGGAAAGAGAAGAGAGATATGAGTCTCAGGGATCTTCATCCAAGATTACATGGAAGATATACACCTGCACTATGATTATATATTAGTGTTTATATAATCCACAATTATGATACTTTTGATATTGTATTTAATCATGCATTCACAAATAATGAGTAAATTACAAGGACTATTCATGTATCATATATATGAATGAAGATTTTCTCTATCATTTTATCTCTTGAAATAGTCAATTAATGATAAATTATGTGGAAGATTTTATTTAATGATAACAATTATCATTTTGGTTGTATATGTAGGTATATAAAATGATACACCCTTATTTTGCACATAAATCATAATTTTCATGCAATAAAAATTAGCTCATAATTATATCATATGAAACTATGGATTTAGGGATTATATCCTTCAAATATGTCATAAAAATATACCACTAGGATAATGACCTCACTCCCACTAAACCACTAGTAAAGACATGACTCACACTCATTCTTAATGAAAACAAATTCTATTACAACTTCATCGAACTGAATGTTACATGACTTGGATGCTTGATTCAATTCATAAATGGATCTCTACAAATTTAAAATATTTCTTCACTATTTAGAGTAAAAAACCCTTATGGTTGTGTCATATAGACATCTTCCTTAATTTTCTCTTTAAGGAAATAACTTTTTACATCCATCTTCCAAATTTAACAGTCATGGTAAGTTTTTATAACAAGTATAATTTTTATGGATTTAAACATGGAAACTAGAGAAAAGGATTCATTGTAGTCAATTCATTGATGTGGTTTAAAGAATTTATCCACCAACCTTTCTTTATAGGCACTTACTTTACCTTACTTATCCAGTTTTCTCCTAAATACTCACTTTCACCCCAGAGGCTCTACATCAATTGATGGATTGACCAAAACCCAAACTTAATTCTGATACATGGAATCCATATATGAATTCATGGATTATTTCCATCATGTTGGTTTTGATCACTCTATAAGCTATTTGTAGTATAGAGGATAATTATTTTCAACCAATAACGAGTCACTATCTTTAGTGACTAGAAAAATTTATATTTCTAGTTCTCTTACCTCTCTGGTTCTCCTACATAGTACTTGTGTTTTAGGAACAACTTCTTACATGGGGACCAATGGAATTTGGCTCTGTACCAAATCTTGAACATCATATTCATCTAAGTCAATATTTATCCCACTAACCTTCTTTAAGATGCAATCTCTCTCACGAAATATAACTTGTCTTATTCTAGTTACTTTCTTATTTGAGGGGTTGTATAGATAGTATCACCTTGTTTCCTTATAATACCCTATAAAGATATAAATCATGCTTTAGGGTGATAGTTTGTTTCCTAATATGACCTTAACAAACTAATCATATCCCCATACATGAGTGTGTGATAAAAAGGATTTATTTCCATAAATTAAATAATATGTAATTCATTTTTCACCTTAGTTTTTAATTAGTTTAGAATGTGTACTGTAATATGTGATGCATATCCCCAAAAAGATAATGGAAGACCTATATGAATCATCTTCGACCTTACCTTGTCAACCAAGGAATTGTTCCTACTTTCACTAACATCATTACACCATGGTGTATAAGATAGAGTTAATTGAGATAGAATTATAAACTATTATATAAGTTAAATAAAATAATAATTAATATATTCACCACCTAGATCGGATCAAAGTTTCTTTATCTTCTTAGCAAGTTGATTATCTACACCATTATTGAATTATTTGATTTTATCAAAAAAAATGGACTTATACATAGTAAATTAGATATAAAAACATATACATAAGTCTTCAGTAAAAGTTTTAAAGTGAGAATATCCACCTCTAGCATCTATGGGAAATGGTCTATACATGCTATTGTGCACCAATCCTAGAAGCTATATGACCCTTTCACACTATCCACCAAATGGTGGTTTTGTTATTTTGCCTTATGAACAATAATGACATATTTCAAGTGGTATTAACTCAAAATATTCCAAATAACCATCTTTATATATATTTTTTATACACTACTCATTTATATGACCAAATATGATGATTCCACAACTAGGTTTTATATGAATTGTGAAAACATAATACATTATAAATCTCTAATATTTGTTTTTTTTGTAATTTAATACTTAAAGACCATTATTTAGTTGTTCCATACCTTTAAAAATTTTGTATTTGTAAAATAATAATTCTTTATTCCCAAATTAAAAAATAAATTAATCCATTTAAAAGAGAGAAACATAAATGATGTTTTTAGTAACACTAGGAACAAAATAATAACCATTAAAAAAATAATTTAGGTTTGAAATGAAAGGTGGTATTATCCAATAGCCAAACTAGAAAGTCATTCTCTATTA
This sequence comes from Viscum album, assembly GCA_963277665.1. Taxonomy (NCBI): domain Eukaryota; kingdom Viridiplantae; phylum Streptophyta; class Magnoliopsida; order Santalales; family Viscaceae; genus Viscum; species Viscum album. Next base: position 428,151,900 of record OY728123.1, on the reverse strand, counting down.
GACACTCAAAGATCCACATATCCTTAGTAAATATTTCAAAATATACTTGGTTCTTGCATTTGGATATAGATGTAAGTACCACAAGTTGTATCTAATACCCAATGTGTATATATAGAAAGATTACACTTGATAAAAAATCACATTTAACTTCTCTTGATTTTTGGTCTGGTTGTTCTTCTAGTGGCCTAGATTTACACATGAAAATCACATTACTTTCTCTTCTTTCATCTTACTTGGAATCTTCTTATTCCTGGAAGGATGGTGCTCAGGATATTTCAACTTTGAGTGAGTCCTGGGTACCATTACCTTTTTTTCCTTTTCTCATTCACCATAAGGACCGCAAGTTTATAATTCCCCATGTCCTTGTCAACTTTCTGAATGAGAGTAAGAAGTTTTGAAAGAATTTTATTACTATTTATTTTGTTTTAATTCACAATAAAATTATATAAGGATTTAGGTAGTGAGGAAAAAATGAGATTTGTGGAAAGCTCATCAGGGAATTTAATTCCCAAGATGCCCAATCACTCTATATAGATAATCATCATGAATATACAAGGACCAATAGGCTCAAAATCTCTAATATTATATGTAAATAGTGAATTGGAGATCTCATATCTCTCATATCTTTCTATATTTTAATAGATACCACAAAGGAGATACATCATTCTATACACATCTATGTCGTCATGTTTCTTTAGAATCTCATTAGTCCTGGAATATAGCATTGAACATTGGACATATCTGGAATCATATTATTGCTTCTTATAGAGAGACAATTCTTCATCACTAGCCTCTAGTACATGTGCTTCAATAATAGGATTTTCAGCACATATAATTTCCTTTCATGGTGTGGAATAATGCATAAGGAGCTTTCCCATTCTTGGAAATTAGTTCCAATTAGAAGGGAATCCTTCTCAAGTACAGATCATAGTGATATGGTTTAAGTCATAGTTTTTATTTCTATAATTAATAAGAGCATAATTTTAGTACTTTATACAATTTTTAAAATTAGATAATAAATATTTAAATTTATTAATCTCCCACTATTTCATTGAAACCAAATATACCTCACATTAGTTTCAAAATATCCAATTTCTTGAATATTTTAGTGAAAATTATCCATATTCCCCTTATCATAACCCATAAAGAGGTTTGTCAAGATATTTGAAGGTATTTAGATAGATGCAACATGAAAAGTGTGTTAACTCATAGTTCCATGATCTATTGAGTGGACTCCCCAATCCTGAAATGATTAATTTGGATTTCATCAACACTTTTCCTAATAGTTGAACTAAGTATCGTGGATGTGATAAAACCTTATACATACTAGGTTAGGTCAACCCAAAACTCAAGATATAAATTCCTTGATAATTGAAAGCACCCCAACATAGGTTTTTTAAATACTTTGAACTATGGTTTGATTCTTACCCAAGTAGTGTAAGGATATAATGACTCAATATATATTATTAACGCATTTATTATTTATGTATAAATCCCCCATTTTATCTTTATTACATGCTTATTAATATTAAGTGGGTTTAATTAAGAGATTAAACATGTCTTATATAAATATTATGCATAATCCAATTTATTTTAGTTATATATTTCATGCTTGTTAAATTAAATAATTTAGGCGATCGCGACAAAAACCCCATAATGAAATTAACCATAAAACTTGATAGAAATAAAATAACAAGAGTGGTATGATCCTAAATTTTTTATAATGGTTATTTTATATGGTGGATGATAAACTAAAAATTGATCTAGGGAAAAAACACCTTGAACCAAGACTTGGTTTGTGCTGAAGCTTTCCACCTGTCCACCCATGCACCCCTTGGGTTAGTTTCACCTCAGCTCCAAAATTGAACCAACTCCACTCACTTAGGATATCTATCCATTACATAATATTTTACTCACATAGATGAGGGGAATGAAATGACTGGTTAAGGGGGTTTGCATATAAGGAAACCATGGAATGCACAACCTAACATAATGAGAGGAGAAATGATACACATGGCATCAAGTTAATTTAATAATAAATTAAAATGAAACCAATCACATACAAAGGTGAGGTCTATGCTCATTATCATTCACACACATGAAACAAATTACACATTTAATAAAACAACATTCAATTAAAATAATTTTTATTTAAGATAAATCATGCTCAAATAAATTAATTATCTTATTTAATTAATCAATTATTTTATCTTAATTAACATCCAATTTTTTCTTGATATTATCATCCATCATAGTTTTAAAAAATATTAAATAAATTTGTTTTAAATTGAATATTTAAAAAACATGAACCTTGGAGGTAGCATGATGAGTAGCCGTCCAAACTATGTAGTGTGTATTATATTCATATACTATTTACTCATGAAGCGTGTAACATACACTTCTTATCATGTAATTTCATAGCATGTATGATACAACTTAATGGCACACAAAACACATGTTATTTACATAGTGTGTTATGTTTTAATGCGCATATAGTAATCTCCACATTATGACTTATACGTGATATGATCCTTAAAATATTACATTGAAATTAATTAGAAATTTAATATATATAAAAACCATCACATGAAGTGTTTGAGTCAACTAAAATACACATAGAACACATGATGATAAGGTTTAAGCAATATAATAAATTAATTTTAAGTTCTGCATAATTAGGTAATATACACGGTGTGTGAAATCCAGCTACACGTCATGTATAGTTCTTCACCGTATGTCTATAACACATACCTAGGGACTAGGTTTGTAGTTATAACATGAAAATTAATGGAGTACATGAAATGTACATGGGTTACATATCATATGGTCTCAGACTTAGATAGTTTCTAGTCAAACGTCCCGTGAGGAACCATATGAATCATCTTTAACTAATTGACTCCACATCGTGTATGCAAGTCACACGTCATGTAGTTTGGATAACCATGTGACAATATAGTCTAATCAACATGCAGTCTATTAAATATAAACCACATATAATAAATGCACATGCTCTGAATTAACTCTAAATTAATTCGTGAGTTGTCTTAGTGCATTATACATGGGTACACAACATGTACTAATGGGAAATGCACAATGTACTCTTGTGCTATCTAGACATAATCCTATATACCTATGGATGAGTTATTTGAATTTTATTTTTTCATAATTAATCTATTTATTGATTATATTTGTGATACCAAAGAGAAATATGAGAATATCTCATGATTTTGATTAAATAATGATTAAATAATAGTTGAAAACTAATGATAAGTGTGTAAATAAATCAATTATATTTAAATAATTATAAATAATTATATGACTACTTTGATACCAATTAAATTTTCTAGTCACACTGGAAGTGCCGATGGGATATGCCCAACTAATGTTTTTTATAATAAATGATAATCCAAGATGTATATTGATTCAAAATTCCATGACCAAGGGTATTGAATCACAGATAAATTGACACGAGACCACCAGAACCAAATACAGGATCATGACATAATAAGTATATAATTAATTTAAACTATTATATAATTACCTTAAATTGAGTTATTTCTACATTGATGAATCTAACAATTTTTATACATCATACCATCATTGCATCACAAGAATAATGTGTAGATTCCCTCTAGAGGAAATCCACATGTGTACTATGAACCTCTAAGTGTCACTATAATAATATATGATTTCTAACATGATAGATCCTAAAATTTTTATCTTTCATCTTAGATTACCACAAGAATCACTCCCAGGAATGATTCAGTTTGACCTCTCTAGAATCAAGAGGGGTAGTGGATGAGGATCACTCACTGTTCTGAAGAGCATCCTTTGGGAGGGGATCTCTAGGGATTAAGATAATTCTCCAGAGTCATTGTGTATAACCAACACAAATGGATGGAGTTAGGGTTAGAAATAATATAGTTGGATTTAAATATAGTTCTAGGGTTAAATAATAAAAATTGCACATGCACCCTTATTATTTCCTTAATCCTCATGGAACCCCATGTCTATAGTAATATTATCATCATTTCTTGACATTGAAAAACCAACAAATTAATTAAATATTATTTCTTGAATATATTGTTTAAAATTTATTCAAATAATATTTAATATATATGATTTATTATTGGACCATTAAACTCAGACCGAAATTCCTCCAAAATATTTATCGGGCCTTGAATAATGACTATTTATTTAATAAATAAATGTCACTGCATTATTCTCCAATAAATAAATAAATATTTATTAAATTTTCTTCTCACAAAATATTCACTCAAATTACTAGTGACTGAATATATGTGATCAAAGAAACATAAATAGTTATTAAACCATTTAAAAATATAATATTTATTAAATATGTTAAATAATAAATAGTATTATTATTTAATTGAGGTTTTAGATACATTTAATATGTGAACCTCCATTTCTATTTCTCAGTGGCATTAGGCAGGACCACCCAAAGTCAAAGGTTAGAATCTAGTAACCTATAAAGACACCAATAGAAATTGAATTTATTATCGCAATGACATAAAACCTCATATAGATGCATACAATATATGTAACATCCCGACCCAAGTGCCACACACTAGTTCCTCGAGCCAGTTTAACACATGACCTCAAGAAAGCCTCCCTATATGCCAGAGGTTGCCGACTAGTAGTGAGGGTCTGATATATCAATCATTGGGAGACTATACCATCTTTTATCAAAGTAATACCGTAGAAAAAATAAATAATAATAACAGAATAAAATATGACCATGAACAATACCAATATCACATAATAACCAAAATTGGAAATACCATAACAAAACTAAATCATTAAACAATTACATGATAAATTACGTGTCCAATGTCAAAATAAAAACTCAAAAGTAAAGACAGTGATGACTCCCAATTGGGCCCCCAACCATGTTTGGTTCCCTCATTCAATCTCTATCTCAATTCTTCCATCTATCTTTGGGACTTTTCCCTTAACCTATCCAGAAAATGAAAAGTCTATCCGGGTACCGATCAAGCAACTCGAGTAGGGTGTGAGTACAACTCAGTTGGCCACTACCAATGACATCTAAAATAATATCCAGTCAAAATAAAGTGTATGAATTTGTATATAGAAAATAATTACAATGCATAAGTAAACAATTATCACATTATCAATTTATCTCTATTTAACCACATAACCTCTAGGTTCCTGTAGAAACCCATACCTCAGTCCCTACTTTGGATCATGCTGGAGCCTAAAGTATTCACATGTGATATTATATCTCAAAATTAATTTTTTACCATTATTTAATTCCTACTTGAATTCCCATATTACCATTCACCCATTACATAGTAGAATGACCTCTTTCCTACTCTTTAATTTAAAACTAAATGACCATGTTACCATTCATACCTTACACATTATAATGACCATGTTACCATTCTTAAATTCATAACTAAATGACCGTGTAACCATTCATACCACATACATTAGAGTGACTATGACACCATTATTTAATTCACAACTAAATGACCATGTTAACATTCTTTAATTCACAAAAATTTGACCATGTTACCATTCATCACATAATGAATTCAAAAAATAACTATCCACATCAATTTCCATTACTAATTCAATAATTAGTTAGTAAAATAATTTCACTAGTTAACTCAACTATTAACTAACCACATAGACCCACTTAATTAATTACCTAAATAATTAAGTACATTAAACCCATTAATTAATTCATCAATTAGTTAATCAATATCCACTACTCAAAATCCCATAATTAGTTCCTCAATTAATTATCTCAATTCTCAATATCTATATCTCTTAATTAAATCTAAAATTAATTATCTCCAAATCCATAATTCCCCAAACCCCCAATTTACATCTCTTTAATTAATTAATTCACCAAAATAATTAATTTAATCAAGAACTCAATTTCTAAACATCAAATAAAAATTCTACAATTACATACACATAATTTAAATATTGACTATGGGATTTGAATTATAGTCTACCTACCTCAATTTTTTGATGAAAAATCTCCTAACAAAAATCCCTACAATTTGAGCAGCACCACGATGTAGAATGAGATCTAAATATAAAACCCTAAATCAAGATCAAATAAATAAAGGTATCTATAATCTAGATCTATAATCCTAGATCTATATCCATAATAATTTATCTAGATCTAATCCAAAATAGGAAGAACAACCACCAATAGAATAGGAGATGGAAGGAAGAAGAATCAGAAACCAAGCAGGATATAATTCTCTTACCGAAAGGGGTGCATATATTTGATATGGGATTCTAATCATGGAGAATAGAGGTCAAGTAGGTTTCAAATTCATCTAGAGAGCTCCAAAATCATGAAATACCACTTATGGACAAATGGGGTCAATTTGGGATTTATTAGGGAGTCCAGGTAATTAAAAAACTAATTTTTGGGTCAACTTAAATCCCACGCATGGTTTGATAGGTTGGGATTCGTGGTTTTCTCTAACCAAGCACCTAAACCATGCACCTCTTTTATAGGGGTTCAAAGTTACTCCAAATATATTGCACAGTTTGAAAAATTGTTCTCCAACCATGAAAAACCACACTATCTAGGGTAGCATGATTTATTAGGCTGGGGTACACAGTTTTCCCTAACCATGTTCCAACCGTTCACTACCCCTTTTTCTTCAATTTTTATCAATTGTGACCCAAAAACACCCCATGTTAAAACCCAAATGAAAATTACTCAAGAAAATTCAAAATATTACCTGAAATAAATCTCGATTAATCTCCAAAAAAGGTTAGGATCTTACAATCTCCCTATATTATAACAGCTCGACATCGAGATGAATTCCCAAGATTATCTAAGATTCCGATTCAAAAAGATCGGTCCACTAAGCCCTCATATCTACTTCCCTTTCCCATGTTTCCTATTTCACATGCCTTGGTTTCCAAAATAGATGTAATATCGACACAATATTTCCCCATAACACTTTCTTACTATGATCCAAAACACCCATTAGATTCTCCTCAAAGATGCATCTATCTCAATCTCAACATCATTCACATTGATCAAATGATAAGGGTTGGGGTGATACTATTATTTTTGTGACACATGGAAAGTATCATGAATATTAATTTATCTTTATGGAAGATCCAATTGGTACGCCACCAAACCAAATCTCTCCACCGCCTCAAATTGTCCAACAAACCTGGGAACCAACTTTCCCTATCTCCATATCCTATAGTGAACCAACCTAGGAGACACTTGATGGAATACATGATCACCCTATATAAACTCTAGGGGTTATCAACGTCTATTATAATATGACTTCTGTCTACTCTGATCCATAACCCTATATTTCTAAATCAGTTGTACCTACTCCGATGTCTCTTGTATGAGACTTAGTCCTAGAAACTCTAACTCACCTACCTCCATCCAACATAAATTTTTTCTACATGATCTACCATAAATATACTCATATAGTACCATATGTATTGTTTCTTAAAAAATGGTATTATAAGAAAAATCCAATAAAACAAGTTCTTTTCTCAATATCCTCCAAAGTTAAGAACATAAGCCCACAAAATATCCTCAAGCACATGTATAATATACTCTGACTACCCATCTATCTGTGGGTGGAAATACATACTTAGTAAAACCTATGTGCCAAGTTCATTCTATAAGACCTTACATAAGTGTGAAGTGAAAAGTGAGTTGTGGTCCAAAACAATTGTCCGTGGAACCCTATGCATATGGACCATCTCCTAAACATAAAAACTCTCAACTTATCTATTGATAAAGTATCCTGTATCGGAAAAAATGTGCTACTTTTTTACTTGATCCAAAATCACCCAAATAACATCATTCTTCAGAGTAATCCTCAGGAGACCCACCACAAAGTACATAGTCACATCATTCAACTTCCATTCTAGAATGGGCAATGACTATAGAAATCATCCAGAATGTTTATGCTCCATCTTCATCTAAAGACAGGTGTTACATAATGTCAAAACACTTATATATCCTTTTTCATGCGTGGACACAAAAACTATCATCTTAGGTCACAATACATTTTTGTCACACCTTGATGTACCTCACACTTCGAAGCATGAAACTCACACATTATCCCATACCGCATGCTTGTAGGTAAAAAAATTCAATTCCTGAAATAGATGACTTCATCCTTATCTGTGTTCCAATTTGAAGGTGTCTTCCCACATTAAAGGCTTTCCCTCAAGGTCAAAAATTCTGGATCCTTATACTGTCTTCCCCTAATCCATCTCAAAACTGTAGACTCTATAGCAACCAACACAAGAGTCAACCACTCCTGACTCTCCTAAACCACCATATTCATTTCAGCTAGCAAGTCCATCATCTTCCACTTAGTATGAGACTACTGAAACACTTGAGTCTTAGTTTTCCTACTCAAAGAATCATCAAAATTGTTCCCCTTTCTAGGAATATATGCTAGTTCAAAAACAAATGACTTCATATACTCAACCAATATCCGCTATTGGAGATTTAAATATCTATATGAAAATATATAATTTAACATCTCATGATCCGTATACACAATAAACTTTTCACCCAACAAATAATTCCACCAACACTTTAAATCATAAACAACTGCTACCAACTAAAGATCACACATGGGGTAGTTACATTCATGTGGCCTCAACTACCGATACCCATATTCCACAACTTGATCTCCTTGAATCCACACAACTCCAAGTACAACCCCATAACCATGAAAACACACTATTTACTCCTCATCTGGATCAGGTAGGAAAAATATTGGTGCCATTTTCAAATGCTTATTCAGATCCTAAAAGGCATCCTCAAAAGCTTCTAACCATTCAAACTATATCCAATTTTTGTTCAATCCCAAAATCAATGATTTTAAATAGGAAATGTACTGGATGAACCACCTATAATATCTAGCTAATCCAAAAAATATTTTTATATTGAACACATTATTGGGATACTCCCAAGAAACCATAGGTTTAACCTTCTCCGGATCTACTGACACACATTCCTCCAAGATAACAAGACCTAAGAAGTGTACCTGATTGATCCAAATATGTCACTTAGATAGCTTGGAGTATAGACAATTCTTTCTCAGTGTACTCAGGATGATGAAAAGATGTAGGGCATGATTGTGAAAAGTCATGGAGTACACTAAGATTTCATCCACAAACACTACAAAAAAATTGATCAAGGTACGGATGGAAGACCCTGTTCATCAAGACCATAAAAATGTTGGTGTATTCATCAACCCAAATAGAATTATGAAGAACTCATATAGGATGTACCTAATTCTGAATGCAGTCCTTGGTATATTAGAAGTTTGAACTCTCAGCTGATGATAAACTAATCTCAAGTAAATATTTGAGAATACACAATATCTTCTCAACTGTTCAAACATATCATCAATATGCATAAGATGATACCGGTTCTTCACAGTTATTCAGTTAAAATTACAGTAATCAACACATATGCGTAAGCTTCTATCAGCCTTCTTTACAAACAACATAGGTGAACCAAAAAGTGACATACTCAGACAGATAAATCCCTTATCCTCAAACTCCACCAACTGAGTCTTGATCTCTTTAAGCTCTGTTGGTGCCATTATGTATGGTTGAATAGAAACAATATTTCCCCCCGACATGAGCTCAATTTAGAATTCCATGTCTCTCTAAGGTGGAAACCCTGAGAAATATTTCAGAAATAAATCCTAAAATTGATCCAATATAGGTAGAATGAAATCATTATCTACACCTCTATCATCTAGTAATAGACTATAAACCTGGGTTGTGAGCTCCCCTATTTGCTGAGTAATTGGCTCTACTCAGTCTTCTTGGATATCCCACTCTCCATGGTGAATATAGTTGTCACCCTTAGGATACATAATTGTTACTCTACTCTGGTAACAATCAATGTGGGCTTGTTATGTGACAATCTAGTCTATACCTAGAATTATGTTAAATCCTGAAATGTTTAGTATTTAGATATCCCGCATAAAATTATACTAACCGACTTTGAGAGAAAACCCTTTTCATAAACAAATTTCTCTAGAACATACTCCCAATGGTATATCTATATTCATAACCCCACTCAAAAATTCCACTGCCAGGCTCAAACCATTGACAAGTTGTACAGAAATAAAGGAATGAGTGACACCAGTATTAAACAAGGAACTAGATAAAGTAGTGGCCACAAGAATAATACCCCACACTATCGATGGTCTAGCCTCTCTATCCATAATTGTAGGATGTACCACATGTAACTGTCCTACCCCTCTTCCATATGATTCTTTCTGAATCCCCTATGCTGTACTAATATTCTAATATGGGTTATCTTGCCTCAAATCTTCATGTCCACTTCCTCTAATGCCTCGACCACTAAAACTACAACTTTCTGATTATTATGGTGTAGAAGACCCCCTTCCAACACTCTGACCCTACCTATATACACCCTCACTACCTGTCTAATGTTGGGTCCTACAGAACCTCTATAGATGTCCCATATTGCCGCAATACCGGTACTCTACTGGTGGTCAGGGTAAATATCTTCGAAAGTGTACTGACAAACCACACTGGTAATATATCACTCAATAAAGGTCCTATGAAACTGATCCCTCTATCTAGGTACTCTATTTCCCACTTCCCTGGATGATGCTATCAAAGAGACACTTCCTACTATCAGAAGTCATACATCCTGATTGTAAAACTTGAACTCTATATCCTATAATGGAATCCTCCTCCAAGATTCCTTCAGTTATGAGAGCTTGATCCACCACCTTAGAAAAATTCTTCATTTGAGAAAGATTAACCCGAGACTTAATCACACATTTAATAGAATCTTGAAAATATCTCACCATAGCTGTCTCATCCCCTGCCAACACTGGAGAAAAGTATCACAAATCTATAAAATGTATAACATAGTCTATCATGGACATACTCCCCTAAGTCAATCTCATGAACTCATTATATCTCTCTTTCCTTAGTGTATCTTGATAGAAGTTCTATAAGAACATATATAAAAAGTCCTTCCATAATATACCATCAGCCTATCTAGTCTACACTTGAGGGTACCACCAGTGCTTCACTGATCCTCATAGCAGGTAAGTATCCAAATTGATCCTCCTCTCTTTAGGAGTCTCCAAGTGGTCAATTATAGTCTCGATGGACTCAACCCATAACTCATCTCCCTCAGGTCCACCCTCTCTAGTAATAGTCGTAGGGTGCTTTAATTTGAAATCTCACTTTAGATCAGACATAATCTTTACAACCTGACCTAGATCTCTTCCCATGAATTACATTAAGTGATAAAAATTCTCTCAAAACTACTCCCCAACTTCCCCACTCAGCATAATCAGTGCCTTAGGTCCCACTACTGGAGGATTTTACCTAGCTATTTCCTCTGGTCATCCTCTCAACAAGCGTCATCATGGATGCATACTCTCTACAATGCCAAACATGCACCTTAAGACACAATTCACAAAATCAACATTTTTACATAAGAGGGAAACATAAAAATTATCAACACATATTTTCCCAAACACTCTCCATGTGGTCAAAACCAAGGTGCTATCACTACCCTTAACCATCCTACACCCAGGTCCTGGTTAGCAAGGGTAAGAAAATTATCATTATTCAAGTTTCTCATTTATACACCCATTTATTATCATTATACATCCTTTTAAATCTTTCAAAATTTCATGTTAGGCACCATCTTAATTTCAATTTCACAAGAAAGGAAAAACAATTCAATTTCAATAACTTACCCATAACCCGTTTTCCCATGTGTGCCTAAAATGAAACCTGTCACAATAACCCTGAGTGCATAGAATGATGCATGTAAAATCAAATATCATGCCATATCAGGCCATGATTAAAATCTCAAAAAATCTCAACATCATTAATCAGAACACACAACAAGTGCGTCACCCAAGGGGAATTTATATTTCACTATAACAAAAAATAGCAACAACAACAATCCCACCCTGGGTACTTGGGTTCTCCCCCTTACATGGGTTAGCTACTCCCATGCACGAGCTCATAACCAAGTCCCAACTCTTCTTAGTCTCATGTATACCCTTCCCCAAATAGTATGAAAAAATAAAAGAAAAGAAAACCCATTTGATACCATTTTGTAACATCCCGACCCAGGTTCCATGCACTGGTGCCCCAAGCTAATTCACCACATGACCTCAAGCATGACTCCCCATATGCTAGAGACCACCGACTAACCACATGGGTATAATATATCAATCATGGGGATTCTATACCCTCTTTTATCAGAGTAATACACGATAAGAAATAAATAATAATAACATAATAACATATAACTATGAATAATACCAATATCATATGATAACCAAAATTGGAAATACTATAATAAAACTAAAGCAGCAAAAAATTACATGCTAAAGTACGTGTACAATGTTTAAAATGAAAAATCAAAATTAAATACACTGATGACTCACAATAAGGTCGCAAACCACATTCATTTCCCTCATCCAAGCTCCATCCCAATTAATCCATCTATCTCTAAACCTTTGTCCTTAACCATTACAGAAAAAAGAAAGTCTATTTAGGTACCGATTAGGATTCCCTAGTAGGGTGTGAGTATAACTTAGTAATCCACCACTAACGATGTCTAAGACAATATCCAGTAAAAAAAATTACATGTAGTTGTATAAAGAAAATAATTACAATGCATAATTAAATAGTTATCATATTATAAATTTATCTTTTTTTAACCACATAACCTCTAGGTTTCCATAGAAATCTGTACCTCAATCCCTACTTAGGTTCATGCAAAAGAATGAGGTATTCACATGTGATATATATCTCAAAATTCCTTTGTTTCCATTATTTATTTTTTACTTAAATTCCCATGTTACCATTCACGCATTACACAGTAGAATGACCATGTTCCCATTGTTTAATTCAGATCTAAATTAACATGTTACCATTCACACCATACACATTATAATGACCATGTTACCATTCTTAAATTCTTGACTAAATGACCACGTTACCATTCATACCACATACATTATAATTACAATGTTACTACTCTTAAATTCACAACGAAATAACCATGTTACCATTCATCACATAATTAATTAAGTAATTAATTATCCACATAAATTTCCATTACTAATTTAAAAATCACTTAGATACAAGAATTCCATTAGTTAACTCAATAATTAACTAACCACATAGACCCCATTAATTAATTCCCCAATTAATTAAGTACATAAACCCATTAATGAATTCATAAATAAATAAATTAATATATCCTACTCAAAATCCCATAATTAATTATAAAATTAATTATCTCAATTATCAATATATATATATCATAATTATACCTACAATTAATTATCTCCAAATCCATAATTCCCAAAATCCCTAATTTACATCTCCTTAATTAATTAATCCCTAAAATTAATTAATTTAATCAAGAACTCAATTGATAAACTTAAAATAGAAATTATATAATTACATACACATAATTTAAATAAATACTATGGGATTTTAATTATAGACCACCTAACTCAATATGTTTATAAACGTTCTCCCAATGGAAATCCCCAAAATTTGGGCAGCACAACAACGTAGAACAAGATCCAAATCTTATACCCAATATAAAGATCAAATAAATCAATATCTCTCTATTATAGATCTAGATATATAATCCTATATCTAGATACAAAATACTATATCTATATATAATCCAAAATAGGAAGATCAACCACCAAAATAATAATAGAAGGAATGAAGAAGAACTGGAAACCAAGCGGGATAAAATTCTTTTAGTGAAAAGGGTGCATATCTTCAATCCGGGATTCAAATTGTGAAGAATGGAGGTAAAAAAGGATTGAAATTTGTCTATAAATCTCAAAAATCATGAAATAACACCTAGGGTTTAATGAGACTTGATTTGGGATTAATTAGGGGGTCTGGGTAATTAAAAAACCAATTTTTAGGTCAATTTAAATCCCATGTATAGTTTTCTAGGAAGGGGCACATGGTTTTCCCTAACCATGCACCTAAACCTTAAGCCTATTTTATAGGGTGTTCATGGTTAATCCTAATAGATAACACAATTTGAAAAACCATGTTCCAAACATGGAAAACCCCACTGTTCAGGGTTTCACAATTTGTTGGGTTGGAGTGCATGATTTTTCCTAACTGTGCGCCAACCGTGCACTGCCCTTTTTTTTTTCCATTTTTCTCAATTTTCACCCAAACACACCCCAATGTAAAACCCAAAAGAAAATTAATCAACACAAGTCAAAAGAGTACCTGAAATCATGCCCAAGTCATCTATAGAAAAGTTTGGGATCTTATAGTGTAATATAATCCCTATATCATGATATCTTTAATCAAGTAGGTTACATAATGGTGTCATCAACCCATGTCCTTGACATATGTTTCTTCAAATTTCCAAAAATGAACCTTCCCATATAACACCATGGCCATTCATTTATTTAATCTATTTAATTCCCATAAATGGGCCTAAAATATCAACTTTTGTTAAGGAATAGAAGGGATAAATCCTTTCTCTCATTATATATTAATGCAATATTACTCATGACACACCCAATGTATACTAATTCATCATGAACATATGTAATCATGGTTTTCATCAAAATGTAAAAGTAATTGAATAATAATATATATTAATAATAATATTAAAGTATAAGTAATAATACACATGTACGCATATAGGAACATCTAATGAAATATATAAATATGGATTTCCTACTTACGGGCCGTGTTCTCATAATCTCTTGCACTGGAAATTACCAAGGCCGTACACCAGGAGAGCGTGCCTAAAAGTCTTATGATTCTCCACCCCTAATATATTGTATCATATTTTCCTATAAAATGATATCATCCATCTATAGAACATGTATTTAAGAATACTATTGTGTTACTTTTCATTTCTCATTATAATGGAGAACTACTATGACCTTTTAGTGAGACAATTACTCTTAAGAAATTGTCACATACTATGTCACACATAAGAACAATCATGATGTGATAAGAAGTTTATTAATATTAAAGACAGTGAATATAGGTTATCATAATGTACATAGAATTTAGTTCTAGGGAACTAACTCCAACACCTCATAATATAGAAATAAAAGGGTTTATTTAGAAATCAAAAAGGATATTTTTTATAGTGTTTATAAATTAAAAAATAAATCCAAAATATAAAATAATTTATATGTATAATTATGAAATGTTCATAATTAATTAAATTTGAAGTGTTAAAATTATAGGGGCCTTATTTGGATATTATTTATACCACATCAAAAATATTTTTGATCAAAGTATTAAATAATGTAAAATATATATGATATTGATATTATGTAAAAAGTTTACATAATAGAAATCAAACTATAAATTTTTTATAATTTCTGAAATATCATATAAATTTCATATAATAAAAAATATGAAAGATTTAATATTAAAATTAATTTTTTTTATTATAGATAATTTATAAAATGTTGAAAATTAGAATTTATTTATGAAATGTTCATGAATGTTTATCTCATGTTTTGAAAATAAATAATATATATATTTTTTTAAATTCCTTTGATATTCATGTTTAGTAATTTTTTTAAGAAATTTGAATATTTTTTATTATTTATGTTTAACTATTAAAATTTTTATAATAGTAAGATCCTTGCGTTACATGTTAGGAACCAATCCATAAAATTCAGTTTTCATCTATCATGATTTCAGTTTGTTTTTGTAGTTATGATCATGGAAATAATTTTTTGTATATAATTTGTGCATATTTGGTGTTAGAGATATCCTAAATTAGATTTGGTTTTGGGTAATTATCCTTAGTTGGAGGGACTTAGGGACATACCACCTACTAACCTAGATTCTTATTTCTTATCAAAAAAGTTATTGAGGTCGGTTGTCTTTCACTCCAAGCTTGTGGATTGTGTAATGGGTTACACCTTAATATAGTTTGAACATGTTAATTTAGTGGTTGGAATAGGGATTATGAAGCTAAAACGTTAGAAGCATGCATAAAAAAGGAATAAAACATGTGAAGATAATGATTTCATAATATGAAATAGGTATTAATTTAATATGAAAATAATTTATATTAAATTACTGAGACTGAAAAGAATCTAAATATTAAGTGCGAGATTCCTTCCAAAGGGATACTTCTAAAGACATCAGTCATTCAAATGGGTAGGTTTTGCTAAAGTAGAATTCCCTTGGATTGTCTAGTGTAAGGAAAGTAAATAATGGGAGGCACTAAAATATCCTAGAATATTTTCACACTAAATTATGGTGCCCTTGGATTGTTTTATGTTAGCTTGTTTTTGAAATTTTATTTGGGTTATACTTGGTGGAAAAAACTAAGGATTAGAATACTAGAGGAATGGATCCAGGTTTATCGATACAACTGATTGAACAAAGAGTTTTTCACTTGGGTATCCAAGAGTCATACATGGTATGATTTGTATGATTTCCTACCTAAATAACTAAGTGGTGAGTTTCATGCCAAAGTAGGGATATTTTGTTAGTGAAATATGGATCCTTCCCAACTAATAGGTATGATTGATTTATAAAAAGGGGGCATCATTTTAATGGGAGACCATTTAGTAAAATTCCTTATTAAATATTTATAAAACATGATAATCATATGATAAAATATTATGTTGTATATGAATAACATCATCATCATAAAAATAAACTGTAAGATTAATATTTAGATAAAATAATCTTAATGTAAGCTACTCCTAAGACCGGTGGCTTAAGAAAAGTTCTTCAAGAAATATTATATACTTTACAAAAATTCCTTCCTTAGTAACCAAGTGTTGAAATTATTTAACAAGTAAATCTAGATGTTTATGAAATCATAAAATGATTAATTTATGGTTTCAAAATGTATTAAATAAAAATTGACATAATGAATTTTAGTCTCCAATTATATATTCAATATGATTGGATATACTAATTACTTGGTGAAAATAGAGGTTTCCTTATAGCTTATTTTGGTTAAGGAATTAATTATAATATCATCCATGGAAATGTTTCAACAAGATGAATGAATTAATGAAAAGTTTACCCAATATTCTCAAAGTGTTTAGAATAAAAAAACCAGGAATATGATGTACGGGTTTTGGTATTATATAGATTTTTTAAATGGGTAAAATTTCAAATTATAAGAATAAAAGTTGGTTAGAGTGTCCAACAAAGTTTCTTTAGTAGCTAGACAAGGTCATTGAAACTTAGAGTTGAAATCAGGAAAAATAAAGGAGTATTAGCTCCATATAATAGACTTTTCCTAATTACCTAAAGAGATGTAAAAATACTAGTGTAAAGAACATATAAATGTTAAAGAATTCAATTATAATATTCTGATAGATATATGATATCAAATTTATGTTTTACAATTTTTTTAAATATATAGGATATAATGACCCCACTTTTCATGATGGTACATATCGTTGTTTTCAGCTTA
Organism: Viscum album; assembly: GCA_963277665.1. Classification (NCBI taxonomy): domain Eukaryota; kingdom Viridiplantae; phylum Streptophyta; class Magnoliopsida; order Santalales; family Viscaceae; genus Viscum; species Viscum album. Next base: position 428,134,400 of record OY728123.1, on the reverse strand, counting down.
AATTCATTAGTTTGGCCATTGTAATGGAACCTAATGGAGTCATAGAGGTCATGAGGGATTTTAGGGATTGTTCAAAGTATGGAGTACTAAAATATGGAGAAACATATTGGGATTCATGGTCAGTAGAAACCATGCAGCCTAGCCTATATGCTTTATTTTAACTGTGTGGGGTTTTCAGAGGGGAGAAGGGGGCCACATGGTTTTCTAAAACTGGGTGAGCCGAGGTGAATGCCTATTATAAGTTTCAGAGTTTTTTCATAAAGGATTCTCACATGGATTGCCCATGGTTGGCCAAAACATGTGCCTAGCCCAAGTGAGGTCCCTTCTTAGGTAGAGCATGGTGCAAAATTGTCACATGGTTTGGCCAACCGTGCAACCAAACCATGAGACCCCATTTTAAGGTGTGATTTTACCTTTTTTTCTTTGAAATGTTTTAAAACTTATGCCCATCCTTTATCCATTATTTTCTAGTGTATGTGAGATTATCCCTTCTCCCATGGATCTCTCCCTTTTCCTAACCTTGTGATCAAGGCAACACCTTCATCCAGACTCTGATCAGACCATCATTGGAAGCATTGGATTCATCTTAATAATCTCCTCAATCCTCTTACTTCAATTCTTAGTTTCTATTCCCATCTATCACTCTATTTTTGTATAATCACTTTTCCTCTATTTTTAGGGTGTTGGTCCATTTCTCTAGTTTCTTTTTCTCTACTTAAAATCTGAAGCCAATATTGGATAAGAAGTCATCTATGACCCCAAGGTAGGTGTTATAGTTGTTTTACCTAAAATTTTAAGTGTTTTTATAGCCTTCAAAATTGTTCCAAATGATTTCCTTGTCCACACATTTAACTTAAATTTTTTCTTCTTTTATAAATAGATATCACCATATTATGATACTCTGGTGGAACCTTTATAAGTGATCAGAGGATGCCGACCTCATTCAATGACACCCCGTTAGGTGTGAAAAATAAATATAGCTATTTTATATAAATTTATTGTTGTAAAAAGAACCTCATAATTATTTGTCTTAATCTTATAATTGGAATTATATCACGTTATAAATTAAATGGCTTAACTTGAATGAATGGAAGTGGGTGGAATGACTCCACCACCTATTATATAGTTATAAATGTGAATTGTGCTTATTGTGACACCCTTGGTTATATTGGGCTTGATGATTATAATTATTAAGAGGAAATCCATCATTATTATTACTATTATTATTAGAACATGAATATTGGTCATTGGATGATGGGTAAGGGACGTGTTGGGCATACGGTTTCACAATCCCTTACATTGGGTGTTGGTCATGATGTCTCGTGTAACACCCCAAGCTTCCACGGTACACTTCTCTTTGAATAATACAGTAGCGTGTGTTGTATGCAACTTCGAGTTCTAACACACACCACAACTAATCAAAGTAGCTGTTATGAATAGTAATACCCACTTTTTAAAATTATAGAAATTTTATATTTCAAAAGGGACTTCATTTTTGTATTCGTAATATCAAAATTATCCAAAGTTGATTTTTTTGTAATTTTCTGAGAACTTCCAATTTTTTATGAATAGTGAAAAATACTTAAAAACAACTTTTTTAATAAAAGTATTTTATAGTGATAAATTATACTATTGAGTGGTTTTAAAGTATAATTATAATATATTTTTACTATTTTATCCAATGGTGGTCATTAGAATTAATTTCACTTTGAAATTGGACATAAACAATTGTCAATCTTTTGATATATATTGTTTCTTAAAAACACGCTATTTGTTGTGACAGTGGGAATTAATTATAAAATTAATTAATGCAACTTATATGTTTGGAATTTTGTAAAATAGACATCATTTTTGGATTCGGAATATCAATTATAGCTTAGGGTGAAATTTTGGAATTGTTATGAAAAACTTCAATTTTTGATGAATAGTGAAACCACTAAGTGGTAGTTAAAAAACTGATTTTTCGTTTAAATGAAACATTACCACTTCTGTGATTTGATTTTCAAAAATCCAACATACATGGTTGTAATTATGAAGTAAAATGTGGTTCAATGGGATGAAAATAATTTTTTGGTGAATAGTAACTTTTAAGTTTAATTAATCGCGATTAAAGGTAATTAGTGAAATTTAAGGTAAAAATGGTATTATAAAAATATGAAATGACCTTTACACTTGTCCTACCCCTATTGGATGTGTCATGTATGACCAAGAAAATCCATGGGTCAACTTGGGGACCCCATGGAGCCACTTTGGTAGGAAAATGACATAAATAACTTTTTATTTAATGTTAAAATAAAAATGTCACAAACAAGAGTTGTTTTACTAAAACAATTTTTAAATGGGGTTATACAAGTCATATTTTTGACTATAAATATTAATTATAAAGATAAAAAGATTTAATACATAATTATATTTTTTTATAATTTTTAGACATTAAATAAATTAAATTATTTATGACACCATGATGATGCAACGATTACCTCATTAATTAACAATTTTAATAAAATGGAAGGATAATGTAAAATCTAATAATTAAACTTGTCCAAAGCCTATTGTATGAGAATATTTCGAACCCTTATCACCTTATCCTCGAATTATATAAGTGTGTGACCTTTAGAATCCGAAAATCATTGTATAATAAAGTAACATTTTATTACTTTCCAAGAGTGCCCCTCCTCTCCACTTATAAAAGGCCCCCACCACTACCACCTTACTGACACTTTCAAAGCCTTTTGGCTCTGCCAAACTCTGCCCAAATACTCTCCTAACTTCCATATCCTACTCCTAGAAGCCTCACTTTGGACAGAACTCTTCCCAAGGAAGCCTTTGGCTCAAATCAAAAAGAGTTACCTGATTTTAAGGTAATGTCTTCACTTATGTTATTTTGTATTATTTTGCATCTACGACCCCCTAAACTCTTTTTATTCATATATTTTGTAACAACAACAATATCCTCAATATACTAGGATGTTTTTATAATAAGTATTAGAGCTACACTTAAACACACCTACATCTAATGGTTAAAGAACATACAGTTTCTGTGGATGGTGAATTTCTGCCTCACGAAACGACGATTGTTCAACACTCATATAACACCTTCAAAGGTGGCCATTAAGATGTCACTATATTTATATATGATACATAATATGTTTATGTTTTACTTAATCTTATTTATTTTTCATTTATTTCATACCTTTATGATTTCCATTATGGGTAAACGCGATAATTTCATTTTAGGAAGTGCGGACTACCGCCCCCTCAAAGTGATTTGAATCGTTAATGCCATATGTGAGATGTATAAAGGATGGAGTAAATATTATTTTACATTATATTATACTGGAATTATAGTATACCTTTATATAATTATAATTTAATTCCATTAAATATGAAATACAAATGAAAGTAGCGTTCATGCGTACGTACGGCTTACCGTCTCCATGAACGGTGCATTTCATTTCTTACCTCTAAATGTTATGTAATATTATAAATGAATATATATACTGGATATATATGATATATATGATATATAAATCATGAATATAATTCTAGAGATAATTTATATTCTACCACTTAAACAACTTGTAATTATAAGAAGTTTATTGTTGACTCAAGTACCAAAGATCGACAACACGACCGTTATTAACTTAAATGACTAAATAATTTTTGTAACATTGTAATAAGTGATATAAAAGGGATAATGAACTTGAAAAAGGGTCTTAAGCAAGTAGAGATTAAATCTAGTTTATTATTCAGGAGGTTAAAGAACGGTCGAGTCAAGTCGGACAAAAGGTAAGGGAACTTCTTAACCCAATTTCCATTCTTTGGGTTAATCTCCCACTTTAAAATTATTTCATGATATTATTATGTCCTATCTTGTATTTTTACTTTATTTATGTGTACTTATAGTGAATAAACATAATAGATATATTTTATTTAAAAAAATGATCTTTTTAAGGACTTTGTCTCAATATCCTTTCATTGAGGCATATTTGGTTTTATACACAACTTTCTTTTATATGGTGTAGAAACCCCTTTGAATTTTACGTTTATTCAAAAAGAATATTTTTTATACGAAGCATTTTAATAAACAACAAAAAGGAATTTTTTTTCTTTCTGTACGTATGCGGCGACAATGACTTCTCCGCCGCTGTGACCATTATTTGAGTTTCAGCTTCTTCTACAAGACACACTTTTTTTAAATGAAAAATAAATACAAAGTTTTAATTTTATTTTATTTTGGTATTGAAAATAGTTTTGAAACTGTTTTTATTATATCAATGTGTTGTATTGATATCATGTGATTAAAATGTGGAAATTTTATGTTTCCTTTATGAAATTTTTATGTGATACGATTATGTTATGGTTTATGATATGTTTAAACCTATTCATATGAGGAATGCGTTTGGCTTAATAAGTGACGGGTGGAGCCCACTATAGATCCTCGATGCATCAGTAGGTGTCATGAGACAAACTAGTGTATTGGAACGATGCCTTGACAAAATCTTATTTGTGGTCTTGGCACGAGGCCTTGGATACGTGGTTATGATAGTCTGGAATTATGCATTCCATCATTATGAAAGCGGTTATTGATGTTGCATGTGATTATTCGACCAGTAGAATATCCGTGTGAATAAGTAAATGGCATTATCTCATTTTACTTTTTCCATATTATGTTGAAGTTCAAGTTTAAAAGGCTTTTGTTTTAGTTTTACATTGCCTTAAATGTTTATATTTATTTATGAAAGCTTCCTCTATATTGTTATCCTTACTGAGCATCTGAGCTCACCCTTTCAATGTTTTAATTTTTCCAGGATGTGAAGAATTATATTATGAATGACCTGCAGGGATAGTATGAGGGGATATGAAGACAAGATGTTTTTGTAGTTTTGTTTTACTTAATGATGTAATGTAAGAATTATGAATATATCTAGTGTTTCCAAGGCTACTAAACTAATCGGTCTTTTGAGACTTGATCTTTTGTGATCATGCCGATGTTACGCAATAATGCACCGACTCTGGGTAGCTGGGGTCAGGGGCATTACAGTTGTTATCAGAGGAAGTTTAGTAATAACCTTAGAATATAGATTTAGATAAACTCTGATTAGATCACATAGACCAAAGATGGACTTTGAGGATTAGTATAGAAGAACTTCATAGAATTTTGGTATTATAGAGATTTTGTGAGTTTTCCGAGCAATACATCCCTGTCTGGATATGAGCAAGTAGAGGCGGCTCTGGCACAGATGTACCTAGGGGTAAAACCCGAAAACACCGCTTTGAGCTAGACTCGAACGAGAACTGGTGCACGACAACGGGCCTTGCTGCACTCTTGGTTACGACACTCCCGGGGGATATGCTTAGGATAATTATCATTTTCTTTAAAAACCATTATGAAGGTCTTATGAGTACATACTCCCTCAAAGAAAACATTTTTATGATTATGGATTATATCCATAAATAGTTCAATTTATGTTAAGTATTTTACAAGTATGGAATTATGTATTTTTATTCATAAACTAATATAGTTTATTCCATTTTTTAGAAATGGCGCCTAGTGGAAGGAATGGAAACCGTATCAATGCACGCACTCCGTGTAGGGATTGACCTCCTACTCAAGATAATTATTGTGGATCTAGAGATACAACTAGTGCTGATCAACTTATTACCATACTGGGACAACTCACTCAGGTTATGAATAATAACCTTACTCATATGGAGCACCCTGATCCGCAACATGGAGGATCAATGTTAGACCGCTTCATGAGGCAACAAACACTAACATTTAATGGGGGTACAAATCCATTAGTAGCTGAGCAATGGATAAACTCCTTAGAGAAAATATTCCATGCCTTGGGGAGTAGCGAAAGGGAGAAGGTTGTCATGGCAGTTTACCGCCTCACTGGAGATGCCGATCAGTGGTGGTCGCTGATTCAAAACACAAAGGAAGATGATGAAGTATCGAATATGGAATGGAGGGAGTTCAAATAGATTTTCTTAGAAAAATATTTTCCTCGTGACCATCGATCAGATATGGAAAGACAATTTCTGAGTCTGAGACAAAAGGAGGATGAGAATGTCGCAAAGTATGAGGCCAACTTTACAAGGTTAGCGAGACATGCTGCAGATTATATACGTAACCCAAGAAGTAATATTGATCGTTTCTTTGATGGGTTAAAACCATTTCTCTGTCGAGCATTAGTCTCACAAAACTTCTCGTCATACGAAGATATTGTCTCGTGTGCTATCAAGACGGAAAATGAATTCTCTAAGTCTTATGACTTTAAAGAAAAGAAAGAAAATAAGAGATCTTCTGATCAATCTGGAAATGGAAATAAGGGGAAGAAGGGAAGAGTTGAATATCATTCCTACAGTAAATGTGGAAGGAAACACCCCGGTACTTTCTTGGAGGGAATGAGAGTCTGTTACAAGTGTGGTGAAAAAGGCCACCAAGCTCATGATTGCAAGGGAAAGAAAGTTGCTGTCAATGTGGAATGCTATAATTGTAGATAGATGGGACATTATGAAAATGAATGTCCTAAGCGTCAGGGGAAATTACCTCAGAAGAGGCCAAGGGATCAAGGCCAAACTTATGCTATCACTACTGCTGAGGTTGAAGCTCCGAAAGACGTGATGGCAAGTAATTTAATGGTTTCCTCAAGTTTAGAAAATGAATTATTTGATTCTGGATCATCACATTGTTTCATATCTTCCCAGTTTGATAAGAAAATTAGATATTTCCAATTTGATTTAACAAGAGAATTGTCAGTCAAAACTCCTAAGGGAAGTATTATTGCAACAAAGTTTTGTGAATCTGTCCCCATTAGAGCACATAAATGTTCATTATCTGCTGATCTCATTGTCATACCTATGATTGAGTTTGATATAATCCTCGGTATGGATTAGATTTCGGAATATGATGCAAAGATTTATTGTAAGAAGAAGGAGGTTACGATTTTTGATGATGATGATAAGGAACACCTTATTTTTAGAGCAGAATCATCACCACCAAATTCTTATTTAGATCCACCCCCAGTAGCTCAACTAAATTCAATTATTGGGGAGGAAGAGAATGAAATAACTGAGGGCGAGGGAAGTAATGTTCAAATAAAGGATGTACCTATTGTGAAAGAATATGAAGATGTGTTTCCGGAAGATTTACCTGGACATCCTCCAGAACGAGAAGTTGAGTTTTCCATTGATTTAATTCCTGGATCAAGGCCTATATCGAAGACCCCTTATAGGATGGACACCATGGAATTAGTTGAACTAAAGAAATATCTAGAGGAATTGAGTAATAAGGGATTTATTCGCCCTAGTGTTTCTCCATTGGGAGCCCCTATCCTTTTTGTTAAGAAGAAAGATGGATCTATGAGGTTGTGCGTTGACTACATGGAGATCAATTCTATAACAATAAAGAACAAGTATCCCCTACCTCGCATTGATGATTTATTTGACCAATTGCATGGAGCTCAATACTTTTCAAAGATTGACCTTCGATCTGGATACCATCAGTTGTGTGTGAAGAAGGAAGACATTCCGAAGATAGCATTTCGAACAAGGTACGAGCATTACGAGTTTACAATAATGCCTTTTGGATTGACTAATGCACCTTCTGTATTCATGGATCTAATGAATAGAGTTTTCAAGGAATATCTAGATGATTTTGTGGTGGTATTTATTGATGACATCTTGGTGTACTCTAAAAGCTACGAAGATCATGAAAATCACTTGCGCATTATCTTGAAGACTCTTAGAAGGCATTAATTATATGAGAAGTTTAGCAAGTGTGAATTCTGGCTTCAAGAGATTTCTTTTCTTGGCCACATTGTCTCTAAGGATGGAATTTCTGTTGATCCTTCTAAGACCAAGTCAATCCAAGAATGGCCAGCACCGACGAGTATAACTGAGGTACACAGCTTTATTGGTTTGGCAGGTTATTATCGACATTTTTTCCAGAATTTTCCCCGATTGGCTAACCCATTGACGAAGCTCTCACGTAAAGGGGTTAAATTTGTCTGGAAAAAAGAGTGTGAAGAATGTTTTGAATAACTGAAGAGAATATTAGTCAATGATCCTATATTGACTCTACCATCAGGGAATGATGGGTTCGTTATTTATAGTGATGCATCAATGAAAGGACTTGGTTGTGTCCTTATGCAGAATGATAGGGTTGCCTATGCATTATGACAGCTAAAAATTCATGAGCAGAACTATCCTACTCATGATCTCAAGTTAGCTGCTGTAATCTTTTCCCTGAAGATATGGAGACATTATCTCTATGGTGAAAAATGTGATATATATACCGATCACAAGAGTTTGAAATATATTTTCTCACAAAAAGAACTCAACATGAGGCAAAGACGATGGCTTGAACTACTCAAGGATTATGATTGCACGATACACTACCACCCAGGGAAGGAAAATAAGGTTACAGATGCTTTTAGTAGAAAAGATCATGGAGTTTTGAACATGATGAGAGTAGAAAGGGATCCTATTTTCATGGATATAGTAAAGATGGATATGGGAATCACCATGGAGGGTGAAACATTAAAACTTTTTCAAATGGTTTCCAAACCATCTTTACTAGAAAGGATAAAGAGTTCTCATTCTGATGATGAAGTGTTGAAAAAGAAGATTAAATCTGTGAATGATGGGCGGTTGAGTGACTTTGTTTATGAAGATGGAATTTTGAAATTTGGGAGGAGACTTTGTGTTCCCGATATACCTGATTTAAAGAGGGAATTGTTGGATGATGCTCATAGTTCCAATTTCTCTATACACCCTGGGAGCACTAAAATGTATAGAGATTTAAAGGGAAATTTTTGGTGGGACAACATGAAAAGGGAGATTGCCGATTTTGTGTCAAGATGTATGGTTTTCCAATAAGTGAAAGCTGGAAGGCAACATCTTGGTGGAGTATTGCAACCTCTTCCCATACCTGAGTAGAAATGGGATAATATTACGATGGACTTTGTCATGAGACTACCAAAGACCCCTAGAAGGAATGACACAATATGGGTCATTGTTGATCGTCTCACCAAGTAAGCACATTTTCTTGCTATAAGGGAAGATCTGCCACTTGAAGGTCTAACAAGACTATATATTAATGAAGTTGTGAGACTTCATGGAGTACCCCTATCGATTGTCTCGGATCGTGATCCCCGCTTTACATCAAGATTCTGGAAAAGCCTTCAAAAGGCCTTGGATACTGAACTTCGTTTGAGCACTGCTTACCACCCTCAAACAAACAGAAAATCAGAAAGAACTATTCAAACCTTAGAAGAAATGTTGAGATCTTGCTCACTTGACTTTCAAGGAATGTGGGATCAATATTTACCTCTAGTAGAATTTTCCTATAATAATAGCTTCCATTCAAGTATTCGGATGGAACCATATGAAGCGTTATATGGAAAGAGATGTTTCACACCAACCTGTTGGGATGACGTTGGTGAAAGAAAACTTGTAGGCCCAGAACTGGTGGAGGAAATGATGGAAAAGGTGAAGGTAATCCAAAACCACATCAAAGCAGCTCAAAGTAGGCAGAAGAGCTATGCTGAAAATCGAAGGAAGGATTTGGAGTTTCAGGCAGGAAATCATGTTTTCTTGAAGGTATCACCATGGAAGGGAGTTATACGTTTCGGTAAGAAGGGTAAATTGAGTCCCAGGTACATTGGACCCTTCGAAATTCTAGAACGAATTGGGGCTGTAGCTTACCGTTTGGCAATGCCGCCAAGTCTCTCCAAAGTTCATGATGTATTCCACGTATCACTATTGATAAAATACATGCCCGAACCAACGTATGTACTCACCTATGAGGAATTAGAACTGGAACCCGATCTATATTATTGTGAAGAGCCTGTCAGGATTCTTGATACAAGAGAACAAGTGCTGAGAAACCGGACGACTCGTCTGGTAAAAGTTGTATGGAGAAACCATAAGATGGAGGAGGCAACGTGGGAACCCGAGGAACTTATGATGAAGAATCACCCGAGTCTTTTTATACAGTGATATTATATGAAATTTCGAGGATGAAAATATTTGAAGTAGGGGAGAATGTAACACCCCAATCTTCCACGTTACACTTCTCTTTGAATAATACAACAGCATGTGTTGTACGCAACTTCGAGTTCTAACACACACCACAACTAATCAAAGTAACCGTTATGAATAGTAATACCCACTTTTTAAAATTATAGAAATTTTATATTTCAAAATGGACTTCATTTTTTTATTCGTAATATCGAAATTATCCAAAGTTGAATTTTTTGTAATTTTCTGAGAACTTCCAATTTTTTATGAATAGTGAAAAATACTTAAAAACAACTTTTTTAATAAAAGTATTTTATAGTGATAAATTATACCATTGAGTGGTTTTAAAATATAATTATAATATATTTTTACTATTTTATCCAATGGTGTTCATTATAATTAATTTCACTTTGAAATTGGACATAAACAATTGTCAATCTTTTGATATATATTGTTTCTTAAAAACACGCTATTTGTTGTGACAGCGGGAATTAATTATAAAATTAATTAATGAAACTTATATGTTTGGAATTTTGTGAAATATAAATCATTTTTGGATTCGGAATATCAATTATATCTTAGGGTGAAATTTTGGCATTGTTCTGAAAAACTTCAATTTTTGATGAATAGTGAAACCACTAAGTGGTAGTTAAAAAACTGATTTTTCGTTTAAATGAAACATTACCACTTCTGTGATTTAATTTTCAAAAATCCAACATACATGGTTGTCATTAGGAAGTAAAATATGGTTCAATGGGATGAAAATAATATTTTGGCAAATAGTAACTTTTAAGTTTAATTAATCGCGATTAAAGGTAATTAGTGAAATTTAAGGTAAAAATGGTATTATAAAAATATGAAATGACCTTTAAACTTGTCCTAACCTTATTTTATGTGTCATTTCCGACCAAGAAAATCAATGGGTCAACTTGGGGACCCCTTGGAGCCACTTTGGTAGGAAAATGACATAAATAACTTTTTATTTAATGTTAAAATAAAAATGTCACAAACAAGAGTTGTTTTACTAAAACAATTTTTAAATGGGGTTATACAAGTCATATATTTGACTATAAATATTCATTAGAAAGATAAAACGATTTCCTAAATAATGATATTTTTTTTATAATTTTTAGACATTAAATAAATTAAATTATTTATGACACCATGATGATGCAGCGATTACCTCATTAATTAACAATTTTAATAAAATGGAAGGATAATGTAAAATATAAGCATTACACTTGTCCAAAGACTATTGGATGAGAATATTTCGAACCCTTATCACCTTATACTCAAATTATCTAAGTGTGGGACATTTAGAATCCTAAAAACATTGTATAATAAAGTAACATTTTATTACTTTCCAAGAGTGCCCCTCCTCCCCACTTATAAAAGGCCCCCACCACTACCACCTTACTGACACTTTCAAAGCCTTTTGGCTTGGCCATCCTCTGACCAAATACTCTCACAACTTCCCTCTCTTAATCCTAGAAGCCTCACTTTGGACATAACTCTTCCCAAAGAATCCTTTGGCTCAAATCAAAAAGAGTTACCCGATTTTAAGGTAATGTCTTCACTTATGTTATTTTGTATTATTTTGCATCTCCAACCCCCTAAACTCTTTTTATTCATATCTTTTGTAACAAAACCAGTATCCTCAATATACTAGGATGTTGTTATAATAAGTATTCGAGCTACACTTACACACACCTACATATAATGGTTAAAGAACATACAGTTTCTATGGATGGTGAATTTCTACCTCACGAAATGATGATTGTTCAACACTCATATAACACCTTCAAAGGTGGCCATTAAGATGTCACTATATTTATATATGATATATAATATTTTTATGTTTTACTTAATCTTCTGTATTTTTCATTTATTTCATACCTTTATGATTTCCATTATGGGTAAACTTGATAATTTCATTTTAGGAAGTGCGGACTACCGCCCCCTCAAAGTGATTTGAATCGTTAATGCCATATGTGGGATGTATAAAGGATGGAGTAAATATTATTTTACATTATATTATACTGTAATTATAGTATAACTTTATATAATTATAATTTAATTCCATTAAATATGAAATATAAATGAAATTAGCGTTCATGCATACGTACGACTTACCGTCTCCATGAACGGTGCATTTCATTTCTTACCTCTAAATGTTTTGTAATATTATAAATGAATATATATACTGGATATATATGATATATATGATATCTAAATCATGAATATAATTCTAGAGATAATTTATATTCTACCACTTAAACAACTTGTAATTATAAGAAGTTTATTGTTGACTCAAGTACCAAAGATCGACAACACGACCGTTATTAACTTAAATGACCAAATAATTTTTGTAACATTGTAATAAGTGATATAAAGGGGATAATGAACTTGAAAAAGGTTATTAAGAAAGTATAGATTAACTCTAGTTTATTGTTCAGGAGGTTAAAGAACAGTCGAGTCAAGTCGGACAAAATGTAAGGGAACTTCTTAACCCAATTTCCATTCTTTGGGTTAATCTCCTACTTTCAAATTATTTCATGATATTATTATGTCCTATCTTGTATTTTTACTTTATTTATGTGTACTTATAGTGAATAAACATAATAGATCTATTTTATTTAAAAAAATGATCTTTTTAAGGACTTTGTCTCAATATCCTTTCATTGAGGCATATTTGGTTTTATACACAACTTTCTTTTATACGGTGTATAAACCCCTTTGAATTTTACGTTTATTCAAAAGGAATCTTTTTTATACGAAGTGTTTTACTAAACGACAAAAAGGAATGTTTTTCTTGCAGTATGTATGCGGTGACAATGACTTCTCCGCCGCCATGACCATTATTTGAGTTTCGGCTTCTTCTACAAGCCACACTTTTTTTTAAATGAAAAATAAATACAAAGTTTTAATTTTCTTTTATTTTGGTATTGAAAATGGTTTTAAAAGTGTTTTTATTATATCAATGTGTTGTATTGATATCTTGTGATTAAAATGTGGACATTTTATGTTTCCTTTATGAAAGTTTTATGTGATACGATTATGTTATGGTTTATGATATGTTTAAACCTATTCATATAAGGAATGAATTGAACTTAATAAGTGACGGGTGGAGCCCGCTATAGCTCCTTGATGCATTGATAGGTCTCATGAGACAAACTGGTGTCTTGGAACGAGGCCTTGACAAAATCTTATTTGTGGTCTTGGCACGAGGCCTTGGATACGTGGTTATGATAGTCTGGAATTATGCATTCCATCATTATGAAAGTGGTTATTGATGTTTCATGTGATTATTCGACCAGTAGAATATCTGTGTGAATAAGTAAATGGCATTATCTCATTTTAATTTTGGCATATTATTTTGAAGTTCAAGTTTAAAAGGCTTTTGTTTTAGTTTTACATTGCCTTAAATGTTTATATTTATTTATGAAAGCTTCCGCTATATTGTTATCCTTACTGAGCATCTGAGCTCACCCCTTTCAATGTTTTAATTTTTCCAGGATGTGAAGAAGTATATTATGAATGACCTGGAGGGATAGTATGAGGGGATATGAAGACAAGATGTATTTGTAGTTTTGTTTTACTTAATGATGTAATGTAAGACTTATGAATGTATCTAGTGTTTCCAAGGCTACTAAACTAATCAGTCTTTCCAGACTTGATCTTTTGTGATCATGCCAATGTTACGCAATAATGCATCGACTCTGGGTAGCTGGGGTCGGGGCGTTACATCTCGCACCATTATACTTCTATTTAGACATTGGGAAAGACACACCATGTTCCTATACTTTGGGTGTCTGGTATGAATTCTCAACCCACCATCTCAAGTGATGGGAATGATGTCTCACATTCATTATGAGATTCAGGGCTTGTACCCTTGCATGATATTATATCTCATTAGACTAGTTTTGAACATCTGAGTTACACCTCAAGACTAGCTAGCACATAGTATCCATGTATATTACTACTTATTTTCTCATGTAATTAGTATATATACATGTATATAGTATAAAATTACAGATATATATTATTACTTATATATATACGGGATTATAATTAGACATATTATAGCCTAAGATGAAACAAGTAGAGTCTTATAAATATCATAATGGAACCTGAGCCGATTGATATTTATTTATTTATCCTTGTTTATTATTCATTCACTTGCACACAACTATTTCTATGCACAATTGATGGATTATTTCTAGACACCTTTGGTGTGGATTAATAAGTTTATCTCACACCCTACTCAGTCCATCTTTGGTACCCTATTTGACTTCATAACTACATGTATGGATAAGGGAAATCTCTTTGCTATATATTCTTGATCTGTTTTACTTATAGCTTAGAGCATGGGTGCATAGGACTGAGCATATGATCTTGATGCTATAGGAGATTTATTTTTGTCCTTTTTGTGTTTTTGAATATCATGTTTCATATTTATATCCACTGTACCCCCTGTTTCCCATTTTTTATTATCATTCCATGAGATAATCATGTATATGAATCAAACTATAGAATTATTATTATTATTATAGTTTCTTGGTTATTTATGCTTCTACAATTTATTATCATTTTTTCCCACTATGACATCTATTTATATATGCTTCCACTATCGGTTGTTCAATTTTGGTATCTATTGTTCCACTCTGATATGAGGGTATAGTCTCCCCACTATTCTACCTTGGAACCTCGCCACTAGTCGGTAGCCTCTATCATATGGAAGGTGCACTTGAAGAAATGTGACCCACTAGATCGAGGAATCGATTAAGTGGATCCTAGGTTGGGACGTTACAAAGTGGAATCAGAGAATTTTCTTTTCCTTTTGTATTACTATTTTGGGTTAGATAGGAGACTAGGATGAAATGGAATTTGGTAATGAGCATGTTCCTAGTATTAGCTAACTCAATTATAAGGGAAACCCAAATTACTTGGGATGGATTATTACTGTTATTGATCTTTTTCCTATTACAGTTGATACAATTTTAGCATTGGGTGATGCATATGTTTTGTAATGTTACTTATATTGATATTATTATTGTTATGTATTATCATTTCCTTGTCCATCTAAGGTAAGGAATTATCATCTCACGCATCATCATAGGCACATTAGGACTAATATGCCATGATTTTTTTCTATGCCACATCTACTTTTTGGGTGCATTTTATTACTACATGTTGTTAGTGCCTTGACTATTATATATTGAAATGTGCTAAAATTTATTATACAAATAATATAATTAGGTTAATTAAATTCCCTAAATCAATATAAATAGTTTTTTCTCACATATATTAGTGATGAAACCTTAATTGGATGATTATATCATGTTGTGTGTTCTGGACCTACTGGTTATATGAACAAGAATAACTTCAATTGATTGGGTTATTTGAATTCCAAGTGCGATTTAAGGATAAAGTACTTCTATAAATCTGGAATAGTGATTCATGTAATCAAATTAATGCTTATGACCTATTACATACTGATACTGAATGTAAAGGTTAGGATGCTATTAGATGATGTTACAATTGCAATTTATAAGGATTATGAATTTTATAAATTAAAAATGGTGAAACATCTAACTAGGCCAAGATATCTATATCTATATAATTTTATAAAAAGTGTATAAAATAAAATAAAATTAAACTTTTAAATTAAAATGTTTACCATTAAGTGGGATTATAATTGTAAAGTAAACGATGTTTTCCTCTATACCTTGCAATTGAAACTCCATATACTATAACCCCTATCATCTGATATGAGACCTAGACCTGAAACCGAACTTAGTAGTGGGTAGTTGTGGGTGTATATTACATTCCTATGGCTTGATATGGTCTCTCTTTATCACATAGACCTAAATTTTGGAGTAGGTTGAGAGGTGATACCTTTTATATAGGAAGGTTGTATACCTGTCCTGTTATCTATCTATAATCTTTACAACTGTTAAATTCCTTTCTGATGAGTGAATTTGGAATTATAGAATCATGCTACCATGACAACCTCAAGTTGTATGATAGGAATATAGTGATGAACATGCACCAGAGGTGGTGGGTTATAAGTCACCTGTGATACCTTATATACTGCCACCTATGGAACCACCAGTTGTTCTTGATATGGGAATTGCCACCTAGTTTTGAAGGGGAGTTTTCCTTATGATGTAGTCTATGAAAGGTTTCAATTGATCTTCCTTGACTATGGAAGAGTTGACCTGAGAGTTCCAGTAGAAAAAAATCCCACCTTTTTAGGGGATGGAGGACCGCATGCTGCAGAGTCTTGGATTGAGGACATGCTTTATATTTTCTATTATCTAGAGATACCTCTAGAGTGAAGGGTCAATATCGATTCTTACATGGTACATAGTTCTACTAAGTGATGGTGGGATATTATTACCCAGGTAGACCAATATCGAGATATGATCTAGATGGAATTCCAGATGACCTTTTATGACTACTTATTCCCATAGACATTGGGGGGATGATCGGACTAGAGAATTTATAAACTTATTGCATGGAGTCATGTCTGTCATGGAATATTCTAATAGTTTTACTGAGATTCGACTATTTGTACCAACCTTATCTAGTGATGATATTTTGATTGCTAGGCATTTTGAGGATGGGATGGTATACACCATTTGATCGTAGGTCAATGTATTTCGTTTGATGACTATTTCTAAGATTGCCAACCGGGCCCTCATCACTAAGAGGTCTAAGGGAAGATGATGGTGGGAACCAGGGTGGTTTAACACCCATACCTACTAGTTTTTTTTCTAGGTAAATGAAGTGGTGTTTTGGGGTTTCTCATAGGGGTAGAAGTAGTCATATGTATTTTACTAATATATTACTTATATGACCCCAGTGCGTGAATCTGGGACACAATAAACCTTAGTTTATATGAGATCTAGTGGAATGTAGAGGTTACGGTAGGATGGGGAATATCCAATGATTCTTCAAGACTTTTTCCTTAGTTCCTTGTGAGCAGGGATCTACACCCACCCCACATTCGAGTGAGGGGATAATAGTATCTCTCCAGTCAGGAAGATGGAATTCCACCGGTCTCTTGGGATGAGGTGGTGGTCAAGGTATAGGTAATGAAACTCAGGATTTGTAGTTCCAGTAGATCGGGGTTGCTCAGGATAGTTAGGCTGTGACTTAAGGCCATGGTACATGCCAGTCACATGCAGTGCATCCTATAGTAGAGGAGTAGAGTGCCAAAAATTCTACTATTCAAGGTACTATTTTTTTAGCCTATAATTTAGTGTTTTATTTATTTTAAAAGGGTGAACTACATTATTTTATGTCAGATGAAATTATAGAGAGTCTGGTCCTCAAGATATAGTTTTACTATGGTGTTATGACACACGATACCCAATTGGGTATCTAATTAGAGATAATTTTCCATTGTAAAAATTTTCTCCTTGAGATAGGAAGATATCACTTCATATGGAGTCTTTTCATCCTCAATATGATAGGCTTTGATTTAATTATTGTGGTGGACCAACAAGTTCCCTATCAAGCCCATATCGATTTCTATCACTGGAGGGTGACTTTTACATCACCAGAGGGAAGTAGATATATCCATAAGGGAGAATGGGATGTACTTGTGTCTCAAGCCGGACCTGAGAATCAGAGGCTAGTGACTGATCAGATCACTATTATTTTATTTTATAAATAGAGAATACAAACTAGTGTTTTCCCTCTTATAGTATATATTTTCAGGGAAGTTTTCCCTGATGAATTTTCTGGGATACCTCTAGTGAGAGAGGTATAATTCACCCTTGAGCTAGTTACATGAGTAGCATTAGTGTCCATTCCTCCTTACAGGATGACACCTATGGAGATTCTGGATCTCAAGAAACAATTGGAATACTTGTAAGATAAAGGCTTTATCTGACCTAGTACTTCTCCATGGGGTTCACCAATCATTTTTCCAAAGAAGGTAGATGGTAACCTTAGGCTTTGTGTGGATTACTTATAGTTGAACTGGATTGCGGTAAAGAATCGATATCCACTTCCTTGAATATATGAAATATTTGATTAGCTCTGAGGAGTGAGTGTATTCTCAAAGATTTAATTTAGGTTGGGATATTATTATACGCGTGTCGTATCTTTAGAAATACCTTGAACAACTTTTCATAGTAGGTATAGTATTTATGAGTATCTAGTGATGCATTTCAGTCTCATGAACACACCAACTATTTTTATGTCCTTGATGAATCAGGTCTTCCACCCATACATGGATTCTTTCATGGTCATCTTTGTGGATTAAAACTTAGTGTTTTCTCATTATTGACATGACCATTCCAAACATCTTGAGATAATGCTGAATACAATGAGATAGAATCAGATTTATGCTAATCTCAGTAATGCCACTTATGGATTGAAAAATTTCACATCCTAGGTTATATCATCTTAGAGTTAGGAGTGTCAGTAGATCTATAGAAGGTTATATCTATAGTTTCCTGGGAGAATCCCAATAATTTCTTTGATATATGTAGTTTCTTGGGGATTTATAAGTATTACAGATGCTCCATCTATGATTTCTCATGCCTTGAAACACCTCTTATGGGATTTACTAAGAATGGTGTAAAATTCATATGGGAAGAAGCTTGTGATGTATCTTTTAAGGAGTTTAAGGGAAGATTGAATTCAACATTTATTTTTATTTTCTCAAGCTAGGAAAGAACTATATTGTCTATTGTGAGGCATAGAGTATTGATCTAGGAGCAGTTTTAATATAGGATAAGCTATTCTTCATGCATAGGTCTCATCCTTTGAGGTCTCATGAGTGGAGTTACTCAATGCATGACCCCAATATAGTTTTGTTTTGTCATGCTTTATGTTTTTGGATACACTATTTTCTTGAAGAGAATTTTGTGTTATTCACTAATCACAAAATCCTCAAGTATATATTTTCGAAACATGATTTGAATATTAGGTAGTGTAAATTATTTGAATACCTATAGTCATTTTACTTTGAGATTAACTATATTTCTAGGAAAGATAATGTAGTATCCAATTCTATGAATAAAAAAAATCATACATAGGTGGTTCGGGAGGCCAGTGGTGATTAGAAACTCATGGCCTTGTCTTTAGGGATACATGTTGAGGTTCAGTAAGATCATGTTCAAACTATCCTCTCTACCATGTAAGTGACCTCTGCCCTTATGTAAAGGGTGATAATGATGAAAATTTTAGATCTTAAGGGACTTTTCCTAAGAGAAAGTATCTTAGATGATGAGTCATCTTCTAGTAGGACTGTGGATGAGGATGCGACTTTATGCTTCGATGGGAGTGTATGGGTATCAGTAGACATTTGAGAGGATCTGATGCATGAATTTCATGCCTCAGTCTAGTCAGTACATCCTGATGTCACCAAGATGTATTGAGACTTATGTCGTAGTATTGGTGTTCTGGTATATGATGGGAGATAACTAGATTTATCACTCATTGTTCCACCCATCAGCAGTTGAAGGTGGTACATCAGCGAACAGAAGGACCTTTTCATTCATTTTCCATTCCCGAGTGGAAATGGGACGATGTTTCCATGGAATTCCTATATTTAATTGAGTCAATGATATTGTTTTGGTTTTTATTTATCCTTTGATTATGGTCACACACTTTTTACCTCTTTGAAATACCTTTTTAGCAGATGATCTAGGGAGGCTATACTTCAGGGAGGTTGTATATATTCATGGAGCTCAATGTTATATTATATTTTATAGGGATGATCACTTCATTTTATGGTTCTGGTAAGGGTTGCTGAAGGACTTGGGTACACAAGTGAATCTAAGCATGTCTTATCACCCTTAAACCAATAGAAAAATAAATCATATGATTCTGGTGTTAGAGGACATGCTACGTGCATGTTTAATTGACTTTGGGGGTTCTTGGGAGAAACACATGCCCCTCATTGAGTTCAATTAAAATAATATCTTTTAGGATACTATACATATGGACACTTATGAGGCCTTATATTATAGTTATTTCTAATAACCTCTGTGATGGTTAGAGGTAGGAGAGGAAGCTTTTCTTGGACCACGACTCATCCGTGAGACTATAGAGTAGGTCCAGTTGATCACAAAGTGCATGATGACATATAAATCCAGACAGTAGTCATATGAAAATCAATGCTGATGACCTCTTTAGTGTAAGGTTGGGGACTGATTTTTCTTGTGATTTTCTCCCAGGTTGGGCCATTGATGAATTCAAAGGTAGGGTAATATTTCATCTTGATTCGTTGGAACCTTTGAGATCATGGAGAGAATTGCACCAGTGGATTATCATATAGAACTTCCTTAGATATACCGGTCTATTCCTAATGTATTTCACATATCTCAATTTTTATGATATTATCCATACCTATCACATATTCTATAACTTGATTAGGTTGAGCTAGATGTGGATGCTTCCTTCAAGGTGTATCTAGTGCATATTTTTGATCAAAGAATTAATAAAGTCTAAGGCATGTCAGTCCCTTTAGTACGGGTGCTATGGAAACATGAATGATTACATGATGTGACCTAGGAGTTAGAAGTAGATATACATACCTAGTGGTCGGATCTTATCTCAGACGATTCCTCTTTACCCTCTAAAGGCCAACTCAGGGACGAGTTTCTATAAGGAAGAGAGGTTTTAGTGACCTAGATTTTCAAGTAGGTACAAATCATTTTCTTTCTACTTAAATTCTATAGTTTTCCATTTTAATGGTACCTAATGGAGTTAGGGAGATCACGAGGGTGTATGGGTCTTATTCAGATCCTGAAGCTTAGACATTTGGAGAAATATACTAGGACACATGATTAGTAGAAATCATGTGTGCCGTTTCAGAGGGGAGTAGGGGGCCTTATGGTTATCTAAAATTGTGTGATCTATGGAGAATTCCCATTTGGAGTTGCAAGGGGTTGTCAAAGATTTGTATCACATGGACTATGCACTGTTAGCCAAACCGTGCGCCTAGACCATGCATGGAACCTCCTTAGAAAGAGCCTGGTGCACAATTTGGACAACCATGCAACCAAACCATGTGACCCAATTGTTAGGGGTGATATTACCTTTTTCACTAAAAATGTTTTAAAACTTAAAACCATACTTTATCCCTTATTTTCTAGTGGATGTGAGCTCCTCCCTTCTCCTATAGATCTCTCCCTTTTCCTAACCTTGGGATCAAGGCGGCACCTTCATCCAGACTCTGATCAAACTACCATTAAAATCTTTGGATTCCTCTAGATAATATCCTCAATCATCTTTCTTCTATTCTTAGTTTCTCTTCCCATCTGTCATGATATTTTGGTTCAATCCCTTTCTCCCTATTTATAGGGAGTTGGTCTAATTTTCTGATTTCTTGCATTCTTATTAAAATATAAAGATTATATTGGATGAGGAGTCATCTATGACCCTAAGGCATGTGGTCTAGTTGTTTTCTCGAAAAGTTTAAGTGTTTATTTAGCCTTATCTGTTTTTACATACGCTGACCTTTACTGAACATTTCCCTTACATGTGTTCTTCCTTTCTATATAGATATAACCATGTTGTTATAATCTCATGGAACATTTCTAGGTTATTAGAGGATGTTGAACTCATTCAATTCCACCCCTTTGGGTGTGCTAAACAAATTTCCCTCTTTTATATAATTTTTTAATTGACCAAAGAACCTACTAAGTGTTTGGATTGAACTTGTTATTGTAATTTCCTCAAATTATAAATTAAATGGATTAACTTTAATGAATGGTAGTTGGTGTAATGACCACACCACATGTTATATAATTATAAATGTGAATTGTGTTTATTGTGACACCCTTGTTTATATTGGGCTTGATAATTATAATACTTAAAAGGTAATAATGTATGATCTGAAACCTTTTGTAAAGTATGTTTTTATTTATGTTTCAATTTAAGTCCTTTATTTTGGTAAAATATTTATTTACCAAAGTTCATGTGAAGGCTTGGGGGTGTTCTGAGGGTTCAGTACATGAAAATGGAGAAAAAAGGAGTTTTTTGGAATGTTTCATGGTTTGCACATGGTTAGTTCAAGCCATGAAGATCATCTAAGGTAACCACGCGGCTCTGGATAGAGGCTTTCACATGGTTACTACATGGTTAATCAAACCGTATAGAATTCATTGTAAACTGTGTGAAAGGGGGATTCTGGGACAGTGGCTCTCACACGATTTATGCACGGTTTTGAAAACTGTGTGGGTAAACCATTCAACCTAGAATCCTTACAAAATTTACAAAAATTCCATTACGATAATTCTTATACCAACTAGGGATTTCTCCTCCTTCCTCCTTCAACCCTAGTGTCGAGATAAGGTATCCAAGAACTCCCAAGGGTGTTTCTTCTTCAACCCTAGGCTGTTTGGAGTGCCGTTAGTTGCGGATTAAAGATGAGGGTAAGGATAATCTCCTCCTAGCTTATATTTTTGGTTTAGGTTTCCATTTATTCTCCATCTCTATCCAAATATATAAAACCTTTTTTTAGTGAGATTTAGGGTAAAGCTTTGAATGGGGGTTTATATCGGGATCTAAGACCTCGATTAAGAGTGAGTTCACTAATAGATTTTAGGTAGGTGTTCTAAAAGTTATATCCCATAGTTTAATTTGAGATTTGTTCATGATTGGATTTATTTCTTGGTTATTTCTTATTTTTATTATGATCCTTTGATGATATTTGGTGTAATGGGTGTCTAAGTGATGAATGGAGACCCTCATGGTCCCCATGGGACACACAGAGGATGATTTGACCTTTAAAGGCCCACCCATGGGGTGCACCGATACTTTATGGACTTAGATGTTAGCTAAGTATGAGAAATGTTTCCTTGTAACCATGTATATCCCTTGATGATCATGCTAAAATGTTGAATTGGAGTGAAAATGAATTATTGGCATGTCGTTATGCTTGGTAGTGGCTTAAGGGATTGTTTGTCAAGGTAATAAAAAATTGTTAAATTAGTTAAATGGGAATTTTTACTTGTGAAAAATGAGTTAAGTTGAAAACCCTAAGAGGGAGGTTGTTTTTGAAATGTCGACACATGGGTCTGGGAATGACTTGTGAATTGATGAATATGGTTAATGGGATGACACTTGGGAAAGATATTTGGACTAATGGGTTGCGTAGTGTAAAATGGAATTGTGAACAGGCTATGGAATAACATTTGAATCCCATGTTAATTTTTGTGAATCATGATTGTTATATTTATTGTTTTTAATGGTTTTGAAATGAATAAATGTCATAAACGGATAAATAATCATGTGCACATGGCTTGGTGGTGGGATTAAGTATTGATGCTCCTCCCATGGGTAGGGTTGGACTGATGCTCTAACCTAACCAGTAATGCACATGTTGGGGAGTCAGATTGATGCTTTATGCTCATAATGGTTGTATTAAATGAAAATACCTAGACTGAGGCTCTAAGGTAAGTGTGGTGATTAATCGATATGATCATCCCTAGTGAGTTAGGAACTTGACCTGTTCTCTTATGAGAAATGAAAAATGTTGTGAATATTGGGTAAATAAGGTAAATGTATAACCCATGGATTAAATGTTTATGATGAACTAAATGATGAGATTATGTACACTATGAACTTGGCACAATAATCATAATAGTAATAACAAAGTAGTGATTTTTAAATAGTCTCCCCTTATTGTATTTCACTTACTTTCCATTCATCTTTACTCGAATTCACTATCTGTTAGACTGGATATTTTTTAGACACCATTGGTGGTGTCCTATTGAGTTGTACTCACACCCTACTTGGGCTTCCATTGAGTACCCAAGCAGATTTCATGCTTTTAGGTTAGGACAAGGGAAAGGTCCATGTTCTAAAGATTTGAGTTGGACATGGGACAGGCATGGATGAGGTTCCCGACTTGAAGTTTAGATTGTTTTGGGGATTTTTTTGTTTGTCTTTATTTTGGGTTTTTTCACTTAGAACTGTAGCATGACATGACATATTTACTGTTGCTTTTGGATTGTGCCCAATTTGGGAGATGTTTGGTTATGCATGTTATTGGTTGTTTTATATTGTTTCTGCTATTTATAGTATTATCTATTATATATTAATCTAATAAAGAGGGTATAGTCTCCCCACATGACTAATCTAGACCCCCGCTGCTAGTCTATCAACCTCTAGCGTATGGGGAGGTGCGCTTGAGGTCATGTGATGACCTGACTCAGGGCATCAGTTTAGTGGAACCTGTGTTGAGGATGTTACAAAGTGGCATCAGAGGAGTTATTTTCTCTTTCTTAATATTTGGGGATAGTAGATAGGAGATTAGGACAGTGTCAAGCCTTGGTAATGAGCTCGTGTGTGGGAGTAGCTAACCCAAGTATGGGGGAAAACCCAAGTCACCCAAGGTGAGAATTGTTGTTCTTGTTTTGTGTTGTTACATCTGATGATATTTCACCATTGGTTGATGCACATGTGGTGTGATGTGACTATTTTACAATATTTTTCTTTTGGCCAGAATGGAATGAGGTTTTCCATTCATGCATCATTCTAGGAACCTATGTATATAAGTGATATGTATTATAGTAGAAAAACAAACACACAGGAAGGGTGTGCAGGATGTAATGGGTGGGATGAATTTGATTTTCTTGAAAGTAGTGAAATTTGGTCTAATGTAATGACATAAATAGTTAAAAAGGGAAGTGATAATGTTAAGTAATAGTTAAATAATTATTCTTGATAAAGAAGGGTAAGTGAATTAAAATTTTTTAGAAATAAATTGGGATTTGGAAATCATTTTAAAAGGGTGTAAAAGTTAGGGCTTGTAACCATGTGAGCTAGTTACCCCGTGTTAGCCATGGCCTTAGGAATGATGGTTGAGGGTAGAATTCTAGATATAATAAATCCCGATGGGAAGTGTATGTGGAATGGTTTTTTATGGATAGTGAATAACCTTTCCTTATGAATTGTAAAAGTTTCATAGTTTTGTTTTAAAAAGTTGGTGTTTGGAATTTTAGAAACATTACACCATGAAGGTGTGCACCTGTTGGGAGACCAAAGGATGTATCCAAGAATGCTCCCATAGTAGTAAAGAAAAAGTCCCAGTGGTTAAGGATGATAGGGAAGAGTAGTTAAATGATAAATTTGATCAGTTTATGAATATGATGAAACATGACCCAGGGTGGGTCACACCGAGTATGTTGAAGTTGACCAGAGAGTTTCAGCTGCAACACCTTAAAACCTTTACCGAAGAGGGTGGGATAAAAGAAGTTTAGTTCTGGATAGATTCTTTCCATAAAATTCTTGAACATTTGGAGACTCCTTCTGAGAAGCGAGTTAAGTTGGAAGCTTATATGTTGTGGGGTCAGGCAAAGCGTTGGTGGGATATCTTAGCTCAGACAGAGCAAGTAGAGGGAATGATGTGGAAGAGGTTTTAGGAAAAGTTTTTGGCTCATTAATACCATTAAATCTTAAGTCATGTGAAGTATGTGGAGTTTATGAGTTTGACGCAAGGGATGATGTCAGTAATGGAGTATGTAGGCCGGTTCATGGGCTTGCAATGTTTTGTTCCTACTTTAGTGGGAGATGAGGCAGCTATGGAAAGGCACTTTCAGGATGAAATTTGGCATGATATCAGATCACAGATAAATATATTTCAGCTGAATAGTTTTACTGAGGTGGTGGATCAGACCCCCATATTAGAATGAAACCTTAAAGAGACCTTCGGAAGCAAACATGCATTTCCGGTGGGGCTAACCAGTGGTGCGACTTCCGATAGTAAGAGGCACCATTTCGAGAATTTCAACCATGGAAGTGGTAGATAACATGACCAGAAAAATGATCCAGTATCTCAGGTTAGTAATCGAGTTTGTTGCTACCAGTGTGGTAGGCTAGGACACATGCAAAGTTAGTGTTCTCGACCACCTGTTGAGTGTAGATCATGTGAAAAAATGGGCCACGTGCAGAGGTTTTTCAGGAACCCATGATTGTTGGAAAATGTTGGAGGATAGAGATCAGTGAGGAGTATAGGTATGAGATCAAATACCCCATATCAGGTAGGAATTTGGAGCTCCGTAGACCGTATTGGTAGGGGTGGTGGACATGGAACTCTAGGGAGAGACCATTCGTACCAACAGGGCATTGCATCGTAGGGTACTCAGGTTGGATCCCAGGGTCGAGGGACATGCCATATTCATGTAGTTTAGTATACACCTGGAGGTGGAGAGGATGAAACTTATACTATTTGAGGTATGATTCTTATAGATTCCAGACTTACAAATGCTGTTTTTGATATAGGTTCCACACACTCTTTTATCTCTTCACAGTTCCTGGTTGTGTTGGGCCTAGCCGTGGAATAAGTTTGTGGGGTTATGTCAATTAATACTATGTTGGGAGTGTGATATGAGGGAATCAAATAGTTTATAGGTTGTTACTTAGAGGTTGGTGAATATCACTTCCTATGAAATCTGTTAGTTCTGGAGATTTCAGGTTTTGACATGATCTTGGGTTTGAATTGGTTAGTGGAGTATGAATCCCATGTAGATTGTTATCAACATCGGGTAATGTTTACATATTTCGACAGAGGCACTTATGCCTTTAATGGTGAGTGGGATGTTTGATCAGGATGTGCATAGCCATTTTTTCAGCAGTTGGGAGAGCTCATGGGCCAAGTGGCATGCCTTGCTCTTGATGATGGAGGAGTGGAGAAACATGTCATTCCTCTTATGGTGGATCAGTTCTAGGATGTGTTTACTGAGGACTTCATGGGACTAACACTTGAGAGATATGTTGAGTTTACACTTGAGTTTCTTCCAGGGGCAGAATCGGTTTCCATTCCACCATATCAAATGGTGCCGGGAGAACTCCATGAGCTTAAGTGTAATGTCACGGATCTGGGTGCTACCAAATGGTGCCACAAAACCGATTGGTCACAAGACCTAAAGCGTGTTTCCCCAAACACCAGAGGCTGATGACTAGTAGTGAGGTCCAAGGTGTGATATTGGGGAAACTATTCCATCATTGGCAGAGTATGCATGGTAGAAAAAGATAGTAAACAATAGGAGAAGCAATAATACCAAACAGAAATAAACAGTGGAATACTGAAGGTAAAATCAATAGAATACATATAATATATATAATGATGCATGTCATATGTTTCTAGGAAAGCAGGAAAAAAGGTCACAAAGATGGAAATAAAATAAAATCTAATAAAAAAGAAAAAAGTTAAACTCCAACAGCATCACAAGCCACAACTTGATCCCATGCTCTCCAACTCCAACAACAATCAAGTACCCGATGAAGAAGGGTACTTTCTCTTAACTATAGCTGCAATCATATAATCTGTTTGGGTCTAAAAGTATAACCCAAACAGGCTATGAGACCGATCCCAGTAGTCAACCACCAAATATATATTCCTAAATACCATGGAATATATATATAGTAGGTAGTATGCTAGAATGAAGTAATAAAATAGGAAGTACTCAAAAGTAAACAATACTATAGTTTTTTTTCAACTTCATTAATTTAACATTTATTATTCATTCATTGAATCATGTAACCCTAGGATATAGTATAATATCTATATCCCTCATGTAAATTAACAAAACAGATGTCTCATAAGGCCATCTAAACAATCGAGTAAGACTAAATCCAAGCTTGTGCTTTGTCTTGGCAGACTCTTCAGTATAATTCAATTATTAAAAAATAACCCTATGGGAAAGGTCTTATATTCTAACCCTTATGGTTCAATCATAACATCAATTTGTTAAATAATGACCCTCTAAGAAAGATGTCACGGTCTAACCCATTTGGTCCAACATAGCATAAATTTGTTTAATAATGAACCTATGGGAAACCTCTCACGGTCTAATACATTTTGGTCATTCTTCTACACCAAGCCTCTCATAGTCTTATGTAAATAATCTAGATGTCCCCTCAGTCTTCTTGGTCTAAGGCTCTCATGGTCCATTGTAAAAAAATAAATATCCTACATATCATATCAAATAAAAATAATTTGGAAGTACCCTCAGTCTTCCTGGTCCAAGGATCTCATGGTCCATTGGAAAAAATAGTAAATGTCATATCAAATAAAATAATCTAGAAGTCCCCTCAGTCTTCCTTATCTAAGGCTCTCACAGTCCATTGGAAAAAATAGTTCATATCATATCAAGTAAGCTCATGTAATCTATAACTACTACATGGCTAAACATTCATAATGCATGTCACAAGAATTTCACATAATCAAACTTCATCCTAATCAAACAAGGCATAAAAAACAAGGCACGCCTCAAAGTAAACCTAAACCAAACAGTCGTAAACAATCAAATAAGGGAAACATAGCTGCGGGGTGTCCCTTAGTCAAGGTATCTAACCTTACACATAAGCAACAACCCTTTATCAATTAATCAAACAATATCAGGTAACTACAGGGTTAAATTCCAAATCAAGCAATACCAAAAACATGGGAATATGGAACTTTTAGCATATATAATCCAAATACATCCAGAGAAAGGCATAAAACACCTACCTCAATGTTGTACGATCGATATACTTGAACGTCGACCCTTGAATCGGCCTAGATCGGCATAGATCTATAAAACTATGAAAAACGCCCAACATTGAATAACTCACAAGAGGGGATGAATCAGGAAGAAGGGATCAATAGGGTTTGAGAACACACTGGTGGGAATCTAACACACCCAACGGTGTCTCAATCAGAGTTCATAAAGTGAACCGGGAGATCAAACTTTGTCTGTCATTCCAGAACTCTCCAGTATGAACACGGGAAGAAGAAGGTGTTTCCAAACATGAGACGCAACCCCACTCCGTTATATCAAATAAAAAGTGAAGTACATGGTGTGTTCATTAACACTACACACTGTGTAGTAGCCTTAACCAGACCCCAACTTAAGCGGGTCTGACAGGTCACCACACGACCATGTACTCGGCCACAACACGGTCAAAATGCAGCTGTACGTGACAATCTAGGTACACGACATGTACACAGAAGTACACGAAGTGTACTTAGAAAATAATATTTTATTTATTTTTCCTCAAAACAACCTGAAATCAAGATCCATACCTAAAATCAAGATCTGTCTTCTTACAAACTTCCCCCCTTAAAGAAATTTGTTCCTAAATTTCCCTTCCAAGGGTGGTTAAGAAGAATATACAAACAACTCCAGCCACTATGATCACACATCGGTCTCCCTCTCCCAAGTCTCATCCTGCACTCAGCTGTGCTGCCATAGAACTCATACCATAGAAACATACCAGCCATGGAGAACCTTCATTCTGTGATCCAAAATCCGAATAGGGTGCTCCTCAAAGGATGCATCCACCTCCAACTCGACCTCCACAGGTTAAAAAACACAAGACAAGTCTGAAAAGTAATTCCGTAGTTGAGTACATGAAAGATGACATGCATAGACCGATACCTATGAGGTAACTGTAATTGATAGGTAACTGGACCGACTCTCTCCAAAACCTCAAATTCCCTGATGTATCTTAGTGAAATCTTCCCCTGTCTCTTAATCCTCCTATGTCCCAAACTCGAAATGACATGCAGAAAAACCTGATCTCTAACCTCAAACTCCAAAGGCCATATCCGTTGATCAACATAAGATTTATGCCAAGAATGTGCAGTAGACATACCCTTCTGAATCAACTAAACCTACTTAGTGGTCTCCAAGACAAGAAAAGGTCCCCACATAGATGCCTATCCTGCCTCCTGCTAACATAAGGGTGATCTGCATAGCTTGTCATTCAAATCCACATAAGGTTCCATCTGAACTGTGGCCTGAAAACTGTTATTGTTGGAAAACTCTACCAGGTGTATGCATCTCTCCCAAGAGCTCTCAAAATATAGGATGCATGCCCAAAGAATGTTTTCCAAAACCCGAATTATGTGCTTGGGATGGCCATCTATCTAGGGATGCAAAGCTATACTTAGAAGTTCCTATGTACCCAAATCCCTCTATAGTCCCTTCCAGACACAAGAAGTAAACTGTACATCCCTGTCTGAAATGATAGAGTGTGGAACCCCGTGAAAATGTACCATCTATGGGATGTGCAATTTTTCAAGCTCATCAACACTTAAGGTTTCCTTGATTGGTAGGAAATGTGAAACCTTTTTGATTTTGTCAACAACAACCCATACAACTTCATTTACTCAAGGCGACCTTGGTAAACCCATCATGAAATCCACCGCGACATCATTCCACTTCCACTCAGGAAATGGGTAACTAATGTAGTAGCCCTACTGGTCACTGATGCTATGCCTTCACCTACTTATAGGTGGAACATCTCATAACAAAACCAGGAACATCCCTTTTTAGGCCTGGCCACCAATACTAACAATGTAGATCTCGATATATCTTGGTGACACCAGGATGAACTACCCATATGGAGGAATGAAAATATCACAATAGATCCTTGTGTATGTCTGCTGACACCTATACACACCCATGAAAAATGAAAAATATCATCCTCTCCTATGGTCCACCCAAGAGTAGGGTACTTTCCTGATACACTCTTCTGTAGGACTAGGACTTTAGAATCTAATAGTTTCCTCATTCGCACTCGATCCAGTAGAGTAGGGGTAAAAATTATAGAATAAAGAAACATCTACCCCTATTTGTTGTTCACCTTCAAATAAATCTCAGAGAATAGAGCCATACGCTTCCACTTACTTCTGGCCTCCTAAAATTCTTGTATATGAGTCTTTCTTCTCAATGCATAATCCACTGTATTGCCTTTCCTAGGCATGTAGGCAAACTCAAAGTCAAAATTCGGAAGTTACTCAAACCACCTTCACTATATAAAATTCAGATCTCATTGAGTAAAGATATACTTAAGGATTTTGTGGTCAATGTATAACACAAAATTCTCTCCCAAAAGATAATGTCTCCAACAACGCAATGCATGCACAACTACAACCAACTTGAGATCATCTGTCAGGTAATTCCTCTCATACGGTCTCAACTACCTAGACCCATACGAAACGAATCCTTCCCCTTGAATAAGCACTCCTCCCAGCCTAATACCTGATGCATCATAGTAAACGGTGTAACTCTTTCCCAGCTTCGGAAAAATCAAGATCGGTGGTGAATTCAATCTTCCTTTCATCTCCTGAAAGGTTGAATCACATGAATCTATCCACAATTACATCACACCCTTCTTAGTCTGTCTCTTAAATGGTATTTATAAGTGTGAAAAGTCCTAAATGAAGCATTTTTAGTAACCATCCAATCCCAAAAAAATCCATACCTCAAATAAATTCTTCATATGCTCCCAGGAAACTACCGCTCTCACCATCTCTGGGTCTACCGATACTCCTGTCTCTGAGATGAAATGACCCAAGAAATGAATCTGGCCCATAAAAAATTGTAATTTTGATATCTTAGTAGATAACTGATGCTCTATCAGTGTACTCAATATGATCTCATGATGGATGACTTGGTATTATCGAGTATGAGAGTACACCAAGATATCATCCATGAAGACCACCACAAAGGAATCCAATAAGGATGGGACACTCAGTTCATCATATCCATGAAATCTATCGGAGTGTTCATGAGACTAAACGACATAAACAAATACTTGTATAGACAATACCTACTCTAAAAGGATGTAAGAGGTATATTTGATGGTATAACAAACAACTGATGATAACCAGATCCAAAGTCAATATTTGAGAACACCTAGGCTCCTCGAAGATGATCCAAGATATCATCAATCCTTGACAAGGGATATCAATTCTTGACTTTCAACTGGTTCAACTTCCAATAATCCACACACTGGGGGTACCATTTTCCTTCTTTAAAAAAAGGGCAGAAAAACCCCAAGGAGAAGTATTGGGTCAAATGAAACACTTTTCCTGCAAATCCTCTAACTACTTCTTGAGCTCCTGTAATTCTGGTGTATCCATCCTATCAGGAGGAATGGACATCGGTGCCACTAGTGACATTAGATCAATTGAGAAATCCGCCTCTAGATCCAGAGGAAAACCATAAAACTTATTTGGAAATACATATCTGAAATGATCCACTACTAGAGGAAAGTCCATTTGTGAAGTTCCCTGGTCATTCTGATATAAACTAGAAATATGTTCTATGATTCCTCCCAACCCATGATGCTTGGGTCCATATCTACTTGCCTGGGAATCCCATTCACCCTTGTGTCGAAAAGATCCACGCTTTGGAAATGTGAAACTCACCTTGCTGTGATAGCAGTCAACAAAGGCTTGAAAGGAGACCAACTAGTCCATTCCGAGAATGGAATCGAAGCCTGTCATTTCGAAGACATAGAGGTACCATAATAAGTGACACTAACCAACCTCAAGAGGGAACTCATTATAATGATGTATACTAGCTGTCCTAATCCCCAAAAGAGTGTCTAACATTATAACATCCACAGAAGTAAAGATACAGAGACCAAGGCTATCCACAGTGACAACAGATATAAAACTATGGGAAGCCCCTGTATCAAAAAGAGAAGAATCTAAAACTAAAGCAACTAGAATCATACCTCTAACCTTAGAGGGTTCGAGATCCTTCTCTTGCTAGTTCTGCTCCATCACAAAAGTCCGACTTGTACCATAGCCCAACAACCCTGCTTGACCACCCTGAGATGATCCACCCCATTATCGCTGAAAACATGTTGTTTGGATACCATGGTCATGACCACCTCCTCGAACTATATGATCGGAAGAACTACATTTCCCTAACTAGTGAGGAACTAGTGGCCTTGGTTCTGTATGTGGAGTCACAACAGATCCCCTCTCACTAGCTTCTGGTGAAAACATCCCACAAAAAATGTTGAAGATGACCCATATTTCCACAAGATCGACACTCAACTGGGTCTCTCAGGCACTGCAGTCTCATGTGCCCACTCTTCCCACACTAGTATCACCTCACTTGGCTACCTGAAGATACATTGATACTACTAGAATCACCATGCAAAGGCACTCTGTGGTGCTTTCTTCTATCATTCGAAGGGGTACCAGCCCTGAATGCTGAACTGCCCTAGATCGTAGCTCTAAACTCCCTTAGATTGCGCTCAATAATCAATGACTAGTTTACTATAGTAGTCATTGAAGTTAACCCGAAAACATTCACCTGTGATTAGATGTCGTACCTGATACCATCCTCAAATCACCTAGCTAGTGATACCTCATCACTCCCCAGAATAGGTGCGAAGCACTGCAGCTTTGTAAATAAAGAAGAGTAATTCATCACTAAAAGAGTGCCCTACTCGAAATTCCCAAACTATCGGGATCAGTTGGCCTTCAACGTCTCAAGGTAGAAGTTATCATAGAAGGTCCTTTGAAATTATTCCTAAGCCATATCCTGATTATGTCCCGCCTGTGAAACAACATCCCACCATATCTTGGTGAAATCACATAGCATGTAAGTCGCGACCTTCACCCTCTTCTCAGAAGGAGTCTCCAAATGCTTTAAGATAGAAAGAATGGACTCCAACCATGACTATGTAGCCTGTGGTACTCCATCCCCTAAAAAAGTGGGAGGTTACTACTGCTGGAACACCCATTTTAACTCTTCCATAGTCAGGGCAGGATGTGGTGCTCCCTGAAAAGTCTACATCACCCTCATAAATCCTTCAAGGAACTGTGCATCATCACCTATGAACAGTATAATTTCTGGCTCTAAGATGGGCATGACAGGAGGATCTATTGGTAGTCCCTGATCTACCATTTCTAGTGTCTGATCATCACCCTATACCTAGCGTACAACTAGAGGACATATTGGTGGAATGACTCTGAAAGGTCAAGCACACACCTCAATACAAGATTTATGAAAACTACAAATCCAAAGAGAAATAAAGGAACATGTGAAAGAAAGCATTAAATCTTTACAAAAGAGGGTAACACAGCATGTAGAACCACTACACAGTGTGTTAACTTAAAACTTAACATGGGCATGTACCTCTTCTAACTTGGTCGTGTAACACTCATACACACAACATGTTCCTATTGAGACACAGTGTGTACTTAGATATTCCCTCATAACCAAGTACTTCTACATAGATAAAACTATACGGTTTCTCCTAGTTTAACACTACACAATGTGCAGACTCTAGACATAGCATGTACATAAAAAGTTCTATCAACTCGAGTCATTAGTCACACAGCTGGATACATGGTTGATTTCGACACAGCATGTACTCCCAAAACACGGTGTGTTTTACCAAAAGTCTACCAACCCCGTGTCTCTACTCACATAGTCAATCACACGGTCAACAACTACATGGCGTGTATACACGGTACACAGTGTGTTTTATAGGTTTTCTGGATAGTAAGACTTTTAAACTTCTCTAGAACCCCCAAAATCATAAAATTTGGCTGAAGGTATGCCGGATTATGATCTGTGAGGGCCCATACTCCCTACAAATCAATGATTTTCATCCTAATTCATATCATATATTAACAGAACTCAATTAAAGTTCAAACATGATCCACCAAATTCCAATCCAAGAGGGCCCATAACACCTCAGGGACCAAAACTTGGAGTGTATTTAAATGAAACTTTACATATAACAATACCCTATCAAAATATCATGTACTTCTATCACAACATCTAACAAAACATCATGTGATCAGTAATGATCTCAAAATGGAATGGAAAGAATGCAATGCATGTGATTCTAGCAAGTTCCTATATGATCTATCAGATGGAAAACCCACATCTCATCAGGTTGCAACAAAATAGAACCACAATGATATCAATACTAATAGTAAAAAATAAGTGTGTCACCTAATAGTGAAATTGAATCAACTGTAATAGTTACAAAAAAAATCCAAAATTATAGTTAAATTTGAGGTAATTTGGATTTTCCCTATACATGGGGTTGCTACTCTTGAGCACAACTAATTAAAAAACTCCAATTACTTCCTTTCCCTTTCTAATGTCACCAAAAAGTAATACAAACTAGAAAAGAACCTACTTTGATACCACTTTTTAACATCCTTGATCCAGGTGTAGCCCAAAGGTTCCCCAAACTCAGTTGATCACATGGCCTCAAGCGTGTTTCCCCAAATTCCAGAGGCTTCCAACTAGCAGCGAGGGCCAAAGTGTGATATTGGGGAAACTATTCCCTCATTGGTAGAGTATGCATGGTAGAAAAAAATATTAAACAATATCAGAAGCAATAATACCAAACAGAAATAAACAGTGGATGGACAAAGGTAAAATCAACCGAATTTGTATAATATATATAATGATGCATATCATATGTGTCTAGGAAAGCATAAAAACAAGTCAAAAAGCTATAAATACAATAAAATCCAATATAAAACAAAAACAAGTAAACTACAAATGCATCACAAGCCTCAACTTGGTCCCATTCTCTCCATCTCCAACAACAATCAAGTACCTGATGAAGAAGGGAGATTTATCTTATCTATACCTGCAATCATATAATTTTTTTGGGTCTAAAAACATGACCCAAACAGGGTGTGAGACGAATCCCAGTAAGAAACCACTAAAGATATATTCCTAACTATCAGTAAATATATATATACCAGATAATATGCAAGAATAAAGCAATAAACTAGCAATTACTCAAAAGTAAACAATCCCACAATTTTTTCAATTTCATTCATTTAACATTTATTATTCATCCTTTGAATCATGTAACCCTATAATCTATCCTAAGCTCTATATCCCCTAGGTAAATTAACAAAATAGATGTATCATAAGGCCATCTAAATAATCAAGTAAGATAGAATCCAAGCTTGTGATTTGGCTTGGCAGACTCATCACCATCATTCAATTATTCACAAACAACCCTCTGGGAAAGGTTTTTACAATTTAACCCTTCTAGTCCAATCATAAAATCAATTCATTAAATAAAAAACCTTTGGGAAATATCTCATGGTCTAACCCCTTTGGTTTAATATAGCATCAATTCGTTAAATAATGACCCTTTGGTAAATCTCTCACTGTCTAATCCCTTCTGGTCATTCTTATACACCAAGGCTCTCACATTCCTCTATAAATAATCTAAAATTCCACCCAATCTTCATGGTCCAAGGCTCTCATAGTCCATTGTAAAAAAATAAATAGCACGTATATCATATCAAAGAAAATAATATGAATGTCCCCTCAGTCTTCCCAGTCCATGGCTCTCACGGTCCATTGGAAAACAATAGCGCATATCATATCAAAGAAAATAATCTGGAAGTCCCCTTAGTCTTCTTGGTTCAAGGCTCTCATGGTCCATTGGAAAAAATAGCATATATCATATCAAGGAAGATCATGTAATCTATAACTACTACTTGGAAAAACATTCACAATTCATATCACAGGCATTTCACATAATCAAACTTCATCCTAATCAAACAAGGCATGAAAAAAAAAGTATGCCTCAAAGGCAACCTAGACCAAATGGCCATAAAAAATCAAATAGGTGAAACACACCCATGGGGTGTCCCTTAGTCAAGGTATCTAACCTTTATTATAAGCAACAACACTTTATCAGTCAATCAAACCATAACAGGTAATAGTAGGGTTAAATTCCAAATCAAGCAATACCCAAAACATGGTCATGCAACACTTTTAGAATATATAATCCAAATACATTTATCTAAAGGCACAAACCAAACACCTCGATGTTTTACGATCAATATAATTGAACATCATCCCTTTAATCGGCCTAGATCAGCATAGATCTACAAAATTGTGAAAAATTCCCAACCTTGAATAACTCACAAGAGGGGATGAATCAGGAAGAAGGACTCAAGTAGGTTTGAGAACTCACTGGGGGGATTTCAACATACTCGAAGGTGTCTCAATTAGATCACGTATGGAGAATTGGGAGATCTAACTTCGTTCGTCATTCTGAAGCACTCTTATACGAAATGCGGGAAGAAGAAGGTGTTTCTGAACATGAGACACAACCCCGCTATGATATATCAAATAAAAAGAAAAGTACATGGAATTTTCATTAACAATACATGCCATGTAGTAGCCTCAATTGGACCCTGAAATAATTGGATCTGACAGGTCACCACACGACCATGTACTCGACCGCAACACGGTCAAAACATAGCTTTACACGACAAGCTAGGTATACGGCGTGTACACAGAAGTACATGTAATGTACTTAGAAAATCATATTTTCTTCCTTTTTCCTCAAAACAACTAAAATCAAGATCCATACCTAAAATGAAGATCTAGTTTCTTATATTAAGGCTCATCTAGAAGATTTAGAGTGGAAGGGATTCATTCAACCTAGTACGTCGTCATGGGGTCACCTGTGCTGCTTGCTAAGAAGGATGATGGGTCATTGAGGTTATATATTGATTAAAGGAATTTGAATCAGATGATGGTTAAGAAGAGATACATGATTCCCAGAATTGATGACCTATTTGATCAGATTAGAGGTTCCTTAGTGTTCTCTATGATCGATTTGAGATCAAGATACCATCAGTTGAGGGTGAGACCCTCTGACGTACTACAGAAAACTTTCCATAGTAGGTACGAGTTGTATAAATTTTTGTTGATGCCGTTCAGGTTGACCATTGCACCAGATGTGTCTATGACACTAATGAACCATATATTTAACCTCTACCTATATCAATTCATGGTTTTCTTTATTGATGAAATATTGGTGTACTAATGAACTCTTGATGATCATTCCCAACATCTTGACATCATCTTGAGTACACCAAGAGAGCATAGGCTTTACACCAAGCTATCAAAATGTCAGTTCTGTATTGATATTGCGCATTTCTTGGGACACATCATTTCTTAGTCAGGTGTGTTATTGGATCTAGAGAAGGTGCAGGCTATGGTGTCTTGGGAGAAACCTAAGAGTGTTTACATGAACTTTTTGTGTTTGTCCAGTTATTATTCAAGGTTCATTAGGGAGTTCTATCATTTGACAACACCACTCTCAATCCTAACCAAGAAGGGAATTAAGTTTGAGTGGTCGGGGGTGTGTGAGATTTGTTTTCAATAATTTAAGAAGAGGTTGACTACCACACTGATTATAATCTTACCTGAACTTGGTAAGAAGTATAGTTTGTTCTGTGATGTGCCCAATGTGGGACTTAAGACCATATTGATGTAATATGATCAGGTTATATCTTATGGGTTGAGACAGTTAAGACCAATTGAAAGAAACTACTCAACTCATGATATTGTGCTATCTACTTTAGTTTATTCCTTAAAGTTTTGGATCCACTACTTGTTGGGAGAGTGATTCATAGTGTTTTCTAATCATAAGAGTTTAAAGTATATATTCTCTCAGAGAGATTTAAATCTTAGGAAATAGAGGTGGGTTAAGTAACTTCAGTCCTTTGATTTTGAGTTGGTTTATACATTAGGGAAAGGTAATAGTGTTGCAGATGCTCTGATCCAGAAAACTCAGAATTAGGTGGTTCAAGAATCCAACTCTAAATGGAAAATGATGTCTTTGTTTGTGGAGATGCACCTGGAGGTGCAATATGGGAAAAGAAAAATGGCCCTTGCATCTCTAGAGTTTGAGTCCACACTTTTGAGTTGGGTCAAAGAGATACAGATAAAGTATCTTGAGTGTTTGTCTATGAAGTAAGGTCATATAGGTGGGGAGTAACCTTCTAGTTGGGCCTCATATGGTGATGGAATCATCTCTATTAGTGGCCGTGTGGTAGTACCAATGTGTTTGCAGGAATAGTTGATGCATGAGTTCTATGAATCAAGGTGGAAAGTAAATCTGGGATTGACTAAGATGTTTCATGATATTCATAGGCTGTATTAGCAGCCTAGGATGAAGAAATATGTCATGGTTTTCGTGGCGCGGTGTCTTACCTGTCAATTGGTGAAGTCCAAGCATCAACGTCTAGGTGGTTTGTTAAATTCATTACCTAAACCTGATTGGAAGTGGAATGAAGTAATGATGGAATTCATAGTGGGACTTCCAAGGACACCTCAGAATAATGATTCAATACAGGTCGTTGTGGATCAGTTGACTAAAGTAGCTCATTTCTTTCCAATCTAGAAGACATATACAGTTGACCAGTTGGGTGTGTTGTATGTTCGGAAAATAGTGAGATTGCATGGTGTGACAAGATCTATAGGTTTGGATCATAACCCACACTTTACATCATGATTTTGGCAGGGATTACAGAGGGAACTTGGTACCCAGGTTTTTCTAAGTACGACTTATCACCCACAAACAGATGGTAAATCAGAGCATACAATCCAGGTATTAGAGGACATGTTAAGAGCCTGTGTCTTGTATTTAAGTGGTTCATTGGAAAAACATTTATCACTTGTTGAATTTTCTTAAAATAATAGTTTCTAGGCTACGATTCAGATGTCACATTTTGATGAACTCTATGAGAGACTATGTATATCTCCATTGTGTTGGTTACATGCTATGGAATCTGAGATGTTAGGATCGAGTCTCGTGCAAGAGACATTAGAGAAAGTTCGTTTGATTTAGAAGTGGATGATGAAAGCCTAGAATAGGAAAAAGTTATATGCATATCAACAGTATAGACCTCTTGAGTTTTAAGTGGGTGATAGTGTGTTTCTTAGGGTTTCACCAAGGTTGGGTCACCGTCGAATCCGTAAATAGGGCAAGTTGGCACCTAGGTATGTGGGGTTATTCGAGATTGTGGAGAGGATCAGACCGGTGGCTTACCGATTAGCTCTTACAAAGTGGTATAGTGGAATAAATTATGTTTTTCATGTTTCAAAACTTTGACAGTATCATCCTGATCCTTCTCATATGCTAAAAATTCATGATGTCAAGTTTGAGCCTAAAGCATCCTTTGAGGAGAATCCAGTTTGTATTGTGGATCACAGTGAGAAGGTTTTATGGGGAAAGGTTGTACCTTTGGTTCATGTTATTTGGAAGTATGGAAATGTCTAGGAATAAACTTGGGAAAGATAATCAGATATATGGGCCTAGTGGCCTGATCTCTTTGCTTGAGGAATCCAATGATGTTCTGGAAGAGCAGCTCAAGGACGATCCGTCCTCAGGTGGGGAGGTTGTAAGATTCGGGACCTTTATTAAGGTATTTTTTTGTTTATGTTTCAATTTAAGTCCTTTATTTTCATCAAATATTTATTTCCCAAAGTTCATTTGAATTCTCGGGGGTGTTATGGGGGTTCAGGACACAAAAATGAAGGAAACATGAGTTTCTAGGCATGTTACACGGTTTGTGCACGATTAGTTCAAACCATGTGGATCATCACAGGTTACCATGATGCATTGGATAGAGGATTTCACACAGTTACCACATGGTTAAGTAAACCACATGGAATTCCCAGGAAATCGTGTGAAAGATGGATTTCAGGATAGTGGATCTCGTACGTTTTTTCTCACAGTTTGACAAACCGTGCATGTAAACCATGTAACCCATAAACTTTGAAAAATTTACAAAAATTTCATTACGGGAATTATTATACCAACTCGGGATTTCTTCTCCTTCATCCTTCAACCCTAGTGTAAATCTAAGGTATCCAAGAACTCCCGAGGGTGTTTCTCTTTCAATCCTAGGCCGTTTGGAGTGTCGTCAGTTGAGGATTGAAGATCCTTGTAAGGATAATCTCTTCCTTGCTTCTCTTTTTGATTTAGGGTTTCCATTTCATCTAAATATCCATCCATGGATCTAAAACCCTTATTTTTCAGTGATATTTAGGGTGATTCTTTGAAGGTGGTTTAGATCTGGATCTAAGGCCTCGATTAAGAGTGTGTTTGGCAATAGATTTGAGGTTGGTAGTCTACAAGTTGTATGCCATAGTTTTGTTTGAGATTTATGCATGATTGGATTTATTTCTTGGTTACCCCTTATTGTGCTTGTGATCCTTTGATGAGATTTAGTGTAATGGGTTCTTAAGTGATTAATGGAGACCCTCATGGTCCCCATGGGACACATTGAGGATGACTTAACCTTTGTAGGGACACCCTTGGGGTGCGTTGATACTTTATGGACATAGAAGTTAGATAAGTATGAGAAAGGTTTCCTTGTGACCATGTAGAGCCCTTGATGAGCATGTTCAAATGTTGAATGGGAGTGAAAATGAATTATTGTCATGTGACTATTCTTGGTAGTGGATTAAGGTATTGTTTGGAAAATAAATAAAAATGTATTAAATTAGTTAAATGGGAATTGTGACTTGTGGATAATGAGTTATGTTAAAAACCCTAAGAGGGAGGGTGTATGTGAAATGTTCAAACATGGGTTTGGGAATGGATTTTTAATTGATGAATATGGTTAATGGGATGAGACTTGGGAATGTGATTTGGGATAATGGGTTGTGTAGTGTAAAATGGAATTGTGAATGGGTTATTTTATAACATTTGAATCCCATGTTGATTATTATGAATAATGATTGTTATATTTAGTGGTTGTAATGGTTGTGAAATGAATAAATGTGGTAAATAGATAAATAAGAAAGTGAACATGTCTTGGTGGTGGGATTAATGAATAATGATCCTCCCATGGGTAGGGTTGGACTGATGCTCAAACCTACCCAGGAATGCATGGGTTGGGGAGTCAGACTGATGTTCTATGCCCCCAATGGTTGTATTCATTGAAAATACCCAGACTGAGGCTCCAAGGTAAGTGCAGTGATTAATAGATATGCTCATCCCTAGTGATTTAAGTACTTAACTTGTTCTCTTTTGAGAAATGTTAAATGTCATGAATATTGGGTGAATAAGGTAAATGTCTAACCCATGGATTACATGTTGATGATGAACTAAATGATGAGATTATGTGAATTATGAACTTGATATAAAAATATTAATAGTAATAGGAAAGTATTGATTCTTAAATAGTGGCCCCTTATTGTCATTCACTTACTTTCCATTCATCTTTACTCGCATGCACTATCTGTTAGACTGGATATTTTGCAGACATTGTTGGTGGTGGCATACTGAGTTGTACTCAAACCCTGCTTGGGCCTTTGTTGGGTACCCGAGCATATTTCATGCTTGTAGGCTAGGACAAGGTCAAGGGCCCTGTGCTAGGGAGTTGATTTGGACATAGGATAGGCATGGATGAGGTTCCCGACTTTTAGTCAGGGCTATTTTGTGGATTTTGTTATTTTTCTTTATTTTGGGTTCTGTTCACTTGGAACTGTAATATGACATGACATATTTACAGTTTATTGTGGATTGTGCCCATTTAGGGAGATGTTTAGATATGCATGTTATTGGTTGTTTTATACTGTTTATTCTATTTATATTGTGATATGTTGTGTATTACTCTGATAAAGGGGGTATAGTCTCCCCACGTGACTAATCTAGACCCTCGCTGCTAGTTGGAAACCTCTAGAGTATGAGGAGGCATGCTT
This sequence comes from Viscum album, assembly GCA_963277665.1. Lineage (NCBI taxonomy): Eukaryota > Viridiplantae > Streptophyta > Magnoliopsida > Santalales > Viscaceae > Viscum > Viscum album. The sequence continues at coordinate 428,092,101 of OY728123.1, read as the reverse complement.
GAGGTCATGTGATGACTCGGATCGGGGCACCGGTTTAGTGGCACACGGGTCGGGGATGCTAAAAATACATTTTTATTGTTACTCTTATTATTATACCATGGAGATTGGCCATTATATGATGGATAAGGGACTTATTGGGCATGGTGTGTCAATCTCCCTTACATAATGTGATGGGCATGATATATCACACTGTTATAATTCTATTTGGATGATGGGAATGACACAACATGTTCCTATGCTTAGGGTGTTGGGTATGATGCCTCACCCCACCATATTGAGTGACAAGAATGATGTCTCACATTCATTATGAGATTCATGGTTATACCCTTGCATGATCCTATAGCTTGTTAGACTAGTTTTGGATTCCTGAGTTATTCCCTAGGTCCAACTAGAACCTAGTATCCATATATATTCCTACCTATGTCCTCACGTAATTAGTGCATATAAATATATAAAGTTTATAACTATATATATATATATATATATTATTAATTATATATATATGGTATTCAAATCAGACATATTCTGACATAAGACAAAATAGGTAGAGTCTTCCAGGCATACTAATGGAACTTGGACCGACCAGTATTTATTTATTCATCCATGTTTATTTTTCATTTACCTATACTATTATATTTCTATGAACACTTGATTGATTATTTCTAGACACTGTTGGTGGTAGACTACTGAGTTTATCTCCCACCCTACTCAGGATTCCTTTGATACTCAAGTAGAATTCATGACTATAGGCATGGATGAGGTTAATCTCCCTACTACAGATGCTTGATCTATTTTACATATAGCTTAGAGAAAGGGAGAATAGAATTGAACATATGATCATGATGCTATAGGATCATCCTATTTTTCCTTTTTTTTTTATTTTTGAATAACATGTTGTATATGTCTATTCCCAGTATCCCCTATTTCCCATTTTTTATCAGTATTCAATGACATCATCATATATACTACTCTGCATATGGGGTTATTATTATTATTATTATTATAGTTTACTGGTTATTTATTCTTCCACACTTGAGTATTATTTTGATTCCACTATTCTACCTGTTTATATATGCTTATGTTGTTGCTTTTTCATTTATTATATCCACTGTACCACTCGGATATGAGGGTATAGTCTCCCCACCAAACCACCTTGGACCCTTCCTACCAGTCAGCAGCCTCTAGTATATGGGGCATCCTGCTTGAGGCCATGTGGCCCATCGAATTGGGGCACTGGTTACTTGGATTCTTCAAGCTTATATGAAATTGTCATAATATATGTATTTTTGATCTGATTTTACTCTTGAGACAAGCATGTAAACAATATTTGTTTGAATGAAATGAGACAGGTGTATTTGTTCCACATAGTTATGATTTATTCAATTATATAACATGCTTTAAGGGAGATTAAAAATGTTTTTTTTGTGGTTAGAAAATTCATCCTTTTTCATTAATGAAAATACTATAATGATATGATTTAATTTTAAAAATTTACCTAATATTATTAAAGTGTTTAGAATAGATGAACTAGGAATATGTTGTCTAGATTCTGGTTCTGTGTAGATAGTGCAAGTAGGTATATGGTTAAAATGGTAGAAGAAAAGTTATTTATAGAGTTAAAAAATGTTTCTTCAAGAATCCAATAACGAGAATTTAAATCTAGGGTTGTTAGTAATAAGAAGTAATTATTATATTTGATAGGATTATCCAAAATACCTAAAGTATATTGAAAAACTCCATGGAATGTCCATATTAGGTACTAATGTTATAGAATTTTAATATTTAGTTTTGATAGGTATATTATACTAAAAATATATTTTACAAGTGTTCTAAATATTATAGTGTTAAATATAAAAAGATGAATTGTTTGAGATTATATTTCACATTCATGTTATGAAGAAAATAGTTTCTAGTTAAAGATTTTATTATAAATGTATGTACCAATCATAGATGAATCGAATTAAAATATTTTATTTTATTTTATTTATCTTTTGTGGTAAGAGAGTTTGTTAGTTAAAAAATAGATTTTATGAAAAAATGAGATAATTGATTGTAAACACATGGTTTATGATTTATCAAGATTCTATAACATGTTTTGAGGAGAAGATATGGATATAATTGTTTTATACAAGATAAATTTTCTATCCAGATGTTTATTAATATATAAGAGAATATGTTCCACCCTCCCTTTAGTGGAATATTTTAATAAAGACTTATTTTCAAAATAAAAATGTTCCAAAAAAATATAATACCATATATATTATGGAATAATATTTTATTTGTTAAGTTATCCAACTAAAATAGTAATAAATATTATTTCCTAAAAAAAATTAGTCTATGTATCTTATAAAAATATTATAAAGGAATATAGTAACTAAGAGGCTAGTGGGAGTATGTTTAGACTATTAGAAGTTCAAATTTAACAAATAAAAGATAATTCCGGTCTATGATTCAAGTTTTTTTCAATTAATATCCTAAAATAGTTTATGATGTGTGATGGTAAAGAAAAATATAGAGAGTTACATTTAGTTACCAATATAAGTGAATATCACTATTTCTTGAAGGATTTTACCAATCAAATTTACAATGTTAATTACACTTGATATCCTAAAAGATTTTAGGATATAGTGAAAAAGATAAATGTAAAGAGTCACATTAGTTACCATAAAAAAGTGCATGTCACTTTATCCTAAAAGTGTTTAAGATGTAGTGGTAAATAATAATATAATATGTTTTATTAATTTAAATAAAAACAATTATGGAAAGGGTTCCAATTATGATGATTATATACTTATAAATATTTTTGAGTAGATAATAGAATTTAATATTGTAACATTTAATGTTATAGAGTTTAGGATTTTTAATATATTCAAAGAGTTGAATATTCAGAATATGATTCATAAATATTACAAATATTCAAAATTTCTTTCTTCAAAGATGTTACTCACTAAAGAGTTGGTGAGAGGGTTTTACCAGATGGTCACATAGAGATATGACAAGAACTATAAATGATGTAATGAGTTAAAAAACCCTCTAAAAAGTGCACCATACATAAGAATGATTTGAAAATTTATCATATGTGATATAATAGATAGGTGATTATATTTTATTTATTAAATATTATTAAAAAGGTTTCAAGTATATATAATGTATCATGTTATTATAATAAAGGACATCTATAATTTTCATTCATTCATGTGTGCTATAATTTATTTTTCATGAACGTTCAAATGATAATATCTCCTCAATATGTGACTTTGATTTGTCCCTAATTGATGATCATCATATAGTATTATGGGTTGTGATGATATGTTAATATTATCATGAATATAATCTCGTACTCATGAAAAAGAGTGAAATATGAGATACTAAGATTAGATTCATGAGGTAATAAGCAGAGGCTTATTATTTGGACTGACCCACTAATGTATATCACATGGAATTTCATATAATCATTTATATACTTTTGGATACATGATTATTATCAATCCATATCACCTAAGGTTTCCAAGGTAACTATTATGTTAACTTTCATACATTGATACACTAAATACAAAAGTTTGGAAATAACTTATCCAATATGAGGGTGGTTGGGTATGTTGATGATCAAGTTTTCAGTTAGAGTGAAACCAAGATGGAATTTGTCCATTAGTATCACAAGAAAATACATCTATACCTTGATTGAGTTAGACTGAGGAAATTCATGGTTCTATTTAGTTGAGTAACATATATTATATTAAACTAATTAAATGAGGGTAATGAGTTTTACTCATATGTTAGATGAATAACATGTGATGTATTCATCGACTTGATCTATCTTCCTCTAAGAATCAAGAAAATATGAGTTGTCTATACTAGATCGATGTTTAATGTGTATAATGGTATATCCATGTCATGTAAAATAGGATTATATAAGTACAAATATGATGTATATGATATATATTGTGGTGGACATGTTCGTATATAGGTATGGTTATGTTTGATGGAGATCACACCAGACCCCTTAGTAGCTTGAGTTGCACTGATGCTTTTCTAAAGGCTTCTCTTTGATTAAATCTATTAAATATGGATTTCATATTTCTTATCAAATCCAATAAGGCCCAAAGGGTTACCTAGTTATTACCTTGGATAAGGATGAAAATTTGGAAAAAATATTTGTTGAAAATGAAGACCATTTGATAAAACCATATCCAAAAGAGTTTAGATAGATTCAAAAGTGTTGTGAACTTTTTCATAAATCCGTCATGGGATTTTAGTGAAAGTGGGAGATTCTTGGATGTCCAATAAAATTTATATGCACGAGATTCATTTAAAAATGAATGTTATGTATGGAGTATATAAATAATATATGATATTGTGTATATATAGTTCACATTTAATACATGCATATAATGCTTGTATGTTTTCATGCATATGATTCATGAATGTTTCCACGCATAAAATGCATGTATTAATATATATATATATAATATATATATATATATATTATATGCCTATTATATTAAATATTCATGTGATGCATATTCAATATATCTCATGCGATGTAATAACTGATAACAACTCCCTCCCACACGTGGTATTTCATCAGTATAGAACCAAAGGTTGGTTCATTAAAAGCTTTATATATATTCATTAAAGTTTTCAATGAAAATAATACTCAATGGGAAGTAATTCATCTTATGTGTTGTGAATGAGGAGGCTTAGAATTCACCTATAAAAGATAATGAGTTCTCTTTATTAGGATGTGTTGAGAGTGTTTAGATGGTAATGTGGTCATTAGTTTCATGAAACATTTTCTATAAAAAATCATCTTCTTCCCAAACTTAGTTTTACTCTTCTAAGAAGGGACCAACACCCCTTTAGATACTCAGTTATCACCATGATATGATCATGGATACTTTGGATGGTGTTTCACCTCAAAGGCATGATGCTTTTGTTCACTGCTCCTTGTAATCTTCCTCAAATATTATCCTCATATCATGGATGATGGAAGCCACAACATGGGTTTATCAGGTACTCTATTTACCTATATTTTTCCAATAATTTTCATGTTTGATATCTTGGAGATAGATACTTCTTTTCTTGAGTGTTTTTCCTTTATCGATGATTATTATATTATCAAATGAAACCCATTATATATGTATATTTATATTATTATATGTTTGTTCCAAATTGTGTGTGTGTGTGTTTATATTTGTGCATGTGTATGTATATATATTTGTAAATATGTGTATATATGACTATGTTTATACATATTTGTTACAAAATTTGTATATTTGTACATGTGTATATATTTGTGCATGTGTATATATATTTATTGCAAAATGTGTGTGTATGTATTAATATATATCTATGTATATATATATTTGAATATATTTATATATATATACATATTTTTATATTTATATATATTTGTATATGTTTGTGTATATATATATATATATTTGTATATTTATATTTATATTTATGTATATTTGTCCCAAAATGTGTGTGTGTATATATTAATATATATTTATTTAAATATTTATGCATATATATTTATATATTTTCATATTTACATTAACTTTCATATATTTATATTATATATTTGTATATTTATAATGTATTTATTTTATATTTATATATTTATATATTTATATATTTATATATATATTTATAATATAATTATATAATATATTTAAATATCTAAATATTTATTTAAATAAATTTATAATAAATTTTTTTATATATAAATTTTTCTAATGTATTTTATTATATTATTAAATATTATTATTGCTTAATATAAATTTAAAAATTTTTGTATTACAGAAGTTATGAAAATAAAAATGATACTAAATTTTTATTCTAATATGATTTAATATTTTTAAATTAGGGTACCATTTATCAAATCCAATATGGTGATGCTAAAAGGGCATTTATCAACATTTTAGAAAAACACTAATAATGGTACCTTTTTATCCATTATAAAATTTCACTTATTGAAAATACTTTTATCAGTGCTTTTTTTAGCACTGATTAAGGTTGTCCCTTTATCATCACTTTCTTCTTAGCATTGATAAAATATACCTTTATTACAATTTTTTAAATTCACTGATAAAAGTACAATGCTATTTTTTAATATTAGTAGTAGTGAAGTGGTTTTACATAAAACTCAATAGGCATGGTTGAAATAGTTCAAAGAGTGGGTCAGTTTGGGTCATAAAAATGTTATAATAATTCATAAAAATACAAAAAAAAATTAATTCATAAAAATAAATAATATTTCATCTCTAACATTTATTTTAAATATCATATTATAATTGTAATAATTTTTTAGAAACCCCATCTATAATTCTAATCATTCAAAAAAATAATATTTTTGATGTTCAAAATAAGTTATAACTAATTAAGTTTTAAAAAAATATGTTTAAATAAAGATTATAAAATAGTTTTATACTTTGGATGAGTGAGTTAGGTCAACCCAAATAAAAAAATAGTAACCATACTAACTGATATAATCTGGATCAAAGAAAAAAAATACTTACCATATTTAAGGTGGTTTTGTGGATTTGTGATTTTGAAAGTCGTTTGCGTCAACACAACTTTCTCAACTGTATTTTAAACATATTTGGAAGAAACAATACTATAATTTGTGGTTAAAATTAAATATTTAACTATATTTTTTATAAAAAGTACCATCATAAATAACTTTAATATGAGATTTGTTTTCCACAAAATTCAAGTGACTTTGATTTATGTTTCTATAATATAAATGTTTTCATCAAATTTGATCATGTCAGTCACCATGATGAAACCAATGAACAATCAAGGAGAAAATCTAAAAAATTATAATGGTAGTGACTTTATAATATGTAAACATGACATATTATTCTAACTCATTGTATTAAAATTGGTTATTTTCCTTAATAAAGATACACTAAAACATACTAAAAATTAATAACTATATCATCAATGGAATTGATTACTCTTTACAATATCCATATATATATATATCAAAATACCTAAAACTTGTTGGAAAAGTTTTGATCATAAGTATAAGTCTAAGGATGTTGATCTGAATAAATCCATGATCAATAACTTTTTGAATTTAAGATGGTATATTCAAACATTATAATGAGCCACAATAATTAAGTACATGTCATTATTCACAATATTCACCCATAAAAATTGTAATTAATAGAATACTTTTATGATGAAACTTTTATTTTAATATTACTTCCATCCTTGGAAATATTTCAAGAACACCTTTGACATAATAGATATGATATAACACTAAAATAATTGACCATGAGATTGAATAAATGACATGATAACTGGAATTATTAAAATAAATCAATCAATAACAACATGATCTAAAAATATATCATAATCTAAGGATACTAGAATATTGAAAAACACTAGTTTTTTGGTGGAAATATCAACCATGGTCCTAATTATTTCAAAGCCAAATTTTATAACTATGAAATTCCTAGATATCAATCTAGGAATTGTCAAAAATTAAAGAGAAATATTAAAATATATTGGGTTTTGTAAAGCCTCTTCAAGTGATGGATTCATTTTATCGTAATGAGGAATTCTAGTAGAATATTTGGTATTGTAAAAGCAGTGATATATAATATTCAATAGTTGGTTGTGATGTAGTTAGAAGTTTAAATTTCTGATGGATGAATTCATGTGGGGGATATAGTCTAATCACTAGATATTTAGTGGTGTGATGAAGTCAGATCATTGGAGGATGGATATGTTTACATTTGGACCAGTCCCAACATATTTTAGTGGCAATGGAGTGTGACCTTGGAACATTTTTCATCTAATGATTATTTGTGGCTATACCATATATATATATAGATGGAATTATTATTTTTATAGTGAAATGGAAAGATCTTAAAAATGTAGGAGGTTAGTGAAACCTGTAACGACCTAAAATTTTATAAATAAAATTCCCTTTAGGGTTTAATTAAGTATATTATTATGTATTATGGTTATAAAAAAAACTTGCACAGACTTAGTATTATTATATCATATTGGATTTAAAATAATATTAATAATCTTAATCATTGATAATATATCCATTGAATAGTGATCATATAAACAGTTAAATATAGGCTTTTGAAAAATCCAATTGACACAGACAAAGGAAGTGATAACCTCAACAAGTAGAATCATACCCTACTAAGCCTGTTTATTGAAGATTCCAAGGAAGATGGAATCCATGATATTTTCCCTTGACCAATACCAATTTTAGATCCAATAACTTAAGTATGAGTGAAACTGTTTATGGGAGAAGTTCAAGCTCATTAAGATCACGACCCAAACCATGTATGCTAAACGACCCCATGAAAGTTTTACCGTCATTCAGCTTACCCTTAGGGATTTTTTTTGTGTAATAAAGGGATATTCATCAATTAAATAATAATAATAATAATAATATTTTATATAATAATGAATATATATTCATCTTATTATGGTTACTTTATAAATGATTTTGATTTTGATACAATAAAACAAAAATTTTATTTTTGGGTAATAGTCAATTTCAATTAAGAAATTTATTTTGAGGAATTAATGTATTTTTTAAATAAATAATATTTTAATAAAATATTATCATTAAATAGTGTTTTTTAAATATAAATTATCATAGAATTTTTATGAAGTCAAATGTAATTTTCATAAGGGTTCGAAAACTGTTATTGTAAAAAAATATAACATTTATCAATAAATGTCAATTCTATTTTAAAAGTAAAAATACCAATATTTAGAAAATTATTTTGTTAAAAAAATATTATTTTTTGAATTAGAACTTCAAAATTATCCAACGGTTAATTTTTTATAATTTTATGGGACCATCAAATTTTCAGTTAAAAATTAAATACAGTATAAATATATAGTGTGTATTATGACATCATAATGACCCAAAAATGATGTAATAAATACTATAAAGTGTATCCAAGACCAAATATATGTTTCCTATTTAAGATAATGTTGTTTTAATTTTATTTTTTTAATTTTATAAATCCTTTATGAATCCTCCAAAACTTATATTATATTTTAAGATTTTAAAATCATTTCTTTAAGAACATGACTCACTTATACATCATCAAGGGTAATATTTTAATAATTTCATCCCTTTGAATTATAAAATAATGAAAAACCCCCTATATGGTAGAAACCATGGGAAAAAACCATGGTAAGGTTTGTGTTTTTAGTTATTTTATTATATAGTGTAAAAAACCTACATTTGAGAAATAATAAAGAATTCCCCACTCATTTCCTATATAAACCTACACAAGATCACATTTCTATTCACTCGAAAACCTTGTATCATATCCTTACTCTACCATCCCCTCTCTAGAGTCCTCCCAAGGTCCCCTAAATCTCTCAAGAATCACCTCCCAAGCAGTTGGAATCACCCTCTCAAGGTAAAGGATCATCTCATTCTCCTCTTTATTCAAGTTTCTTCATTATCTTATGTATTTTATATTCGATTCATAAGGATGGGATATGTATGTCCATATCCCCCTTCATTTCCATTTTATGTCTCAATGATGATATACCCTTTCCACTATCATCAATCCCTCCCATGAACATTTATATGCCCCCATAATGTTGCTGAAATTTCGTTGTGATTTTCCATGCCAAACAATTGTGTAGTGAATACCCATACTCTTTTCCTATCAAGTATGTTCACATTCATGCACTTATAATTATTTTATTTGGGACTTACATGTATTAATTCTACACCCTTTGATTTTTTTAAAAAAATTTATGATAAATAAGTCCATGTTTTATGATTTATGTGGTACACTTAATCATGAGAATGAAATGAAACTGATTGGTGCACCCAAAATTATATAGAGCTCCAATGAACTGGGTAATGTTTTAGTCTCATGAGAAGTCATGAAAGGGATTAAAGAGGGAACCTAATCTATCATGGGGTTTTTTAAATCATGATATCTTGGAATTTATCCTTGACCTATGTTTATGATGCAATGTTTTAAGTTGTTTCCATATTTCCCATTTGCCTTAATGATTATCACCCTATATCATGACTCATTGGTCATGTTTATGATTCTAACTCATTTTATTCCCCATTAAAATGCCTATTGTATAACATGTATTAATTTCTTCATTTTATTCCATTTTTATTCCCTTACTAGGCTTTATAGATTACCCATTTCTTATGTATGTCCTTAGCTCACCCCTTTCAATAATGAAAATGTATTCCTTATTTTAAGTTGTTATTTAATGTACCAAATTCCAAAATACACTATAATTATCATTATTTCAGGTTGATTAATGTGTAATATTATTTATTAAATCTTAAATTAATGTGTAATGAAGAGTAGGGTTGTCATAGTTGGTATCAAAGGAGTAGTTTAGTTATTTTTTGGATTTAGATTAGAAAAATATAGAAAAATCCCCAGGGATAAGGCTAAACATAATTATATATCCCTAAATATTGGTAAAGTATAGAGTAAGTGGTTTCCAAGAAAATAAATCACTTTCTAGATACTACCAGTGGATGTGGATCTAGAAAAGATGTACCTAGTGGTAAAACCTGAAAACAACACATTGGGTTAGACTCAATCGAGAAATGGTGAACAACAACGGGCCTTATTGCACACCTGATTTGAAACTCCTAGGGGATATGCATTGGTAAATTCATATGATAATTATGAACCATTATTAAGGGAAAAAAAATTCCCATAAGTTTCTATATTAGAAAATAGATCATGGATAACATATATTAAATCCTAGAAATTCATAAGTTAAAGAAAAAGAATTCATTTATAAGTTATCCCTTTAATGTTGTTGGTCTTCTATTTTAGTGTTTAATAGTTTAAAAATAATCATCCCTAAATCAATTTTAGATGAATTAAATTGTTATAACTAGGATCAAAAAGTGAAAGGTAGGGTTATTGTCTATAGTTCTACGCATTCCTTCATATCACACAAGTTTAGTAGAAATATTCAAACACCACCACAAATCATGGAAGTAGAGATGTTGGTGAAAATTAAAAGAGAGGAAATTATTGCATCCCAAGTATATGACTCATTCCTTATCATAATTTGTGGGATGAACATCCCAAATAACATTGTGATACTCCCTGTAGTTGAGTTTGATACAATTCTATGCATGGATTGGCTTTTCCTTATGTAGAGACAACATAAATTTCTATGATAAGGAGATCACTCTCTGTATCATGAATTGTCCTCTAGTTCTATACAAATGAAAGGAAAACGATGAATCTTATTTGGCACAAAAATCTCAAGCATGAATAATACTATACTATATGAAAACATATATAGCTCAAATGATGGAGTATAAGAAAAAGATCATCTGTGAATACATGACCATTGTGAGGGAATATGCTGAAGTGTTTCCCAAATAATTTCATGGTCTTCCTCCTAGATGAGAAGTTTAATTCTCAATAATGATTATACGCTGAGTGTTACCATTATCCAAGACTCCATATATAATGGCTATTGTGGAAATTGAGAAGTTCAATAAAAAACTATAGAAGAATATAGATAAAGGGTTCATATTCCCAAGTGATTTAGCTTGGGGTTCACGTGTCCTCCTAATCAAGAAGAAGGATGGGTCAATTCCCCTTTTCATTGATTATAGTGAGATCAAAAAGATTACAATAAAGAACAAGTATCCTTTTCCATAGATTGATGACATATTAGATTAGCTACATGAAACCTGATACATCTCCAAGGTGGATCTTCGGTTGGGGAATTATCAAGTAAAGGTGAAGAATGAGGATATCCCTAAGAACACTTTTTGTACAAGGTACGAGGACTATGAGTTCATAGTAATACCATTTGGACTCACTAATGCACCATAAATATTCATGGATTTGATGAATAGAGTCTTTTTAGATTACTTGAACAAGTTTTTTGTAATCTTTATAGATGATATTCTAATATACTCCAAAAGCAAGGAGGATCATAAGGATCATCGGATAATTATGATAAAAACCTTAAGAAAGGATAAGGTTTATGTAAAGTACAAAAAATGTGAATTCTGGATGAAGGAATTATTATTATAAGGGAATATTTTCACAACTAATAGGATATATGTGGAATATTCATAGAAAAATTCCATTGGAAGATAGGAAAGGCCATCATATGTGATAGAAATAAATAGTTTCCTTAGATTAGCTGGGTACTATAATCGATTAGTGAGAAATTTCTCACGATTGTAAAACACTCTAACCAAGATAACTCAAAATGTAGTCATGTTTGTTTGGAATAATGAATGTGAAGAGAGATTCAAGGATTTGAGAAAGAGGCTTATCACTGATTCTGTACTTACAATACCCACAAGTGGATAAATTTTCATGGTGTAAAATGATGCTTTGAAGAAGGGATTGGGCTGTGTGTTAATGTATAATAAAAAGGTGATAGCCTATGCTTCAAGGAAACTGAAAGTTCATAAAAACAACTACCAATGCATGATCTATAGTTGTCTATATTGATATTTGCTTTGAAAATATGGTGGCATTATCTCTGTGGGGAGAAGTGTGAAATATATATAGATCACAAGATCCCCAAGTATACATTCACATAGAAAGAGATGAATATGTGTCAATGAATATGGTTTGAGCTGATCAAGGACTATGCATGCTCAATCCACTACGATAATGGGAAATAAAATAAAGTGGTAGACTCTCTATGTAGAAATTATCTAGTAATTTTATTATTTATGATAATTGAGAAGGATATGATCTTCTTAAACATGAAAAAGATGGACATGGGAATCATAAAGGATGTAACATCATCAATCATTTTACAAATTATTTATCAACAATCATTTACATAGAAGATAAAGGATTCCCAAATAGATGATGTGGGAATTAAAAAAATATAAGATATAAGAAAAAGGATATCCTAAAAGTTCAATGTTAATGAAAAATGAGTTGTAAGATTTGGTTCAAGATTGTGTATAACATAAAATCCCGAGTTAAAGAAGGATTTTTTTGATGATTCACATAGTTCAACATTCTCCATACATAAAGGAAGAAAAAATATGTATAAAGATCTCTAATGGAACTGTTGGTGGTATAATATGAAGAAGGAGATCACATAATATAAATGAAGATGTATCGTATGTCATAAAGTGAAGGTGGAATGGAAAAAATACAAGGGGATGATGCAACCATTACCCATACCTATATGGAAATGGGAAAACATCACCATGGACTTTTTCACTAGTCTTATGAAGAAATAAATAGGGAATAATTCTATATGGGTTATGGTGGAACATATTACAAAGGCTTCTCACTTCATTTCAATTTGAGAGGGCTTATCACTCAATCATTTTGCATGGATATACAATAGAGAAGTGGTAAATCTACATGTAACACCTCTATTGATTATATCTGATTGAGATCCAAGATTTACCTCCAAATTTTAGAAGAGTCTCCAACATTATATAGATAATGAGTTGAACTTTAATATATATTATCACCCTCAAAATGATTGCCAATCAGAGTAGACTATTCATATACTCGGGGATATGTTGAGAGCATACTCAATTGACTTCAAAGGAGGATGGGATCATCATATTCCTATGGCCGAGTTATGATAAAATAATAGTTTCCAATAAATCATTCAAATAGACCCTTATGAATCCCTTTATAGGAAGAGATGTAGAATACCTTCATGATGGGATGAATTTGGGTAATGAAATCTACTAGGTCCTGAAATTGTCGAGGAAATAGTGGAAAAAGTAAAGAACATTCAACAACACATCAAGGATGCTTAGAGTCGAAAAAAGAGTTATGCTAACAACCATAAACATGACTTAGAGTCAGAGGTTGGGGACAAGATATTCCTATTCATATCTACATGGAATTAATTCATGATATTTGATAATAAGGGAAATATTAGTCCAAGATACATCTGTCCCTTTGAGATCCTTGATCATGTTGGAGCGGTGGTCTATCGAATAACAATCCCACCTAACATATCTTAATTACATGATGTATTCCATGTATCCCTCTTGATGAAGTACATACCAAACCTCTCACATGTACTAAATCCAGAGGTGGTACTGTTGAAGAATGATCTTTCCTATGAGGAGTATCCAGTGAAGATATTATATTATAGATACAAAGTTCTACAGAGTAAGACAATGCACCTGGTAAAAGTGTTGTGGAGAAACCAAAATTTTGAAGAGGTGACATGGGAACTCGAGTAGGTGAAGAAATATAGTTACCCTCATCTATGTTAGTGTGTGAAATATAAATTTTTAGGTTGAAATTTCTAAATGGGGGAAGATTCTAATGACCCAAACTTTCATAAATAAAATCTACTTTATAGTTGAATTAAATATATTATTATGTATTATGGTTATAGAAAACACATGAACCAACCTAGTTTTATTATATCCTATCATAATTAAAATACTATTAAGAATCATATCTATTGATAATATAGTCATTGAATAGTGATCATATGAATAGTATAAAAATAAGTTTTTGAAAAGTCCAATTGACACAAAGGAAGTGATGGTCTCAACCAGTAGGGTTATACCCTATGAAGCCCATTTATTAGAGATTCTAAGGAATATAGTATCACTAGGATTTTCCCTCAACCAAGCATAATCTGAGATCCCACAACTTAAGCATGAGTGAAACCGTTTACAAGAGATGCTCAAGCTCATCGATGTCACGACCCAAGCCATGTACGCCAAACCACCCCATGAAAGTCCCACCATCACGAACCTTACCCTTAGGGTGTTTTTCGATGTAATAAAGGTGTATGTATCAATAACCTAATAATATTAATATGTATATTGTATAGAATAATTAATACATTTTCATCTTATTATTGTTATTTTATAGATATGATTTTGATTTTGATTTAATAAAACACAAATTGTATTTTTGGGTAATATTCAAGTTCAATTAAGACATTTATCTTGATGAATTAATGGATTTTTGAAATAAACAATGTTTTAGTAAAATATTATTATTGAATAATGTTTTTTTAAATATAATTGATCATATACTTTTTATGAAGTCAAATGTAATTTGTATAAGGGTTCGAAAACTATTATTATAAAAAAATACAGTATTTATCAATAAATGATGATTCTATTTTAAAAGTTAAAATTCAAATATTTAGAAAATTATTTGGTTAAAATAAATATTATTTTTGGAATCATAACATTAATATTATCCAATGGTGAATTTTTCATAATTTTTTGAGACAGTCAAATTCTCAAGTAAAAATTAAATTCGGTATAAATATACGGTGTGTATTATGAGATCATAATGATCCATAATGATGTACTAAATATTATAAATGGTATCCACGAACAAATATATGTTTCCCCTTTAAAATAATATGATTTTAAGTTTAATTTTTTAATTTTATAAATATTTTATGAATACTCCAAAACCTATATTATATTTTATGGTTTTAAAATCATCTATTTAAGGACATGACTCATTTCCACATTAGTAAAGTTGATATTTTAATAATTTCATCCCATGGAATTATATAATAATTAAAAACACCCCTATTTAGTAGATAAAATTTTCAAAACCCATGTAAAGGTTTGTGGTTTTTGTTATTTTATTATATAGATTCCAAAACCTATGTTTGATAAATAATAAAGAATTCCCCATGCATTTCCTATATAAACCCACCCGGGATCCCATTTATATTTACTAAAAAATATTTTATCACCTAATTAATCTACCTTATATTATCTATATTCCTACCAAGTTTCCCTCAATCTCTCAAGAAGCTCCTCCAAAGTATTTGGAATCACTCTCTCAAGGTAAGGGATCTTATCCTTCTCCTCTTTATTCAAGTTTCTTTATTATATTATGTCTTTTATCTCTGATTCCTAATAATGGGATATGTTATTCCATATCCAACTTACTTTCCATTTTATTTCTAAATTATTATATATCCCTTCCACTATCATTAATCCCTTCCATGAACATTTATATACCCCCATTATGCTGTAGAAATTTCACAAGGATTTTCCATTCCAAACAATTATGTAGTGAATATCCATACCCTTTTCCTATCTAGGGTGTCCAAATTCATGTACTTATACTTATTTTATTGGGTAATTAAATGTATTCATTCCAAAATCCTTTATTATGGATTAAAGTTTTATAATAAATGATTCCATATTTTATAATTTATATAGAGCACTTAAGCATGATAATGAAATGAAAGTGATGGGTGCACTTGAAATTACATAATGTTCCAATGAATTGGGTAATGTTTTAGTCTCATGATATTCCATGCAAGGGATTAGGGAGTAAACCTAATCCATTATGATACTTTTTCTATCATGATGTCTTGGTAGTTAGCACTAACCTATGTATATGATACAATGATTTAAGTTATTTCCACATTTCCCATATTTTCTTTATGATTATCTTGCTATATAATTCCTCATTGTTCAGGTTTATGATTATAACTCCTTTTGTCACATTTATATGATTATTTTCTAAAAATTATTATTTTATTCATGTTATTCCATTTTTATTCCCTTACTAGGATTTATTTCTCACCCATTTCACATATATGTCCCTAGGTTATCCCATACAGTTTTAAGTACAAAAGAATAATATGAGCAAGTTAAGTAAGTTTTAAATAATGGTGATGTATTATCTATTTTAAGTAGTTATTTAAAATACCTAATTTTCAAATACACTATAACTATTGATCTTTTGGGTTGTTTTATGTGTAATATTATGTATTAAATCTTGAATTAATGTGTAATGAAGAGAAGGGTTGTTATACAATCGGTTGAATGGTCGGGAACCATTATAATAGGTGGGTGGGAAAACATAATGAGGTTTTGTGTGATCATTTGAGTTAGTGATCTATGTGGTTTCTAATTCAAAATTTTTTAACCTTTTTTACTTCCAATGAAATGAGAATTTATGATGATTCTTCCCAAGCATGTAGGATGGAAGTTCAAACCACATAAAACTTCTTGTGTATTTATTTTTTTCATTTCCTTGTTTGATTTTTCATTATATTTTTTTGAGTTATGAGTAAATAAATTAGAGTAAATTTAACTTAGCTTGATGATTATTTAGAGGGGGTTCTTCCATGTTTTGATACAATATAATTTATAGAGTTCCTGTGAGAACCTTTTTCTTTAATTGTGGTTCTAGGGATTGATCCTATGTTGGATGATGTTCTGGAAAGGATTTTCAATAGTTGGTATTATATAACCAATTATTTCATCATAATTTGAATTGTTCACTCAAAAATAGATCAGGTAACATTCTGTTTTTATTATACACATTTTGATTTCAGTGGGTGTCACTGTCTTCAGAATGATAGTGTTGGATGATAACAAATTATAGATTGAAAAGATTTATGGAATGAATTTTGGCTTCTAGAGGGTGTTGTTATAAGATTACCTTATCTAGAAGGACATAAAAGGTTCATTCAAGGGATTTAAACTAGAGGAAATGGGTAAAGTAGAATAGAAAATGATGGATAAAAAAGATTTGGGTTTAGTATGAATTTATTTAGGTCAAAATTTTTATTTCAAATTTTGGGAGAAGAATAATATAGTGGAGTTAATGTTAGACCTGGAAGACATGTATGAGAAGACTACTACACTAAACAAGTTGTGTTTTGTGTGATGGCTATTCTGTATGAGGATATTTTAAGGAAGATATATTGTGGATCATGTGAATGATTTCAACTTGATCAGGTTATAGATTGAGTATTTAAAGGTAACATTCATAGATGATGATTGGTATATATTGTTGTTATCCTCACTGTTGTAATATTAGGTTGTGATGGAAACGAAAATGAGAAACTCTAGGGAAAAATACAACATGATATTTTAGGATATCCAGAACTTGATTCTTAAAGAAGATCTCTAGAGGAGGAAGATTCATGAATCTTCTAGTGATGAATTCAATAAAAAAGGAAGATAAATCATACCTCATATAAGGATTATATAATATTCATAAGGAAAGTAAAGAGAGAAGAGTATAGTTAAATCTATTGGACCCAATCCAATATGTTGGAACTATGGTAAAAGGGTTCATATTAATATGTATTTTCATGAACATGATGGAAATTATGGAAGAAAAACTTCTGGAGGATTAATTTCTATGTACCCAAGAGATGATATTATTGAAAACTTACTCTTAAGTGTCAAAATTACAATTAAATCATGGATCATAGATTTTGGAACATATTTACACTCCACTAGTGAAAAGGGACACATAAAAAATTATGTGTTCAAATATATTGCACGAGTTAATTTATCCGACGATAAAGCTACTGATATAATGAAGAAGGATAATGTGAAAATAAAAATGAATATTGTAAATATACTTGATCTAAAACTAATCATATATATTCTAGGTGTCCAAAATAATTTTATTTATATTGGAAAATTGGATGAAGTAGGTTATGGGAAAAACATTTAGGAATGAATTATGGAAAATTACTTGATGTTCGCTTGTCAAATATAGAGGTGTAAAAGATGATATAATTTATCTGACTGTAAGTAAAAATTTAGCATAACATGGAAGAGAATATTTCACTATAAGTTAAAATTTGTTACATTACTGACTTGGGAACCTCAGTGGGAAAATTATGAAATTTTTAGTAGGAAAATTCATGTTGAAGTTGGAATATCCAGACATAAAAATTACAAGAGTTTCATACTTGGTATGTAATTAATGCTATATTTTTATTTGGTTAGAAGAACAAAAAAATTATGAAATCTGGAAATTTTATATATAAATGTATAGTAATCTTCCACTATCAAATTTCAAGAAGGATCATAATATTTTGTGACATTTATTGAAGAATCTATGTTGAAATTATAGGTATACTTCTTGAAACATAATTCATAAGTGTTGTAAGTGTTTCTTAAGTGGAAATATATGGTTAAAATGGAAAATTGATGTAAGTTTAAGAGTTTTAGGTTAGACAATATTAGAGATTTTATGGGAATAAGTTTTATAAATTTATATAAGCATAGGGGAATCAGGCATGAAAAAATGTACTGGGAATATTTGAAAAAAATGGAGTATTTTAAACAACGAATCAACTGTTAATGGAAATGGAATAGATCATGTAATTGAAATACATAATGATAAAAGTTTTTTTAATGAAAGCAGAAAACATATAAGTGTATCTGATCAATATAATCCCCTTATAACCAATGATATATGTGCTACCTGAAACAATTATATGGGTAAAACACTAGATTTAGCTCAAATTAAGGTCTTTAAAAGTTCAATCTATGTACATGTGAATTCCAAATATAGATATGATATTACTGAAAAATATCATGCATGTTTTTTATGGGCTATGGAAATGAAAATTATAGATTTTTAATTTGGGATAATGGAAAAAGACAAGTCATCAAAAGTAAAATTGTTATCTTGTATAAGAAAGTAATTTAAAAGGACACAAACATGGAATATAATGAGGTTTAAAGTAAAGAATAATCTTTAATTGAATTTTATTTGAATGGATTATCTAGAGGAGTTAAAATCTAATAGCATTCAGATGAATCAAAATTAACTAAAAGTTCTCAAATTCTAGAGAAAAATTTATAAGGTCACATATGAAATTTCGAAGTTCAACTAGAATAAGATATACCTAAAAGCTCAAAAAATGGAGAGGCTCAGCATAGACTTCTAGAAGATGAGATTTTAGTGTGTTTAGTTTAGGAAATGTAAGATTTAATGTAAATATTGTTGATATTAGTAATAATCATAAAACCGATACAATGTTATGGAGTTGACTTAAATTTTTTTCTTTAAACAGATGGTGGAGAACCAAAGAGTCTAGAAGAATTATATAACCTCAATGATTATGTTAAGTGTGAGTTTTATATGAAGGAAGATTTGGATCCAATTCATGTGAACAATAATATAGAGTTTCTAGTACTAACATTTGGAAAGAGTCCACTTGAAAACAAGTGGATTTTTTGGTTAAAAGAAAAATCTAATGGAAGTATAATATATAAGTTAAGGAAGGTGGTCATGAAATTTCCACAAAATGAGGGTATCAATTTCTCTAAAATATTTTCTATAGTATTAAAGAATACTATAATTTGAAAAATGATAAACATGGTTTCTTCTAGAGGGTTACATTTAGAGAAAATGGATATGAAGATGGATTTTATTAGTGGGAAACTAGAGGAATAGATTTATATAAGGTAACCTATTGGTTTTTTGGTTCAAAAAATTTAGGAATTAGTTTGAAAGATCAAGAGGATTATTTATGGTTTAAAATAAGCACTAATGAAATGGAATTAGATGTTTTAATCCTTCATGGATAAGGGAGGTTTCAAGAGGTGAAATTCATTCCATTGTTGTTATTAGGAGTACAATAATATGGATTTCATCATTTTTCTATTATACATTTATAGTATAATTGTGGTGGTATGGTCAATTCAATAAATTTAGGGGCTAGATAAGGACTTGTTAGGAATGTTTTAAATGAAAGATCTTAGTAAGGAAAATAATATTTTGGGCATAATAATTGAGTGATATAGAAAAGTAAGATGTTTGGTTCAATCATAGAAAGACTATATATAAATTATTTTTGGAAGGTTTGACATGAGTGAATGAATGTCAGTCTCAACACAAATTATCAGTAACTTTAAAATTTTAATGGAATAGGAAACACATATGAAGGAAGAGGAAAAGTGCATAGAGAGAGTACCATATCCACCAGTGGTAGGAAGTATCATATATTTCATGGTGTTCCCTTATAAAGACATAGCTCATGCATTGAGAGTGGTCATCTAGTACACGGTGAATCTGGGAAGATATTATTGGGATGTCATGAAGTGGTTTATATGAAACTTCAATGGGATAGAAAATACCTCTATTTATTTCATATAAGATGATTTATTGTTGGGGTATATTGATTTAGACTATGGGGGTGACTCAGACTCATGGAAGAGCACAACTGGACATGTTTTCACATTCAGTGGAATAATAATCGGTTGAATGTTCAAGATGAAATCTGTAATTTCATTCTCCAAAACTAAAGTAGTGTATGTGGGTGAAATGGAAGAAATAAAAAAAATGGTATGGTTTGGGTTTATAATTGGAGATCTCTTATGTATCTTGGAAAGTGGACTTCTTTTCTGCAACACTCAAAATGAAATCCGCTTGGATAAAAATCCATTGTTCTATGTGAGGATGAAACACATCAATCGTAAGTTATATTTTATCTCAAAAATTATAGATGATATGGAGATTGAGTTAAGAAATATTTTTCAAAGGAAAATATTGTAGAAATGTTCACTAAGACATTAGTCTAGGAAAATATGATGCAACATTGTGCCTCAGTCAGACTTGGGTGAGTGGAAGGAATAAAGTAGAATTGCATGTAGTGGAAGTGGAAGGTTAATGATTTTTAAAGTGTTGTAGAATGTCATGGAGTCCCTTGTAGTAGTTTTCAATTGGGAGATTATTAGGTCTTTAAAAGGATCTTTAAGTGATTTATTCAGTTTAATATAAGGATGAATATTAGTATACTCTTCAATCTTGTAAGTTTAGTAACAATAGTTCTTAAATGGTAGACTATGATGTGATCAGAAGTTGAAAATTTCCAATGGATCATGAATGTGGTGGTGATAGTTAGTTTACCAGATTTTTTATGATTTTATGAATTCATACCTCCATAATATGTATATATATACATTTGGTTCATACCAACATGGTTTTATGACAAAAGAGTTAGATGTAGGAACATTGTTCCTCTACCAGTGATTGGTGGTTAAACCTTGAAGATCTACAAGGAATCAGTAGTTATCCAGTGCAATGGATGGATCCATATAAATATAGGAGGTTGGTGAAACTAATTAACCAGATTGGACTCACTATAATAGGTGGGTTGGACCAAATGTTGTAGTGTTGTGAGATCATTTAAGTTAGTGATATATGTGGATTCCAAGTCACAATGAATGACTGAAAATTAATTTTCTATTAAAAAAATAAATTTAATGGAAAAAGTGGGAAACCTAAAAAGTCATGCAAAAAATCATCAACTGCCAAAGGAAATCCCAAAATAATTGAAAGTGAGTATGAGATTACCAGAAAAATTATCCTTGTATAATCTCCATTGAAGTGTAGATAACTTCATGTTTGGATCATCCTTGATAAGATCTTCAACATGATAGGTCATCTTATCCCAAGTCTGAATGTACTCCCCTAAGTCTATCTTCCTTTTGTTGAATCCTCATGTCAAAATATGATCGTTTTTATTGATCTACACACACTTATATTTATTGGTATCAACTTAGATCATTATATCATTCATCCTATAAACATAATATTATTTAGTATTGATCTAAAAAGTATCTTCCATCATTTATTATTTAGAGTGAATAATAAGCTCTAATGAAATGTTTTTATACCTCCTTACCTACCACCTGATTCGAATCAACATGAACATCCTCAGTGAGAAAAAATAGTTTAGTAATGGTAGAATTATTAGTATCATCCACAACCTCATAGCCTCCCTTCATTTGATTCTTATCTTCCATCACACTGCCAACCTACTCTTAGTCCTTAGAAACAACACACTCAACCATTTTATTTTCACTCTGAAGGTTCTAACTCTTTTTACATTACTATTAATTCTCAGTGGGTTTGAAATCCATTGATTTGGACCTAATATTTTTAGTAGAACTTATCTCAATTGGTTTAAGTGAGTGAGAGTAATCCTTATGATATTTATATTTCTTCCCTTTAAGCATAATATAGCTCCCTGAATCCTGATTTCCCTTCAACCCATTCTTCCTCCTTGGACTGTGGAGTCCTCTAACATGCATTCCCTATGTACTGTCTTATGAGAGATGACTAGATATCTCATAACCTGAATCTTCCTTAGATAATACTTTCCCTTCATTGAGTTTCTCCATGGATATTGGTATTTGGAATCCCATTTATGCCCGTACTAAATCGACTTGTTCCTGAACTGGGCCTTCCACTCCCAGACCTTCAAAGCAGTTTCTTAAATTAATATTCAAATTGGTCCTTTTGTTACTCATCCTATTCACTATATTCACCCAACCCCTATTCATAGCTAGTGTGGCCTACATTAAATTTTCATGGATGATGAAAGCAGATGAATAACCCTCCCTCATTGCCTACATCACCACCTAATGAGTAGACCTGTCACCCATTCGTACTACCTCTACATAGGATGAAGACTTGGGTATCTTGATGCTTGTATTGAAAGAAACTATTGAACATAGCCCCCCAATCCCCCTAAACCTAATTTTACCTCTTTTTTTATGTGATAATTATTTTATATCTCATTAGTACCCAACTAATCAAATATAAGGGCAGAAGAAGGATCTGACCTAATCTCCTGTTGAGTTACCGAGTCAAGAACGCCATGCAGATCCCCGAGACTACCCTAACATGCTAAAACCAAATGTACTATATGGTTAGAATACAAACAAAAAATATGTCCAGGACTTAATACTACCTCTTGTTTGCAACAAAATTCTTCCCCCACTATGATCCAAACCCTCTCCATCGATAGTTTTGATGTATTGACTTCGACATAAATACTAGGGGAGATAAGATGAAAAACTGAATTTTTTCTACTATCATAATAAAAATAAATTAAAACAAAATATCCAAGAATAAATATAATAGAATAATTTTGGGAAGGAACATAATTTTTGGAAAGATTACCCATTGTGCTGCATCAAGAGCATTGTGTTTCATGTGAAAATCATAGGACAATCAAAATAGATAAAAATGGAACCTGTTGTAGCTTCAAGGTGCTGTAGATTAAGAAAGGATAAAATCACATTTCAAATAAAAATTAATCATAATATTATATTTTTTGATAATTCCAAAAATCAACCATCCCTATAAACCCCAAGATTTGAACATGAACCTTCCGAATGAGTCAACAAAAGGTTGATGCTGTCTGAAGTGAGCCACCAAGGTTAGATTTAGGAGGGATGATGATTATGTAAACCTTGTAGATGAAAGAGAAAGATGAGGTGAGGCATTGTATAAAACTAGAATTTTTTGTACTGATATTGATAGCTAGGAATGGAGAGAGGAAATTAGGATTAGAAAATGGAAGAAAGGAACATGACTGAGCTTATAAATAACACATAGGAAGAACTCCCCTACCTTCTTATGACTACTATTTTCATTTACGTTAATGTTTTTCATTGGATGTTTGTGTGAGTCACAAGTGTACAGGGTAGAGTAAGTTGAACTTAGTACACTGATATGGTTAGAGGATTTTCTAAAAAGTTCCAGTATATTGAAGTCTGGAGAGTTCCCACAGGCACTTACTTCCTCTGTTATGGTTTCAATGATTGAAATCACAGTGGTTGAAGTTATGATTGATATTCTCAACAAAATCAACCCAGCATAGTGGATATTAATAATATTTTCAGAGAATTTGATATTTTTTATTTTTATATGATTATTTTGAAGTGTAATATCAATGAAAATTTGATTGAATAGTGGGTATACACTAGATACACTCACCACATTTATGCTAACATGTGAATATTCTCATTCTATATATCAATGAGAAGAATTGAAAAATTATTCATGTTAAACTCATCATATTCTATGATATAAGACAAAAAAAGATATTTCAGTCCCAAATTTTATGTTTTTATTTTTGATTATATTTCTTGAAAAAATACTCACTAAGAATGAATATTATTATTATTGAATAAGTTTTGAGATGTTTGAAGATAATTGGATATGTTAAATAGTTTGAATATCAAAATAGATATAAACCATATTATGATGGTTAACATATTTTGATGGGATAATGATGAGAAGAACTATCATAGGGACCAAATCAATAAAATTTTTGTGTTCCTAAAGGATACAGTCTAGTTGATAACCACAAATTATCTCTCAAAGAGATCACTTTAATGAGTCATTCTTCATGTAGGGTGTCACTTATTAATATTTTTTAATTTTTAATAAATTAAATGAAATAATGGGAAATAGAACATGGTGTTTGAAAAAATATAAATAAATTGAAACAAATAAATTAAAATTAAAATAAATAAAAAATAAAAGGAAGAGAAAGGAAATGTTAGTAATATAAAAGTTAATCTACAAAGGGGAATTAGCGTGCCTTCATTTTCGAATTGTTTGTTTTTATTTTCATCCATTTAATGGGTTATATATCATTATCCTGAATGACCTTATTTATTTAATTTATACATGGCCAGAATTATCTATTTCCATAAAATTTTTCTTTCTCCAAAAATAAATAATGAAATCACACCACTCTTGAGTATGTGCTACTGCCTAAACACTTACTCACATTCTGTGAACTATTATTCACCCAGCTTGAATTGACAATCCACATGACAACCAAAGAAAACTGAAGGGATAAAAATAATTTAATGGTGAATTAAATGGATCATAAAAATAAAATTTACATGAAATGGATCAGTAATACAAAAAATGATTTTATTAGCACTAGAAATCGATTTTATCAGCACTAAAGAAGTACTGATGCTGTTAGCTCCTTTAAAAGGTAGTCACTTTTATCAGTGATAAAAAAGAACTAATAAAGGTCAATTTTACCAATGCTAATTTTTTTGATAACGGTTGATGTCTTTGGTGTACCATTTAGAATTGATAAATGGGGTATTTATTAGTAGTAAAATTAACACTTATAAAAGGTAACCTTATTAGTGCTAATTCAAGGGCTAATAAAAACCTTTCTCATCTATTGTAAAATTCTAATAGCTATATTTGTAGAACTCTGTAGAAAGTAATAAATAATATAAAAATAATAATTTAAGTTGAAGTAAAAATATTACATTAAATAAAAAAAATTAAATTTAGATTTCACCATCATTCCAATTTAAATATTACCTTAAATAATTTCAGTAAAATACATTTACATTGATTTAAAATTAAATTACTAATAAAAAAATTTAAACTAATACAAAAATAAAACGCTCATAGAAGGACTTACATAACACTCAAAGTTTTCAGTTTTTTTCTAAATTAATACTACATTCTATAGAGTACACGAAACACAACTCTGAGTTTAAATGAACCACATAATAATTTATTTAAATATAACTATTGTAACATAGTCATTGGGTTGGAAAGTATGAATAAGAATAATATAATTAGGAAATATATATTGAAATTATTTTCTTAATAAAAATAATTAATTTAATCAATTTTTTACATTCATTTATTTTTTATTACAATGAAAATTATAGGAAAAATCCATTTTATTCAATAGGAATACATTCTTCATAAAATGATTTTTTGGAGTTATATGCATGAATAATTATAATTAGTTTCTTACATTTTTTCAAATTTTATATGAAAAAAGAACATAATTTTTTAAATTTTCAGGTAAAAATTTTCATATGGTGAGTTTTTTTTTGAGATTTTTTAGAAATGGTTGATTTTTGGGTGAATTGTTAAAAAATATGGTTTTTTAGAAAAGCTGTCATTTAATTTCCTTAAACAATGTAATTTAAAAAACACATTATTTTTTAAAATTTATATTAAAGAAAAAAATTAACCTTTAATTATAAATATTCTAATTAATTACATAGTAATAATAATTATACTTGATTTTGGTATAAGTTCATTTTTGGGATTAAAAAATGCATTTTTCAAAAAACTATTTTCATGCGCACAATGTGTTTTTATATTAATAAATTAAATGAATTATTATTGATTGATAATTTTAATAAAATTAATAGAATATATTCTCAATAAAATATTTTAATATTCAACTAATTGTTTATATAAGGAAAGTAATGAATGTAAATTCAATTTTACTCTTAAAAATTCATTTTTCTAAAAATTGTTTTCGTTGCCTTTTGCACACTTTTTTTAAAGTGAATCTCAAAAACATATTGAAATTGAATCTTGTAAAATTAATTATATATTTTTAATCAAAATAATCAATATAATTTAGTAGTTTCAACTTAATTCTTGGTCATAATGAATAGTAAAAATAATAAAATTTTGTTACCATGATAAACGTTAAAATGGGTTTACTGGGGGGGGGGGTAAATTAAGAGATAAGGATAATAATTCCACACAAACTTGTATAATAATTATTTTTTGATTATATTTTTACATTATATGATCCTTAATTTTAATTAATTGTTTTTTGGATCCACTTTCACATGAAAATTCTCTTATTTTATTGAAATCTATTAAGAAATTCTATGCGTGTCCATCCCCTCACTTATAAAGGAGAACCTATTATCCCCCCTTATTCAAAAACCTCAATCCATATATCTGAGACAAGACCTACCCAAACACATTTCTATATTCATTCCCTTCTTTCCTATTCTTTTTTTATTCTCCTAAGACTATGCTCAGAAGGATTAAGGTGTAATCTAAATTAGGTTTCTCAAAGAGGAGGTAATCATATTTACTGACTCTTTAAAAGTTTATTTCGTCTTATAATTAAAACTATTATACCCATAAAAACATAATTAATCAAATATAATAAATTTATTTATATATTTTTCTTATTATAGTACAACAATTTCCACCTTTTTTCCATCCTATGGAAAATGAAAACATCATTCGTGCATATGTATGACCTACTGTCTCTACATAGCGGTGTAATTTGTTTTTCCTCACTAATTTACTCATATGGTTATAAATATTAAAATAATTAATATATATTTTATTTAAAATATAATTATGATTCTATAAATATATAATATATCATTCATCTTCTTATCCTTCCACCTGTTAAAAATGATAATGTTGCTTATGCATATCTGTGGACAACCACCTCCACAAAGAGATGTGATCAATTTTTAATGTATTCATTTAATGTATGATTCTAAATATATATATAATGAATATAAATTATATTTGTATCATTATTAACACTATGGAGGTGATATAACCATGATTAATATGCACATACCATAATTTTTTAATCAAAACATACATTAAAAACAAAGCTATTAACACCCGAAATGAAGATGATAATGAAAAATTGTTAATGAACTGGTGTTAAAATGTTATAAGTGGATATTATATGATATTATAAGTACTTATATGGTTTTATTATATAATTATAATTAATATAAATTTATTATAGAGAAGGTTAAAATGACTTATGAGGTAAGTGAGACCCGAGGTTTGAGTTGCTCATCTCACTTTTATTTTTGTGAGACATATTTCATATTCACCACTTGTTTCATTTTTTTGGTTCATATAATACCACTTTGTTATGTTATATATTGAATCTATTTATATTATTGGTATTTAAAGTTTCATTTTAAGTTATTTCTTTCATGGGGGTTATGATTCAAAAGTCACCAAAGTTATAAAGGTTTATTTGAGAATCACATTCTTATTCGAGATTATTTATTTTTAAGTTTCTATTGGAATAATTATATGATATTTCTATATTAAACCCCTTATATATTCCTATACTATAATTATTTATGAAAATTAAAAGTTTTCCTTTAATTTTCCTCTTTCTATGTACTCAAAATTTAGAAAAAAATATTTAAGAAAAACTGACTTTGTTTTTCTATTTGATTGGGAATAATTTTCTTCCATGTCAATATTTTATTTTAAATGTTTTATATAGTGTTGTTTATATTATCCAATAATTTATTATAGTTAGTTTTACCAATTTTTTTACTTTCTATATAAGGTTTAAATGGAATCTTATTTTTGTTTTCTGAATGGGGCACATTTTACAAAAGGTGTGAGCAAAATATTTGTTTTAATGCTCATCGAATGGACAATTTTTTCCATCGTCAGGACTATTAGTTTCCTTGAAGTTTCACCTAAAAGTTTCCATGTATTATCTCAAACAATATTTTCATAATATTCTAGAAATTTTTATATTTTAATATAAGTTATTTCAAAATGAAAAGGGTATTTTCTTCAAGAAACATTATAGTGTTTTTAAAGTATTTTCCTGTATGTCAAATTCATTTGATGAATATTATGAGTTACAAGGTATATATTGTATTGATACCATAAACCATATTACTCTGGATGTCTTATGATCATGTTGTTCTATTTATTTACCGGGGAAAATATTAACATTTCATATGATATTTTTTCAATTTGAATGTTTATGTTGATTATGTATTGAATTATTATTCATTTATTAAATATAATGAATGAATTGGACTTATTATGTGATGGATGAGGCCTGTTATATAGGTCTCATGAGACACATTTTTCTACGGTATTTGGTACATTCCTTACCTATTTATGTATGTTTTCTTGACATGAGGCTTTGAAGGTGATATTATGATGTCCGACATTATACATTATATCATTATGAAACTAGTTATTATTATCTATGTGATTATTTATGTTTCTATGTCATTAATGGATTTAGTCCCCTTATTATGATATTATTTATATGAAATATTTGATAATTATTTTATCTATTCCAAATCATAAATGTTTTATTTATTCTATGATATCTTATATTGTATGCTTTCCCTTACCGAGCAAATGATCTCACCCTTTATTTGGTTTTAATTTACATAGGATACTAAGAAGGGATATTTTAATGAATTTATGGATATATGAGAATAAATAATAAAGTTTTCACAATAATTTTAAGTCATATCTCATGTTTTAAAGTGTAATTTCAGAATCATGTATGTATCTAGTCTCCTAAGACTACTAAACTATTTGATCCTATTTATTTTGTGAAAATATAGTAAAATAACTAGTGAATATTGGTTACTATATTTGGGATGTTATAATTAGTATCAAAGAAAGTTTAGTATAAATATTGGGAACTATATTTAGGAAAACATATATTAGAGAACATAAAAATTTGATAAGCTCCAAGGATAAGTATAAGTAGAAAATAATATTTTAAATTTTTAGCGTGGTAGAGATTATGTGGTTTTCATGAAAAAATAGATACAGGAAATTAGATGCGGCTACGACATATATGCACCTAGTGGTAATGACTTTTAATGGGGAATATTTGGTTTTAACTCGATCATCACCGGTACATGATGAGTTGGATTAAGGCTACATACATTTCTAGAGACTCTATGGGGATGTGATTTGGTTGATTCATATGACATTGATAAACCATTATGAAATATTTGAAAAATTATTATGATTTGAAGATATTCCCCAAGATACTAAGATTATTATTATGAGATTATTTGTGCATAAATTTTCAATTTATTTTATGTATTTCACCAGATTTGGAACTATACATTATGATTCATAATGTTCAGATCTAATCTAGTGTATTCAATTAATTAGAAATGGTTCCTAATGGAATAAATGTAAAATGTTTCAACTCCCATGATCAAAGTAGGTATTTCCCTTATGAGTGATTCAACATGATTACTGCTAGAGATGAGAAGATTATGACTATACTAGGATATTTGACTTAGTTTATAACTAATAACCATTACTGTATAGAAAAAACTATTGCTTGATAGCATGATTCATTGATGTTGGATTGCTTCATATGGAAGAAACCTACAACCATTAATGAAACTATTAATGCATTGATAGATGAAAAATAAATCAAGTCCCTTGAAAAGATATTTTTGTTTTCAGAAGTAATAAAATGCGGAAGTTTATTCTATAATCTCATTGTTTAAAGGAAGACGCTGATCAATAATGGTCACTAATTCAAAATACAAAGGTGGAGGTGGATATGGAGATAATGGAATGGATGGATTTTAAATATATATTCTTCAAAAAATACTTTCCTCATGAGAAAAGAGTTGATATGGAAAGGTAATTCTTAAATCTAAGAAGGAATGAAGAGGAAAGTTTTATTGAGTATGAGTCAAAATTTAAAATATTATAAAGGTATACTATAGACTATGTAAGTAATTTAGAAAGTAATATTGGCCATTTATCTGATGGGGTTAAGACCAGCCTCCTAAGGGAACTAGTCTCTTAAAAAGTTTCATCATATGATGATATGGTATCAAGTTATATAAGGACGGTGTAAAAATTCTTCAAGTCATATATTTTAAAATTATATCAAGAGAAGAAGAGGAATTCTTAGAACCAAGAAAAAAGAAATTATGTGAAGGAAAATAAGGAAAGTATAGAACTTCCCACAATTGATAATTTTCTAAACAAACACCCGGGTACTTTCATGATGTGAGTTTTCTTCAAGTGTGAATAGAAAGGCCATAAGGTACATGAATTAAAGGTTATGAAATTAACCTCTAATGTTCAATGTTTCAATTGTAAGGAGATAAGGAACTATGAAAAAGAAATACCCAAGTGTAAAGGGAAATTACCTTATAAAAGGATAAGGGAGAAATGCCATGATTATGAAATTAATAAAAATGAAGTGGAAATACCTTAAGTTGTGATAGTATGTACATTTATCATAAACTCATGCTTTATTTTATTCCAGATCAACACACTAATTTATATTTTTTAAGGATATTGAATCATCCCTTAGCACTTTGAGGAAAGAATTTTCAATCAAGACACATAGTGAGAATCTATTTATAATGAGAGTATATTGAGTGGTCTCTCTTAAGATGAACAACTATTCCCTAGTTTCAAACATGGTAGCTATACCTATGTTTGTCGTTAACATAATCCTATTTTTTTTGGGATTAATTAGTTTTAATGATTTAGGAATTAGTTGATGATGCAGAAAATAATTATTATTATAATTTAGAGGTTAAAATATTGTATCCTTTCTATGGGTGTTATTATTGATGTTTTAGGAGTTAATTAATTACTTCTTCACAAGAATGTTTATTCATATTGAGTATTATCTTAACTTGTTATAATAATTTTTAGATATGTGAAATAACTTATAAAAATATTATGGATATTATAATCTATTAAAGTTTGATTTTTTTGTTTCATTCATGAAAAATTTATCTTATCCATTCATCATTATAATCAGAAGTGTAAACTGATTAAAATACCCATCCAAAGGGAAAATATTTCACTTAGTAAGTTAGAAGGAATTAGGTAGGTATATTTTCTTATAATTCCTCAAACATAAGAATTAGAAGATAAATTATAAGGACCCAACCTTAAAACATCACATAATCTTGAATTAAATGAATAATTAACATTTAAGATCTTTTCAGGATTAGAGTTTTAGAGAATTAGGATATAACTATTACATCTCAAAGATTACAGGGTAGAAAATCTACTCAGTTTCCATTTTTTCACAAAATATAAACTTTTGAACAAAAGAGTCATGTCTAGTTCCATGTTTTAGAAATCATGAAATTTCCTTGATCCCATCCTTGACTGTATTCCACTTTAATTCCTGTGGAAAACATTTCAAAAACTTGGGATGAGCACAAAAAGCCCAGTAAGGGATATAAAAATATAGAAAGGAAACATTATTCCACGTATACATAAGAATAAATGAAAACATACTTTACTCATAAAACATAACCACTTTAACATACCTCATGAAATCACAATATTTATGAATAACTCATAGAAATCATAATATGTAAAGGTAACTTGAGGCATTTATAACATTCTTACGTAGGGAGTAATCCTCATGGTTACGTTTGGAATACCCATCACAGTATATTCCCTAAATCTCTTCAGAGAAACCTTAGCATTTAACTCATTCGCGTTACCCAATTCATTGTAGATCTATATTAGTTTATCACGGAACCACCCATCTTCATAAACAATTCCCAAGAACCATAACATAATCGTATCACATAAAACATGCATAAATGAAACATAACATTTCCACATTTCAATGACAAGGTATCAATACAACACATTGATATAATCAAAACATTATCAAAACCATTTTCAATACCAAAATAAAAGAAAAGTAAAACATGGTATTTATTTTTCATTTAAAAAAAAAGTTATGGCTTGTAGAGGAAGCCAAAACTCAAATAATGGTCATGGCGGAGGAGAAGTCGTTGTCGCCGCATCCGTAAGACAAAAACATTCCCTTTTGTCGTTTAGTAAAATGATTCATATAAAATATATTCCTTTTGAATAAAATTAAAATTCAAATGGGTTTATAAACCGTATAAAATAAGGTTGTGTATAAAACAAAATATGCCTCAATGAAAGGAGATTGAGACGAAGTCCCATACAAAGACGGTATCCTTAGATTAAGGATAAATAAATTACATAAATATGTGTGACAAACATAAATACACCCAATATAAGTGTGTATTAAGTGTAAAACATTAAGAGGTCATCCAAATATATTCATAGCATGACATAATCAAGAAGTAGAGGTTTAACCCAAAGAATTGTAATTGGGTTAAGAAGTTCCCTCTCAGAAATTCAACAGCCTAATGACGTCACTTTAAAGTTCATAAAATGAGATGATGAGAGATAAAAAGGGTATCTCATCACTTATACATAAAATTTACAACAATAAGGATATATAATAACATATCCCAACATAATAAGATGTAAATTAAAAGACCTAAGTCTTTTAAAAAGAGGAGGGTGAAAGGTTCCCTTACCGACTTGGGTAACTTTCAAAACGTACACCCCATGAAAGAAGGACTATAAAAAATTGAAATAAATACTCATAAATGAAAGTATATTACACAAATATTAGAATAATGGGTATTACATAAACCACTCAAAGTAAATGGTGGAAAATGTAGCATAAATCCCACAGGAATAAAAGTGAGATGAAAAATCCCTTACGAAAACTCGGTAGCCTAACGGCGCCACTTAAAACTTCCAAAAATGGATTTATGAGATCAAATAGGGCCTCTAATAATATGAACATAAAAATTATAGAATGATCAATATAAAATAACATCCCTAAAGATAAGAAAGATGAGCTTAAAATAAATGACATAAAAGAGAGTACTTAAAAAGAAAGAGAGAGGTAGGATCCCTTACCTCAAGTCCGACTTGTCTTGTTCATTTCTTTATATTCCTAAATAATAAACTTTGGTAAATTAATAATTTATTAAGGAACTAATTTAAATTTTATTATTCAATTCATGTCACATATTATAATGTTATAATAATTAGTTAATAATGTGAGTTCATATCAGACGTTTTTGTCGATATTCGGTACATGAGTCAAAAATGAACTTGTTTAAAAATAATTTCCCATGTATTTATAGTTACCCCATATCCAGAATAGTATTAATGATTTAAATATCATATATATCCAGTAAATATTAATTTTATACAATTCCATAATATTTGAAGATAAAATGAAATGAAATGCACCGTTCATGGAGACGGTAGGCCGTACGTACAGATGAACACTACTTTCATTTCTTTGTCATATTAATGGAATTAAAAATAAATGAGAGATATATATATTATAATTCCAGTATAATATATATGTTATATAGGTCACATATGTTCATTAATTTAATTCTTTATACATTCCATGTATTTCATAAACGATTCACATCATTTGAGGGGGCGGTAGTCCACACTTCCTCATATGAAATTATCGCATTTGCACAGCATGAAAAGCATAAAGGTATGATTTAAATATAAAATACATAAGCATATAGAAAACATAAATACCATATATATCATATATAAAATATAGTGACATCATAATGTCCACAATGAAAGGTGTTAAGAGAAGATTGAACAATCATCGTTTTGTGAGGCAGTAATTCGCCATCCACAGAAACAGTATGTTCTTTAACCATTAGACGGAGGTGTGTGTAAGTATAGCTCTAATACTTCTCATAAAAACATCCTAGTATATTGAATATACTGGTTTTGTTACAAAATAAAGGAATAAAAATAGTTTAGGGGGGTTAGAGAAGAAAAATAAAACAAAAGAACATAAGATATGACATTACCTTTAAATCGGGTAACTCCCTTTGGTTTGAACCAAAAGGGTTTCTTGAAGAGCGTTCTGCCTAAGGTAAGGATTCTAGGATGAAGAGAAGGATGTGGAGAGATAAAATGTGCAGATTTTGGTCGAGCCAAAGTCTTTAGAAGTGTGGGTAAGGGGGTAGAGGTGGGGACCTTTTATAAGAGGGAGGATGAACACTCTTGGAAAGTCTTGAAAAGTTACTTTATTATAAAATGATTTTCGGATTTTAAAGGTCCCACAATTATATATTTTGATTATAAGGTGATAATGGTTCGAAATCCACCCATCCTATAGGTTTTTGAAAAGTTTAAGTCTTATATTTTACCTTATCTTCTCATTTTATTTAAATCGTTCATTAATGAGGTAATCGCTGCATTATCATGGTGTCATAAGTAAATTTATTTATTTAATGTATAAAAATTATAAAAAAATATCTTGATGTATGAAATATTTTTATCTTTCTAATGAATATTTATAGTAAAAAATATGACATGTATAACCCCATGTAAAAATTGTTTTAGTAAAAAAATACATGTTTGTGACACTTTTATTTTTACTTTAAATAAAAAGTTATTAATGTCATTTTCTTACCCATGTGGCTCCATGGGGTCCCCAAGTTGACCCATGGATTTTCTTGGTCGGCCATGACTTATAAAATAATTGTAGGACAAGTGTAAAGGTAATTTCATATTATTATATCGTTATATTTACCTTAAATTACACTAATTCCTTTAATTGCGATTAATAAAACTTAAAAGTTACTATTAACCAAAAAATTATTTTAATCCCATTGAACAACATTTTACATCCTAATGACAACCATGTATATCGTATTTTTGAAATTCAAATCACAGAGGTGGTAAAATTTCATTAAACGAAAAATCAGTTTTTTTAACTACCACTTAGTGGTTTCACTATTCATAAAAAATTGATGTTTTTGAGAAAAATACCAAAAATTCACCCTAAGCTATATTTGATGTTCAAAATTCAAAAATTATGCCAATTTTACCAAATTCAAAACATAAGAGTTGCATTAATTATTTTTATAATTAATTCCCACTGTCAAAATAAATAACGTGTTTTTAAGAAACAATATTTATCAAAAGATTGACACTTGTTTATGTCCAATTTCAACGTGAAATTAATTCCAATTACCAAAATTGGATTAAATGGTAAAAATATATTTTAACTAAACTTTAAAACCAATTAAAAATATTATATATCCATATAAATAAATTATATTAAAAGGAGGTTTTGAATTAAAATACAACATTTTCACTAAAAATGATCTTTATCAGAAAAATAACCAAAATTTACACAAAGTAAATTTTGATGTCCAGATTCTAAAGAAAGATTTTATTTTGTCAAATATAACATATAAAATCTTCAAAAGTATATTTAAAAAGGGTTCGCCATTAAAATGAGGTTAATCGACCTTTTAAAGAATATTAGAAGATTTATGCTTAAAATTGGATTCATTTGCATTTTAATCCTCTAACATTTATTTGAATAATTGAAAAAATATTTGACAAACATATATAATCATTTAGTAGTTATTTCTACTCATTCCTGCCATTATAATGGCTAGGCGTTAACTACTATTTAAAATAATAATATTATATTATTAGTGTGCAACGTAATATTTTGAAGAAACTCATTATTGCATATTGGGTACGCCATCGAACATAGTATCCCCTTTTAAGTAATATTAATATTTTATTCGCAAATATGAACATTTCATATTCATTATTTACCTGGGATGTTACAAAAATATATCAAGTGTTTTTTTGAAAATTATAAATTAATTATTAATGTACTCTTCT
This sequence comes from Viscum album, assembly GCA_963277665.1. Classification (NCBI taxonomy): domain Eukaryota; kingdom Viridiplantae; phylum Streptophyta; class Magnoliopsida; order Santalales; family Viscaceae; genus Viscum; species Viscum album. The sequence goes on along the minus strand of OY728123.1, from coordinate 428,055,481 downwards.
AGAAACACATTCACAAGCGTATGTGTTATAAATGTGCATATATTTTTCATTTATGAAGTAATAAGTTCCCTAGTCTTAACCTAGAAATTAAAATTTATGATAAAATATTTTAAAATATCATGATATGTTTAGATTGAATAAAACTTTTAATAAAAAATTTATATAAGGAGGGGTGAATATAACACCCCATAATTTTATTATCCTTTAAATGGATACTTTGTTATATATCATGCACTATACTCAACCCCAAGTTTAAATGAGCCATCAAATAATATTATTCAAATATGACTATTGTAACTGAGCAGTTGGGTTGGAGGGTATGAATAGGAATAAATTAATTATAAAATATATGTAGAAATTATTTTCTTAATAAAAATAAAGAATTTAATTTTTTCTAAATTCATATATTTTTTTACTAGAAAATGTATAAGAATGAATTTATTTTATGCCATGGGAATACATACTTCAAAAAAAATGTTTTTAGGGTTTTTATATGTCAATAATTTGAATTAATTTATACCATTTTTAGAAATTCTATTTGAAAAACTAAAATTAATTTTTAAATTATAATTTCAAAATTCTGTTATGGTGATTTTTTTGATATTTTTTAAAAATAGCTTATTTTTTTGTGAATAGTGAAGGAAATATCATTTTTTGTAAAATCGTTATTTCTTTTCTTCAAACTAAGTAATTTAAAATTCACATTATTTGTTTTAATTTGATAAAAAATTAACAAAATAATAATTTAATTATAATTAATTTAATTAATTTTATATGAATCAACATTATACTTTATTTTGGTATAAGTTCACTTTTGGACTTAAAAACACATTTTTATAAATGCTATTTTATGTGCACAATTTTTTTTATGTTAATAAATTAAATAAATAACCATTTATATATAATTTAAATAAATTTAAAGAATATATAATCTATAGAAATATCTTTATATTCATCTAATAGTTTTTATAAGGCTACGAATGTAAGTAAATTCAATTTTATGCTTTGAAATGAATTTTTCTAAACAAGATTTTTGTTACGTTTTGCACTTGTTTTAAATTTAATTTCTTCCAATTATAGAAATTTAATCTTATAAAATATATTAAATATTTTTAATAATAATATTTTATTTAATTTAATAGGTTCAATTGTTTTTTTCATAATTAGTTGCAAAAACAATTTTTTTGTCACCATGGTTAAGGTTTAAACGAGTTTACTAGGGGGGGGGTTAAACTCAGAGATAAGGTTAATAATACCACATAAAATTATATAATTCCTATTGTATATATATATTTATACCTTATCTTATCCTAACTTATAATCCTTGTCCATTTAGAGACACTTTCACATGAAAGTGAATTTGTATTATTGAAGTATTTTAGGTAATTACATATGTGTTGCTCCCATATCTTATAAAAAGGAACCTATTATCCTCCATTATTCATATAATTTGAGAAATATATATTTTACCTAGACAAAAACCTTAATATATTAATTAATTTCAGTATTGATATTTTATTATTTTCCTAGGACCATCCTAAGAAGGTTTAAGGTGTAACCCATGATGGTCTCTCTAAGAAGAGGTAATCATCTTCACTGAATGTTTCAAAGTTTATTTATTTTTATAATTAAATTAAATCAATTATAAACATCATAAAATAATTAATCATATATAATAAATAAAAATATATGTTATTATTATTATGAGGCAAACATGTTCTACCTCATTTCCATCCTACAGAAAATGAAAACATCACTCGTGCGTATGTAGGATCTACTATCTCCACATAGTGGTGTAATTAACTTTTCATCAACACTTTAATTGGATGGTTATAATGATAAAATTAATATATATAATATTTATTACATAATTATGATTATATAAATATAATGTATCATTTATCTTCTAACCATTTCACCTGTTAAAAAATGATAACGCCGCTAGTGCCTACGTGTGGACTACCACCTTCACAAAGCGACGTGGTTCATTTTTCATGTCCACCTTTAACGGATGATTATAAATTTATATATAATGAATATATATATATATATATATATATTATATTTTTATAATTATTAACATTATGTATATTAAGTAACCATGATCAATATGCAAGGACCATAATTTTCGAATTGAGACAGACATGAAATTAAACAGTTGACACCCGAAATGATGATGATAATAAAATATTGTTAATGAACATGTGTTCAAATGTTATAAGTGGATCATGTATGATATTTTAAGTATTTATTTGGTTTTGGTATATAATTATAATAAAAAAATTTATTATATAGGTGGATAAAATCACTTATGAGTTAAGTTGGATGTAAGGTAAGTGTTTCTCATCTCACTTTTATTTCTATGAGAAATATGACATATTAAACAATTGTTTAATTTGAATAGTTTATATACTTAAAATTTGATATGTTATATAATAAATCTATTTATATTCATGGTATTTTAATTTTCATTTGATGTTATTTATTTCATGGTGGTTATGATTCAAAAAACACCGAGGTGTTAAGGGTTTATTTCACAATATCATCCATATCCGAGATTATTTATGATTAAGTTTATATTGGAGAAATTATATAATATTTATATCTTAAACCCCATATATTTTACTTTCCTATGGTTATTTATAGGAATTACAAGTTTTCCTTTCATTTTCCTCTTTCTAAGCACTGAAAAGTATGAAATAACATTATTAAGAAAAATAGACTTTGTTTTTCTATTTGGCCGAGAATATTTTTCTTCCATATCCCTATTTTATTTAATTTTTTTTCAAGAATGTTTTTAATATTCTAAAATGATTGATTGAATTCATTTTTACCCATATTTTACTTTTAATAAATTTTTTAAAAGTAATATTCTTATTGTTTTCTGAACGAGTCACTTTTCACTGAAGGTGTAAACAAAATATCTATTATAAGTATTACCATAAAAATGAATCTTCTTACAGTCACGAATATTATTTTCCTTATATATTAATTTATAAGTTTCCATACTTATTTTCAAAGAATTTTTTTTCCTAATTTTCCAAAAAATAGATTTTAATATAAGTGATTTCAAAATGAAATGGGTATTTTACTCAAGAAACCTTATAGTTATATTTTTAAAGAATTTTCATCTAGGTCAAAATACTTTGGTGGATATTATTCTTTTCCAAGGATATGATACATTGATAACATCCACTATATTAATCTAGATAGATTATTATCACATTTTTATATTTATTGGCTAGGGAAATATTAACATTTTGAATTCTACTTTTTAAATACGATTGTCTATGTTGATTATGGATTGAATTTTTATTCATTTATTTTATACGAACAATGGATTGAAATAAGTATATGATGGGAGAGGTCCTTTATATCACTTGATGCATCAGTAGGTATCATGAGATAAAATAGTTTGGTTATTTGGTGTATGACTTACCTATTTATGTATGATGTCTTGGAATGAGGCCTTGATGATAAAATTATGATGTCCAAAATTATGAATTATACCATTATGAAACTGGTTATCATTTTCCATGTGATAGTTTATATTTCATTGTCATCTCTAGATTTACCCCCTTTTTATGATATTATTTATATGAAATAATTGATTATTATTTATCTATCCCATATTATCCATGATTTATTTATTATTTGATAGATTTTTGTTGGGCCCCATGTTGAATTTTTTGTCAATAATATGACAATATGCGTTTCATAAGATGATGATGAGAAATGCTGATGCTTGGAGAATTGTTATGGATGTATTTTATGGAATTGGATATCATGCTTGGAAAATTCTCCATATTGACTCTCAATATTGTTTGTGATGATATCAAGTGTTCAAGACATGTGTCAAATGATGAAACATTTTTACAAAAATGTTTAGAAGATTAAAGAAGACCATGAAATAACAATTTTATATTTTATAATGTGAAAGAGAATTGAACAAATTGAAGGCCATGAAATATGAACTTCATTTGAATGAAGTAAAGGGGAAAAATATTGAGAAGTTAGCTTGGAATTATTTTTGATGAAGTCTTGGATTCTATTCTATACTTGGTTGTTAACTAAAACTTTTTATGGGATTATGTTAAAAATATGGTCAATCCATTGGAATCCAAGGATACCCTTAACTAAGAGCACATAACGGACCCATGGGGTCAACCATGCCCAAGGGAATGCACCCCTATCCATCCAGAAGGTGGAAGGGCCATGTGTAAGCCCAAGGAAGGCCCATGTATAGGCCCCACAAAGCGCATGCTCAAAGGAATGCATGGGTTGGGGAAATAGACCATAAGATAAGTAGGACATACATGTGGTGGGACATAGTGGAAGGGGGAGGAGGTTTTTAGATGCTTCAGGAGGTGGTTTATTGATCTAAAACATAACTTGTTAGGTCAGAATAATACAAAGATACACAAGAGGGGTGAATTGTGCCCTTACAACAAGGATTTATAGAGCCTTCTGGTTCTTTTACAGGGAATATGATTTTCCCTAGCTTAGTCCAAGTAGCTGATTCTCTTCCATGACTGATTTTGAGAAGCAAAAGCTCTAATAAATCAAAATAGTTTGATTTGATTGAATAAACATGTTCTTGAACATAGTTGTAGTAGAAACTGAAATAATATTGATCTTCTTATTCAAAGATAAATTTCTTTAAGAAATAATTTCTTTAAAGAGATCCTGGCTGCGAATGATCTTCAATAGAAATGATAACCACAAAATAACAACACTTACAGAACAACATGGGGTTGAAACATGTGTACCTTCAAGGTGTAGATTATTTAGAATAAAATAGTCACTTGATATTTTGTTTATTTGCAACATTTATGAATTCGAAAACATATTTCACAAATAAAAAATCATACAAAAAGTGAAAATAATCTTGCTATATATATATATATATATCAATATTGTATTTATTTCAGTTGAGAAGATCCAAGAATTACTCTTGATAAATCACAATTTATTCAAATTTAAAAACAATTTATAGAGTCATAACTTACCTTAAAAACATGATCAATTTACTCCATTGAATACGAGCCTTTGAATCAATCATAAAGTCCCTTTAAAATGCTAATAAAATAAATTTTAATAGTTCTTTACATCCATAGAGACTGTTATAGTAATCAAGAATAATATTAAAGATTTAAACCTCCATCATTGAATAGTCAAACATAGGGTTCCTTCAAATAATGATAAAAACTCAAAACACAGGGTTGATAATGTATGATTGATTATAAAAGTAGGATTTATGCACCATACATTTCCCCCTAAAACATAGGGTTCCTTATAGACGTAGGGTTGTTTATACATACTTTCCCTTTTTTTAGACATAAGATTTCATCTAGAAATAGTGTTGATAAACAATACTTTTCCAACAACATATTTCACATGACCCATACATGTTATTTCAAACATAGAGCCTCTAAACCATATATTATGCTTATAAATATATAGTATTAATAGTGATCTAGAATACTTTCAAAACACATTTATAATACTTTAACAATTAATATAACATGTAAATAAAATAATCTTCCCCAAGAAATATATTTCTAAAAAATAAATAACGTAATTTCATTAGTAAAATAAACAAGGGAATTTTTGAGCATCAAAATCAATAATATTTATAGAGTATTGTTAATATAATACATGCCCAAAAATCTCCCCTTTTTTATATTAAAAAAACCCATAACTTAACTTAGAAAATATAGGAATTGTAAACACAAATGAAATAAAAAGATATAGAGATTATAGGTGTATAAAATTAATTTACGCAGTAAATTTAATTTGTTAATTGATAATAGAAAATGATAATTTGAATTAATATAATGTTGTGTTTACCCAATTTTCACCCCCATTTTGTAATATAAAAAATAAAGTATTTGAAAAAATATTAAAACAAATTCAATGTAGTAGAAATATGTAAATGAATGTTACATTCTTCTGAAGATAAAAATGGTATATTTGTTATGGTAGTAGAGATGAATAGAAATAATAATAAACTGAAATATGAATATTTTTTCATAAAATTTTGTTTGTGATTACAAGAATAATTTTGGATGATAAAGGTTAAAATGTTGTTCTATCTGAATGTGAAATTATTGGTTTAGAAAAGGTGTCAAATTCTAGTGAAACTTGAATAGTCTGAAAAACTTTCTTCAATTATACCATCTGTCCTCTTAAAATTCTAGTTAGTTTTTAGCATAATTTATTATCAAAAGATTTGAATATTAACCAATATTTAAACTTTAAACCATGTTTACTTTCAAAAATTCATTAATTATTTTATCTAAGTGAAAAATGTTAGATAGTAGTGATCCAAACCGATTGAGAATATTTTTGATGCCCGGTTATCCTGAAGTTATCTTCTTAATAAGACCTTATTGATTTTACAAAAAAACATTGAGTGGTGCACTATCACATTGAAGAGTATGAATCTGATCCTTGAAACTGGACATTACTGCTATGATTGATTCAAGCCTTATGTCTAAATCTAGATAAGTTTGATGTGCTGATGTAGATACTTTGGACTAAATGACACTAATTCTAATAGATTCATACTGACTCCCCAAATATTATTTCAAATCACAAAAATATTATTTAGAAACAAACTATTCTTGGATCTTACCAAAATAATCATCCATTTATCTACTAAAAGAACTAAAATATCTTCTTGAAACCAAAACATCTCTAGGATTGGTCAGTTGGGCCTAAATAGATTCTAATTCCACTGTAGGAATAGTTTAACTTCTTAAATATTCCAATTTTTTTTGAATCCTCTAATTCACTATAAAAACTTTAATTTTATTCTCCCAGTTTATTAAAATGAACAATAAATCCTTTAGTTATATTTTTCAAATAATCAGAAGATTCTGTTTCATGAGATAGAGATAGTTGGCCTCTATAAACCAAGGGTAAGTATTGTTATTTACTTTTCTCACTAGATGCATAATATTCAGCCTCAAGAACCTCTGTAACGTCAGTAGGTACAAAATTTTACTTGTCTAATGAATCAGATATAACCAAAATTTATTAATTCTAGGATAATATCATAGTGTGAGATACTTCTTATTGAGGTTTCTCATTTCCTTGAGAATTTTCATGAACGTTTTCTTCAACAAGAGTTCTTCTATTATAATTTTCATCTTGATTTATGATAAGAGATGATTCCTCTTATCTATTGTCTAGTTGATGAATTTCACCAGCAAAAACAACCTCTATTTTTAGTGGCTAAAATATGATATCCTGAGTTTTATGTTCATCCCATTTTATAAGCTAGATAACAAGGGTATTAACATTTGGTTCCCATAATTTTTTTCAAGATATTGGGGGCTATCTCTTGTTTCTTATAATTTAGAGACATTGTATCTGATTCTTCATCTCTTTGGTTGGAATATATCATATATTCTAGATTATTCAACTTCTTCTTCTTGAATTTAAAATACAATACTAGATCCCATAGTTCATTGCTCCCCCTGAGCAATAGGACTAGATCTTTGTTGGTATTATACCCCAACAAGTGAAAAATTTCCTTGCAATATAATAAAAAAGAAACATATCTTCCTTAGAGGTTTAGCATTACTGATGTTACTATGATGACACTTGGTGTGAATCTGTATATCTCTAATCATTCCTCTTTTATAAAGTAGTAATGAAATTATCCTTTTATAAGGATAAAAAGACATCCTTGCCTCTTCTTGGAAATAGTGATGAATGTACCTTAACATGTAACTTAACAAATTAGACATGATATCACTCATAATCAAAAATATTATATACATTTTTGGGTAAAGAATATTTTTGAGTTTAACAGCTCTTGGAATTAGTGAAGACTGGATGAACTTGACCAGGACCTTCTCTTCAATTTTGAGATCCTTAACAAGAGTTTTTATTATTTGGGTTGAGCCAAAGAGAAAATACATAATATACTCTCATTTATGGTCTTGATTACAAATTTCGTGAAGATCTAAATGAAAAACCCTTCACGGGGACACTTAAAAAATTTAGAAATTTTGATTGAAGAGATTGAAAAATACCTATCATTTAACCAAGATGTGATGACATCCTCCACATCACTAAAACAGAACAGAACATTTCTGAAGAAATATTTTAATTACACATCAAAAATAAAGTTGGCGTTCCTTTAATAAAAAGAGTTTCCAGACCTTGAAATTCTATAGATTACTTCAGAAGAATATTTTTTGTTGAAGCCATTCACAATATATTATCTTTCCTAGAATAATTTTTCTATAAGTGACAGATTTTAACTTTGTTTCACTTTATTCACCTACATATGTTCTCTGAATCATCTAAATTTATTATAATTTGTGGGTTAAAGTTTTAAAATTCTAGGGCTTCTATAGCACCCCAAGCTTCCACGGTATGTTTCTCTTTGAATAATGCAATAGCTTCCGCTGTATGAATCTTCGAGTTCTAGCACACCACAACCAATAAAAATAGAAATTATGAATTTTAATACCCAATTTTTGAAATTTTATAAATTTTATTTTTCAAAATGGACTTCATTTTTGGATTGGGAATACAAAATTATCTCAGGGTGAGTTTTTGGTATTTTTCTGAAAACATTCAATTTTTGATGAATAGTGAAAAACACTGCGTTATTGTTTAAAACATACTTTTTATTTAAATAATTATTTATTTATTTAAATTTGTTTTATATCAAAATAGATACATAATACCTATATAAGTTCAATGTAATTAACTGGAGTCATTTTATAATAAAATTAGATGTATAAAATTTTATTTAACATTTTAACGCCTTTTACCCACCTTCTAGGCACATTTGAAAATTTTCATAAAACATAATTTTATCACTTCTATAAATTGAATTTAAAAAATCCAAGAGATATGGTTGACATCAGTAAGTAAAATATGGTTCAATATTATTAAAATAATTTTTGGTGAATAACAACTATTGGATTTTATTTACCATAGTTAAAAGTAAATAGGGTAATTAAAGGAAAAATGATATTATAATTACCCTAACACATGTCCTAATTCTATTGGATAAGTGTATTTTGACCAAAACAAACCTTAGGAATAAAATATGATCCTTTTGGTCCACTTGGATTAGATTTGGACATTTATTATTATTTTATTTAAAGAAGAGTTAAAAGTGTTAAATTCAAAGTTTAATAACTAAACCATTTTTAATATAGGTTTATACATAAGATAAATTCGACTATAAATATTCATTAGAAATCTAAAAATATTTCCTACATAATGGTATTTTATTTATAATTTTTATAAATTAAATAATTAAATTTATTTATGACACAATGATGACACAATAATAACCTTATTAATGAATGATTAAAATAATTGATATTATAAATATCTAAATAAATGTAAATTGAGACTTTGGATTAATTAAACTAATTTTATAGGTTAAAATGATTTTTTAGGGTTGATTAAATAAATTTTTTTTGAAGATAAAAAGTTTTTATGACTTTCACAAAAACAAAATACCAAATAGTGTCAAAATTGACTTAAATGACTTTTAAAAAAAATACTATATTATTAATTGATATAATATTCCTAAAAATATATGGTTCGGGAAAAGGAATTATATAAGGTTAGATATATCAATAATGAACCAATTTGGGTTATCTTGGATTTTTATTGTAATTTTATTAACCATTTATTATAATAATACAAGAATACATGGTAAAAGTTACACTATTTAACTAAGAGTTAAATCTAAAAGATAAGGTTAATATGGTAGTCTAAATCTGTCTAAAACCTATTGGTTGAGAGGTTTTATACCCATACCCACTTTATCCTCTAAATAAATACTCTTGGTGACATTATAAACTGAATATGATTGTATAATAATATAATATTTCAAGCTTTTCCTAAAGTGACCCTCACCTCTATTATAAACGGGTACTTCCCCTTCTCTCAAAATTACACCTCCAAATCCATTTGTCTTGGCCAAAACCTTCTCAAATAACCTCCCAAATACCCTCAATTCAACCTAAAGGCATTAATTTGATCAGAATTTAACCTATGGAGCCCATTTGATCAAATCAATAAGAAGCACCCGAAGAAGAGGTAATAATTTCACCACCTCTTTCAAAGTTCTTTGCTTATTGCACTTCCTCTTTCTTTGTTGTTACCATGACTAAATAATAACACCAATACCTTATAGTTACTGTGATGTTATTATAAATATGGTACAACCATATTCATTATTCTATCCATCATATGAATGACAAAGTCATCATACGTGTGTACGTACGGCTTACCGTCTCCACGTTGTGGTGTAGTTTGTTATTCAACACTTCATTATTTTGATGGGTATAATAATGAGTATAATTGTTTTAAATAATAAATATAACATTTTAATGATTCTATATATATGAAAAAACATTCAATTACATATGATTTCACCATCAATAGAATGATATTGTCGCTCGTGCGTACATATGGATTACCGTTTCCACAAACGCGATGAGATTCATTCCCCATCGTAATCATTCATGAATAATTTTCATTTTATGGTTAAAAATAATGTTTAAGAACTTAATATCACTCTATATATTAATCAAATACATAATATTCCTAACAAACATTACTTACATTACAAAACATATAAAGGAAAACGAACCAGTTAACACCCGAAATAAAGATACTACTTAAATATTATTAACAAAGAAATATTAGAAGATCATATATGACATCATATTTATGTATGTGGTCATTTTATAGTTTAAAAAGATTTATTTAAATATTATACAGGAGATTAACATACCCTCAATCCAGGAAAATTACAAGGTAAGAGTTCATTATAAAATCTCTTCATTATCTGAGGTTGTTTATATGTGAGTATCTACTGGGACCTCTTTAGCATCCACATCCGTGTTTCTTAAAAATGTAGTTCAATTTTTTTTATTATTTCCTAGACTATAGGTTAAATTAATTCATACCATTGTTTGAATTTTTATAAATTTTTTATAAAGGAATCTTTCTGTCATTTTCCAAACAAAGTCCTTTACGACCTTTTCGACAAAATTAAGGAAAGAATGTTTTTTAACTTATACGGTGAGTGCAGCTATTATCCGCCATTATAAAAACTTAAAAGATTCCCTTACAAGATTATAAGAATATTTTAAAAATAAATGTTTTCTTTTATAATTATGTGAATTTTAAATTATTTCAAAATAGAAAGAGATATTTCTCTCAAATAGTTTTGATTTCATCTATCTCAACATCCTTTGATGAATTTTACACTTGTTTGAAGTTGATTTATTATGATACAATGTTCCATATTGTATTTAAGGTTTTGCGATATGTTTAACTATATATGTGTTATTTTTATACCATTCATTGTTTATGGATAAAGTATTGACATTTCGTATGCTAGTTTTAATATTAATGTTTCTGTTATGTTTTAACCTTTTCATATGAGGAATGCATTGGACTTAGTAAGTGATGGGTGGAGCTCTATATAGATCCTCGATGCATTAGTAGGTCTCATGAGACAAACAAGTGTCTTGGCATAAGTCCTTGAAAAAATCTTATTTGAAGTCTTGGAATGAGGACTTAACTATGTGGTTATGATGTCCGACATTATGTATTCCATCATTATGAAATTAGTTATTGATATTAAATGTGATTATTAGACGATTAGAATATCCATGTGAATAAGTAAATGGAATTATTTGACTTATCTTTGCCTTATTATGGTGAATTTTAAGTTTACATGGATTTTTTTTTAGTCTTATACATTTCCTTAAATGTTTATTCTTATTTATGATAGTTTCTGCAATATTGTTATCCTTACTGAGCATCTGAGCTCACCCCTTTCTTATGTTTTCTTTTTCCAAGGATATGAGGAAGTATGTTACGATTAACCTGCAGGAATAGGCTAAGGGTTATGAGTGTGTTCAAAAGGGGACACAATGTTGTTTTTTTCCATTTCATAATGTAATGTAAAACACATGTATGTATCTAGTACTTACAAGGATACTAAACTAATTGGTATTTTGATATTTGATCTCTCGTGATCATGACAATGTTATGTAATAATGCACTGAATCTAGGTAACTAGGGTTGGGACGTTATAGTTGGTATCAAATGAAGTTTAGTACAAACCTTGGAAGCTAGATTTAGAAAAACTTTTATTAGAGAACATTACCCTAAGATAGGCATTGAGTATTAGTATATAAGAACTTCCTAGAATTTTGGTAATATAGATATTTTGTGTATTTTACAAGAAATAAATTTCTACCTGGATATGAGCAGGTAGAGGCGTCTCTGGCACAAATGTACCTAGGAGTGAAAAATCTGAAAAGGAGTTTCAGGCTTGACCTGGGGTATCCTGGTACATGACAACGGGCATTGCTATACTCTTGGTTCTAACACTCACGGGGGATATGCTTAGGATAATTCAAATTTTCTTGACAAACCATTATGAAGGATTTGTGAGTAAATACTTCTCAAAGAAAACATTTTTTATGATTATGGATTATATACATAAACTGTTCAATTTATGTTAGGTATTTTACTACTTCGGAATTATGTATTACGATTCATAAACTAATCTAGTGCAATCCATTGTTTAGAAATGGTGTGTAGTGGAATTAATGGAAACCGTATCAACTCACTTAATCCATGTAGGGATTTTCCTCCTACTCGAGATAATTATAGTGGAGCTGGTAATGCAACCGGTGCTGAATAACTTATAACCATACTGGGACAACTCACTTAGGTTATGAATAATAACCTTACCCGTATGGAGCACCCTGATCCACAATGTGGAGGATCAATGTTAGAATGCTTCTTTGGGACACAACCACCAACATTCAATGGGACTAAAAATCCATTTTTAGCTGAGAAATAGATAAGTTCCTTAAAGAAAATATTTCATGCTTTGGGGAGTAGTGATAGGGAAAAAGTTGTCATGGAGGATTATCGCCTCACTGTAACTCCCCAATATTTCATAGTACATTATTTCTTCAAAGTAATTCAATTGCTTGCGCTACACACAACAATGAGTTCGAGCGCACCACAACTTACCAAACTAGCCGTTAAAAAATGGTTATGAACAGTATTAACTGCATTTTGAATCTTATATACTCTATATAATTTTAACAGCCATATTATGTGTTTCTTAGACATAATATGAGAACAAATTCATTTTTTTCAGATAAAAGAAGTATTTTTCAAAAAAATGCAATTTTACCACCTTTTAATGAGGAACTCTTTTTAAAACCAATATTTGACAGTTTTATATATTCAATTTAATGAAATTAAATTCTTCTTTAGAATCGGGACATAAAAATTTAGTTTGGATAATTTATTGTTACTTTTCTGATAACTTTCATATTTTGATGAATAGTGAAAATACTAAATATTAATTGAAAATAACTTTTTTAATCGAAATAATTTATAGTGATAAATTATGCATTTGAATGGTTTGTATGTATAATTATATTATGTTTTTATGATTTAATACAAATTAGGTCATTATAAGTAATTTCACATTTAAATTTGACATAAACACATGTCAATCTTTTGATAGTTTTTAATTTTAAAATACCCGCTTTTTTAGTTTTGACAATATAAATTAATTTTAAATTAATTAATGAAACTTATATGTTTTGAATATGGTAAAATAGAATTAATTTTTGAATCCAGAATATCAAAATTATCTTAAGGTTAATTTTTGGTATTTTTCTAAAAACATCCAATTTTTGATGAATAGTGAAAAACACTAGGATATTGTTTAAAACCGGATTTTAATTTAAATAATTATTTATTTTATTTAAATTTATTTTACTTCAAAATATATATAGTACATATATAAGTTCTATGTAATTCATTGGAGTCATTTTATAATAAAATTAGATGTATAATTTTTTTATTGAACTTTTTACCGTCTTTTACCCACCTTCTAGGAGCATTTTCAAATTTGCATAAAACTTAATCTTACCACTTCTGTATGTGGAATTTCAAAAATATCAGAGACACATTTTACATCAGTAAGTAAAATGTGGTTCAATAAGATGAAAATAAGTTTTGGTAAATAGTAACTTTTGACTTTTATTTACCATGGTTAAAAGTAAATAGGGTCATTAAAGGTAAAAATGATATTATAATTACCCTAATACATGTCCAAATTCTATTGGATAAGTTAAATTATACAAAAAAAAACCTTAATAATACAATATTATCCTCATTGGTCCACTTGTATTAGATTATGACATCTATTATTATTTTATATAAAGAAGAGTTAAAAGTGTTAATTTTAAAGTTTAATAACTAAACCATTTTTAATATAGGGATATACACAAGATATATTCGACTATAAATATTCATTAGAAATATAAAATTATTTCCTACATCATGGTATTTTATTTATAATTTTTAGATATTAAATGTTTAAAATTATTTATGACACAATGATGATGCAGTAATTACTTTATTAATGAAAGAATAAAATAAATTTTATTATAAATATTAAAATAAATATAATTTCAAAGTTTTTATGACATACACGAATTTTCTAGGTAACTATGAATTGTTAGGATTGATTCAATGTATCTTTTTATAAGTAATCTAGTTTTTATGACTTTCAAAAAAACCAAATACTAAATAGTGTCAAAATTCACATAAATGAGTTTTTAAAACAAATATTATATTATTAAATTATATAATGTTCCTAAAAATAAATGGTTCATCCAAATGGATTAAATAATATTATATATGTCATTAATGAACCAATTTAGGTTCTCTTGGAAGTTTAGAGTAAGTTTATTAACCATATAGTGTAAGAATACAAGAAGAGACGGTAAAAGTTAAACTATTTAACTAAGAGTTAAATCTAAATAATAAGGTTAATATGGTGATCTAAACCTATCTAAAACCTATTGGTTGAGTGGTTTTCTAACCATACCCACATTATCATAGAAATAAATCACTTTTTTCCATTATAAACCGAAAATGATTTTATTATAAAGTAATATTTCAAGCTATTCCTAAAGTGACCCTCACCTCTCTTATAAAAGGGTACTTCCTCTTCTCTAAAAATCACACCTCCAAATCCATTTGGATCGGCCAACCCCAGACCAAATATCCTCCCAAATTTCCCAAAATTAACCTAGAGTCCTTAATTTGATCCGAAAGCCTACCTAAAGATCCCTTTTGATCAACTCAAAAGGAAACCCCCGAAGAAGAGGTAATAATTTCACCACCCTCTTTCAAGTTCTTTTCTTATTCCACTTCCTCTTTATTTGTTGTTTCCATACCAAAATAATAAATCCAGTACCTCTTATATAATTTAATTTTATTTTAAATGTGGTACAACCATATTTTTTATTCTATCCATCCTATAAATCACAATGCCACCTTACGTGCGTACGTACGGCTTACCGTCTCAACGTTGTGGTGTAGTTTTTATTCAAACACTTCATTATTTGGATGGGTATAATAATGAGTATAACTGATGTAAATAATAAATATAACATGTTAATGATTCTTTATATATGATATAATATCCAATTACATATGATTTTACCATCAATATAATGATATTTTCGCTCATGTGTACGTACAGATTATCGTCTCCACGACGCGATGAGATTCATTTCCACCTTCACTATTCAACGATGATTATAAAAATATATATTATTAATAAGTATGTAATATAATACATAATAATACTAATTAATATATATATATATATATGTACTTACATATATCTTATTCACTTCCATTCAATACGATACGAAAACGGAAACAACGTTTATGCGTACGTACGGCCTACCGTCTCCATAAATGGTGTTTTCCATTTCATATATCTATATATTATATATATTTATATTCTAAATATATATTATATATAAATAATGTGTTATATTCTGAAAGTATGTAAATTATGATCTAAATGATACGATCAAGAATAACAAGTTAAAACATGTACGATAAAGAAAGCGATTATTACCTGAAATATTAATTTAACATAGAAATAATTATTAAATGGGTAGTATAAAGTCATAAATGTATCATTCATGATATAATAAATATGAATATGGTTCTGGTATAATTTAATGACATACTATGGTCATTATATAGGAGGTTAAACGTACCCTCGACCAAAGGAAATTTCAAGGTAAGGGTTAATTCCAAAATCTCTTTATTATCCAAGGTTGTTTTTACATAAGTATATACTAAGAAATATTTATTATCCATGTCCATGTTTCATAAAAGAGTTTTAAAAGGGATTCTTTTTAATTTACTTTTTACAAAAACATCATTTTAAATTTTTTAAAGATTTATTCTTCTAAACCTTTCTCATTAATGTCCATGTTTTCAAAATGGTTTTAAGGATTTATTTATATGGAAATGAATGTTTTAAAATGTTAATTCATTTCAGAAGTTTCAAAGTGGTATGGGACAATTTGATTCAAAACTATCTTTTAAATGACTTCCTTTATAAATTTTGTGACTTTTAAATGATTTCATGAAAAATGATATATCTCTCAAAGATTTTTACTGATCATTTTCAACTATGTCAACATCCTTTATGGGATATTATTCTTGATCGAGGTTGATTTATTATGATACAAATATTCCATATTGTATTGAAGGTTTTATGATATATTTGACTATGGATGTGTTATTTTTATACCATTCATGATTTAGGGTTAACATATTGACATTTCGTTTGCTATTTTTAATACGAATGTTTATATTATGTTTCAACCTTTTCATTTGAGTAATGTATTGGACTTAGTAAGTAACGGGTGGAGACCACTATAGCTCGTCAGTGCATCGGTAGGTCTCATGAGATAATTAGATGTGGAATTGGTTGAGGCCTTTCCCAATTTTGATATATGGTTTTGGCCGAGGCCTTTATCATTTTTAGACGTCTTGGCCAAGGCCTTAAAAAAATGTTTTAGAATGTCCCACATTATACATTATCTCATTGTTAAAATATTATTGATGGTTCATGTGGTTATTCAACTAGTAGAATAACCATGACTATGTTTTATTATGGCATTATTTACTCATATCATATTCCTTCCATAAAGTGTTCATGTTTATTATTCGTAAAGGCATGTGTTTTAAATTATTTACCATACCTAATGTTTATGTTAACTTCCTTTGTATTGCTTACCATTACTGAGCATTTGAGCTCTCCCCTTTCTTATGTTTTATTTTCCCAGAATTCCAAGAAGTGTATTATGATTGATAAACAGGGTTAAGCTAGGGAATTAATGGCATTTTCAAAGGATTATTTATGTTTTGTTTTATTTTCAATGGTGTAATGTAACGTTAATTTATATAATCGATTTTCCAAGACTACTAAACTGATCGGTCTTTTGGGACTTGATTCCTTGTAATCATGACAATGTATTAAAATAATGCACCGACTCTGGGTAACTGGGGTTGGGGTGTTACAATTGGTATCAAAGGAAGTTTAGAAAAAACCTTAGAAATAGATTTAGATAAACTCTGATTAGAGAACATTACCCTAAGATAAACTTTGAGGATTAGTATAGATGAACTTCCTATAATTTTTGTAATGTATATATTTTTTGTATTTTACAAGCAATACATACCTGTCTGGATACGAGTAGGTAGAGGCAGCTCTAACACAAATGTACCTAGGAGTGAAAAATCTGACAAGGAGTTTTGGGAATGACCCAGGGTATCCTGGTACATGACAACGAGCCTTTCTGCACTCTTGGTTGCGACACTCTCGAGGGATATGCTTAGGATAATTCACGTTTTCATTACTGGTCATTATGAAGTATTTAGGAGTAAAAAATTCCTCAAAGAAAACATTTTATGATTATTGATTATATGAATAATCTTTTCAACTTATGCTAGGTATTTTAAAAGTTTGGAATTATGAATTATGATTCATAAACTAACCTAGTGAATTCCATTGTTTAGAAATGGTGCCTAGTAGACAGAATTAGAATTCCAGCAATACGCATGATTGAAATATTAAGAAGGATCATATATTTCATGGTATTAAGACAAAATTTAAAAGGGAATTAATCTCCCACATATTATCATCATATGAATAAATAGAATCATGTGTTAATAAGATAAGTAAATAATTCTCTGAGTCCTATGGATTTGAAGGGAATCAATAGAAGAAAAGGATGGTAGAGAGAAAGATGGATAAAGGGAAGAGGGGAAAGAAGGATTTTACCATATGTGATAACAGTGGAAAGAATCACCTTGGTAAATGATTTAAGGGAATAAGAGATTTTTATAAGTGTGGATAAAAGGGACACTAATTAAGTGATATCAAGGGTAAGAAAAAGGTTTCAAATGTACAACGGTTCATCTACAAGGAGTTGAGACACTACGCAAATCAATGTCTAAATCATTTGAGTATGCCCCAAATAATGCTATTGGATAATAATGAAGCTATGATACTACCATAGATGAAGAGGAATGACTAGTGTTATTATTTTGTTATTAAATAATTATTTCATTTGAGTGTTGTATCAATGATGTACTGGTTATATGAGTTGAGGAAATAAAAAAGGATTGTACTACAGTAATATTTCATTAAGTATTTGAGATTGTATGGTACCAAGTAAAGTGACATAGTTTCATGTTAAATTTTTTGGAAAATACATGGTTGAAGGAATGGTAAACCATAATATGGTCCTGATACTGAGGTAGTGATTTTGGAATAAGAGATGGTTGATTTGGATAAATTATATTAGATATTCTTGACTACCTTGGAACCGATTAATGGTTTTTTTATTCCATAATTGATGGAATATTCAAATTTTTTTTATATAAGCAATATATCTAGTATTCTATAAGGAATAATGGGGATTCAATGTAATCAATAAGGTTTTATGGTAATTCAGGATGTTACCATGTTTTAAGAGAATACATGATGAAGGTACTCACTTGTTATTATGTGGAAAAAAGAGATCTTCATTATGTTTACCTTACTTATAAATCTTGGATTGTGAGTTTGGACAGTAGTATTTTGGATAATTATAAAGGTTGGAATATATTAAGTTGGAAATTGGATACAATTGTTTAAGGTTAAAAAATTTCTTAAGATTATTTTTGGATTGTTATAAAAAGGACAACCTGAAGGTCGGGTGACAACCTGTCACGTCCAACAAGGCCGCAAGACTTGAACCCACAACTGAAGGGTGACAAGGGTGCATCACCTACCATTGACCTATATAATGTCTTGGATTGTATAATATAGTTTTTTTAAATATTATAACAAATGAATATAAATTCATTATTTTTGGAATCCTATTCGATTAGGATACATAGAATATTTTTGAATTCTATTATCTTTTGGAGTGAAAGATGAGTTTGTGGTAGGAATTAGTTGAAGGATAAAACTCTACTTGTCAAGTATATTTTTTCCTCTTATTCTATGAATAAATTAATTCTTAAACTTTAATTAAGGGATCTTAAAACCAAAAATGTGTTATCCTAATACCTTATGTTTTTTTTAAACCGATAATATTTTAAATCATCATAGATTGATGCCTTTGAGGCCCTCAATTTTACACCTGTTTGTGATTGATGACCTCAATCACTCCCTATAAATATTTATGTTTTTTCTCCAATTATGTTTCTCTAATTTCCACCAATGTTATCCTAATCGAGATAATAACTTGGTGGTGACTTTTTCATTTCCCTTTCCCTCTTATTAAGACTAAATTTTATTAACCCAATTTCCAATGTGGGTTTTCCACAAAGGTATTTTTCTATTTTTAACCTTTTATTTTTGAAGAAAAATTTCTAATTGTGAGGACACAATTTATTGAGGAGGGGAGAATGTAACACACCAAGATTTCATAGTACATTATTTCATCAAATTAATTCAATTACTTGCGCTACAAGGAACAATGAGTTTGAGCGCACCACAACTTACCAAACTAGCCATTCAAAAAGTAGTTATGAATAATATTAAATGAATTTTGAATCTTATATACTCTATATAATTTTAACACTCATATTATGTGTTTCTTAGACATAATATGCGAACAAATTCATTTTTTTCATATAAAAGAAGTATTTTTCAAAAAAATGCAATTTTACCACCTTTTAATAAAGAACCCGTTTTAAAACCATTATTTGACACTTTTATATATTCAATTTAATGAAATTAAATTATTATTTATAATAAGGATATAAAAATTTAGTTTGGATAAATTTTTGGTACTTTTCTGATAACTTTTATATTTTGATGAATACTGAAAAATACTAAATTTTATTTGAAAACAACTTTTTTAATCAAAATAATTTATAAGGATAAATTATGAATTTTAATGGTTTGGAAGTATAATTAGATTATTTTTTTATCATTTAATACTAATTAGGTCATTATAAGTAATTTCACATTTAAATTTGATATAAACACATGTCAATCTTTTGATAGTTTTTACTTTTAAAAAACCCACTTTTTTGGTTTTTAAAACAGGAATTAATTTTAAATTAATTAATGAAACTTCTATGTTTTTAATTTGGTAAAATATAATTAATTTTTGAATTCATAACATGAAAATTATCTTAAGGTTAATTTTTTGTATTTTTCTTAAAACATCCATTTTTGATGAATAGTGAAACACACTGCGTTATTGTTTTAAAAAAACTTTTTATTTAAATAGTAATTTATTTTACTTAAATTTATTTTAAGTAAAAATAGATATATAGTACCTATATAAGGTAAATTTAATTCATTACAGTCATTTTATAATAAAATTAGATGTATAAATTTTTATTGAACTTTTTACCATCTTTTACCCACCTTCTTGGAGCATTTGCAAATTTGCATAAAACTTACTTTTACTGTTTCTGTGAGTTGAATTTCAAAAATCCGAGAGAAACGGTTGACATCAGTAATTAAAACGTGGTTAAATAAGATGAAAATACTTTTTTTTGTGAATAGTAACTTTTGACTTTTATTTACCACAATTAAAAGTAAATAGGGTAATTAAGGGTCAAAATGATATTATAATTACCCTAACACATGTCCTAATTCTATTGGATAAGTGAAATTAGACCAAAAACAACCTTAGGAATAAAATATGATCCTATTTAGTCCACTTGGATTAGATTAGGACATTTTTTATTTTTTTTAAAGAAGAGTTAAAAGTGTTAAATTCAAAGTTTAACAACTAAACCATTTTCATATAGGGTTATACATAAGATAAATTAGACTATAAATATTTATTATAAATATAAAATTATATCATACATCATGGTATTTTAGTTATAATTTTTAGACATTAGATAATTAAATTTATTTATGACACAATGATGATGCAATAATTACCTTATTAATGAAAGAATCAAATAAATGGTATTATAAATATTAAAATAAATATAATTTAAAATTTTTTATGACATACACTAATTTTCTAGGTAAATATGATATGTTATTATTGATTCATTGTATCATGTTCTAATTAATCAAGTTGTGATGACTTTCACACAAACCAAATACTAAATAGTGTCAAAATTGACATAAATGAGTTTTTAAAACAAATATTATATTATTATATTATATAATATTAATAAAAAACTAAGGTTTGGCCAAATTTCTTAAATAATATTATATATGTCATCAATGAACCACCTGAGGTTCTCTTGGAAGTTTATAGTATGTTTATTAACCATATAGTGTAAGAATACAAGAAGACACGGTAAAAGTTAAAATATTTAACTAAGAGTTAAATCTAAAAGATAAGGTTAATATGGTGACCTAAACCTGTAAAAAACATATTGGATGAGTGTTTTTCGACCCATCCCCACATTATCCTAGAAATAAATTATTTTGGAACCATTAGAAACCGAAAATTATTTTATTATAAAGTAATAGTTCAATCTTTTTTTAACATGACCCTCACCTCTCTTATAAAAGGGTACTTCCCCTTCTCTCAAAATAACACCTCCAAAGCCATTTGGCTCATCCAAACCCTAGACAAATATCATCCCAAATTTCCTAAAATCAACCTAGATTCCTTAATTTGATCATAAATCCAACCTAAGGTGCCCTTTTGATCAACTCAAAAGGAAACACCTGAATAAGAGGTAAAAATTTCACCATCATCTTTCAAGTTCTTTTCTTCTTCCACTTCCTCTTTCTTTGTTATTTCCATAACAAAATAATAAATCTAGTACCTCCTACATACTGTTATGTTATTATAAATATGGTATAACCATATTCTTTATTATATCCAGCCTATAAAGGACAAAGTCACCATACGTGAGTACGTACGACTTACCGTCTCCACGCCGTGGTGTAGTTTGTTATTTGAACACTTCATTATTTGGATGAGTATAATAATGAGTAAAACTGATGTAAATAATAAATATAACATGTTAATTATTCTGTATATATGATATACCATCCAATTACATTGTATTTCACCATCAATATAATGATATTGTCGCTCGTGCATACGTACAGATTACCGTCTCCATGATGCGATGAGATTCATTTCCACATTCACCATTCAACGATGATTATAAAAATATATATTATTAATAAGTATGTAATATAAGAAATAATACTACTACTTAATATATATATATATATATGTATGTACTTACATATATCTTATTCACTTACTTCCATTCAATACGATATGAAAACAGAAACAACGTTTATGCGTACGTACCGCCTACTGTCTCCATAAACGGTGTTTTCCATTTCATATATCTATATATTATAAATATTTATATTCTAAATATATATTATATATAAATCATTTTTTATATTCAGGAAGTATGTAAATCATGATCTAAATGATACGATCAATAATAACAAGTTAAAACACGTATGACAAAGAAAGCAATTATTACCCGAAATGTTAATTTAACATGGAAATCATTATTAAATGGGTTGTATAAAGTCATAAATGAATCATGTATTATATAATAAATATGAATATGCTTATGGTATAATTTAATAACATACTATGATCATTATATAGAAGTTTAAACGTACACTCGACCAAAGTAAAGTGCAAGGTAAGGGTTAATTCCATAGTCTCTTTATTATATGAGGTTATTTTTACATAAGTATATACTGGGAAATATTTATTATCCATGCCCATATTTAATAAAATAGTTTTAAAAGGGATTCTGTTTAAGTTACTTTTTACTAAAA
This sequence comes from Viscum album, assembly GCA_963277665.1. Lineage (NCBI taxonomy): Eukaryota > Viridiplantae > Streptophyta > Magnoliopsida > Santalales > Viscaceae > Viscum > Viscum album. The sequence continues at coordinate 428,032,326 of OY728123.1, read as the reverse complement.
CATCATTTTAAATGTTTTAAAGATTTATTCTTCTAAACATTTCTCATTAGTGTCCATATTTTCAAAATGGTTTTAAGGATTTATTTATATGGACATGAATGTTTTAAAATGTTAATTCATCTCAAAAGTTTCAAAGTGGTATGAAACACTTTGATTTAAAACTATCTTTTAAATTACTTCCTTTATAAATTATGTGACTTTTAAATGATTTCAGGAAAAATGGATATTTCTCTCAAAGATTTTTACTGATCATTTTCAACTATGTCAACATCCTTAACATGATATTATTCTTGATCGAGGTTGATTTATTATGATACAAATCATCCATATTGTATTGAAGGTTTTGTAAAATATTTGACTATGGATGTGTTATTTTAATACCATTCATGGTTTATGGTTAAATTACTGACATTTACTATGCTAGTTTTAATACGAATGTTTATGTTATGTTTCGACATTTTCATATGAGGAATGTATTGGACTTAGTAAGTGATGGGTGGAGCCCTCTATAGCTCTTCTGTGTATCGGTGGGTCTCATGAGACATTTTTTTGTAAAATTTTCCAAGGCCTTTCACAATTTTGATATATGGTTTTTGCTGAGGCCTTAATCATTTTTAGACGTCTTGGACGAGGCCTTGACAAAATGTTTCAGAATGTCCCGCATTATGCATTTCCTGATTATGAAAATATTATTGATGGTTCATGTGGTTATTAGACTAGTAGAATACCCATGGCTATGTTTTATTATGACATTATTTACTCATCTCATATTCCAGCCATAAAGTGTTCATGATTATTATTTATAAAGACATGCGTTTTAAATTATTCACCATGCCTAATTTTTATGTTGTCTTTGTTAGAGTTGGTGGCCTAGAACCAACTACTTTTTACTTTATTCATTAATAAAAGCCTTATCACATCTTGATTGTTCTTCTATGTGACAATGCGTGTGATAATGTCCTAAGTACAGCTGTTGCATTAATGGGTCATAGCGGATCCCTACTATGATGAGAACCCGGAAGTGCCATAACACTGTTCTTGAATATATTTTCTATGGCCGGATGATGTTATTTGAGGGACACAAATAATACAGGCCATTAGGGGTGAGGAATCATAAAACATTGAGGCACCTTCTCATGGTGTGGGCCCTTGGTAGCATCCAGGAGGTTATTATGAGAACGAGACTCACCACTAAGAAATCCACATTTCATAGTGTCATTGGATATTCCTATCTGTGGACATGTGTATTGGTCCTTAGACTTTAAGATTATTATTAATGGGTATTAAAACTCGCGCACTTAGATGTATTAATGAAAACTGTGATGACACACTGTTCGTATCAAGGTAGGATACGTTGGGTGCGTCACGAGTAATACTGCATTAATAGATAATGCGAGAAAGGATTTGTCCCTTATGTTCCATAACAGAAGTAGATATCTCAGGCCCTTTGATGGAATTGATATAGCCTAAATAAATCCATGGCCATGGTAAGGTATGGGCGAGTTCAATTCTGGAAAGTGAAAGAAAGAATAATCGAGCACATGGGTTGATGGCACTAGCGTGCAACCCGCTTGATTAGAGATATTGAGACAAAGGGATTATATTACACGGTAAGCGTTCGTATGAGGTGAAACGTTAATGCGAAATCAACTTCTTTCTATTGGGTTCCTTGACCCGTTGCTAGACAGCAATCTTGGACTTTAGGAAAGCCCGCCTAATGCCAACGAGAAAGAGGCCTAGAGGGGCACACACTAAGTGTGTCCATGTATCTCAGTTAAATATTAATTTAACAAGTTAAATAAATATTATTCCCGACTGTGGTTTAATAATTATTTAAGGATGCCTGATTTCATTTCTTTCGACACTAGTTATTCGAGAGAATATATTATGGGAGAAATAATACATTTATTAGCGAGTAATGCAGTTACATTTATTTAAGAAATAAATATCCATTACTCAAGGACTAATAAATGTGGTGGAGGAAATAAAGGAAAGTGGAAAATAAAAGTACACGCCGTGTATATTAAATATACATGCCGTGTAGTTTTATGGAAAACGAGTACACGCCATGTATTAATGATTACATACTGTGTAGTTTTTCCAGTCGGGATTTTGAGGATATAATATTGTTTTATTAAATGACATTTATTATAATCATAATGGGCGCATGTCAAGGAATTAATAATTCGACATGGGGGTTTTCAAAAAGAGTTAATGAAATAAATAAAACGCGTAACACGTTTATTTATTGTCATAACTCTATAACCTCAAACCTGATTATAAATATCTTTACAACCCCAACACTTTTCTACAGAGAATTGTTGTGCACAACAATTCTGGAGAATTCTTTCAAGGCTGAAAGAACTACCTCCTCCAAGAACGCTCTCAAGACCGAGAGACCAAGGCGATCGAAGGCGGACATCACAAGCGAAGGATCTTCTACGCTAGCACCCGGAGATCCCTTCGGCGACGTCCGGAGATATGTGGAACACGTGTGGATCACCGCTATAGGAATACTACACTTGGATTCTACGACGCAATGACAGATCACAGGATCGTGACCGGAGACATCAACGAAGAAAGAATTCCACCAAGGTAATTCTTGTGAATTAATTAAATTAATTATAACCAAAATATGATGATCCTATCTATGTGGTTCTAGGATTCCCTCTTAAGTTTTTCATTCTTCGTTCCATTCTGAAGATTTAGCGTTTTACATCGTGATGGATCTCGGATTGAACATTGTTTAAATGTTAAAATTAAAGTTGGGAAAACCCACCAACGTGCTTCCGTTGCGCCTGGAACCTGCAAGTGGTATCAGAGCGGTCATATCATTGATTATAATTATTTAGTTTTTCATTGGTGATTTATGCATTAAATAATTTAGTTGTTTTCAATTCAAGTTTAGTCGTTCTGAAAATATGAATCTCGAGATCTGTTCCTCCTCCCTCGTTTCTCGTTCATCTCACAAGAATGAATTTTTCTTTTAATTTTGATTAAAATAAAATAGAGGAACTCTTCTGAAGGAGCCAGACGTTTCTGGTTGTACAACACCAGAATACACGGCGTGTATTCGGAAGTACACGCCGTGTAGTATAGGTTCAATGCATTGACTGATCCGCCAAATCAGGCCGTGTATTGGAGTATACCTATGTCATTTATGACACCGTGTGTTGACCAGGAACAAGTGGCACATGGTTTCCGGATTACACGCCGTGTGGTCCAACTGAACACGGCGTGTAGTTCCTTCAGGTTCCGGTTGGACCGTGTACCTCGTACACAGCCTGCCCGGTTGGAAACCATGTAACATGGAAACTACACGGCGTGTGTCCCATAGTACATGCCGTGTACTCCGAAAATTTCCGAAGTACATTAACACGCCATGTCCCTGGGTGTGTACTTCAGATGGGCGGTGAAGAAAAGTACACGCCATGTAGTCGGAACTACACGACGTGTACTCACCCAAATTATGTAGATTTATTAAAATTTATTATTATATTATACAAACCCTTGAGACATGTACCATGGTGCAGGCATAAAGCTGAGGCACAACACATGATAGGTGTTATATATATGTGTTTAATTTAACATCTGCGTAATAAATGGGAATTCATCGGGTTGCCTCCAAGGTACAAGTTACGTACAAGGATAAATTTAAATGAATTTATTTTTTTTAAATTATGATATAAGATAATCTCAGGGAAATTTTGAAAAGGATTTAAGATAAAAGGATTTATTAATTAAAGATAATTAATTGATTCGAGTGTCATTTATCTTAAGCAAGAACGATTAAATAATTGAATGCTAGTTTTATTTATGCGTAATATCGTTGCATGTATGGATGATCATGAGCTAGACTGAGACCTTTGTATGTGAATGGTTTCTTTAATTTATTTATTTAAATTAAATTTGTTAGACTACGAGCCTTCTCCTCATTAATATGTAGTGCCTGCGCGCCCATGGACTCTTTTATATAGAAACCCCTTTTTACCCCTCACCTGCGTGTGAGATAAATGTATATGTGTGGATGGAGCTCCCAAGCTAGTGGAGGCAGCTCAAGTCAGGAGCCAAGTTGAAACCAATCCAGGGAGATACAAAGGTGGAGAGGTGGAAAGCTGTAAACACGAACCCGAATGGTTCAATGTGTTTCTCCCCTAGGTCTTGGGTTAGTTTATCAACCGCTAGATAAACTAACCAATAGAAAAATATCATGATAATACCATTTATTTTATTTCTATCAGTTTCATGGTTTATTTATTGTGGGTGTGTTGTCACGATCACACAATTAATGAATTAAACTAGCATACAAGATGGAATGAAAATAGAATCGGCTTATACGTAAATATTATCTTAGACATGGTTAATCACTTAATTATATCCCACTTAATATTAACAATAATGTAATAAAAGATAATAAATTTTAAATTTACGTATAAGGATAAAATCCCTGAAAGAAATATTAAGTCGGTATAGCCTTCCATAATCTTGGTTAGAATCAAACCATAGTTCAAAGTGCTTGACCAACCCTAGTTGGGGTGCTTTCAATTATTGGGGAATTCTAATTCAAGATTTTGGGTTGAATTAACTTGGTTTGCATCAAGGGTTGATTTCCATAGCAGGACTTGGTGTGACCAAGAGGCAAAGGTTGAGGAAATCCAAAATAAAAGGATTTCAGGATTGGGGAGTCCACTCATCAGATCAAGGATCTACGAGTTAATGAAGTTGGAATTTAGAATGCCTACCTAAAACCCTTTAAGTGTCTTGACCAACCCTAGTTGGGGCAATGCGAATGGAAATATGGATCCTTGCCACTAGAATATTCAGGAAACAGAATATTCTGAAGTCAATGGTGAGGGATACTGGATTTTGATAAAATAGTGGGAGACTAATAAATATTAATTGTCTCGGTTTTGTAACAAAGTACTAAACCTTTTCTCTTCCTAATTTGTATAAACGACAAGAAAATGACTTCAAACATATCATTGCGAACCATACTCGAGAAGGAAAACCTTCTCACCGGCACCAATTTCTAAGAGTGGCATAGGCATTTACGCATCATCCATCGCTACAAGAGGAAATTATATGTGCTGGACATGGGGCATGGGGCATGGGGCATGCCAAACCCACAGTCCTTATGGTGAATAAGAAAAGGAAGGACAAGGAGAAGGGGCCAAAGACTTATAAACAGTATAAAGCCCCCGAGCACCATCCCTCCAAGAAGGGGAAGATCCAGAGGCAGGGCAAGGAATGGGAGGCGGTGTGTTTTGCATGTGGCAAGCAAGGCCACTGGAAGAGGAACTGCACCCAAAAGCATGGGGACGCTAAAGGTGTGTTCGTTATCGAGTGTAATATTTCTATTTATACACCTTGGGTATTAGATACAGCTTGTGGGGCTCACATCTGTATTCAAATACAAGAAGAAAGTAGATTTAGAAAGATTGCCAGAGGAGAGGTGGAACTTCGAGCTGCCAATGGTGCAAGGCTGGTTGCGTTGGCTATTGGCGATTACCACCTCTCATTTCCAACTAGCATGATTTTGGTTTTTCAAAAATTTTATTATGTGCCTAGTGTTACCAAGAACATAATTTTTGTATCTTGTTTGGATATGGATGGATTTATCTTCAAGTTTGGAAATAAGGGTTGTCTCTTTTATAAGAACAACATATGTTTGGGTATGGAAAATTTAAATAATGATTTGTATGTATTAAATTATGAAATATGAGTGTTGGCAATTGATAATGAAACAAACCCACATGACTCATACATCACCCAGTTGTGGCATCACCGTCTCGGTCATGTAAACGAGAAACGCTTGACAAAGCTCTACCAAGATGGCTATTTAGACTCTACCGAGCTAAAACAACTTGATATATGTCATGCTTGTTTACAAGGAAAAATGACCAAGCCGCCTTTTGGTGGACAAGGTGAAAGGGTCATAGAGCTTCTAGGATTGGTACACACGGATGTGTGTGAACCATTTCCAGTAGAAGCTAGAGGTGGATATTCTTACTTCATTACTTTTACTGATGATTTGAGTAGATATGGCTATGTCTAATTAATGAGGTATAAGTTAGAGGAATTAGTGAAATTTAAGGAATTCAAGAATGAAGTAGAGAATCATCTTGGTAAAAAGTTAAAGAAAATTCGATCGGATCGAGTTAGAGAATATCTGAACCAAGAGTTCATCGATCTTCTACGGGAGTCTGAGATTCTATCTCAACTCACTCCTCCTTATACACCATAGTGGAACGGTGTTAGTGAAAGGAAGAACCACACGTTGTTGGACATGGTGAGGTCGATGATGAGTCATGAAGATCTTCCATTATCCTTTTGGGGATATGCATTACAAACTGCAGCATACACATTAAACTGAGTACCAACTAAGGAGGCAAATGGAATTCCATCCAAGTTATGGCATGGAAGGAAACCCACTTTGTTGCACACACGTGTATGGGGATGTGAGGCGTTTGTTAAAGCCCTCTCAGGAAACAAACTAGCACCCCGAGGCACAAGATGTATCTTTATAGGATATCCCAAGGAAACGAAAGGATATTACCTATATAACCCTTCAGACAAGAAAGTGACTGTCGCCAGACAAGCCGTCTTTCTTGAGAGGGAGCTCATCTTCAATAAGTGTAGAGGGATCAAGATTGACTTCGATGAAGTTGATACTCAAGATACACACATGAGTTGGTACATGAACAAGTTCCACAGATCCCCATGGAAGAGGTTCCAGAAACACAAGTATTTCATAGGAGCTCAATAGAGGTAAGAGAACCAGATAGATTTGGTTTCCTAGTCACCGAGGATGGTGAATCATTGTTGTTGGACAATGATGAACCTATCTCCTACAAGGAATTAGTAGAAAGACCAGAAACTACAAGATGGCTAGAATATTTGAATTCTGAGATGGATTCCATGTATTAGAACAAATTCTGGGTTCTGGTCGATGAGCCAGTTGATGTAAAGCCTGTTGGATGAAAATGGGTATTCAGGAGAAAGCTGGACATGGAAGGTCAAGTTATCACCTATAAAGAAAGACTAGTGGCTAAAGGGTTCAAATAGCGTCAAGTAATTGACTATGATGAAACCTTATCGCTAGTTTCCATGTTTATATCCATAAGAATCATACTTTCCATAGCAGTTTACCATGACTACGAGGTTTGGTAGATGGATGTCAAAACAACATTCCTTAACGGGAACCTTCAGGAAGATGTCTATATGATACAAACAGAAGGGTTTTTGACACCAGGTGAATCCAAACAGGTTTGTAAGTTGCAGAAATACATTTATGGATTAAATAAAACATCAAGGTCATGGAAAATTCAATTTGATGAAGCCATAAAGGAATTTGGGTTCATTAATAATGAATGTGATCCTTGTGTTTATAATTGGTTTAATGGGAATGCGATCGTTATCCTAGTAGTATATGTTGACGACATATTGCTTATTGGAAACGACATACCATTCTTACAGTCAGTTAAGGACTGGTTGAAAAAGTGTTTCTCCATGAAGGACTTGGGTGAAGCAGCCTACATTATAGGGATCAAGATCATTCGTGATAGATCCAAGAGGCTGCTTGGACTAAGTCAGAGTACATACATTGACCAGATACTAAAGAGATTTAGTATGGAACAATCAAAGAGGGGATTGGTTCTAGTGTCACATGACCTACATATTTCTAAGAAAATATGTCCTCAGACACAACAAGAGAAAGATATAATGAGTAATATCCCATACACTTCGGCTATAGGATCCATCATGTATGCCATGTTATGTACCAGGCTTGATGTTGCCTATGTACTGATCATGGTAGGAAGATATCAAGTAGTTCCAGGAGAACAAAATTGGACTGTGGTTAAGAATATCCTTAAGTATCTGAGAAGAACTAAGGATATGTTCCTATTTTATGGAGGATATGAGGAGCTTTTCATCAGAGGGTATACTGATGCTGGTTTTCAGACAGATCAGAATGATCTGAAGTCACAATCTGGATATGTTTTCTCTCTCAATGGAGGAGTTGTGAGATGGAAGAGTTCAAAGCAGCCAGTTGTCATCGATTCTACAGCGGTGTATGAATATATATCGGCTTCTGATGCAGCCAAGGAAGCCGTCTGGATTCAGAACTTTTTCCAGGAGCTTGATGTGGTGCCTAGTAGTAAAGATCCCATTATATGGTATTGTGATAATACTGCAGCGGTGGATCTTGCAAAAGAACCAAGGTCACATCAACAGACAAAGCATATACTCCAAAAGTATCACCTCTTGAGGGATTTATATCAAAGGGGTGAAGTTGTAGTGAGAAGAGTGTCCACGGAAGAGAATGTGGTGGACCCCATGACTAAAGTCCTATCTCAGCAGAAACATGAATATCATGTGAGAGCTAGCGGGTTAAAGGTTGTTAACAGTTGGCTCTAGTCCAAGTGGGAGTCTGTTAGATTTGGTGGCCTAGAACAAATTACTTTGTACTTTATTCATTAATAAAAGCCTTATCACATCTTGATTGTTCTTCTGCGTGACAATGCATGTGATAATGTCCTAAGGACAACTGTTGCATTAATGGGTCATAGCGGATCCCTGCTATGATGAGAACCCGGAAGTGCCATAACACTATTCTTGAATATATGTTCTATGGCTGGATGATGTTATTTGAGGGACACAAATAATACTGGACACTAGGGGTGAGGACTCATAAAACTTTGAGGCACCTTCTCATGGTGTGCGCCCTTGGTAGTATCCAGGAGGATATTATGAGAAGGAGACCCGCCAGTAGGAAATACACATTTCATAGTGTCATTGGATGTTCCTATCTGCAGACGTGTGTATTGGTCCTTAGAATTTAGGATTATTATTAATGGGTATTATAACTCGCGCACTTAGATGTATTGATGAAAACTGTGACGACACACTATTCGTTGGGAGGTAGGATACGTTGTGTGCGTCACGAGTAATACTGCATCAATAGATAATGCGAGAAAAGATTTGTCCCTTATGTTCCATAACGAAAGTAGATATCTTAGGCCCTATGATGGAATTTATATAGCCTAAATAAATTCATGGCCATGGTAAGGTATGGGAGATTTCAATTCCATAAAGTCAAAGAAAGAATAATCGAGCACATGGATTGATGGCACTATCATGAAACCCGCTTGATTCAAGATATCGAGAAAAATGGATTATATTACACAGTAAGCATTCGTATGAGGTGACACGTTAATGCGGTGTCAACTTATTTCTCTTGGGTGCCTTGACCCATTGCTAGACAGTAATATTGGACTTTAGGCAAGCCCGTCTAATGCCAAAGAGAAAGAGGCCTAGTGGGTCACACACTAAGTGTGTCCATGTATCTTAGTTAAATATTAATTTAACAAGTTAAATAAATATTATTCCTGACTGTGGTTTAATAATTATTTAAGGATGCCTGATTGCATTTGTTTCGACACTAGTTATTTGAGAGAATATATTGTGGGCGAAATAATAAATTTATTAGCAAGTAATGCAGTTAAATTTATTTAAGAAATAAATATCCATTACTCATGGACTAATAAATGTGGTGGAGGAAATAAAGGAAAGTGGACAATAAAAGTACACGCCGTGTATATTAAATATACACGCCGTGTAGTTTTATGGAAAACGAGTACACGCCGTGTATTAATGATTACATTCCGTGTAGTTTTTCCAATTGGTATTTTGAGGATATAATATTGCTTTATTAAATGATATTTATTATAATCAGCGTGGGCGCATGTAAAGGAATTAATAATTCACATGGGGGGTTTTCAATAAGAGTTAATGAAATAAATAAAACGCATAACATGTTTATTTATTTTCATAACTCTATAACCTCAAACCCGATTATAAATATCCTCAAAACCCCAATACTTTTCTTCAGAGAATCGTTGTGCACAACAATTCTAGGGAATTCTTTCAAGGCTGAAAGAACTCCTTCCTCCAAGAACGCTCTTAAGACCGAGAGACCAAGGCGATCAAAGGTGTACATCACAAGTGAAGGTTCTTCTGCGCTAGCACCTAGAGATCCCTTCGGTGACGTCCGGAGATATGTGGCACACGTGTGGATCACCGCTAGAGGAATCCTACACTTGGATTCTACGACGCAACAATGGATCACATGATCGTGACCGAAGACATCAATGAATAAAGAATTCCACCAAGGTAATTCTTGTGAATTAATTAAAGTAATTATAACCAACATATGATGATCCTATCTCTACGGTTCTGGGATTCCCTCTTACGTTTTTCATTCTTTGTTCCATTATGAAGATTCGACATTTTACATCGTGACGAATCTCGTATTGAATGTTTTTTAAACGTTAAAATTAAAGTTGGGCAAACCCATCAATGCTGTTACGCTGTGCCCAGAACCTACAATCTTACGCTGTATTTATTACCCTTACTGAGTGTTTGAGCTCACCCCTTTCTTATGTTTTATTTTCTCAGGATTCAAAGAAGTGTATTTTTATTGATAAGGAGGGTTAAGCTAGGGGATTAATGGAATTCTCAAAGGATCATTTTTGTTATGTTTTATTTTCTAAGGTGTAATGTAACATTCATGTATGTAATCTATTTTCCAAGACTGCCAAACTGATCGGTCTTTTGGGACTTGATTCCTTTTAATCATGCCAATGTATTAAAATAATGCACTGAATCTGGGTAACTAGGGTTGGGGAATTACACTATCAGGAGATGCAGATCAATTTTGGTTATTGATTCAAAACATAAAGGAAGATTATGAAGTATAAAATATGGAATGAAGGGAGTTTAAAGATATTTTCTTAGAAAAATACTTTCCTTGTAAACATTGAGTGGATATGGAATGGAAATTTCTGATTCTAAGGCAAAAGGAGGATGATAATGTCACAAATTATGAGGCTAACTTTAAAAGGTTAGCAAGGCATGCTGTAGATTATATATGTAACCCAAGGAGTAAGATTGATTGCTTATTTGATGGGTTAAAACCATTTATCCATCGAACAATAGTGTTATAATCATTCTCATAGTATAAATATATTGTATCATGTGCTATCAAGATAAAAAAGGAATTCTCTAATTCTTATGAATTTAGAGCAAAGAAAGAGAAGTAGATATATATTGAACACTCTAGAAATAGAAATAAGGGGAAGAAGGGAAAAGTTGAATTTACATCCTTCAGTAAATGTGGGAAGAAACACCCTGATACTTTCCTGAAGGGAATGAGATTATATTACAAGTGTGGTGAAAAAGTCCACCAAGATCGTGATTGCAAGGGAAAGAAGGAGGCTGTCAATTTTGAATTCTACAATTGTAGATAAATGGGGAATTATGCAAATGAATTTCCTAAGCCCCAAGGAAAGTTATCTCAAAAAAGGACAAGGGCACAAGGCCAAGCTTATGCAATCACTACTATTGAGGTTGAAGCTCCAAATGATGTGGTGGAAGGTAATTTAACAGTTTCCTCAAATTTATCCGATGCTTTATTTGATTCTAGATCATCACATTGTTTCATATCTTCCTAGTTTTCTAAGAAAATTATATATTTACAATTTTATTTATCAAGGGAGTTGTTAGTGAAAACTCATAAGGGAAGTATCACTGCAACAATGTTTTGTGAATCAGTTCCCATTAGGGAATTTAAACATACTTTATCTACTAATCTCATCGTCATACAAATGATTGAATTTTATATAATCCTTGGTATGGATTGGATTTCAAACCATGATGAAAACAATTAAATGTTATAAGAAGGAGGTTACAATTTTCGATGATGATAAGGAGTTACTTATCTTTAGAGAAGAAACATCACCATCTGATTCCTATCTAGATCCACCCCCAGTATCTCTACTAAATTCAATTATTGGGGAGGAATAGAGTGAAATAACTATGGGTGTGGAAAGGAATGTTCAAATAGAGTATGTACCTATTGTGAAAAAATATGTTGATGTATTTCGAGAGGATTTACCTGGACATCCTCCAGAACAAGACATTGAGTTTTCCATTGATTTAATTCCTGGTTCAAGGCCCATATCGAAGACGCCTTATGGAATGGCCAATGTGGAATTAGTGGAACAAAGAGACAACTAGAGGAATTGAGTAATAAAGGATTTATTCACCCTTTTGTTTCTCCATGGGTATCCCATGTTCTTTTTGTTAAGAATAAAGATTGATCTATGAGGTTTTGCATTGACTACAGGGAGATCAATGCTATAACAATAAATAACAAGTATCCATTACCTCTCATTGATGATTTCTTCAATCAACTTCATGAAGCTCAATAATTTTCAAATATTGACCTTCGATCTGGATATAATCAGTTGTGTGTGAAGAAGGAAGACATTCCGAGGATATCATTTCGTACTAGGTATGGGTATTACGAGTTTATAATAATGCCTTTTGGACTAACTAATTCACCCTATGTCTTCATGGATCTAATGAATAGAGTTTTCATGTAATATCTTGATGAATTTGTAGTGATATTTATTGATGTTATCTTAGTTTACTCCAAAAGATATGAAGATGATGAAAATCAATTATGCACTATTCTAAATACTCTTAGAAGAAATGAATTATATAGGAAGTTTAGAAAGTGTGAATTATGGCTTCAAGATATTTCTTTTCTTGGACACATTGTCTCTAAGGATGAAATCTCGATTGATCCTTCTAAGACAAGATCAATACAAGAATTTCCAGCACTGACGAGTATAAATAAGGTATGCAATTTTATTGGTTTAACAGGTTATTATTGGAATTTCTTCCAGATCTTTTCCCAATTGGCTAACCCATTAACCAAGATCACATGTAAAGGGGTTAATTTATTTTAAAAAAAAGAGTATGAAGAATTTTTTGAAGATCTGAACAGAAGATTAGTCAATGCTCCTATCATGACTCTACCATCGAGGAATGATGGGTTTGTTATTTATAGCGATGATTCAAAGAAAGTAATTGGTTGTGTCCTTATGCAGAATGATAGAGTTATTGCCTATGCATCATAATAGCTAAAAATTTATGAACAAAACTATCCCACTCATGATCTTGAGTTATCAGCTGTAATTTTTTCTTTGAAGATATTGAGACACTATCTCTATGGTGAAAAATATGAGATATATACCTATCAAAAGATTTTGAAGTATATTTTCTCACAGAAATAACTCAACATTAGGCAAAGACGATGGCTTTAACTAATCAAGGATTATGATTGCACTATACAATACCACCTGAGGAAGGAAAATAAAGTGGCAGATGATTTCAGAAATGATCATGGAGTTTTGAACAAGATGATAGTTGAAAGGGATCCTATGTTCATGGATCTAGTAAAGATGGATATGGGAATAATTATTCAAGGTGAAAAATCTATAATTTTTCAAATGGTTTCCAAAACATCTTTACTAGAAAGGATAAAAGTTTCTCAGACTAATGATGAGGAGTTTCAAAAGAAAATTAAAGCTGTGAATGATGGGAGATTGATTGACTTCATATATCAAGATGGAATTTTGAAATTTGGGAAGAGAATTTGTGTTCCCGACATACCTGATATAAAAAGGGAATTGTGGGATGATGCTCATAGATCTAATTTCTCTATACACCTTGTTATCACTAAGATATATAGATATTTGAAGGAACATTTTTGGTGGGACAACATGGAGAGGGAGATTGCCGATTATGTGTCAAGATGTATGGTTTTTCAATAGGTGAATGCTGGAAGGAAACATCCTAGAGGATTCATGCAACCTATTCCCATACCTGAGTGAAAATGTGATGATATTATGATGGAATTTTTCATGGGGCTACCAAAGACTCCTAGAAGGAATGATTCAATATGGGTCATTGTTGATCGTCTTACCAAGTCAGCACATTTTCTTTCTATAATTGAAGATTTACCACTTAAAATTTTAGCAAGAATATATATTAATGAAGTTGTAAGACTTCATGAAGTACCCCTATCTATTTTTTCTAATTGGGATCCCCATTTTAAATCAAGATTCTGGAAAAGTATTCAGAAGGCCCTGGATACTGAACTTCGTTTGAGCACTGCCTACCACCCTCAAACTGATAGACAATCAGAATGAACTATTCAAACTTAGAAGACATGTGGATATCTTTCTCACATGACTTTAAAGGTATAAAAGATCAATATTTACCTATGTTATAATTTTATTATATCAATAGCTTCCATTCAATTATTTAGATGGAACCATATGAAGGGTTATATGGAAAGAGATTTCGCACACCAACTTGTTGAGATGATGTTGGTGAAAGAAAACTCGTAGGACCAAAACTTGTTGAGGAAACAATGGAAAAGTTTAATATTATCCAAACCCACAACAAAATAGATCAACGTAGGAAAAAGAGTTATTTCAATAACTGAAGGAATGATTTGGAATTTCAAGTAGGAGATCATGTTTTTTTTAAGGTATCTCCATGGGAGGGTGTTATACGATTTGGTAACAAGGGAAAATTAAGTCCTAAGTACATCGGGCCTTTCAAAATTCTAAAATGAATTGGATTTGTAGCTTACCGTTTGGAAATGCCACTAATTCTCTCCAAATTTCATGATGTATTTCACGTATCACTATTGATAAAATACATGTATGACCCAACACATGTAATCATCTATGAAGAAATAGAAATTGAACATGATCCTTCTTATTGTGAAGAGCCTATCAAGATTCTTGATACCATAGAACAAGTGTTGAGAAACTGTAAAACTCATCTGGTAATAGTTCTATGGAGAAACCATAAGATGGAAGAGGCAACAAGGGAACCCAAGGAACTTATGATGAAGAACCACCCAAATATTTTTATGTAGTAGTATTATAGAAATTTTTAGGATGAATTTATTTAAAGGAGGAAATAATGTAACACCCTAAGCTTCTAAAATACATTTCTCTTTGAATAATGCAATAACTTCTGATGTACACAACTTCGAGTTCTAGCACACCACAACAAATCAAATTAGCTGTTATGAATAGTAATGACCACTTTTTGAAATTTTATAAATTTTATTTTTCAAAATGGACTTTATTTTTGGATTTGGAATATCAAAATTATCTTAGGGTGAATTTTTGGTATTTTTCTAAAGACATTCAAATTTTGATAAATAGTGAAAACACTGCGTTATTGTTTAAAACCTACTTTTTATTTAAATAATTATTTATTTTATATAAATTTATTTTAGGTCAAAATAGATACATTATACCTATATAAGTTCAATTCAATTCATTGGAGTCATTTTATAATAAAATTAGATCTATAAAATTTTATTGAACATTTTAATGACTTTTACCAACCTTCTAGGCACGTTTGCAAATTTGCATAAAACGTAATTTTACTGCTTCTGTGAATTAAATTTCAAAAATAAGAGAGACATGATTTAAATCAGTAAGTAAAATGTGGTTCAATAGGATTAAAATAATTTTTGGTGAATAGTAACCTTTTGATTTTATTTACCACAGTTAAAAGTAAATAGAGTAATTAAAGGAAAAAATGATATTATAATTATCTTAACACATGCCCAAGTTTTTTTGGATAATTTTATTTCAAACAAAATAAAACTTAGTAATAAAATATGATCCTTTTGGTCCACTTGGATTAGATTAAGACATTTATTATTATTTTATTTAAAGAAGAGTTAAAAGTGTTAAATTCAAAGTTTAATAACTAAAGCATTTTTAATATAGGGTTATACATAAGATAAATTCAACTATAAATATTCATTATAAAGATAAATAAATTTAATATATAATGGTATTTTATTTATAATTTTTATACATTAAATAATTAAATTTATTTATGACATAATGATGATGTAGTAATTACCTTATTAATGAAATATTAAAATAATTGATATTATAAATATCCAAATAAGTGTAAATTGAGAATTTTGATGAATTACACTAATTTTATAGGTTAATATGACATGTTGGGGTTGATTAAATAATTTTTTTTAGAAGTGATAATGTTGTTATGAATTTCACAAAAACAAAATACCAAATAGTGTCAAAATTGACATAAATTTGTTAAAAAAAATACTATATTATTAATTGATATAATATTCCTAAAAATCTAAGGTTTGGAAAAATAACTTATATATGGTTAGATATATCAATAATGAACCACTTATGGTTCTCTTGGATTTTTATACTAAGTTTATTAACCATTTATTATAATAATACAATAATACATGGTAAAAGTTAAACTATTTAACTAAGAGTTAAATCTAAACGATAAGGTTAATATGGTGGCCTAAACCTATATAAAACCTATTGGTTGGGAGGTTTTAGACCCAGAACCACCTTATACTCTAAGTAAATCCTTTTTGAGCCATTATAAATGGAATATGATTGTATAATAAAATAATATTTCAATCTTTTCCTAAAGTGACCCTCACCTCTCTTATAAAAGGGTACTTCCCCTTCTCTCAAAATCACACCTCCAAAGCCCTTGGTCTTAGCCAAAACATACTCTAATATCCTTAAAACTACCCTAAATTCATCCTAGAGGCCTTATTATGATCATAATTGAACATAAGGATCCCTTTTTATCAAATACAATGGAACCATCCGAAGAAGAGGTAATAATTTCATCACATCTTTCAAAGTTCTTTTCTTCTTACAATTCCTCTTTATTTGTTGTTTCCATACAAAAATAATAAATTCAGTACCTTATACTTACTGTGATGTTATTATAAATATGGTACAACCATATTCATTATTCTATCCATCCTATGAATGACAAAGTCACCATACGTGCATACGTACGACTTACCATCTCCACGTTGTGGTGTAGTTTGTTATTCAAAACTTCATTATTAGGATGGGTATAATAATGAGTGTATTTGATGTAAATAATAAATATAAAATTTTAAGAATTCTGTAAATATGATATACCATCCAATTATATACGATTTCAGCATCAATAGAATGATATTATCGCTCATGCATACGTACGGATTACCGTCTCCACGAACGCGATGGGATTCATACCCCATTGTAATCATTCAAGAATAATTTTCATTTTATGATTAAAAATAATGTTTAAGAACTTAATATCATTCTGGATATGAATCAAATACGTCCTATCTATAACAAACATGACTTACGTAAGAAAACATATAAAGGAAAACAAATCAGTTAACACTCGAAACAATGATACTACAAAAATATTATTAACAAAGAAATATTAGAAGATCATATATGAGATCATAATTATGTTTGTGATTCTCATAAAATTTAATAAAAATGATTTAACTATTATACAGAAGGTTAACGTACCCTCTATCAATGAAAAGTACAAGGTAATGGTTAATTCTACAATCTCTTCATTATCCAAGGTTGTTTATATGTGAGTATCTACTGGGATCACTTTATCATCCACATCCGTGTTTCTTAAAAATATATTTCCAAAATTTTTTACTATTTCCTAGAATATGTTTTAAATTCATTTATACCCTTTTTTAACTTTTTATAAAATGTTTATAAATGAATCTTTCCATCATTTTCCAAATAAGGTCTTTTATGAACTTTTCGATAAAATTAAAGAAAAGAATGTTTTCTAATTTATTTAGCGAGTGCAGCTATTTTCCACCATTATAACACCTTCTAAGCTTCACTTAAAAGATTATAAGAATATTTTAAAAATAAATGTTTTCTTTTATAATTATATGACTTTTAAATGATTTCAAAATAAAAAGAGATATTTCTATCAAATAGTTTTGATTTCATCTATGTCAACATCCTTTGATGGATTTTACACTTGTTTGAAGTTGATTTATTATGATACAATCTTCCTTATTATATTGAAGGTTTTGTGATATGTCTGAATGTGGATGTGTTATTTTTATACCATTCATGGTTTATCGATAAAGTATTGATATTTCAGATGCTAGTTTTAATACAAATGCTTATGTTATGTTTTAACATTTTCATATGAGGAATGCATTGGACTTAGTAAGTAATAGGTGGAGCCCACTATAGCCCCTCGATGCATCAGTAGGTCTCATGAGACAAAGTAGTGTCTTGGAACATGGCCTTGAAAAAATCTTATTTGTAGTCTTAGCATGATGTGACATCCCGGTTTCGGGAGCTGCCTAGAGGCACCCCGTACCCGGTTGGTCATATGGCCTCAAGCGCATTTCCCTGAATGCCAGAGGCTGCTGACTAGTAGCGAGGGCCTTGGGTGTGATGGTGGGGAAACTATGCCCTCATTGGCAGAGTAACACAATGGAAGTAAACACATAATAATAGCGAAAGTAGTATAATACCATACAACATAAAAGAGTGGAAGACTGAGGTAATAAACAACTAGAGCACATATATATAAATGATGGATGATACAAATGTCTAGGAAAGTAGCCAAACAAGTCAAAATGCTGGAATACAGAAATAACCAAATTGAAAAATAAAATAGATAAACTCCAAAAGCATCGCAAGCCTCAGCTTGGTCCCATTCTCTCCAACTCCTCAGCAATCTAGTACCTAAAGTAGAAGGGCGCTTGACCTTGTCTATACCTACATCAATATAATCTGTTTGGGCCCAAAATCTTGACCCAAATAGGGTGTGAGAATAATCCTAGTAGGAAACCACCCAAATATCTATTCCTAATAGTTAGTGAATATATATGACAGGAAATAAGCAAAGAGAAGCAGTAAATAAAAAAGTACTCAAAAGTAAACAATCCTACAGTTTCAAATGCATTCAAAAAAATAGGCATCAAGTAAGAAGCTAATCATAAACAGGGAGCCCTCTGGGTAGTAATCACAACCTAAACCCTCTGGTCCAACTAAAACAAACACATGAAACCCTCTGGGAAGTACTCACAGTCTAACCCCTATGGTTCAGCTTTTTCACAGACTCTCTGAGGAAGCACTCACCATCAATTCCCCATATAGTCTCTTATCGGTAACTAAAAGGCACTCTGGGGAAGCACTCAACATCCAATTCCCCCTGTGGCCTGCATCAAGGAACTATATACACTCTAAGGAAGAACTTACGTCCATTCCCCCTATGTTCTCACATCGTAACAGTAAACAAACACTTTGGAGAAGCCCTCAAAATCCATTCTCCCTATTGTCTACTACCCCAGGTTCTCACGGCCCTGTGTAAGTCAATCGATCATAATGATATATAACAGCCAAAGTATACCTCAAGAACTACTTGGCTAAACAATCTACAACATAACAACATGTTAGATAAATAATATCAATCCATCCTATTAGCACTAGGAAGGGAACGCAAGCAGCCTACCTAGCTAAGCAAGACCAAATAGTCATAAACAATAAAATCACAAGAAAGTCATCCATAGCATATCAATTAACCCTATTCACATTCAATTGACCTCAAATCATAGCAGACAATGAAAGTGTTAAAACCGTAAACACACAATACCCCGTTCTAGGGTATTGGGCACTTTTGCACATAAAACTCAAAGAATATCTATGGAAAGGCACAAACCACCTACCTTGGTGTCATTAGATCGATATACCCCGAAAGTGACCCTTGGATTTTCCTAGAACATGGTATATCAATACAAAATTCTAAAACTTTCAACTGAGGATAACTTGAGAAAGAGGAGAAATCAAGAGATGAAGCTCTAGAAGAAGGAAGAGCTTATTGTGGTGATCCCAACACAATTGACGACAGTTGAATCAGAGAACTGATGCTTGATCAGGGGCTCAGGTAAGTATTGACGTCATACATATTCTCTCGGTCAAATAAGGCAAATAAGAAGATACTTATACCAATTTGACACGACCCCTGTCTGTTTAATGAAAAAAAAGAAAGTACACGGCGTGTACTTTATAAGTACACGACATGTACTTTCCCTTACCAAGCCCTACTTTAGGTGGCCTCCAGGTCACCACACACGGTTGTGTGCTCGGCCGTTACACAACCAACACATGACTACATATGGAAACTGAGTACACGATGTGTACTTTATAAATTTCTAGAAACTCCTATTTTTCTCAAAAACACCAGAAAAGGAAAAAACATACCTGAAAAGGAGATCTGGGTTCTTACAAACTTCCCCTATTAAATAAATTCATCCCTAAATTTCCCTAGAAAGGTGGAGTAGAAGAAGAATCCTTGAACAACTCTAGCCACTGTGATCGTACATCAGCCTCCCTCTACCAAGTCTCATCCAGTACTTTCTCGTTCTTTCATAACACTCGTACCAGAGGAACATATCGGCCATGAAGAACCTTCAAAATTAGATAAAAATATGGATAGGATTCTCCTCAAATGAGGCGTCCACCTCTAACTCAACCTCTTTGGGTTAAAAAACATGAGACAGGTCTGAGAAGTAATGTTGAAGTTGAGAAACGTGGAAGACATCATGCATATCCTGGTACCTCTGAGGTAACTGCAACCGATAGGCAATCAGATCAACTCTCTCCAACACCTCAAATAACTCGATGTAACTCGGTGAAAGCTTACCCTACCTCCTAATCCTCTTGTGTCCCATCCTCAGTGTGACACGCAGGAAAACCTGATCTGCAACCTCGAACTCTAGAGGTCGTCTCCGTCAATCATCATAAGACTTTTTTTGCGATTGTATAATATCCATCCTCTTCTGAATCAACTCTAACTACTCTGTGGTCTCCTGGACAAGTCGAGGTCCCAGCATAGATGCCTATCCTACCTCCAACCAGCATAAGGGTGATCAACATGGCCTACTGTACAAGTCTCATAAGGTGCCATCTAAATAGTTTCTTGAAAACTATTATTGTAGGAAAACTCCACAAGAGGTATGTGATGATCCCAAGAACCTCCAAAATCTAGGATGCATGCTCGAAGCATGTCCTTAAGCACCTAAATCATACACTTGGACTGGCCATCTGTATGAGGATGGTAATCTGTACTCAGAGGCACCTATGTACCCAAAGCCCTCTAAATCCCCTTCTAGAATCGATATGTAAAACACACATCCCTGTCTGAAATAATGGAGTGTGGAACCCCATGTAGACGTACAATATCTCAGATTTACTACTGTCCCATATCATTAACATTGAAGGTCTCCTTGATTGGAAAGATGTGATCAACCTTTGTGAGTCTGTCAATGACAACCCAAACTGCATCATTCCCTCGATGCGATCTCAATAAACCCATCACAAAGTTCATCGCGACATCGTTCCATTTCCACTTAGGAATGGTAACTAATGCAAAATCCATTCTGGTCACTGATGCTCTGCTTTCACCTACTGATAGGTGTAACATCTCATGACAAACCCAGTAACATCTCTTTTCATACCTAGCCACCAAAACTGATGGTGTAGATCATGATACATCTTCATGACACCAGGGTGAATTGACCAAACTGAGGAATAAAATTCCTGCATCAACTCCTCACGTGTGTCTGCTGGCACCCATATGTGCCCATGAAAATGAAAGATCTCATCCTCACTTACTGTCCATCTAGGAATAAGGTCCTATCTTGAAAAACTCTCCCACATGACTAGGCCTTCAAAAACTGATAGCTGCCTCATTCACACTTGATCAAGCAGAGCAGAGGTAACAACTATAGAAGATAGAAACGTCTACCCCTATCTGTCGTGCAGCTCCAAATGCATCTCAGATAAAAGATCCATAAGATGCCACTCACTAATGGCCTCCTGAACAAATTATATCTGTGTCTTCCTTCTCAACGCATTAGCCACAATGTTGAATTTCCTAGGTGTGTAGGCAAGCTCAAATTCAAAGGACTGAAGGTACTCAACCCACATTTACTATATCAAATTTAGGTCATGCTGAGTGAAGATATACTTGAGACTTTTGTGGTCAGTGGAAAGCACAAAATGATCTCCGTGAAGATAATGTCTCCAAAAGCTTAAGGCATGAAAAACTGTAGCCAGCTCAAGATCGTGTGTCAGGTAGTTCATCTCATGTGGCCTCAACTGCCGAGACCCGTACACAACGACTCCTTCTCCCAGCATAAGAACTACTCCCAGCCTGATATGGGATGCATCACAGTAATCAGTATAGATCTTTCCCATCTCTGAAAAAACGAGTATTGGTGCTGAAGTCAACCTCCCTTTCAGCTCCTAAAAGGATGAATCACAAGAATCTGACCACAAGTACTTCTCACCCTTCTTAGTTATCCCATTCAATGGTACTAATAAGAGTAAAATGACTTGTATAAAGCGTATTTAGTAACCGACCAGAACTATAAAACATCATACCTCAAAGAAATTATTTGTTTGCTCCTAGGAAACAACTTCTCTCACTTTCTCTTGGTCTACTGATACTCCTTCCTCTGAGATAACATGACCCAAGAAGTGAATTTGGTCCATCCAAAAGTGGCATTTCGAGAGATTAACATATAACTAATGATCTCTCAGTATACTCAGAATGATCTAAATATGTGTGGCATGGTCATATCGAGTGTGAGAGTACACCAAAATATCATCCATGAAGACTACCACGAAAGAATACAAGTATGGATGGAACACTCGATTCATCAATTCCATGAAAACTATAGGCACGTTCATGATACTGCACGACATAACGACATACTAGTGTAGACCATACCTACTCTGAAAGGCTGTAAGAGGTACATTTGATGGTCTAACACACAACTGATGGTAACCAGATCTCAAGTCGAAATTCGATAACACTCGAGCTCCTTGAAGTTTATCAAAGAGATCATCAATCCTCGACAAGGGATATCAGTTCTTGAACTTCAACTGGTTCAACTTCCGATAATCCACACAAAGTCTGAGGGTACCATCTACCTTCTCCACAAACAGGACAGGAAAACCCCAAGGAGTACTGGGTCGGATAAAACTCTTTGTCTGCAACCCCTCTAACTACTTCTTCATCTCCTGTAACTCTGGTGTGGCCATCCTATAAGGAGTAATGGACACTGGTGCTTCTCCTAGCGCAAGCTTGATAGAAAATTATACCTCTCACTCTAGAGGAAAACCTGAAAATTCATATGGAAATACAACCCTAAAATGATCCACCACTAAAGGAAAGTGCTTTTGTGAAGTCCCCTGGTTGTCTAGATATAGACTAGAAAACGAGGCTGTAAATCCTCCCAATCCATGATGGTCGGGTCCTGCTCTTCTCGCCTGGACATCCCACTCACCCTTATGAAGAAACAATCTACCCTATGGTGATGTGAAACTCACTCTACGACAATAGAAATCGACAAATACCTAGAAGGGAACTAACCATTCCATTATGCGAATGAAATATTAGCCTATCATCTCTAGGACATAAAGGTCCCATAAGAAGTGACACCCACCAAACTCTAGAGGGAACTCCTTGCACTTCTGTACACTAGCCGTTCTTGTCCCGAACAGTGTGTCTAGTGTCAAGATTTCAGCAGAAGAAAAGATAAAGAGCCCAAGGCTCTCCACAACAGCAACAAAAATAATTCTATGAAAATCCAACATATTGAAAAGTGAAAAATATAAAACTGAGGCAACTAGGATCATACCTCAAACTGTAGAGGGTCCGAGATCCTACTCTTGTTGGGTCTATTCCACTGCAAAAGTATGACCTGCACTGTGGCCCTATGACCCTGCCTAACCACTCTGAGCTGATCCATCCAGTTGTCGCTGAAAGCCTGGTGACTGGATACCATGGCCATGACCTCCACCTCAGCCTGAACAGATAGAAGAACTCCAATTCCCAGACTAGTGAGAAACTGGTAGTGCTACTCTCGAACGAGGAGTCATAGAAGAACCCATGTCACCAGCTTCCGGTGAGAAAAAATAATAGAAACACTAAATATGGCCCATCTTACTACATGATTGGCACTCCAACGGGTCTCTCGGGCAATGTGGCCTCGTATGGCCACTCTTTCTACACTGGTAGCACACCACTTGGCTACCAGAATAAGTGTCCTGCCTCCTCAGATCCCTGCGTGTAGACTCTCTACGGCACTTCCTGCTATTAGTAGGAGGGATACCAGCTCCGGATTTCGAACCTCCCTGGATCACCCCTCAAAAATCCCCCAGGTTTCACTCCATGATTAGAGCCTGGTTGACTAAAGAAGTGATGGAATCCAACCTGAAGATGTTCACCCCTGATTGAATATCATGACTGAGACCATCACTGCAGCTCTGTGAAGCGGGAAGAATACTCCATAAAAGAAAGGGTACCCTACTCCAGAATCATGAAATCTCGGGCTCGATCGGCCCTCAAAGTCTTTGGGAAGAAGTAGTTGTAGAAGGCACGCTAGAACTCATCCCACGCCATAACCTGCTGGTATCCCGCCTGTGAGATCACATCCGACCATCTCTTGGAGGAATCCCAAAGCATGTACGTAGTGAGCTTTACCCTCCTATCTGGAGTCATCTCCATATGCCCGAAGATAGAAATCATGGATTCTAACCATGACTCTGCAGCCTGAGGTCATCCTTCCCCTATGAAGGTGGGATGATACTGCTTTTGGAAAACCCACATCAACTCTACCATAGATGGGGCAGAATGCGGTACTCCTCTGAAGGTCTGCATGAAACTTATAAAGCCCTCTTGGAACTATGCGTCAAAACCTATGTATGGAATGATGGCTGGTTCCAAGACTGGCACAACTAGAGGATCTTCTGGTAGTCCCTAATCAGCCATGTCCGACGTCTAATCACTGCCCTGTAACTGGCGGACAACCAGAGGACGTCTTGGTGACATGAATCTACAAGGTCAATCACACACCTTAGATAAATATTATCAAGGACTGAAAACTAGAAGTGTAAGAAGGTAACATGAGAAAGAAAGCATTCAATTTTTTCAAAACAGGGATACATGACATGTATAATTCCTACACGACGTTCTCCCTTAAGCCTTCACATGGGCATGTACTTCTGCCAACCTAGATCGTGTAACACCCCATACACATGACATATTGGTTCCAGACATGACATGTACTAGACTAACTTCACCAACCCGTGTTTTTAGTCACACGACCGGTTAAATGACTCACTCTACACAGCATGTTTGTGCCAGACACGATGTGTACAGAAAGGTTTCTCTGACCCGTGTTGTTCGCTACACGGCTGGATACATGGTTTACACAACATGACATGTTCAAACATGACACAATGTGTATAACTCAAGATTTCATCCACTCGTGTCACTAGTCGCATGGATGAACACATGGTCTACACCACACGTCATGTACATATGGAAAACAGTGTGTTCTATCAAGATTTCCCAACCCCGTGTTTCTTCCCACATAGTCAGTAACATGGTTAGAGACTACATGATGTGTACATACAGTACAAGGCATGTAATTATGAAAAATAGTTTCTTCCCAAACAGAAGAACACATGGCATGTATTCATCATTACACGCCGTGTATTCTGGGGTTTTCTAGACAGTAATCTTCAAAAAATACTCCAAAATCCTAGAAAAAACTGAAATGAACATTAAAGTTCCATATTCCAATATGTGAGGGCCCATACTCCCCACAAATTAATGCTTGGAATCTTATAATTTTCATATACAAGGAAAACAAGGAAATGATCCACCAAATTCTGATCCATGAGGGCCCATAACACCTCAAGAACCAAAGTTTGGCGTTCATTCAAACAAGAACTTTCACAACTCAATACCCCATCAAACAGCAGGTATTCTTATCAAATCATATATCACAAAAACATGAATATCTTGCACAACACCTATCACAACAACATGCAATCACTAATGCACCGTAAATGGAATGGAAAGAATACATGACATGTGATATCTAACAAGTGCCTATATGATGCATGAGATATAATAACCTCATCTCATTGGGTTGAAACACAAATAGAACCTCAATAACATCAACAATAACATCACAACACATTTTAATCACCCAGTGGTGAAATCAAATAAACTATAAAATTACAAAACCAGAAAAGAGATTGAAATAAATGAGGTAGATTGGCTTTTCCCTATACACATGTTAGCTACTCCCGGGCACAGATTATTACCAAGTACCTATTCCTTCCTATCCCTAGAAATAGGCTACGAACAGTAAATCAAGAAGAAAGAACGCCTCTAATACCACTTTGTAACGTCCCGATTCCGGGAGCCGCCTAAAGGCGCCCCATACCTGGTTGGTCACATGGCCTCAAGCGTATTTCCATGAATGCCAGAGGCTGCCGACAAGCATTGAGGGCCTTGAGTGTGATGGTGGGGAAACTATACCCTCATTGACAGAGTAACACAATAGAAGTAAAAATATACCTATAACGGAAGTAGTACAATACCACACAATAGTAAATAGTGGAATATTGAAGTAATAAACAACTGGAGCACATATATATAAATTATACATGATACAAATGTCTAGGAAAGAATCCAAACAAGTCACAATGCTTTAATATAGAAATAACCTAAGTAAAAAAGAAAAAAAATAAAATCCAACAGCATTGTAAGCCTCAGCTTGGTCCCATGCTCTCTAGCTTCCCAGCAATCAAGTACCCGAAGTAGAAGGGCGCTTTACCTTGTCTATACCAGCAATAATATAATCTGTTTGGAAACAAGAGCATGAACCAAATAGTGTGTGAGACTAATCCCAGTAGGTAATCACTCAATGATCTGTGCCTAATAGTTAGTGAATATATATGGCAGGCGATAATCAAAGAGAAGCAGTAAACAAGGAAGTACTCAAAAGTAAACAATCTTACAGTTTCAAATGCATTCAAAAAAACAGACATCATGTAAGCAACTAATCATAAGCAGGGAAACCTCTGGAAAGTACTCACAACCTAACACCTCTGGTCCAACCAAAATAAACACAAGTAACCCTATGGGATGTAAACATAGTCTAAACCCTCTGTTTCAGCTCTTGCACAAACTCTCTGAGGAAGCACTCACCGTCAACTCCCCCTATAGTCTCGTATTGGTAACTAAAATGCGCTCTGGGGAAGCACTCAATGTACAATTCCCCCTGTGACCTGCATTGAGGAACTACATACACTCTAAGGAAGCACTTACATCCATTCACCCTATGGTCTTTCATTGTAACAGTAAACAAACACTCTGGAGAAGCCCTCGACGTCCATTCTCCCTATGGTCTACTACACCAGGTTCTCATGGCCTTGTGTAAGTCAATTGAGCACCACGATATATAACGGCCAAAGTTTACCTCAAGAACTACTTTGAAAAATAGTCTACAACATAACAACATGTCAGATAAATAATATCACTCCATCCTATTAGCACTAGGAATGGAAAGCAATCATCTTACTAGGCTAAGAAAGACCAAACAGTCATAAACAATACAAGCATGGGAAAGACATCCATAGAATTACAATTAACCCTATTCAAATTTAATTAACCTCTAATCAAGCATACAAATCATATCAGGCAATTACGTGGTTAAAAACTTAAACACACAATTCCCCATTCTAGGGTATTGGGAACGTTTCACATAAAACTCAAAGACTATCTACGAAAAGTCACAAACCACCAACCTCGGTGTCGTGAGATCGATATATCCTGAAACTGGCCCTTGGATTGACCTAGAATGCGGTATATCTACAAAAATTTTAAAAAATTTCAACTGAGGATAATTTGAGAAAGAGGATAAATCAAGAGACGAAGCTCTAGAAGAAGGAAGAGCTTACTGTGGCGATCCCAACGCAATCGACGATGATCAAATCAGAGAACCGATGCTTGATTAGGGGCTTGGAGAAGGATCGGCGCCGTACAGACACTCTTGGTCGAAGAAGGTGGAGAAGAATATACTTCTGCCAATTAGATGTGACCCCGGTCCGTTTAATGAAAAAAAATAAAGTACACGGTGTGTACTTTATAAGTACATGGTGTGTACTTGTCCTTACCGGGCCCCGCTTTAAGTGACCTCTAGGTCACCACACATGGTTGTGTGCTCGACCGTTACATGGACAGCACACGACTACATGTGGAAACTGAGTACAAGGTGTGTATATATAAGTACACGACGTGTACTTCAAAAATTTCCAGATAATCCTATTTTTCCCAAAAACACCAGGAAAGAAAAAAACATACCGGAAAAGAACATTCGGGTTCTTACACATGAGGCCTTGACTATTTGGTTATGATGTCCAACATTATGCATTCCATCATTATGAAATTAGCTATTGATATTACATGTGATTATTCAACTTTTAAAATATCCATGTGAATAAATAAATGGCATTATTTGACTTATCTTTGCGATATTATACTGAAGTTTTAGTTTAAAAGGCTTTTGTTTTAGTCTTATACATTATCTTAAATGTTTATTCTTATTTATGATAGTTTTTTCTATATTTTTATCTCTATTGAGCATCTGAGCTCACTTATTTCTTTTGTTTTCTTTTTCCTAGGATGTGAAGAAGTATATTAGGATTAACCTGCATGAATAGGCTAAGGGATATGAGTGTGTTCAAAATGGGACACAATGTTGTTGTTTTTTCATTTCATAATGTAATGTAAAATATATGTATTTATCTAGTACTTCCAAGGCTACTAAACTAATCGGTCATTTGAGACTAGATCTCTTATGATCATTCCAATGTTATGTAATAATGTACCGAATCTGGGTAACAAGGGTCAGGGCATTATAGTTTTAAATGAGAAACTAGTGGCCTAGAAGTTGAAAGGGTTCAGATTCTTAGAGTGAGAGTGAAAATAAAAGAGAGAGTGGGTTTTCTATTGGTTTTGGTAATGTCAGTTTGGGTTCTCAAGCCAATTACTCAGTGTAATCATTAATTATTCGTTTTAATATATGTTCTTTTTCAAAAAAGAAATAAAATATCATTTTATTTAAACAAAAAATAAATAATAATCGAATAAAAATAAAAGTATAAATACTGAATTAAATAAATAAAATTAATAAACATTTATTTTAAATTAAATATTCCTAACTCCCCCTTAATAAAATCAAAACATGCAGTGAGAAGCGGTTTAGTAAAAATATCAGCAAATTGATATTGAGTATTTAAAAATTCTAAATATATATCCTTTTTAAGAACATATTCTCTTCAGAAATGGTTTCTTATATCCATATTCTTGGGTTGTGGATGAATTATTATCTTTTTGAAACATTAATTGCACATGCATTATCACATAATATAGGTGTATTATTAAAATTAAGTTTAGATTCTAGTAAGGTGTGTTTCATCCCCAACACTTATGCACAGAAACTGCCAAAAAATATATATTCTACCTCAGCTGTTGATAGTTTAACTAAATATTGTTTCTTACTCAACCATGAAACTAAATATTTTCCTAAAAAGTGACAGTTTCCTGATGAAATTTTTCTATTTAATCTACATCCTCTAAAATCACCATCTAAATGTTAAATTAAGTTAAAATCAGGAGTTTATGGGTTATGTAGAGATTGAAAAATAGTTCCTTTTAAATATATAAAAATTTCTTTAATAGTATTAAGATGATATTCTTTTGGTTTTGATTAAAATCTAGCACATAAACATATATAAAAAATTATTTCTAGTCTGTTAGTAGTAAGAGATAATAAACTACAAATCACACCTCTGTATAACTTGTTTTCAACTAGTTTTCTAGCTTCATCCAAATCAAGTCTTACAATAGTACACATGGGAGTTGTATAAGTCTTACTTTTTTCTAGTCCAAATTTGTTCAATAAACCAATAATGTATTTTCTTTGATTTAAAATATTTCCATAATCATTTTTAAAATTTTTAAATCCTATAAAGAAACTTAATTCTCATATTATACTTATTTCAAATTTCTTTTACATAAGTCTTAAAAAATCATTAAAAATATTCTTATTTATTGAAATTAAAATAATATCATCTACATAAATTTGTACTAACAATATATTAGAAAAAACTATTTTCTTAAAAATATTAGGATCTTCTAACCCTACAGAAAATCTATTTTCTAATAAAAAGGAGATTAATCTTTTATACCAAGATCTGGGTGTTTTTTAAGTCCATAAAGATATTTATTAAGTTTAAAAACTAATTTTTTTAGATGAGAGTTTTTAAAACCTTATGGTTTTTCAATATAAACTTCATCCATTAAATATCCATTTAAAAAGAAAGAGTTTACATGCATCTGATATAATTTGAAATTTATTGTGATGACCCAGACTCTCTTGGTCCTTCCCTTTTCCAAAATCTGGGTCCTAAAGGAGTGGCGTCTCGGTGAGACCGATTGGCGTCTCCCGGCCTTGTCGAGTTGTTTCCAGTAGCGCTCCTTTTGTGCGAATAGGGTTTTAAACCCTATTCTGACTCATTTAAGCATGTTTTAAAGACCTTTAATGCGTATACGAGTTTTAATTAAATACTTAATCAACTCATGAGTCGACATAAACCACCCAACCCCTTTTTGTGTCGAGTGGAGCCGCGTGGTCAACCCATGACCCCCGTGCCTTACACGGTTTCACGTTCTCACCTCAACTATCTGCGGCTCTTATAAACAAAGGGTTAGCCGTGGTTTCTCCTTTCGTCGATCGCGGCTTTTCACAAACAACTTCTAGTGCATCGGGCGCGCCGCATCGTTATCCGTAAAGTTCTGCGCCCGGCCTAAGCGTCGATCGTCGATCAAACAAGTAGGGACTTTCTCCTTTGCCTCTCTCTTTTGTGTATCATGTGGGGTGGGCGTGCTTTTGATTCTGTATGATTGGATAAACCAGACCTAATTAAAGATAATGAACGAATTCTACAAAGAAAGAGGGGGGGGGGGGTGTGATCGTTGATGTTGTTTATGTTATGACCATCTTGTTGAGTTGTGCTGGCTTATGCCTTCTGAAAATCGAGGCCGTTGGTGGTCGTTGTTTGTGCACTAATGAACCCCTACGGATGTTTTAAATGGATTGTTGTGGTTGTAAACTCCTACTGTGAAAAGTAATTGGTTAATCATGTATATCAATCCAAATAAATTGAGGCACCAGGATATTTCCTTCTATGATAACCCCCCGGTTAAAACACATAAAAGTTGAAATCATGGAGTGTGTTAAGTCGTTTAAATCTGAAAATACCGGCATGACCCTGGCTTGTGTTGATAGTGGTAGTTGGTTGTTTTCTTTTTAGGCCAATTGTTGGAAATGTGGGAGGGGATGTGATCCATTGTCTTGTACTCTTGGTGGTTGTGTGAATTTGGGGATGAGATCCCCTGTTGGTATGGATTCGGTGGTTGTGAGTTTTAAGACCCGGTGGTAACTTGTTTATATCACAAATTGGGGTGGGATCCTTTGTTGTTGAGAACTGGGTGTGGGCGTTATGGTTGTTGCTTGACTGTTTACTTTCCTGGACTTATGACTATGCTTACTAGTTGCCCAGTAGTGCTTAAACTTAAACATTATTACTGAACATGAAACAAGAATGGGACAAATGGGTTTTGTTGGCAAGATTCGTGACTTGGGACTTGGATGTAGTGGTGTTGTGCTCTGTAGGCTGGTTAGAAAATCCTAGACTTTGGGTGAATGCCTGTTACCTATATCTATACTTGTAGTTTTGTGTTTCTTATTCGCGCCCCACCCAAGTTGAGCACTTAGTGCCGAACACCCCCATTTCATGGGGGAGGGTGTTTTTCCCAACATTATTCTTGGTGGTTGGTTATTAGCCCCTTTTCTACTCCCTTTCACGGATAGCCCAAGTATCTTTGGTCAGCCTGTGATGGTCTAAGGTCCATTATTAGCCCAAGAACCTTCGGGTGGGGTGGTGTGGTGGTTGGCCAGGTGTGTGCGACAGGTGGTTTCCCAAGTGTCTTCGGGATGAGGACCAGGTGTCTTTAGGCGTGGCAGTGGATTTTATAGCCCATGTGTCTTCGGGCGTGGTGGTGGTTATTCTGGCCTAGGTGTTTGCAGGTGTGGTTACGTGTGACAGTTGTGGCCCAGGTGTGTGCGGGCGGGATTCAGCAGTGGGACTGCGTGCGGTTGAGGCCCAGGTGTGTGCGGGCGGGATTTCGGTAGTGGGACTGCGTGTGGTTGTGGCCCAGGTGTGTGCGGGCGGGTGTGGTAGTGGGACTGTGGTGAGAATGACGGGATTGGTCCGATGCGTTGGATGTCTCAATAACCAGTGGGAAAGTGGCGCGAGGTACTCAAACATCGATGTGCTCTGATTATATATATTACTTGACTTGAGTTATTTGGGGAGTGTGCCTTGGTGAGGCCTAGGGTGGATAGTTTACCATGATAGGTGTTTGGTTTACTCTTTTCTCACGAGACTTTAGTACATTCCCCCACTTGTGCACGAGATTCTTTGGTTTTCCCTACTGAGTGTACTTGTGTGCTCACCCTACGTATATAAAACTGCTTTTAGGTTTCCAGGAGGACTTCAGGGATCACGCAGGACCTTACTAGCTCGGACCTTTGGAGCAGTTGTAGTTGTTGTTTTTATTTTCCTCTTTGGTACTTACCTTTGTAGTCACCTTTTGTACCTTGTGGCTTTACTTTTGGAACATGCATGTGGGAATGGTTTATTTTTGGCTT
Source organism: Viscum album (assembly GCA_963277665.1). Taxonomy (NCBI): domain Eukaryota; kingdom Viridiplantae; phylum Streptophyta; class Magnoliopsida; order Santalales; family Viscaceae; genus Viscum; species Viscum album. The sequence continues at coordinate 427,999,958 of OY728123.1, read as the reverse complement.
TACTTTACTTTTACCTGGGTGTTGTTGAGTTTCATCATCTCATCTCTTGATCTTATAAAACAAAAAGGGGTAATGACTTCCATTTGTGAGAAATTTTCTATACCCTTGGTTATAGTCGCCACTCCGGGATCTATTGAAGGTGGGTCTCAGGGGTCATTATCTCTCCTTCAACTTAAAGAAAGAAGGGTCTGGAAATCTGCTAACCCTTCCCTCCTTTTGGTGAAGGCGGGTCGTGACAGAATGGTATCAGAGGGATGGTTGAGAGATAGGATGGAGTCTGGAGTTAGGAACAACGAGGATTGCATGGGATGGTAAGGTAACAGTGTTGGGTGACCTTGGCACGTGAATTAGTCCAGGGAAGACCGGCTAGGACATGGGATTTTAGGGCCCCCCGTGATCCGATGCAAGGAATATGGACCTACCGAACGGCCAAGTGAGACCACACTGATTGCAGGGTAGAGACCCTAGGAAAGGTACATGCATCATAAATGACTTTTTTTCTTGTGTTTCTGGGATGTCTTGGGAATTAAGAATAAATTAAATTTTAAGAAGTTTTGAAGAAAAAATTCTGCACTACTTGGGCTTAGGCATTCCTTGTTTACCTTGCAGCTATGGAACCTGGAAGGCGACCACGTGTGGTACAGGTGATCGAGGCCCCAGAGAATACTTTGGATGATCGGCAGAGAGCTGATCGAGAGGAAGAGGATGACCAGTGGCAGAGGACTCTTCGGGCCTTCCAGTGATAGGCCCTCGAGAAATATGAGGGCAACACCACCGATATGAAGACGGAAGGCTGGCTAGAGGAGCTCGTTATAGCCTTCGGCCTGATTCAGGCCCCGACCGAGTACTGGGTTCCTCTGACCATTAGCCAGATGCGGGGAGTGGCACGTCAATGGTGGATTCTTTACCTGGGAGAGAGGGGAGAGTCTGAGGTGGCTTGGGTGGATTTCGAGAGGGAGTTCCGGGTAGAATTCCTCTCCTCGATGATGAAGGCAGAAAAGAGGCAGGAACTACTCTCCCTCCTGCAAAGGAGTATGTCCATGAGGGAGCTAGGGATCAAGTTCAAGGACTTCCTACGTTTTTCTCCAGACCTCTTTCCCGACGAGGAGTCTCAGGAAAGACGTTTGGAGGAGGCGCTCGGACCCTCCCTCCAGTATGCTGTTACCCCCTTTACCCTTCCGATGTACTTGGAGGTCCAGAAGAAGGCCGAAGTGGTGGAGAGAATGAATGCTCTAGGAGGAGTGTCATGAGAGGGGATCCAGCTGGGACCATCGAAGGGGAAGGTCGTCAGCACCAGGCCTCCAGCGTCAGGACCCTCCAGGTTCCGACCTGCAGGGAGCAGACCGCAACAGTTTCAGTTCCGATCCCCCGACCCTCGCCCTTTTACTTCGGGCCCGGGACCGCGATGCTTCATCTATGGGAGCCCTGAACATCTTTGGAGTCAGTGCCCCGACCGGGTGCAGTACAGTAGTGGCAGTCATCCCCAGCACCTGCCCCAGCAGCAGCTTCTAGCCAGACCTTTCCAGCAGCACCAGCAGGGACAGCGAGCTCCCTCTCCTCCGAGGGCAGACGTAGGAGGAGGAGGCCGACCTTAGGGCACTCCACAGGGACCTCGACCAAGGTGTGGTCAGGGAGGTGGCCGACAGCCGAGGGGCAGGGGAGCTGGGTGTGGACAGTTACATGCCATAGAGTCAGCAGTTCCAGTAGGTCCAGAGGTTTTTCAAGGTACGATCAGTCTGTTTAGCACTCTTGCTCATGCTTTGTTCGATACCGGAGCTTCGTACTCCTTTGTTGCACCCAGTATAGCCCGTGCCTTGGGCCTAGATGCCGAGTGACTTCCAGTTACCCTGGTGTTTAGCACACCAGTCGGAGGTTAGACCGACTTGTTGTTCGTTTGTCGGGGATTTAGACTGATGATATGGCCACATCAGTCGGTTAGGGATCTTTTTCTGCTACATATTCAGCCATACGATGTCATCCTAGGCATTGACTGGCTATTTTCTGTGTGTGCCATCATCGAATGTTTCCGAAGAAGGGTGGTGTTCTCGGACTTGGACGGCCGGCGTGTTACCTTCACCGGCGAGCAGAGCAATCCAAAGGGAAACAGGAGAGAGGAACCTCTCCTCTCCTTGTTGACCGAGATGACAGTGGAATCAGTAGATGCTGAAATGGTGGAAGTGCCAGGGATCGTCCGTGAGTTTATGGACATCTTTCCTGAGGAGGTGACGACTCTACCCCCTCGACGTGATATCGAGTTCGGGATAGACCTGCAGCCCGACGCTCGTCCAATCTCAATGGCTACTTACCGGATGGCACCTTCGGAGCTACGAGAGTTGCGGATACAGATTGACGATCTGATGAAGAGGCATTATGTTCGACCAAGTGCATCACCGTGGGGCGCTCCAGTCCTATTCGCAAAGAAGGAAGATGGTGGCCTAAGATTGTGCATAGACTACAGGAGGCTGAATCAGGTAATGATCAAGAATTGGTACCCTCTTCCGAGAATAGATGATCTTTTCGACCAGCTGAAAGGGTCCAGATGGTTCTTGAAGATCAACCTACAGTCTGGGTACCACCAGCTGAGGGTGAAAGAGAGCGACTTCCCGAAGACAGCGTTCAGGTGCAGGTATGGACACTTCGAGTTCGTAGTCATGCCCTTCGGTGTTACGAACGCCCCGGCTGTGTTCATGGGGCTTATGAACTCCATCTTCCGAGAGTACTTGGATCGGTTCGTGGTTGTGTTCATCGACGATATCCTGATCTATTCGAGGTCAGAAGAGGACCATGCAGAGCACCTAAGGACAGTTTTGGAGGTCCTCCGGCAGCACCGGCTCTATGGGAAGTTGTCAAAATGCAGGTTATGGACACGAGAAGTGCACTTACTCAGGCACGTAGTGTCTGAGAAGGGGGTAGCGGTCGACCCATCAAAGGTTGAGGCAGTTGTTTCTTGGAAAACACCCAAGAATGTGGCAGAAGTACGAAGTTTCCTCGTGTTGGCAGGTTACTACCGGAGATTCGTACCGAACTTCTCCCGAGTAGCATCCCCTTTGATGGCTCTGACCAAGAAGGACCAGGCTTTCGTATGGAGTGAGTGGTTCCAGTCAGCCTTCAACTATCTGAAGGAGAAGTTGGTCAGTGCCCCAGTGCTGAGATTACTAGAATAAGGGGCGACTTATGAGGTGTTCTGTGATGCTTCAGGATAGGGACTGGGATGCGTGTTGATGCAACGACAAGGGGTGATCTCTTATGGGTCCAGGCAGCTATGTTCCCATGGGCGTAATTACGCCACCCACGACCTGGAGCTTGTAACGGTCGTTTTTGCGCTAAAGTTATGGCGGTACTACCTCATCGGGGAACGCTTTGTGGTCTTCATGGATCACAAAAGCTTGAGGTATATCTTCTCCCAGCGGGACTTAAACTTGTGACAGCGGAGATGGGTGGAGTTCCTCCAGGATTACGACTTTGAGATCTCTTATACCAAGGGAAATGGAAATGTGGTGGCCGATGACTTGAGCAGGAGGACGCAGAAGGATGTGGTCCACGAGTCGGCGGACACCTGGAAGGCAATTGAGGAGTTGGCTGCCTTACACCTGGATGCGAAGATGGATAGCGGCAGAGGCTGCCTATATCAGATGACAGTGCAATCATCCCTGTTTCAGCAAGTGGAGGAGTCTCAGTGGGGAGACCTAGAGTGAGAAGTGATGCGTGACCGAGTTGACCAGGGCGATGCTCTGGAAGGATGGACAGAGGATGGTCAGAACCAGATGCTTTTCCAGAAAAGGTTGTTTGTCCCGGAGGCGATGCGCGACAAGGTTCTCAGTGAGTTTGACAACTCACCCCTGGCGGTACACCCAGGAGTTTCCAAGATGTACCAGGGTTTGAAGAGGCAGTTTTGGTGGCCCGGAGTTAAGCGAGCGGTGGCAAAGTTTGTGGCCAAGTGCTTAGTGTGTCAGCAAGTTAAGGCTGAACACCGAGTTCCAGGCGGCCTACTGCGGCCTCTAGATGTCCCCGAGTGGAAGTGGGATGACATCTCGATGGATTTTGTCACGGGACTACCCAAAGTCCAAGGAGGGTACGACGCCATCTGGGTGGTAGTGGACAGGTTGACGAAATCAGCTCACTTTCTGGCGATCAGGGAGTCGAGTGCTATGGATGCTTTGGCACAAAAGTACGTGGATGAGGTGGTGTGGTTGCATGGAGTTCCGAGGTCTATAGTCTCGGATAGGGATACGCGGTTTACCTCGCGAGTCTAGAGAGGATTGCAACATGCATTTGGCACCCAGTTACGCCTTAGCACTTCTTTCCATCCCCAGACAGATGGAAAAACAGAGCGCACCATCTAGACCTTGGGGGATATGCTACGGGCATGTGTTCTGGACTCAAGAGAATCATGGGTGCGATACTTGCCTCTGGTAGAGTTTTCCTACAATAATAGCTACCACTCTACCATCGGTATGGCCCCGTTTGAAGCTTTGTACGGGAGGCCAAGCCGTTCACCTGTGTGTTGGACCGAAGTAGGAGAGGCAGGAATCCTTGGCCCATAGGTGGTGCAGAACACGACAGAGAAGGTTCAGCTCATACGGTAAAGGATGAAGGCGGCCCAGGACCGACAGAAGTCGTATGCTGATACCAGGAGGAGGCCCTTAGAGTTTGAGGTTGGGGAGCATGTGTTCTTGAAGTTCTCCCCTCAGCGTGGGCAGTGGAGGTTCGGCAAGGGGAGTAAGCTTTCTCCCAGATTCATCGGACCCTTCCAAGTGTTGCGGCGGGTTGGCGAAGTGGCTTATCAGCTAGCGTTGCCACCGCCGCTACTAAGGATACATGATGTCTTTCATGTGTCCCAGCTCCGTCGGTATCTGCACGACGATTCACACGTCCTTGATTGGGGTGAGCTGGACACCGAGGACGACGTGACCTTTGTGGAGAGACCAGTGATGATCGAGGATCACAAGGAGAAGGTGCTTCGCGGGCGAACCATCCCCTTGGTTCGTGTGTTGTGGAGACATGGTGGGCTTGAGGAGAGTATGTGGGAGAGGGAAGCACATATGCGTACCCAGTACCCAGAGTTGTTTTGAGTTTGTTCCTTGTTGTACCTGTTGTGGTAGAATGTTTTGTCTTTTGGCTATGAATGTACTTGTTTTCTTTCCTCTGCTTGTGTGTGAAAATCCCCGGCTATAGGGAAGGAGAGAACCCAACCCCTAATCAAGACGCATTAAGGTGGATGCGATTAAACCCATGCGAGCGAGTCAGTGCCGCCCAAAGCAGATAATATCTTGACATGGGGGAAGAGACTCCCCAACCCACATGCCCGGGTAGTTTGGCATGGTATGTTTCTTGGTTCATGACAGGAAGGTGTTATTAGTTAACAACGAGGTTCAATCTTGAGAGGTATCTTTCGGGGTGGTTGTTCGGACCCGCCCTTCCCTTCTGGGTTGTTTGAATTCTCGAGGATGAGAATAGTTTGAGAGGTATCTGATGTGATGACCCAGACTCTCTTGGTCCTTCCCTTTGCCAAAATCTGGGTCCTAAAGGAGTGGCGTCTCGGTGAGACCGATTGGTGAGAACGATCGGTGAGACTGATCAGCACGACCGATCGGTGAGACCGATCGGGGAGACTGATCGGCGCGACCGATCGGTGAGACCGATCGGCGTTGCCCGTCCTTGTTGAGTTGTTTCCAGTAGCCCTCCTTTTGCGCAAATAGGGTTTTAAACCCTATTATGACTCGTTTAAGCATGTTTTAAAGACCCGTAACATGCATAAGAGTTTTGATTAAATACTTAATCAATTCATGAGTCGGATTAAACCACCCGACCCCTTTTTGTGACGAGTGGAGCCACGTGGTCAACCCACGACCCCCGCGCCTTATGCGGTTTCGCGTTCTCACCTCAACCGTCCGTGGATCTTATAAACCAAGGGTTAGCCGTGGTTTCTCCTTTCCTCGATCGCAGCTTTTCACAAACAGCTTCTGGTGCATCGGGCGCACCACATCGTTATCCATAAAGTTCCGCGCCTGGCCTAAGCGTCGCTCGTCGATCAAACAAGTAGGGAATTTCTCTTTTGCCTCTCTCTATTGTGTTTCATGCGGGGTGGGCGTGCTTTTGATTATGTAGGATTGGATAAACAAGACCTAATTAAATATAATGAACGAATTCTATAAAGAAATAGGGGGGGGGGGTGGCTGTGATCGTTGATGTTGTTTATGTTATGACCATCTTGTTGAGTTGTGATGGCTTATGCCTTCTGAAAATCGAGGACGTTGGTGGTCATTGTTTGTGCACTAATGAACCCTTGCTGATGTTTTAAATGGCTTGTTGTGGTTGTAAACTCCTGCTGTGAAAAGTAATTGGTTAATCACGTATATCTGGCCAAATAAATTGAGGCACTAGGATCTTTCCTTCTATGATAACCCCCCAGTTAAAACAAACAAAAGTTGAAATCATGGAGTGTGTTAAGTCGTTTAAATCTGAAAATACCGGTATAACTCTGACTTGTGTTGATGGTGGTAGTTGGTTGTTTTCTTTTCAGGCCGATTGCTAGGAATGTGGGAGGGGATGGGATCCCCTATCTTGTACTCTTGGTGGTTGTGTAAATTTGGGGATGGGATCCCCTGTTGGTATGGATTCGGTGGTTGTGAGTTTTAAGACCCGGTGGTAACTTGTTTATATCACAAATTGGGGTGGGATCCTTTGTTGTTGAGAACCGGGTGTGGGCGTTATGGTTGTTGCTTGACTGTTTACTTTCTTGGACTTATGCCTATGCTTACTAGTTGCCCAGTAGTGCTTAAACTTAAACATTATTACTGAACATGAAACAAGAATGGGACAAATGGGTTTTGTTGGCAAGATTCATGACTTGGGACTTGGATATAGTGGTGTTGTGCTCTGTAGGCTGGTTAGAAAATCCTAGAATTTGGGTGAGTGCTTGTTACCTATATATATACTTGTAGTTTTGTGTTTCTTATTTTCACCCCACCCAAGTTGAGAACTTAGTGCCGAACACCCCCATTTCATGGGGGAGGGTGTTTTTCCCAACACTATTCTTGGTGGCTGGTTATTAGCTCCTTTTCTTCTCCCTTTCACGGATAGACCAAGTATCTTCGGGTAGGCTGTGATGGCCTGAGGTCCATTATTATCCCAAGAACCTTCGGGCGGGGTGGGGTGGTGGTTGGCCAGGTGTGTGTGGCAGGTGGTTTCCCAAGTGTCTTTAGGATGAGGCCCAGGTGTCTTCGGCTGTGGCAGTGGATTTTCTAGCCCATGTGTCTTCGGGCGTGGTGGTGGTTGTTCTGGACTAGGTGTTTGCAGGCGTGGTTACATGTGACAGTTGTGGCCCAGGTGTGTGCGGGCGGGATTCAGCAGTGGGACTACGTGCGGTTGAGGCCTAGGTGTGTGCATGCAGGATTTCGGTAGTGGGACTTCGTGTGGTTGTGGCCCAGGTGTGTGCGGGCGGGTGTGGCAGTGGGACTGCGGTGAGAATGGTGGGATTGGTTCGATGCGTAGGATGTCTCAATAACTAGTGGGAAAGTGGCGCGGGGTACCCAAAAATCGATGTTCTCTGATTATATATATTACTTGACTTTCATTATTTGGGGAGTGTGCCTTGGTGAGGCATGGGGTGGATAGTTTACCTTGATAGGTGTTTGGTTTACTCTTTTCTCACGAGACTTTAGTACGTTCCCCCACTTGTGCACGAGAGTCTTTGGTTTTCCCTACTGAGCGTACATGTGTGCTCACCCTACGTATATAAAACTGCTTTCAGGTTTCCAGGAGGACTTCAGGGATCACGAAGGACCTTACTAGCTCGGACCTTTGGAGCAGTTGCAGTTGTTGTTTTTCTTTTCCTCTTTGGTACTTACCTTTGTAGTCACCTTTTGTACCTTGTGGCTTTAATTTTGGAACATGCATGTGGGAATGGTTTATTTTTGGCTTTACTTTTCTTTTACCTGGGTGTTTTTGAGTTTCATCATCTCATATCTCGATATTATAAAACAAAAAGGGGTAATGCCTTCCATTTGTGAGAAATTTTCTATACCCTTGGTGCTATTCGCCACTCCGGTATCTATTTAAGGTGGGTCTCAGGGGTCATTATCTCTCCTTAAACTTAAAGAAGGAAGGTCCTGGCAATCTGCTAACCCTTCCCTCCTTTTGGTGAAGGCGGGTCGTGACATTTATATGAGATGCATAAGGTAGAAGGATCCTAATTTCTTATAATCTAGCAATAGAAGAAAAGGTATCATCATAATATATCCCTTCTTCTTGGTTGTATCCTTTTACTACTAATCTATATTTATTTATTTTAATGATCCCTTGATCATCTTGTTTATTTCTAAAAACCCATTTGGTTCCTATTATTGGATAATTGGTTAGTCTGTCCACTAATTACCAAACTTTATTTCTACTGAATTTATTAAGTTCTTATTACATATCCATTAAACAACTTTTATCCTTTGAATCTTCTTTTACTGTATTAGGTTCTAATTGTGATTAGATGGTAGAAAAGTCAGCTATTTTTTCTACATTTCTTATAGTTCTTACTCCTGTATCTAGATTTATTATAATAGTTTCTAAATGATGATTCATTAAGGATCTAGATTTTTTAGGTAATACACTTTTAGGATCATCTATTTCTTGTTCTTCTAGACTGGACTGAATTTTATTTATTTTATTCTCAAAATCAATCTTAGATGATTCAATCCTTGTATTGTCAAAATAGTCAACAATTTCATCTGTTTCATCTTTCCATTTATCAAAAGGACCACCTTCATTAAAATTTAAATGAACTGATTACTTAAAAATCCTTGAATTTTTATTATACACTCTGTAGGCTTTAGAATTAGAATAATATCCTATAATGATTCCTTCATCAACATTTGGATTGAATTTACCAAGGTTTTCCTTAGTATTCAAGATATACACCTTGCATCAAAATACTTTCAAGTACTTTACTTTTGTTTTTTTCTATGATAAAGTTAATAGGGTGTCTTTTTAATATGCGGTCTTATTAAAAGTATATTCATGATATAGAAAGATATTTTTACAAATTCTACCAAAAAATGGGTAGGAAAACTATATTCATTCAATATAGTCCTTGATATCTCTTGAATAGTACTATTTCTGCTTTCAATAATTCCATTTTTTGAGGTGTTCTTAGTGAAGAGTGTTAGTGTTTGTTCCCTAGAACCAACTTCTATTTACTTTATGATAAACATCTATTCATTGTTTTGAATATTAATAAACTAATTATCACATCATGATTATTCTTCTGCGTGACATTGTATGGGATAACATCATAGGAGTATTTTTCACACTAAAAGGTCATAGCAGTTTCCCGCTATGATGAGAATCAGGAAGTGCTACGATAATATTATTGAATATATATTCTATAGCTGGATGATATCATTTGAGGGACACAAATGATACATGCTATCAGAGGTGGAGACTCATAGGACTTTTTGGCACCTTGTCATGGTGTATGCCCTTAGAAATATCTAGTAAGATATTATGAGAATGAGACCTGCCAGTAAAAAATCAACATTTATACGTGTCATTGGATGTTCCTATCTATGAACATGTGTATTGGTGATTAGACTTTGAGATTATAATTAATGAATATTATAAGTTGCGTACTTTGATGTATTGATGAAATCGTGATGACATATATTCGTGGAGAGGTAGGATATGTTGGGTGCATCATGAGTAATATTATATTAATGAATAATGTGAGAAAGTATTTATACCTTCTATTATTAAATGGAAGTTAATATCTCAAGGACTTTGATGGAAATGATATATCCTAAATAAATCCATGTCCATGGTGTTCTATAAGGTAGTTTTATTTCCAGAAAGTCAAAGAAATAGATAATCGAGCATATAGGTTGATGGCACTAGCATAAAACCTTCTTTCTTTGAGATATCATGATAAAATTATTATATTACACAACAAGAATTCGTATGAGGTAACATGTCATTGAGGCATTAATTTCTTTATCTATGGGTGCCTTGGCATGTTTCTAGATTCTAATCTTAGACTTTAGGCTCCTTCCACTAATTCCATTGAGAAAGTGGCCTACAAGGTTACACACTGAGTGTATCCAAAATATCAGTTAAATAATATATTATTATTTATTATTTAATAGGTTTAATAAATATTATTCCCACATGTGGTATAATAATTATTCGTGTATGCTTTATCACATTTATTACATCACTAGTTTTCTAGAGAAGATATTGTAAGCGAGTTATTTAATAAATATTTATTTTATATTTAGTGAATATAATATTCATTTATTTATTGGTGAATAATGAAATTATATTTATTTAATAAATAAATAGACATTATTCAAGGCCCGATGAATATTGTGGAGGATTGGCTGAGCAAGTTTAATATTTCGATGAGAAATAATAAATATTTATTATTATTTAATTAAATGATATTTAATTATAATTTGTAATTTTAGCGCAGGTCAAGAAATAATGATATTATTATTATTGAAATGAGTTTTTTAGGATTAAATAAATAATTATGGGCACTTGTGAAATTATTATTTTTTTAACCCTAGTAATATAGATACATAATTATGTTATTTTCTAAAGATAGCCAATTCATTCATCTTGGTTGTGCACAATGGATTTGGAGATTCTTCTGAGGCCTAGAGACATCCCTTCTCCAAGAATGTTCCTAGGAATGGAGAGGAATCCTCCTCCTCTGGAATATGGAGAATTCTTTGTAAGCGGTTCTCGAAGTGATCAAGGGTGGACGACCCAAGCACAAAGATCTGTCATGCTAGCACCAAAAAATTCCTTTGGTGATGTCTGGAGATTCGTGAAATACATGTGGATCGCAACTAGAGGAAATATACAATTGGTTTCTAAAAAGAAATGATGGTGGACTACAGATCTATCACCCAATTCATCAAAGAAGAAAGAATTCCAATAAAGGCAATTCTTTATTTAATTAAATTAATTATAAATAATATGAGATGATACTCTCTCTCAATTTCGGTGTAATTATCCATTTTATATTTATTTGATTAAATTCCATTGATTATGGCATTCATCATCACATAGATCTCAGATTGATAAATGATTATGAAAAAAAGAAAAATTGGGCACTGCCCATCACATGCTTCCACCATGCCAAGGACATATAAGTGGTATCTGAGTGGTCAAAAAATTATTTATAATTATTTAATTATCACTGGTGATTTACACATTTTAATTTAGTTTTACAATTAAAGTTTGATTGTTCTTTTAATCTGAATTGTGAAATATGTTTCTTCCTCCTTCATTTCTCATAGATCTAATCGAGGAACTCATCCATTGGTGCCAATGTTTCTGGTCATACAAAACTAGACTACACACCATGTAACTGGTGTTACATGCCGTGTAGTCACATTCGACACATTAGAATTGATTGGGAAATCAACTTAGTGTACTTTTTTTATATTGAAACATGTATTCAACCTTGTTTAAAAATAGTGATGTATTTATAATGCTCAATTAGTATTTAATTTTAAATCTTTAAAAGTGGTTTCTAAAATGATTTTAGTTTGTAATAAGTATTTCTAATGGGTTGCTTCAATTTAAGCATGTTTTCAATATTTCTTTTAAATGCGTAGTTCCTTGGTTGTGTAATTATGATTTTAAATGGTTTTGAAACTTAAAGGTATTGAGAAATAGTGTTTTCTAAGAAGTCAATATTTATTGTAATGTAATAAGTCATATTTGAAACTTGATGAATGGTTTATAAAAATAGAAAACCCCTCTTGAGGCATGAACACCTAGTTTGAGAAGTGTGATGCAAGTGTTAACATGTGATTCGTGATATGTGCCTAGTGAAGAGATTGTTCTATGTTGTGTGACATAAAAATAGGGGGGATGTGCTTGAGGAGGAAATCATTGGTGAGATGTGTTTTTGGGAAAATAAGTTGATATGTTAATATGTTTTTTCTTGATAAAAAATCACAACCATTTGAAATAGTGCACATGGGAAGCCCTCAATGATAGAAACTAAGCATATACCAAAAGTTTAAAACCATTGGTATAAGATAAGAAACCATTGGTATACACTATAACAACGGTTTTCCAAACTGTTGGATAGTGAGGCATGGGGATAACCTTTTGCCAACGATTTCTGAATAACTATTGGTACTGGCCAATAGAAATTTCAATATACCAACTGTTTTTTAAAAACCTTTGGAAAAGGTTTTTACCAATAGTTTGAAACCGTTGGTATATATCCTAGATTAAAGCTATACCAATGGTTATATAAACCTTTGATATAGAATTTTACCAGTGGTTACTACAAATCCATTGGTATATATACATATTCAGATCTATACCAATGGTTTATAAACCGTTGGTATATTCATTTACCAACGATTATTTCAAAACATTGGTATATATCAAATATTCAGATCTATACCAATGGTTTGTGAACCATTGGTATAGTGTTTTCCAATTCCAGAACATAGTAGCAGGCCTACCTCCCCTCTCGAGAACAGAACATTGATGCACCCTGCATCCCCTCTCTAGAACATGCCACATAGTTTCCAAGCAGCTTGACTCCCCTGTACACAACATGCCATAAAAAAACACTCATCCATACAATATATGGGGAAAACACTACACTATAAAGAACTCATGCAACTTGAATATATAGAATAATTATTAATACCATGTGTACCCTAGAACTTAGTCATGAGATGCATCTCCACTTAAGAAAATATATGGGACCATTTCATATTCAATTATTACTCAACCTTGTTGAATCTAGAATATTTACCTTTCTCATTTCACTAAAGTCACACTCTTAACTCCTATTGAATTTGAGCACCTCTATTTCAATTACATGTACTGATGATCTATGAGGGTATCCATTTATCACAAACATACATGTACGTGATCTATGATATCATTCTATATTTCCAAGATACTATATTTTATAGACAAACACATTCTACATGACACATGGAGAATATAGAATCAGTATTTGGGATACATATAAGATAACTCAAGTTACAATCATTGGTTCCATATATGATTAGTGTCTTCCCTTGAAATCCAACAAGGGAGATATCAGGAGAACACTCTAATAAATTAAGAATTTATGAGGGAGTCTATTAATGCTACTCATATAAATCCCCATTTATATATTTAAATTGGTTTTATTTATGGATAAAGATCTTCTTTTTCATATGTGGAGTTGGGTTGACATCAAAACACCAAATGGGGTTCACCTATATAGTCCTAAGAATATATTATCCAAAGATATAAAGCTTCCACATTGAGTAGTGGGGTAATGATTTCAATCTATATGTCTCCCCTAGGGTTCACCTTTTTGGATTTATCACCATTTTTATCGTTAGATATATAATACAAGTCTTTGAGTCACATATATGTATAAGATAATAACCTTTAATATAGAGGATGGGATACCAAAGGGGTGGATCATTGGAGTAGCAGTAACAATATTAGATAATATCTGACAATTAGACGTGCACTAGGAAGATAATATTTTGTATCTTATGACCATTTGATTTACTAAGGGGATGGATAAAACCACATCTACACACATATGATCTCCATAGAGAAGAAAAAGTGACATGATGAAAATCTTGGATGTTCATCCAGGTTATCTCCAGTATCATGTCATTATCATTGAAGGGGGTGAGAAGGATATAAATCCCTTGACATTGGAATCAGGGTTTAACTTCCTTCTATAAACATGAAAGCTTATCTTTCGATATTCACGAACCTATAAACATTAATTCACATGTAAACATGACAACTTTGAATCAATTCCTATTTGAATTGCATGACATTTAAGGGATATGTGTTTTGTGAAAATCCTATAAATTATAGGGATGTTCATGAATGATGGGTTTTTTTCCATCCATGTATAGAATTTATTAATGAGGATGGGTTCTCCCATTTAACCAATGTTCTAGTGTATGTTTAGGATGATTTGTTTCATTTTACCAGTTTTCTAGTTTATGTTTAGGTGAGGTGAGTTAGAAACCATGTTAGTCATGTCATTAGAACATGGAAAAAATGTTTGGATATGAATATTCAAAGGAGTAGGCACTAAAACATATGAATTGGTGGTGGTAAGATAAAACCTACGATGGGGAGAACCATAAGCCTAAAAGGTGTTGAAAAATGACACTATCAGTGTTTTTAGATATATGGGATCAGTTAATAAACATCTTGGTGTTACAATTATGAAAATATTCATTGGATCTGGTTTTCCGGTCAGAGGAACTTAAATTAATGGTTATTCCTTGGATGGGTTTTGAGAATTTGGGAGTGGAATGAAGTTTTTCATCCTTAAATTATTAACCAAAATAGGTTGGGATATGTCGATGGGTTTTAACCTAAAACTTCTTTGGGATGATAAGAATTATAGTGGGGATATTTTGAAACCTTGTGTTTATACGGGCATTAAGAATTTTAGGAAAAATATTGAATTTTCAATTACTAGAGGATTCGGGTTTTCAATAGTTTTTTGAGTTCTATTTATATTGGTTGGAAGAAATATAAATGAAATTTTGAATATTAGAATGGGGATTGAGATATAGCTCAAGAGCTTGTGGGAGCATTGAGGGACAGAGGTGGGTGCTGAAAAATTGCAATAGACCTTTGGTGGTGTTTTTTGGGGTAAAAAGTTATAACATTTTACCCTTGTGTTTTGAAGTGGGAGGCCCCCTTTTCCTCATTAATTTGTGAGAACCTTTGGAATCCATCCCCCTCCCCACCTGTAAAGTCCACGCCCTCCCCACCGCATCCACAACAGCCCCCCTCCCCACCTGCACACCCCCACCCTCCCCACCTGCACCCACCCCCACCTGCACCCCCACCCACCTGCACACCCCTCCCCACCTACGCAGCCCACCCCCTCCCCACATGCATAAATCCCCCTCCCCACCTACATAGCCTCCCCTCCCCACCTCACCCCCACCACCCTGCACCGCCCCATCCCCACCTTCACACCCCCACCCACCTATAGACCCCCTCACCACCTTACCCCACCTCACCCTACATAGCCCCCCTCTCCACCTGCACACCCCCTCCCTCCCAACATGCACCCCTCCCTCCCCACCTGCACCCCCACCCTCCTGCACCCTGTCCCACTTGCACAACCCCCCCTCCCCACCTCACCCCCTGCATAGCCCCCTCCCCACCTGCACACCCCTCCCCACCTCACCCCAACCCCCTACACAACCCCCTCCCCACCTGCACACCCCCTCCCCACCTTCACCCCCCTGTACATCCCCCTCCCCACCTATACACCCCCTCCCAGGTGACATATAGTGGGTTGATTGTGATGATATCATTACTCTATGGGTATATTCAAAGGATTTTATAAGTGAATTTATAAACATATGGATCTATTTTCAAGTGAGTGGACCAGGTCCTAAGGGAATAGTGGTGAGTAATGATCTTGGTGTGACCTTCTATAACTTGAGAATATTTTACCTTGAAGTAAGATATGGTATTATCTTAGTGGATGGGATTCCTTGATTCCAATGTAAATAATTTATTTAATAAAACCTATGGGTTACAAATTTCACCCATTTTATTTGAGGCTTTATCAAATTTATACTCAACTACTAAAAAATTATCCACTGAGGAACAATCATAATTAATTAATCATATTAATAATCTTTTGTGAAAGTATTAAATGGTAAGATATTCATTAATCATATTTACACTCTTTTGGTGTAGCATGAAATTCAAGCCACCAATGAATTTGAATTTATTCTAAAATAATAATAATTCATTAAAACTCATGGTTTTACAAACCCAATGAGTTTACACTCCCATATCACCTGATCACACAACCAGGATCATTCTCCAATGAGTCACTTGACATAAAACCTAGGCTCATTCTACTAAAAAGTGACCATGATTCTCATCCACGTTAAGTTTATCTAGAAAAAACCACCCTTGGCGGTTCCTTCCCAACAATACTAAGGAATAACACTCATTCCATGAATTACTAACTGATCAATAGTCACTCAAGAATTACTAAAAACCAAAAATAACATACTCATACTCTATCCATACTAGATCCAACCATATCAGAACATAATAAACTGTCACATCAAAAATCACACCCAAAACCAATAGTTCTAGGTATCTAATAAATCATTCCATCTTTATATAATCATGAATCCTAATTTACTTCATGTAATTTAAATTAAAAAGAAATAAATAATTCTATATTTATTCACTTTTACAATTAGAAGGGTATCAAAATAATCAAGGTGAATCATTCCCATCATGAACCATATTTTTATGATTACCTTTAATTATTTAAACAATTAGAAATACATAAAATTAATAAATGAACCCCCAAGTGTTAAAATACTTCCATTTCACCAATGAAATTTATTTAAATCATCAGAGAACATACCAAAATGAGATCCACATGTTCTTTCCTAAAAAAACACTGTGGTTTGGGTGGGTATAACTCCACTAACAAGTTATATAGGAAACCCATATAAAACTCATTATGGACACTTTATAAAACAAAACCCTATGTCATTAGAAAAATTCATTCACACATAAAAAAATAAATTCCATGTAAATACTACATGCCACATATGATGAATGTACACAATCCTCTTTCATGTATGGTCCATGTTCTAAAAACAAAAATTACAATATCAAATCAGCACATCATACTTGAGTAAATATCTCAATTGTAACATTGACAATCAAGAATAGAAATTTCATAACCATATTAACCTATAATTACCTCTGGAGATTGGTTCATGACTCACCTATTTTAGGACTATAACAATTAAAACACATTCTTATCACCATATAATTATCCAAAAATAGTAAGAAAAATAAAAAACACCCTAATATTGATTTCTAATGCCCAAAATAAAAGAAAAACAATAGAATCCAAATAGGTGCACAACCACACCTCAGGTGCACCTTCACATAACTCAAATAAAATCAACTATCAGTGAGATACTAAACCATTCATTGGGTATGCCAAGTTATATTCATCAACCTGGGGTACTATAGAAGAGGATGAGATATTATTTGGAATTAATAGGGTAGGAATGAGGGTCATTGATGAATGGCCAAGGAGAATCCAGAAATAAATGATAAATATTGTTGTATCCTATGATTATTTTCCAGAAGAGAGTATCCTACACTAGTGATCATTAATTTCTTTACATAGTTCATATTATTTCATTGGTGTATACCCTTTGATTTATTTTTTAGGCATTTATTTTTTAAATTTTTAATTTTCTATCATTTTTTGATCTTATCATGAGCCCAAATTTTGTTATATTTTTGAACCCATATATTTATATTAATTGTTCCTTAATTTCATCTATGTTCCAAATTATGATATAATTATATGAGATCACACCATCCCATAATTATTTTTCACATCAATCATGTACTTTTCAGACCATTTTTCTTTATGTTCATTTTCTTCATCCAATGGGGCCATTATTTGACATTTTAAGTATTTTTTGGAGCACAAATAATCCCTTAAATTCATGGAGGATGTTTTAATGACCTATTTATTAGATCCTTGGGGATGGATTATGGAAGCGTTTTAGTGGAGGTTAATTAATTAGATGTATGGAACCCTAAAAAAAGTGGTTGGCATGATGGATTACTAACCATATAATTAGAGATCTTATTTTTTCCAATGGAGGCCAAAAATAAATATTTCAAAATCACTCCACCCATTAAATACAAATATTATTAGTGGTAAAATAATGTATAAAGTGGTGAAAATAATATATAAGTAATCTGTTTGAGGAAATACTTCAGGTTCTACCAAATCATTTACTACACTCCATGTATCATGAGGGAACACATTCCATGTAATCTGGGATTTTAGGGATGAAAGTGTTTTGACTGAGATAATTACCACCCACCATGTAGTATGGGCAACACATCATGTGATCATACCCATGCAACAAATCCATGTGCCAATGGTCCATTTCCATCACCCCATTTGGAAAAACATACCATGCACCATAAGGGATTGGCCATGTATATTTACATAGCCATCCAAGTCGTGTACTGTGTGTACATTCCCAGGACCCTAGATTATCATATACACCATGTGAACCCTTATGCACACCATATGAACCCTTATACCATGATGTCATTATTATAAACATTAATAACAACTTATTAAACAACATCATTAATCATAAATAATCAAAGTGCACATAAATCAATAATACTATCAGATATATCAAGTAAAATGAAATAATACTATCTTACATCCCAAATGACCACCCACAAGGCTGATGAATTGTCACGACCCGACCTCGGGGTCCGTGTTGTGACTACCCCAATCCCTCCTTCCATAGGCCAGAGGCTGGAGACTAGCACCAAAGGCATAATTCCCTAAGCTGGGAAAGCATTGCCTTTATAAAAAGTAAACACACACAATCAGAGTACAAAAATGGAATAAAAACACTAAGAAAAACTGAATACAGAAGAGGTTCTAGAAAGTAAAAGGGGTCGGAAATACAAGCCCAATAGTAAAGTACAAGGAAAAGACAAAACATGTACAAATAAAAGACAAATAGCTGGAAGGTGTCTAGAAGCTCCTGGATCATCCACCACGGATCCTACCTCAAGGGTAGGTACAGATAACCTCCTCAGTGCTCCACGTCCGTTCGTCTCCTCTGGGTAACGTCACGCTGTGAGGTCCACCTATGGGTACCGTCCAGTCCTCGTACACTCCGCCTCGATCAGCACTGTCCGTCATCTGCATCCAACACAACGAGGTGTAGGCATAACCCATGTAGGGGTGAGTATAACAACACTTAATAGGGACCCTGAGACCCTCAAAGTCTCAAAAAATCCAACAACAAAAAACCAAAAAGTATGAATCAATAGATAACCATTATTTAGGTATATCCCCATACATATGCCTAAGTTATATAGTAACACATCTCAATCACGAGGAAAACACAAAGGTCATTGACTCAACTCAAACCAGGATTTTCATTATCGAAACCACGGATGCTGGAGAAATCCTCCTCTGTCGAGAACAGTGGGTTTGTCGCGACACCATGGTGCTTCTCACAAACCTTAGACTACTGAGGTACTCCTCCTGTCGAGTACCGCAGGTCTGCTGCCAATTACAAGGCGCTCCTCCATTGTGGGTCTGCCGGCAACTACCAGGTGCTCCCCCTAATAGCCTACAGAGGTACTCCTCCTGTCAAGTACCGCGGGTATGAAACCAACTACCAGGTGCTCCTCCGCCGTGGGTCTGCCTCCAACTACCCGTCACTCCCCACTGTGCTAGTCGAATAGTTCAAGCAGTCGTCAGGTCTGTCAGCTACTAGGTCTCCGCACTCTGTCTTCTCATCACTCGAAGGATCCGCTCCCTGATATACTGGAAAAAACCCAAACTGTCGCAAAGTCTCACGTAGAGGTATCTCAAAGGTCTGTCTCGTCAATGGTATATCAACGCAATAGACGACGAGTTATTCAGACGCCCGATCTGTTAGTTATTGGCATTTCCGTTCTAGGGGCCCGGTTGGAATTTAGGTTCAAACCA
Organism: Viscum album; assembly: GCA_963277665.1. Lineage (NCBI taxonomy): Eukaryota > Viridiplantae > Streptophyta > Magnoliopsida > Santalales > Viscaceae > Viscum > Viscum album. Next base: position 427,980,403 of record OY728123.1, on the reverse strand, counting down.
ACCTAACCATACCTAAACTATGTCCAAATCTCAAGTGGGGTGTTCCAAAAGAACTTTCTTGCTCTAAAGTTTCCGTCGCCACAGACGGTTCGTCAATTGGACACCCGTAGCCCAAGATGCGATCTAAAAGGTGTAAATGGGTCATAGCGGGTCCGGTTCTGGTCCGACCCAGTCGGACCGACCGGCCCGACCCGGTCCGAACTGGGGTCTGACCTGGTCCGCGGGTCTAACCCGGTCCATAGGGGAGGCCCGACCCAAGGTGGCCCGGCCCGTGGCAGCCCCGATCATGGTGGCCCGGCCCGTGGCAGCCCGAACTGAGGCGGCCCGACCCGAGGCAGCCTCGCTGGTGGTGGCCCGGCCCGTGGCAGCCTGGCTAGCCAGCCTGCGTGGCCTGGCTAGCCATTCTTGGGAGGGGGTGCCGTGCCCCTTGTTACCGATCCGAACCGGAATTGGGCACCAGTTCTGTTTCTATGTGGGACCCTTCGGGTCCTGCCTGTAGCGCAAACCAGTAGCCGGCTCAGCCGGTCACCCCTAGTTTCTCCACCGGGGCACGACAGTGCCGCGGTTTTTCTGGCCTCTGTGCGGCGCGATGGCGCTGCGCCACCTCCTCCGTGGCCTGGCCTGACCACAGCCTCCCACTCCTCTACGTGGCGTGACGACACCACGCTCGTCGTCTGACTGCCGCGACCCTTCCTCCTGGCACGGTGCAACAACACCGCACCCCTCCGGCACCGCCACAACCTGCCTGGCCGCGACTTAGTTCTCAGCATGGCATGGCGGTGCCGCACCCTTGTGGAAACCTGATGGCCTTGCGCCGCCAGCTTTCTTTGCGGCTGGCTGGTTTTCGGTCACCGCGTGTAGCGCCTCCGTCGTCATCAAACAAGTACCAACAAAAGGGGAGGGTCGGGCTGTGTTCGTGCGGTCCGAACCCTCCTCATTATGGTGATATCATTCGGTTCTCAAATCACACAACATACGATGGGGTAAAGAGGGTAATATTCAATAATAAAATAACCCCTACCTCGATTGTTGCTCGTTGGCGGCAGAAGGAGGTGACGTCGTCATTGGAAACGTTCTTTGCGAGCGACATCTTCTCCTTTGACGCGGATGAATTTCGTTGGAGATGTCGTGGGTGTTCTTTGTGGGTGTCGATTCCCTTTCTTTCCCCGGTTGAAGAAGGAAGAATATGGCGACGGTTCTTCATGTCCTTTGTTGAGAGGATGTTCTCTCAATTCTTCCAGGGATCCACCAGAGAATTAGGCCAACCAAAATAAAGTAATAGCATAACCTTTATTTTAAATGGTTGGAAAGAATTCAAATGGATTAAAATAATTAATTAATGAACCATTAATTAATTTATGTGGAGTGGCACACTTATGAGGGAAGGTGAAGAGAATCCCCAATTAATTGGGAGTTCCAAGGAGTTTAAGGGGGTTAGAGGAGTTAAGGAGCTTGGGTGGGCCCCACCTAATAACATTCTCCCAAGGGAGGTTATGCTCGGGTGGGACCCACCACCATAACCTCCCATGTGAGGTTAGGGTGTGATGGCCGCCACCTCCAACCTCCCCTTGGAGGTTTTAACCACCAACAAATAAAAATAAGTTAAGTCTTATTTTTATTTGATTTTATTTAAAAACCCCAAAACTCTCTTCCACTATCGTTAAAACGCAACTGTGACGAAGGTATCACTAAGCAATCATCGACGCTACAATTTCAATGGTGCCCTTGGATTTCAGTTCCGAGCACCGGTTCAAAAGTTACAAAAACCCCTCATACGTTTACTAAATGTACCTGATCAAAACTTCAGAAATTGATTCCGAACACACCAGGCCTTTGAATCAAGCGCCGTTAGAAACCGCGAACTCGTAAAATTCCCATGTATTTAAAAAAAAAATTCTCCAAGGAAATTCTTGGTCGTTACATTCTCCCCACCTCAGGGATTTATGTCCCTATAAGCTACAACTCGATCTAAGGGAAAAAAGGGGGAACTGAGCATGCATATGAGACTCCCGCTCCCATGTGCTCTCCTGGTGGTTACCATGATTCCAACGAACGCACACCAGAGGTATCGACCATCAACGCATGACCCGCTTCTGTCGATCCTCAATCTCCACTGGAACCTCCATGAAAGTCACCCCGTCATCGATGTCCAGCTCCCCATGGTCGATGATGTGGGATCAGTCGTGCACTTACCTCCTCAGCTGGGATACATGGAAGACTTCGTGCACCTGGTGCAACTGAGGTGGAAGAGCTAAGTGGTAATCCACCTCACCTACTCTGCTAAGGACCTGGAAAGGTCCGATGAACTGCAGAGATAACTTTCCGCCTCGACTGAATCTCCATAGACCTCGTCGAGCTGAGACCCGTAGAAAGATGTGGTCGCAATCCTCGAACTACAGAGGTCTCAATCTCATGTCAGCATACGACTTCTGCCTGCTTTGTGCAGTCTTCATCTGCCCCTGGATGATCTGCACCTTCTCCGTGGTAGCCCGCACCATCTCTGGTCCCACCAGTGCTGACTCCCCAGGGTCTGTCCAGCACAGTGGCAATCTGCAAGGTCGACCATACAAGGCCTCAAAAGCTACCATCCCTATAGTGGAGTGATAGATATTGTTGTAAGAAAACTCCACCAAAGGAAAGTGATCCTCTCAGCTGTGACTGAAGTCAAGGACACATGCACGGAGAATGTCCTCGAGGGTCTGAATGGTCCCCTCGGTCTGACCATCTGTCTGAGGATGGAAGGTGGTGCTCAGACGTAACTGCGTCCCGAAAGCCTCCTGCAACCCCTTCCATAACTGGGAAGTAAACCGTGTGTCTCGTTCGGAGACCATCAAGGAAGGTACTCCATGTAAACGCACTATCTTTTGCACATAGAGGCGTCCCAAGCTCTCAACTGATCTCTGCTCTCAAATTAGTAGGAAGTGGGATGACTTGGTGAGTCAGTCAACGATTACCCATATCGAGACATAACTCCTGGATGTACGTGGAAGAACCATTATGAAGTCCATGGATATCCCATCCCACTTCCACTCTGGGACCTCTAAAGGATGAACCAATCCTGATGGTACCTGGTGCTCTTCCTTCACTTGCTGACAAGTGAGGCACCGTTAGACAAACTCCGCTTCTTCCTTCTTCATACCTGTCCACCAATGCTGTCATTGAAGGTCCTGATACATCTTCACCACTCTTGGATGTACTGCTAGAGGGGAAGTGTGGAACTCCCTCAACACCTCCTTCTAAAGTGAAACTGGTACCATGGTATATCCTCTGAAGAGGATGACGTGCTCCCCACCTTCAGAAAATCCATCAGGTGCCTACCCTATAGATATTTGAGCACGTCGTGTATTGCAGTCAGCGTCTCCATGCTGCGCCTCCCTGACTTGCTGAATAAGTGGTGGAGTGACTGTAAGAGACTGAAGATAGGATACTCCATCCCTATCCCCAAAGGATATCTGTAAGGCAGATAGCTTCTCTATCGCCTCTCCTAGAAGCTGAATACTAGTCCTCCTGCTGAGCACATCTACAACAATGTTCCCCTTCCCAGGAGTATAGACTATCTCAAAGTCATAGTCTTGGTGGAACTCAAGCCAACGCCGCTGTCTCAGGTTCAGGTAATTCTGAGAGAAGATATAACTAATACTCTTGGGATTATAGTACATGGTAAAACGTTTGCCCATCAGATAATGCCACCACATCTTCAAGGCGAAGACCACTACTGCTAACTCCAGATCATGGGTAGCATAGTTCTTCTCATGCTGTCTTAGCTACCGAGAACCATATGTGATCACAACTTTATCCTACATCAGGACACACCTGATCTCCATCCCTGATGCATTGCAGTAGACTACGTACCCTACACCTTCCTCTGGAAGCCTCAATATGGGGGCACTAGTCAGCCTCTACCTCGGCTCCTGGAAGCTCTGCTGGAATCTATCCGACCACATAAAGGGTTTACCCTTCTTCGTCAAGGCTGATAGTGGTGATACAACTCTAGAGAAGTCTGGAACGAATCTATGATAGTATCCAACCTAGCCCAGGAAACTCTGAACCTCCGTCACACTCCTGGGTGGCTCCCAAGCAAGCACTGCCTCAATCTTCGCTGGATCCACTGCAACTGCAGCCTCTGAGATGAAGTGTCCCAAGAAGTGATCCTCTTGAATCCAAAACTGGCACTTCGAGAGCTTACCATAAAGCTTATACTCTCAGAGTGTGTCCATTACTACCTGCAAATGGTAGGCATGCTCTTCCTCAGTAGTCGGGTAAATCAAAATGTCGTCGATGAAGACTAAGACAAAGTGATCGAGGTAAGGCTGGAAGATCCTATTCATGAGACTCATGAACACTGATGGAGCATTGGCTACACCGAAGGGCATAAACAGAAACTTGTAATGGCCGTACCGACATCTGAAGGTCGTCTTCTGCACATCCTCATCTCAAACTCTGAGCTAGTGATAGCCTGATCTGAGGTCTACCTTCAAGAACCATCGTTCTCCCTTGAGCTGATCAATGAGGTTGTCAATCCTCTGGAGTGGGTACTTGTTCTTCAGAGTCACCTAGTTCAGGCGATGGAAGTTGATATAGAGCCTCAAGATCTCATCCACCTTCTTGGCGAACAGAATCGGGGCTTCCCAGGGAGAAACATTGGGCCGGATGAATCCCTCCCCCTGCAAGTCCTCCAACTATACCCACAACTCATGAAGCTCGGAGAAATCCATCTGATATACTGGAGTAGATATCAGTGCCATCTCGAGGTACAAGTAAATATAGAAGTCCACCTATCTACATATATGTATTCCTAGAACATCATCAAGGAAAACATCCGCATACTGGTCCGCCACTACAGGATAATTCAGACTCTCCACATCAACTGATCCGAGGTTGTGGCAAGACAACTGGTGAGTGATCGGCTGCACCCTCCTCTGAGTAAGTCTATCCTCTACTGAAAAGGTTCCCTTCTCACCGGTGAAGGTCAACCTAGTTCCATCTATGTGAACACACTGCACTTTGTGCCTAATACAGTCGATCTGAGCATGGACTATAAATAACTAGTCCATACGCAAGATGACGTCGTAAGGCCTCAACGCCGTTACGAGGAGATCCCAGCCGAAACTTTCGCCTCCTAGAGTAATCTCACACTGCCAGTACCATTGCGTAATTATTGAGTCTTCTCCCGTAGAAGCCTCTAGCTGTAAGGATTGAGCCAACGACTCTGTTGGAATCTCCGAGCTCTGAACGAGGGCAGTGAAAATGAAATAATAACTAGCACCTGTGTCTATAAGAACTACAGATAAGGTGGAATAGACATAGATCGTACCTTGAATCATCTCCAGAGTGCCATGGTCATATGCCTCAGCTACCTGAAGCTGAGCTCTCCCCTGTCCCCCCATTCCCTGCGGTTGGGGTGGACCTCTTGGTGGTGGTGGCGGTAGCACCTCGTAACGTCGACCGTCACTAGCTGCTCGACCAACTCCTCTGCCATGTCCACCTGCGCCCTACAGACCACCTCGATCGAACCTCTGACTCTGTCTAGGAGGTCCCTCAACAATTTTATGATCGTCAGAATGGCAGGTCAGATAGTCACGAGCCATGTTACCAAGCTCACCGCATGATTAACACTATACGATCTTAGAAAGAATGGCTCTGTCTCCACTCCAGGCGCCCGCACAACCGATCCTGAGTTGTGCGGTCATCCACCTGTAGGTCTGTTCTTCTTGGACCTCTGCGTTAGCTGTCTACTACCAGCTGTAAAAGACTCTGCTGCGTGTCGACAAGTAGTAGGTCTCGCTGTTGGTGACTAATTAGCAAGGAAACTCTTTACTAGGAGGGCTCTCTCTAACACCCTCTCCTACGTCAGGATGCTGAGTGAGATCATCGAGGCACAGATCTCTCGCCTGAGTCCCTACTCAAAGGTCCAGGCCCAGAAGAATGGGTCTCATACCATATTAGTGGAGTTGCGTGAGAGGTCTATGAACCTCTCTGAGTACTGCGCTTCTGTCGTTCTGCCCTACTACAGATGAAGTAGCTCCTGTATCCGCACCGCATGAAGGGTGGTTGGGACAAACTCCTCCCAGAACAAGCTCTTGAAGTCTACCCAGAGTAGTGTCTCCTCATCATGAACCTGGAGCATCAGACTCTACCATCTGCCTGCTATTGCCTGAAGGAGACTCGCAGCAAGAATCACCATGAGGTATGTTGGAGTCCCTACCAGCCTTAAAACTCTCACCACAGACTCCAGCCAATCCTCAGCCACCTATGGGTCCGTCTCTCCCTGGAACCTGGGTGGCCTCTAACACTGGAACTAATGCAACGCGCTCAAGCGGCATGCATCGTATGATACTGGGGATGGTGGAATTGGTGGCCCAACGGGTTGTGGTTCCGCTGGTGCCTCCACTGGAAAGGGGCCCTACATAGAAGCCTCATCTCTCGATGGTCTGTCAGTGCATACAACTCTCGGGGATCTAACTAGTCGTCCGCGGGGAGGCATCCTGAAAGAAACAGATGCAACATGGTCAAACTATTATACCTGGTAAGCTGAACTGGTTGAGCTGACTTAAAGAAAAACTTTTTAAACACACACACAATTAGTGTTTTCATGCACTAAGTCAGAAATCAGTAGTCAGGGTCCTGATGCATGGATACTTCGACCGCCGCACCAACACTAGACTCCCTGAACTGAAAAGCACACTCAGTACCCTTAAAACTATTGCTTCATAGAAAATAAATATCAGAGTCCTAATTTTTGTGGTAGAACCGACTCCTATGATACCAATTTGTCACGACCCGACCTCGGGGCCCATGCTGTGACTACCCCAAGCCCGCCTTCCATAGGCCAGGGGATGGAGACTAGCACCAATGGAATAATTCCCTATGCTGGGAAGGCATTGCCTTTATAAAAAGTAAACACACACAATTAGAGTACACAAAGGGAAACAAAACACTAAGAAAAACTGAATACATAAGAGTTTCTATAATGTAAAAGGGGCCAGAAATACAAGCCCAACAGTAAAGTTCAAGGAAAAGACAAAACAGGTACAACTAAAAGAAAAACAGCTGGAAGGTGTCTATAAGATCCTGGATCATCCACCATAGATCCTACCTGAAGGGTAGGTATAGATAGACTCCTCAGAGCTCCAAATCCGTCCGTCTCCTCCGGGTACCGTCACGTCGTGAGGTCCACCTCCGGGTACCATCCTGTCATCGTACACTCCGCCTCGATCAGCGTTGTCCGTCGTCTGCATCCAACACAACGAGGTGTGGGCGTAGCCCGTGTAGGGGTGAGTATAACAATAATCAGTAGGGACCCCGAGACCCTCAAGGTCTCACAAAATCCAACAAGGAAAAACCACAAAGTATGAATCAACGGATAAACATTATTTAGGTATATGACCATATATATACCTAAGTTATCTAGGAACCCATCTCAATCATGAGGAAAACACAAAGGTCATTGACTCCGCTCAAACCAGGATATTCATTATCGAAACAATGACTACTGGAGAACTCCTCCTCTGTTGAGAAAAGTGGGCCTGTCGTGACACTAAGGCACTTCTCACAAACCTTAGACTGATGAGGTACTCCTCCTATCGAGTACCGCGGGTCAGCTGCCAACTACAAGGCACTCCTCCGCTGTGGGTATGCCGCCAACTACCAGGAGCTCCCCCAAATAGCCTGCAGAGGTACTCCTCCTGTCGAGTACTGTGGGTCTACCGCCAACTACCTGGCACCCCTCCGCCAGGGGTCTGCTGCCAACTACCAGGCGCTCCCCACTGGGCTAGTCGAATCGGTCAAGCAGTCGTCAGGTCTATCAACTACTAGGTCTCTGCACTCTGTCTACTCATCACTGGAAGGATCCACTCCCCGAGCTACTGGGTAAAACTAAAACTGTCTCAAAGTCACACGTAGAGGTATCTAAAAGGTCTTTCTCATAAATGGGATCTCGACGCAACAGACGACGCGTCATTCAGACGCCTGGTCTGTTAGTTATTGGCATTTCATTCCAGGGGCCTGGTTAGATTTTAGGTTCAAACCAACCCGACCACACCCAAAATGTGTTTGAATCTCAAGTGGGGTATTCCACAAGAACCGTTCTGCTCTAAGATTTCTATCACCACAGACGATTCATTGATCGGACACCCGTAGCCCAAGATGTGGGCTAAATGGGGAAAATAGGCCAGAGCGGATCCGGGTCCGGTCCGACCCAGTCGGACCAACCGGTCCGACCCAGTCTGAACCGGGGTCTGACCTGGTCCGCGGGTCCGACCTAGTCTAAGGGTGAGGCTCGGCCCGAGGCGGCCCGACTCGTGGTGGCCAGACCCGTGGTGGCCCAGCCCATGGCGGCCCGACCCAAGGTGGCTCGTCAGGTGGCGGCCCGGCCCGTGGCGGCCCGACCCGAGGCGGCCTGGCTGGTGGCGGCCTGCGTGGCCTGGCTGGCCACGCATGGGAGGGGGGTGCTACGCTCCCCTATTATCGATCTGAACCGGCGTTGTTCGCCGGTTCTGTTTCTCCACGGGACCCTTCGGGTCCCGCCTGTAGCGCACACTGGCGGCCGGCTCAGCCGACCGACCCTTGTTTCTCCATCGTGGCCTGACAGCACCACACCACCTACGCTGCGGCCCAGCCTAGCTGTAGCCTCCCGCCCCTCCGCGCGACGCGATGACGCCATGGTCTTCGTCCGACCACCGCGGCCCTCCTAGCCACAGCTCGGTTCTCAGCGCGGCATGGCGGTGCCGCGCCCTTGTGGTGACCCGGAGGCCTTGCGCCGCAGGCTTTCTTCGTGGCTGGCTCATTGTCGGTCTCTGTGTGTACCACCTCCATCGCCATCAAACAAGAAACAACAAATGGGGATGGTTGGGCCGTGTTCATGCGCTGCGAACCCTCCTCGTTACGGTGATATCATTCAGTTCTCAAAGCACACAACATACGACGAGGTAGGGAGGGTAATATTCAATCATAAAATAACCCCTACCTCAATTATCGCTCGTTGGCGGTGGAAGGAGGTGACGTCGTCGTTGGTGAATTTCTTTGCGGGTGGCGTCTTCTCCTTTGACGCAGATGAAGTTCGTTTGAGATGTCATGGGTGTTCTTCGTGGGTGTCACTTCCCTTTCTTGCCTCGGTTGAAGAAGGAATAAGATGGCAGTGGTTCTTCATGTCCTTCATTGAGAGGATGTTCTTTCAATTCTTACAAGGCTCCACCAAAGAATTATGCCAACCAAAATAAAGTAATAGCATAACATTTATTTTAAATGTTTGGCATGAATTCAAATAGATTCAAATAATTAATTAATGAAACATTAATTAATTTATGTGGTGTGGCACACTTATGAGGGAAGGTGAAGAGGCTCCCCAATTAATTGGGAGTTCCAAGGAGTTTAAGGGGTTATAGGAGTTAAGGAGCTCAGGTGGGCCCCACCTAATAACATCCTCCCAAGGGAGGTTTGCTCGGGTGGGCCCCACGACCATAACCTCCCATGGGAGGTTAGGGTGTGGTGGCCCCCACCTCCAACCTCCCCTTGGAGGTTTTAACCACCAACAAATAAAAATAAGTTAAGTCTTATTTTTATTTAATTTTTATTTAAAAACCCCAAAAACTATCTTTCACTCTCGTTAAAACGCAACTGAGGTGAAGGTATCACTAAGAAACCACCGACACTGTGAGTTCAACGGTTCCCTCAGATTTCAGTTCCGAGCACCAGTTCAAATGTTATAAAAACCTGCTCGTAAGTTTACTGAACGTACCCGATCAAAAATTCAGAAATTGATTCCGGACACACCGGACCTCAGAATCAAGCGCCGTCAGAAACTACAGACTTGTAAAATTCCTATGTATTTAAAAAAAATTCTCCATGGAAATTCCATGTCTTTACATGAATTATGGCACTGAGATATCCATTTGTCCAAATAAAAACAGAAAAAATAGGTGCATAACAACAAAACAAAGGTAGCACTTACAGATTTGAAGTGTAGAGGAAAAACATTTCTTGATTGAAGATGGATCGATCGGTGGAAGAGGTTTGGAGGGTTAGGGAAGAGGGAGCTTAGATTTAGTTTAGAAATTGAGAGGAGGGGGAATTAGAGGCCTGAACTGCATTTAAGGGGAAACTTTCCAAATAGTTTTAAAAAACCATTAGGATATAGAGTGTATCCCAACAGTTTTTAAAACCATTGGTAAATATTTGTAAATGGGGGACTATACCAATATATTAATTAAATCGTTGTGATAGGTTGATTTTATACATACTATACTAATAGGTTTTTAAAACCGTTTGTATATAAGTGTTGGTATAGAGCCCATTTCCACCAGTGCCTAGGTAAATATGTGGGTAGACCTGAACTAATACACAAGATGACTTGGAAGTTGTTCTTCTCATATTCTTCTAGAAATATTGATGCTACAACACAAACTAAATTTTTTTGATGTTTATATACCACTGGGCCCATGGGGTTTCTCATCCCAGAGTCTTGTGCATGAGAATGTGGTTGGTTATATTTTCTATACCATGTTTCACTAAGATATGACGATCTTAAGTCTCTAACTAACACTAGATACTTGGAGATTACCCATAGTGCTTGTGGAATGATTTCCATTTTTATTGTGTCATGATTATTCTCTCATTTTTGGAAACCATATTTTAATCTAAATTTATTTTCTTTAATTTTGAAATGTTAATGCATTCTTCATATCTATTTTGAAAATTTATTAGAAGAGGAATGATTTTCTTGAAAATGAAAATTTGATACTTGAATTTGAAAATAATGAAAAACATTATTTTACTATGCCTTATTTTCAAACTAGCATGATTTGAGTTTCATATTAAAGGTTATGAATAGGTAATTGTTATTCCTTGGCCCTCCTACCAAGCATCTTGATGATCACACCTACTCTATCTTTTCATTTTCAGGTTTCTCTAGTTTGTGATCGCTCTTGGAGTGATCGTGGTTTTGTGTTTGGTGGTGACCCACGAGGTCACTTAGAGGTATGTTTAGCAGTGGAACTTTGTTCCATTTTCCATTTCTAGTATTAATTTATTTTATTCAGTTTATATTTTTTAATTTTTATTTTTTATGGTCCAAATAGTTCTAAACCATTTTATTTTGATGCCCGACACTAGTTTCCAGTCCATGGGGATTGGGAATGCCCTTCAGACCTTGTCACGGGCTAACTTGGGTGACCGGTTGAGGGTTGACCTGGGTTGGTTCATGAAATCTATGATGTTTAAAGGAAATATTAACCCATTTATTACCTTTTAAAAAATATTTTTAAAAGTAAAATTCTTGTAATTTTCCGATCAAGGTACTTTTCTAAAATTTTAAGTTAAAAAATGAATGTTCAACATATATGGACTTAGCTACTATCCTAATCGTCATTTTATTGATGCTTCCTTTATAATTTTCAAATGTTATTTTTTAAATATTTTTTTCCTCTTATTCAGGAAATTTTTTGATTTTAAAATGGTTACCAAAGAAATTTTTTTTTTCAAAAAAAATATTTTATTTTTAGAAAGTGTTTTAAATGATTTGAAAATATTCATTTATATATTTCCAAAAGTTTATTTTCAAAGAAAATGATTTTAATGATTTCAAAGATACTTTTATAAGTTTTCAATGTATTTAAAAAATGAAAATGTTTTCAAGATTATTTATTAGTTTTCATGACTATTTTTTGGGAAAATGGTCTTAAAAATGTTTTAAGCTTTAAAAATATTTTTTTTCAAAGTGTAAAGGATATTTTACTTTATGATTTTGAAATAATTATTTATAAATTTTCAAAGTGTTTTCAAAGAAATGGGTTTAAAAACGTTTTCAATATTTCTTTATAAGTCTTCAAAGTACTTTCAATGAAATGGTTTTTAGATCATTTTCATGATTCTTTTATAAGTTTTCTTAGAAAAATGTTTTCAAAACTTTTTCAAACATCAGTTATATGTTTTCAAGGAAAAGGGTTTTTAAAATGATTTTAAATATTACCTTATAGTTTTTAAAATATATTTTCAAAGGAAATGGTTTTTAGCATGTTTTAAAACTTCATTAATATGATTTCAGAAAAAAAGGTTTTCATATGGATTTATGTTTTAAGAAGCATTTTTCAAAGAAGAAAGGATATTTTCCCCATGAAATGTTTTTAAAGGATCTTTCCAAATTATTTTACATCTAAGAGGGAATATATTGGTGTCACTCATAACTTTATCGGAAAATGTTATAAAAGTTCCATTCATATTATTTCTTTGAATGGTTTGCGATTTTATGGAATTATATTTATGAAACCCGTTTTTCTTTCATGGGTTATGTGTTTATGAAACCCACTTATTTTCATGGGTTGTGGTTTTAATGAAATTATTATGAAACCTATTTCTTTTTACAAAGGATAAGATATGATTAAATTTTTATGGAACCCATTTCATATCATGGGTCATGATATGACTATTTATGATCTTGTGGAATATGTATGTATGATTTAATTATGAGATGAGTGGGACCTATTGTAACACCAAAACCCCTCTAGACCGGAGCCAGTGCATTACTTGTTATATTGGCATGGTTAGAATGAATGAAAATCCTGAAGGAACGATCAATTTAGTAGTATTTAAGAAACTAAATACATAAATGTAACTCAAATTACATTGGAAAAGGTTACAAAATACAGTACATAACAAAAACTAAAAACCGCATCCACAAGAAATCAATAAATGATCTCCGCTTCATCACCTGTTTAAGGTAAAAAGTGAAAGGGGTGATATCAAATGCTATGTAAGGGTTTAAAATTGTAGAATAATGAATCAAAAAAATATAATTGTAAACAATTTGACATAATCAATATGGAATGGTGAATAAATGAAAAAATCACGCCATTAATAAAGTGAGAATGAAACTGCATCCATAGATTTTGTCATAGTGAAAACCTCATGGATAGTAATAACTGATAATGAATAAACAAAATTATTATTAACTGGACATCATGTATCTGTCACATGATACCATAGTACTTTAAAAAAGGTTTAGTTTTGTGGGTAGAAACCCGTTTGATTTTTGTAAACAAACTCGAAGGGTTTTGCGCAAACTGATTTGTCTCATGAGACCTGTCAATGCATCAAGGGGATATAGAAAACCCCACCCACCACTTCATGTCCAAATAATTATTTATAAATTTATTTAATAAAATATTAATATACCTTTTCAATATCCGTATAGATTAGAGTATACAAATTAATCAATATTTCCATAATTAAAATAACTTTCCAAATAAACACTATATGTAAAATGGTATACGGTTTAGAAAAAAAACATATCCATGATATGAGATTATGGATATTTAATATAAATATAATTTCAAATGAAAAGTGATCTCAAATGGGTAGTAGGTACACCACATAAGGATTATTAGGTGCATCATACAAAGTTAGTCACAACAAAATAATAGTTGAGACAAAGTCTCTTACCACAATGTAATTGGTCGAATCATATAAACAGAACTTAATAAACCTAAAATTAATCATTTAATAACATGAATATAAAGATAATAATTTTATTATATATCAAATGGAAGTACACATATACCACATACAATAAATAAGTGGCGAACAATGAAAATATCACAGAAATGAAAGTGAGATGAGAAACCCCTTACCTTTGGCACGAGTGTGTTCTTAATTTGTTTTAATGACCTGAATAACCAAATTTAGATTCATTAATTAATAATTATAGAACCTACTATACATTTAATTGATTTATTATAACCTTATTTGGTTCATTCGTGTCCTTTTTAATGGGTTTAAGAGGTTCAATTTTATTGTTTTGGAATCATTTTCTTCCTTGGTTTTCATGATTTGTTTACTTACTTTCATGAATGGAAGTTCATTTGAAATGTGGTTAAACATCCAGAATTGTTAATATATATTATTTGTGACATTAAATAGATATAAATTATCTTATAATGATTCTGGGTTATATACTTGAGGATGAATCAATAGTTAAAAGTTATTGATAAATGCTTGGATTAAGTTTGGCAGTTTTGTGAACAATGAACTTGTTTTGTATTATTATTCCATATTATGAGTGTGTAGGGATTATATAAAATTAATGAGTAGAAATAAATATATTTTGATCTGGTTCAACCATAATAATGGTTTCATGACCATAATTGGACATGGTAATGAAAATTGAGAACCCGTCATCCTTGAGTGTGATAAATTAACACATCTCGGATGGTGTTTTTATTTTTAGTATAAGAGGAGGGGGAAAGAGAGATGATGATGAAAGATTAAATTAGAATAATATAATTCAATTTATTGTAAGGTAATTTAATTATCATAGCATTTGGATTAAGTGAGTTGAGGAAAGAAGTACAAAATAAAGGAACTTAAAATAAGAGAAAAATTGAGAAATCTCTTACGCAAATTCGGCAGCCTATCAGCATCACTTAAAATTTAATAAAACAGTTCGATGAGAGAAAATGGGCATCTCATTATTCATAAATAATATGGGCATTAAGGGGAATATGTAATGAAATATCCCCATGTAATACAATTTAAAATAAAAGAGAAAACATAAAATGAAATCTTTAAGAAAAGAGAAGGGTGGTTGATTCTCAAACCTTGTAGAGTAACTCCCAAAACATGAAGGTTGGGACATTGGGGTTTGAGGACACCTTAGGATGACTCCTAGGGAGGTAATATGACTAGATATTTGATGATATTGAGTTTGGAATGAAGGAAAATGAAGGGGGGGGGTGAGTGGGTATTTATAGTAATTAAGAGAGAGTTTTTTATTAATTAAAAGGGACACCTCATTAGTGGTTTTTGAAAAACCATGGGCTTTCCCATGGTATTTGACCAAAATTTTAGCCACTTGAGACACATAATGTCATAAGTAACTATAAAAAAGTCAACCAAATTTTTATATTTAATCATTACATCATTATGATGTCATTAAACTACAGAAAACTCAAAACTGTATTTCTTACTATTCATGAAAAATTCAAGTATTTTAGAAAAATAAAAAAACTTCACCCTAACCATTTTCTGACGTGTAGAATTCAAAAATGAACTCCATTTTTTGAAAATAATTTTATATGAATTTTTAATTTAATTTTTAAATAAAATCATAATTAATTCAAAAAATAACAATTTTAAAGGCTTAATTAGTTTTATATCATATTGGAAAATTAATTAAGATATCATTATCTTATTAACTTAATAAAATAAAATATTATAATTATTTACTATTCATATGGGTCATATTACTATTCATATTACTATTCATAAGGGTATGTTACTATTCATAAAAAAAAACAAGCTGGTTCTTTCAGACTCCAAAAGATTTACTGGTCACAAGTCTAAATGACTATTTTTCAAAATTCAAAACATAGAAGTGGAAAATTTATATTTAATGGATAACATATAACTTTCTCCTATAATGTTTTTTTCACAAAAGACTTAGTTTTTCATGCAATATAGGCTATCTAATGAATAGAAAGTATGTACGATAAACATACCATAAAATGTTTGGGGTGTTATAATATTCCCTCCTTCAGAAATTATATCCTTGAAATTTTATGTATAAATCCCACCAAAAATATGTGGGTGGTTCTCCTTCATGAAATCCTCTGGTTCCCATGTTGCTTCCTCCATATTTTGGTTTTTCCAAAGAACCTTTACTAGACGAGTTTTTAAATTTCTAAATACCTATTTCTTTATGTCAAGAATCCCAATAGGCTCTTCACAGTATGATAAATCAGGTTCCAGTTCTATTTCTTAATAGGTGAGTATATGAATTGTGTATGACATGTATTTCTTCAACAATGACACATAGAATATATCATGGACTTTGGAGAGACTTGTAGGAATTGCTAAACGGTAAGCTACTGCTCCGATTCTTTCCAGAATTTCGAATGGTCTGATGTACCTAGGGCTCAGTTGCCCTTTCTTACCGAATCTTAAGACACCATTCCATGAAGATAATTTCATAAAGACATGATCTCCCACATGTAATTCCAAATATTTCCTTTGATTATCAGCATAACTCTTCTACCTACTTTGGGATACTTTAATATGGGCTTGGATTGTCTTCACCTTTATCGTGGTCTCTTTAATAAGTTATGGGCCTATAAGTTTCTCTCCCCAACTTCATCCCAAAAAGTTGGAGTTCGACATCTCTTTCCATATAATGCTTCATATCGAGCCATTTGACTACTAGAATGGGAACTATTGTTGTATAAAAATTACACCAAAGGAAATTATTGATCCCAAATACCATGGAAGTCAAGAGAGCATGACCTCATCATATCTTCTAGAGTTTGAATAGTCCTTTCCGACTGTCCATCAGTTTTGGGGTGATAAGCAGTACTCATACAAAGCTTAGTATTTGAAGCCTTCTAGAGAATTTTCCAGAATTTTGATGTAAACTGGGGATCTCAATCGAACAAAATCGATAGAGGTGCACCATGAAGTCATAAAACTTCATTAATATAAAGTCTTTCTAGGCACTCAAGTGGTAAATCCTCTCTTATAGGAAGGAAATGTGATTATTTTGTGAGAGGATCAATAATTACCCATATTGCATCGTTCCTTCTAGATGTCCTCGGTAGTCTAGTGAAAAAATCCATCGTAATGTTATCCCACTTCCACATCGGAATTGGTACATGTTTCATCACTCCTCTAGGATGTTTCCTCTATGCCTTTACTTATTAAAAAACTAGACTCCTTGACACGTAGTCAGCAATTTCCCGCTTCATATTATCCCACCAGAAATATTTCTTCAGATCTCCATACATCTTTGTGCTACCTGGGTGTATAAAGAAAATTTAGCTATGAGAAACGTCTAATAGTTCCCTTTTTAGATCAGGTACTGATGGAACACAAAACCTCTTCATGAACTTCAAAACTTCTTCCTCATATACGAAGTCTTCCAATCTACTATCCTTAACAACAATAATTTCCTTGTGTAGATTTTCATCATCAGATTGAGATCTTTTTATCTTCTATAGTAAATATGGTTTAGCAATAATTTTAAATAGGAAAGATACTTCCCATTCTTTAATAATTCCCATATCCATATTTAGTATATCTATGAATATATGATCTCTCTCAATCCTCATTTGAGTCAGAAGTCCATGATCTTTCCTGCTTAATGCATCTACCACCTTATTTTCCTTTCCTGGGTGGTAGTGTATTGAATAATCATAATCTTTGAGTAGCTCAAGCCATCTTATTTTCCTCATGTTGTGTTATTTTTGTGTGAAAATGTATTTCAAACTCTTGTGATCTTTGTATATATCACATTTTTCACCGTAAAGATAATATCTCCATATCTTCAGAGCAAAGATTACTCCTGCTAACTCAAGATTAGGTGTTGGATAATTTTTCTCATGAGTCTTCAACTGCCTTGATGCATAGGCAATAACTTTACCATTTTTCATAAGGACGCAACACTGCAATCTTCTTTTCAATTATTTAAAGCATTCTGTACATTATTTTTTCCACACAAATATAAATCCTTTACGTATGAGCTTGGTTAGTGGGTTAGCCAGTCAGGTGAAATTCTGAACGAAACATCAATAGTAACCTGCTAAGACAATAAAACTACTTACTGCAGTTATGTTTTTTGGCATGGGCCAATCTTGTATTTTCTTTTTCTTCATAGGATCAACTAGTATTCCATCCTTAGAGACAATATCACCTTGAAAAGAAATTTATTGGAGACAGAATTCAAACTTTCTAAACATCCCATATAATTCATTCCTTTTAAGAGTTTTCAGAATAATATGCAAGTGATCCTCATGGTCTTCATAGACTTTTGAGTATACCAAGATATCATCGATGAATATCACAAAAAATTTATAAAGATATTCCTTGAAAAATCAATTCATTAAATCCATGAAAACAGATGGTGCATTCTTCAGTCCAAAAGGCATCACTATAAACTCGTTATAGCCATACCTAGTTTAAAATGTTATCTTCAGAATATCTTCCTTCCTCATACCTAGTTGATGATATCCTAATCTAAGGTCAATATTTGAAACGTATTGAGATCCATGAAGTTGATCAGATAAATCATCAATCCGGGAAAGAGAATACTTATTCTTTATTATAATAGCATTGATTTCCCTATAATCAATGCATATCCTCATGGATCCATCTTTATTTTTGACAAACAAGACTGGGGCTCCCCATGGAGAAAGACTAGGTCGAATAAATCCTTTGTTACTCAATTCCACTAGTTGTTTCTTTAGATATAATTACTCTAAATTGGACATTATATAGGGGGTCGTTGATATAGGTATTGTACTCGGAATTAAGTTAATGGAAAATTCAATTTCTCACTCTGGAGTATGTCTAGGTAAATCCTCTTGAAACACAACAATAAATTATTTCACTATATGCACAAATTCAACTTGAATATTTCTTTACTCACCCATATATATTGGGTTCTCTTCCTCTCCAAGAATTTCATTCAATATAGCTACTAGGGGTGGTTCTAGATAAGAATCATATGGCGAGGTCTCCACTCTAAAGATAAGAGATTCTACACCATTTTTAAAAATTGTAACTTCCTTTTTCTTGCAATAAATCTTTGCATCATAATTTAATAGCCAATCCATACCGAGAAATCTATAAAATTTATTCATTGGTATGATGATAAGGTTAGAAACTAAAGAACATTTATGTGTCACAAGGGGGACTAGTCGACATGCCTTTGTTGTAATGATGCATCCCCTAGGAGTTTCGACTGGTAACTCCTTTATTAAATAAAATTTGAAATTTCTAATTTTCTTGGAAAACTGTGAAGATATAAATGAATGCAATGATCCAGAATCAAATAAAGTGTTGGCTATGTTTGAGGAAATAATTAAAGTACTTGCCACCACACCATTAGGAACTTCATCTTCCGTGATTGTAATCACATAAGATCTCCCTTGCTCTCTTGGATATTTCTAAGGCATGTTTCCTTGGCACTTAGAAAACTCATTTGCATAATGTCCCATCTCTCTACAATTTTAGCATTGAACATCATAAAATTGTTTCTTCTCCTTGCATTCATGAGATAGATGACCCTTTTCTCCACAGTTATAGCAGACTCCCTTTCCTTTTAAGCATTTACTGAGATGATTCTTTCCAGAGTTTTCTCATAATGGAGATTTATTTGTTCCCTTATTCTTCTTTGGCACTTCACCATTCCCTTGGTTATTTGAGTACCTATTCTTATCTTGGATCCCCTTAAACAAATTTGATCTAGCAAATTCCTTCTCTATTTTGATGGCACTTGATACAATTTCATCATATGATGAAAATGTTTAAGAAGCCAGTGCCCTTCGAAGGCTTGGCTTAATACCTTCAAAGAAATGATCAACCCTGTCTGCTGAGTCATGTACATAATCTAAGACATACCTAGCTAGCCTTGTGAAGGTAGCCTCATACTCTGCAACACTGTCTTCTTCCCTTTACTTTAACCCAAGTAATTTCCTATTCATTTCTATTCCTTGCTCACGAGGGAAATATTTTTCGAAGAATATTTTTTTAAAATTACTTCATTCTATATATTCTATTTCTTCTTCCTCCGTGGTATTCTGAATCAGGGACCACCATTGATCAATGTCACCCTTGAGACAATATACTGCCAGTACTACCTTTTCATTTTCATTGCATCTTAATGCCATGAATATCTTTTCAAGGGACTTGATCCATTGCTCAGAAACCACTGGATTAACAGTCCCACTGAAATATGGGGGGCTTCTACTGCATAAAACGATCTAACACAGGCATGAAATTGTTATATGTTACAACCTAAGTAAGTTATCCCAATATGGTCATGATCTGATTTACTCCAACATCGACTGTGTTGACATGATCACTGAGGAGATACCTACATTTACCATGAGTATTGATTCCCCTTATTCCATTATATTCCATTTCTAAATAATGGAACACACTAGATTAGGGTATGATTCCTAATGTATAATATTAACTTAACAAAATAATTAGCATAAATTGAGATCCTATGCATGGATAATCTCATAACTAGAAAAATGGTTTATCTGGGGAATAATTTTCATTTCAACCTTCATAATGGCTTTTAAAGACAATATTAATTATCCTAAGAATATCCCCCTAGAGTGTCATATCTAATAGGGCTTCGAGGCCCATTTTCCTGTACTATGATACCTCAGGTCAAGCTCAAAACTCCATGTTAGAGCTTTCACGCCTTGGTACATTTGTGCCAGAGCCACCTCTACCTGCTCGTATCCAAACAAAGATGTATTTCTTGAAAGATCCACATAATATATTCCATACCAAAATTCCAGGACATTCTTGTATGTTTATCCTCAAATACTACCTTAGGGATTTGTTCCTTACTATACATTTCCGACTCTAGTTTCCAAGTTTTCTACTAAACTTCATTTGATACCAAATATAACACCCTGATCACTCTAGAACTGAGCCGGTGCATTAATTGTTATATTGTCATGGTTATAAGGAATTAAAATCCCAAAGGAATGATCAATTTATTAGTCTTTAAGAAACTAGATACATAAATGTACTCAAATTACATTGGAAAATGTTACAAAATACAATACATAACCAAAACTATAATCTGCATCCACAGGAACTCAATAAATGATCTCCACTTCATCACCTATTGAAGGTAAGCAGAGAAAGGGGTAATCTCAAATGCTCAGTAAGGGTTATAAATAGTATAATCATGAATTAATAATAACTGAATTGTAAACAATTTGACACAATCAACATGGCATGGTCAAAAAAGAAAAAACTCACGCCATTAATAAACTGAGAATGAAATTCCATCCATAGATTTTGTCATAGTGAAATCCTCATGGATAGTAATAACTAATAATGAATAAAGAGAATTATTATTAACTAGAGGTCATGTATCTTGAACATGATACCATAGTACCGTAAAATGGTTTAGTTCTATGGGTAGAAACCCGTCTGATTTTTGGAAACAATCTCAAAGGGTTTGTCGCCAACATATTTGTGTCACGATCACTATCGATGCATAAAGGGGATATAGAGGACCCCACCCCCAACTAAATTTCCAAATAAGTCTTTATAAACTTATTAAATACAAGATCAATACGCCTTTTCAATATTTGTATAGAGCAGATTATACAGATTCATCAATATTTCCATAATTAAAATAACTTTCCAAATAAACACCGTATGTAAAATGGTATACGGTTTATACAACAAACATATACATGATATGTGATTATGGATATTTAATATAAATATAATTTCAAATTAAAAGTGATCTCAAATTGGAAGTAGGTATACCACATAAGGATTATTAGGTGCACCATACAAATTTAGACACAACAAAATAGTAGTTGAGACAAAGTCTCTTACCAGAATGTAATCGGTTGAATCATATAACTAGAACTTACTAACCCTTAAATTAATCATTTAATAACATGAATATAAAGATAATAATGTTATTATATATCAAATGGAATTAAACATATACCAAACACAAGAAATAAGTGGCGAATAATGAATATCTCACAGAAATGAAAGTGAGATGAGAAACCCCTTATCTTTTGATCAAGTGTGTTCTTCGTTTGTTTTAATGACATGAATAACCAAATTTAGATTCATTAATTAATAATTCCATAACCTCATATACATTTAATTGATTTATTATAACCTCATTATGTTCATTCATGACCCTTTTAGTGGGTTTAAGAGGTTCAATTTTATTGTTTTGGAAGCATTTTCTTCCTTGGTTTTCATGATTAGTTTACTTGCTTTCATGAATGGAAGTTCATTTGAAATGTGGTTAAACATAAAAAATTGTTAATATATATTATTTGTGAAATTAAATAGATATAAATTATCTTATAATGATTATGGGTTATATACATGAGGATGAATCATTAGTTAAAAGTTATTGATAAATGCTTGGATTAAGCTTGGCAGTTTTGTGAACAATGAACTTGTTTTGTATTATTATTCCATATTTTGAGTGTGTTGGGATTACAGAACATTAATTAGATGACATAAATATATATTTATTTGGTTCAACCATAAAATGGTTTTATGACAAGAATTGGACATGGTAATGAAAATTGAGAACTCTTCATCCTTGAGTGTGATAAATTAACACATCTCAGACGATGTTTTCATTTTTAGTATAAGAGGAGGGGGAAAGAGAGACGTTGATGAAATATTCCATTAGAATAATATAATTACATTTAATTTAAGGTACTTGAATTATCATAACATTTGGATTAAGTGAGGTGAGAAAATAAGTATAAAAGAATGGAACTCAAAATAAGAGAAAAATTGAGAAATCTCTTACAATAATTCAGCAGCCTAACAACATCACTTAAAATTTAATAAAATAGTTTGATGAGATAAAAGGGGTATCTCATCACTAATAAATAATATTGGATGTAAGTAGAATATGGAATGAAATATACCTACATAATCCAGTTGAAAATAAAATAGAAAACATAAAATGAAATCTTTAAGAAACGAGAAGGGTGGTTGATTCTCTTACCTTGTAGAGTAACTCCCAAAAATTGAAGGTTGGGACCTTGGGGTTTGAGGACACCTTGGGATGATTCCTAGGGTGTTAGTACCACCAACGCTTTGTGGATATTGAGTTTTTAATGAAATAAAACGTGGGGGGTTAGTGGGTATTTATAGTAATTAAGAGAGTTTTTTATTAATTAAAAGGGACACCTCATTAATGGTTTTTGAAAAACCATGGGCTTGACCATGGTATTTTCCCATGGTTTTAGCCACTTTGGACACGTCATGTCATAGGTTATAGTACACAAGTCTACCAGTCTTATATATTTAATTATTACATCATTATGATGTCATTAAACTACCAAAAACTCAAAACTCTATTTTTACTATTCATGAAAAATTCAAGTATTTTTGGAAAATCCAAAAATTTCACCCTAACCATTTTCTAATGTGTAAAATTCAAACATGAACTCTATTTTTCGAAAATAACTTTCAATGTATTTTTAATTTAATTTTAAAATAAAATAATAATTAATTCGAAAAATAACAATTTTAAAGGTATAATTAGTTTTATATCATATTGGAAAATTAATTAAGATATCATTATCTTAGTACCTTAAGAAAATATAATATTATCATTATTTACTATTCATAAGGGTCATATTACTATTTATATTACTATTCATAAGGGTATGTTACTAGTCATCAAAAAATCAAGTTGGTTCTATTAGACTCCAAAAGACTTACTGGTCATTACTCTAGATGACTGTTTTTCAAAATTCAAAACATAGAAGTTGAAAATTTATGTTTAATGGATAAAATATAACTTTCTACTATAATGTTTTGTTTCAAAAAAGACTTAGTGTTTCTTGAAATATAGTCTATCTAATGAATTGAAAGTATTTAAGAGAAACATACCAAATTTTTTTTGGGGTGTTATAATATTCTGTCCTTCAGAAATTTCATCCTCAAAATTTTATGTATAAAGCCCACCAAAAAGATGTGGGTGGTTCTTATTCATGAAATCCTCTAGTTCCTATGTTGTTTCCTCCATATTCTGGTTTTTACAAAGAACCTTTACTAGATGTGTTGTTTGATTTCTCAATACCTGTTCCTTTGTGTCAAGAATCCCAATAGCTTCTTAACAGTATGACAAATCAGGTTCCAGTTCTATTTCTTCATAGGTGAGTACATGCATTGGGTATGGCATGTAGTTCATCAATAATGACACATGGAATACATCATGGAATTTGGAGAGACTTGGTGGCATTTCTAAATAGTAAGCTACTACTCCAATTATTTCTAGAATTTCAAATGGTCTGATGTACCTGGGGCTCAGTTTCCCTTTCTTACCGAATATTAAGACACCCTTCCATGATGATTATTTTAGAAAGACATGATCTCCCACTTGGAATTCCAAATCTTTCCTCTGTTTGTCTGCATAACTCTTCTGCCTACTTTGGGATGCTTTAATATGGGCTTGGATTGTCTTCACCTTTGTCGTGGTCTCTTTAATAAGTTCTGGACCTATAAGTTTCCTCTCACCAACTTCATCCCAAAAAGTTGGAGTTCGACATCTATTTTCATATAATGCTTCATATGGATCCATTTGAATACTAGAATGGAAAATATTGTTTTATGAAGATTACACAAAAGGAAAGTATTGATACCACATACCTTGGAAGTCAAGAGAGAATGACCTCAGAATATATTCTAGAGTTTTAATATTCCTTTCAGATTGTCCGTCAATTTGGGGGTGATAAGCAGTAATCATATGAAACTCAGTATTCAAAGCCTTCTAGGGACTTTTCCATAATTTTGATGTAAACTAGGGATCTCGATTAGACACAATCGATATAGGTGCACCATGAAGTATTAAATATTCATTAATATAAATTCCTTCCAGGCGCCCAAGCGGTAATTCCTCTCTTATTGGAAGGAAATGTGTTGATTTTGTGAGACGATCAACAATTACCCATATTGCATCATTCCTTCATGATTTCCTCGATATTCCGGTGACAAAATCCATCATAATGTTATCCCACTTCCACATAGGAATATGTAGAGGTTTCATCACTCCTCTAGGATGTTTCCTATTTTCCTTCACTTGTTGACAAACTAGACACCTTGACATGTAGTCAACAATTTCCAGCTTCATATTATCCCACTAGAAATATTCCTTCAGATCTCTATACATCTTTGTGCTACCTGGGTGTATAGAGAAATTTGAGCTATGATAATCCTCTAATAGTTCCCTTTTTATCTTAGGTACTGATGGAATGCATAACCTCTTCCCAAAATTCAAAACTCCTTCCTCATACACAAAGTCTTCCAATCTCCCATACTTAACAACAATAATTTTGTGGTGTAGATTTTCATCATCAGATTGAGATATTTTTATCTTCTCTATTAAAGATGGTTTAGTAATCATTTTAAAGAGGAAAGATGTTTCCCCTTCCTTAACAATTCCCATATCCATATTTATTCGATCCATTAATATAAGATCTCTCTCAATCCTCATTTGATTCAGAAGTCCACGATCTTTCCTTCTTAATGCATCTGCCACCTTATTTTCCTTTCCTAGGTGGTAGTGTGTTGAACAATCGTAATCTTTGAGTAAATCAAGCCTTCTTCTTTGCCTCATGTTGAGCTCTTTTTGTGTGAAAATGTATTTCAAACTCTTGTGATCTGTGTATATATCACATTTTTCACCGTAAAGATAATGTCTCCATATCTTCAGAGCAAAGATTACAGCTTCTAACTCAAGATCATGTGTTGGAAAATTTTTCTCATGAGTCTTCAACTACCTTGATGCATAAGAAATAACTTTCCCATTTTTTATTAGGACGCAACTCAGAGCATTCTTTGATGCATCACTATATATTACAAATCCATAACTTCGAGATGGAAGTCAAAATTGGAGCATTGACCAATCTTCTTTTAAATTATTTGAAGCATTCTATACATTATTTTTTACAAACAAACTTAACTTCTTTATGTGTGAGCTTGGTTAGCGGGTTAGCCAGTCAGGTGAAATTCTGATTGAAACACCGATAGTAACCTGATAAGCCAATAAAACTACGTACCTTGGTTTTGTTTGTTGGAGTGGGCCAATATTGGATTGCCTTTGTCTTCTTAGGATAAACTAGGATTCCATATTTAGAGACAATATGATCTAGAAAAGAAACTAATTGGAGACAGAATTCACACATTCTAAACATCCCATATAATTCATTTCTTCTAAGAGTTTTCAGAATAATCCTCAAGTGATCCTCATGGTATTCATAGATTTTTAAGTATACCAGGATATCATCGATGAATACAACAAAAAAGTTATCAAGATATTACTTGAAAACTCTATTCATTAAATCCATGAAAAATGATGGTGCATTCGTCAGTCCAAAAGGCATCACTGTAAACTTGTAATGCCCATACCTTGTTCGAAATACTGTCTTCGTAATATCTTCCTTCCTCGCACGTATTTGATGATATCCGGATCGAAGGTCAATCTTTGAAAAGTATTGAGCTCCATGAATTTGATCAAATAAATCATCAATACTGGGATTATGATACTTATTATTTATTGTAATAGCATTGATTTCCCTATAATCAATGACTAGCCTCAGGGATCCATCTTTCTTTTTGACAAAAAAGATTGGGGCTTCCCATGGAGAAACACTAGGTCAAATAAATCCTTTTTCACTCAATTAATCTAATTGTTTCTTTTGCTCTAATAAATCTAGAATGACCATTATATAGTGGGTCTTTGATATCAGTCTTGCACCAGGATTTAAGTCAATGGAAAACTCAATTTCTCGCTCTGGAGGATGTCCAGGTAAATCCTCTCGAAACACATCAATGTATTCTTTCACTATATACACATATTCAACTTGAATATTTCTTTTTTTCACCCACAGATATTGGGTTCTATTCCTCTCTAATAATTTAATTCAATAGAGCTACTAGGTGTGGGTCTAGATAAGAATCAAATGGCGAGGTCTCCACTCAAAAGATAAGAGACTCCACCATTTTCAAAAATTGCAACTTACTTTTTCTTGGAATAAATATTCACATCATAATTTGATAGCCAATCCATACCGAGAATTATATCAAATTCAGTCATTGGTATGATGATAAGGTTTTAAACTAAAGCCCATTTATGTGTCACAAGGGGGACTAGTCGACATGCCTTTGTTGCAATGATGAATCCCCTAGGAATTTCCACTGATAACTCCTTTATTAAATCAAATTGGACATTTCTAATTTTCTTAGAAAATAGGGAAGATATAAATGAAAGCGATGATCCAGAATAAAATAAAGTGTTAGCTCCGTTTGAGGAAACAATTAAAGTACCTACCACCACACCATTAAGAACTTTAAATTCCGCGGTTGTAATTGCATAAGCTCTCCCTTGCTCTCGTTGCTTTTTCTAAGGCATGTTTTCTTAGATCTTAGGACACTAATTTGAATAATGTACCGTATCTATATAATTTTAACATTTAACATCATCAAATTTTTTCTTCCCCTTGCATTCATGAGATAGATGACCCTTTTCTCCACAGTTATAGCAGACTCCCATTCCTTTTAATCATTTCCCGAGATGATTCTTTCTACAGTTTTTGCATAATGGGAATTTCTTAGCTCCCTTTTACTTATTTGTAATTTCACCTTTCCCTTCGTTATTAGAGTACCTCTTCTTATATTGGTTCCCCTTGAACAAATTTGATCTAGAAAATTTATTCTCTATTTTGATGGCACTTGATATAATTTTGTCATACGATGAAATTTTTTGAGAATCCAATGCCCTTCAAAGACTTGGATTAAGACCTTCAAATAAATGAGAAATCTTGTCTAATGATTCAAGTACGTAATCTACGACATACCTGGAAAGCCATGTGTAGGTAGCCTCATACTCTACAACACTGTTTTCTTCCCTTTTCTTTAATCTAAGTAATTTACTCTTCATTTTTGTTCATTTCTGATGATGGAAATATTTTTTGAAGAATATTTCCTCAAAATTACTCCATTCCATATATTATATTTCTTCTTCCTCCATGGTATTTTGAATCAAACACTACCATTGATCAACGTCACCCTTGAGACAATATAATTCCAGTGCTACCTTTTAATTTTCATTGCATCTTAATTCCATGAATATCTTTTCAAGGGACTTGATCCATTTCTCTGCAACCACTAGATTAGTAGTACCACAGAAAGATGGGGGATTTTTCCACATAAAATGATCCAACAAAAGTTTGGAATGGTTATTTGTTACAACCTGAGAAAGTTGTCCCAATATGGCAATGATCTGATCTAGTCCAACATTGACAATATTGACATGATCAGTGGGGATATCCCTACATTTCCCATGAGTATTGATTCCCCTTCTTCAATTAGATTCCATTTATAAATAATGTCACACACTAGATTATGGTATGATTCAAAATGTATAATCTTAACTTAACAAAATACTTAGCATAAATGGAGATCTTACAGATGAATAATCTCATAATTAGAAAAATGGTTTCTCTGGGGAATAATTTACATTTCTATCCTTCATAATAGCTTGTAATGAAAATATGAATTATCATAATCATATCCCTTGAGAGTGTCATAACAAAGAGTGCAGTAAGGACCATTTTCATGAACTAGGATATCCTGGGTCAAGCCCGAAACTCCATGTCGGAGCTTTCACTCCTAGGTACATCTGTGCCAGAGCCACCTCTACCTGCTCGTATCCAGACAGGGATATATTGCTTGAAAGACCCACATAATATATTCTTTAAAAAAATACCAGGATGTTCTTGTACGTTTATCCTCAAAAAATACCTTAGGGATTTGTTCCCTACTATAAATTTCCTACTCTAGTTTCCAAGTTTTCTACTAAACTTCCTCTGATACCAACTCCAACACTCCGACACCTCTAGACTGGATTCGGTGAATTAATTGTTATATTTGAATCGTTAGGAGGAATGAAAATCCCAAAGGAAAGATAATTTTAGTAGTCTGGAAGAAATTAGATACATAAATGTAACTCAAACTACATTGGAAAAAGTTACAAAATACAATACATAACAAAAACTGAAAATTGCATCCACATGAACTCAATAAATCATCTTCGCTTCATCACCTATTGAAGGTAAACAATGAAAGTGGTGAGATAAAATGCTCAGTGAGGGTTAGAAATGGAGGAAGCATGAATCAATAATAACTAAATTGTAAAAAATTTGACCTAATCAACATGGCATAGTGAATAAATGAATAACTCACGGCATTAATAAACTGAGAATGAAACTGCTTCTATAGATTTTTTAATAGTGAAAACCTCATGGATAGTAATAACTGATAATGAATAAAGAGAATTCTTATTAACTGGACATCATATATCTGGAACACGATACCATGGTATCATAAAAACGACTTAGTTTTATTTGTAGAAACCCGTCTGATTTTTTGGAACAAACTCGAAGGGTTTTTCACCAACTGATTTGTATTATGAGATATGTCGATGCATCGAGGGAATATAGAGGGACCAAAATGCCACTTCATGTCCAAATAATTATTTATACATTGATTCAATACAAGATAAATATTCCTTTTCAATATCCGTTTAGTGTAGAGTATATAGATTCATCAATATTTCCATAATTAAAATAACTTTCCAAATAAACACCGTATGTAAAATGGTATACGGTTTAGAAAAAAAACATATCCATGATATGAGATTATGGATATTTAATATAAATATAATTTGAAATTAAAAGTGATCTCAAATGTGCAGTAGGTACACCACATAAGGATTATTAGGTGCACCAAACAAAGTTAGTCACAACAGAATAGTAGTTGAGACAAAGTCTCTTACCACAATGTAATCGGTCGAATCATATAACAAGAACTTAATAAACCTCAAATGAATCATTGAATAACATGAATATAAATAGAATCATGTTATTATATATCAAATGGAAGTAAACATATACCAAATACAAGAAATAAGTGTCGAACAATGAAAATATCAAAGAAATGAAAGTGAGATGAGAAACCCCTTACCTTTTGCTCGAGTGTGTTCTTCGTTTGTTTTAATGACCCAAATAAAAAAAATTTATATTCATTAATTAATAATTCCAAAACCTCCTATATTTTTAATTGATTTAGTATAATCTTATTAGGTTCATTTATGTCCCCTTTAATGGGTTTAAGAGGTTCAATTTTATTGTTTTGGAATCATTTTCTTCCTTGGTTTTCATGATTCGTTTACTTGCTTTCATGAATAGAAGTTCATTTGAAATGTGGTTAAACATCCAGAATTGTTAATATATATTATTTGTGACATTAAATAGATACAAATTATCTTATAATTATTTTGGGTTATATACTTGAGGATGAATCATTAGTTAAAAGTTATTGATAAATGCTTGGATTAAGCCTGGCAGTTTTGTAAACAATGAAATTGTTTTGTATTGTTATTCCATATTATGAGTGTATAGTGATTAAAGAAAATTAATGAGATGAAATAAATATATTCTTATATGGTTAAAACATAAAAATGTTTTCATGACCAGAATTTTACATGGTAATGAAAATTGAGAACCCGTCGTCCTTGAGTGTGATAAATTAACACATCTCGGACGGTGTTTTCATTTTTAGTTTAAGAGGAGGGGGAAAGAGAGATGATGATGAAATATTACATTAGAATAATATAATTATAGTTCATGTAAGGTAATGGAATTATCATATCATTTGGATGAAGTGATGTGGGGAAATAAGTATAAAATAAAGGAACTAAAAATAAGAGAAAAATTGAGAAATCTCTTACACAAATTCGGCAGCCTGTCAACGTCACTTAAAATTTATTAAAATAGTTTGATTAGAGAAAAGGGGTATATAATAACTCATAAATAATTTGGGTAGTAAGGGGAATATGGAATGAAATATCCCCACATAATCCAATTTAAAATAAAATAGAAAACATAAAATGAAATCTTTAAGAAAAGAGAAGGGTGGTTGATTCTCTTACCTTGTAGAGTAACTCCCAAAACTTGAAGGTTGGGACCTTGGGGTTTGAGGACACATTGGGATGACTCCTAGGGAGGTAATACCACAAGATATTGGAGGATATTGAGTTTGGAATGAATGAAAATTAAGGGCGTGGGGGGTGAGTGGGTATTTATAGTAATTAAGGGAGAGTTTTTTTATTAATTAAATGGGACACCTCATCAATTGTTTTTGAAAAACCATGGGCTTGGCCTTGGTATTTTCCCATGGTTTTAGCCACTTGGGACACCTAATTTCATAGGTTACTGTAAAAAACTCTACCAGACTTTTATATTTAATTATTACATCATTATGATGTCATTAAACTACCGAAAACTCAAAACTGTATTTTTACTATTCATTAAATAATCAAGTATTTTAGAAAAATCCCAAAACTTAACCCTAACCATTTTCTGATGTGTAGAATTCAAAAATGAACTCCATTTTCTGAAAATAATTTTCTAATTATTTTTAATTGAATTTTTAAATAAAATTATAATTATTTTGAAAAATAACAATTTTAAGGGTATAATTAGTTTTATATCATATTGGAAAATTAATTAAGATCTCTTTATCTTATTACCTTAAGATAATAAAATATTGTCATTATTTACTATTCATAAGGTTCATATTACTATTCATAAGGGTATGTTACTATTCATCAAAAATTCAAGTTGGTTCTCTCAGACTCCAAAAGACTTACTGGTCACAACTCTAAATGATTGTTTTACAAAATACAAAACATAGAAGTAGAAATTTTATGTTTAATGGATGACATATAAATTTCTCATATAATGTTTTTTTTCACAAAATAATTAGTGTTTCAGGCAATATAGGCTATCTAATGAATAGAAAGTATTTAAGAGTAACATACCATAAAATGTTTGTGGTGTTATACCTATATCTCCCTCTAATTCATTTGGTAGAGATTTATATCTCATGAGATAATGATGGGAGTCAAGTCAACGAGATTTATCCAATACTAGAAGATGGGGAATCCCGATCCACTATGGGAAGATGGGAAAACCCAATCCACTATGGGAATATTGGGAAACACAATCCGATACAAGTAAATGACTATGATTAGGGATGGTGGTGTGTCCCATCGAGTAGGTCTAGTCCTCATGAAGCGCCCTGATATGTTTGGGGAAATGATCCTTGAATTATAGGTAAATACATTAAATATTTATGTGTTTGCCAAAAATTCTTTGTTTTATTCCTATGATATGATCATATGGTTCATGTTCTTGATTATCTTATTATTCTTGTCTTATAAACTACCAATATTTATGCATTTCTCATTTTTATGATCTTTGATATGCATGGTTTGATCTTTTAATGTTATGATCATGTTCTTGTACCCTTATGTTCATGTTATGATTATATATTTCCTTTATTTACCCTTAATGAGTATTCAAGCTAACACCTTTATTATTACTCTTTTCCCCAAGTTATGAAGAATGGTTTTTAAGTGGAATTACTATAGGGGGAAGATCTATATTGTAAGCATTCAATATATTTCGTAGAGTTATAAGATATTTCCTCCAAGATTCCAAAGGAACTAAATAAATATGGTCTTTGGGAATATATTTTTATAATGCATTAGTTATTATGAAAAAATTATGTAATGTATATGTATGTTAAGATTGAGTTGTTATAGTTGGTATCATAGAAAATGTTTAGTGAACCTTTGGAAACTAGGATGAGAAAAATGTTGTGAGATACCTAGTGATATTTCTAAGGATATATATAGGGGTGTCTCTAAGGATAATTATAAGGATGAGTATATGTTTATGAAAATGTCTTGAAATTTTTGTAAAGGATATAATGATTGGTTTACTAGAATTACATCCCTATCTAGATACTACAAGTGGATGTGGATTTGAAATAGATTTTATTTCGGATAACAAATCCGACAAGGTGTGTTGGGCTTAACTCGATCATAACCTAGTACACGACAATGGGTATTTCTGAACACCTAGTTTGACAATCCAAGGAGATATGATTTAGAAATTTACAATCTATTTATGAAAAATTATGAAATATTTAAATTGAAGTTATCTATGAATAAACTAGGATAAATCTAAGGTGTCATAGATTTAGGAAGGTGTCATAATTTAGACATCCTATAAGTGTTTTTTCATGATTATGTGGTTTCTCACTATGATAATTATTTCTTACTCAGTGATTTTTGGTTTAAGTCAATGGTAGGAACCATAAATAACTAGGTTAATGATGAATGTGATGTAAGTTGTTTTGATGAGCAGTAAAATGGGATGGTCACTGGAGTGAATTATGTTGTGATCATGAATAGTTATTTTTCATAGAGTATTATTAAATATGAATAACTTAACCAATTTTTGGACTCACAAAGGAAGATAAGGAAGGATTTCACTGAGAGTTTGGGTAATAGAGACCATAGAGGAAAGAAGATTAAGTTTCATTTATGTTATGAATGTGGAAATAATCACATAAGTGAATGTCTTAGAGGAAAAAGAATATGCTTTGACTATGGGAAAAGAAGGAAAAAAAGTATGTAACTGTAAAGGAAAAATGAAGGGTTCAGTTAACAAAATTGATGGTAATATTGGCCTCCCTCAGAAATAATCATAGGTCAATTGATTTTAGTGAGTAATGAATAGTAATTATGAAAATAGATGTCCCAAGTGGATAGATCAAGAAGATAATTAGTATGGTGGAACAAGTAATGGTTATACTGTTGATGATGATGAGACTATAGATGATATGTGAAATGAATTTGTAATCAAGTAATACAATGATGTAGTCTTATCATGTCTTATGGATGAAGTGGAATAATCAAAGTTTTTATGTATTTGGATTTAAGAAATATGTTATATGAATTTTTAAATATTCAAGGATTGTTCAATTTATGTTTTTTTCTTAGGATTTATATGTTTATGTTAAATGTTTCTAGTGGAATGGAAAAGTGATTTAATAGAAAGGTGAAATTTTGAATGAGGGAAGATAACCGTTAATTTGTTCATTAGGTTAAAATAATTTTTTTGGATAAATATATGTTGGATATGAATGAGTGAATTGGATGGTATTGATTAGCTTGTAACTAATTAATGACTTTTTGAAAAGTGGTTATGCTATCAGTTATGAAGTTTACCACATTTTTTGATTTAAGGAATATATCCAATATACTTTGGAATAAGGAAACATGCATGTTTTCAACAAGGAATTGTGGAAATTCAGGGTATTACCATGTTTCAAGGGAATATATGATAATGTAATTCACATGATTGGTATGAAAAAACCAAGTGCTACTTTATGATATATGGGGTATCAATGATTAGCTGTTTTTAAGAAATTTAGTGACCTTATTTCAATAGTTTGGTAATTTCATATTATAGAAGGGTTATAAGGTTAACCATTTAGGTAATGGTTTACGTTAGACTTCAGATAAGTTTTTAGAGATTAAAGTATTATTTCACCAAATGACAATTTATGCATATTGGATAATTTGTGCTAACCTTTTTTATTGATAGAAAAATATGGAATGAATTTTCATTCTATTCATGGATATTATGATCTTTTAATGCTGTAGGAATGAAAAATTAACATTAATTTATTAGAATGAGAGATGAAGTGGAAGTTGATGAAGGCATGACAAAAGGTTAGGTTGTCCTAAAATCATATAAGTATATCTCTTCATGAAAATTCTACAAATTTTGGAAAATGACCTAGAAATAATTTTTTTCGTAATACCTTATTTTTTTAAATCGATGGCCTTTTATAATCCTAAAAAATTTATGAATTTGAGACCCTCAACTTTCCATTGATCATTCATTTTTTTGATTGATGACCTTAATAAATCCTTACCAATATTTAAGCTTTTCCTCCAAGTCCATGTTTTAACTTCTCACCGATGTTCTCCTATGTGGAAACCTAGTTATGTGTTACTTTGGGTAGCTGTTATGCTTCCAAATTTTTTAAATTAAGTTTTAATATTAATTTTTATGATGTGGGTTTCTAGGAATGGAAATTTCAAGTATTAACCATTTGATAACACATAAGAATTTAGGGGTTAAAATCAATTTAATGGGGTATAATGTAACACCTTGATATTTTGTGAAGCATTTTTTTTCAAATTAATTTAATATTTTTGATATTTGGAATTTCACGTAAAATTGAATATAGTTTTTTTTATATATTAAAGACCTAGGGTTGGATTGCATGAACAACACACAAGACTTAGATTGCATTTCCATACAAAAGAAACTATATTTGGATTGTGTTACATAAAATTCCGAGTTACTTCGATAGCTTGCGTAACATGGAAGACCGAGTTCTTACCGAACTATAATATACTATTAATAATATTATTAAAATATTATTATAGCTACCGTCTATCCATTTGAATGGAAGTTATGAATAAGATTAACTAAAGTTTGAAAATATTATTTACAAATGTATCTAAAATGAATCCTTTGGTTATAAATTAGTGTAATTAAATGAAATAATTATTTGAAAATAAAGAAATTAATTTTCTAAGAAAACTAATTTTCTATGTAAAAACATAATTTTATCTCAATATATTATAATAAATAATTTTGATTAATTTTTTCAATAAAATTATATAAAATATATTCAATCAATATTTGTTATACTTATCTTGTAGATTTTATAGGTATAAGATAAGAATAAATCCAATTTTATGAATAAAAATATGTATTCTTCTAAAAAGTAATTTTATTGTCATTTAATGGAGAACCCAATTTAAATACAATTTATAGAACTTTTATTGATTTTATATGTCAAAATAAACTTTATATTTTAAAGTTTAACATAAAAAATTTTCTTAGGGTAATTTTTTTGTATTTTTCTGTGAAGTTTCATTTTTTGATGAATAGTGAAAAATACTAGATTTTAATTCAAAACTAAATTTTCATATCATTTATTTATAAGGTTGAATTAAATTTTGAATTGGTTTTAAAGTTTAATTAGATAAATTTTACATCAATTAATCCAATTTAGGTCATTAGAAACAATTTTACTTTTAAATTAGATATAAAAACTTACAAAATTTTTGAACATTTTTATTTAAAATCTCCGCTTTGTCATCCCATTAGTGGGATTAAATTTGAATAAACTTCTGCCACTTCTATGATTTGAATTTATAAAAATGTATTCCAAATTTTTAATCATCATAATATATAATTTATGGTAAGTTCAACTAAGTTTTTGAAAAAAATATTAGTGAAAGTAATTAAAATTAATTGCATTGATTAAGAGAAAAACTAGCTTAACAAGTGACCAAAACTTACACTTAATGGAAACAATGACCTATAAACTTGTCCAAAATCCATTTTATAGAAATCTTTCGACCCAATAATACCATTTAAATAATTTTTTCTTCTATTTGATCCACTTTTCATTGGAAAAATGTCGTTATAATTCCCATTTCAAAAATTTACAAGAATGTCACTCCTCCTCCACTACAAAATGAACTCACCCCTATAACTTATTCACACATCTTAATCCCTTGGTATCACACAAAATATACTCAAATAAGCTCTAAAATTCCTCAATTCCTCCTTTAATCCTCACTTTTGGAATAAATCTAACCAAGTAATCCCTTTTGTTTAAAGTAAAATGAGTTTCCCATATAAGTGGTAACATCCTTCGTCAAGATCCTTTCTTATATTTTCTTTCTCCACCACATAAAGTTTTCTTGTTACATGAGTATATAATAAATAATATATCATAAAAATACTTATATGTTGTTATTATAAGTTTTTTACCTTCACTTTCACACACTTCTAGATAATGGGTAACATACATATCATTCTTGTGTAAGGCGAACTAGTACCTCACAAAACGATGTTGTTCATTTTTCCATTACCACTCTCATGGTTGGGAATTATGATGGGAAATATATATTTATATTTTATATATGATATTTATGATTTATTTATGCTTCTTTAATTATTATATAACACATACCTTCATGATTTACATTTTGTGTAAGTACGATTACTTCGTTTGCGGAAGTGTGGACTGCGACCTCCTCAAACCCACACGATTAGTTCACACCATACATGGAATGTATTAATGATGAGTTTAGTAAAATTATATGATATATATGAAATAATAATTATAATTTAATTATAACATATATACATATATTTCATTTACTTTCTTTCTTTCAATACGATAATAAAATGAAAAAAGAATTCACACGTACGTACAACCTACCATCTCCATGAACAGTGTGTTCCATTTCAAACTTCTATATTATATGGATTTTTATAAATACAAATGTAATTAATATATATGGTATTTATACCATATTTTACATTTTTTAAATATTTAAACCATGAGCTAAGTAATATGATCAATAATAACAAGAAAAACATATTCTAAGAATAAAACGAATATTACCCGAAACATAACATTAACATGGAGTTGTTAACAAATAGGTAATATAAAGTTATAAACAAATAATATATTGTATTATATATAATAATATATTTATTTATTATATTTATAATAAATTTAAATTTACTATACAAGTGGTTTGAACGTGGACAAAGAAAGTCAAGACTTAAGGTAATGTAATTTCATCCCACTTTTTATTTCTATAGGATACACACCTTATTCACCAGTCATTTCATTTATATGCTGTGTATACTACCCATGAATCTATTATATGTTTTAGATACTTATATTAATGGGTATTTTTATATCCATTTTATGATATTAATTTCATGTGGTTTATGTTTCAAAAGTTACCAAATCGGTAAAGTAATTTTGTCTCAATTTTAATTCTTTGAGACACATTCCATGTTATGCACCTATATTTTTCTATGTGGTGTATATAATGAATTTTTAAATGTTATATACTAAATATAATTATTTTCATGATATTTTAAGATTTATTTAATGTTATTATTTCCATTTTATTATGATTTAATTTTACCATAATGGTAAAGGTTTATAGCTTCATTCTCATCACTTGTCGAGATTATTTATGATTTTGCTTCCATTAATGAAATATTATGATCCATATCTCATGAAAAACCATAAATTTTATTAACCTATGGATATTAATGTTATATCAAAGTAATGATACCATTTTACCACTCCTTGGTACTTAAGATAATTAATGAAAATTTATTATGAAAATTTGACTTTATTTCTCCATTTGGATAAAAATTTGTGTTCTTTTAAAACATTATTTTCTAATTTTTTTAAAATGTTTAAATATTAACCTATGATGTATAAATAAAATATTTACCTATGTTTTACCTTGTAAAAAATTATTTTCAAAGTAATATTATTTTAATTTTCCGATCAAGGAAATTTTGTAAACTTTTGAGATATAAAAGGAACGTTCGACATATACGGACTTACCTGACACCATGGCCATCATTTAATTGATGATTCGTTTATAAGATTACACATATTTTTTAAATAATTTTTTCCCCTAATATTCTGATTTTTTATTTTAAAATAGTTTTCAAAGAAAAATGGTTTTTAAAAAAATGTCTCCTGCATAAAAAGTGTTTTAAATGATTTTTAGAGCTTCCTTTATGTGTTTTCAAAAGATTGTTTAAAAAAATGTATTTCAATGATTTCAAAGGTTATTTTATAAGTTTTAAAAGTATTTAAAAAATATTTTCAAAATGTTTTTAAGATTATTTTATATGTTTTCAAGGAAAAGGGTTTTCGAAACATTTTTAAACATCATTTATAAGATATATTAGAAAGAGGTTTTAAAAATGCTTTCAAAGATTCCTTTATAAATTTTCAAAGATATTTTGAAAGAAAATGGTTTTCAAAATTTTTTCAAGATTTTTTAAACCAATTTCAAAGTAAAAGTTTTTGAAAATGATTTATGTTTTAAGATGATTTTTTCAAATAATAATAGATATTTCACTCAAGAAATGTTTTTATAGGGTATTTACACATTATTTTCCATATAATATGACATCAATTGGTGTTACTCCTACCTTTATTGGAAAATTATCCAAATGTTCCTTTCATATTATTTCTATGAATGGTTTATGTTTTTATAGAATGATATTTATGAAACTTGTTTATCTTTTATGGGTTATATGTTTATGAAACCCACTTATTTTCATGGGTTTTTATTTTTCTAAAATGATTATGAAAACTATATATTTTCCATGGGTTAAGTTATGATTACATGTTTATGACACCCATTTCATTTCATGGGTGATGATATGACTATTTATGATCTTTTGGTACATGTATGTATGATTTCATTATGAGATGGGTGGGACCTATATCTCCCCCAATAAATTTGGTAAAGATTTATATCTCATGAGGTAATGATGGTAATCATGTTGATGATCTCAATCTACTTTGGGAAGATGAGGAAAACCCATCCACTATAGGATGCTCTGGAAACCGGATCCACTTTGGGAATATGGGGAAACATGGTGTACTATGGGAAAGGGAAACCCATTCCCTTACAAGGAAAAGAGTATGACTGGAGATGGTGGTGTGTCTTTCCTAATAGGTGTAGTCCCCATGAAGTTCCCTAATATGTTTTTGGAAATTATCCTTAACTTGTAGGGAAAGATATTATAGGTTTATATGTTTTCCATAAATTCTATGTCTTTTTATTTGGATATTCTCACACGGTTCATGTTCTTGATTATCTTATGATTTATGTCTTATGTACTACCAATATTTATGCCATTTATCCTATTTATGATCTTTGATATGCAGGGTATTATATTTGAATGTTATGCTCATGTTCTGATACCATTGTTTTCATGTCATGCTTATATATTTCCTCTGTTTACCCTTACTAGGAATTTGAGCTCACCCCTTTCTTATGTTTCCTTTCTAAAGGTTATGAAGAAAGGTTTTTAAGTATAATTACTAAGGGGGGAGATTTTTTTGGAAATATTGAATATATTTCATTGAGATAGAATATTTTTATTCCATACTTCCAAAGGCACTACACTAATACAGTCTTTGGGGGTCTGTTTTTATAATGTATTAATTATTCCAGAAAAATGATGTAATGTATATGTACATTAATATTGGGATTTTATAATCATTATATATCCCCTAATACTTATTGTAAGGTCCTAGATCCTAGTATCCCTATCTTTTGTCTATCTTGGGTCTTAAAGGCACTCAAATGAGGTTCTGAGGAGTTTAGAGAGTTTTTTGGAATAAAATTGGAGTGTCACTGCCAAAAGTGGGATGGATGTGGTATGGAAGTAAGTGATACACTCTGGTGATGGTGGATAAGGTGAAGTCGATCCTCCTTCAGGGTGAGGGATCCTAGGAGGAGTTTCAAGGCTTCTGTCAAATTGGGGGACGGTAGCTACGTCGAAGACTGTAGGTTTCAGTGTGGTCCCATTATTTTTATAGGGGTTCCTAAATCATGGTGC
The DNA here is from genome assembly GCA_963277665.1 of Viscum album. NCBI lineage: Eukaryota > Viridiplantae > Streptophyta > Magnoliopsida > Santalales > Viscaceae > Viscum > Viscum album. Next base: position 427,940,483 of record OY728123.1, on the reverse strand, counting down.
TTATGGATTATTCGTAAAAACCATATCCACTTCCATATAATTCATCTTGGATTCTAGGAAATGACTTTGACTGATGGGAGATGAAGCATAGTCCTTCAATCTGGGCCATAGAATACCCCATGTTAAGAATTGAAATGATGTGGTCCAAGGGGATATTCCATGGTCTTCAACTTTTCAGTGGGTTTATAAATTCTCTGAGACCACTAAACCCCATTCTTTTCCACTTATATCCTTCAAACCTCATGATACCTAGATATTTTATTAAAATTATTTTAATCCCATTCCAATTGGGATTGATCCTTGTCTCCTAGAGATCAATCTATGGTAATCCAAGGTCAGTTTTTTTGGAACCAAAGATGTTTGTTGATAATAATGGAGTTTAATTTATTTTTGTTGTCAATATGTACGTTGAAGAATAGGGATTTTTAAAAGAATGCTGTCATACGTTTGAGACTGAAAGTAGTATTAAAGGTGGAGCAGTTTCCCAGTATTTATTAATGTTTTAGGCCTCATGATCAGGAGTTTGGTGTTGGTAAACAAAGGGTTTTCATATAGGAGTGAATGGTATGCAGAATGGTAAATAAAATCAGAAAAATAAGAGAACCACATACCTCAGAACATGGACTGCATACCATATTCCAGGAATGGTTCGCAGCCACATTCCAGGCAGTAGGAGCGATACACAAAACAATGCGCAGAGTGGTGTGAGGAGTGGTGCCCGAAGTAGTGTGAGGAACTGATAACAGTTTATAATAACGGTACATGGTGAAGGCATGCGGTATGAAGTGAAGGTATGTGGATTGTGGAATGATGAAGGAAGAAACGAAAAATGGTTCGCAGCGATGGTACGCGGTGAAGGCATGCAGTACACAAAGTACTGAAGGTTGGCAGGGTTGATACTGTTCTTAAAATAGGAGTGATATGTGGTGGATCCTAAAATTATGTAGATGGAGTCAAGTTTATAGCAGTAGTAACCACACATTGAAAATTTGGATAAATCATTTTACCGAAATTTTTAGAGTTATGTGCCTATTTAAGGAATATTAATCATCTTTATTGGGTGATGATATTTAAGATTAATTTTTTAGGGAGAAATTCAGTGAAGTAAAAAGTGGTAAAAAGTGGATAAGATTGTACATGGATAGAATAATTTGTTTATGGAAAACAATACATGGAAGAAAGTGTGGTTTGTGTAGGTGGCCCTCACAGTACGCGGTAGAGTAAGGCAGTACGCGTAGCAGGACAATACGAGGAGGAGTGGAGCAATACATGGAGTAGGGCAGTACACCGAGAAGGGAAGTTTGTGGAGGATATAGATGGTATGCAGATGAGCTAGACGATACATGAAAACAATAGTAGTACGTGGAAATAGTAGCAGTATGCAGAACACCCAAGGAAGCCTGAAAATTGACCAAATCAGTTTGTGAAATTAATTTCCATAACATATCAGTGTGCCGGAATATAAATTAAATCTGTGGGTGATTATGGGACTTCAAAAGAGAATCCATTTACTATTGAGGATGCATGATTTGATTCTAAACCATTAAAGTGACCTTCAAGTCGTTAAACTGAGGGAAGATTCTTCTAACACAGTGTGTAAAGGGGAGTCATCGGAAGTGATCCAAGGGATGCAGTGTGCTATCCATAAAAACTTGTAAAGGCAGTTCACCTGGAACATATTGACTGTGATAAATATTTATAATCCACAACTTGTGAATATTAGTGGTTTTGGTATGACCGACACACTATCAGCGTATTCTCCTTGGACATAGCCCTTAGTGGTGAACCATGTAAATTTTTTTTGTCGTTGATTTGCATGTGATTGTTTGTTTTCTGCACATCCTCTTCAGATAGGTTTAATAGGTTCCTACCAATGTGGAAACAATATCCATCAGCTTAAAATAAAAATTTGACACCCTGATTCAGCCCTCCCCTCTCGGGGTTTTCTGGGGTCATTCAAGTGGTATCAGAGGGTAAAGGTTGCTGGCATTGAATCTCTTTTCTACTGTCATGGAGAATCCTGTCAATGTTAGGGGAGTTCCCCTCTTCGATGGAATTAATTTTCAAATTTTAAAAAATATGATGAGATCTCACCTAAGATCTCTTGGAATGAAATTCTTATTTACTTTTGAGTAGGGTATACAATTCATTGATCCTATAGAACTATCGATGATAGATACATACATGAAATTGCTTAATGCTGATGGAAAAGCACAAAATTCTCTCACTGCATCCCTTTCTGATAATATTTATCTAAAGTTAATGAGTTTCACACCTACCAAGTCAATGTGGGATAAATCAAAAAATATTTATGAAGGAGATAACAAAGTGAAGGAGGAAAAAATTCAAGTTTTAAACAATAGCTTTGATGATCTAAAGATGCACCCTGATGAGAATTCAGAATCATTTTTCAATCGAATTTCTAAAGTTGTAGGATCAATCCGAGCTCTGGGTGAAGAAATCAAAGACATTGACATAGTGAAGAAAATTTTGAGAATACTTACACCCCTTTGCATTGCAAAGGTGTCATCCCTTTAGAAGCAATATCTCTCGAAAATCTCAGTGGATGATCTTCTTAGAAATCTATCAGCTAATGAAATGAGAATCAAACCAGAAGAAGTTACGACTCATGTGAGAAAGGAAATGGAATTCAAAGCCACAGACAAACTAATAGTTTCAGGAGAAAACATTGATGGAGATGATGAAGAAAACAAAACTCTTTCTCTCATTACCAAGAAGCTCAATAAGGGAACCTGAAAATTTGAAGGCAAGATACCTCTAACTTGTTTTCTCTATAGAAGAGTTGGGAACATTTCCTCTCAGTGATAAATAAAATTTGATGATGAATAAAGCAAGGTTGAAAACACGGAGAAGCCTCAGAAAATATTCTTTAAAAAGGGAAACTTCAAATTTTTAAAGAAAGTACAAAAGAAGAGTTTGGTCTGTGAGGAGGAAGATGGTGATAATGAATTCTGTGAGGAAGATGAACCAGAATTTAAGACTGGAAACCATACCTCCATGATGGCTACCATTGAGAATTCAAAACCATTGACAGATAAAGCTGGAGATAATTAGTTGACTACTAGTGTCGATCCCAAGTTTCAACTTAAAGATTATTTTGGTAATATTGAGATTAAATTTAAGATATATAATAAGTGAAAAGGAACGGTGGTGGAATCATTTGAATATATTGAGCAACTGGAGAGGAAACTGAATGATTAGAAGAATTGGTGAAATTTCAATCATCAATCCTTGAAATCATTGATGATGTTGTGGAACTAAAACTCATAATTGAATAAAAATAAAAGGCCATCAATGACCTCACCTCGAGACTCGTGAATAATTCCAAGACCGTTGAAGGATTTGAAGAATAAGTTGTTACTCTGAGAAGTAAACTCAAAAGTGAATCAATTTCAAAATAAACAAATAAGAAAATACAATTTGGAAGGTTCTTAAATACTGAGCTTGTAGAGAGAGAAAAACATGGTTCTAATGGATTTGAAAATATCTTGAGTGATCAAATACCCACATTCATGGGAAATAGTGGAATTGGTTGTGATGCTGAAATGTCAAATGCTATAAAAAAAGTGAACCAGAATAAAGGAAAGATTAAATTTAATCATGTTGAGAAGCCACCAGAAGAGCTAAAAAAGAAACCCTTAAATCAAACTAAAATATGAATTAAATATTATCCTTGAGTCTAAATAAATGATAGGAAGAGAAACTATTTTCCTAAGGAAGAATGCATGAGGATAATTATAAGTGATAAAACATTTCCTTTCATGAAGTTTCAGTTTTGTGGCTACTTGGGCCATTCCATGTTATAACATGAAGAGGCAAGGAGAAATATGAATGTGGAAGAGTTTGGAGTTCAACAAAGGAGAATGTATCCATATCCTACTTTTTATAGAAGAAATAATTTCTAGGGATATTGTTTTCAGTATTCTATCTTTGGACATAAATATGTGTATTGCAGGAAGAGGTATGATTAGAGAAATTCTTTAAATGCTCAGAGATGAGTCAATACACATATACAAGAAGGTATTGATATTTCAGACAGGTTTTCTCCTCTAGAATAAGAATTTTAATATGAAGAACCCATGTACATGGAAGAGATAATTGAAAGGCCATCAATGTCCTACACTATATCCAATATCTCATGGAAAGAAAAGAGGAAAATGGAAAAGTCCAATTTTGCAGAAGTAGCCCTCAAAGCTACAAAGAAAAAAAACACCTAGATTCTTGATAGTGGATGTTCATTCCACATGATGGGTAATGCATACCTATTAATTAATGTCAAGAAAAAGGTCGGTGTAATAGTAAGGTTCGGTAACAATGGTGCTTTGAAGATAAAAGGTAGTGGAAGTACTGAGCTAGATAATGGGGAGCTGAAGAAAACCGAATTCATTTATGAGGACGGTCTGCATCACAATCTTCTTAGTGTGAGTCAACTCTATGACTCAGGTCTTATTGTGACATTCAATCAGAATGAATATACTATAAGAGAAATGTTTTGGAATCCTCTCATGAAAGGATGTAGAAAAGATGGAAACTTATATCAAGTTGACAGCAAGGAGAAATTTTTTTACTTAATAGTTTAAGAGGAAAAAAACTTATGGAATCAAAGATTGGAGAAAATAAATCATCAAGACATGGAAAAGATATCTAAGAATATGATACTCTTGGATATCCCTAATTTAAAGCGTGAATGAGAAAAGATATGTGATGCGTGCATGTGAGGAAAAGTAGTCTACAATTCCTACCGGCCAAAGAAGAAAAGGGCATCAAATATATTTGACCTCATCCATATAGATGAATGTGGGCCGATAAATGTTGTTGAAACACATGTAGAAAGGTATTTTTTTATTTTCATAGATGATTACAATAGAATGGAATGTGTGATCGTTATACAAAAAAAGCGGCAAGTTCTTGATTGCAAGAAAACCTATCGTCGAATCGCTGAGAATGATACTGGATAGAAGATCAAAGTCCTATGGTCTGACAATGGAGGAGAATACACATCCATTGAATTTGAAAATTACATAGGGAAGCATGTGATACAACATGATGTGTCTGCTGTGAGAACTCCATAAGAAAATGGATTTGTTGAGCGCAGTAATTGACAGGTAAAAAACATGTCTAGAACTATGCTGATTGATAGTCGTGTTCCTCGACTTTACTAGAAAGAGGCAATACAAGTAATAATGTATATTCAAAATCAAATATGTCTATATTTTGGTGAGACAAAGACACCCTGTGAATTGTGGCATGGAAGGAATACCTCTTTAAAATATTTTCATGTTTTCAGAAGAAAATGTTTTATTTGAAACAAAGAAGGAAATCAAGGGAAGTACGGAGACAATGCAGATGAAGGAATATTTCTTTGATTCTCAATGAACATGAAATCCTACAAATGTTTCAATAATTGCTTCAGAAGAATTTTGGAAAGTAGTGATGTAAAGATCATTGAAAAGAAAAACACAAATGCTTCAAGTAATTCTTATGCTGATGTGATAGAAGATGAAGAAGGATGTGAAAATGGAACAAATGTTAATACATAGGTAGAGAAAGGTGTGAAAAACTCTTAGGAGTCACATAATGATGTTGACTCTAAAGAAGAATCAGAAGAGGAATCCATAAGTGTAGAGAATTCAGTTGAACCACAAAAGAGAAATCAAAGAGCAGAGATTGATCTATTCAACATTATCGGGGATCAGAATGCTCCTACTCAGACAAAGAAAATGAGGAATAATACAAAATTTTAATTTCTATTAGTTGTGGAACCATCCTCATTTAAAGAGGCTGAAAAGGATGAGTCATGGGTAAACATAATGAATGAAGAGTTAGATTGGATTGAAAAATATCAGACTTGGGATCTTGTCAATAGACCTGAAGGTCACAATGTGATTGGTACAAAGTGGATTTTCAAGAAAAAATTTGATGAGCATGGAAATGTGATCAGAAATAAGGCATGCTTGATCTGTAAAGGATATTCACAAATATAAGGCATTGATGTTGAGGAGACATCTGCTCCCATAGAGAGATTGGAGTCAATCAGGATATTTCTTTCCATGGAAATCCAAAGAGGTTTTAAAGTGTATCAAATGGATGTCAAGACAACATTCTTAAATGGAGTATTAAAAGAAGAAGTCTGCATTGAACAACCTATAGGGTAATTTCTTGGAAACGATGAACTGAATGTTTTCAAATTAAAGAAAGCTCTCAATGGCCTGAAACAAGCACCATGGGCGTGGTACTCGTGGTTTGAATCTTATCTGAGAAAGCTTGAGTTTAAAAGAGGAGGAGTGGATCACAATCTCTTTGTGAAAAATTCACAAAAGGATTAATTCATGGTATTGGTATACATGGATGATATTATTTTTGGTGGAAGCAGGCATGGATCAGTGGATGAATTTTCTAATCATATGAAATCAGAATTTGAAATTTCCATAATTGGTGAACTAACAAACTTTTTAGAGTTGCAGGTGATTCAGATGAAGGATTACAATTTAATTTCTCAGGAAGCTTATGCAAGAGATTTGCTGAAGAAATTAAATATGCATGATTTCAAACCAATGTCGACACCAATTGCGGTTTGAATAAAGCTTGAGAAGCATGAGTATGGGACTTCTGTGGATCCCACCATATATAGAAGACTCATTGGAAGCCTACTGTACCTGAAGATGACTTGACCAAATAATGTCTTTACAACTTTCCTTGTGGCCTAATTTTAGATTAATCCGAAGGAAGAAGATATGGTGGTAGTGAAAAAAATCATGAGATACATTCAAGGTACACATAATTAGGGTATATACTTTGATGCAGGAAGAGGAAGTGAGCTGTCCGCTTTCTCTAATGCTGACTGGGCTGGAGATGTAGTGGATAGAAAGTATACCAGTGGTGGAGAATTCTATATTGGGAGGAAATGTGTGGGACTGTTAAGAAAGAAATAGGAATATATGTCTTCTACCAAGGCTTGAACATAGTTACTTTGGATGAAGCAGCAACTGACAGACATAGGTGATGAGGTGATCCAACCAATGGTGATTTTATATAATAACAAGAGCTCAATTGATCTTACGAAGAGTCCTGTTTAGAATTCTTGTCTGAAACATATTGTGATCAGATATCATATCATCAAGGAAAAATTTGAACAAGGAGTGATCAAAATGGTCCATGGGGGAACTGATGAGAAAGTGGTTGACCTTATGACCAAGACAATGTCAGCGACAATGTTTAAGAAATATCGATTGAACCTCAGTGTTTGGCCACCTCCCAGTGCATAATAATTTTACAAAATTACCCTCTCCCCAACTTTTTTAACTGTGTTAATCTATTTGTGGAAGTGTTGCAGGTTTATGGGGGAGATACGATCCAGGGAGAGTTTTTTATGAGCTCTACAATGTTCAAATGACCATTTTTTGGGTTTTTTCCAATGGGGGAGAATGGATAAATTAAATGGAGAGTAAAGATAGAGAAGGTTCAATGAGAACTCAATTCATTTCCTCTATCTTGTTTTCTACACCGATCACTACTCACATAGAATTAGAGTGATGGATGAGTTGTTTCTTGAAGGTTTATGTTTTGATCGTTGCTGGTGCATTAGTGAATTTATCTGGAGATTTTCAACAAACCCAAAGGGGGATATTGTTTGAACCAAGGTTGTTTGATGCTAATAATAGAGTTTTTGTGTGTGTTTTTTGTCAATCTACACATGGATGACTAGGTAGTTTTCAAGGAATGAGGTCATACATTTGAGGATGAAAGTAGTATTAAAGGTGGATTAGTTTCCTAGTGTTTGCTAAATTTTTGGGCCTCAAGATTGGGAGTTTGGTGTTGGAAAACAAAGGGTTTTCAGATAGGAGTGAATGGTATGTGTAATGACAAATCAAATCGGAAAAATAAGGTAACCACATAACTTGGAACATGGACCATGTACCATGTTCTAGGAATGGTTGGAGGCTGCATCCCAGGTAGCAGGTGGGGTACACGGAACAATGCACATAGTTGTGCACGGAGTGGTGCACAGAGCATTGTAGGGAACTAAAACAGTTCACAGTAACGATACGCGGTGAAGGCATGCAGTACTCATTGAAGGAATGCGATACGCAGAATACTAAAGGAAGAAACAAAAAATGGTTCGTAGTGACAGTACGTGGTGAAGGCATGCAGTACATAGAGTGCCGAAGGTTGGAATGATTTATGTGGTTCACGAAACAAGAGTTGTACGCAGTGGAACCTAACAGTACGTAGATGGAGATCAATTTACAGTAGCAATTATACCACATTGAAAATTTGGAAAAATCATAATACAGAAATTTGTGAAGTTATGTGCCTATTTAAGGAACAGTAATCCTCTTTTTTGGGTGATGAGAATGAAGATTAAAGTTTTGGGAAGAAATTAGGTGAAGTCCAAAGTGGTAAATGGTGGAGGAGATGGTACAAGGAGAGAATCATCTGCGTTAGGAAAACAATATGTGGAAGAGAGTGTAGTTTGTGCAGGTTCCCCTTGCAGTACATGGCGAAGAAAAGCTGTATGCGGAGCAGGACAGTATGCGGAGGAGTGGAGTAGTACACAGAGTAGGGAAGTACAAATATAAGGGAAGTTCACGGAGGTGTTGGACGGTATGCGAATGATCTGGATGGTTTGTGAAAACAACATCAGTATACGGAAACTATAACAGTATGTGGAAAACCTAAGGAAGCCTGAAAATTAACCAAATTAGTTTTCGAAATTAATTCCCATAACATATTAGTGTATAGGAAAATAAATTACATCTGTGGGTGATTATGGGACTTCAACAAAGCATCCGTTTATAGTTGAGGATGCATGATTTGATGCTAAACCATTAAAACGTCCTTCAAGTTGTTAAACTGAGTGAATATTCTTCCAATGCAGTGAGAAAAGGGGAGTCATTGGAAGTGATTCGAGGGATGAAATGTTCTATCCCTAAAAACTTGTAAAGGCAATGCACCTGGTGCAACATGACTATTCTAAACACTTGTAATTCAAAACTTGTTAGGATTAGTGTTTTGTGTATAACCAACACACTATCGGCGTATGATCCTTGGACGTAGCCCTTAGTGGTAAACCAAGTAAAATTGTTGTGTCATTCCTTTGCATGTGATTGTTTATTTTCATCACGTCCTCTTCAGACGGATTTAACAAGTTCCTACCAATGTGGGAACAAGATCCATCAATTTAAAAGAAAAAATTGACACCCTGATTCACCCCTCCCCTCTCAGGGTGTTTTGGGGTCCTTCATGTTTTACCTCTTTTCTTTAGTAGTTTATCTCTGTTTGGTTTTGTTTTTATTCCATTTTTTCTTTCCATGATTTGGAATTAGATATCCAATATTATAATGGGGTTTATTCATTCATTTTCTAGTGTTTTTGTGGCATGAAATATTTGGGATATCATACTTACTCATGGGAGAGGTGACAATATATCCACAACATTGGTTTATTCTCATATGAAGAATGTTAACACTGTTGAGGTAGGGGATTCATTGATTATCTAATTTATTTACATGAAATCATAAAGTTATAATGAATTATACCTTTGGATGATAATTTAATTAACCTAGTAATGATTGAAATATTTTAAATAATGTAATTTGGATAATGATCACATGTCGACGCTTTATACAATGATAAAAATTTTCCTCTTGATTTTTTAGATAGAGTTCTATCTATAATATAATTTTTTAGCATGTTGTTATACTTGAGTTAGCATGTTGTTATTTATGGAAATTGTAAGGAATGTGAATCAAGAATTAATTTATTAATAGGATTAATAATTTAAAGAAGATTCATGTTTGAATATGGTGTTTCTGGTAATTTGATGGTAATCAAAAGGATGCATGTATGAGTGTTTAATTAAATATGTTATTCCATGTGTTAATGGTATTTTATAAACAATGTGAAGCATGATAATGATTTTTATAGATAAAAATGAAATGAATATTAAATGAGAAAGGTATTTCTCTATGTTTTTGAGAAATAATTAATACTAAGATCATATTAACTTTTAATAGCTTATTATAACATGATGCTTTTGGTTTCTAATAGTTGGATCCTATCAATAATTAATTGGTTAATTAGATATTGTATATGAACTATTTTTTTGATAAATATAGCTCTTTGGGTCTGTGAGTGCCTATTTTCTTTTAAAGTTTGTATGCCTTACGTTGGGGCCATGAGGGATCATTTGCGTGCAAAGGCCGAATGCCTTGTTTTGGGATAAGAATCCCTGTTGATTACAATTTCTGGCTTGTTTTCTTATGATGTGCTCTGGATATGATCCTTGTGATGTGATCCTAGGATGGATGAGCCTAGTATAACTGATGTGATATGTGGCTGATAGGCCCATATGGTGTGACAGTATTTGACACCTATGATGGTGAGATGCATGGGGATATGCATAGGGGTGTCGGGGATGGAACCATAGATGATGGAATGGGTTAAAGTTGGGATAAACCATTGTTATTCTTAAATATATGTTATTTATTCACATGAATATGTTTAATGTCCAATGGATGGGTTTCTTGTTTTATCTGCATTCATTTTCACACTAATTGAGGTAGCTTGATGTTCTTGGTTGCATGATTCCTCTTGGTGGTAGCATTGGATGGTTTTCCTAGAGTACCTATATTATATAAAGTAATAGTGTTTAATAAATTACTTATCCCATAATTTTTCTATTTTTGTAATGAAAAATAGATGTTGATCTTGAAAAATTGTGGACTCAGTTTGGAATATGCTTGGAGGTCATGGAATTGGATTTTATGGATAATAATTTTTAAAATAGAAAAATATTGATGGGTGATTAATTTATATTGAATTAATTAACATAAAGAGAATTTTTCAATGAAAATAAAGTGATTTAATTCTTCCCCTTAAAATGGTTGCATGATTATTTGATATCTAGTCCCTATCAGTGGAAGTTGGGTGTCAAAGTGACGTTAGCTGCAGTTGAGCCTAGGGGTGGGTTATGCCCATTATGTTCTTGTGAGTTGTATTATATCATGTACATTTTTTGAATTTATATTCCACCCCACCCATGTTGGTTAGGGAGGTTGTTACCCATTGGATTATAGTAGAGTGTTTTCCACAACATCCCAGTGGGATCAAGGATGGCTGACTACACCCTCTGGCCCACTCTCTTATCTTTGTAGTTTTATGTGCTAATATGCATGGTAGTTAGTTTCCATTATATTTTTTTATAAAGCCACAATGTCTTATGGTTATTTTACTAAGATATTTCTCTATATATAGTATCTAAAGGATTATTATAGGTATCATGTGTATGGGCTATGATGGGTTGAGGTACCTTACACAGTGTTTTGGCTATTATGGATTGAGGTATAATACTAGATGTATGATACACATCATATGGATTATGGTGGATCCTAGATACTACTCGGTTACTATATGATGATGTGATGCGATGATGTGATGAATGAGGTGTATATTGTGATACTTTTCTTAGGTGTTTTCGGGCTGAATTTCTTTTTGAGAGAGATGGACCTGGATGTGTGTTGTTAGGGAGGAGTGGAAAACTAGTTGGGAAGCGGTTGTGGGGTACCCTTGATGTTTCATTATTATGTTATATTATATGCTCTATTTTATGTGTTACTTAGTGAGAGTTAGCCATGGCGAGGTTGAGAACTTTTTATTCCTATTTAGGTGATGATTTAGTTTCCCTATATCTCACAATTCTTTTGCATGATTTATTTATATTTTTTCATGAGAAGCTCTGGGGAGGATGCCATTGAGTATATTTTTATACTCACCTCACAAATATATAGACTATTTTTCATGTTAATCAGAGAAGTTTGGAGATCATGCTGGATATTACTAGATTGGGGTTTTGTAGGAGCCGGTGGGGCTTTATGGTTGCTACCATTTTTACTTTTTTGGTACTTTAAGTTTCCTTTCATACGTTCTGGTACTTTATGAAATTAAATGTATGAACTTTGGTCTTAATTAAATATATATCTAAGAAAGTGTTTATTGGTGTATCTCTATTATCTCTCTCTTCCACAAGTTCTTTTAGAGGTTAATGTCTCCCATATATATATATATATATAATTTTATACCCTCGGTGATAGTCGCCAACCCATGGCATATTGGAGGTGGGACTCGAGTGGGAAACATCACCCTTCCTCATCGCCAGACTAGGAGGGGTACTCTTGGGGGGGGGGTCATGAGAGAGTTGTATCTGTGGTTTAGGTTATAGGATTGAATGGAGTTTGTAGTTAGGCATGGGTAAGGTTACATTAGTTCATTGGGAAATAGTTTCAGCTAAGTTTAGTAAGTGATGTAAGCATAGGATACCGACCATGACATGAGTATTTAGGGTCTCATGTGATCTAATGTACATACCTTTATGTTTACAAGGCATACTAAATGAAGTGATTTTGGTCGAGTGGTAGAGAACTCAGAAAGGATCATGCCACATTCTTCTTTGCATCTGTGTTTTAAATGGATACATCTTGGGATAGGTTTAACCTTAAAGAATAAAATTAAAGGATTAATTGATTAATGTTTAGTATTCCATATTCTAGGTTTTTTAGATCTAATCAATTGTAATTTTTTTAGTCTTGGATCCAGGTAATTTTTCTCTTTAGGTTCACACTGAAGATATTCAACAAGATGTTCTTTCAGATCACTAAAAATCAGAGGTTGATGATGATGAAACTCTAAGGAGAACACTCCAAGTGTTTTAGAAACAAAGTATGTATAATTATGAGGGATCCGTTTCAGATTTTGTAATGGAATATTAGTTATATGAGGTTGAGATAGATTTCGGTCTAATCCTTTCTCAGAAAGAGAACTATGTTTTGTTAGTTGTGATGATGCTGTGTGGGGCAGCGAGTCAGTGGTGATACTTTCTAATTAGGGATCATGATGACTCAACCATCTCATTGGGGAGTTTTCGAGACTAGTTCTGAGGTGAGTTTCTTTCTTCAACTGAAAAGGTGTCCATCCTCTGGGAGATTATTTCCCCTAGATAAGGGTGTTCTAGTGTTTCATATTTTGGAATATTTTTTAGGAAAATTATGAGATATTATTCCAACCTATTATTAGATGAGGATTCTAGGGTGAGGCATTTTGAGGAGGCTTTGTGACCTGATATCCAGTGCTAGGTCACCCCATTTATACTGAAGACATATCTCAAGGTGATATAGATAGAATATATTATTGAGATGATTCTAGACCAAACCATATCATCAAGAAATGGGAGTCATTTGGATTTCTCATAAAGCATTGATTTTTTTGGTTTCCTAGTTGTCTGGAAAAGGAGTTTCAAATAGATGGGGGTAGGTCCCAGCTCTCATCATCTCATATCTCTAGGGTGGTGTCTCTCAGACCTATGAAAAAGTACTAGATTCATGGTTTTCTTGGGAGTCCATGTTTATAAATAGTGATAGTACACTAATTTTCTAACAAGCCATCATGCTCCAGGTGTTCTACTTCAGGTTCTTCCATTGAGGCAATTTGAATCGAGGTAGTAGTAGTAGGGTGTTGCATATTGGGATTATCATAGAGGAGATATGGTGTGAATATAAAAACCTCAAGTTTCTCCTCATCTATATATAGAAGAGAAAAGATATAGAGGTGTTCAAAATTAGAGTCAAAGAGGCCACAAAGTAGGTTGTGGTCATTTTTTTTACTTCAGTGTTTCCAACACCAGGCGATCCAAACATCATTGGAGGTACCCTTTTCTTGTTTTCTTCATGGATTTATGATTTTTTTGATTTAGTAGACACAAACTCCTTCATATCACCATCCTTTATCCATGCTTTGTTATTTGAGGTGGAAAATCTTCCAGTATCCTTGGCATTGACTATGCTAGTTGGAGGTTGAGCTAACCAGTATGAAGTATATAGAGACTGTAAGCTAGTGCTTGCGTAACACCACTATTTGGGAGAATTATTATTTTTATGGATATAGCCATATGAAATCATACCTAACATGGATTTTTCATATTCACTGTAGGATACCATGGATTTATTCAAGAGGAAGGTTGTGATTTACATTGTTTATGGAGATCCAACCATTTGTTTGGAGAGTAAGACCCACATATGGGTCAAAGGAAATTTTCATTCCTACCTTACATGATGGTCAACCTAATGCTGAGTTCATCGGAGGTGCAGCCGATGATCTTTCATAGGGGTTTAGAAGAGTACCTTGAAGTCTTTCATAAGGAGTTTTTATTATTCCCCCTCGATGAGATATTGAGTTCAGGAGAGATATATAACTAGGCATTTATCCTATCTTGATGTCTTCATAATGGATGGAACCCTTTAAGTTGTGAGAGCTATGAGTATAGATTGATGATCTGTTACAATGAGGTTTTTTAGTCGAATGTGTCATTTTGGGGTGTATATGTTTTGTTCATGAAGAAGGATGATGGAAGTTTGTGACTTTGTATCAATTATATTCACTTGAATTAGGTGAAACTGAAGTACCTATATCCTCTTCTATATATTGATGATTTACTCGATTAGTTGAAAGGAGAAAGTTGTTTCATGAAGATCCATTTGTGGTCAGGATATCATCAGTTGTAGGTGAATTATGAGGATATTCCAAAAACCATTTTTTTTCATCATGGGAATTATAATTTCATTATGATTTTTTGGTGTGATAAGTTTTCCATACGTGTTCATGGGGTTGATGAATGAAATTCTCTGAGGGTTCTAGGAGAAGTTGATGTTGATTTTCATCGATGAAATACCCATGTACTCTGCATCTAAGGGGGAGGGGGGTATGTTGAGAATATACATTCTATTTTGGGTGTTCTTCATCATGAGAAACTGTTCAGAAATTTTTCAATGTTTGAGTTTTGGGATCATGAATATTTTTTATTTGGGCATGTGTTTTCCCCATAGGGAGTAGCTATGGATCCATCAGAGATAGAGGTAGTTTTTTCTTAGGAATCACCCAATATAGTCATATAGATGAGAAGATTCCTTATTATTATAATCTATTTCATGAGGTTTGAAGATAATTTATATCAAGTTATGACTCCTTTGAAAACCTTGAGATTGAAGGATCAGACATTCTTGTGGATTAAATAGTGTCAGGAATCATTTGAGTGCCTGAAGGGGAAGTTGGTCCACACTCCAGCCCTTTTTTTATAGTATATAGAGATAAGTTTATGGTTTTATGTGAATCATCATGTATTGAGTTAGTATTTGTGTTGATGAAATAGATATTCATTGTTTTTTATGGGTCATGGAAGTTAAGTATCCATATGAGTAACTATTCCATCCATGATCTTGAGTTGTCATCAGTTGTGTTTTCTATGATGTTTTGGTGAAATTACCTCATCAAAAATAATTTTATTATTTTTACCAATCATAAGAGCATAAAGTATGTATTCTCTAAGTGTGACTCAAACTTGATATAGATCTAGTAGATGGAATTATTTTAGGATTACAACGTTGAGATATCATATAACCTAGGAAAGGGAATTTTTTTAGAATATGCGGTTAGTAGGAAGTCACATATGGAGATTCTTGGAGAGTGATGGAAGAACTCTCAGTGATGCATCATGATATGCGAGAGGTTTATGGTAGATGTTTTCTTTTACAGATGAATGTGTAGTCATATTTAGTGTAATGGGGGGAGGATCCCAGCAAAGGGATTCTGAGGCGGAGGTTTGGAGGGACTAATATGTTTTAGAAAAATATTTTTTTCCCTTTTGTGATACATGATATGGTTATATATTAGTTCCATAGATCACCCTTATGTGTATGTATTAATGTGAAAAAATGTACTGAGATTTGAGAGGCTAGTTATGGTGTCCTGGGTTGAAGCGTGCTTTTATAGAGTTTTTTTCTTGATGTTTGGTATTCTAGAGGGTGAAGAAAAAGCTCTGTGTTCTTGAGCGTGTTCTCTAGCCATTAGATATTCCCCAATAGAAGTGGTAATACATCTCAATGGAATTTATTATTCTTTTACCTCATGTTCATGGATTCTATGATTCTATATGGGTGATAGTGGATTGTTTGATGAAATCAACCCACTTTATAGTGATCTAGGAATCAAGATAAGTAGAGGTTTAATTGAGGCGGTATCTAGAGAAGGCGGTGAGACACCATAGATTCTTTAGGATGATCATCTTCGATTAAGATCCTCATTTTACCTTCATGTTGTGGATATGTATCTAGAATTATTTTTTATCTTGGTTATGACTTATCATTGATTTTCATCCATAGAAAAATGGCCAGACAGAGCATAACATCTAGAATCTTGAAGGCATGTTGTGTTTTTGTGTCCAAGATTTTGGTGGTTCATGGATGAGTAAATTTCCTTTGGTTGGGCGTGCTTTCAAATTTTTTTTTTCACTTTACCATTGATATGAAACCATTTGGATCTTTTAATAGCTGAAATTTCCAATTTATTTTGTTCTAGAATGGGGTTGTAGAGGTAGTAATTCTTGGTCCATAACTAGTAAAAAATATGATAGAGATGGTTTAGGTAATTTTTGAATGGATGAAGGCATCATAAGATCATTAGAAATACAATGATAATCATAGGAGGATACCTCTAGAGTTTGATTTTGGAGATCATGTATTCTTGAGAGTTAATCCGCATCATGGGTAGTGAAGTATTAGTCATGGGAGTAAGCTTTCTCCCCATTTTTTTGTGCCTTTAGAGGCATTAGATTATGTTGAAGCTATTGAATATTAGATAGCAGTTCCCCCACATATGATATGGGTACATGGTGTTTTTCACATGTCGCAACTCCATCATTACCTTCATGAAAAATCTCACATCATCGATTTAGGAAAGATCAATGTTGACATTGATGCAACCATTATGGAGTGACCTATAGAGATCTAGGAATTCCCAGAGAAGGTTTTGTGCAGATATTTTATTCCCTTGGTTCATGCCTTATAGAGACATAGTGGAATAGAGGAGAGCACCTAGGAATGTGAATCATATATATGAAATTTTTACCCTTAGTAATTTGATGTTTAACTCTTCTCTTGTTACAATTCTAGTTGTGTTTGTTGAACACTTTCTAGTATATGACATGTATTTCTATTATTTATAGTTATATAATTACTCTTTTTTGAGAGGTATCTTCACTAGGGAGTGTTTTAGGAACTATTTTTTTCTATTTCATGGTTTCGTGATTTTTCATATGATGAGGTGGTTAAGCTCTTATGATAGTTAGATCCTAGAGAGGTACCACATGGGGTGGCTGATTGGATGGGCCCTTTTATATTTATTTATATTTGGGTTGGGTTTTAAATTTTTTAGGACAAGAATGTTTTTAGAGGTATCTGGTTTAAGGTTCTAAATCCCAACATCCCTATCCTTTTCATATGTTCGGTATTGTAAGCACATGGATGAGGTTTTGAGGATTTTAGAGAGATTTTGGAGGAAAATGGGAGTGTCACTCTAAAAAATGGAGTGGCTATGGTGTGGAAGTATGTTTTTCAGCATGGTGATGGTGGTTATCATGTTGTGGATCTAGTTATTTCATATGGTATCTCAAGAGGAGTTTTAATGATTCTTCTAAATTTTGGGGTAGTTGTGATGTGGACTATAGGTTATGGCATGGTTCCTTTCATGGAAAAGGGGTCCCTATGGTGTGGTTCTTATGGATTTTTCGTAACCCCCAAATCCAATTTTATAGGATCTTTCTTGGACTCTTGGATATTAATTTGGATGAGGGTATATGTGGCATGGTCCTTCATTCTACACTATATAATACCCCATGTAAGAAATGGTTGCAGCGTGGTCCAAGGGGTTGCGCCATGGTCTTCAATTTTTCAGTGGGTTGATAAATACCCCGAGACCCCCAAACCCCACTATTTTCCACTTATCTCTCTCTCAAATCCTAGGCAACCTAGAGATGTTTTCTGAATTCTTTGAATCCCATTCCAATAGGTATTGATCCACAGATACTAGAGATTAATCTGTGGTGATCCAAGGTGAGTTCTACCTCTTTTCTTTAGAGGATTCTCTTGGTTTGGACTCTCTTTCCTCCTATTTATTATTTCCATGATTTAGAGTTCAATATCCACTATTATAATGGGGTTTCTTATTTTTTTCCATCATTTTCATTACATTATTCCTTCATGATATTGTAGTTCCTCATGGGATAGGTGATGCGGGATATGAAACGTTGGTCCATTCTGATAAGAACATTGGCACTTTTAAGGTAGGGGTTAATTAATTATTCTATAAATTTACATGAAATCATAAATTTGGCATGGGTTATAACTTTTGATAGTAATATAATTAACATAAATATGATCAAACTAGATTAAAAAATGGGATTTGGATAGCGATCACATATCAATGTTTTTTACTATGACACCAATTTTCTTCTTGATTTTATGGACAATGTGTTATCTATACTATTCTTATGTAGAATGTTGTTATACTTGGGATAACATGTTATTCTTGATGGAAATGGTAATGAAAATTAATCCATAGTTAACTGATTAATTGGATTAATAATTTAAATAGGAGGCATGTTTGAATCTTGCATTTCTTGTAATTTTATGTTAATCAAATGGATGAATGTATTCATGTTTAATTGAATATGTTACTACATGTGTTAGTGTAATTTTATAAATAATGTGAAGCATGTTAATATTTTTTTTTTGATAAAATGGAAAGTAATTTTAAATGAGATTGGTAATTCTCTAAGTTTTTGAAACAAGGGTTAATTCTAAGAGCATGTTAACTTTTGATATCTTTTTATAGATTGATGACTTAGGTTTCCCATAGTTGGAACCAGTGAATAAGGAATCAGTTAATTCAAGATGGTATATAAAGTGATTGTTTATAATGATAAATATTTGTGGTAGCTGATGCCTATTTTCTTATAAATCTAAGATTTCTTATGTTGGGGTCACGAGGGACCATTTTTTTGCAAAGCCTGATTGCTGGGATTTAGGGCCAAGTTACCCTATTCATTATTCTTGTTTTCTTTCTACCTTGTAATGTAATATAGATACAAGCATTGTGATGTGATCCTGGGATGGATGAGCCTAGGATGAATGATGTGATATAGGGTGGGGAGGCCTATATGATGTGGTAGTGGTTGAAGTTTGTGATGACGAGATGCATGGGGATATGCATGAGGGTGTCAGTGAAGACACTAGAGATGACAGAACAAGATAAATTTGGTATTACCAATTATTTTGTTTAAATTTGGATCCTTACTTTATATGAATTTATTTTATGATCGATGACCAGATTGATTGTTTTTTTTCCTTTGTTTTTTAAGGCTTGAGGTAGCTAGATGTTACTAGTTTCAGGTTTCCTCTTGGTGGTAGCTTAGGATGGTTTTCCTAAAGTACCTGGATTATGGAAAAAAATAAATTTTAATAAATTAATTAACCCTTGGGGTTGGTGTTGCTATAATTTAAAAGATATGTTGATCTTTAGAATCCATATACTCAGTTTGGATTATTCTTGGAGGGCATAGACTTAGATATGATGGATAATAATGTTTAATGTGAAATAATGTTGATGGTTGATTAATGGATAATTAATTAATTAATCTAAAGTGATTTTTTTCTGTGAGAGTAAAGTAATTTAATGCATCTTCTTAAAATGGTTGTGTGCTTATAGGATATCTAGTCCTTAGTAGTGGCAATTGGGTGTTTGGGTGATGTTAGCTACGGTTGATCATTGTACTATATTATTCCCATAGTGTAGTTATGATATATATTATATCATGTATATTATGTCATTTCATATACTACCCCACCCTTGTTAGTTCGGGTGACTGAGACCCAGTTAAACCTAGGAGGGTGTTTTACCCAACATCCCAATAGAGTATTGATGGATGACTACCCCTATGGCCCCAGTGTCTTTTCTTTGTAGCTATATCTGATGGTATGCATGATAGTTAGTTTCCCTTATGTGTGTAGAGGGTTTTAATTTCTTTTAGTTATTTCACACACATGTATCTCTTGATACAATATCCAAATTATTATTATAGGTATGATGTGTATTGGATCTTATGGATTGAGGTTCCTTACAAAGTTTATAGGTTGTGATGGATTGAGGTATACTATTTGATGTATGATACACATCATATGAATTGTGGTGTCTACCAAAAACTACTTGGTTACTATATTATTATGTGATGTGATTATGTGATACATGAGGTTCATGTTTTGATACTTAGACAAGGTGCCTTCAAGATGTCTTACTTTTGTAGAGAGATGACCTAGAACGTGTGATGTTAGGGAAGACTAAAAAACCAATGGGGAAGCAGCAGCGGGGTACCATTGATGTTTAATTATCATGTTATATGATCTATTTTATAGATTAATTATCAAGATCTATCCATGGTGAGGTTTAAAACATAGTATACCTGTTTAGATGATGAGTTAGTTTCACTATTTATCATTGTGCTTTAGTAAGATTTATTTATATTTTTCATGAGAGGGTCATAGGAGGATCTTACTGAGTATATTGTTATGATCACCCCACATAGATATAAATTATTATTTTTGTTAGTTGGATTATGTTGTAGATCAATCTGTATATCACTAGCTCATGGTTTTTATGAGCTATTTGGGATTTGTGGTTACAACCATCATTATCTTTTTTTACTTACAATTTCCTTTTAGTCTTTCTCGTAATCTATGAAATTACATGTATATACTTGGTTTTTCCTTTTATATATCTTTGAGTAGGTTTTGATTTGTGTATCTTTCTTATGTATCTATTTTGTATGTTCTTTTATAGGTTCATTATTCCCATATGTATCATTTTATACCCTTGGTGCTAGTAACCAACTCGGGGGCTACTGGAGGAGGGACTTGGGTGCTCACCATCTCCCTTCCCAGATTGCCGGTCTAGTATGTTACTCTTGGGGGGAGGGGGTCTTGAAAATTAACCACTTAAAGTTATCCAAAGGCTCATTATGCACATTAGTAACCCTCATACCATGTTTTTTATGATATCTAATCATTATCCTATCATAAAAAAATATCATTAAAAAATAATATAAAACTTATAGTTTGATGTTTATTTATAAAATATCGAATATAGTACATTATACATTAATAAGGTATATCATGTGTGGTAAATAATTTGGAATAAAATGGTTTGTATCCCAAAAATAAATCTTTGGATTATCTAAATTAATCCAAATTAGAATCCATCACTTCCTAAAAAAATAAAAAGGAATAAATAATGAAAAAATGAAAAAATATTTTATATGATTAGATTTAAAATTTTTATTTCTTCATGGTAGGAATTATGAATACTCTATCTTCTATTGTTTTTTTTTCAAATGACACGGCTACTAGACCTGATTTACTTATAATATTCAACTTCTTCCATAAAAAATTCTTCTTTATAAGTGATGTGAATATTAATGAGTGTGTTTTTTTGTTCATAAATTTTCCCATTTATATAATAGTGATATATATGATAATGGAAAATATGAATATTATTTAATTGTAATTAACATAGTAGATCAATTATTGGAAAAATAAATTATAAGAAGGTAATAAACAAAGGCTCTTAAACATTCATGCCTAATACTTTCATTTAAATTATAACGAAAAATATTATATCGAATGACCTCTCTATAAATTTTTTATTAAAATTGAATGTGGGCCATATTTTAATCTTTGAATTTAATATTTTCATTAACTTGTAATGTTAATAAATGTGGTAGTAGAATTGGTGGGGTAAAGTTGCTCTCATAAGGTCAATTTTCATTTATTGGTTGATCCTCTAGATTGCCTTGATTAATTTTTTTGTTTTCCCTTCTGTTTATCTATCTATAAAAACATAACTTAGTTGAAACCTTTTTCATTAATTATATAATGTCTCGACTTGGAGTCCACTTAACCCATGCCCTAATCAGGTAAGTCACATGGCCTAAAGCGCACCTCCCATATGCCAGAGGCTACCGACTAACAACAAGGGTGTATAGGTGGTATGATGTAGAGACTATAACCTCTTATCAGTGTGTAACAACATATAAGAAAATAAAATAAAATAGTGGAAGCACATACAAACACACACAAACATATATATATATATATATATATATATAAATATGTGTGTATATATATATAAATAGACATAATCAATAAACCATGGAAGCGTAAATAACTGAGCAACTAAATAGATAAAACAAAATCCATTATGGTAGTGTTAATACATGAATGGAAGGCATGCTAATATACAAAAAGGGGAACTAGGGAATGATCATAAAATCATGCTATACAAAAATAAAAAAAATAAAAAAATATCCTCCACTTTCATCTCGAGCGTATTCTTAGTTCTCTGTTCTTAATATGAAACTACAAGTAAGCTTATCAATAACCCGTGGAAGGGATCTTTCCCTTATCAATACCTACAAACATATAATATTCTCAGGTACCAAAGATAGCCCAATTTGGGTGTGAGATAAATATATTATCATGCCACCACCAATGGTGTCTACATGTAATCAATGTAGTGATCATAACTAAACAATGTGTAGGAATAACAAAATAATAAATAAATACTGAATAAATAAATACCCAGGCTATTTAGGTTCCTAAAGGACACCTAACAGTTATACCTACTTCAACACTTGGCTAAAATGGAATTTCAATCAGTCACTATATACATATAAATAATATATATATATATATATATATATCTTAATTATATTTGTAATACACCTATATGAACAAAGTACATGTAGTTTTAAATGTCCATATACATAGAATACTAGTTGTTGGCTGAACCAGGGTGTAACTCAGACATCCATATCTAGTCTAACGAGCATATAAGCTCAAGCAACATGGTAAAATCCCTAAATCCCTTTAAGAGCGTGAAACATCATTCATGACACTTTGTATGGTGGGTGAGCCTCCATGGAATTTCTCTAATAAGGTGATGTTGCATCTAAATCCCATCAACCTAATAGTGTCAATGGTGTGGGACATCATTCTCAACACCCAATGTAAGGGAGCATGACAACTCCATGCTCAAAAATCCCTTACCATCGTATCACATCCTCTATCAAGGTGTAATCATTTATAATATAAGGCCTGATGCAATAAAACTCATGCATCTCATTAGCCAAGTTCCATTATATACAAGGCGATACATTTCACAAGGATCATTTAGTATAACATGAAAAATATCCTTGTATTTAATTTATTTAGTTCATTAGAGTTAATGAAAGCCATCATGTAAAATCCATTCCATATAATCCACTTCACTACAACCATTTTAATTCAATTTAGAAAAAGGGAAACCTTCTCAAATAGGCCAACCATTATAAAACCAAACCATTTAGGTCATTCAAAATGGAATTTCAATTAACAAAGCTCAATTAGTCATTTAGATAGGTTCCATGGTTAAATATATAAATTTCCTTCATTGGAAAATCCATGTATAGGTTGGGACAAACACTTAGAATGTGCCTTAGTCTCTTATAACAATTACACACCAAGGGTAATTCAAACAATGAGCCAAGTTTAACACTTGGAAGGTTGTTCGGGAATTTACACAATTAACCATATAGGTAAATTATACTTAGTTCACCCAAGGGGTGTCTATAAATGGATTCTACGACTTATAATATACTAAACAAGGGTCCATAAACATGCATCAAGGTGTAAGGATCTATTTTAATTGAATAACTCAATTTAAAGGTGGTTCTTGGAAAAAGCTAGAATGCTGCATAATGTTGTATCTATAAAGAATCAAAACTCAAATTAAAAATGACGTGACCACCTACCTCAAGGATATAGATGAATCCTAAATCAATATCAGCCTAAAATTTGATACAGGTTGGAAGATATTTGAGAAATGGTCTAATGCATTAAAAATTAATCGAATATGCTTACACCTAAATAACATGATGGATTTGAAGGAAAAATGGAATAGTAAGGGAGATACTAGAATATTTTACCGAGAGAGATTCGATACTTCAAACGGATCGTGATTTGGAGTCAGATGAAGAAGTTCAATCAAATTCTATATTGAGGAGGTTTTTGAGATATGGGGGGAATAAAACCATGTTCAGATGCTTGAGGAATAGGGTGGAAAAGAAAATAGGTTTTAAATTTAAGTGAGGGGTAAAATTGCAATGTCACCTCAAAACATGGGGACTCACAGTTTAGGCGCACAATTTGAAAAACATGTGTAAACCATATGTAGGTCATTTATATAAGGGGGTAAAATACAAGGTTAGTGGAATAGTTTTTCTAAATGTGAAAAAACCGTGAAAAAAGGCTCTATCCCAAAACCCAACAACACCACACAGTCATGTTCCCAAGGTTGCATAGTTTAAGACAAACTATTTGGACTACAGGTCTCCACTATCTACAACTACACAATTTCTCTAAATAGTGTGGCCTAGTATTTTCCCCATTTTTTCAGAACTCTAGCCACTGAACAATCCCCAGGAACACCTGGGACATTCCTTAGGCTATAGTACACTTTTAACATGTTTTAAAATGGGGTTGAAATTGAAAAAAAAATGATCCAATTTTTTTTGAAAAGACAGGTCATTACAACCTCCCCTACTTAAATAAAATTTTCCCTAGGTATTCCTTCAAAGGGTAAAGCGGTATCATCAGAGAATATCTCCACCCACTGAGCTCATTCATCACCTTCCTGTTATGAGGTCTCATCTTGTACCCGACCATGCTTCCATAAAACTCGCACTAAAGGAACTAACCATCCTTAGAGTGTCTGTATGGTCTGATCAACAATAAAAATAGAATACTACTCAATGGAATCATCTACATCCATCTCAATACCATCGGGTTGAAAGAAATGTGATGGTTCTGGATGATATTATAAAAGTTGAGATATATTAAAGACATCATGCAAAGACCAGAATCTCTAAGCTAACTTCAATTGGAAAGCTACTGACCCAATCTATTTCACAACCATTAAGGGTACAACAAAACATCGTGAGATATTACCCTACTTATGAATACATTTATGCCCCAAACTGGGAGAGAATCTCAAGAAAAATTGGTATCCGACCTTGAACTCGATAGGTCACTATCATTCATTGGCATACAACTACTGTCTAGACTGAACTGTCATCATGTGCTTTCTGATCAGCTAGACCTTCTCTATGGTCTCCTATACGAGAAGTGGTCTAAGCATAGATGTCTCCCCTACCTATAGCCAGCACAGAGGGGAACAATAAGGCCTACCATATAATGTCTCATAAGGATCCATCTCTTTGGTAGTCTAAAATTTTTTATTATAAGAGAACTCGATGAGGGGAATGCATTTCTCATAAGAACCCCCAGAGTCAAGTACACATGCACAAAGCATGTCCTCTTGCACCTATATCGTATTCTCTAACTATCCATTGATCTCTGGGTGATGGGCTGTGCTTTAAAGAACCTGTGTACCCAAGTCCTTCTGTAACCCCTTCTAGAACCACAACGAAAAGCAAGCATCTTTTTTAGAAATGATAGAACAATGAGATCTATGAAGACATATAACCTCCATATCATACAAAATTTCTAGATATTCTATCATGAAGGTCTCTCACACAGGTAATAAGCATTCTAACTTTTTCAAAAGATCAATGAAAACCCACACCGTATCATTTCGATGCACTGATCTAGGTAAAGGAGTCAAAAAATCCATTGAAAAATCTTCCCATTTCCCCTAAGGAATAGAAATAGATATAAAATCCTTCTCATTCACTGACTTTTTTCCTTTATATACTGATAGGTGGAACATAAAGTGATTAATCCTACAATCACTCATTTCATACCCGGACACCAATATTGGAATCATACATCTCAATACTTTTTGGTGACATCGGGGTGAACCTCCCATAACAATGCATTCAATTCCTACATCATCTCCTCTATGATATCTTCTAGGACCCATAAATTCCCATGGAATAATAGATTATCATCCCCATCCATGATCCAACATGAAGATATATCATCTTCTAAGACAATTTCCCTTAGGAAAATTCCTTCGGGATTAGATAACTATATTATTCTTGCCCTTTCCAGAAGAGTAAAGGTCACTGAAAAGGACGAGAGGATATTTTAACCATATTACTTTTTAATCTCAATATGAATCTATAAGAATAAGAACATAAGATTCCATTCATCACAAGATTCCTAATGTACCAATTTATGAGTTTTCCGAATGAGAGCACTGGCTATAACGTATCCATTTCCAAGTGTGTAGGAAAGATTGAAATAAAACAACTATACTCAACACACCTATCCTACCTGATATCCATATCCCACTATGTAAATATGTACTTGAGTCTTTTGTGATCATTGAAAACCACAAAATTATATCTGAGTAGATAGTGCCTCCAATAACGTATGTCATGAACTACAACACTGAGCTCCATGTCATGCGTTGGGTAAATCTACTCATGTGGCCTTGGCTGATGAGACCCATACGTGATGACTTACTTGTCCTACATCAGAATATCTCCAAGACTGATACTTTATGTGTTAGAGTATACAAAATAGCTCCTTATTAGTTATGGAAGAATCAGTATCAACACTGAAGTAAAATGACACTTCAACTCTTGAAAGGCTTCTTCACATGGATATGACCATATGATTTTAACACCTTTATTTGTAAATATCATAAGAGGAATTTCAAGGGATGAGAAAACCTAGATGAAGTGCTTGTAATATTTATAAAGGCCTAAGAAACTATGAATGTCAAAACCTTACTTGGAGTGCTCCCAGGAAACTACAACTCTCACTTTATCTGGGTCAACTAAAACTCTTGAATCCATGACAATGTGACCCAAGAAGTGGACTTTATTGATATCGAAGTTGAATTTACTAAGCTTAGCATAGTGATGATACTCTCTCAGTGTATTCATCCTAACCTGAAGATGGGTTGCAAGGTCATGTCTGGAGTGTGAATACACTAAGATATTATCAACAAAGAATACCAAAAATGAATATATATATACCGGTTGAAAACCTACTTAATATGAGGAATAAATATAGTAGGTGTGTTTTTGAGACTGAACCACATGTCTAAGTTCCCATATAGACAATACCTGCTCTTGAAAGCTGTGTAAGGTATTTACAAAGTCCATACATGAACCTGATGATATCCCGAACTCATATTTATCATTTAAAACACATTCTATCCTTGGATCTAATAAAATAGTATGACTATTATAGGTAGTGGATACAAATTATTTATTGTGAGTTGGTTCAGACGATGGTTATCCATGCAAAGCCTGAGGGTAACATCTGCCTTCTTGGTGAAAAGGATTAGTAAACCCAAAGGATAAGTACTGGGGTGTATGAAGCCTCCAAATCCTACAACTATTTCTTGATCTCCAGGAGTTCCTTAGGTTCTATCATATAAAGACTAATGGTCAGTAGTGCTACTTTTGGAACAAGATCAATAATAAACTCTACCTATCACACTGTTGGTAGACTAGACAAGTCATTGGGAAATACGTCTATGAAAAAATCCAATATAGGAGTAAAGATAATGGGTCATAACCCTTGGTCATCCAGGAAAAGGCTATCTACCTGACCTATCACATGACCCATCCTCTACTGCTCAGGTACCGCTCGTGTTTCTTTGACATCCCATTATCACTTATGCATGTACCTAATGCCCTCTAGTGATATAAACACCACCCATTGATGATATAAGTCAATATAGTCTCAATAGGGAACTAACCCGTTCATCCTTATGATTATGTCAAATCTCATTATGTTGAGGATGAATCGATTCCACACAAAAAGGTAACTTCCCATCTGAAGGGTAAAATCACTACAATGGTGAACTCCCTCGGAATAAATATCTAACAGGGTTTTTAGCATCATAATTCCATAAAATTGTTTTATCTTATGCCCCAGAATTCCCGTAACAGTCTCAAATATAAAAGAGTGTGACATGCATATGTCAAATAAAGTAGACACTAAAGTGGAGGATACTAGAATAGTACCTCATATAGTAGATGGTCCGACACTCTGATCCTCCAGCAAAGGATAAACTACTTATAAATGGCCTCTACCATGGCCCCGAGTCCCTAACTGACTACCCTAAGCAAGCCCACTCTACTGGAACTAAGAATCATAATTCTTTCTACCTCTACCTCAACCTCCACCTTGGCCAAATCGACCAGTGGTATTCCTACCACCTTCATGTCACGATACTACTGGTCCCACTCCTAATCATGGAGTAAGAGTATATCCATTCTTGAAAAGCACTGATGGGAATGTTCTATAGGAACAATGGATATGTCTCATCCCGCCACAACATTTTCAATCCACTAGATCAAATAAGCTCTGAGGTTTTTATATCATGGATTCCAACCCTGGCGACATTTCATAAATTGTCTGTGCGATGAACCTGATTACTGATACCTTCACGAGTAGCCAAAAAATTTAACTTTCACCTAGAAGAAGAACTACTGGTAGCTCTAGGTGCTAAAACACCCTAACTCGCACCATCCGATTCCCTCAAATTTCATTTTGTAATAAGGGTCTGGTTGCAGATTTCAAATTTTTTTGACAACCTGAACACGTTGACTTGTGATCAGATGGAATATTCAAACCCATCCTTGAATCACATAGAAGTCCTTAGATAATCAACAAATAGAATATAAATGAACCATTTTAGCTATATGAAATGAGTAGAGTATTCCATAACTCACATCCTCACCTACTGTAGATTCACAAATTCTCTAGATTTGTCAGCCCTCAGTTTCTTGGGGAAGAAGTAGTCATAGAATATTTTTTGGAAATATTCCTAGAAAATATCCTAATATTGATCCACCTAGTTGATAATATCCCACCACTGATTATAAAATTCATGCAGCATACACACAAATAATTTGAACATATGCTATAGAGGTGTCTCTAGATGATCTAATATAGATATGATATCCCCACGCCACAACTCAGCAGCATGAGGCTCTCCATATCCTGAAAATGTGGGAGGATGATACTTCTAAAATTCATGAGTCAACTTTACCATACTCAGGGAATGCCAGACTACACCTTGCATAGACTACAACTTGTGAAAGAAGCCCTCCCAAAATTAAGCATCAGTGACCATATTAGGTATAGGAAGAGGTTCCATAAGTGGAACTATAAGAGAGATCACTGGTGGATCAGGGACCTCCACCTCAGAAGCATGGTTATCAACACCTTTAAGGAGTGTGACATGAGGATGTCATGGTGACATAATGCTACAATGAAAAATGAATGCCTCAAAATAGATTTAATAAATTTGGAATATTGTAGATATAAACTAGGATATATATAATCCTTGCTGTAGAAATGACCACGCCTCTCTTCTTACTCAACAATCTTGGTCTAGGAAGTATAGAAAAACCATAACATATCATTAGAACATAAGGGAAACCTATCTACCCCCTAATAAGGATGGGTTCAGTCATGCGTCTTAATTTCACATGTATAGGACAACCAATTTTACCTTGAGATTAATATACATTTTTTATTTCTAGTTGGTCAAATATATAAATCACATTAAATGGATGATTCATGTGGATTACCATTTCTAATCCCTAAGGTCCCATACTAATTATGAACCAAAATATGGAATCTACTTAACTCACCCCATAACACACTCCATCCCATGTGACCAATAGTCCATGGATAGATATGACAAAATTTACTACTTAAGGTGTCTTATATAACCTATTGAAGAAAACACTATTAGGTTAAGGAAGTAAATTTAAGTATCAATTATGTTTTCCAATACCTATAAGAAGTTTCATCACAATTTAATACATATTCAAATCACTATAGGTATGGAACTGGAAAATGCATGCTAAAATTAATCATGGATTGTCTATGCATGGAATATTAGTCATATTGTGCCTATAATGATGCATGGAATGAAACGTCCTCATTTCATTAGGCCTAGTTAAAATAAATCACATTTCAATAATACCAAAAACAATAACATCATTAAACAAGTGTGTTACCCAATGGTGAAGTCTTATCAACCATAACATGAAAAACCAATAATAACATTTTCTCATTCCTAGTAATTTGGGTTTCCCCTATACATCAGTTAGCTAAATCCAGGTACAGGGTCAATTCCACATCCCTTTAACACCTAGTATCATGTCTAATTCCAATAAAGTAAGACAAAGAAAAATATCAGATCTGGTAGAACTTTTCAACATCCCGACCTAGATTCCACTTATCATGTGCCCCAAGTTAGTGAGTCATGTGGCCTCAAGCATGCCTCCTCATACTCCAGAGGCTGCCGAATAGCAGTGAGGGTGTAAAGGTGGTATGGTGGGGTGACTACACCCCCTTATTATAGTGGAAAATTGGATACAAAAATGACATAAAATATAGTAATCATATATATAAATAGACATAATCAATAAATTGTGGAAACATAAATAACTGGGCAACTTAATAGATATAAAACAATCTACTATGGAAATTTCAATACATTAATGCAAGGCATAGTGATATAAAAAAAGGGAAACGAGGGAACAATAATACAACCAAGATATAAAATATGTAAAAAAGGGAAAAAGATGATCCACTAGAATCTCGAGCCTATGCTTGGTCCTCTGCTCCTAAACTCCAAAAATAGGTAATATTATCAACAACCTGTGGAAGGTAACTTTCCCTTTTTGATACCTACTGACAGATAATATTCTTGGGTACCAAAGGTATCTCAAGTAGGGTGTGAGATAAAAATCTTTGTTGGCCACCACCAATGGTGTCTACATGTAATCCAAGCAGTTCTTGTAACAAAATAGTGTGCAGGAAAATCAAAATAAGAAATTAATACTGAATAAATAGATAAACAGTATGTTCAGGTTCCTAGAGGATACCCGACAGCTCTAACTAATTCAGCTCTTGGCATGAATGGAAGTATGAATATTCACTATATACATAGTAATAATATATATATCTTAATTATATATTTCATCCACCTATATGAACCAATAACATGCAGACGTAAGTGGCCATATACCTAGAATACTAGTTATTATATAGATCTAGGTGTAAATTAGACATACATAACTAGTTTGACGAGAATATAAACTCATGCAACAGGGTACATGCCCTACATCCCAAAAAAAAGTGTGATACTTTATGCACAATACTCAGGATGGTGAGTGAGCTATCATTTCATCACTCTCAGAAGGGGACAAGTCATGTAAAACCCAATGTTCTAATAGTGTCAATGGTGTGAGATGTCATGTTTAATTCCCAATGTATGGTAGGATGATACCACCATGATCAACTATACCTTAACGTAGTATCACTACCTCTATCAATGTGTAATCATTCATAATATGAGGCATGCGGAAATAACACTCATGAATCTCATTAGACAATCTCCATTACATAAAAGGAAATGCATTTCAGAAGGAGCATTTTGTATAACATGCAATAGATCATTGCATTTTATTTATTCAATTCATTATAGGGAAATAAATCCACAATATAAAATCCATTAAATATAATCCATTTCACTTTAACAATTCTAATTTATTTTAGAATACATAAACCTTCATGTATAGACCATCCTTTATAAAACCAACACATTTAATTCATTCAACATGTTATTTAAATTAATAAATCTTCAGTGATCATTTAGATAGGTGCCTTGGTTAAACATTAAAATTTCATAAGTGAGAATATCCATGTATAGGTTGGTCTGAACACCTAGTAGGTTCCTTGGTCTCTTATAAAAATTACACACCAAGGGAAATTCAAACTGTGATCCAAGAAAAATGCTCAGAAGTTGGATCAGGCATTTACACAATTATCCAAAAAGGGAAATTTGACTTGGAACACCTAAGGGGTGTCCATAAGTGGAGTCTAACACTTATAATATACTAAAAAGGATCAAAAAACATGTATCAATGTAAAAGGATTAGTTTGACATGAAGAACAAAATTTAAAGGGGGTGCTCGGTTTAGGTGCATAGTTTTAAAACCATGTGTAGGTCACAACTATAAGGGGGAACACAACATGGTTGGGAATATGGTTTATCTGACCATGCACAAACAATGAAAAAAGGATCTTTCCTGAAACCTAGATACACCACATGGCTGGGCACCTAAGGTCGAATAGTTTTAGGAAAACTGTGTGGACTATAGGTTTCCAATACCCCCAACCACATGTTTTCAAAGAAACTGTGATGGATGGGCCGTACGGTTTCTCGAAACCATGCCACCAATTATTTTGCCTATTTTCCTAGAACTCTAGAATCTGAAAAAATTCTTGGAAACTCCTAGGACCTTCTTTAAGTCGTAGTACATATTTAACATATTTTAACAAATGGTTAAAATTTAAAGACAAATGATCCATAGCTTCGTGAAAATATGGGTCATTGCAAATTGTTAAGGGGTTTACATATAAAATAAATTAAAAAGGCTATTCCTTTTTATCATTAGTTATATTTATATGATTAGATACTTGTGATATGAAAGTCTCAATAGAATATTCATTCATGTCAACATCTAGATCATCAAGGGGAATATGTATCTCAACGCTCAAATCATTAGCTATGTGAATCCCTACTCTCACATGATCTTTTGGAAGTTTTTTTATAGAATATCTCCTTAGATATTGTACACTGCACCCATAAAAATAAATAATTGAGTACGTATTGATAGATATAAATAAAAATCAATTTCAACATTCAAAATTTTAGTTCAATAAATGTATTATTAGTTTTTTGTTCACATTTATTAGAAATTTTTATGTAATTATCAATTACCTCAGGTAAGGAAAGACTTTTAGGGTAATGGGAAGCCTCAATGTTTGGAAATGTCTCTTCATGTATTGTTTGACAGTGTGTTGTTTCTTATCCATAATCTCTTCACAAGAACTTGTCTAAAAAATCATAATTCCAACTAACTATTTCTTCTAGAGTATTTATGTGTTCCTGCATGTTTTTCATTATATTATATATATCACCTAGTGTCTTTTCATTCTCAAAATATGTTTGAGGTGACAATCCAAAACTCATAGATCTGACAGAATCATATTATCTTGGATACTTTAGGGCCACTAAATGGATATTTTTATTGAGTACAACCAAGGAAGATTCTTATGCTAAAAAATGATAAATAAATTTTTGAAAATAAGTAGTCATTATTATGTAATTATAAGATAAATAAAAAAATTTATATTATTTCATAGTTATACATGATTCCCATAATTTTTGTGTGTTTTCATATACTATTTGTCCTTTTTTATTTATAAGAGCCTCTTTTTATAAACCTTGACATGGGATGAAAGTGTATTTAGATTCTTATTCATCAGTATAAATAAAAGAAATAGAACATAATTATGTTAGTTTTTCATATCACATAAAAATATTACTGTTGATTTAAAATATATACCATTTTTTTCAAGTCAAGTAGAACCCATATTTACATTATAATAGGGGTACAATGGTTTTGATGTATGCTACTTATTTTCGTCAAATATTTTCTATTTCATAAATTAAAAAAATACTGAATCAAATTAATTAATACATTTAATTTCATGTAAAATATTACCAATTATAATGTACCTAAAATGATTCCTCCTCATGATGACCAATTAATGCATTCTATGTTTTTCGGTTTATCATGTGTGAATATATGGCTAAGGGGTGGACATCCCCTTAGTATCCCTAAGATATTTCTTTATAATAAATTTTTGAAAGGATCTATGAGAATTTACAACAACCATTAATATGAAATTAATTCAATACTCAACTAATAAAAATTTACTCTACAAGGGATAAAAAAGAGTAAATTAACTATTCATTATTTTATTTTTTTAGTAAAATAGAGAAAGTATACCATAATGTTACCATAATGACTTTCTAAATTATTGCATTCATTTATAACCTAATTTTATGCCATGAATCTACATCAATAAGTATATGCATTTGACTAACTAGTAAAAATAGAATTATTAGGGTCAATAGGTTGGTTGTGTGCATTTTATCCAACCTTAAATTCTATCTCTTTTCTTCTTTCCTATTTTTTAAATATTGGCACGCTATAATGATCCTAACATGTTTTCAATCATATGTTGTTCAACTTATAACATTTTATTTGTATTAACATTGTCAATATGTTGTTCCTCATGACTTATAGAATCAATGTGTAAAGAATCCATTATCTACAGAAGTAGATAAAAATTTAACTTAAATTATGTAAATACCATAGTGAAAACACAATATTATGAGGAAATACATTTTGTATTAATTTTTTTTAACTTTGTCATTGAAATATCTCTCTATTATTAAAATTTTTATTGGATTTGGCCCCTCTATTGGGTATATAAATCCCCTAATTGTGGTCCCCTATAATATATAATACAACATCTACATTTGTAACACTATGAAATGATTATGACATCAAGTGAAAAAGTCATCCTTACTGGAATTTTCCTTTGTCCCTATAGTAGTTTTTGTCAAAAAAGAATGATTAAAAAATTTTAATTTAAAGGATCTAGTAAATAAAATACTTTTATTGAACGTGATGTATATATGAATGATTCATCCCTTTAATCTTCCTTACATGAATACAATTTCATAGATCACAATTCATTGATTTTGACTACACTACTATTATCAAAAAATTTTAATAAAAAAATAAGAACTTGGAATATTATATATATGACTCTCATATTTGTTTGATGATGCAAAATAATTAAAAATCCATATAAACTAGTTTTTTGTTCTTTTTATTAGATACATGCATCACATCTTCCACAAGAGTAACTCCACTATTTTTCATCAGACTAGATTCATCCAGTTCCCCTATATAAAATATATAATCATTAATTAACTACTCATTATAAGATAATATATGTATACTAGACCTCTAAAATTGAATTTCGATATTCAAATAAATCCTTAGAAATTTGGTCTCAAAACCATCTTATAAACTTTTAATTATGAGTATTTAATATCTATCTTTTAGCCGTTAACGAATTAAAATATCCAAGAATTAATTTTTTAATTTCAATATATGGTGAAACCTATATATTGTTACATAAAATTTAAATGTGATCCTACTATCACTCTATCATAGTAATTTGAAAAACATATATTCTACAAATTCCTTTACTCATAAGGTATCCACTACGATAAGATATTGGGAGACCAATACTATCCACATCATATAGCTAGTCAATACATAATCTAAGGGCTTCCATGTCAATATATCACTCTGTAATAGAAACTTTAGTTCGAATTTTATTTTTGACACACCCTTTAAAAATCTTCATACACCATTTAATGGGGTATATCCATCTATAATGTAAAAGAACACATAGTCAAATTCCTCTAACTAAGATAATCATCGATTAAACTAATATATCAATGAATGATGATGGGAAGAAGATCTTTAATTCACTTATATGATAATAATTCCCTTTTATATAGTCACAAACTTCATCAGGTATATAACTATTAGAACCAAGGAGATATAGGATGGTGTTTGACGCATATATTTTGTTTTTTTACAATCCATATTTTGAAGACCACAAAAGTTAGTTTATAGAAAATGAAAGATAGATGGAGGAATATAGGATGTTTTTTTAATGGAATTGTTTTCCATTGTTCACTAAATTTTTAGGTATGAAAAAGTGGTGGTTTTGGGGAAGTTTAACATATGTTTGAAGGTAGAGGAAGACCATCCATGTAATGAAGTATGTGGTTTTTTTAGTTATGCATGTGGTACAAATAAGGATTTCATGGTAATTAACATCGTGCTGTAAGTACATAGATCACGTGGTGGGTGCATGGATAGAGTACATGGGAAGAAAGTAGAAATTTTTGGCTACTTGAAAAGTTAGTATGTGGTTCACATGGAATGTTTGTAGTGTTAGAGTGGAGATTCTTTTTATAACATGAAATATGTACATGGGTTTCTTGGGTGGTTCATGAAGGATAGTTCACAAAGGATTTTCATGGTGAGAATACTATTAAAAATAATGTAAATTTTGTTTGAAAGGATTGAATAGAAATTTTGGGGATTATCATGTTTCATTGTGGGATTTTCCTCTAAATACCTCAATAATCCATTCATTAATTATCAATAAAAAATTAAAAACACCTATATATTACTCAGAAGATTGACCAAAGAAAGAATCATCCATGAAGTCGGATCTCTATAGTGAGTATGCAAAGGTCGATTCCTATATTTAGTGTATAGAGAGGATTCCATGAAGATGGTTTGTGAGGCATAGTCTATGAAGTTAGTTAATGGTAATTTTTCTCTGATGTTTTCTCATTAATCAAGTCTAAGATTTTAATTTATGAAGGAGGAAGGAAACCCATGAGGATTATCCATAAAGTGTAGTATATGGCTCGTGAAAGGAAGTATGTGGTTTGTGAAGGGAATTACGTGGTCCAAAAGGTTAGTATGTGGTGAATAGTGTTTCACATGGCAACCTCACATAAGGTTGTTTCAGGTAGGTATTTTCATAAGAAATTCTCAGATCTATTTCTTAAATACTATGGAGTACATTGAGCATCAAATTCTGGTTATTATGATGAAAATCATAGAATACACTCTTGAAAACGTGGAAGTGACCTTCAATTCGATAAATTGAGGTGGTATTTATATATAGAAGAGTGAAAGGAGGAGTCGATAGAGGTGATACAAGGGAGTTAGTGTGTTATAACTGAATTAATTAGGAATTAAGTGAGCCTGACATAGAGTGACCATAATAAAAGCAATTATAATACTAAAAATCTAGTGAAGCTTTGCAGGTATTGGTACAACTGACACAACATCAATGTATTTTACTTAGACTA
Organism: Viscum album; assembly: GCA_963277665.1. Taxonomy (NCBI): domain Eukaryota; kingdom Viridiplantae; phylum Streptophyta; class Magnoliopsida; order Santalales; family Viscaceae; genus Viscum; species Viscum album. The sequence continues at coordinate 427,903,712 of OY728123.1, read as the reverse complement.
TTACTTAGTGGAAAACCATGTAAAATTGATGTGTTTCATTTTATTTTTGATTTTGGGTGTTTGGTGAATGTGAATTACAATTAGGTAGGTTTAACAAGTTCTTACCAACATGTGGACAATATTTATATTAATCAAAATAAAAATTTGAAACCATGATTCTACCTTCCCTATCAGGGTATCCCAAGGTACAATAATTAGTATCAAAGAGAGGTTACAGGTCTTAAACCTGTCATCTTTTTTTTAAATGGATAATTACCTAAATTCTAAAGGTGATCATACATTATATGGAAGAAACTACCAATTTTAGAAGAACATAATGATATCACATATTTGATCTCTCAATCTGGATTTCATTTCTACCACATTTCCTAGGATTATAGAATATGATTTTATAGGATAGTCCATGACTAAATTTTAAAGGAAATAGTTGGATGCTTATTTTATAGATCATAACTTATTATATAGAGAACTATAAAATTAGATCTACATAAATAAATGAGTTTTACCAGTTCCAAGTCCATGTTTTATAAAGTTTACAATATATATGATGGTGATAGTTCGGTGAAGGAGGCTGAGATATAGGTCTCCTATGATAGATTTGATGATTTGAAATTGAATCTAAATGAGAACCTTGATAGCATATTATTAAACATTATTAATGTTGTTGGAGCTATTCAAGGACATGGGGATGTGGCAAAGGATATTGATATTGTTAAGATGTTTTTTGATTGTTTCCACCTATATACAATCCCAAGGTATTACCTCCAAATGAGATGTATTTGTCCAATATCTCTTTAGATGATCTGTTGTGCAGTTTAGTGGCTTACAGAATAAAAGTTAAACTAAAAGGGACACTAGGTTATGTAATTCCAGAGATGAAATTAAAATACATATAAAAATTGACATTTTTAAATGATACATTGTTTAATAGGATGCATATAATTACTTATATCTCTTTTGGATATAAAATTCAATAGTGTAAAGTGTTTATTTGAAGGAAAAATACCATTTCTTTTTTTATGTTGTGGTAAAATTGGGCATTTTTTAGTAAGGTTCCCAATAAGATTTTATGAAAAATATAGAAAATCAATTATGTAAAGTATCAGTATAATAGAGGTACTAGATCTGATACTAATTGTAGGATCTAATATGTAAAATGAGATGCTCAAATACAAGAGGGGGGGGGGGGTGAATTGTATACCCTTAAAAATTCCTTTGAGACTTTTAAAGTTGATATAAAAAATTCTTAAGGAAAGTTTATTATCCTTAAGGGAATCTGTTTCTTAAAGAAAGATTTTATCTTTAAGAAAACTAATTTTAACAAAATTAAACAAAAAATTCATAAACCCGATTAAAGAATCCTTTTATTAACCTTTACAACCTTAAGATAAAAACTTAAGGAAGATTTTATTAAAATAAATATTCTACCTAAATGTGTATAAAATTTTTAATATAATCCGAGTAATGGAATTAGAATATATAATAAATTTATATTGTCTAACTTAACAAAGTTAAAATTGCAGTGAAAAAAAAGTTGTAATAGAGAACAAGTAACAATAATATTCTTTTAACCCAAAGAGAAGGATATCCAAAAACCCTGGATAAAGGTTTCTTAATTTATAATTTCAATAAAATATATCTTACCCAAACCCAGGTAAGCCCTCAATCCAAAGATTAGTATCTGTCTTGCTATCCCAGCAAGCCCTCGATTTAGAAGGAAATTAGAGCCTCTGTCTTCCAAACCCGGAAGTCCACAATCAGCATGATCGGAGTCTGCACAAAGCAAGTCTGAACAAGTTTTTCATGATTTGACAAGTTGTCCAAGACATTCGGATGAAGCAAAAAGAATTGTAAGAGACTCTCTCTCTAGAAATCACTTCACATAATTAGACCACTTCAAAAACTTTTTCACATCTACTTTCCTAAAATTTTTTTCTCATTCAAATGAACTCTTATTTATAGTTAAAACTTCTCAACGGTCGGCTCCACTCCAATGGTTTGATTTTCCTTAAATCTTGGAGGGTCCTGGACTTGTGTAAAATAGAAAATGGTTAGTTTATAATAGATTATACGACATCGTTTCATGTATAATAAATAATGTTAAGTTTAAGGTAAATGTTAAGTACATGAAAACATAGAATCCAATAATATTGGAATGACGCATTAAAAAACTCTAACATTATCAAGAAAATGGATTATTAAGAAAATGAAAGATTGATTAAGAAAATGGTATCACTATTTTGGATACCAGTATCATAAAATCCATATGAAATTTTTACCGGTATTGGTATCATGAAAAACGTTATCTTAATAATGAAAACAATATTATAGATTTTCATGTGACAATGTATTTCAAAAATGGGGTATCACTGAATTGGTATAACATAGGCTTAAGTAAAATGGAATGACAAATTTTTAAGCAAAATAGAATGAAAAATCTATAAGTAAAATAGAATGAAAAATCTGTAAGTAAAATGGAATGAAAAATCCGTAAGTAAAATGGAATGAAAAATATATAAGTAAAACAGAATGAAAAATCAATAAGTAAAACAGAATGAAAAATCTATAAATAAAACAGAATAAAAAATCTATTAGTAGAACAGAATGTAAAATCTATATGTAAAACAGAATGAAAAATCTGTATGTAAAATGAAATGAAAAATCTTTAAGTAAAATGGAACATAATAAAAAGGGTTTGTGATTTTCAAAATATAAAACCATAACGAATAGAGAAGTCATAAGAGAACCTTATTGACTCAACAATCTCTCCCTTTTTGGAAATCACAAATAACTTTACTAAGGAATAATATATTAACTTTGATAAATAAGTATGGAAAAACTTATCTCCCCCTTTGAATGAGATATAGGATGAATAAGACTAACTCCCCCTAAGGTTGTGTTTCCTAAGGATTGTATTATTGAACTTGAGTATCATGTTTTCTTTCTTAAAGAAATATCTTCCCCTTAGATAAAAATTTATTATTAAAATAAAATCACCCTTACTTAAGAATTATTCCTTCTTACTATACTCCCCTTTAAAATATTCTCCCCCTTTGAAGTATTTATTAAATTCTTACTTCAAATAAATTCTCCCCCTTTGTGATTTTCAAAAAGTAATAGAGTAGTATAGGACGTACCTGTAAGGTTAAGGAAACATACATGCGAAAACAAAAGAAAGATATGTTTGAAATATTCTTAAGAAATTTTCGGAAAATAAGTTTAGGTTACAACAAAAAATCTAAATGTATGAAAAGATTCAACCATCCTTCTTTTTCTTCGATAACATTTTCTTCATCAAGGATTTAACTTTATTTATTTCCTTATAATATTCTTGAAGCTTCTTCAACAAAATATCCTGATCCTGGTTCTTATTTTCTAAGTAAAAGATCCTTTCTTCTTGAGATTTGATTTTTTCATCTTGATTTTTAACGAACTCCTCTTGAGTAGCCACCTTTTCACTAATTCAGCTCTGAATTATTTTTCATTGCTTACATACTAATAAACTAAATTGAGTTGGCTTCATTTCTTAGATATGGATGATATGAATTTATTGAACTTGGATCCATAAGTATTGAAAGCTCCGTTTGTTGAATCCCTAAAGTCACTGACCTTCTATGTAACACCCCAATATTTCATAGTACGTTATTTCTTCAAAGTAATTCAATAACATTCATTACACGCAACACCGAGTTCTAGCGCACCCTAACTTACCAATCAAGCCGTTCAAAAGCGGTTATGAATAGTATTAACTGAATTTTAAACTTTATATAATCCTTATAATTTTAGAGTCCATATTATGAGTTTCTTAGACATAATGTAAGAACAAATACATTTTTTTCAGATAAAAGAAGTATTTTTCAAAAAATGCAATTTTATCGCCTTTTAATGGAGAAGCCTTTTTAAATCCAATATTTGAAACTTTTATATATTCAATTTGAAAAAATTAAATTCTTCTTTAGAATCAGGAAATAAGAATTTAGTTTCAATAAAGTTTTGGTGTTTTTCTGATAACTTTCATATTTGGGTGAATAGTGAAAAATACTATATTTTAACTGAAAACAAATTTTTTGATCAAAATAATTTATATTGTTAAATTATAAATTTTAATGGTTTGGAAGTATAAATAGATTATATTTTTACCATTTAATCCAATTATGGTCATTGTAAGTAATTTCACTTTGAAATTGGACATACACAAGTGTCAATCTTTTGATAGTTATTATTTCTTAAAAATATGCCTTTTTTGTTTTGACAACGGGAATTAATTTTAAATTAATAAATGAAACTTTTATGTTTTGAATTTGGTAAATTAGAATTCATTTTTGGATTTAGAATATCTAAATTAGATTAGGGTGAAATTTTGGTACTTTTCTGATAACTTTCATATTTTGATGAATAGTGAAAATTCCAAAATTTTAATTAAAAACAACTTTTTTAATCGAAATAATTAATAGTGATAAATTATTAATTTGAGTGATTTTAAAGTATAATTAGATTATAATTTTACAATTTAATCCAATTTTGGTCATTGGACATAATTTCATATTTAAACTAGACATAAGAAAGTGTCAATCTTATGATAGTTATTATTTGTTAAAAACACGCTTTTTGTTTCGAAAACGGGTATTAATTTTAAATTAATTTCTGCCACTTATGTGTTATGAATTTTGAAAAATGAATTCCATATTTATAATCAGTTGTTCCAAATTGTGTAAATGGGTAAATATTATTTTTAGATATTTTGAATAATTACTTCGGTAAATAAAATATTTACCACAGTTAAAGGGTAAATCCGGTAAATAAGGGTAAAAAATAATATTATAATAATACTAAATTACCCTAAAATGTGTCCTAACCCTATTGTATGACACATGTTCGACCATGTACATATTTGGGTCGATTTTGGGACCCCATGGAGCCACTTGTAAGTTATAATGAGACTTTATATTAATTAAGTTAAAGTAAATACAAAAATGACATAAGCATATATCTTTTAGAAAAACAATTTTTACATAGGGTTATATATGTTATCTTTTCGACTATAAATATTCATTAGAAATATAAAACTATTTCATACATCATGGTATTTTATTTATAATTTTTAGACATTGAATAATTAAATATATTTATGACACAATAATAATGCAATATTTTCCTTATTTATGAATGAATCAAATAATTGGTATTATAAATGTAAAGATAAATATAATTTGAAATTTTTGATGACATAAATGAATTTTATTGGTTAATATGACATGTTAGGATTTCTTAAATGAATTTTTTTTGAATTAATAACGATTTTAAGAATTTAACAAAAATCAATTATTAAATGGTGTCAAAATTGACATAAATGAGTTTTAAAAAACATATTATATATTAATTGATATTATATTCCTAAATATCTAAGGTTCGGCCATAAAACTTATATAATGATAGGTGTATCATTAATGGACCACTTGGGGGTCTCTTGTAAGTATATAGTAAGTTTATTAACCATATAATATAAAAATACAAAGTGACATGGTAAATGTCAAACTATTTAACTAAGAGTTAAATATAAATGATAAGGTTAATATAGTGACCCAAACCTGTCTAAAATCTATTCGATGAAAGGATTTAGACCCAAACACACATTATAATTTGAATAATCCACTTTTTATCCATTAGAAACCGAATATCATTATATAATAAAATAATATTTTCAATCTTTCCTAAAGAGCCCCTACCCCTTATAAAAGGACCCCACTTCTAACCAATTACTCAAACCACTCAAGCCTTTTGGCTCATCCAAACTCTGAAAAATTAATCTCCTGAAATCCCTCTCCTCCACCTAGAAGTCTTACCATAGGTATAAGTCACTTCAAGAGTCCTTTTTTGGTTCAAACCAGAGGGAGTTACCCAAATTAAAGGGAACGATTTCTCTTAGCTTCTTTTCTTTTATTTTACTTCTCCAAACCCTAAAATCTTCTTATTATTTTCTTTTGTAACAAAATAGTATCCTAAATATACTAGGATATTTTTAATATAATTATTCGAACTAGAATTACACACACCTCTATCTAATGGGTGAAGAACATAATGTTTCTGTGGATGGAAACCAAACGCCTCACGAAACGATGATTGTTCAATTATCTCTTACCACCTATCATGGTGGCCATTATGATGGCACTATAATTAAATATGATATATATGATATTTATTTTATATATAAGCTTCTGTAATTCCATTTTATATCATACCATTATTCGTTTCATGTTGTATATATATACGATAATTTCATTTGAGGAAGTGCGGACTACCGCCCCCTCAAAGTGATATGACTCGTTCATACCATACATGGAACGTATAAAGGATGATGTTAATGAACTTAAGTAACATATATAAGATATTATATTGTAATAGAATAATAATATACCTATGTATCATTTGGTTTTAATTCCTTTTAAAATGAAAAATGAAATAGAAGTAGCGTTCGTGCATACATACAGATTACTATCTCCACGAATGCGATAAGATTCATTTCCCCATCATATCCATTCAAGAATAATTATCATTTGATGATTAAAAGTAATGTTTAAGGACTTGATATAATTCTCGATATGAATATGATACAACCTATCCATAAAAAACACGTCTTACGTAACAAAGCATATAAAGGAAAATGAATCAGTTAACACCTGAAATGACGATAATACTAAAATATTATTAAGAAAACAATATTAAAAGATCATATATGATATCATATTTATATATATGATTGTTTTATAATTTAATAACAATGATTTAACTATTATAGAGGAGGTTAACCTACCCTAGACCAAGGAAATGTATAAGGTAAGAGTTTATTTCACAATCTCTTCATTATTCAAGGTTGTTTATACATAATTATCTACTGGGACCTCTTTATCATCCACATCCATGTTTCATAAAAATGTATTTAAAAACATTCTTACTATTTTATATAATATGGGTTAAAGTCATTTATACCCTTGTTTGACTTTTTATAAGATGTTTATAAAGGTATCTTTACGTCATTTTCCAAACAAGGTCCTTTTTAACCTTTTCGACAAAATTAAGGTAAGAATGTCTTCTTTTTAACTTATACGGAGGGTGAAGATATTTTCCACCATTGTAAAATATTCGATGCTTTCCTTACAATATTATAAGAATATTTTCAAATTAAATGTTTTATTTTATAATTATGTGACTTTTAAATGATTTAAAAAAAAGATATTTCTCTCAAATAGTTTTGATTTCATCTATGTCAACATACTTTGATGGATTTTAAGATTATTTGAAGTTGATTTATTATGATAAATACTTCCATATTGTATTGAAGGTTTTGTGATATGTTTGAATATGTATGTGTTATTTTTATACCATTCATGGTTTATGGAGAAAGTATTTACATTTCATATAACAGTATTAATACGAATGTTTATGTTATGTTTAAACCTGTTCATATGAGGAATGCATTGGACTTAGTAAGTGACGGGTGGAGCCCGCTATATCTCCTTGATGCATTGGTAGGTCTCATGAGACAAACTATTGTCTTGGAACGAGGCCTTGACAAAATCTTATTTGTAGTCTTGGCACGAGGCCTTGGCTACATGGTTATGATAGTATGGAATTATGTATTCCATCATTATGAAAGTGGATATTGATATTGTATGTGATTATTAGACTAGTAGAATATCCATTTGAATAAGTAAATGGAATTATTTCATTTTATTTCTGCCATATTATGTTGAAGTTCAAGTTTAAAAGGCTTTTATTTTAGTTATACAATGCCTTAAATGTTTATGCTTATTTATGAAAGTTTCCGCTATATTGTTATCCTCACTGGGCATTTGAGCTCACCCCTTTCTATGTTTTATTTTTCCGAGGATTTCAAGAAGTGTATTGTGATTGATATTCAAGGTTAAGCCAAAGGAATAATGGCGTTCATAAAGGATTATTTATATTGTTTTGTATGTTATAAAGTGTAATGTAACATTCATGTATGTAATCTATTTTCCAAGACTGCTAAACCGATCGGTCCATCGGAACTTGATTCCTTGTAATCATGCCAATTTGTTAAGATAATGCACCAACTCTGGGTAATTGGGGTCGGGGCATTAAAGTTGGTTTCATAGGAAGTTTAGTACAAAACTTGGAATCTAGATTTAGATAAATTATGTTTAGAGAACATATACCTAAGATGGACTTTGAGGATTAGTATAAAAGAACTACCTAGGATTTTGGTATTGTAGAGATTTTGTGAGTTTTCCGAGAAATACATCCCTGTCTGGATACGACCAGGTAGAGGTGGATCTGGAATAGATGTACCTAGGGGTAAAACCCGAAAACACCGCTTTGATCTAGACTCGAACGGGAACTGGTGCACAAAAACGGGCCTTGCTTCTCTCTTGGTTACGACACTCCCGGGGGATATTATTAGGATAATTCTGATTTTCTTTACAAATAATTATGAAGGGTTTATGAGTATATACTTCCTCAATGAAAACATCTTTATGATTATGGATTATATCCATAAACCGTTCAATTTATGTTAGGTATTTTACATGTTTGGAATTATTCATTAGAATTCATAAACTGACATAGTTTATGCTATTGTATAGAAATTATGCCTAGTAGAAGGAATGTGAACTCCAATAATACATATGATCCAAAGAGTAAGAAGGATCATATCTTTCATGGTATTAAGCCAACATTTAGAAGGGAAATAATCTCCCATGTATTCTCAACATATGAATAAATAATATCATGTGTTTATAAGATAAGTAACGAATTATCCCAGTCCTATGGCTTTGAAGGGAGGTAAGAGAAGAAAAGGATGGAAGAGAGAAAGATGGATAAAGGGAAGACAGAAAAGAAGAATTTTCCCATATGTGATAACTGTGGGATGAAACACACTGGAACTTTCCTGAAAGGAATGTGAGTTTGTTATAAGTGTAGAGAAAAAGGACACCATGTACGTAACTGCAAGGGTAAGAAAAAGGTTTCAAATGTACAATGCTTCATCTGCAAGGAGTTGGGACACTACGTGAACCAATGTCCAAATCATCATAGTATGCCCCAAATTATGCTATTAGATAATAATCAAGTTATGATACTACCAAAGATGAGGAGGAATGATTAGAGTTCTTATGTTGTTATTAGGGAATTATGTCATTTGAGTGTTGTATCAACAATGTACTGATTATAATAATTATGGAGTATATAAGGGTTGTGATACAGTACTATTTCATTAAGGACTTGAGATTGTGCGGAAAAAAGAAAATTGACTCAATAGATGGTTAAATTTTTGGAAAATATATAGTTGAGAGAAAGATAAACCATAATATGGTTCTGATACTGAGGTAGTGATTTTGGAATAATACATGATTGATTTAGATAAATTATATTGGATTTTTTGACTACCTTGAAATTGGTTAATGATTTTTATATTACATAATTGTTGGAGTTTACAACATTTTTGGATAGAAGGAGTATATCCATTATTCTATAAGTAATAAGGGATCATGAATGTAATCAATAAGGTTTTATGGTAATTCAGGATGTTGCAGTGTTTTAAAAGAATACATGATGAAGGTGTTCACATGTTATTACGTGGAAAAAAGGATCTTCATTGTGTTTAACTTCCTTATAAATTTTGGACTGTGAGTCTGGATAGAAGTATTTTGGATAATTCTAGTTTGAGATAATTTTTGGATTGCCATAAAAGGACAACCCAGAGGTCGGGCGACAACCCGTCATGTCTGGAAAGGTCGCGAGACTTGAACCCACAACCGAAGGGCGACAAGGGTGTATCACCTACCACTGACCCACGTGGTTTCCTAGATTGAATAATGTAGTTTTTCTAATCGTTCTACTAGATGAATTATAAATTCATTTTTTTGAACCCTATACGAATAGGATAAATAGAATATTATTTTTAAGTTATATTATCTTTTAGAGTGGAAGATGAGTTTGTGGTAGAACATAGTTAAAGGATGGGACTCTACTTGTCAAGTATATATTTTTCTTCTTCTCTTATTCAATGAATAAATTAATTCTTATACTTCAGTGAAGGGATCTTAAAACCAAAAATGTGTTATCCTAATACCATATGTTTTGTTGAACCGATGGTATTTTAAATCATCATAGAATTATGAATTTAAGGCCCTCAATTTTACACTTGTTTGTGATTGATGACCTCAATCAATACCTATAAATATTTATGTTTTCCCCCCAATTATATGTCTCTAATTTCCACCAATGTTCTCCTAATCAAGATCATAATTTGGTGGTTACCCTTTCATTTCCCTTTTCCTCTTATTAAGACTAAAATTTTATTAACCTAATTTCCGATTTGGGTTTTCCCAAAGGTATTTTATATTTTCAACCTTTTATTTTCGAAAAATAATTTCAAATTGCGAGGATGAAATTTATTGAAGGAGGGAAGAATGTAACACCCCAAGATTTCATAGTACGTTATTTCTTCAAAGTAATTCAATAACTTTCACTACACGTAACACCGAGTTCTAGCGTACCATGACTTACCAAACAAGCTGTTTAAAAGCGGTTATGAATAGAATCAACTGAATTTTAAACTTTATATAATCCTTATAATTTTAGAATCCATATTATGAGTTTCTTAGACATAATGTAAGAACAAATACATTTTTTTAGATAAAAGAAGTATTTTTCAAAAAATGCAATTTTACCGCCTTTTAATGGCGAAGCCTTTTTTAAATCAAATATTTGAAACTTTTATATATTCAATTTGAAAAAATGAACTTCTTCTTTAAAATAAGGACATAATAATTTCGTTTCAATAATGTTTTTGTGTTTTTCTGATAACTTTAAAATTTGGGTGAATAATGAAAAATACTATATTTTAACTGAAAATATCTTTTTTAATCAAAATAATTTATAATGTTAAATTATACATTTTAATGGTTTGGAAGAATAAATATATTATATTTTTACCATTTAATCCAATAATGGTCATTGTAAGTAATTTCACTTTGAAATTGGACATAAACAAGTGTCAAACTTTTGATAGTTATTATTTCTTAAAAATACGCCTTTTGGTTTTCATAGCGGGAATTAATTTTAAATTAATAAATAAAACGTTTTTGTTTTGAATTTGGTAAAATAGACTTCATTTTTGGATTCGGAATATCGAAATTAACTTAGGGTGAAATTTTGGTACTTTTCTGATAACTTTCATATTTTGATGAATAGTGAAAATTGCAAAATTTTAATTAAAAACAACTTTTTTAATCAAAATAATTAATAGTGATAAATTATGAATTTGAGTGATTTTAAAGTATAATTAGATTATAATTTTACAATTTAATCCAATTTTGGTCATTGTACATAATTTCATATTTAAACTAGACATAAGAAAGTGTCAATCTTATGATATTTATTATTTGTTAAAAACACGCTTTTTGTTTCGACAACGAGTATTAGTTTTAAATTAATTTCTGCCACTTATGTGTTATGAATTTATAAAAAAATGGATTACATATTTAGAATCAGGAGGTCCAAATTGTGTAAATAGGTAACTTTTATTTTTAGACTTTTTGAATAATTACTCCGGTAAATATTTTATTTACCACGGTTAAAGGGTAAATCCAGTAAATAAGGGTGAAAAATAATATTATAATAATACTAAATTACCCTAAAACGTGTCCTAAACCTATTGGTTGATACATGTCCTTCCATGGTCATCTTTGGGTCGATTTTGGGAACCCATGGCGCCACTTGTAAGTGATAATGACACTTTATAAAAATATTTCCTACATCATGGTATTTTATTTATAATTTTTATACATTGTATAATTAAGTATATTTATGACACAATAATGATGCAGTATTTTCCTTATTAATGAAAGAATAAAATAATTGGTATTATAAATGTTAAAATAAATATAATTTGAAAGTTTTGATGACATACATGAATTTTTTGGTCAATATTACATGTTATTATTTCTTAAATGTATTTGGTTCGAATTAATAAATATGTTAAGACTTTAACAAAAATCAATTATTAAATAGTGTCAAAATTGGCAGAAATGAGTTTTTTTTTAAAAATATTATATATTAATTGATATTCTATTCCTAAAAATCTACGGTTCGGCGAAAGGAATTATATCATGATAGGTGTATCATTAATGGACCACTTGGGGGTTTCTTGGAAGTATATAGTAAGTTTATTAACCGTATAATATAAAAATACAAAGTGACATGGTAAATGTCAAACTATTTAACTAAGAGTTAAATATAAATGATAAGGTTAAATAGTGACCCAAACCTGTATAAAATCTATTCGATGAAAGGATTTAGACCCAAACCCACATTAGACATTTAATAATCCACTTTGGAGCCATTAGAAACCAAATATCATTATATAATAAAATAATATTTTCAATGTTTCCTAAAGAGCCCCTCCTCCCCCTTATAAAAGGACACCACTTATAACCACTTCCTCACACCTCTCAAGCCTTTTGGATCATCCAAAATCTGCCCAATTAAGCTCCCAACATCTCTATCCTCCTCCTAGAGGACTTACCTTAGGAAGAAGGCACTTCAAGAGTCCTTTTTGGTTCAAACGAAAGGGAGTTACCCAAATTTAAGGTAATGATTTCTCTTAGCTTCTTTTATTTTATTTTACTTCTCCAACCCCTAAACTCTTCTTATTATTTTATTTTGTAACAAAAACAATATCCTAGATATACTAGGATATTTTTATGAGAAGTATTCAAACTAAACTTACACACACCTCCATCTAATGGGTGAAGAACATAATGTTTCTGTGGATGGCAACCAAATGCCTCAGAAATGATGATTGTTCAATTATCTCCTACGACCTCTCATGGTGGCCATTATGATGGAACTGTAATTTAATATGATATTTATGATATTTATTTTATATATAAGCATCTGTAATTCCATTTTATATCATACCATTATTCGTTTCATGTTGTACATATATACGATAATTTCATTTGAGGAAGTGAAGACTACCACCCCCTCAAAGTGATATGACTCATTCATACCATACATGGAAAGTATAAAGGATGGTGTTAATTAACATAAGTAAAATATATAAGATATTATATTATACTGGAATAATAATATACCTATGTTTCATTTGGTTTTGATTCCTTTTAAAATGAAAAATAAAATGGAAGTAGCGTTCGTGCGTACGTACAGATTATCGTCTCCACGAACGTGATGAGATTCATTTCCCCATCATATCCATTCAAGAATAATTATAATTTGATGATTAAAAGTAATGTTTAAGGACTTGATATCATTCTGGATATGAATATGATACAACCTATCCATAACAAACACGGTCTACGTAACAAAGCATATAAAGGAAAACTAATCAGTTAACACCCGAAATGACGATAATACTAAAATATTATTAACAAAACAATATTAAAAGATCATATATGATATAATATTTATATATATGATTCATGTATAATTTAATAACAATTATTTAACTATTTTACAGTAGGTTAACCTACCCTCGACCAAGGAAAAGTATAAGGTAAGGGTTTATTTCACAATATCTTCATTATCCGAGGTTGTTTATACGTAATTATCTTCTGGGAACTCTTTATCATCCACATCCATGTTTATTAATAATTCATTTTAAAACATTCTTACCATTTTACAGAATATGGGTTAAAGTCATTTATACCATTTTTTGACTTTTTATAAGAAGTTTATAAAGGAATCTTTATGTCATTTTCCAAACAAGGTCCTTTTTAACCTTTTCGACAAAATTACGGTAAGAATGTCTTTTTTTTAACTTATACGGTGGGTGCGGCTATTTTTCACCATTGTAAAATCTTAGAAGCTTCCCTTATAAGATTATAAGAATATTTTCAAAGTAAATGTTTTATTTTATAATTATGTGACTTTCAAATGATTTAAAAAAAGATATTTCTCTCAAATAGTTTTGATTTCATCTATGTCAACATCCTTTGATGGATTTTAAGCTTATTTAAAGTTGATTTATTATCATAAAAAACTTCCATACTTTATTGAAGGTTTTGTGATATGTTTGACTATATATGTGTTATTTTTTACCATTCATGGTTTATGGAGAAAGTATTTACATTTCGTATGATAGTTTTAATACGAATGTTTATGTTATGTTTAAACCTGTTCATATGAGGAATGCCTTGGACTTAGTAAGTGATGGGTGGAGCCCACTATAGCTCCTCGATACACCGGTAGGTCTCATGAGACAAACTAGTGTCTTGGCATGAGGCCTTGAAAAAATCTTATTTGTAGTCTTGGCCTGAGGCCTTGGCTACATGGTTATGATAGTCTGACATTATGAATTCCATCATTATGAAAGTGGTTATTGATATTGCATGTGATTATTCGACTAGTAGAATATCCATGTGAATAAGTAAATGGAATTATTTCATTTTATTTTTTCCATATTATGCTGAAGTTCAAGTTTAAAAGGCTTTTGTTTTAGTTATACAATGCCTTAAATGTTTATGCTTATTTATGATAGTTTCTGCTATATTTTTATCCTTACTGGGCATTTGAGATCACCCCTTTCTATGTCTTATTTTTACCAGGATTTCAAGAAGTGTATTGTGGTTGATACACAAGGTTAAGACAAGGGAATAATGGCTTTCATAAAGGATTATTTATGTTTTTTTGTATGTTATAAAGTGTAATGTAACATTCATGTATGTAATCTATTTTCAAAGACTTCTAAACCGATCTGTCCTTCGGGACTTGATTAATTGTAATCATGCTAATGTATTAAAATAATGCACCGACTCTGGGTAACTGGGGTCAGGGCGTTACAGTTTAAGCTCTTCGTTGATGGTTTTGCTGCGATTAAAGAATTTCATTCAAGTTACCTTCTGAGATTTATAATCAATCAAAAGATTATTGAAATCTACTTCTTTCTTAACCACCATGTCCATAAGAATATTAGTAGATTTCTTCTTATGATTCAGGGTCTCTTGCATAATTTTACTTCAGGCATCTATATTTTCAAGAACCGAAATAGTGATGACCAACTTTCTTAAGGACATCTTGACAAATTCATGCTCAACAGAAGATGACGACTCAGTGTCTGAATCATCTTTTCCTTTCTCAGTTCCTCTTGGAGTCAAAGAATCTAGTTTCTATATCCTTTTAGAATACTTATGAGGCGTTTCATTGTCAAATGAGGCAACCATAACAGTTTTTTCCTTTTTTATTATTTTGTACTAGGGTTTGTTCATCAGATACTTGGATAACATTTAGATCTCCCTGTTCATGTTCTTCCCCTTCAAGATCTTCTTCTTGAGTTCTTTCTTGTATTTATTCTTCCTGGATCTCTTCCCCTTTATCATCTTGTTGTTCAACCTCTTCTTCCTCTTCTTCTTCCACTTCAACTTAAACTTCTCCTTCAACTTTAACTTCAACTTCTTCTTCAATATCATGTTCTTCAGAAATAGATTTAGAAATTAACATATGAGGTGTTCCATTATACTCTTCCACTTCCATTATAATATCATCACTCTATTCTTGAAGGATCTAATCTTCCACTTCTTGAATGGGTTTTGATATTATTAAGACTTTCTTCACTTTTTGGATTTCTAGAGTGACAACCAGTTTCTTAAAAATACCTCGAGATTCCGGTATTTCTTGAGATTTCTTCTCTACTACTTTTAGTAAAGACTGAAACAATTGAGATTATGAGTATTTCATCATCAAGTTCTCCTCCTTATTTTCTTTATCTATAATTTTTGCTTTCTTTATTTTTAAGGCCTTATCCAATGCATGATTTAAGCCAAAGGAAGGATCAATTTCCATTCTGGTAGTTTCCACCTCTCTCCATCTTTAAACCTAAGAATTAGAATAAGATTTTGGATTCTTTATAGGTGGAGGTGCTGTTACTGGATCTACAAGAACCAGTTCTAGTAAGCTTGGTTCTTCATGTTTCCTTTTCTTAGGTTTTGATTTTGAAGTTTTTGGAACATCAACCTTGTTCTGAACAACTATATTTCAAAAATATTAGATTTTTGTAAAACCTCTACCTTCATTCTCCTTAGATTATCATCACTGATTAAAAAAATATTGAATGTCTTAGAAATTGATCGACAAGGGACATTCAACTCTTGAAGGCACATAATGATTATCCTAAAGATAGTTTCTTGATACATAAGTATCTGGGACCTGATGGTTCTACCTTTTACTACATGGATAGTGATGAAGATGAAAGTAATCAAGTTGATCCTCCTTAAATTGACAAGAAAGTCTAATAAAAATATATCACATATCTTTAAAGAGTTCTTATCCCCTTTCCTTGGAATAAGAAAGCCTTGCATCCAGAGGGATACCAGTTTGTGATATGTTGTAAGATTAGTAATCTTCAGATGCTTAATATTCTTTAGACCAAGGTAGTCCAGAGCCTTGTCTTTCTCAAAAGAACCTTCCTTCATGGGAAGTCTATGAGAGCATAGAACAACCTCTCATTAATAAGGTATCTTGATAAAATTTTCCACCTTCTTGTAGAGAACTATGTAATTATTATCATAACATTTGAAGTTAAACATATCATTTCTATCCTTTTCAAAGAAAATAATAGATTCATAGAATTATATGACTAGGTCAGGGTAAACCAGATCCTGAATTTTCTCCTTATACACACATTCAATTTCCCATCCGTTAGTTTTTATGACCTTAGAGATGAGGGAGTAATACTTTGAAAAGAAAATAGGGCAAACTAGTCATTCTCTAAAGATCAACCAATCCTTTATTTCATTTCTAATCAGCATCTGATTTGTTGGGGACTCGGGAGTCATTCGAAGAGTAAGAAACTGAAAAATCATAATAAAGACTTTTAAGGCAACAAAACATTGGAACAGAGAGCATAGAAGATGGTGTGGCACTCATAAACGAATCACCCCTTATATAGACATAGAAGTGACCTTTAAACTTCCATAAGATAATAAAATGGCTGAAATTAACCTGATTAGACCTGACAGTTGAGAATGATTGTAGGAAATATGAATTACGAAGTTTTTAGGTAAGGTAAACAATGAATTAAAAAATATTTAGAAATACAAAAAATTTAAATATTAAAATAAGAAAGTAAGAAAGTGTACCTTATAGGATACTGTAAAGAATTTATTAGTATTATAAGAATTATCTTGGAAGTTTTCCATTCTGTGAACATCCATTCTGTGAATTTCCATTACGTGAATTTCTATTCTGTGAATTTCCATTATGTGAATTTCCATTTTGCGAATTTCTATTCTGTGAATTTTCATTCCGTGAATTTCCATTCCATGAATTTTCATTCCATGAATTTCCATTCCATGAATTTACATTCCTTTAATTTCTATTTCATGAATTTCTTAAGGTAAGGAAAAATATATTTTCTTAGAGAAATATATATTTTCTAAAAGGAAGAAAGATTTTCTTATATTAAGAAGAAGAAAGAAAGAAAAAGAACAAGCATATGTACTCCCCTGAGTTAAGAGGTATCATAATGTTAGGATATGATTTAAATAAGAAGTAGATATGCATGATTACCTTATAATGACCATTCTTAGGTTCTATTTTATGTAATCAAATCTATCAGAAGGTAAAGGTTTTATAAAAATGTCAGCAGGTTGTTCCAGCATTCTGATGAATTGAAGAATAAGATCTCCTTTAGGTGTGTGATCCCTAAGAAGGTGGTGTATAATATCTATGTAATTTGCATGGGAGTGATGTGAAAGGTTTTTAATTTGGGAAATGGAACTTGTGTTATCACACATAATTTGAGTTTTAGTAAAAATCATACCGTAGTCAGTGAGTGTGTGTTGCATCCACAACACTTGAGCACAATAACTTCCAACTAGTACATATTAAGCTTCAATAGTAGAAAGTGATACAAAATGTTGTTTCTTGCAAGACCATGAAACTAATGAATCTATTAAGAAATGAAAAGTTCCATATATACTTTTCCTATCCATTTTTCAACCAAAAAATTCAGTATCTGAAAAACTTTTAAGTTCAAAATCATTTCTAGAAGAATAAAATAGTCCTAAATATAAAGTTCCCTTTAAATACCAAAAAATTATTTTCACAGACTTTAAATGGGATTCTTTAGGATTTTATTGGTATGTTACACATAAGCACACCGAAAACATTAAGTCAGGTCAACTAGATATTAGGTAAATTAAACTTTCTATCATTCCTCTATAAGATGTTTAATCCCCAGGTTTCCCTACTTCATCAATATCAAGTGTGTTAGAAGTTTTGATAGGAGTACTTATAATCTTAGTGTTTTCATACCCAAACTTCTTAATAATATATTTTATGCACTTATGTTGAGATATGTAAGTTCCTTATAGTTTTTGAGAAATTTGAAAACCAAGGAAAAAAGTTAACTCACCCATCATACTCATCTCCTTATCAGATTTCATAATATTATCAAAATAATAAGTTAAGGATTACTAAGTTGATATGAATATGATGTCATAAAAATAAATTTGAACAATAAAAACATCTTTATTTTCTTTCTTAATGAAAAGGAATGGATCAACGGTTCCCTTAACATAGTTATTTTGAAGAAAAAATCCTGTAAATCTATCACACCAAGCTTTAGGGGCTTGTTTAAGTCCATATAAAGATTTGGTAATTTTGTAAACATGATTAGGATATTTTGTGTCTTCAAAACCAGGGGGTTGGTATACATAGACCACCTCCTGTACATAATCAATGAGGAAATCACACTTCACATAAATTTGATAAAGTTTTAAATTAAAGAATGCTGAAAAGGATAGAATAATACAGATAGATTCAAGTCTCCCTAGAGGAGAATAAGTTTCTTCATAGTTTATGCCTTCTAGTTGGTTATATCCTTTAACAACTAAATTTTTCCTTATTTCTAACAATAATTACATTTTCATCGCATTTATTTCTTAAAACCCATTTGAATATAATAACAGATGTTTCCTTAGGTTTTTCAAATAAGGTCCAAACTTGATTCCTTTTTAATTCATTGAGTTCATCTTGCATGGCCTTTATCCAATATTCCTCACCCAAGGCTTCATCAGAAGTCTTTGGTTGAAATTGGGAAAGAAAAACAACATGTTCAATTTCATTCCTTAAGGAACTTCTAGTTCTTACTAGTTGATTAACATTTCCAATGATATTATCAATGGGATAATTCCTAAGTAACAACTGATTTGGTTTTTATAAAACTTGTTCATTAACATAGGTTAGAAAATATTTAGGGGTAAATGTCTCAGAAATATTTTCTCGGAAATTTTCATTATATGAATGATCTTTTATCAAAGGGTTGTGATCAATTTTAGAAAATATATCAGAAATTAGTTCAAGTTGTTTAAAAACAAAATGTTCAGTTACATCGAATTTAACATGTACTATTTCTTCCATAGTACAAGTATTTTTATTAAAAAATATATATGCCTTAGAGTTAGTAGAGTAAACTAAGAAAATTATTTCATCGGATTTGGGTGCAAATTTATGTAAGTTATCTTTATTATTCAACATGAATACTTTTCAACCAAAAACATTGAAATAAGAAACATTTGGTTTTTGGCCAGTCGATAACTCATAAGGTGTTTTATTAAGAAAAGGTCTGATTAAAAATCAATTTATAGTATAACATGAAGTACTTAAAACCTTTTCCCAAAAATGTTTAGCTATCGAATATTCACTCAACATGGTTCTAGTCATCTCTTGAAGAATATGATTTCTTCTTTCGACAACACCATTTTGTTGAGGAATTCTTGGAGCTGGAAAGTTTTGAGTTATACCTTTCTTACTACAAAGTGTTTCAAAGTCTAAATTTTCAAATTATTCACCATGATCACAATGAATAGTTATCAAAGGTAGATTTTTCTCATTTTTAACTTGAGATATAGTATTTTTGAAATAAGAAAAAGCTTTAGATTTATTTACAAGAAAATAGGCCCAAGTAAATCTAGTGTAGTGAACAACTAAGACAAACACATAATATTAGCCTCCAATACTTCCAATTTGTGTTGGAAAAAATAAATCCATGTGCACTAAAAATAAGGCATTAGAATTGGAAACTTGAATTATATATTTAAATCTAGATTTATTTTTCTTACCATATTGACAAGGATCACAGACTTTTAAAGAATCAAACCTAAGATCCATTAGGTCCTTAACAAGTCCTTTATTAGAATGTTTACTATTATTTTTTAAGTTACAGTGTCCTAGTATTCCATTACAAATCCAATATTGATCTTCAATTTCACTAAGGAAAGGTAGATCTTTACTTTTTAGGTCTTCTAGGTTTAAGGTGTACACATTCTCATGCCAAAGGGCATAGAAAGTAAACTCATCCTTGAAATTGTGAACAAAGAATTTATCATTTCTAAAATTCACAAGGTAACCTTCATCACATAATTGGATTATATAATTGAGGTTGTTCTTAAGTCCATTTACAAAAATAAAATTTTAAATAATAGCTTTACCAAGAAGAATAATGTTACCTATACCGACAATTTCTCCTTGAGAGTTTTCTCCAAAGGATACTTTTACACCATTAGTCTTTAAAATATTTTTGAAATAGTTTTTGTTACTAGTCATGTTCCAAGAACATCCACTATCCATGTACCATATCTTGTTTGTACTTCCTTTATTATCTTGAAAAAGAAGGAGTTAGGTTTTTGAAATCTAAACATTCTTAGATCCAGAATTGTTGGATAATAGAATCATGGGTATCCAAATTTGTTTAGAAATGTAATATTTATGAATCCCAAGGGATTGAACTTTATTTAATGAAATGTTCTTCTTCCAATTCCCACCACTTTAACATTTAGTGCAAAAGGGAGCACTGGAAGGAACATAATAATTATTTCTAAAAATTGAGTTTTCATGAGAATAAACCACTCTTTGATTGTTACCGTGAGGTCGGATCTGAGAGTACATCTTATCAAAATTTTATTTACCAGAGGTAAAATTTGAAAGAAGTTTATTCAAGGAAAATATTTGAGACTTTATCCTCAAGGCTAAATTCTTATCCTCAAGGATAATAGAGTTAGAGTTAAGTTTATCCTCAGAAGAAACTTTTTCTAAAATCATATTTTTAAGATCCTTAGAAAGTTTATCCTTCTCATAATTAACTTCCTCAAGTTTCTTAAAAATAATTTCTAAAACATCTTTTTTCTTATCAAGATCTTTGGTAAGATCCGAAATTTCTTTTGTTAAAATAAATTCTCTAGAATTTTCCTTCTCAAGTTTCTTAGAAACCTTAAAATTTTCATTTCAAGCAGCTTATGAAATCAAGAAACTTCCTCATAGGAAGGTAAATCATTATTATTGTGTGATGAAGAGGTTTATTCATCTAAAGAAAAACCATCATCAGGAAAATATATATTTTAAGAAAATTTAGTTAATGATTCAACAGTTAATACCTTAGCAATAAGACAACAATTTTGAAATGGTGTTATGGCTATTAGATGAATATTCTTTCGCTTAGAAGATTAATTTTATAAAGAGTCATCAGAAGGGCATACACTACTAGAAATCAAAGTTTCATTGGAATTCAAGACTTTTTTATGCTTTGATATGTAAAACTTATTCTTATTCCTCTCAGATTTCCTGTCCTTATTTTCTCTTTTCTTAAGCAAGGTACAATATGGTCTAATATGACTGGTACTTCTATATTAATAACATGTAACTTCTCCATCTTTCATTTATTTTCCATCTTTCTTCTTGTATCTATATTGAAAGTTCTTCTTCCCAACAATCTTGTTCATTCTCCAAGAAATATTGGCTAACTCATTTTCTGAAGCTTCACTTTCACTAGATTCAGATTGAATGACAACCTTCTTAGATTTAGATCTTATAACTCTCTCAAGAGTCTTGGATTTCATATGATTTGAAGTAGTTGTAAAAGGAACACCTTAATTTCCATTCTTCTTCTTAATATTATCAGCATCTCTCTTCAATTTGGTTTCATTTTGGAGAAGAGTTCCAAATAGTTAATCAAGGTAAATCTGTGTAACTTTACTATTCTTATCTATAACTATCCTATTGGATTCCCATTCGTTAGGCATGATGTCTGTAATCATGTCTACAAGAATCTCATCATCTAGACCTTTATCACCCATTGATTGTATGCTGTTGATGATAGTCATAAATCATTGTTGTACCATACATATGGGTTCTGTATAAGGAAAACAGAAACCATAATACTCAGCTCTGAGCATGACTATTCTAGTTTCAATGTCTTTAGAAGTTCCAAAGTGAGTTACTTAGAGCTTATTCAAAATTCTATTTTTAGCTTCAAAAGATGAAATTTGAATATATATGTTTCTAGTCATGGAACAAAGAAAAGTATTTTGTACATTAAATTTCCACTGGTATTCCACCTTTTCTATATTAGTGAAGGTTCAAAGTTCTTTATTAGGAATCTTATAATCTCCTGTTAACATAATGTTGTTTTCTAAACTTGTGTTTATCACAAAGGATTTCATTATATCTCTCCAGTACTCATAGCCATTTCTATCAAAGATCAGTGGTCTAGTAGGATGTAGATTTTCCAGAGATCCAACATGAATTCCTACAATTAAAAACAACTTTTTTTCCTTTCCAAAATATTAGTTAAGTAAATTCTTAAGAAAGGTAATGTAAAACCTTAAAAGATAATGAGTGAAAATACAACTTCAAGAAATTAAAACAAGATAATTATACGTGAGTATGAGTATCCTAAAAACAACCCTATGATACAAAATGTAAAGTATCAGTATAGCAGAGCTACTGGCTCAGATACCAATTGTAGGATCAAATATGTAAAATGAGATGCTCAAATACAAAAGAGGGGTGAATTGTATACCTTTAGAAATTTCTTTGGAACCTTTAAAGTTGATATAAAACTCTCTTAAGGAATGTTTCTTAAAATTAAGGGAATCTGTTTCTTAAAGATAGCTTTTAACTTTAAGGAAACTTATTTTAAAAAAATTAAACAAAAAATTCACAAACCCTCTTAAAGAAACCTTTTTCTTATCCTTTAAAACCTCTAGATAAAAAATTAAGGAATATTTTCTTAAAATAAAGATTCTAACTTAAAGTGTATATAATATTTTATATAATCAGAGTAATAGAATTAGAAATTATATGAAAATTATACTGTCTAACTTAACAAAGATAAAATTTCTGCGAAAAAAAAACTTCTAATAGAGAACAAGTAATGATAATATTCTTTTAACCCAAAGATAAAGATATCCAACAACCTTGGATAAAGGTTTCTTGATTTATACTTTCAAGAAAATTTGTCTTACCCGAACCCTAGTAAGCCCTCAATCCAAAGATCAGTATCTATCTTACAATCCCTTTAAGCCCTCGATTTTGAAGGAAATTAGAACCTCTATCTTCCAAACCCGGAAGCCCATGATCATCATAATCAAAGTCTACACAAATAAAGTCTGAACTAGCTGTTCATGACTAGACAAGTTGTACAAGACATTTGCATGAAGCACTGAGAGTTGTAAGATTGTCTCTCTCTAGAGATCACTTCAAAACATTAAATCACTTCACAAAGTTTTTCACATCTACTTTTAATGAACTTTGTTTCTCATTACAATGAAATATTATTTATTGGAAAAACTTCTCAACAATCATCTCCACTCCAATGAACATATTTTCCTTAAATTTTGGAGGGACCTGGACACGTGTGAAACAAACAACAGTTAGTTTATGACAGATTATATGACATTGTTTCATGTATAAGAAACGATGTTAAGTTTAAAGTAAATATTAAGTATAAGTAAACTTGGAATCCAATAATATTGGAATGATACATTAAACAACTCTAACATTATCAAGAAAATGGATTCTTAAGAAAATGAAAATCGGATTCAGAAAACGACATCACTATTTTGGGTACCGGTATCGTAAAATCGGTATGAAATTTTTACCAGTATTGGTATCATGAAAAAGAGTATCATAATAATGAAAAAAATATCATAGATTTTCACCAGACAATGTTATTTTAAAAAATAGTGTATCAATGAATCAGTATGACATAGGCTTAAGTAAAACAGAATGACAAACTTGTATGTAAAATGGAATGAAAAATATGTAAGTAAAACAGAATAAAAAATATGTAAGTAAAATAAAAAGAACAATCTGTAAGTAAAATAAAATGAAAAATCTGTATGTAATATAGAATAAAAAATCTATAAGTAAAACGGAATGAAAAATCTGTAAGTAAAACAGAATTTCAAATTAGTAAGTAAAACCAAATGAAAAATCTATAAGTAAAATAGAATGAAAATTTTTTAAGTAAAAGGGAAGGACAAATATATATGTAAAACTGTACTTAAGAAAACGTTTTTGTGATTTTCATAACATAAAACCATAAGTAATGGAGAATTCATAATAGAACCTTATTGAATCGACAAATTGTTCCCCCAAACCCATGAAGAATCTTCCCTCTATTAGAGACTCTAAAACAACAAGTTAATCTGGAAATAAATTTTAGAGAAAGGTAATTATGAGAAAAGAATAAAATAAAAATGAATAATATCTAGGGGAAGTTGAAAAAGAATTCAAGTATGATATTAAAGATAATACGATGACTATTGTTGAGAAAGAAGAACCTAAACTAGAAAAAGTCAAAAAATCTAAAGTATTTTCTGAGCTCAAGTCGGAAATTCAGGTAGCTCTCAAAGATATTCATATTCAAAGTAAAAGAAATAAAAAGATTAAAAACCTTTTAAAATAATCCTTTGAATATGCGGATCAGCTTGAAGTAGAGATTGAAAGGCTATAAGATAACTAAGATTATTATCTATATAATCAGGTGAATTCAGAATAAGTTTTGATATTCAAATTGTATATGAAAAAAATTGACTAAAGTGATCAATAAATTTAAAGTAATCCCAAAGGAGAGAGATTGGAGGGTTGAGTCCCTTGAATAAGAGGTTGTTAAATTGAGAATGGAACATGAATTAACAGTGAAATCAAGTTATTTATAGAATAATCTAAACTTTTTGGGGTTTAAATATAGAGAATTGATATAAATAGTCAAGTGAGGATAAAAAGTTATCAATAACATTCTGAATGAATAGAGACCCATATTTTTAGGTAAAAGTGGGATAACTTGTGGGGAAGAAGAATAAAAAATAAAAATAGTAAATATATTAATATGGGGAAATAGAAGGATGGTGATTCAAAATCAAACCTAAGTCACTATAATTTTGAACAATGGTCACTTTGAACAAAGGAAATTATAGTGATAGAAATAATCCACAATCCTTTGATATATTTTAATAACGAAGGTGATATATGAAGGTCATGGGCATGTGGAGGAATGAAGGAGAGAAGATTTTTCCTCTTATAAAGTGTCAATTATATGGCTGCCTTAGACACACTATGTCATATTACGAAGAGGAAAGAATTTATTTGAATGAGAAAACTCCCCAATGTCATCAAAGGATAATGATGCCATATCTTTTATCAAATAGAATAAATAGTTTATATATATATTTTTTCATTTTTCTAACATTGAGTTTAAAGTTGTTGGATGTAGGTGAAAAAGGTTAAAAATAAATGCAGATATAAAAGACAAATGAATATAGGCTTGTCAAGTAAAATAACTTTGAAAAATAATTACTTTCTTTTAGAGGAATAATATGTGCATGATTTCACCACACATAGTGAGGAGAATTTAGAGAGGAAATATTTTACCTTTATTTCACTATGTATCCCATGGAATAAAGAGAGAGTTTGATAAGGCTGCTCTGGAAGAAATTATTCTTAATATAAAAAAGAATAGTATAACCTAGATTCTCGATAACATGTGTTCATCACATAAGAATGGAAATTTTAATATCCTGAAAGATGTGAAAAGTAGATTTAATTGAATCAATCTATTTGGAAATGATAAACATTGAAGATTAAGGGGAGTGGCAATACCCATTTGGAAGATGATAAACTAAAGAATTATAATGTACTCATTTTGTATTAGTTATGAAATAAACTTATAATTAAAAGTAAATATTACGAATCTATTATTGAGATCACATTTAACCAGAAATGGTGTCTGATCAAAGGTAGGTTGAAAATTATCTAATGGGAGGATATATAACTAACATTAATCTTTACTAAGTATAAAGTCATGAAAATACATGTATCTTTATAGTGGATGAATAAAACAATTTTTTTAATTTTTAAGTTAGGTCACATACACCAAAAAACCATGGAAAACTTATCCATGATAAATATTTCAGTAGACATACCACGTCTTAAGAGAGAACATGAAAAGATATGTTATGCATTTATGTAGGGAAAAAGGGTGAAATCTTTATCAGTCAAAGAAAAATAGGGAATATAATTTTCTTGATCTAGTTTATACTAGCATATATGGTATAATGAATATAACTGGAATGTATATAGAAGGACATTTCATTATTTTTATTTATTATTTTATCATAATAGACCATATAATGTTTATGCTAAAAAATGAGAAGTTATTGACCATATAAAGAGATAACTCTAAATAATAGAGAATGAAACTAAAGAGAAAATAAAAATACCATGTCCAAACAATAAAATAGAATACACATCCAGTGAATTTCAAAATTATCTTGAAAAACATGTAATAAATCATGAGGTTTCATCGGTTAAAAGTCTAAAAGAAATGGTTTTATTTAACAAATAAATTGACAAGTGAAAAATATTTCTAAACTATACTAATTATGAGTGGAATTTTTCTTAACTACTTGAATGAGACTATTCATGTGGTAGTAGACACTAAAAAATAGTCAGTTCTATGTCTAGTAGAAGAATAGACACCCTAAAAAATGTGGAATGGAAGGAATCCTTTACTAGATAATTTCAGGGTCTTTGGAATAAAATGATACATATTAAAAAAGATAGTAAGAATGGAAAGTATAGAGCTGAAACATATACAATAATTTTTATTGCAATTAGGGCCTATGAATACTATAAAAATTGTCTAGGATTTTTTTTAAATAGAAGTGATTTCAAGATCATTGATTTGAAATATGTGAATAACTCTTGAAACAAAAAAGATGATGTCTTTTTTGAAGGATAAGATGAAGAAGAAAATGTGATTTCTCAAATATTGAAGTTATAAAAGAGTCTCCAAATGTTCATAGTTCCCCAAATAATGATTATCCTGAGGTTGAATGAGAGGAAAAAACTATTGATAACAAAATTTATCCTTAAACTAAATGGAGGAATAAGATATTATAGGTTGAACCATCAAACATTATTGGGGACAAATATTCTCCTACACTAATAGGAATGATGACCAATTTTGAGCATGCTACTTTAATTTTGATGGTGGGACCAACATCATTTGAGGAACATGCATAATATGAATCATGGGATAGGTCCATGAATAAAAAGTTGGATCAAATTGAAAAAAATCATACTTGGGAACTTGTAAAGAATACATAACATCACAATATGTTTGGAAGCGAGTGGACCTTCAGATATAAATTTGATGAACATAGAAATGTGATCTAAAATAGGTCACAAATGGTGTGTAAGGGATACACTCAAACATAAGGAGTTGTTATTGAAGAAATATTTTCACCCATAGCTCATCTTTAATCAATTAGGCACTTTTTAGATATGGGAATTGGAATAGGATTCATGATCTATCAGATTGATGGTAAAATAACTTTCTTGAATAGCGTGCTTCCAGAGGAAGTTTATAATTAGTCGAAAGTGGGTTTTTTGATTTTTAATGGTGAAAACAAGGTGTTCAGATTAAATAATACCTTATACAATCCAATGTTGGACCGATGATCATGGTATTCTAAAATTAACTCATACCCAAGGAATATAAAATTTAAAATTAGTGGTTTTGATTGTAATCTCTTTTTGAAGTAATCCAATGAAAAATATTATGGTGATTATGTATGTGGATGATATGATCTTCGGTGGAAGAAGATAAAAATAATTAGAGGAGTTTACTGAAATTATGATCTTAGAATTTGAAATTTCCATGATAAGTGAGGTTAACCATTTTTTTGGGTATAAAGTGGTTTAAAGGATGGTATATACTTTTTTCTCTTAGACTAAGTATGTGAGAGATCCACTAAAATGTCTAACATGGGCGATTCTAAACAAATCTCAACTATGACTTCATTTGGAATTAATTTTGGGAAGCATGAGGATTGAAAATCTAGGGATCATACCTTATAAAGGAGGATAATTGAAATATTTCTATTCTTGAGAACAACTCAAATAGATATTTTTAATTCTACATGTTCAGCGAATCATTTTCATAGTAACAAAAAATAATATCATCTCGCAACAATTAAAAAAAAATCATTAGGTGCATTCAAGGTACAATGAAATTTATCTTATTATTTAATGGAATAAATTATCATGAATTATGTGTATTTTCTGATGCATATTGGGATGAAAATGTGGTGAACCATAAATCTGAAAGTGGTGGTTCATTCGTTATTAACAATAAATGTGTTAGGTGTTTGAGTAATAAGTAATGGATAACTTCATTGAGTATAGTAGAAGTAGTATATTTCTCAGTGACCAAGTCTTGTACTCAACTTATGTGGATATTGAAAAAATTAGAATATATTGGTGAACAATTGAAGTAGCCTATAGTTATCTATTGTGATAACAAAATTGAACTTAAGCTCATAAAGAATCAAATTCATAACTCTCATGGAAAATTTATTGAAATATTGCATCACTTTATTAAAGAAAGTTGGAAGGACTGATCAAACTAGAATACGTTGGAACTAATGAGAACGTGGAAGATATCATAACTAAATTATTAGAAACACATTTTTTTTAGAAATACCAGCTAAACCTCGGTGTCCAACCATATACCTCCTATTGAGGAGATTTAGAATTACCCCTATTTTAATGATTTTAACTATTTCTCACTTTTTTTGAAGTAATGTATAATTAAGGGGGGGGATTTAGTCCATAGATTGTATCACGATTGAATCATATCATATGTATATTTCTCTTTGGGTTTATTATCAAAGGAGAATTTTGAATAATAACATGAGGCATGGAATACTTTCTTGAAATATTATTTTCTACACTTATAATCGATCAAATATAATTAGAGTGATAGATTATCTATTCATATTCTTTCTGAATTCTATTTTTATTGAATTTATCTATGTATTGTTAACAAACACAAAGGGGGATAACATTGGAACCAATGTGATATAGACTATTTGATGATGTCGATGTTGTGTTTGTTGAAAATCTATTTTTGGGTTGATCAAAAGAGTTTGAATACCCTTAATAATGGTTGATTGAAAATAGAATCCAAATGGAGGAATTGAAAAAGTTTGTTCAATGTAGTTTTTTATAGTGTGTTTTGAATTTTTGGGCATGAAAAAATAGAGTTTTGGGGAAGTTTCATGTGTATTTATAGAAAATGGTTGATCCTATGAATACTCAATTATGTAGTTTTAATAGTCAAGTATATGGAACATTTAAGGTTTTTATAGAAGGATATATCATGTAGAAAGTACATAGACCACATGATGGGTGTGCTGTGGGAGAACATGGTCAAAAGGTAGAGATTGTTTACACCAAAAACAACAGTATGGGGGTTTCATATAATTTTATGTTGTTAGGGAAAATATTCAATGAAAACAATGAATAATATACACATTTCACTAGGGTGGTTCATGAAGGGTGGTTTATGAAGGAGGTTCATATAGAAAATATCACAAAAGGAGTACATGAAGTATGGTTTAAGAAGGAGGTTAATAGAAGAAATAGAAAAAATAGAGTACATGAAGGAACATTTTTAAGTATTTAATGATAATTCTATGAATTAGTGAGTCACACTGGGGGATTTAACTCTTTATAACTCACTGATCCATTCATTTAGTATCATTCAAAAGTTATAAAGGATCTGTATATTATTCAAATGATCATTTAAGTTAAGAGTTATCTTTGAAGTCGGATTTATGTAGTGAGTATGTAGGGACTATATTGTGTTGTTAGTATGTGGATATGATTTAGAAATGTTGGTATGTGAGGAATAATCCATAAATATAAATTTTTGGACTTGTTTCACGAAGTTCACTCATGAAGAAAGTCTGCGAGGCTAGTTCATGAAGGAAGAAGGGAGCTTCATGAAGTGCAGTTAGTGGTCCGTAATGGGTAATATGTAGTCTATAGAGATCATAACATGGTTTTCGTGGTTAATAGGTGATGAACAATATTCATCATTGTTACTTCACATAAGGTAATTTCAGGAAGGAACTTTCATACAAAAATCTCAGGTGGGTATTTTGTAGACCATGGAGTAAATTGGAGTATAAAATTAACAATTTTATGATAAAAATAAAAGAATGCAATCTTGAAAATATGGAAGAAAACTTTATGTTCTTAAACCAAGGTAGAATTTATCGATATTTGTGCATAAGGAAGAGTTGATGGAGGTGGTATGAAGGAGGCAGTTCACTCTTCCTGAATTCATTATAAAGGCAACAAGCTTAACATAGAGTAATTGTGGCTGAACAATTGTAATCCAATAACTCTAGTGAAGATTTATGGATTTTTGTATGACCTATTAACCCTTATCAGTGAACAAAGTTAAATTTTTGTGTTCCATTTTATATTTTATTTTATGTGTTTGGTGAAAATTTATTACAATTAAATAGGTTTATCATGTTCCTACAAATATGGATAAAATATCAAATTTAATCAAAGTAAAAAGTTGTGAACTTGATTCAGCCCTTCCCTCTTAGGTTGTCCTTGGGTACTATAATAACTTTACTGTATAGCGTTTTTAAAAATAATAAAATCTTTGTTAATGTGTGTTATAAATTTTCAAGAAAAATGCAACATAAATGCCCAGATAGAAAATTTTTTGAATCAAAAAAATAATATCATGTTATTTTTCTCTTTTTAACTTCAAATTAGTCACCAATATGATATTCTTGATATTTTTTAAATACCCTTATGAAACCTTTTCACCATTTTGAAAGTTGAAAAACTAAAATATATCTTTCCTGTAAAGAGTATAATCCATTAGAGGAAGAAAATTCTTCTTATCAACCTTAACGTGAATCAACTCTTCCATTATACCCATGTAAATCATGTCTAACCAAGCCTTAATTCCACATTTAATTTTTCTAATTGTATTTAATATTTTTCAAATTACACTATCATATATATATTTTTCTACATGATGGAAACAATAAAATGGAAAAAATTCAAAAAATTATAGTAAATTAATTCAAGAAACATCTCTTTTTTCCAACCCATTTTCATAAGGTTTTTCAGAAAGGTTTAAAAAATGGGGAAAATATATTTTACTTTCTCAAAATGTTGATCACCTATTAATAGAGATAGTTTTGTACCTTGTTCTAAATTCCCATAGAATAATGTTGTATATGATAAGTATTTATGTCATTGGGGTAAAAATATTTGATGTCTTGGAGACTTTGTCTTCAATATTGTCTCAAACTAATTGTGTGTGTAACTTATACAAAAATGGGATAGTCTAAAATTCCTTTAATTCAATATCCTCAAAAATTTCCATAAGGTGGGAATTCATTTATCATCCCATACAAAATGGATATCAATGTGAAAACATCATTTCTATGGGAATCATAAAACATAACACTTGAATCCCTATTAATTTTAGATCAAGAATAAATGGAGGAAAATAAAAAGTAGTACAATTATCTAGTTGTTTTGCTTATGATATATTTAGAGGCAACATAATTTATTTTCACTTTATGCATAAAAACATCGTCATGTTATAATTTACCAACATAACCATCCATGCACTATGATTGATACTTTTAAGCCCGAAGGATTCATCCCATTTGTAGATAGCGTGAGACATAGGTTTCTCATTTTTTTCCAAATTCAGGATACTCTAGATCAATTTTCTTCCACATGGGAGAGTTTACTATGTGATGAATTTCCCCATCTTGAATTCTTTTTTTTATACAAGACATGTTAATGGGATTGTTGTATACTCTATTCCACATAAAAATCTAAACGTAGGAATGATTAGAAAGTACAATATAACATTATAATTAATTAACTTATATTTCTTGTATTAAGCCTCATGAAATGTTATAAATTTTTATGTGATACATGGTATTTTCAAAACAATATACAATCATTTGGATAGACATGCATTTTATCGAGATCATATACATTGAACATAACATTCATTTAGTGTCATATGTTAGATAAGGAAGATCATTATCCTGTGGTATTATATCACTCAATAATGTAGGTAGTTCTACAATTCTGGTGTTTCTCAATCCATTTCTAATTTTCAAATTATGTAGATTCAGTATGGATGATAATTTTTTATATTTAATACAACCAGTATACAATGAAATTTTCATAACTCTATCTTCTCAAACATCTTTGGTCAATCCTGAAGATTATATTAAAATTGAATTTCAATTTCTTCAATATTATCTCTATTATTATTTATATATGTAATAATATCATATGATCCATAAATGATAGTGTTATCTTAGTCACTAGTTATATCCACTTCATCCCTGTGTTTATTATATAATTTTTAAATTTAATATATTCCATGATAGATTAAGTGTTCTTAAAAACCCTCTAGACACATTCTTATTGAATAAAAATAACTTAAACATAAAAAAATGATTTGAAAAGAATCATACGTATGCTCTATTGAAAACATGTTCAATTTTTTAACATCATTTTCATACTATTTTATCATGTGATTGGAATTTATCCATTTTTTATTCATATCCATCATATTTGGTTAAAAAATATTCATATTTTATAATAAAAAAAATAAATACATAGATGGTATGCATGTAATGTAACATTTTTTACATCTATAAATTTTATGAAGTACAAATTTAAAAAATATAATAATAATTTATAATGCAATCATATATTAAGTTTATAAAATAATTGATATAAATCCTATGTTTTATGATACAATGAAAAATATATACATATAAAAAGTTTATGTTTTGGAAATAATTAAGTCTTTCCACTTGGTGCAAATTGTTTTTCTAGTGTGAAGTAGGAATATTCATGAACAATGTGATGGTTTTTATATTGAAAATATAAGGATTTAATGTGATGACTTATTGGTAAAAATTGATATTATAATTATAAAATGTGTTAATAGAATGGGAAATTGTTCGTTAATGATATTTTAATTGAGGAATTAGTAAAAGTGTCCTAAAATTATAATTTTATATTAAATATTCTTGTTTAAAATATAATAATAAAACATATAATTTTTTTTCAAAATTAATGTGAATTTTAATGTGTTTTTGTTAATATAATGTATTATTTTTCTTATATAACCAAAGGTTGAATGAAAATTTGTTTTTATAAAAATAATTTCATGTTTGGTACATATAAATAGAAATACATTTTAAATATAATATAATATAATATCAATATAAATAAAAAATAAATATTAAATATATAATAGAGTCATATTTGGTATATATAAATAGAAATAATGCATATTTTTAGTATATATAATACAAATAGAAAAAATAAATAAATAATAAATATAATACAAATAAAAATATAAAAATATATAAATTTCTATTTATATATAGACACACACATAAAGAGATTTATAAACATATAAGAACACATAAACAAAATATATATATACAAATATATTAATACATATAAAAAGAGACGAATCACACACACACACACACAAACACACACACACACACGCACATGTATGTATGTATACATAAATAATATTCTAAGGAACAACCAAAAAAGGTGTCAAATTATTATTATAATCTATATATAAATCTCTATAAACAAAATGTATGAACAACTAAAAAATTGCAAAAAAAAACCTTCAAGATCACTGAAGGAAGAACAACCAAAATGGGATCATGTTATAAGAAAGGGTGTAATAACCAAAAATCATGAAAAAAACATTCATTATCAGTTGAAAAAATTATTAAAAACATGTTTTGAATATAATAACAATGGTTTTGGAGATCGATTGGTCAAATCTAATTTTCTGCCACCCCAGACCACTGATCGATGCCCGAACCAATGATATTTACTATACCTTAGGCATACCTCCAGATACCTTAGAGTTTCTGAATAGAAGTGAGGGTTTATAGTGGCACTGTAAGAAGAATATAGACCCATATGTGTGAAATCATAGATAAATAAACAAAGAATCATACAAAACCATATGAATTTGAGTACACATTAATAAAATATAAAACAAAACCTGATATAATAAAATAAAATGTGGTATACAAAAATAAATTCATGATTACCCACTGGGCTAATCACATATTAGGAGAATAGTAAAAGAAAATAAAATAAAACCAAAATAAAAGGTAGAAGGACTTTCTAAAATCCCTAAGCCTTACCTCATCCCAAACTCAATATCCCATTCAAGATACTCTAGTTTAATCATGAATTATGAATCCCCAGCCCAACCCGAACCTTTAAAAAGAGAGGGTTTCTAAGGTATCCAAGTGAAGTGGAAACTTGGTTAGGGTTTTAGTACATAACTCAATAGGGTATCCCCAACCACGTCTTATAATATACTAGTAATGTAATGATATTCTTATGTGATATACTCAGAATAAAAAATAAACTACTGATAATAAATTAATAAACATACCATAATACCCACTTCATCCTGATGTTGTAATGTCTCTAAGCATGTCACGTAGACCATGGAAACCCATGCACTATGTACCACACCATTGTTTATCCTTAGGTTAGTGACCTTGATCAACCATATGTTCTTAGAACAATGTCGGGGTGTCTCTCAGAATGTTGCAATGACTGTGCCTCCAAATAATAGACTTAGGTCTCCCTGATATACAAATAAGTATCATGGAAATCCCCTATGGGAGTTTTATTAGCTCTATTATAGCCTATAAGTATCACATACCTAGGGAATATGCTTATAAATATCCAACCAAGTATATCAAATCAACCTAATCTCCATATCCATGTAATCTACAATGATATCAACACACACACCCTTTATGAGACTTTTCTTAGATAGGTATCATAGTCCTCCACCATGAGGGTTTTCTCAGTAAATAGTATTGTCCACCCTTATCATAGAGATCACCTATGAGAGTTTTAAAATCTAGGGGTTACATAATAAATACTGTCCCTATGAATTTTTCCATATATAAATCAAACAACCCCGAGGGTGTATTTTTATTCCTAACGTAAAATATTAAATAACCAGGGTTGGTCAAAAAATTAAACCTTTCATCACACTCTATATACCAAGAAAAACCTCTCACGAGGGTCAGTATTTTACTAGGGAACCCACTATTGTCTCCTAGTTCACCACAAAAGCTGGGGCACCCAAATGGGGGTCCCCAGTCTCAGCCAATTCCTATGGCATCACTCATAACTCATAAGGTATAACTCTCTTTGAAAAAATCATAATAACACAAAATCATATTGTACCTCTCTCTATATATCAGGTTTTTTCCATGACTACAAATAATATTTTTGTTTGAAATGATTTCATTTGAGTGAATTTCAATCTCACATTTTAGGTTTTTACTTCTTTATTTGATGGAACTAATAATGATTTTAAAGACTATTCAAAGATTTCTTAATAATATTATTAAAGGATTAAAACTATCACTTATCATGTTTCAAGGTCTTTTAATGTATTTTTTAGGATCAACCAAAGGTCTTGGAAGGAAGTTAGGGAGTTCCTAGTTGAAAGTGAAGAGTTGTAGGAAACACCATATTTCTGATGCAAGGCACCTGTAACAACCTAGGTAATACTAGAATAAATGTTTTTCAGCTATTAAAAATATTAATTTTTTCTTTGAAAGGGAATTCCCTTGTGCGTCCTTTTCGAACCCTCCACTCATGGAAACCCCCCTCCCCCCACGAAGAGGTCACTCCAAAGGTAGCGCCCCAGCAGGGGAAGGAGTCGATTCCAGCCGAGATGGCAGAGCGTCCTGGAGGGTGACGGCCTGACAACGATGGTCTGTCGAGCGATCCGTCAGCGATTGGGCCGCACCTCATTTTTCCCGCCCAAATGAGACTGGGCAACCCAACAAGGTGGGTGGATCCCGGGGGAGAGGCTCACCCTGAAAGCGGACTCCCAGGATTCGAACCCTGAACCTCCCAAAGAACAGCGTTGATGTTCCACTCATCTTCACCACCACACCACCACCGAAGTGGCATTAAAAATATTAATTATTTAGATATTATATATTTATATTCATTATAATAATATTAAGTAATTTTTCAGTTAAAGGGAGAAAAATTTATTTGTACACAAATTGGGTTTTACACATTATATGGTTTTATTTAAAATATTGATTTTCAAATTATATAATTTTGATTTGAAAAAATTAATTTTTTTGAATTCATCATGTCAAAATTATCTTAGAATTAATTTTTGAGATTTTTTTAAAAATATATATTTTAAAATAAATAGTGAAAGATAATGATTTTATTGAAAATTTTATTATAATTTAAATTAATTACAAATTTAAATTATATTCTGGATTATTTTTAAAATTTATTTAGTTTATTTAAATTTTAGAAATATAATTAGGGTTTTTGAAATTAATTTTATACTCAAATTTTGTATAAAAGAATTTTATATTTTAAAGATATTTTTCGGAAAAACTATTTTTCCATTGCATTTTTATGGTTTTGTTTTAAATTAAATTATTACACTTATTTATTTTGAATTTTTAAAAACGGATTAAATATTTATAACCATTATTTCAATTTTTTAAAAATATTTCCCTTTTATTTTTGCTCAACCTAAATTGTAACTTTAGTTATTTTTATTACTATAGTTAAAGTTAAATCAGATAATTAATGTTAAAAATAAAATGATAAGGACTATTAAATGGCCCAAAAAAATTGAGTTAATTTTATTTTATGATTATATTTCATCCATAATAACTCAACATTTGGTTATATGTCATTATTTCCATTTATATTTTATTCCTACCTTTATAATATTTTATGAAAAAAGTAAAAAATGTCTTATTCTTGATTATAATAACTATTATATTTTTAAAATGGGGATAAATAGAATAAATTTTCAGTTATAAATTTTATTTGAAATTATAAATGAATTATATTCATCATGGTATTTTATTTTTAATTTTTACTTAATAAATAATAACCTTAAATTCTTACACAACGCCGACATAATAATTATTCAATTTTTGAAAAATGATAATACATGATATTAAAAAGATTAAAAGTAGTATAATTTGAAATAATTAATGTGTACCAAGAATTTCTAGAAAACATTACATAATATATAGGTTTAGATTAATTGTATATAAATTTCATTTTTTCCTTGATTTTATTAAAGTCAAAGTAAATGAATAGTTCTAAAATTTACGTCAATGCTATTTTATAATAAATAAATTTTTAGTAAATGATTTATTTTTTTTAAAATTTTTTAGATTCATCCAAATTCATATTATATGGTTATTGATATCAATAATAATCCATTTTTTGGTCTTTTGGAATTTTATAGTAACATTATTAACCCTTAAAGGGTAGAAAATATTAATATTATGATAATTGTCAAAAGGGTTAAATAAAACATATCAGGGTACAAATGTGATCCAAACATGTTCTAATTTGATTTTATGAGTTTATTTTGGTTGATAATCATATTATCTTATAAAATTTTCAATTTGGATCCATTTTTACATCATAATTAATTTATGTTGATTTAATATTTTAATAATGTCCATGAGTGTCCCTATTATCTCTTATAAAAGGGCACCAGTTGTCATTTTCTCACACTAAAAACCCATTTGGTTCAGAAAATATATACTCCAATACCTTACTACAATCCATCCGTTCATTATAAAGGTCTTTTTTAGGTGTAATACCAACCTTATATGGATTGAGGTGTTAACCAATGAAAACTTTCCAAAGAAGAGGTATAGTTTTTAACCACATGTTTTGGTTTTATTTATTCTTCCAGCTCATTAAAATATTCGTCAACCATGATAAAATAATAAAATAAGTATCCTAAATATACTGATATTTTATTATGTTAATTGGATTACCTATATCCATCTCTATCCTCTATCAAATGGGTTATTAATTCATCATTCGTGTGTATGCAGAACTACCTTTTCATGAATCGATATAAGTCGTTTTCTCTCCCTATATCTCAACATTGGATATGATGACTGATTTAATATTTATATATGATATTAATTTCATATTTATTATTCTTAAAACATAATATATCATTTACATTCTTACCTTTCCAGTCATTGAAAAATGAAAACATCATTCGTGCGTACGTGTGGACTACCACCTCCATTAAGCGATGGGATTCATTTTTCATCACCACATCACATAAATTATATATATATATATATGTGTGTATATTTATTTAAATAATATGGTATTTATTATATGACGATAATTATGTAAGGAC
Organism: Viscum album; assembly: GCA_963277665.1. Lineage (NCBI taxonomy): Eukaryota > Viridiplantae > Streptophyta > Magnoliopsida > Santalales > Viscaceae > Viscum > Viscum album. Next base: position 427,865,275 of record OY728123.1, on the reverse strand, counting down.
AAAATGATAGTTAAATTTTTTCCACAATGATCCTTGAAAAATGGAAACATTAGTCATGTGTATGTACAGGCTACCTTCTCCATGATTGTAACGTAGTTATTTTTTCATAATCATATTTCATGATGGTTTTCAAAATTATAATTTATTTATATTAATGATAATTATTTCATGATTATAATTCTATATATGATGCAATAGTGACATCTTTGATCATAGTCAACCTACCAAAGTCATTTTGGGCTGATGAACTGAATATTGTCAAAACATTCAACATGAACTTAAATGATTAAGTAATTGTTATAACATGGTAATAAGTGAGATAAAAGAAATAATAAACCTAAATATGGTTATGAAGAAAGTAAAAAAAATAAACATAATTTCAGTATTAAGTAAGATAAAGTATATATGTGATAATTCTAACTCAAGTTAAGGGATTTTTTTAAAAACCATATTTTAAAGTTTCCTTTAGAATTGTTTTTTTCCATGTCAATATTTTTTTAAAAAATATCTTTTGGATATTATTATATGGAAATTAAATAATTTTAAAGCATATTTTATGTCTTTTTTACTTTTTTAATGGGTTTCAAAATAGATATTTTTATGGATTTTTGGGACTTTCTTTACAAAAAGACAAAAAGAATGTTATATTTTAACGTATACGATGAAAAATAAATTTTATACTACCATAACCATTATTTGATTTTGGGATTACATTAGAGGTTTTAATGTTTTCATAAAAAACCATGTTTACCTGTATTATATTTTTTTAAAAAGGGAGTTTAAAATGGAGTTGATATTTCAATATCTGAAATTTTTTCTAATGGGTGCAACAAATATTTTTTTATTGAAAGTTATTATGCATTCTTTTATGGTTCTTGGGAACTATTTATAAGTATGGGTGGTTCCATTATAGACCAAAGTTTTGTGAACCCATTATTGATATCCAATTCATTAGATAAAGTGATGCAGTTAACCAAATAGGTTTCTCCTGTAAAATTATGGGAATATACTATGATGGTCATTCCAAGAATAACCTTGATGGAAATTTCAATTGTAACTATGATGGTAACTCCAAGTATAATCATGACGGTTTTCAATGGGTAAGTAAAAGTTATATGAAAATTATGCCTCAAGTTACCTACATCTCTTAGTTATGATTTTTATGGGGTTTTCTAGGAATCTTATGATTTATCAAGGTAAGATATTGATCTTATGTTTAAAAGAAAGTGTATGCTAATTTTTAAGAGAAAAAAGTATAAGTTTATGAAAATTTAATTTTGAGTTTTCATTATTTCAATGAAATATTTATGATTTTTATTTTCATTAAACATTTATTATAAAATGTTTTATAAAAATATTTGGGTGGGGAAGTTGATTTCATGGGTAATAAAATATTTATTTTGAGCCCAATGATAATTTTAAAAAATGGAAATTTCTATTATTATTCATGGACTAGTGGTTTCATTCTTTATTTTTATATCCCTTTTATATTTTTGTACTCATCCCATATTTTAAATTTTTTTCATAGGTTTTAAGGATTAATAGGGACACATATGAAATTAAGACCAAATTTGAGATGATATGTCATAAAAAGAAAACTTGTTATATACTAAAAGATTTATTTTATAGAAAAAATGGATACTAGGTTAAAGTTTACAATTTTTGATATAAGGGTTTGTTATATATGGTTTTTTCCCTAAATATTTAAAAATTTACAACTAAAAGTGAATTATAGTTTAAATACACAATAATATCTAATGTATAAGTTCAGGTCCTTATAGTTGGAATTATATAAAAGGTTTAGATTACATTTGGGGTTAGGATAATATTAATAGAATACCCTTAATATGATTTACCCTTACGGTTAAGATGAAATTATATATAATTTTAATATTTATATATTTCTTTGTCTAAAATACGTTTGTTAAGAATGGTTTTCCATAGAGAGAATATGGAAGCTAAAGTTGGAAGGCTCCAAGGGGATGATATCCTACCGAATAAAAAAGATAGAATGTTTGGAATTTGAACAAAGCAGTTTCTAGTTATCATGGCTTAGTTGATATATGCTATAAATTATGGTGGTATGCATGCCAGAGAACAACCAAAACTACCATAAATGAATATGTTGATAGTGGAACATTTTTTGAGATAATACCCTCCTACATTTAGTGCCTCTTCTGACCCAGTGGTATTTGAGGGGTAGATTAAAACCCTAGAAAATATATTTGATGTAATGGGATTTTAGGTCTCTTAAAAGTTAATGCATACTATTTACCATTTGAAGGTAATGAAGAAAGATGATAGCTAATGATCAAGAATATATAGGAAAGAGAGGATATTGATGCCTTGCAATGGGTTGAATTTAAAAATATCTTCCTTGAAAAATGTTTTCCTAAATATGTTAGAATTATAATGGAAAAGAAAATCAAAGAATTGAATAATGGGAAGATGATTCAGTGGCCTTGTTTGAGAAAAACTACACCTAATTATCAAGGTATGCACTAAATATTATCATCGATCCTTATGGTAAGAGTAATTGGTTTTACATAGGATTTAAGATGATATATAGATGGAAACTAGCTTCTTGAGAATTTTAAATTTATGAGAATCATTTTTTGCGTGTGGGTAAGGTGGAAATAGAGTTTTCTGATGATCATGTGTACTTAAAAAATAAGTAGAAAAATCCATATAGGTGGAAGGAAAAAGGGAATAATAGATTAAATAAATATGATGTTATGATAATTAAGTTTTTGGTTCGTGGGAGTTATGGTAAAAAAACATTGGGGAATTCCTTATAATGTATGGTAAGTGATTATAATGTTGTAATATTGGGAATATGGATCATAATTGGAATGAAAAATATCATTGTTGTGGTAAGAACAATTACGATAAACATGTAGTAAAATGTTTTAAATTTAATGAGATGTGTCATTATACACATGAGTGTCCGAAGAAGAACTCGAATAATGGGAAGTAGGAGGACTGCAAGAATAATTATGTGGTAAAATACTTTGCATTTACTTTTGTAGATATTGATCCCTAAAAAATGTGAATTGAGTACATTACTTGTTTATCCAGATTATTCTAATGTCTTGTATGATTCAGGGTCTAGAAATTCTTTAAATTCTGAGAAATTTTCTGGTAAAATGGATGTTACACCTCAATAAAAGAGTCCAAAAGTTATAGTATAAACACTTGAGGGAAATATTAAGGGAAAAAATTATAAGTATTTTCATATCATTTTTTTTGGAAAGACTTTTCCTGATTTTTTTGTCTTTCCCCTAATCAAGTTTGATGTTATTCCTGGCTTGGATTTTCTCTCTTTTTTCCACCAACACCATAACATAGTTTTTTATTTATTAAAGTAAAAGTGGAAAAAATACTAAAAATAGGAATATATAAGGAAGTCTAAATTAATGCAATCCAAGAGTATCAGTGTGAAAAAAAGTGAAGACCCTATAAAGTAAATGATCCCAAATTGGAAAAAATAAGGTGTTTATCATTCTAGGATTCTCTAAAATAAAGAAAGTTTTACACCATATTTCTCTCATTCCAAGAATGAAGGATGGAGAACTGAATATTTATAAGGCTCATGCATCACCTAACTACATATTCAACGGACCAAGGGATAAAACCTTTACTTGATAAAGAATTATTGGCTGATAAAGAATCCATATCAATTTTTAGTAAAGGAATGTTCCATATATTACATATGATTAGACTTGTTAACAAGGACCACGATTATGAGAAACTGTTAAAAATATAAATGAAAGTTTTCTTTCACATATTGTTAAGACTAATGGAACTATACATATTAATGATGTGAAAATTGTTATAGAGTACCTAGATTGTTTTTCTGATGATTTTCAGAGCGTTATACCAAACTGGAAAGTTGAATTTACTATTAACTTAGTCCCTCATGTTTATCAAATTTTAAAACCCCTTATTAAATAGACCAAGTAGAAATTTTGGAATTGAAAAATAAGTTTCTAGAGTTTTTTGATAAAGGTTTAATTCATCCTAGAACTACACCATTAGGTGTTCATTTCTTTTTTTTAAATAAAGATGGATGCATGAGCCTTTTCATTGACTGTAGAGCTTTGAATAACATTACTATTAAGAATAATTATTTGTGGGATCATATCAATTATTTATTTGATCAACTCTAAGGAGATCATTATTTTTCTAAGGTTGATCTAATATCTTGGTACTATCCATAGAAGGTGAAGTAGGATGTCATTCCAAAATTTTTGTTTTAGACTAGATACATGCGTTATGATTTTGTGTTTATTCCCCTTGGATTGATAAATTTTCCAGCTATATTTATGGATATTTTGAATAGATTATTACAAGTATATTTGGATAATTTTTTGGTTGTTTTTCTTAAGGATATCTCAATTTATTCAAAGGTTTATGAGGATCATAAAATATATATAAGTATTGTTCTGTAATCCTTAAAAAAAGTTATATAAAAAATTTATAAAATTTTATTCTTAGTTTAATTAGATTTCATTCCTTTGACACATTATAAATAAATACAACATAATAGTTGATCCCGCTAAAAATAAAGTGGTTGATGAATGTTCAAGACCTACAAATGTTACTCATATTTATAGTTTTCTTAGATTAACAGGATATTATTGGTAGTTTATAGAAAAATAATTATGGTTATCTAGCCCAGTAACTAGGTTAACACAAAAGTGATTTAGGTTCATCTATAAAAAATAATGAGAAGATTGTTTTCAGGAACTAAAAAGTAGATTTTTGAATTCATTAATTTTGGGGAAATGGATAAATTTTCATATAAAATGATGATTTTTTAAGGGACATGGTTGTAAAATGAAAAAGAATTATATAGTAGTTTCTCATAATTCATGAAAACTGAGGTCACATGATTTAAATTATCCAACATATGATCTAGAACTGTATTCTATCATTTTTACTTTAAAAATTTAGAGGTATAATTTTTATAGATTCTAGTGTTAAATATATGATGATCATAAAAGTTTGAAATACATATTCACTTAGAAAGGGTTGAACATGAGACAAAGAAGATGAATGGAATTAATAAAGTATTATGGCTACATGATTCATAGTCATCCTAGAAAATAAAAAAAATAGATGATTCTTTTAGTCGAAAAAACAATGACACATTAACCATGTTATATTTGGAACATGAACCTTTAGTAAATGTTTTGATGAATTTTGTCTTAAATGGATGGGATATAGGAACTTACTCTATTTTGTTTCAGGTGTTAGTTATATAACCTCTTTTAGAAATAATTAAGCAAGCTCAGAAGTAAGACCATGAGTTATAGAAAAAGGTATAATTAGTTAGGAATGGTAAGTTACCTAAATTTAATATTAAAAAGAAGGTGTTTTGAGATTTATAAAGATATTATGTGTGACTTATATTTCCCAGATGAAGATATAATTGTTGAGTGAAGCTTATAGTTCCACATTTTCTATTCATCCTAGTAGCACTTAGATGCAAGAATTTCTTCAAAGGCATTACTTGTGGGATGGAATAAAAAGAGATATTTCTACTTTTATGATGAAATATTTAACTATTAAATATGTTAAAGAAGAATGAAAATTACCAAAGGGTATGATTCATCATCTTCTAGTACCAGAGTGGAAATGGTAAAATATATACATGGATTTCATAGATATATTTCCCAATACATCTTTAAGTAATAATATGATTTTGGTTATTATTGATCGATTAACTAAATCGGGACATTTCTTTCCCATTCAAGATACTCTATCGTTAGATCAACTTTCTCGACTATATATTATGGAGATAGTCAGGTTACATAGAGTTATTCTCTGAATTTTATTTTACTGAGATCCCAAGTTGACTTTAAATTTTTTTAAAGGACTTCCAAATTCATTGGGTATTGAATTATATTTTTGTACAGCTTTTCATCCTCAATCTAATGGAAAATATTAGTGAACAATTCAGAATTTAGAGGACATGATTTTTAATTGTTAAATGGATTACCAAGGAAGTTGGTATTAATATATATAATTAGTTAACTTTCTTATAATAATAGTTTTCATTTTAGTATACATAAGGCACCTTTTGAGGAATTATATGGAAAGTGGTGTCAAAATCTAACATTTTGGGATGAAATAGGTGAGGGGAAGTTGATGAGACTAGAATTAGTGTAATAATTTTTCGATAAGGAGAGGGTAATTAAACAAAATAAGAGAATGGATTAGTGTATGCATAAAAGTTATGTAGATAACTGGAGAAAATATATTTATTTGGAGGTAGGTGATCATGTTTTTCATAAAGTGTCTCTATGGAAAAGTGTTATGCATTTGGGTAAAAAGGGGATGTTAAGCCCACAGTTCACTTGAATATATGAGATCCTAGATAATGTTGGATATATTTCTTAAAGATAAGAATATCCTCCAAGTTTATCCAAAGTACATAATGTTTTTCGTGTTTAGATGTCAATAATGTTTGTTCCAGATTCATCTCATGTTTTGAGCCCTGAGGCAGTTCAGTTGGAAGATTAATTTTTCTTATAAGTAACAACCAATTTAAATTATTGAATATATATTAAAAATACTAGGTAACAATTTAATGAACTAGGTTAAGGTTTTGTGGAGAAAACATATGGTTAAATAATTAACATGGGAATATGAAAAATGCTATGAGGGAAAGATATCATCACTTATTTGATAAGTGAATAAAATTGTGAGGATGAAATTTACTAAAGGGGGAAGAATGTGACAACCTATATAATATTAAAAAAATAATTTTCATTTATTATAAATAATTATTAGTAAGATATTATATATTAATATTCATTATAAAAATATTAAGTAATTTTTCACTCAAAGGGAAAAATATTTTCTCTAACAAAATTGGGTTTTACACATTATATGGTTTTATTTAAAATGTTGATTTTCAAATTATATAATTTTAATTTGAAAAAATTATTTTCATTTTTTAATACATCTTTTCAAAATTACATTAGGTTGAATTTCTAAGAATTCTCTAAAAAAAATTAACTATTCAATGAATTGTAAAAAATACTAATTTTATTATAAATTGTATTTTCTTTTAGATTACTTAAAAATTAAAATTATATTTGGGATTATTTTAAAATTTCATTAGTTCCTTTAAATTTAAAATAATACAATTATGGGTTTGAAATTAATTTCATACTTTAATTTAGTATGAAAACATTTAATTTTTTAAATCATTTTTCTGAATTTTTTTCGTAGATTCTTTACGGTTTAATTTTAAATTAAATCCTGCCACTTATGTGTTTGAATATTTAAAAATGGAGCCCATATTTTTAATAAATGGTTCCATATTTTTTAAAAAATTCCTTTATATTTTTGTTCAATTTAAATAGTAACTTTGGTAATTTTTGTTATAATAGTTAAGGATAAATAAGATAATTTAAGTTAAAAATAAAATGATAAGGACTATAAAATGACCCTAAAACATGACTTAATTTTATTTTATGAGCCTGTTTCATCGAAAATAATCTAATATTTGGTTATATAGATTTTTTCTATTTGGAAATGATTATGAATTTTATAATATTTTATGAAAAGAAAAGTAAAAAATGGATCAATGTTATTTTTAAGAACTATAATATTTTTAGCATGGAGATAACCCGAGGATAGTTTTTGTTATAAATACTATTTGGAAATATAAATTATATATATTCATCATGGTAATTTAGTTTTATTTTTTAATGAATAAATAATTACATTAAATTCTTACACAACGCTTATGTAGTTATTATTCAATTAATGGTAAAATGAAATAAATGATATTAAAAATATTTTAATTAGTATAATTTGAATGAATAAAGGTGAAAAAAATATTTAAAATATGAAAATGAAATATTATAAAGGTATTTATTCATTTAATTAAAATTATTGTGTTGTTTTAATTTTATTAAACTCAATGTAAATGAATAATTCTAAAATTGAAATTAATTATATTTTAAAATATTTTTTTAATGATTTAATCCATTTATGGGTTGTTTTATATTTTATAGTAACATTATTAACCCTTAAAGTGTAGAAAACATTAATATTATAATAATTTTCAAAAGTTTTAATGAAGGGTTAAAACAAAACATTAATGGTTAAAATATGACTAAAACCATACTAAATTTGATTGGATGATATTATTTAGACTCATAATAATATTAGATTTTAATTTTATTAATTTAGATCAATTTTTGAATCAAAATAAATTTTTATTTCTTTAATATTTTAATAAATTTGAAGAGTGTCCCTCCCCTCTCTTATAAAATGGAACCACTTCTCATTTTTTCAAACTCAAAACCCCAATTTATTTGATAAAAATATACCCAAATAACTTCATATAATCCCTCTCCTTATTATAATGGCATTGGTTCAATTATAATACCAACCTTAGATGGCTTAATGTTTTAATCAAAGAAGACTTTCCAAAGAAGAGGTATAGTTTTTAACCACATGTTTTAGTTTTATTTATTATTCCACATTAAAATATTCTTTGACAATGATAACATAATAGAACATGTTTTATCCATATACTGAGAAGTTTTTCTTTTAATTTCATAATCTTTATCCATCTCTAACCTCCATCAAATGGGAGAGGAATTCATTGTTTGTGTCTACGGAAGACTACCACCTCACAAACTGATGCAATTTTTTCCATCACTGTCCCTAAATAATAATTATACTCATGGATTTAATGTATATATATGATATTAATGAAATATTTATATTTCTTAAAATATACTATATTATTTAATTTCTTACATTTTCATTAATTGAAAAATGATAACATATTTCTTGGGTATGTGTGGGCTAACACCTCTATGAAGTGATGCGATTTAGTTTTCCTTACCACATCACATAGATGATATATATAACAATATTTAAGTAAATAATATGTTATTTATGATAGGATTAACAATATGAAATGTTAAAATTATTCTTACCTTCTTTCCAAAATATTCATAGAAAATGGAAACATTAGTCATGCATACATGTGTACAACCTACCGTCTCCATGATTGTAACATAGTTCATTTTTCATAATAATATTCAATGATTGTTTTATAAAGTATAATTGATTTATAATAATGAAATTTATGTAATTATTATTATTCTAGTGATGATTGAATAATGACCTATTTGACCATAGTGAACCCACCAAACTCATTTTTGATTTATGAACTAAATATCACCAAAACATATGATGTGAACTTAAATAATTAAGTAATTTATATAACATGGTAGTATATGAGATTAAATTAATAATAAACTTGAAAAAGGTTCTTGAGAAATTAAAAAATCAATATATGTTTATTATTCTGGAAGATAAAGAATATACACGATGAGTCGAACTAAAGGTATGGGAATTTCTTTAAAAAAATCACATTTTAAAGTTTCCCTTAAAATTATTCATTTCTTTCATATCCATTTTTTCTAAAATATTTTATAGCTTTTATTGTATGGAAATAAAATAATTTTAAAGGATATTTTAGGTATCCTTTTACTTTTTTCAGAGTTTTTGAAATGGAATATTTTTACAGAATGTTATGAATTTCATTACAAAAACAAAAAAAATGTTCTATTTTAACATATATAGCGACAAAAACCTTTCCTTATGCCCTAACCATTATTATTTTTGGATTAATTTGTAATATTTCATGTTTTCATAAATTAAAAAAACCCTATTTCCCTATAATTTGGTAATTTTCAAAAAAAGTGTTTTAAAATAGAATGGGTATTTCAATATATAGAAAATTTTTTCTTTATGGGGAAAATAATTTTTTTTTGATGAAATATAACAATATATGTTTTTAAAAGGAAACAATACATTCGATAATATACAATATACATCACATCATGCTTAAATAATCAACTAAATATTATTATTTAAATTTTATCGTTATAACCTACCCATTAAATTAGTGAGTATATAATGACCCATACTTTACATACATTTTTAATACTTGAAAATTGAAGCATATAATACAACATATAACAAAACCATGGAAGGACCGTATAGGTATAATGTCTTTAGAAACTGGGAAACATAGACAACTAGTTCATAAAGCGTCTACACTGTCTCCCATTTATTTCATCATATCTATAGTCCCTTTTGGCATATCTTACTTAATAACCTTCTTCCTGACATAGGGGAAAGAAAACATACAAAAGGGTGAGATCAAATGCTTAGTAAGGGTAAACAAAAGAAAAATCCATCATATCATGAACATAACATTTTTGGAAATCTTAACCTGCAAAAGAAATCATAATTTCATACCATGGGATAAATCATAGAAGTGAAATGTAATCCCAATAATCATAACATAAAACATGAAACTTTGTGGAATACACAGATAATCATAGAAAATCATTTCTTAGTAGTCAAGACTCATTTCCAAGACCATCTTAGCAGACAAAGTCCATTTCTGAACCGAGTTCACTCCTTGTTTCAGTCCTGTTTCACTAAACCGGTTTAACCTGCCGTTCCAGCCATGTCTATCTCATGAGATATAAATATTTACCCAATGCATTGGAGGGAGATATAGTTCCCACCCATCTCATAATGATACCATTCTTATGTGTGCCACAAAATCATAAAGCATACATCATTGCATAACCCATGTAATAAAAATGGGATTCTTAAAAATCATGACATCATAAAACAATTCATATAAGATAAAGTAATTCATAAAAATAATTCCATCACAACATAATCAAATCAATTCAATAATAGGGATAGAAACAGAACCCTATATTATCTTAGATGGAAAATAATTTTGATAAAACACTTGAACTCCATTGTTGAGGAAAATATCCTTTCTACTTCAAAAACATTTTCCTTTCTTAACATGTCATAAAATTTTAAACTAAAAGAAGTTGATTAAAAATAATCTTGAAAACTTGTAAGGGAAGCTTCTTGGAAATAATGTTTTAAAAATCAGTTCATGCCGTATAAGTTAAAAAAAACATTCCTCTCGTACTTTTGTCGGAAAAGTCAAAAAGTACCTCGTATGAAAAACGACAAAAGATTCCTTTCATATATTTTAGTAAAACTCACCGAAGGGTAAAATTGGATTTAAACAATTGTAGGTGGATGGAAATAATATTACATATTGAGGAAACATGGATGTGGATGATAAAATACACCCTAGTAAATACCAAAGTATAAACAATCTCAGATAAAAATGATATTGTGATATTTTCCCTTACCTTAGGTGTTATTTACTTCATAAGTGTCCGAAAATCCTGTATAATTATTTAAATAATGTTATTGACTTATTACAGAATCATAATTATTGTTATGATATCATATATGATCATATTGTAAGCTTATTATTAGTAATATTTCATTACTACTTGTTATTCAGGTGTTTATTACTTTTTGTTTTTATGCGTGTTTTGTCGAATAAATTCTTATTCTTCTCTTTAGGTTATAAATACATCATTTCCAGAATGGTATTAGTGTAATATATATCATATCCATTCATTCAATTCATTTATATAATCATTATTCAATGGAGATCATGTAGAACGAATCACATCACATCGTGGAGACGGTATTCCGTACATACGCACGAGCGATGATATCGTTCCCATGATCATGGAATTGTATTGGAGTGTATGTATACTATTTCAGAATCAATACCACTTTTCAATAATCACATATAGTTATTATTTACACCATTATACCCATCCAAGTAAGGTGATGGTGGAAAATAGATTACACCACGACGTGGAGACGGTATTCCGTACGTACGCACGCGCGGTGATTTCATTTTCCGTTGGATGGATAGATGGTGAAATAGAGTTGTTTCATAATTATAATAACATATCCGAATATTATTGATACTGATTTTATTACTTCATAATGAAACAACTAAAGAAGAAGAAGTGGAAGAAGAAATAAAGATGAAAGAATCGGTAACAGACATTACCTCTTCTGTGAAGCGCTTCTTTGAGAACTCCTTTTAGGGAACTAATATTGGTCTTTGAAGAATACCAGGACCTCTAGGATGTTTCTAGGGAAGTTTAGAGGAGAAATTGGTAGGGTTTGGACGAGCTTGAAGGCTCAAATTGGTGTGAGGAGGAGAGAGAGGAGGTTCCCTTTTATAAGGGAGGAGAGGGGCACCTTTAGAATAACTAAAAATATTATTTTATTATAAAGTCAAATTCAGTTTTTAATAGCTACAAATTGATATATTTAGAAGCTAAGGTGGGGATGGTTCGAAATACTCTCATAAAATATAATTTAGACAAGTTTAGGTCATTATATTAACCTTATCTTTTAGTTTTAACTCTTAGTTAATTAGATTGACATTTACCATGTCACATTGTATTTTCATATTATATAGTTAATAAACCTACCATATACAACCAAGAGACCCCAAGTGGTCCATTAATGATACACCTATCATGATATAAGTATCTTGGCTGAACCTTATATTTTTAGGAATAAAATAACAATCAATAATATAATATTTGTTTTAAAAACTATTTTATGTTAATTTTGACACTATTTAGTAATTGATTTTTTGTGAAAATCATACCAGAATGATTAGTTCGAAAAAAGTTAATTAAATCAATACTAACATGTAATATTAACCTATAAAATTAGTGGAATTCATAAAAAGTCTCAAATTACATTTATTTGGGTATTTATAACATCAATTATGTCAATATTGCATTAATAAGATAATTACTGCATCATCTTTGTGTCATAAATAAATTAAATTATTTAATGTCTAAAAATGACAAATAAAATACCATTATGTAGGAAAACTTTTTATCTTTCTAATTAATATTTATAGTTGAATTTATCTTATGTATAACCGTATATTAAAAAATATTTACTTATTAAACTTTGATTTTAACTATGTTAACCCTTCTTTAAATAAATTAATAATAAATGTCCTCATCTAATACAAGTGGGCCTAAATGGTCATATTTTACTTATAAGGTTGTTTTTGGTCGAATTACACTTATCCAATAGAATTAGGACATGTGTTAGGGTAATAATAATATCATTTTTACCCTTAATAACCCTATTTACTTTTAACCGTGGTAAATAAAAGTAAAAAGTTACTATTCACCAAAAATTATTTTCATCTCATTGAACCACATTTTACTTACTGACATCAACTATGTCTCTCAGATTTTTGAAATTCTACTCACAGAAGTAGTAAAATTAAGTTTTATGTAAATTTGCAAATTCTCCTAGGAGGTGGGTAAACAACGGTGAAAAGTTCAATAAAATTTTTATATATCTAAAATTATTATAAAATTACTCCAATGAATTACATTGAACTTATATAGGTATTATGTATCAATTTTGACCTAAAATAAATTTAAATAAAATAAATAATTATTTAAATAAAAAGTCGGTTTTTAAATAGTAACCCAGTGTTTTCACTATTCATCAAAAATTGAAGGTTTTCAGAAAAATACCAAAATTTTAGCCTAGGCTAATTTCGATATTCCAAATTCAAAAACGAAGTCCATTTTGAAAAATAAAATTTACAAAATTTCAAAAAGTGGTTATTACTATTCATAACGGCTAGTTTTAATAATATTTTAATATCATATCGTTGTTTAGTGAAATTCGGTATTGCGTACGACGCAAGCTATCGAGGAAGGCCGCAGTTGTGTGTAAAGCAAGCCAAGATACTGTTGTGTATAGTAAAATATTCCTTTGATGATTTATATAACATAAAAACAAAATATTTCTCATAATAGTCTCGGGTGTTACATTCTACCCCCCTTAAAATGAATTTCGCCCTCAAAATTCGTCACTTTGTAACAAAAATATGAGGATACCTTTCCCTCATCATATCTTAAAGCTCCCATGTAGCTTCTTCGAATTGGTGGTTCCTCCATAAAACTTTCACCAATCGAAGCAAGCTGAAAGATGGCTCGCGAAGCACTCCTCAACGGGCGACTCGAAACCCTAGCACCCGGCCTGTTCTTCGCTGATTCCTGCTGATGGCTAGTTTTGATCCGACATGGGATCTCCATCCTCCGGCTTCGGTTGCTGTTGAAGCAGACTCTACAAGAATTGAAGTGGGAAATATAGAAATCTCTCTTCGCTCCTCACCCATCTCCTTTCGCGATGCCCTACAAGGGGCAGATCCTAGCGATGCGAGGGTATATAAGAAGCCTCTCTTTAAGAAGCTTGAAGATGGTTGTTTTATGGTCGATGTAGATCCGGAAGCTCTGAAGCAAAGGATACAGCTCTGTAAATACTCGATTCTCGGTCTGGTGACATACTCCACAGGTGATAGACCTTGGTCTCTTCTGGAGCTTAAGAACAGAATAGCCCACTGCTAGGGCTCTTCGAGATGGAGGATGATCCCCATCGGTAAGGGGTACTACCATTTTCTCTTCGAAACTCAAGATGAACTGGACCAGGTATGGAAATTCGGTAATTTACAACTTAATCCTGGTTTTCTCAGAATTCTTGAGTGGGATCCTAATTTTAATCCATTCACACACAAAAATCACTTGGCTAAAATATGGGTTAGAGTTCATGGACTAAATTGGTTCTATTGGCATCCGAAAATCCTAAATGATATTGCTTCCTGCATTAGGACTCCCATAAAAATTGATCATAGAACATTGAATGGGGAATTAGGAATCTATACTAGATTAATGGTTGAGGTTAATCTAGCTATTGAACTGCCTTCCAGCATTATTTTCAATTCCCCTGACTGTAAAATTGAGCTCAGAATTGAATATGAAAAGAAGCCACCCTATTGTGAAGTATGCAAATTGATTGGTCACAACCTCTCAAATTGTAGGGTGGTTAGGAAACAAATGGACCCTCCAATCAAAAAATATTGGCAAGAAATAAAACATGTCAAAAAGGGGTTGACTACCTCTGTCAAACCTCAGCCACCCAATAAAGAAAAGCAGGACGTTTGGGTTAAGAAATCCAATGTACTGTCATCTCTGGAAGGAAAATCCTGGCGGGAGTTAGTTGAGGAAGAGGAGACCCTCCAAAAAAATGATAATCCTATTATTGTTTTGCATGATATAGTGGCTGTAAGTGGTGAAATTAACCACATTTCGGCCACTGATGTTTCTTCCTCACATACTCTCGCTTTGGTTGAACATGCTAGTAGGGACTTGGGGTCGGATCCTTTTGCCCCTGTGGATCTTATTGTCAACCCTGAGGTCACCAATATAACAACAAGTGATTTGGTAAAATCTGCAGACCCAGGTTCTTCAAATCCTTCTATTGCTCCTGTAAAGAATGCTATGACCAATGATGCTGTCAATTATGAAAATGATGTTGTTAACTCTTCTTATATTTCCACTATCACTGCACACAACACTCCTTTATCCTCTGCTGATGATTCTGTACAGCCTGTAATTGCTGTCCAAACTGCTAATATTGTTTTTGTAACAGGGGTCTTGGAACCTCATGCTCTAAATGCTGATACCTTAGTGGCTGGCGCATCATCCAACACTACACACACTTCTGAACCTACTCCTATTACATCTGTTTCAATAATAAATCTGCCATCATCTGCTTCAGAATCCGAAAAGCTAGCACCTCATGCTGTCAATCTCGACACCGTTATGGCCAGATCTGCCTACAGCACTGCTCCTGATCCTATTCTTCCCCCTGAACAAACTCTTACTGATAATTACCATACCACTAACAATGTTGGGCCTCCACCCCTTGCTGAATTGCAGACTTCTAATCTGGAAAAATCTGCTTCTGCAAAACCCATTCATTCTACTTCTGTTTTATCCAACAGCTCGAATTATTCCTCACAGGTTGATAAATCTCTCACAGCCTCTGATCCCTTGGTTCAGAGCCCTCCAAAAACTACAGAAGTCTGTTCTTCTCCCATGGATTGCACTGCTATCCGGAATTCCGCACATACTCCAGCGGATCCTTCTCCTGCTCAAGCTGATGGTCTTGGCATCACAGCCTCTGAGCGCATGCCTGGAACTACTTAAAGCAATGAGTCACCTTCTAATTACAATACTCAGACATTCAATCTAAACTCTTCTTCCTCCCCTATGGTCACTCGATCGCAAAGTAAGAATGATTCTGGAAAATCCAAAAAAAAAGAAGGGTTCCAACCCAAAACGCAAATAGTAATGAATTTTCTCTATTGGAATTGCCAAGGTTTAGCAAACACTGACACCTCCACTACAATTAGGAGGCTTATAAACACTCATAAACCTCAACTCTTTGCCATCTCTGAACCAAAAGTTAATTTCAAAGCCAACTACATGAGACTTGGTGCTCCTACTTATAGTTTTGTTGGCTCTTGTAAACATGGTACTCAAACTAATTCAATGCGGATCTCTTATCATAATTCCCTTCAAAATGTGAACATCATTAAAAGCACAGATCAGCAGGTTACTTGTGATTTCTTGTTGAACAGTTGTCTCTTTCTTTGTACTATGATTTATGCCAATAATAGATATCAGGACAGAATGACTTTATGGCATGATCTTTCCGATATGGCCCGCTCAATTAAGGAGCCTTGGGTTGTTATGGGTGATTTCAATGCCATTCTAAGCCCTTGTGAAAAAATTGGCCCCTCACATCTTACTATTTCTTCAAATGAATTTAGGTCAGCTATTGATGACTGTAACCTATTTGAAGTTACCCTCACTGGTGCCAAATATACTTGGTATAGGAAACATTATAATAAAATGGTTGCCAGTAAGCTTGACAGAGCCTTTGTCAACATGAAGGCCCTTGATACCTGGGATATTATTTCTAGTATAACTCTGCCTAGAATTAATTCTGACCATCATCCTATCTTAGTGAGCTTCTGTATGATCAGCCGTAAGCATATTCTCCCCTTTAAATTTAATAATGTGTGGTCCTCGAACCCGGACTGTGTCGCTCTTATACACCGCACCTGGAACTCTATGAGCCACCATAAGGACTTATTCGCCTGTATTTCTAAGTTAAAAATCCTAAAACAGACCCTTAAAAGTTGGTGTAAATCTACAAGATCTCAAATTGACCTTGAAATTTCCTCTCTTGAAAATGATCTTAGTCGTGCTCAAACGCAAAACACTATTTCTAATTTCAGTTTGGATCCTCAGTTGGAAGCTAACCTTGCCCTTAAACTTAATTCTTTGCTCACTTTTAAGGATAATCTTCGTAAGCAAATGTTTAGGACTAAATGGCTTGTTGATGGAGATCGTAATACTAAATTTTATAATTCCCTTCAAAGAATAAGAAAGGCCAATCGTCCTCTTACCAAACTTATTCATGATGATTTTCTCATCGATACTGAAGAAGACATAACGAATTATGTCACCTCGTACTTTTACAACATTTTTAATGGCCCAGACATAAATATTGACATCAAGGCCAATATTATCCCCTTACTGGTTGATGATAGAGACAATGAAACTCTTTTAAGCATACTGCTTGATCAAGAAATTAAAGATACTGTCTTTGGCCTTAATCCAGACATTTCACCTGGTCCAGATGGGTTCAATAATGGCTTCTATCAAAAGCATTGGGATATTATCCAAAAGGATGTTTGTAACCTTGTTAAAACCTTTTTTCCCATGGCTCTCTGCCTCATGGTATTAATGCTCAATTTTTAGTTTTAATACCTAAGGTTGAAAATGTTTCGGAGATTCATGAATTCAGACCCATTGCTCTCATTAATACTCTTTATAAGATCATTACTAAAATAATTGCGAATAGGCTGGCACCCATTTGTGACAAAATAGTGTCATGGAATCAATTTGGTTTCATTAAAGGTAGGGCCATTCAGGAATGCATATGTCTGGCCTCGGAAGGTACCAATAGTCTTAATAAAAACACTAGAGGGGGGTGTGTGGCCATTAAACTGGATATCAGAAAGGCCTTTGACACTATTGACTGGAATTTCACCTTCAGGGTTTTAAATAACTTTGGATTCCAGGACTCTTTCATTGGAAGACTGAAAACTCTATTCAGATCTGCCTATATTTCTATTCTAATCAATGGCTCTCCTAGGGGCTTCTTCAACTGTTCTAAAGGTGTCAGGCAGGGTGACCCTCTATCGGCCATCCTCTTCGTTATTGCTGAGGACTACCTTAGCAGACTTCTAAATAGTCCGGTCGCTCAAGGATCCCTGAAGCCCATACAAGCTTCCAGGAACTTAAATATCCCTACCCACCTTTTATATGCTGATGACATCATTATTTTTCTTAAGGGGGATCAAAGTAATATTCGTGTCTTAAAACAAGCACTTAATCATTATGAGGAAGTCTCTGGTCAATCGATATCCTGGAATAAATCATATATTTATTTTGGAAAGAACTTTCATGTCCGAAGAAAAAATACCATTACTTCCTACCTTGGCATTAAAGAGGGACTCCTCCCTTTCACCTATTTAGGTGTTCCAATTTTTTGGGGTCGTCCTAAGGCTTTCTATTTCACTAATATCACTGAGCAAATTATAAACCAACACTCTACCTGGAAAGGAAGATCTCTCTCTATGGCTGGCAGGATTTGTCTAGTCAAATCGACCATTGTCTCTAAGATGGCATACTCTATGATGATTTACAAATGGCCCGCCAGCATTTTTAAGAAGATCAATACCTATATCAAAAACTTCATCTGTATGGGTAGCATTCTTGAAAGAAAACTTGTCACTATTACCTGGAAAACCTGTTGCAAACCTCTCGACAAAGGTGGCATTGGTATTAAAAATTTAAAGATGTTCAATAATGCTCTCAAAGCCCGTCTTACTTGGAGTATCATCAATGGTACTTCCAAAGCTTCTGATTTCTTGAACCTTAGATTCTGCACCAAGCTTTTAAATGGGAACCTCAAGTACATTAACTCTTCAATCTGGACCTCAATTAGAGACTCGTATCAGAAGATCATGGAAAATTCTAGATGGATGGTTAGTGATGACTCTTCCATTAATTTTTGGTGCGATAAATGGTGTGGTAACCCCTTGATATCTCTGTTACCACCTAACATCACTCCCGATGACCAGAATCTTTCTATAAAGGATGTCTTACAATATCACAGGCATGCTCTCCCTGAAAATATTGCGCAGATCATTGATAATCATTATTTTTCTTCTAATGGTGATTTCCTTATTTGGGAACCTGCCCCGAATGGAATCCTTGACTCCAAAAACTTCTACCAGCATTACTTTTCTGAAAGTGATCCTATTTTACATTGGGTGAGTCATTTTGATAAGTAGTGGATCAAACCTTCTAGGCTTACTCTCATTTGGAGAATTGCCCATAATAGATTACCCACTGAAGCCTGTCTTCAAGCCTTTAGCATTCAACTCTGCTCCATTTGTCGCTTGTGCAATCAACACAGGGAAGATGCAGATCATCTATTTTTGTCATGTGCGACGACATCTGCTTTATGGAATTATGTTTTTGACTTATTTAATTGCAGATGGTCCCTTTATGACACTATTTGTTTGTCCCTTAACAAGTGCACTAGCTATGCTTTCTCTCCTCAGGTTAAAAATCTACTGATTACAGCGGTGGTGGAACTGCTTCATGTGATCTGGTATGCTAGAAATGACATCATTCATAATAAGCGATCATTTAGTTTAATTACAGGAAAATCTCAAATTCTTACTGCGATACATGAAGCTGCTTCCATCCAAAAATACTGTTTCAACAACTCGGTTGGTGATTTTGAGATCCTTCGTCACCTTCGTGTGCCCGACGTCTTCCCACAGATCAAACGTTCATTTGAAGTATTCTGGCAATCTCCGATGCCGAGATGGATCAAAGTGAATGTTGACGGTGCCTCCAAAGGTAACCCAGGCCCTTCCGGTTGTGGTGCTATTTTTCACGACTCGGCTGGTCTTTTCCAGGGTTGCTTCTATGCGGGCTGTGGCCATTCCTCTTCCCTGGAAGCTGAAATGCTGGGTGTCATCCACACCGTTGATTTTTCCCTTCAAAGAGGCTGGAAAAAACTCTGGATTGAAAGAGACTCTACTACTATCATTCATGCCATCTGGAATGGTTCCATTCATCTGGCTTGGTCTCTTACCACTCTTTGGATGAATTGTCTCAACTCTCTACATGGGATTGACTACATAGCCACTCACACCTATCGGGAAGCGAATACTGTTGTAGATGCTCTTGCCAACAAAGGAATTCATCAGACCATGACTTGGCTGAACTCTTTACCTGCTGATTTATTATCTTTGTTTGATAGAGATTGTAAAAGATTTCCATCTTTTCGCCTTTTGTAACTTTTTTCTTATCAATAAGATGACTTTTCTTGAAAAAAAATAAAACTTTCACCAATCAAGTGGTCTTGTTTCGTAGGACTTTTTCACTACGATCCAGAATCTCTATCGGCTGTTCTTCATAAGAAAGATCTTGCTCCAGCAGTACAACTTTTGAGCTTAGTACATGTGAAGGATCAGGTATGTACTTTCTCAAGAGAGATGCATGGAACACATCGTGAACTTGAGAGAGATTCGGTGAAAGCGCCAATCGGTAAGCTACCTTTCCAACACGATCCAGTATTTCAAAAGGACTGATATATCTAGGGCTCAACTTCCCCTTCCTTCCAAATCTCATGACCCTCTTCCATGGTGATATTTGTAAGAATACTTTATCACCCACCTCAAACTCTAGGTCTTTTCTTCGGTTGTCGGCATAACTTTTCTTCGACTCTGAGCTGCTCTTTTGTGTTATTGAATAGATCTGACCTTTTCTGCCATTTCATCAACGAGATAAGGCCCTAATAGCTTTATTTCCTCAAATTCATCCCAGCAAGTTGGAGTCCTGCATTTCTTTCCACAGAGAGATTCATAAGGAGCCATATGAATACTGGAGTGAAAGCTATTATTATAAGAAAATTCCACAAAGGTAGGTGTTGATCCCAACCACCTTTGAAATCTATAGAGAAAGCTCTCAACATATCTTCTAGAGTTTGAATTGTCCTCTCAGACTGACCATCTATCTGAGGATGATAAGCAGTACTGAAACTCAACTTTGTATTCGGAGTATGCTGAAGACTTCTACAGAACTTTGAGGTAAACCTCAGATCCCGATCAGATATAATAGAAAGTGGTACTCCATGAAATCTTACCACTTCCTTTACATATATCTTGGCAAGCTTATCTAGAGAGAAATTCTCTCTAATAGCAATGAAGTGTGAATACTTTGTAAGAAGATCAACTATGACCCAGATAGCATTATTGCCTTTGTATGTTTTAGGAAGTCCGATGAAAAAGTCCATAGTGATGTTTTCCCATTTCCATTCGGGTATGGGTAATGGTTGTAACATCCCCTTAGACTTTTGTCTCTCAGCTTTAACTTGCTGAAAAACCAAGCATCGAGAGACATATTCAGCAACATCTCTTTTCATGCCATCCCACCAGAAGTACTCTTTCAGATCCCTATACATCTTCGTGCTTCCCAAATGAATAGATAATGAAGAACTATGAGCCTCATCCAGCAGCTCCTTCTTTAATTCGGGGATGGTGGGAACACAAACCCGATTGCTGAACTTTATTATCCCATCATAATCAGGGTTGAATTCAGCAACATTTCTCACATTCTTTTGTAACTCTACATCTTCTTTCTGTGCCTCTTTAATCTTAACATGTATAGATGGTTGAACATTCATTTGAGAAAGATACAAATTTTCCCATTTCATTATAATTTCAAGATCCATCCTTTGTAAATCTATAAATATTGGATCTTTTGTGATCCTCATCATGGATAAACTAGCATGGTCTTGTCGACTTAATGCACCTGCCACCTTGTTTGATTTCCCAGGGTGGTAATGAATTGAGCAGTCGTAATCCTTAATCAGCTCCAACCATTTTCTTTGGCGCATATTCAGCTCCTTTTGTGTGAAAATATACTTTAAAGATAATGCCTCCAAATATTTAATGCAAATATTACCACAGCTAACTCCAAATCATGAGTTGGGTAATTTTTCTCATGGATTTTCAACTATCGTGAGGCATAAGATATCAGCATATCATTTTGCATAAGAACACACCCCAATCCCTTCTTGGATGCATCACTGTAGATCACAAACCTTTCTCCACTACAAGGTAGTGTGAGCACAGGTGCACTGGATAAAATTCTTTTCAACTCCTTGAAATTCACTTCACATTCCTCCATCCAAACAAACTTAAATCCATTCCGAGTCAACCTGGTGAGTGGATTTGATAATCGTGAAAAATCATTCACAAAACATCGATAATATCCAGCCAAACCAAGAAAACGTCGGATCTCAGTTACTGTTGTTGGTCTCGACCATCTTTTGATAACCTTTGTTTTTGCTGGATCCACAGATATCCCCTCTTTTGAGATTATGTGACCCAAAAATGCAACTTTTTGAAGCCAAAATTCACACTTGGTAAATTTGTCATAAAGCTTCTCCTTTCTCAGGGTCTTCAATATAATTCTCAAGTGATCTTCATGTTCTTCCTTGCTCTTTGAATATACAAGAATATCGTCTATAAAGACTACCACAAACTGATCAAGATAGTCTCTAAAGACTCTATTCATCAGATCCATGAAGATATCAGGGGCATTAGTAAGACCAAATGGCATCACTATAAATTCATAGTGTCCATACCTTTTACGGAAAACCGTCTTTGGTATATCCTCCCTTTTGACCCTTAATTGATGATACCTAGAATGAAGATCAATCTTGGAAAAGTATTGAGCTCCTCATAGTTGGTCAAATAAGTCATCAATGCATGGGAGATGATATTTGTTCTTGAGAGTGATCTTGTTAAGTTCTCGATAATCAATGCAGAGTCTCATTGATCCATCTTTCTTCTTAACAAACAGAACAGGTTCTCCCCAAGGTGACACACTAGGGAGTATGAACCCATTATCAATATTCTCTTGGAGTTTCTTCTTCAATTCCTGCAACTCAATTGGGGCCATTTTATAAGGTGTCTTTGAAATAGGCAAAGCACCCGGTACGAGTTCTATTGAAAACTCAACTTCACGATTTGGTGGATGATCTAGAAATTCCTCTGGAAAGACATCATCAAACTCTCGTAAAAAGGGCATATTCTTAATCGTGAGTTTCTCTCTAGCCATTTGAAATAAATAACCTTCATTTAGTGGAATCAAGACCCATAAGATGGAAGAAATTTCACTGGAAGGTTATGTTCATCCTTGCATCGATAGACGATCATAGATTGATCTGGAATATGAAATATGACTTCCCTTATTTGGAAATTGATATGAGCTCCATATAAAGAAAGCCAATCCATGCCAAGAATCACATAAAATTCCACTATAGGAAGGATCACAAGATTTGAAGGAAGCAGTTTCCCACAAACTTCAATCGGGGAAGAATTATAAACTTTTGATGCGACTGTTGTTCCATTAGGGGTTGTAACAGATAACTCAACATATAATTATTGAGGTAATACAGTGACACTCTTAGAAAATTATTCAGAAATAAAAGAGTGGGTGGATCCAGAATCAAATAATACATTTGCTACTTTAGAGTGGATGGTAAGTGAACCTTTCACCACATCGTTATCGTACTCCACATCGCTGATAGAAATTGCATGTGACTTTCCTTTGTCTTTATCCTTAAGAGTTGGTTGACGCCGATCATCATCATCAACCCTTGGATTTGGGCATTGATTGGAATAATTCACCATCTCCTTGAACTTGAAACATTGAAGTGTAGTAGGTTCATTCTGTGTATCCCTTCCTTTTTTTGCATCATTAGAAATCTTCTTCCCATCATTGCGGCATTCAAATGCCCGATGACCTTCCTTTACACATTTGAAACATTTACTTGTCCCTTTAAGACAACTCCCTCTATGTTTCTTTCCACACTTTGAGCATAAGGGAAATATCATCTTATTTTTAGTGTGCTCTTTTCATTTTCCTTTGAATTCCATTTTCCTCTTCTTATCAAACCCATATGACTGATGGGTTACTCCAATCTCCATCTCAACTTTGAGAGCACATCGAACGATTTCCTCTTAGCTATTGAAGTCCCTTATGGCTAAGGCCCTTCGAAGACTTGGTTTTAAGCCACTAAAGGATCGATCGATCTTACTCTTAGGTTGGATAATAATACCAGAAGCGTACCTTTCAAGTCTTGTAAAATTTGCTTCATAGGTACCAACAGATTCATCATCCTTTTGCTTTAGTTCAAGAAACTCCTTCTCCATATTTGATCGGAGAATACGAGTGAAGTACTTATTGAAAAATAAGTTCTTTAACTCGTCCCATTCCATGGACCCAATTTCATCCCTTTGCCTCGTATTCTTAATAAGATTCCGCCATTGATCAGAATCTCCTTCCAAACGATAAACTGCTAGGATGACTTTATCATGTTCAGAACATTGAAGAACTGAAAATATCTTTTCATTAGTACTAATCCATTTTTCAGCAACTAATGGATCAGTAGACCCACTGAATGAAGGTTGAAACTTCCTCATGAAGGATTCAACAGAATTTTGATCCTTCCTTTTCTCATTTGGAAGTCCTGCATGATTCATAGCTTGAGAAAGTTGTGTGAGCATGGCAACAAGATTTTGCATTCCATCTCCCATAACGTTTGGTTGCTCAGGGGGACAATCATTGCATTTCCCGTCGCATTCCACATTAACACGGTTTCTTTGGGTTCCAACCATTGACTAAAAACAAGAAGAATAGTGTGAGAAATACTAATTATAATAGGAAAACCACATAATCAAGAATAAAATTTCACACTTAAGGTCCTATCCTAGGTTATTAATGGCCATTTCTAAAACACTAAGATTGTGTTCTATTCTTATACTTATCCTCAGGGTTCTTACTATGGCTTTCACATCCTAGTTTCCAAAGGTTGAATATACCCTTCCTCTGATACCAACTATAACGACCCATAATTTACATACATTGTTAATACTTCAAAATTGAAGCATACTTATTACAACATATAACAAAACCATGGAAGGAACGTATAGGTATAGTGTCTTTAGAAACTGGGAAACATAAAAAACTGGTTCATAAAGAGTCTACACTGTCTCCCATTTATTTCATCATATCTATAGTCCCTTTTGTCATATCTTACTTAATAACCTTCTTCCTGACCTGGGGGAAAGAAAACATACAAAAGGGTGAGATCAAATGCTCAGTTAGGGTAAACAAAAGAAAAATCAATCATATCATGAACATAACATTTTGGAAATCTTAACCTACAAAAGAAATCATAATTTCATACCATGGGATAAATAATAGAAGTGAAATGTAATCCCCATAATCATAACATAAAACATGAAACTTTGTGGCATACACACATAATCATATAGAATCATTTCTTAGTAGTCAAGACTCATTTCCAAGACCATATTAGCGATCAAAGTCCATTTCTGAACTGAGTTCACTCCTCGTTTCAGTCCTGTTTCACTGAACCGGTTTAACCTGCCATTCCAGCCATGTCTATCTCATGAGATATAAATCTTTACCCAATGCATTGGAGGGAGATATAGGTCCCACCCATCTCATAATGATACCATTCTTATGTGTGCCACAAAATCATAAATCATACATCATTGCATAACCCATGTAATAAAAATGGGATTCTTAAACATCATGACATCATAAAAAAATTCATATAAGATAAAGGAATTCATAAAAATAATTCCATCACAACATAATCAAATCAATGTAATAATATGGATAGAAACATAACCCTATATTATCTTATATGTAAAATAATTTTGATAAAACACTTGAACTCCATTCTTGAGGAAAATATCCTTTCTACTTCAAAAAATTTTCCTTTCTTAACATGTCATAAAATTTTAAAATAAAAGAAGTTGATTAAAAATAAACTTGAAAACTTGTAAGGGAATATTCTTGGAAATAATGTTTTAAAAATCCATTCATTCCATATAAGTTAAAAAAAACATTCTTCTCGTACTATTGTCGGAAAAGTCAAAAAGTACCCCGTACGAAAAACGACAAAAGATTCCTTTAATATCTTTTACTAAAACATAATGAAGGTTAAAATTGGATTTACCAATTGTAGGTGGATGGAAATAACATTAAATATTGAGGAAAAATGGATGTGGATGATAAAATACACCCCAGTAAATACCAAAGTATAAACAATCTTAGATAAAAATGAGATTGTGATATTTTCCCTTACCTTAGGTCCGATTTTCTTCGTAAGTGTCCGAACCTCCTGTATAATGATTTAAATAATGTTATTGAATTATTCCAGAATCCTACTTATTGTTATGATATCATATATGGTCATATTCTTAGCTTCTTATTAGTAATATTTCATCACTACTTGTTATTCGGGTGTTTATTACTTTTTGTTCTTATGCGTGTTTTGTCGAATAAATTCTTATTCTTCTCTTTAGGTTATACATACCTCATTTACAGAATGGTATTAGTGTAATATATATCATATTCATTCATTAAATTCATTTATATAATCATTATGCAATGAAGATCATGTAGAACGAATCACATCACATCGTGGAGACTGTATTCCGTACGTACGCACGAGCGATGATATCGTTGCCATGACCGTGGAATTGTATTGGAGTGTATGTATACTATTTCAGAATAAATAACACTTTACAATAATCACATATAGTTATTATTTACACCATTATACCCATCAAAGTAAGGTGGTGGTGGAAAATAGATTACACCACGGCGTGGAGACGATATTCCGTACGTACGCACGCGCGATGCTTTCATTTTCCGTACGATGGATAAATGGTGAAATAGGGTTGTTTCATAATTATAATAACATATCAGTATTTTATTGATACTTATGTTATTACTTCATAATGAAACAACTAAAGAAGAAGAAGTGGAAGAAGAAATAAAGATGAAATAATCGGTAACAGACATTACCTCTTCTTTGAGGGCTTCTTTGAGACCTCCTTTTAGGGCACTAAAATTGGTCTTTGAAGAATACCAAGACCTCTAGGATGTTTCTAGGGAAGTTGAGAGGAGAAATTGGTAGGGTTGTCCGAGATTGAAGGCTCAAATTGGTGTGAGGATGAGAGGGAGGGGGTGCCCTTTTATAAGGGAGGAGAGGGGCACCTTTGGAATAACTAAAAATATTATTTTATTATAAAGTCAAATTCGGGTTTTAATAGCTAAAAATTGATATATTTAGAAGAAAAGGTGGGGATGGGTCGAAATACTCTAATCCAATAGAATTTAGACAAGTTTAGGTCATTATATTAACCTTATCTTTTAGTTTTAACTCTTAGTTAATTAGATTGACATTTACCATGTCACTTTGTATTTTTATATTATATAGTTAATAAACTTACCATATACATCCAAGAGACCCCCAAGTGGTCCATTAATGATACACCTATCATGATATAAGTATCGTGTCCGAACCTTAGATTTTTAGGAATAAAATAACAATGAATAATATAATATTTGTTTTAAAAACTATTTTATGTCAATTTTGACACTATTTAGTAATTGATTTTTATGAAAATTATAACAGAAATATTAGTTCTAAAAAAATTAATTAAATCAATACTAACATGTTATATTAACCTATAAAATTATTGGAATTCATAAAAAGTCTAAAATTACATTTATTTGGGTATTTATAACATCAATTATGTCAATATTTCATTAATAAGATAATTACTATACCATCATTGTATCATAAATAAATTAAATTATTTAATGTCTAAAAATGACAAATAAAATACCATTATTTTGGAAATCTTTTATCTTTCTAATGAATATTTATAGTCTAATTTATCTTATTTATAAACCTATATTAAAAATTATTTACTTATTAAACTTTGATTTTAACTATTTTAACCCTTCTTTAAATAAATTAATAATAAATGTCCTAATATAATCCAAGTGGGCCTAAATGATCATATTTTACTTATAAGGTTGTTTTTGGTCAAATTAAACTTATACAATAGAATTAAGACATGTTTTAGGGTAATAATAATAATATCATTTTTACCCTTAATTACCCTATTTACTTTTAACCGTGGTAAATAAAAGAAAAAAGTTACTATTCACCAAAAATTATTTTCATCTCATTGAACCACATTTTACTTACTGACATCAACCGTGTGTCTCGGATTTTTGAAATTCCACTCATAGAAGCGGTAAAATTAAGTTTTATGTAAATTTGCAAATTCTCCTAGGGGGTGGGTAAAAGACGGTGAAAAGTTCAATAAAATTTTTATATATCTAAAATTATTATAAAATTACTCCAACGAATTACATTGAACTTATATAGGTATTATGTTTCAATTTTGACCTAAAATAAATTTAAATAAAATAAATAATTATTTAAATAAAAAGTCGGTTTTTAAATAGTAACAAAGTGTTTTCACTATTCATCAAAAATTGAATGTTTTCAGAAAAATACAAAATTTTTACCCTAGGCTAATTTCGATATTCCAAATCCAAAAACGAAGTGCATTTTGAAAAATAAAATCTACAAAATTTCAAAAATTGGTTATTACTATTCATAACGGCTAGTTTTAATAATATTTTAATAGCATATCGTTGTTTAGTGAAATTCGGTATTGCGTACGACGCAAGCTATCGAGGAAGGCCACAGTTGCGTGTAAAGCAAGCCAAGCTAGTGTTGTGTGTAGTGAAAGATTCTTTTGATGATTTATATGACATAAAAACAAAATATTTCTCATAAAAGTCTCGGGTGTTACAGAGTATGAATTGGAATAATTGATTTATGAAATAAATATAAAGGCCCGACTCAATAAAAATGTATATTTTATTTAATAGAATATAATAAGCATAATTTTTAGGGAATTCATTTTAATCTTCAAAAAATTGTGATTTCCTCAAAAATGTTTTCTATTTATTTTCATGATTGAATGTTATAATTAAATTTTGGGAGTTTTAGAAAATTTATTTGATAAAATGAACATGGTTTTTGAAATCATCAGAATAAAATTATTATATGGTGAAATTTTTATATTTTCATGAAAATTTTAAAATATTGAGGAATAGTAAAAAATACACTTTTTTCTAAAATAAGGTATCTTTTGTGACATCTTCAAGAAAAATTAAGATCTAAATATTTATTAAATTTATGGAATAACTCATTTATGAAATGAAAATATAAATATCATACAAAAAATAATTTTAGAACAAGTAAATTATTTTTTTTCATAATAAATATGAAAATAATTTTCAGTATTAATGTAATATTTATGCACCACTAGAAAAGTAAAATTCACTCTCTTATAACTTATAATTGATTAGTAGAAAGTATATATACATGTTTTGAATTAAATATATTCTTTAAATAATGATTTATAATAATAATTGTCAATTTTGGAGTTGTATAACAAGTATCTTATCTAAATGATTGTGCAATGCTTGCACAAGGCAAGAAAAATCAAATTAACAAAATAAATAAGTTGTATCAACATGCATGTGAGTAAATATACATAATGAATGATTCTAAATAATTATCTGGAGACTAATTAATTTATTTTTATGATCATATTTTTTTTAATTTTTATATATGAAATAAGTATCTTAATTTCTTTTGAAATAATTGCAGTGCTTGTCCACATAGAAGAAAAATCAATAAAATTATATTAAAAACAGAAAAAATTATAATAACCATTAAATTACCCAAAAAACTTTATTAAATGTTATTGTTTGATTATATTTTGAGGATAATCATCCATGGGTCTAATATATGACCATTTGGATCCACTTGGTTGATATTAAGTTTATTGTATTTTATTTAAATAAAAGTCCAACACGCCACACTATTGTTTTTAATGAGTATAACATTTTTGTTTTTTAGTTATTTAGAAGATATTTTTAACAACAAATATATTTTTTAAATATAAATTATTTATCCTTATCGGGTTAGTATATTTTAAAATGTAAGGGAATAAATAATTACCTTAAAATATTCCACAATGTTGATGCGGTAATTATTTAATTAATGTAAAAATCAAATAAATGGTATTAAAAATATTAAAATAAATATATTTTTATATAATTAATGTGATAAAAAATTATATATATTACCACAAAGTTTTTAGGATGTAATTAAATATTTGGTTTGCGTTTTACTTGTTTTCTTGATGTTTTTAATGTCAATGTAATGAATAGTATCAAATTTGTTAATAATGACATTTTATGGAATTAATATTATATTAGATTATTTAAAAATAATATAGATATTATATAAGTCTAAAGGGTATAATATATCATCTCAAAATGGAATCCAATATACATTTATAGACCATTTTAAGCTTGTTGAACTAGAATATCCTTATTATATTTTATTATTTTGAGAAATTCAAAAAGTGCCCCTACTCTCTATAATAAAAGGGAATATCTTATTATCTTATCATCACAAAAAAAAAACATATTTGGTTTATCCAATAAATACCAAAATAACTTCAAATAATATGTTCACACTTTCTATAGGTCTTGGTTTTGGCATAACAATAACCATAGTGGTTTTAAGGTGTTAGCCAAAGGAGATTGTCCAAAGAAGATGTATCCTTTTGAATCAAGAATTTCTATTTTGTTTATTCTTACATGTCTATAAAATATGCTCAAAAAAAATATCTATAGTTTCATCCATATAATCATATGTTATTATTTCATTTTAATTGACTATATCCATCTCCGGTTCCATCAAATTGGAAACGAATTAATCGTTTGTGTGTACGACAAACAATCACCACACAAACAGATGTCATTTTTTTCCATCATCATCTCTCAAGAATAGTTATAATGATATAATTAGTATTTATATATGTTATTAATTACATATATATCATTATTAATATATAATATATCATTTACATTTTTACCTTCCCATTCACATAAAAATGATAATGTCATTTGTGCGTACGTGTGGACTACCACGCCCACAAAGAAATGCGATTCGTTTTTCATCACCATATCACATGAATGATATATATATATATATTTAAATAAGTATATTTAAAGAGTTAATATTAAATATATGATATTATGATCATTATGTAAATGTAGAATAATTATAACCTTCTTTCCATAATGATCTTTGAAAAATGAGAATGTTACTCATACGTACATACGACCTACCATCTCCAGGATTGTAACATAGTTCATTTTTCAAATCCATATTTAATACTTGGATTTTAATTTTATAATTTATGTATAAAATTTTGAATTATTTCATGATTATTATTATATAAATGATTAATTTAGTAATTTTTTACCATAGTCAAATTACCAAAGTGATTTCGTGTTTACGAACCGTATATCATCAAAGAATTTGACATAAACTTAAATAATTAATTAATTTTTATAACATAGTAATAAGTGAAATAAAAATAAAAATAATATTTAAAAAGTTTCTAAATAAAATATATCATCAACCTTATTTTATTATTCCGGAATTCAAAAAATGTATGCGACAATTCAGACTCAAGTTAAGGGACTCTAACTGAAAAATATCTTCTTAATAGTTTAAAGATTTATTTTCTAAATAAATCTATATCATGTCCATGTTTTTAAAACTATTTTTATAAATGTATTATTATGTAACTTAATGTTTTAAAATTTAAAATTTTTAGTTTCACTCAATTTTTTTCAAAAAGGAATATTTTTAAGGTATTCTTTATGGGACTTTTAAAAATACTCTTTTAATGTTTCATTTTAAAAAAGTCAAAAGGAATGTTTTTTAACTTATATGGAATTAGAATATCTTAACAACTTCATGGAGAATTAATTCTTGGAATTTTCCTTCATAATATTACATGTGTTTTTCAAATTGAATGTTTTACATTGTTTGCACTCAATATTCTTTTAAAATAAGTGATTTTTCTCAGGCAATGTTTTTATGATGTAAACATTCATTTTTTATGATTATTTTATGGTTCATGGGAATTGTTTATGATTATGGGTGGTTCCTTTATAAACTAAATATGGGTGGGTCAGTGATATCCCTCCAATGCATTGGGTATGTTGGAAGTTGACTGTGATGTTTATTCTAAGTGTAACTGCGATGGTTACATCCAAGTATAATAGTGAGGGTTATGTCAAGCATAACTGTGAGGTTTATTTCATTTTATCTATGAGGGCTACATCATAAGTAAGTATGATAAGAAAATTATTCACCAAGTTACCTATATGTTTGTTTTTTCTCCCCTGGAACATGTGTTCTGGTAAAGAATCACTACTTCTGGGTGGTTTACATTGGATTTATTTATAGACCAAGAAATATTAAATAGTTATTTATCCAAAGAGATATGCTTTACAAAGGTAAGAGTTTTTTAGGTTTTTACCTATGATAATTAAGAACATTCATTGGTCGAGGGGACGGGATGTCAGACTCATCACACCTTAAAGGATAATAATTAAGGAAAGAGTTTTTTAGGTTTTGGACCTATGATGTTTATTCTATGTGTAAATGCTTTGATGATAATTAAGAGTTACCTATATGTTTGTTTTGTCTCCAAGATTGTAACACAGTTCATTTTTCATAATAATATTTTATAATTTTTTTAAAAATTATAATTGATTTATAATAATGAAATTTATGTAATGATTATTATTCTAGTGATGGTGGAATAATGACCTATTTGACCATAGTGAACCCACCAAACTCATTTTTGATTTATGAACTAAATATCATCAAAACATATGACGTGAACTTAAATAGTTAAGTAATTTCTATAACATTGTAGTATGTGAGATAAAAGGAATAATAAACTTGAAAAAGGTTCTTGAGAAATTAAAAAAATCAATATATGTTTATTATTCTGGAAGATAAAGAATACACACGATGAGTCAAACTAAAGGTATTGGAATTTCCTTAAAAAAATCATATTTTAATGTTTCCCTTAAAATTATTCATTTCATTCATATCCAATTTTTTGAAAATATTTTATAGCTTTTATTATATGGAAATAAAATAATTTTAAAGGACATTTTAGGTATCCTTTTACTTTTTTCAGAGTTTTTGAAATGGAATATTATTACATAATATTTTAAATTTCATTAAAAAAACAAAAAAATGTTCTATTTTAACATATAGGGTGACAAAAACCTTTACCTATGCCCTGAAAATTATTATTTTTTTGGATTCCTTTGTAATATTTCATGTTTTCTTAAATTAAGAAACCCTATTTCCCTATAATTTGGTTATTTTCAAAAAACGCGTTTTAAAATAGAATGGGTATTTCAATATCTATAAAAGGTTTTCTTAAGGGGGAATATAACATTTTTTTGATGAAATGTAACATTATTTGTTTTTAAAAGGAAAAAATACATTTTATAGTATACAATATACATCACATCATGCTTAAATAGACAACTAAATATTATTATTTAAATTTTGTCGTTATAACCTACCCATTAAATTAGTGAGTATGAAATGGAATAATTGATTTATGAACTAAATATAAAGGTACGACTCAATAAAAATGTATATTTTATTTAATATAAAATAATAAGCATAATTTTTAGGGAATTCATTTTAATCTTCTAAAAATTGTGATTTCCTCAAAAATGTTTTCTATTTATTTTCATGATTGAATGTTATAATTAAATTTTGGGATTTTTAGAAAATTTATTTGATAAAATGAACTTGGTTTTTGAAATCATCAGAATAAAATTATTATATGGTGAAATTTTTATATTTTCATGAAAATTTTAAATTTTTGAGGAATTATAAAAAATACACTTTTTTCTAAAATAAGGTATCTTTTGTGACATCTTAAAGAAAAATTAAGATCTAAAAATTTATTAACTTTATTTAATAACTCATTTATGAAATTAAAATATAAATATCATACAAAAAATAATTTTAGAACAAGTAAATTATTTGTTTTCATGATAAATATGAAAATAATTCTCAGTATTGACGTACTATTTATGCACCACTAGAAAAGTAAAATTCACTGTCTTATAACTTATAATTGATTGGTAGAAAGTATATATAAAAGTTTTGAATTAAATATATTCTTTAAATAATTATTTATACTTATAATTTTCAATTTTGGAGTTTTATAACAAGTATTTTATCCAAATGATTGTGCAATGCTTGCGCAAGGAAAGAAAAATAAAATTAACAAAATAAATAAGTTTTCTTGACATACATGTGAGTAAATATACATAATGAATGATTCTGAATAATTATCTGGAGGCTAATTAATTTATTTTTAAGATCATATTTTTTTTATTTTTATATATTAAATAAGTCTCTTAATTTCTTTTGAAACAATTGCAGTGCTTGTGCACATAGAAGAAAAATCAATAAAATTATATTAAAAATAGAAAAAATTATAATAACCATTAAAGGACCCAAAAAACTTTATTAAATTTTATTTTTTAATTATATTTTTAGGATAATCATCCATGGGTCTAATATATGACCATTTGGATCCACTTGGTTGATATTAAGTTTATTGTATTTTATTTAAATAAAAGTCCAACACGTCACACTATTGTTTTTAATGAGTATAAAATTTTTATTTTTAGTTATTTAGAAGATATTTTTAACAATAAATATATTTTTTAAAAATAAATTATTTATCCTTATCATGGTAGTATATTTTAAAATGAAAGGGAATAAATAATTACCTTAAAATATTCCACAATGTTGATGCGGTAATTATTTAATTAATGTAAAAATAAAATAAATGGTATTAAAAATATTAAAATAAATAAAATTTTATATAATTAATGTGATAAAAAAATTCTATATATTACCATGAAGTTTTTTGGATGTAATTAGATATTTGGTTTGAATTTTACTTGTTTTCTTGAGGTTTTTAATGTTAATGTAATGGATAGTATCAAATTTGTTAATAATTACATTTTACGGAATTAATAATATATTATATTATTTAAAAATAATATAAATATTATATAAGTCTAAAGGGTATAATATATCATCTTAAAATGGAATCCAATATTCACTTATAGACCATTTAAGCTTGTGGAACTAGAATATCCTTATTATATTTTATTATTTTGAGAAATTGGAAAAGTCCCCCTACCCTCTATAATAAAAGGGAATATCTTATTATCTTATCATCACACCAAAAAACATATTTCGTTTATCCAATACATACCAAAATAACTTCAAATAATGTGTTCCCACTTTCTATAGGTCTTGGTTTAGGCAAAGCAATAACCATAGTGGTTTTAAGGTGTTAGCCAAAGGAGATTGTCCAAAGAAGATGTATCCTTTTGAATCAAGAATTTCTATTTTGTTTATTCTTACATGTCTATAAAATATGCTCCAAAAATAAAAAAATAACATCTATAGTTTCATCCATATAATCATATGTTATTATGTCATTGTAATTAGCTATATCCATCTCCACTTCCATCAAATTGGGAACGAATTAATCGTTTGTGTGTACGGCAGATAATCACCACACAAACAGATGTAATTTGTTTTCCATCATCATCTCTCAAGACTAGTTATAATGATATAATTATTATTTATATATGTTAATAATTTCATATTTATCATTATGAATATATAATATATCATTTACATTTTTACCTTCCCATTCACATAAAAATGATAATGTCATTTGTGCGTACGTGTGGACTACCACCCCCACAAAGAAATGTGATTCATTTTTAATCACCACATCACATGAATGATATATATATAAATATATTTATATAATTATATTTAAATATTGAATATTAAATCTATGATATTATGATCATTATGTAAATGTAAAATAATTATAACCTTCTTTCCATAATGATCTTTCAAAAATGAAAATGTTACTCATACGTACATATGACCTACCATCTCCAGGATTATAACATAGTTCATTTTTCAAATCCATATTTAATACTTGGATTTTAATATTATAATTTATGTATAAAATTTTGAATTATTTCATGATTATTATTATAGAAATGATTAAATTAGGAATTTTTTACCATAGTCAAATTACCAAAGTGATTTCGTGTTTACGAACTGAATATCATCAAATCATTTGACATGAAATTAAATAATTAATTAATTGTTATAACACAGTAATAAGTGAAATAAAAATAATAATAAGATTTAAAATGTTTCTAAATAAGATAAATCATTAACCTAATTTTATTATTCAGGAATTCAAAAAATGTATATGACAATTCAGACTCAAGTTAAGGGACTCTAACTGAAAAATATCTTTTTTAATAGTTTAAATATTTATTTTCTAAATCAATATATCTCATGTCCATGTTTTTAAAAATATTTTTATAAATTTATTAATATGTAACTGAATGTTTTAAAATTTAAAATTTTGAGTTTCACTCAATTTTTTTCAAAAAGGAATATTTTTAATGTTTTCTTTATGGGACTTTTAAAAATACTCTTTTAATGTTTCATTTTAAAAAAAGTCAAAAGGAATATTTTTTTAACTTATATGGAATTAGAATATCTTACCAACTTCATGGATAAATAATTCTTGGAATTTTCCTTTATAATATTACATGTTTTTTTCAAATTGAATGTTTTACATTGTTTGCACTCAATATTCTTTTAAAATAAGTGATTTTTCTCAAGGAATGTTTTTATGATGTAAACACTCCTTTTTTATGATAATGTTTTGGTTCTTGGGAATTGTTTATGATTATGGGTGGTTACTTTATAAACTAAATATGGGTGGGTCAGTGATATCCCTCCAATGCATTGGGTATGTTGGAAGTTGATTGTGATGTTTATTCTAAGTGTAACTACGATTGTTACATCCAAGTATAATAGTGAGGGTTATGTCAAGAATAACTGTGAGGGTTATTTCATTTTATCTATGAGGGTTACATCATAAGTAATTATGATAAGAAAATTATTCACCAAGTTACCTATATGTTTGTTTTGTCTCCCCTGGAACATGTGTTCTGGTAAAGAACCACTACTTCCGGGTGGTTTACATTGGATTTATTTATAGAACATGAAATATTAAATAGTTATTTATCCAAAGAGATATGCTTTCCAAAGGCAAGAGTTTTTTAGATTTGTAACTATGATAATTAAGAACATTCATTGGTAGAGGGGACGGGATGTCAGACTCATCACACCTTTTTGATGGGAATTATTTCCTACACCGGGACTCTCTTATAGATTTGAGATATTTTCATGAATCCTTATTATTTCACCAAGCATAAAAATTTTTTCCCATGGAATTTGAAATCAATTATTATCATGTATGAAATTTATAATCATCTGTATGTATTCAAGGTTCTTCATTAATGGAGATATCTGTATATATTAGATTTTCTTCATCAATGGAATCCTCTTATATATTATTTTGGGATCCTTTTAACCTTTGTGATGATGACACTGGTTTTCATGCCACATTTTGGGCACTCTGAAATTTATTGTCATCTTGGGAGATGAAAGTTTGTTTTGATGTTGGGATCATACCCATAAATGGGCTACCTATGAAACCTTGTGAAAGGAATCAGAACCCTTGTAGTTCAATGCCACTTAATGGGACTACAATACCTTATAAGGTCATGTGATAAGGACCTAACCATATAGTTTAATGTTATGTGGTAAGGAAATATAAGTGGAAGGTTCTTAGTAAAATATTGGTGTGTGACTAATGCCTAAGGATCCTAAGGAACCTGGGATAGATATGAGTTTCCAAGTTGGATTATCCCATGTTGGGAATATGTATTGGGAAGAACATGTTTGTTTTGGAGTGTTGGGTTTGAACCTTAAAGAGGATTCCTACGTACCCCATTCAGATGGGAATCAAATCCCTTGTAGTTCGGTGAGTCTCACAGGGGTGTATAATCCATTGAGTGAAATAGGTTGGGGCTTACTGCTAAATAGGATTCCCTTGTAATAAGGTCTACGAGAGATGTATTAACTCATAAATATTTAGGGAGATTAATTCAGGGCTTATTCCTAAATAGGATTCATGGATTAAAGGAATTTGGGTTTTATTCATAAAGGGGATATTTAGTGAGCTCAGGCCATGGGCGATGGCTTCATATGTATCCCAATTATGGTGGTATTCAGAATTCTCATAGTTCAAGAAATGGGGGATTGTGTGGATGTTTTGATCATAACAAATCTCTAAGACCACATGATTTATGCTTGGCGTGATAAAAAATAGGATGTGAAAGATTAAACGAACCCCATACTCTCTCTTCTTCTAATGGAAGAGGGTGGGCCTATGGAGAAAGAAGCTGAGGTGACAGTGGGAGAGGGTGTGAAGTAATGAACCCTTAAATGTGAAATGAAATTGAAGTTCATTAGATCTGGCCTAAAAGGATAGGGTATTAATCCCAGAGGAATTCCCTAAAATTATTCCAAGTAGGGGAGGGAGACTTTTCTTTTGTTCAAAAGGAAAAGTAGGTGTGAACCATACCTTTCCTACCAGGGGATTGAGGGTCTGGGTTTTAGAGACGATAAGGGACATGCATAGATCAAGACCTAATCCTCTAAACTGGGAACTCCCCAACACTATTCCTGGGAGAAATGTCCATGTGACTATTGATATATAAAATCACCGAAAATCCATGAATCTTAACCCCATTATAAAACAAATGTGGGAAAACACTGACTACAGATATAAAAACCCAAATGCGAGACACACTGATATTACTTTCCCAAGGGGTTGTTAAGTTTGGAGGTTTGGGAAAAGGTATCAACATAATCCATTTCGGACAAGGGAGACAATAAAGAGGAATAATTTCCATGAATTATGTTGAATAAGGATTTATGAAAAGATTTTACAGGTTGATGGGATAATGTGAATTAAACAGGAGTGCCCAAGTAGGTATTTCGCGCGAAGGTATGGCTGCACAAGTATGCTTGGGTGACCTAATTCTTACTTCAGTGACTAAAAAATTGGATGTTAAAACTTGGGAAAGACATGAATCAAGCCTTCAAGAGTATTCATAGGTATTCCCTGAAGTTGGGCACTCAAGTTCTACTGAGAGTAGACCACGTGTTTCTGATTTAGGGAGGTTGTGTGCTTTATGTGAGCAAGTGTTATGGATTTAAAACACTAAAGGGAAGTAAGTCCTATGGTACTTCTTTAATTCATCTTCCCTAGGTGTTAAAGAAACACCTTGAAGGTTTTAGAAGACTTGGGTGAAGCACTAGGGTGACTTTACTAGCAATTAGGCTTTAAAGAAATTCTTCCGTCTAAATGAATACCCAAAGGGTTTATTTATAGGTAAAAAGTTAAAGATGAGCAAAGGATTTTGGTCGTGCAAGTAGGATATGTGCCAACATTATGGGGCACAAGTGGCGGCATGCCGACAATGACTTGGCTCAACTAGGGCCATTTCAAACTTGACCCTTTACAAATCTTTATATTCTACATGAATTTTATCCCCTTTTTTTCTAAGGCATTTCCCTTGGTCATGTTTTTATTGATGTAATGGAACAAAGTGTCAACAAAATCCCCCCCCCCTAAAATTGGATCTGAAAGGAAGAGATGGTGTTATACTGAGGTAAATTTATGAAAAAGATCAAAGTGGTTGATGTGTCTCAAGAGGCCATTAAAAAAGTGAGAAGTTATATAGAAAACCACTTGTGATTTATGATATAGAGACTCCAATTTGTGGATGTTCCTATGAGGTCTTTTTACTCACAAATGAAAAGAATTTTGTCTCTAATAATCTATGTCTTCATTCTTTCTTCCTTTTAATTTTAATGTCAAATTCGACTTCCATAATATGATATTTTCATAATGGATAACCATAATTACAATAATAAGGAGGGAATGCTATCTTTTTTTCCTAAGACAATGGGTATTATGGGCATAGTTTTATTTTTACTAGGGTAACTCAAACAAACCCACAAAATTTGTATGTTTTGAATGTTTATTGCCCAATATTGCCTAAATGTATGTCCAATGAGATGAGTCTTTGAATTTTTTCCAGAGTGCCCTTTGTGGGTTTTCATTCTGTTGATTGCCCTGTCTCTTTTTTAAGGGAAGTTTAGAGTCATGCATATTGGAATAATAATGCAAGTGTTTAAGATTGAATAGATTTGACTATAAATTTTTAAATTAGATCCCAAACAACTTAGTGGATAGGAATTGCACCAATATTATTTATATACATCCAATGTGAATCTTTAGTAATGATTTTTATGGTCCCCAAATCTAAAACTTGAAGTATAAACATAGAGGAGGTGTTTTCAAAGAATGAAGTTACCATTTCTTGACAAACCCATTATGGGGGATGTATTATGCAGGGCCAAAAGGGGCATGTGTGGAATATCCAAACAGTGATATCCTTTGATTGACATTCCCAATATCTAGGAAAATTTTATGTAAGGCTACCTAAGGGAACATACTGCATTGTCAGACAAAAGAGATATAAAAAAATTAGACATTTTATTTTTTATAGATAAGTGAAATTAGTATTTGGGTGACTCAAGACCACAATGGGTGGTTTTTTCAAGGAAAGAGATCTAATAATAAAGGGACATCTATGTCGACATATGTCATTAATGGGGAAACCACTCCTAAACAAATTTGGTGTGTCCGGAATGGTTAAAATTATTTAGAAAGGTGCTTTATGACATTTTGGTGTTTAGTTTTGTGTCATGTATTAAGGTAATTATACTGTGCAGCTTCAAGTCAGGATGCAAGGACACTGGAGGGCTTTACTTTAAGGTCTTTATATTTGACCAAAGGTTTATGAGTCTCCAATTTCTTGATTATTTTCCTGGAAACATGCTACCATATTCATTTATGAGAGTGGAGAAATGTAAGCTATGATTTGGAAATTTCCAGATCCGAAGAATGACATGGGAAAAAAGGGTAATATAATTTAAAGAGGTATCTTCCAAAAAAGGAAGTTGCCATTATTTTACAAACCCATTATGGTGGAGGTATTATGTAGGGCCAATAGGGGTATGTACTGCATAGCCAAACAATGGTATAATTTTACTGACATTCCCGTTATGTAGTAAAATTTTATACAAGGCCACATGGGGCATATACTGTATAGCCAAGAAAAAGATCTCTTGATAATTTGACATTTTATTTATAGAAGTTGATGAAAGTTTTTGAAGATTAGGTTTTCCCAAGTAGAAAGTTTTTTTAAGGATAAAAATATCAAAATATAGAAAGAGTTTTTCTAATCATTATTTACAAATAATTAGAGTAATATTATTTCAACGAAGGTCTGAACGAAACGTAGGATGTATGGTGTCTATAGTTTTAGGTCATGCGACTAGGACCAGAATATTATGGAAACAATGGATGATATGTTGTCAAATGATCCAAGGTTATTTCAAGATTATTTGAACATATGGAGATGGGAAATTTATAAACCATAGTCGTAGAAACTTTTAGGTCATGAGAAAGGGTATGTGAAAATTATACGAATAATGACCACTTTCAACTATGAGTTCCTGAATACCATCATTAATGTTTAAATGGACAGAAGATGCTTATCCTAAGAAAGAAGTTAGCAATAATTCTAAAACCAAGTTTGGGGGCTGTATTATGAAGGGCCTACTGGGGGAACATGTCACATAGTCAAATAGTGTCATCCTTTGACTGATAGGCCTATTATGTAGGCTAATTTTATGCAAGGACACATAGGGGTATGTACTGTATAGTTAGGAAAAAGAGCTCTCAGGTATTAGATATTCTATCACTAGAAATTAAAGTAAGATTTTGAAGGTTTGAAAATACTCAATATTAGGAGTATGAAATGTAAAAGGGGTAATATCCAAAGTACAAGGGAAATATTTGGAATGATATTAGCCATAAATTTGGAGTTACTTACATAGATCTGACTCATATGTAAAATCGAGACTTTTCTTGTTTCCTTGATGGGATCTCTAAGGAGAGGACCCAACATAAGAGCTCATGCATAGATTTAAAATTTTATGTGGGAGAGGGAGAATTTTTTTATCTCATGGATGAGACTAAGGGTTAAGGTCTATTATTCATTGCGCATCTCAATGGGATGAGAATCAAGACATATGTAGTTCTTTGAGTAATGTGTAGTTTAAAGTCACACAGTGAAGACATTAGGGGATTTGATATGAAGAGAAATTGAATCTCTTCATGTAGATCTAACTCATATATAGGAGAAAATAGGCGTGTTTATATCATGCTATAGCTGGGTCTAGGTTTGGAAATCCATAAGTCACTACGTATCTCATATAAATGAAAATCAAGCTACACGTAGTTCTTATAGTTCCATGTAGTTTATTGTCATGCTGTGATGAGGTTAAGTGATTCCGATATGAAAAGGAATATTGCAGCTGGACTAGGGGATAAAACCTAGGTGACACTAAGTATCTTAATAGATCAAGAATCAATCCACACATAGTTCTTGAGGTTGTTCCCCAGATCTATCATGTTTTGAAGTGGAGAAAATGGATTGTTTTGTAGTGGCTGGGCCCAATATTGGAGATCTAGACATCTCTATATCCCATTGAAATGAGAATCAAGCCAAATGTAGTTCTTGAGAAAATCATTCCCAATACCAATTATGTTTTATGTGAGAGATGTGATATTCTATCACATTCTAGAATAATTGTTAAACATAAGACACAAGATGGTATGAATATCAAACCACATATCCTGGAAGAGTACCCTATATATATTTGGTCCATATACATAAAGAAAAAGGGAAATAAATTTCTTTATGGTTATGGTTAGGCCCAAGATTGGAGATCCCAGCGTCTCTAAGTATCTTATTGAAATGGGAATCAAGCCACATGTAGTTCTTTAAATGATATCTCTATGATGATTTGATTCAAAAAATGGGAGAAATTTAACTCATGTGCCACTAAGGAGTAGCAATTGTATGAGTAATTCTTGTGCATGGAAGCTACTCATATATTTTTTAAAGAACCATAAGGAAACCAATTCGCGGTATCTTATGGGATTTTTTAACGTCAAATAAGGAAGACATTAACTTTACAGTTTAATGATATGTAGTGAAGACAAATGATGTCATGTAGTTTAACATCATGCGACAAGGAGAACGATTCTACACATTTTAACATCGTAAAACATGGACACATATGGTTGTTATCCAATTTAATGTCTTGTAACTTGGACATTATGTTGTGTGGTTTGAAGTCCTGCAAGGAGGACATATGATGTCATGTAGTTTAATGTCATGCGACAAGGAGAAAGATGATACACATTTTAACATCATGTAGCAAGGACACATATTGTTGTTATTCAGTTTAATGTCTTGAAACTAGGACATTATGCTGTGCAGTTTCAAGTCATGCAGTGAGGAGATTACTCTGTGTGATTATACAAAGTACTTCTTCAAGAATCCTACATTGGTTGGAGTTGCAATATGTTCTCCATCCATTGAGATTACGGAATAAGCTCCTTTATAGAATACCTTGTATACAGAGTAAGGTCCTTCCCACTTTGGCTAAAGCTTCATAGTCTTCTTTCCTAGTATCATTAGAGTCTTGAGAACTAATACCAATTCTCCTTGAAGAAATGAGATGATGTAAACTTTCCTATTAAAAGCACGTGCTATTCTGTTTTGATAGACTTCCAAATGTTGCAAAGTAGGAAATCTCTTTCGTCTAATCATTCCATCTCATCAAATCGCTTATGAGACAGTTCATCTGTAGATAACTGATCAAAGATTGCAACTCGGAGTGAAGGCAATTAAATTTCAATTTGAAAAACTTCTTCTGTTCTGTACACTAATGAATTTGGAGTTGCTCGAGTGGTAGTACGAGTAGTAGTATGATAAGACCATAAAGCATGTATAAGTTTATCGGGCCAACATTTCTTATCTTTATCCACCATTTTCTAGAGTATATTTGATATCGTATTGTCGAAAGCCTCTATCTATCTATTGTCCACTATATGATAGTGATATGAATGGTTGGATTTGATATTGTGCTCCTGATATAACTTATTTACCTTAACTAAATAGAAATTGGCGCTGTTTTCCCTTAATATGGTATGAGGGACACCAAATCTATTAATGATATTAGATTTGACAAAGATAACAATGATTTTGGCTCTGAATTCTTTGAGAGGTATTTCCTCAGCCCATTTGGAGAAGAATTCAGTAGAATTAAGAATATACTTAAACTCTTTAGCCATAGTTGCAGGATATAGTCATACTGCATCCATTCCACATGTAGAAAATGACCATGAGTATTTAGCTGTGTGTAGAAACTCTGAGGGTTGATGAATAATGTTGGCATAAACTTGGCAGGGGTGATACTTCTTAGTGAAATCTGTGAAATCCTACATCATTGAAGGCTAGAAGTATCCAAATCCCTAGATTTGATCAGAAATTCTATACCCAAATGGGGGAGCACTATAATCTCATTTATGTACTTCTTTCATGATAGCTGCAATTTCTTCACCACCAACACACCTAAAGAGGACTCCATCAAAGCCTCATTTATAGA
Organism: Viscum album; assembly: GCA_963277665.1. Lineage (NCBI taxonomy): Eukaryota > Viridiplantae > Streptophyta > Magnoliopsida > Santalales > Viscaceae > Viscum > Viscum album. The sequence goes on along the minus strand of OY728123.1, from coordinate 427,820,935 downwards.
GGATCTTTTGGTGATCTGGGCTATCATAAAGAGTGAAATTGAACAATCATCACCAGATTTTTAATTTCCAAACTCTATAATGTAGAAGTATTCCATTTTGAAGGTATTCTATGATAGGTGTCATCCATCCTGTAGTATGACCATATGACTCAGAAATTGGGCTGATTTCATTAATTTCTCCCATTATAGTTTGAATAAAAGGTGAAACCACATGACGATGGGAAATACTGATGATTGTATCATCCTAATTTAGATCTTCGAGGAAAATGGCTGCATTATCCAATGCCTCATCTTAGGCATTTTGGGATCACATGACATATGAAAAGTTGGATATGAGGGGAATTCATCCATTAACCCTATGAAATAATCAACCAAAGGGATTAACTCTTCTTTTCTAAGATCATAATCCCCATTGATCTACTTGATTACTAATTATGAATCACCTTTCACTTTTAGGTGGGTCACTTGTTCCTAGAGTACCAATTCTAGGCTTGTAATGAGATCTTGATATTCTACTTCATTATTATTACCACCTTCTAATAATAGTATAGAATATGGTAACACTACTTTTTTTGGGAAGATAAACACAATTCCTAACCCAAATTTGTTGAGTTTAGGATCTTTCATTCTCTTCCCCATTGGACTTCTAGATGCACCATCAAAGTACATCTCCCATATTTGGGGACTATCTTGAAAAGAGAATACTTTTTTATCAGGAAGATCGGTATTCAAAGATATATCTTTGATAGATGGGTGTTTAGCAAGGAAGTATGATAAGTCTTGGCCTTTTACTGCTTTCTGAGGCACAAATTGGATATTGAACTGTTTCAAAATAACTACCCACCATGGAAGACATTCAATCCATATAGGACAATTGAGGATAAATTTGAGCGGGTTATTGTGAGATATCAAGTAGACCTCGTGATGCTGTAGGTAGTGCCTCAACTTCTAAACTACAATGATTAATGCCCGACCACTTTTATCAGTACTTGAATATCGAGTCTCTACATTGAGAATTGTGCAACTGAGATAATACAGGTTGTTTTCATTCCGAGCATCATTATTTTTTTCATGGAAGGAACCTAATGATTTCTCTAAAGATGTCACATAGAGATTGAGTGGATTTCCTTAAAAAGGTGACATTAATACTGGTGGGATCAAGAGATATTTATTGAGGGTATCAAATGCCTCTTGGCAGTCTTCAGTCCATTGATAAATGATTCACTTCTTCATTAATTTGGTGAAGGGTAAACACTTTCCTGTTAGATTAGAAATGAAGCATCGAATATAATCCAAGTGTCCTTGAAGTCCTCTTAATTCATTCAAATTTATAAAAGGTGACATTCCAAGGATAGATTTTGTCTTCTCAGGATCAACATCGATGCTACAATGGCATACAATGAAGTAGAGTAATTTTCTTAAGGTAACCCCGAAAGCACATTTTAAGGGGTTCATATTCAGATTATGTTGCTGAAGTTTGCAGAATATGGTCTCCAGATCAGAAAAGCGATCAAAATGTTTTCTATTTTTCATCACTAAATCATCCACATGACATTTGAAAAAATTTCCCAGGAAGGGTTTGAAGATATGGTGCATAAAACATTGATATGTTTCCCCATCATTTTTCAAGACAAAGGGTATTACCCGATAGGAAAACACACCGTGAGGTGCTTTAAAGGCTATAACCTCTTCATATTCTAGGGCCATATAGATTTAATTATACCCTGAGTATCCATCCATGAAGGAAATTGCTTCATATCCACCTGTTGCATCAATTAATATCTTAGTGATTGGAACTGGGAAGTCGTCATTGGGAAAACACTGGTTGATATATCTAAAATCAATGCAGAATATGGTTTTACCATTATTAATTTTCACTAGGACAATGTTGGCTAACCATTTGGGATGTTGTGCCTACCTGACATAGTTAGATTTGATAATCTTGTTGACTTCAACTTCAATTTTAGTGGAATGATTTGGGTGTGTTCTTCTTACTATATGTTTAAATCCTTGATGCTCTTCTAGAAAACCCAAATGATGTGTGGCCACATTAGGATTAAGGCCTGGAATTTTTGTGTAGTTCCACAAAAAAAACATCTCGATGTTTCTTTATAAATGAATTATACATATCTTTGTCCTCATAAGTCATGGAATCACTAATTAGAGTAGGGTGTGGATCTTCTTCTGTACCCATATTTATTTCTCTGAGCTCATCCATAGTGGTGGAGATGCCTTCCTCAAATGCTGGAGGGGTATCCTTAAGAACTTCTTCTTCTTATTCCTCATGTGTTAATTCTTCCATTTCTACTTTATGGGTAGGTGATGAAGCAAAACTTTCAATGTTAGGGGAGGAGTCAGTATTTTGACATCCTGAAGAAGAGGCAACCATTTCTAACCCTAATGATGTTGAAGGGTCTTCCTGGAGTATTGAGGATAGAATGATGGGTTGAGAATCAATATCATTATCTTCCTCTATTAACGTGAAAACTTATTCTAGTATGACTGATGAAGAAAAGACTTGTTGAAGTTTGGTGGATGAGATGAAGACATCTCCATTTAAGCTTTCAGTATGAAAAATTTCTTCCATACTTTCATGCTCGATTGCCACAACTGAAACTATGGAAGTCACTGGATGAGTGCTTGGATTTGGGTGTATCCTTTCAAATTGATTGATAGGAAACACGTAATATATACTCATATTTTTTATTATGTTAGCTAGGATCCTTTATATACCATTCAGAGCATAGATTCTTGTTACATATTTTTCCACAGATCTTGTTCCCTTTGTGTCATAGAATTCTGCCTCAATATACTAAGATGCACACATTTTGAATAGAGCCTTTTCCCCATACAATTTCCCAATTTTACCATTGAAGAAATACTTAATACATTGGTTATATGAATAAGGAATTTCATCATGTTGATATAGTAAAGGCCTTCCAAGAAGAATGTTGAAATCTATGTCCTGTCGGGCAACCATGAAATATGAACTAGATACACGATCCCAAAACTATGTTTTGAGTGAAATATTTCCTAGAGGTTATTTTTCATTCTTGTCAAATCCTTGAAACATTATAGTTGAAGGAGATAAGTCAGATTCAGTGAGGCCCAATCGAAGAAGTGTATGGATGAGAATGAGGTTAACTCTTTAGCCATTATCATTGAAGTCACATCAGATGTTTGTATCGTTAACCCTTCCAGATAGATATAGGGGCCTGATGTGTAAAAATAAAACATCATCCTCATCTTGATCCATAAAAGATATAAATGCATGAAATTATATTGGATCATTATCTATACAGTAAAACTCAGCAACAAAAACTTCGGTTTTAAACTCTTGAGGACTTAACAAAGCCTCAATAAGTGCTTCTTGAATATCGTTTGACAGATTCAAAGCATCCAAGATTTGTAACATGGTTGGTACTTGGGCTAGTTGTTTCAAAACAACAAACTTTTGGTCTAAAGGCCTATTTTTTATAGCATGGAAATGTGGTTTTGTAGGATCCTTGGATGTTGATGATCCTGATGTAGATGTATCAAATGTTAGGGCAAAAGCTGAAAATACTTCTGCTCTTAGAAGATTAGACTGACTAGGTTTATTTACCTACTGAGAGAGTGATAATGTGACCACTAATCGATCTTCCAAGATAATCATGTTAGGGCTGATCCTGTCATGTGTGTGAGAGTTACCTTATTCTTTCTGAGCCTGTAGAAGGGATCTCCCATGAGTTTCTACCGCATAAACAGTTCAATCATGAGTATAGTTAATTTAGTGGTTTCTAGCATATCCACATATTCCTTTGTATCCTCAACCTTGAATTTTTCCCCTAGTTCCCCAATTAGGTACAGGTAACTCAGGTTCATAACTGGAATCATCATTTACATAAGTGTCCATTAAGTGGATATCATTAATGGACTTGAATATCAACTCCTCGTCTGATAATGATTCTTCTTTACTGGTCGGTTCTTATTGTGTTGTTTGTAGGGCAGTGCCTGTACTTTTGAGATACATGGCATGAAATCTGCCAAATTCAAGGAAAACATTGGCATTGATGCGAGATCCTATTCTTCTAACTTCTCTTTATCTTTCTGATCATGTTGCTTCTTTGAGGATTTACTTTTGAAGGGATGATCTTTTTATGAAGATGTATTTTCAATAACAGTAGTGGACAGAGGAACAATTGGTTGTTTCAACTATGTTCATAGAATGGAATGATTTTGGTTGATAATTTTACTAACTATCCAATCATCATACTTTTGTGAATTTTTGGTTTTGAATTTATGTCGTCCGACTTCTTCATCTAGATTGGTAGTAGTAATTCATGCTACTTGGGCTGATGAACATTTTAGTTTCACTTGTCCAGATTCCACCATTTTTTGTACGAGTTATTTGAAAACAAAACACTCCTGAATGGGATGCCCCCACATTTGATGAAAGGGTAAATAATTTGGTATATCTTTATCTCATTATTTTTTCGGTTTCTTAGGCCTTTGAAACTGAACTACATTGATTTCCAAATCTATAATGAAGTAACTAAGAACCTGTTCATTCCGAGAAAAATAAATTTTTTCTTTAATTCCTTAAATTTTCTCCATCTTTGACATTTTTGATCATCTTGACGAGACGGTCGTTGCTGGTGACGCTCGGGAGGTGGATAACTTCAGTATGATAAATATTTTGAAGTAAAAGTAGGTATAAGTTCTTGTTTTAGTGTGAATATAATAGCCTCTTCTTTCCTAGTTCTCCTACCCAGAGTTTATGGGGTTGCATGAGATTTATCTTCAGTTTCCACAATAGAATCCTCCACTTGTTGGGAGATTGAAGAAAGGTCCCAAAAACCACATGTGTATTTCACAGGTATTAGTGGTGTGCATAATTCATCACACATATTTCCATACAAATTGGTAGCAACTCTTCTCGAGAGAGTGGTATATTTAAAAAATATGTCAATCATTTCCATTAAAAAATGAAATATTAAACTCTTTCATTATCACCTTTTTGGAAACTTTTAAGATAAAAAATTGTTGTCTTTGGCATCATTGAGCTGAATTGGTGACTGAATTTCTAATGGATCTCTTCCCATCCACTAATTGATCAAAACTAAAAACTTGTATACGAAATAAAGGATGACAACTATAATTATTGAAAAAACATCTAATCATTACTGATTCTTGTCGTCGAGGGGTCCCCATCATGGGATCACAACGAGAAACAAAATGTTTTTAGTGTTGCTCCATATCTCCCAAAACCTTAAGGATTGTAAATGCGGTATTCACAAAATTTTGTGGGGGAGGGATCAGATCTACCCATTCGGGGTAAGCTATATTTTCTTGTTGTACTGGAGAAAACCATTCTTCCATAGCTTATAATCTAGTTTTTAATGAATTAATTGTATTAATAAGAATTTGGGGAATATCTGGATGAACTGATACCTGTATAGGTACAACAATTGGATCTTGAACCGACACAATGACTGGAAAAACCAATGGTAGTGGTGTTGTAGGTATTTGTCTTGGGTTACCCATGGGGACATGCCTGTAAGGATGTATTTGATCTAGTTATAACTGTGAACACAATGGAGAGAATTCATTATTCACCTATTAGTTGAAAAAAACCCTATTTATTGGGTTTCTCTTACAAGATGTATAATTTGAGGATCTGTTTGAGTAGTACATCTGAATGAAATGATACTTTAAATTAACTTTGCATTGAGTATTTTCATATCCTTTATCTACTCCTATTGCTGAGAAAATATTTCATCAAACGAAAAATATTTACCATATTTAGTGGAAAAGTGAGACACGATATGACCTTTAACTTTTCCCTTATTATATTCCTTTCAAAGAGGTGGGAGTTGGTTACTTTATGGAATATCTATATTCTAGGAAAGACTCTGATTTGGGGTATGTACACCTCCTTCATTTGATTTAGTGTGTATTTTATTATGAATAAGAACTTCATCCTCCGACTCCCCTAAACTGGAATCATTATCAAGAGGATCTTAAATATTTGTATTAATGATATTCACCAACGCATAATGCGTTGACAAAATTATATAAATATCTATGTATGATTGATTCCTTATGTGCCCTATATGATACTTTGTTCTCCTATATGATGATTTCCTAGGAACTATTCGATGGAAAGTAACCTGAAGGGAATCTTTGGATAGTTCAGTTATGTATCCACTTTGTGGATTCCTCCCTAATCTGAAGAAAAATGACTTCTACGGAGGAGGAGATTGTGTATGTGAAAAATCCCCCAGCCCTATAGGATGAGGATGTTCATGTTCTTATTCTTCAAACCCTCGAACTTTGGTTTTTGAATTTGATGGTTGGGTTAAAAAATTCCCCATCCTTATAGGATGGGGTGGCTCCTGAATTTCTATGGCTGATATTAGCATAGCTACTCTTCTGATTTTACAATTTTTTTTTCTGAACACTGGTTGGGTGCATTATCATACAACCACTTAAATTGCCTATTTCGAATGATCGTTGTACTATTTTAGAAATTTGTGAAATCTGATGGCTAACATCCTCTAAGCGAGATGCTTGCTTAATGTTCTCAGATGCTTGTTGCAAAAGTATCTCAACATATTTCTCTCTTTGGGCCTGACTTTGGTGAAAACCAATCAAGGCCTATTCTTTCTGAGAATTTAATTGGTTATGAACAAAATTTCTTTATTGTAGCCATCCTAGGGAAATAAAATTTCATGGAACCACTTTTTGGTGGGATTTGATGACTTTTGAGTGCAGTGAAATGCAATTATCTATGTACACCACATCCACTGATATGAACACTAGATTGGGTTTCCACATTCAATTATTGCAACTTCTTTAATGCATTGAGGCATGCACATTGCTGAGCTACATGTTGCTTCGCAACCTTTAGATGTTTGGAAACTTGGAGAGATTCCAAGTCTATTTGGAATTGTTACCCTTATATTACCTTAACATGACTTTTATATTCATCATATGATAATTCTTTGTCTTTTAGGTGATGAGGAGCCTTCCATATGTTTTTTTGGATATCATGAATACTATCTTGTACCATCAATTTTGGAATTTTGTATTGAAATATTGCCAAAGGCCAGAACATGATTGGTATTTTACCCCTATCCAGTTGTTTCCTCATATTCAAAATATCCACCTCATATTTTAATAGAGGTTTCTCAACTTGATCTGACCAGAGTGGATGCTTCTCAATTATTCTATTAAAAAACAATATAATCAAATATTTTATCCTCTTCCATATCAGAAGGAAAATGACCAAAGGGAGGTTTAGATAATAACCATCACCTTGGGATGTATTCTGGATGATAAATTATATCACCTTTCAGTAATAAGGCATCAGAAATGAATGGCCTTATATTGGAAAGTGCCTTGAGATAAGAGGCCTTTCTCGTCACTACATTATCAATCAGAGAATTAGTTTGACAATGTGAAACACTACTATGGAGAGAAATTTCACAGTGAATGCCATCAGGGGGAGGACCACCATGGTGGATTACAGCAAGGGATGAATCCTTTTACTCCTAGGTATTCTGGCCACACAGAGGGTTTCTATGGATCTCATATAGAGATAGGTTCTATATATTGACCAAATTTTCATGAAGCAAGCCTTCATGATGAAGTGTCTGATGGGGAACTTCCAAATTACTATTACCACTTCCAAAATTTGTTAATGTAAGGGTAGTATCATGATCTACAATAGATAAATGATTGAGGTCTTCAATAAATCTATCATTAAGAGGTTCTAGATCACAGATTGGATCTTGATTTTACAATTGTGTTTCATGAGAATTCTTCTTAGATTCTCTTTTAAACATAGTTGGGTCCACTTTCTGGGTTAAGTGGTTATCATGGGTAAGTGTATGTGCCTGCCTTAGAGTGGTTATTAGAATATGAAAATTATCTCCAATTGGAAAGGTTATATGTTCCTGATCTGGTTGTCCTTATGATATGGGGGAGTATTACCCATAACCCTCCTAAACTAGTATATGGGTATCTATATGCTTTGAGATGTCATGCTAACAATTCATCTGAGGTGTGTGGACAAAATTATGTGTATTTCCCCTAGTACTATTGAAACTTCCATTATGATATTCTGGAAGGCTTCCAAAATATGGGTAGGAATTTGTGTCTACCCTTTCACCATTTATAAAACGTGTTTTGTGACTTTAGCATTTGGATCAGGAATATAGATCCATTCTATATCTCGAGTAGGTGTATGTGCCTGCTCCTATACTCCCTTTCCTATCAATGGATACTGATAGTACTCTTGTGTGGGGGAAGAGAGTTGTGTCTGCCCCAGGCTTTTCATCAGAGATTTCCGACTATCTTTTCTAGGTGCTGTCAAATAAGACCAGCAGTAGGATTGATGGATGCCAGCAGGTGTATGTTCCTGCTGGCTATTTTCTACGGGGCATTTTCGACGGACTTCTTTAAATGCTGATAGAAGAGACTAATAGTAGGATTGGTGATGCGAGTAGGTTTATGTTCCTACTTATAACTTGTCACTATATTTTTTTTGCTAGTTTCCTTGAATTATACTAGACAAGTTTGTGGACTGGCTAAAAGTTTGTAAGTAGTTGTATGTGCTTGCTCATGGTACTCTATTGGTTTTAAATGGAGGGATTGGTTGGGCACTACTAAAAGAGTCTGTGGGCTAGAAAAATTAGGGTGGATAGTTGTATATGACCAGTCGCTATTTTCCACCAAGTTAGGTTGATGGAATTATTTGGAGGGGGAAAATGTAAGAGTCTGCTTCTTGTTGTCCGGATGTTTTCCTCGGTAGTTCATCTTGCATGCTCGGGTCTAAGAGACCTTGTCCGAATAACTGAAGGAAACACCCCCATCATGTTGGGGGTTCACTACTGCACAATTATTTTGGTGGTGATTGTTAGTGGGATCCCTCAGGAAGGACCCCTATGTCTTCGAGTTGAGGCCATGAGTAACCTCCTGATCCACCACTCGATAGTATAGGAGGGGCTGGTTATTGCATTACTGGGATAAAGACCTGAAATGGTTGAATATGGTGGATGAAACTGTCTGCTTCTTGACCACTGGTTGTCATTGACTAGACAACCGGGGGTCGTGTTAACTTGGAGGGCCTATCGGGAAAACTATAGTGTTGGGATAGTACCATGTTGACTGTATTCCTAAACAATAAATTTGAGAGCTAGCATTGAAGACACTAAGTTGGTGATGATTTCCTTCCAATGGACAAAGATCAGGCTTGAGCTGTAGCTAGGGCATTCACAAGTGCAAACATGAAGGAATAAATTTAGAGTGATGATATTTCTAAGAAAATTTGAAAAATACAAAAAAATGAATTTCATTAAAGTAGTGTATTTTAGATGGACACCTGTGTTATTTATTCCTTTGTCTGGCCTTCCTTTATCAATTTATAGAGGCTTGATAGATAGTTAATACTATCAACTTAGTTATGTATTTACCTTGAGTTCACCATTTTTGTTTCGTCTCCCTCAGAACATGGGTTCTAGTTAGGAATCACTACTTCTGGGTGGTTTCCATTGGATTTATTTATGGAACTAGAAACATCCAATAGTACTTTATCTAAAGGGACATGCTTTCCAAAGGAAATCATTTGTTAGATTTGGACCTAAGATACTTAAGAACATACATTGGTTGAGATGATGGGATGTCAGACTCATCACACCCTTTTGGGGGGAGTTATTTCCTACTCTGGGACTCTCTTATAGATTGGAGTTATTTTCATGAATCCTTATTAATTCACCAAGTATAACTTATGTTTCCCTTGGAATTTTCAATCAATTATTAGAATGTGGGAAATTTATAATCATCTATATGTATTTTAGGTTCTTCATTAATGTATATATCCGTATGTATTCAAGGTTCTCCATCAATGGTATCCTCTTATATACTATTTAGAGATTCTTTTAACCATTGTTATGATGACACTGGTTTTTAAGCCACTCAATGGGGTAAATATGGAATTTATTGTCATCCAGGGAGACAAAAGTTTGTTTTGATGTTTTTATCATACCCATAAATGGAATACCTCCATATCCTTGTGAAAGGAATCAAAACACTCATAGTTAAGTTCCACTTACTAGGACACATCATACCTTTTATGGTCATGTGATAAGGACCTAACCGTATAGTTTAATTTCATGTGGTAAGGACATATTAGGGGAAGGTGATTTGTCAAAGCTTGGTGTGAGACTTATGCCTAAAGATCCCAAGGAACCTGGAAACGATATGAGTTTACATGTTGGATTAGATCCTGTTGGGAATATGGTCAAGAAAGTATAGGGTTGTTTTGGAGTGTTGGGATCGAACCTCAGGGAGGCATCCTACATATACCACTTAGATGGGAATCAAAGCCCACACATTTCAGAGAGTCTCACAGGGGTGTAAGATCCTTCAAGATAAATAGGTTGGGGATTACTCCTAAATAGGATTACCATGTAAGGTCCATAAGATATGTCTTAAAACATGGAGATTTAGGGGGGATTAATTTGGGGAATATTTCTAAGAAGGATGCCTGGATTAAGGGAATTGAGGTTGGATTCCTAAATAAGATATTCTGTGAGCTCGGGCCCTAGGTGAAGGATTCCTATGTATCCCGATTATGATGGGAATCAAAATTATCATAGTTTAAGAAATGTGGGATTGTTAGATTGTTGTGATCATCACAAATATATAATCCCATGTGATTCATGTTCTATTTGAGGAACACGAGGATGTGAAATATTCAACAAAACACACATTATCTCTTCCACTGATGTAATAGGGAGGGCCTATGATGAAAGAAGTCAAGGAGATGGTCGGCGAAGGCATGGAGAAATGAAACATTCAATGTGAATTAAAATTAAAGGTCATTAGATCCAGCCTGAAAGGATAGGGACTTACTATAGGTTGAATTCCTTAAAATTGGTCCTGGTAGGGGAGGGATACTTTTATTTTGATAAAAATGAAATGTAGGTGTGAACCATACCTTTCCTACTAAGGGCCTAAGGCTCCAGAGTTTAGAGACGATAATGGATGGGAATGCCCCAAACCCTAATCCTTCAAACCAAGAACTGCCCAACACAGTTCTTGGGAGAAAGGTCCATGTGACTGTGGATATATAAACCCATTGAAACTCCATGAATATTGACCCCATTATAAATCAAATGTAGGAAACCTCTGACTGCGGATATAAAAACCCAAATGGGAGACACCCTAATGTGCATTTCACAAGGGTTGGGTATGTCAGGAGGTTTTTGGTGGAGGATTCAACTTAATCCCTTTTAGACAAGGGATCCAATGAAGAGGAAGACTTACCATGAATGACTTTGATGAAGGATCGATTAAAGGCTTGTATAGGATAGAGAGATAACGTAAATCAAATAGGAGAGCCCAATTTGGTATCTGGAATGAAGGTATAGGTACCCAGGTAGGCTTGGGTGACCTGTTGTTTACTTAAATAACGAATAACCTGGATGTTAAAACATGGGAAAGACTTGAATAAATCCTTCAAGAGTATTCATAGGTATTCCTAGATGTGGTGTGCTCAAGTTCCTTTTAGAGGAATGGGTGGTGTGCAATTGTTTCTAATTCAGAGTGGTTGGGTGCTTTATGCACACAAGTGTTATGGATTTCTAACATTAAAGGAACTCAATTCCTATGATCATACTTTAATTCCTCCACCATATGTGTTAAAGAACTACCATGAAGGTTTCAGAAGAGTTGGGCAAAGCACTAGGGTGACCAGAGCAGTAATTAGGATTTAGGGAAATTCATCCATCTAAATGATGACACCAAGGGTCTATTTATAAGAAAATAAGTGGCCCTAGGAAAAGTAGTTTGGTTGCACAAGTGGGTTGCATGCTAAAATTGTGGCGCACAAGTGTTTGCGGGCTGACAGTGACTTGGATCAACCAGGGAGATTTCATACTTGACCCTTTGAAAATTTTTAAATTATAAATGAATTTTCTTCTTTTTTCTTAGGAATTTCTATTTTTCACTTTTTCATCAATTTGATAGAATGAAGTGTCAACAATGTTTTATTTTTCTTGCTACATTTTTATAGAAATCTCATTCTTTCACAGGGTAAGGTATTGAGTTTAAGTGTATATTACTAAGATTTTTGAAAAACTTTTCATGAGTATACCAATTTTTCAAAGAAATCTTCATTGTATTTTTTCCATTAATATTTATTATGAAATGTTTTATGGATACTTTTGGTAACGAAAAATGATTTTTTGAGAAAAAAATGTTTATTTTGAGCGTAATATTTTTTATAAGGATTTTTTATAATTATCATGGACTAAAAATTTATTTCTTTATTTTATGTCCATTAATAGTTTTTCTCTCATAAAAGGTTTTATATTTTTCTCCATATAGTTAAAGGGCGAGTTGGGAAAAACATGACATCAAGGATAAAATTGAGAAAATTTATCATGAAAAGAAATCGTGTATTATATAAATATTTTTTTGTAGAAAAAATGGATACTGAGTATATGTGTCCACTTATAATGTATTGGTTTAATTTTCAAGAGTTTTACTAATAATATAAATTTATAATCCAAAATGATCCTCATAATCTTAAGAAAGTGAATTCTAGTTTATTAGACTAGAATATGTTATTCTTAAGGCCGTGTCTTTACAGTTGGTATCAGTAGAAAAATAAGATAACTTTGGAGATTAGAAAGTTTTTAGGTTACATTATCTTAAGAGTGATTGATATCATCATATGTTTATATTTATAAGGCTGATCATAAGTAATATGTTTTAAAACAACTTTTTTTCTTTAAGTTATGAAATTTTAAGGGGGCTAATGATATTTTTGGAAAAATTTATTTTTGAGGAAATTATGTGTTATTAATTTTTAGAACGAAAAATGATACGTGTGAGATATCTTTTGAGGTTAAAAATTTTCTTTAATATTGAATATATTATTTTACTTTTTATTATATTTCTCACATTTTTTTTAATTTTATAAGTATTATATTAACATAGTTTTATAAAAAAAACAATGTGCATGATGGGTGAAAACCCATCGCAACCAGCAAGGCTGTGATAATTAAACATACAACTAAAGGGATACAAGGGTGCATAACCTACCACAAGACTATGTGATGTCCCAATTAGCATGAAAATTTTCTTTTTTAGTTAAATTATTTTATTGATGATGAATAAGTTTATTTTAAAGACATATTTTTTATTATCTGGATAACCATGGGATTGGAAAATGATTTGGTGATTATGTGATTAATGTTATTTAAGAAGACGTTCACTATTTTTGGGAACCTATATGATTAAAGTAAAAGTGATACTCTTGGATTTTGTAAGGATTTTAAGGATTTTTATTTATTTAATGTTCTATGTTGAACTTTGGGTATTACTATTGAATTTTGAAGATTAAAATAGTTTTCATCATATGATGGTTTATTATTTTTGGGATAATTATCTTATGATGTACTAAAAATTTGGGTTGTGGTTAATTCATAAATAAATGAGGAATAAATATTTATTCTTCTATGGATTTTTTGATCTGTATAAGTTGATTCATGAGTTTTAGATATGAAAAATTCATCTTAAATACTCATCCTTTGGAGAAAAATATAATTTTTTTGTAGAAATGTATTAAATGTATTAAATTATTATTTTCAAATAAGTATATTTCCTTATGTTATTGGTTTGTATTGTATAATAATTTCTCAACTTTAGGAAAAATATTTTTATGTAAGAATTTTATTAATTTACTTTTCTTACTAAGAAATCAATGACCTTTTAACCCATCGCAGATTTATGGTTTTGTGAGTGTTATATTTATCATGACTATGTACTCTATCACTCTCTATTAGTCCTTGGGAGTTATTTTTCTCTTCCATATATTTGTTTTCACTTACCACTTATGTTATAAAACTTGAAAAAATATTATGTGTTACTCTGGTTGACTTTTGTACTTCTCTTTTATCTCATATCAAGTGGATGTTTCATTAATTGTTTTTATGATGTATGATTTCAAAAAAGGTATTTTGAAAAGTCAAAACCTTGATAAAAATCCCACGTTCAAAATTGAGAGGATGTAATTTTCATGGGGGTATATTGACCCTTTCTTTTGATACATTAACATTATATAACGTTTTTGGAATACTTAAAACATTATATAAACCTATGCCCAAATACTGTATTAGTCAAGTGCCTTTGGAAACATGGAAACATAAAAAATTGTACATATGTGAGTTATAGTATCTCCCACTAGGTTCTTCTATTCTAGAGTCATTTTTAGAAACATCAAAAATAATAAATATCTTCATAACCTAGGGAATGAAATTAAAAAGGGGTGATCTCAGATGCTTAATAAGGACAGAAAAGGGTTAAAATTAATAAAAAACATGAGCATAATGGTATGAGAACCTGATCATATCATTAAAAGATCATACCCTATATATCATAATATCATAAAAATGAATCATGGAATAAATATTTGATGTTCATAAGATATAAATCAGAAGTGAATAATGAAAATAATCTACGAAACCATAACATAGTAAAAAGACATAGAATTATGGAAGACATAAAAGAATAAAATATTATTTCCAAAGTAGTTAAGGAATGGCTTCCAAAGACATCTCAGTAGTATGGTTTCACTTCCCATACCATATTGGTATTCATGGTTCACTCCCATGGGCATATTGGTATTACGTGTTCACTCCCCATACCGTGTTGGAAGTTAAGGCTCACTCCCATGCTCATATTAGTAGTCAAGGCTTACTCCCAATATTATCTTAGTCTATTTAAAGAGATATAAATATTTACTCAATTCATTGGAGAGAGATATAGGACCTGACCATCTTATAATGAAATCATACATACATGTGACATAAGATCATAAATAGTCATATCATTATCCATTAACTGAAATGGGTATCACATAAATTTAATCTTATCATAACCTATGGAAACTAGAGAGGTATCATAATCATTTCATCAAATAATATCTTAGGAAAAGAAGCGTATTTCATAAACATATAACCCATTAAAGATAAATGGTTTTCATACAAATATAACCCATTAAAGAGAAATATGTTTCATAAAAACTATTCTCTAAAAACAAAATCCATTCAAATAATGAATATGAATAGAAATTTTTGATTATTTCCAAAAATTCATGAGTGAAATCAATAGATGTTATCATAGATGGAGAATAATTTTGGAATATCTTTCCAAAACATTCCTTGAGGAAAATATCATTTATTATTTTAAAAGGTAATTTTTAAAAAATAAAAAAAATTTAAATCCATTTTATTTTAAAATACTTTTAAAACATAGAATGAAGGCTTGGAATATTTTTTAAAACCATTTTCCTTGAAAAATTATAAAAAATCTTGAAAACATTTTGAAAACCTTTATTTCTTAAAAACATATAAAATAATTTTAACAACATTTTATAAACCCTTTTTATTTGAAAAAATGGAAACTTATAAAGAAATATTGAATACTTTTGGAAATTTTTTTTTTGAAAATACTTTGAAAACATATAAAGAATGATTAAAAATGTTTAAAAAACCATTTCTTTTAAAATACTTTTAAAACATGTATATAAATCTTGAAATGTTCTTGAAAACCATTTCATTTAAAATAATTTTAAAACCTAAAAATAAATATCGAAAATGTTTTGAAAAAAATTTCTTTTAAAATAATTTGAAATCATATAAATAATTATTGAAAAAAAATTTAAAACATTTTTAGAAATCATTGTTTTTAATTAACATAGATTTTTGACAGAAGAGAGCGGTAAAGTCAGACTTTCTTGAAAACACTTTCTTTATAATTTTATGTACCAAAGAGTGAAAAATAGTATCAATAAATGAATATATCATTAATATACAGAGTAAAATAAAATTCAGGATTTTTCCTATGGGATGTATTGTAATATTTCATTTATAGAAGCATAATCATAAACAATCTCAATAAAGGATGAGATTGTTTCAATAAATTCTTACCACTTGGTAACTTTGAATTATAATTCAAATGTAATAAAATGAAATTAAATGATGCTTAAAATATAATATATTTAACTTTATTAATGATTTAAAATTTCAAAGGTAGTATATACACCTCATAATAGAACACATGTGCATAACAAAACATGTGTCTTAATGAAAGAAAATTGATACGGACAAACCTTCTTTTTCGATTTTGTATCTTTTGAATCATAAAAACCCTGAAATGAAGTATAATAAAATGGATATATAAATAACCATAAATTTATGTATAATAATCATATAATACATACAATGGTAGAATATAAAACATGAAAAAGAAAATAGTTGTGAACATGACATGTATCTCACAGATATAGAAAGTGAGATGAAATACCCTTACACTATGTGTTGACTTTCATTGTACATGTAAAATCCTAGAATATAGTTAGTATAAGTTTATTATAAATTTATCACAGATAAATATTCCTTTATATAATACCATAAAATATTTTCTTATTACATTTTATTTCTTGTTATTAAAGAATTCCATGTTAATGTAACGTTTCAAGTAATAAATTCTTTGTTTATCATACGTGTTTTGACTTGTCATTCTTGATCCTACTAACCAAATCATGATTTAATTATCTAAAAAATTTAAAAAATGACTTATACATCATATATATTCAGTATATAAACATTTATAATTATCTATATAATATAGATATATGAAATGGAATACTCCATTCATGGAGAGAGTAGGTCGTACTTACGCAAGAACATTGTTTCCATTTTCATGGCGTATTGAAAGATAGAAAGTAAATTACATATATGTATATAATATAATTACAGTATAATTTTTATTTCATATATATCATATAATTTTACTAAACTAATCTTTAATACATTCCATGTAAATTGTGAATGAAACACATCGCTTTGAGGAGGCAGTAGTCTACACTTCAACAAATGAAGTTATTGTATTTACACTAAGTGAAAAGCATGATGTTAGGATTTATATAACAATTAAAGAATTATAAAAACATACTAAATATCACAAATATCATATATAAACATAGTTTCTATCATAATTCCCAACTATAATAGGTGTTAAAGGTAAAACAAAAAAAACATTGTTTTGTGAGGCGGTAGTTTGCCGTACACAAGAATGGTAAGTTTGCAACCCGTTAGATAGAAGTGTGTATAAGTGCAGGTAAAAACCTTAACATAAAAACATATAAGTATTTTAAGGATAATTAGGGTGTTATGTGTGCATTGAATAAGAATAATTGTGGTGGTATTGAAAGAAAATAAAACAAAGGATCTTGAAGATGGATGTTACCTCTACTTTAGGTAACTCCTTTTGGTTTTCACGAAAGAAATTAATTGGATGAATTTATTACCAAATGGAGGATTAAATGATAAATGGATGGATTTTTGTAAGTTTATTTGGTATAAATTTTTCAAACATAAATGGTTTTAGAGGCCTGATGTGGGGGATAGGTGGTGGCCTTTTATAGGGAAGGGAGGGGACACACTTGGTATTTTTGAAAACAACTTAGGTGTACCCACAATATTACCAAAAACAATTCATCAAAAAACAACCAAACTAAATAATGGAAGGTTTATGGACAAAATATGTCCATAAAATTAGTTTTTTATAAGTTTCATGTTCATTTTCCCCTCAAGTTTAATGTTTATTCCCTTGTTAAGCTTAGTTTTATCTTAATTATTGTAATTATTCTTAATAACTATCCCTAATATTTTTTTTTTCGAAAATTAAGCTGATATTATTAGAATATAAATATCATACTGATTAAAATATTGTATTTCTATTTTTTGAAATTTAATTCACATAAGTGGAAAAATTAATTTTAATACTAATCTCGCAGACGTGGCGAGAAACTGAGTTTTTAAAGTGAGATTTTTTAAATTTTTTTTGTGATTTTATATATAAATTGAATATAAAAATATAAAAATTAAATACATTATTTTAATAGATTTATAATTTATGTAACGTGATTTTAAAAACAGATTAAAGTATAATTTTACAATATAACTAAATTAGACAAAAAACAGTTTTGAATTAAAATTCAGTATTTTTCACCATTCATCAAAACATGAAGTTTCTCAAAAAAATTCCAAAAATTCACACTCAAATAATTTCAACATTTTAAATTCAAAAATTAAGTTTATTTTATTTAATTAAATTTATAAATGTGTCTAAAATTAATTTTATTATTTTTCACATACGGACATGAAAATCATTTCATTTGAGAAATTAGTATTTTTAAACATATAAATACTTTACCAAAAATTATATTTTTCAATTATCAATATAATATATTTATATAAAAAATGATAAAAAATGAATTAAAAGTAATTATTACTATTCATATTTCTATGTTTAATGGATAGGTTATAACTATATTGTTTAAATAATTATAATAATAAAATGATGTTTTGTAGAAACACACTGTTGCTTGTAACACATGCCATGTTGGTGTTGCGTGTAACAAAAAACTTTCATGGGGTATCATATAATGAAATATAAAAATGGTGTATCCTTTAAGGAAATAATAACGTGGTTCTTTTATATAACACAAGATATTTTAAGTGTTGATGTAAATGAAAAATATCAAAACAAGTAAATTAATTTGAAAAAATATATTTCAAAAAAAACTTGGGGTGTTAAATATTACACCAATTAAAATGGATTTCACCCTAAAAATTCATATGTATTATAAAATTTTTAAAACTTGAAATCCCCATTCATAGAAATCCATATCATAAAAATGAATACTAAAACTTCCTTAAAAAAACTAAAAACATAACAGTTACCCAAGGTAACTCATAACTAGATTCCCACATAGAAGAACATAGATGGGAAGTGAAAACATGGACTTGGATGAAAAGTGTAAATATTCATATGGATTGATTTCAGTCATCATCACAAACCAGTTAATGATCAATTAAAAGTTGAGGGCCTCAAATTAATAAATCTATAATGATTTAAAAGGCCATTGGTTCAACAAAAAATAAGGTATCCAGACAATGTTTTTTCCATTTTCCTAACATTGAGTAATTATTTTATTGGACATGAATATAAGGAAATACAATGAATTGATATATTTCTAAAAACATAGTTTAATTATTTGGTTTTGCTTCAATAAATTTACAATTCATCCATTACTTCAATAAATGGATATCCATAAATTAAATTTGATGCATGAAGTAGTAAAATACACTTTTAATGGAACTTAAGTCCCATAAAATATTGAGAAGTACAATTATTTTTCTCTAATAATTATTCAAAATCAATATGGTTAATATATTATATCTTTAAAATAAGTAACACTACTAGTTCGTCATTAATATTTATTCATAAATTTTTTTAACTAAAAAAATTACACATTAACCAAGACATCGTGAAATAAATTCGTAGGTGTGAAAACCTTACCATCCTTCATTCATTAGTTTAAGACCTTTGGCCTTATTGGACTTCATGAATATTCAACCGACATATAGATTTTCCTTTTACAAAACCACATCGATAAAATTTCAAAAATAAATGTCATGGATAACATTAAAATATGCTTAATCACTAATTAGCCTTTTAACTATGGTTTTCAATACATCAATACATAAATACTTCCTCTAAAGTTTAACATTAAATTTTCATAAATGTTTAACCTTATAACTCTTCTAAAAGATGATATTCCAAAACATTATAAAGAATGTTATGAAAGAATCTTAACATTGATCACCCATATATTACAAATTATATCTTGGTTGTCACATTACAAACATATCAATACCCTTATTGTATATTCTCTTGAAACATGGTAATAACCTAATTTTCCAAAAACACTTTTGGAAAATATGAAAGATTTCTTATTCTATAGATTACATGATCTATTTCTTAAATCCAAGAAGTTTTAAACTTCATAGAATAATTTTTCAACACATCCTTTATCAATTATGAGATAACTAATACCATCCAATTTATTTATTCATATTCAACATATATTTATCCAAACATCATTATATCAACATCAGGAGTAAATTATGGGTCACCTTACCTGAATCTAAATATCACATTTCAAGAAATAAACTTTATAGTCTATCAGATCTATTCATCATATTCTAGTAAATCCTTATAAAAAAAACTGAACAATCCTTATGTAGTTCATTATTCATAATTCTGGGATCCAAATACATAGATACATAAATCCTTAAACTTTAATTATTTTTATGGAATAGGTCCTTAGTTAAGAAGTAAATTATTAGGTCAGGAAATTGAGTTTAGCAAAGCCCATGTCCTCTATAGATAAGACATTGAACTCCATGACAATTTTTCACTCTATGACCCTTTTTTCCACATAGATGACATCTAACCCACCATTTGAGGAATTAATCAAGGTTATTATACCCTTCTTCTTAACATTATGGAAGATAAATATTATTTTCTCTATGTTCCATACCATGTTAACATTTATGAATAACATCTTCCTCTTATTCGGTGTGTTAGTAATGTCACCAATGCTAACATTTTTAATCATATATCATGATATCTGATTTGGAATAATCGAAGTATCCTCCTCTCTAATGATCACCCCATTTGACTACTGATCAGAAAATTGTCTATCACATTCAATATTAACCCAGTTCCTTCAATTTCCCTCCATTGACTTAAACCAGAAAGCCTAATGTGAGAAAAACGTACCATAGAGGAAAGCCACATAATCATGAAAAACCTCTAATAGGATGTCTAAATCATGACACATACTTCTTGAATCTATGACACCATAGTTTTTTCCAAGGTTATTCATATCCATCTTCTATTTAAATCCTTCATCATGGTTCAAAAATAGTTTGTGAATTCCCAATGAATATCCACTAAGAGTTTCAAACTAGTTGTGAATCTAGGCCCATTTTTGTGTACCAGGTTACGCCGAGTCAGGACCTACAAACCTTGTCAGAGTTGGTAATCATTGGTACATCTGTACCAGAGACATATCCAATTGTAGTATCTATACAATGATTTATTTCTAGGAAACCAATCACTCTATATTTTTCCAGGATTCTATTACATTTTCCTATATTTTTCTTTATCCTTTGACTTATCCTTCGACTTCTCCTTAGGGTTCTCACTAAGGTTTCATCATCCCAGATTCCAAATGTTAACTAAATATTTTCTCTGATTCCAACTATTGTGACCCTATTTTTTCATTCATTAACAATACATAAATTTTTTAGAATACTTAAAATGTTGTACAAATAGATGCCCAAATACCATATTAATCTAGAGACTTCAGAAACATGGAAACATAAAAACTAGTACATAAATGATCTACATTTTATCCCACTCAGTTCTTCTTGACTAGAACCATTATTTGACACATCAAAAATACATATCTCCATAAACTGGGGAAGGAAACATAAAATGGGTGAGCTCAAATACACAATAAGGGAAACCAATGGAGACTTTTAAGTAGAAACATGAACATAGGGGTATGAGAACATGATAATAACATTAGAAGATCATAACCGACATATCACAAGATCATAAAAATGAATCACGGAATAAAGATTGGTAGTTCATAAGACATGAATTATAAGGCAATAAAGAACATAATAAATAAAATCATAATATAGGAATAATACATGGGATTGTGGAAGATAGATAAGAATATATTATAATTTCTATTTTAGTCAAGGAATCACTGCTAAGGCTATCTTAGTAGCATGGGATCACTCCCTATACCATCTTGGTAGTCTTGGTTCACTGTCATGGAAATCTAAGTAGTAGGAGTTCACTCCCCATACCATCTTGGTAGTCATGGTTCACTCCCATGTCCATATTAGTAGTTAGGGTTCACTCCCAAGACCATATTAGTAAATATCAAGATATATAAATCTTTATACAATGTATTGGAGGGAAATATAGGTCCCAACCATATCAAAATTAAATCATACATGCATGTGACATAATATCATAAAAAGTAATAACGTAACCCATGAAATGAAATGGGTATCATAAAAATTTAATCTTATCAAAACCCATGGAAAATAGAATGGTTTCATGATAATTTTATTAAATAATAACCTTATAAAAGAAGTGGTTTTCATAAAAAATAACCCATGAAATAAAATAGGGTTTTTAAACATATAACCTATGAAAGAGAAACATGTTTACTAAACATAATTCCATTAAAACATAATCAATTTAGAGAAAGAATATGAATGGATCCTTTAGATTATTTCCTAGAAAGGCATGAGTAACATCAACAGATGTCCTCTTAGATGGAAAATAATTTTTAAATATTGTTCAAAAATAATATTGTGTTAAATATCCTTTCCTATTTGAAAAATTGAATTTTCAAACCTAAATTTTTT
Organism: Viscum album; assembly: GCA_963277665.1. Taxonomy (NCBI): domain Eukaryota; kingdom Viridiplantae; phylum Streptophyta; class Magnoliopsida; order Santalales; family Viscaceae; genus Viscum; species Viscum album. Next base: position 427,798,574 of record OY728123.1, on the reverse strand, counting down.
GAAATACATTTTATTTTAAAATAATTTGAAAACTTGGAATGAAGATTTTAAATAATTTAGAAAACATTTTTCCATGAACACTTATAAAATAATATTAAATACATTTTATAAACCCTTTCCTGTAAAACATATAAAATACACTTCAAAACAATTAAAAAACTATTTTCTTTAAAAACAATTTGCAAAATTATAAATAAATATTATTTTTTAAAAAATAATTTTATTAAAAATAATTTTAAAACTTATAAATAAATATTGAAAACATTTTGAAAACCATTTCTTTGGTAATACTTTAAAAACATATGATGAATGCTTGAAAATGGTTAAAAAATCAATTTTTTGAAAATACTTCTAAAAATTATAAAAAAATCATGAATTTTTTTTGAAAAAAATTTAATTAAAAATAATTTTAAACAATAGAAATCATTATTAAAATTTTTTTAACACTTTTTAGAAACCATGGTTTTTAATGAACAAAGATTTCTGATAGAATAGAGCTGTAAATCTGACTTTCCTAAAAATGATTTATTAATCATTTTATATACAAGAGAGTGGAAAATGATACCAAAAAATGAATATATCATGAATATAAATAGAAGAATAAAATTCATGAGTTATCTTGAGATATGGATCATGACGTTTCATCAATGGAATTATAATCACAGACAATCTCGACAAACGATGAGATTGTTTCAATAAACTCTTACGTCTTGGTAAATTTGAATTATATATCCCAGGTAATAAAATGAAATAAAATGAAGAAAAAAATTTCGTGAATATAAGGATATTAATTATTTAAAATGTCAAAGGAAACATATACAACATATTAAATAACATAGGTTTATAACAAAATATGGGTCTCAAAGAAGGAATATTGAGACCAAACTATTTCACTAATTTGGTAACTTTTGTACCATAAAAACCATGAAATGAAATATCATAAAATGGAAATATTTATATGAATAAATTTATGTATAATTATCATAGAATAAAACCAAGGTCTGTATATACATCATGAAAAAGGAAAGATTTGTGAACATGGCATGTATCTCATAGATATAAAAAGAGAGATGAAATTCCCTTACCCTATGTCTTGGTTTTCATCATACACATACTAGCCTCCGGTATAATTATTATAAGTTTATTATAAATTTATCATAGAACCATATTAATATATATAATTTCATATAAAATTTTACTATAACAATATATTACATATTTATTAAAAAATCCATGTTAAAATGACGTTTCACGTAATGACCTCTTTGTTTATCGTACGTGTTTTGACAGGTCATTCATGATCCTCTTAATTAAATAAAAATTTACTTATTTAAAGAATGTAAAACATGGATTATATAACAAATATATTCACTTTATAAAATTTATAATAATATATGAAGGTATATATGTGTAATGGAATAATCCATTCATGGAGACGGTAGGCAGTATGTACGCATGGGTGCAGCTTCCATTTTCATGGCACATTGAAAGAAAGAAAGTAAATGATATATATATATATATATAATATTATTAAATAATGTTTTTTATTTCATACATATAATATAATTTTACTAAACCCATCCTTAATACATTCCGTGTAACGTGTGAACGAATCACACCACTTTGAGGAGGTGGTAGTCCATACTTCCCGAAATGATGTTTTATTATTTACAAAAATGGAAATAATGATAGAAGGATCTATATAATAAATAAATAATTATAAATATATAATAAATATCATATATATCATATATAAACAGAGTTTCCCTCATAATTCCCAACCATAATATGTGGTAATGTTAAAATGAACAACTTTTTTTTTCGTGAGACGGTAGTTCACCGTACACAATAATGGTTAGTGTAACTCCCCAACCCCAGAAGCCCATAGTCAGTGAATTATTTTAATAAATTTTCATGTTTATAAATAATCAAGTCCCAAAAGACCGATTAGTTTAGTAATCTTGGAAAATAGATTACACACATGAACGTTACATTACACATTAGAAAATAAAACACAATATAAATGATCATTTGAGAAAGCCATTAATCCCCTAGCTTAACACTGGTTATCAATCATAAAACACTTCTTGGAATTCTAGGAAAATAAATCATAAGAATGGGGTGTGCTCAGATGCTCAGTAAGGATAAAAATAAAGTGGAAACTTTCATAAATAAGAATAAACATTTAAGGACATGTATAAGACTAAAACACAAGCCTTTGAAACTTAAACTTCATCATAATATGGAAAAGATAAATAAAAAAAATTCCATTTACTTACTCACATGGATATTCAACTAGTAGAATAATCACATGTAATAATAATATCCAATTTCATAATGATGGAATGCATAATGCCAGAATTCATTACCACATAGTCAAGGCCTTGTGCCAAGACTAAAAATAAGATTTTTTCAAGTCCTTGTGCCAGTACAATAGTTATTATCATGAGACCTACTGATGCATTGAGGAGCTATAGCGGGCTCCACCCATATCTTACTAATTCTAATGCATTCCTCATATGAAAAGGTTTAAACATAACATAAACATTCATACTAAAAATGGTCTATGAAATTTCAAAACATTATCCATAACCCATGAATGGTATAAAAATAACACATCGATAGTAAAACATATCACAAATACTTCAATACAATATGGAAGATTTGTATCATAATAAATCAACCTTGATCAAGAATAATATCCCAAAAACGATGTTGACATAGTTGAAAATGATCAGTAAAAATCTTTGAGAGAAATATCCCTTTTTCATGAAATCATTTAAAAGTCACAGAATTTATAAATTAATTCATTTAAAAGATAGTTTTGAATCAAAGTGTCCCAATCCACTTTGAAACTTTTGAAAGGAATAAACATTTTAAAATATTCATTTCATGACCTGTCCCCCGGGGCTCGTGCCATGACTACCCAAGCCCGCCTTCCATAGGCCAGGGGATGGTGACTAGCACTGAAGGAGTATTCCCTAAAACTGGGAAGACATTGCCTTTATAAACTGTAAACACACGCAACCAAGCACACATCAAGACACGAACTCAAGTTAAATGAATAGTAAATAGAGTGAGTATAGAAAGAAAAAGGGGCCAGAATATAAGCCCAACTGGAAAGTTCAATAAACTGAAAGTACAAATAAACTGGAATAGCTCCTGTGATTACCCACCAAGGATACTACCTAAAGGGTAGGTATAACTATCGAAGAGTATTATCTGAGGTGTGCCTCGTATAAGCTCCACCACTGAGCTACCTTCTATCCTGGTACTCTCATCCTCAGCCAGTGATGTCCCTCGTCTACACCAAACAAAACGAGGTATGATCATAGGCCGTGCGGGGGTGAGTATAACGATACTCAGTAGGGAACCTGAGACCCTCAAGGTCTCATAAAATCCACCAAGGATAAACCACAAATCATGTACACCAGTGAAAACCCTACTTAGGTATATGCCCATACATATACCTAAGTTATCAAGTATACCCATCTCAATCATAAGGAAACATTGAGTCCAACTCAAAATCCAAAAGCTCAACTGTTCCACAAAGGGAGGAACACCACGAAGGTAAGTACCACACATGTATGCCACATAGAATAATACCACAGAGGTACTTACTTAGATCACACCAAGTATTTCTTAGGTACAATAATAGAGATGATTAGATGTAACTACTTATTTATATTACTCTTTTAAGAGGATGAACCATGAAGGATCCTAGTACATTTCTAGTACACCGTCAGACCCACATAGGACCTCTAGGAACTGACCCACACAGGATATCTGGGTGCTGACCCACAAAATATTGCTCGGTGCTGAACCAAAAAGGATTGCTCGGTGTTGACACACACAGGATCACTCGGTGCTGACCCACACATGATCTCTAGGTGATGATCCACAAATGATCGCTCGGTGCTGACCCATATAAGATCTCTCGGTGTTTACCCACACGAGATCGCTAGTTGCTGACCCACGGAGGATCGCTCGGTGTTGACCCCCATAGGATTTCTATTCATTCATCACGTCACAACTAGCTACTGGGTTCATGCACTAAGCTTTCTCATCTACCAGAGGGTCTGCTCCTCAAGCCACTGGTCGATACTCTATCTACCATGAAGTCCCACGAAGTTAGAAACCAAAGAAACTCCACATAATAGGAGTTTCAATGCAATAGACGACGCGCCAATCAGATTCCCGGTCTATAAGTTATTATCCTTTTAGTCCCAAGGACCCGGTTGGATTCATGCTCGATCCAACGCGACCGTATCCCAACATTATCCAAATCTCAAGTGGGGTATACCAAAGGGACCGTCTTACTCCAAGGTTTACAGTTCCATTAATGGTTTTTCAAATGAACACCTGTGGAAAAAGTTATGGCCGATAGAGAAAAAAGCTCATAGTTGGTCCAGGTCCAGTCTGACCAGGTTGGATTGACCCGGTCTGACCCAACCTGGGCGGACCCGACCCGGTTTGGGTTGACCTGACCAGCTAGGTTTGCCCAGCCTGCGCTGGGTCCGACCCGACTTGTGTTGGGCGGAATGGGGGTCGTGGAGCGGCGTGAGGCCGTGAGGGCGGCACAAAGTCCGTGAGGGCGGCATGAAGGCCGTGAGGGAGACAGATAGGTCGCGAGGGTGGTGAGGCTATAGGGGCCGTGGGAAGGTGATGTCGCGTGGGCCATGGAGGGCCACCAGGCGGAGAAGCTGCTAGGGATGCGAGGCGGTGAGGCCGTGGGGGCCGCGGAGGGCCACTAGTCGGTGAGGCCATGAGGCGGCGAGGCCGTGGGGCGGAGGAGGCCATGGGCGGCGAAATTCGCAGGTGGTGTGAGGCCATGGATGTCGGAGGCCACAGGCAGCACGGTGACCGCGAGGCTATGCAGGTCACAGACGGTGGAGTGCGTGGGGTGACGAAGGCCGCAGACGGGGCGGTGTCCGTAAGGAGGCGGAGGCCGTGAATGACGCGAGGCCACGGGGTGGAGAAGGCCATGAGTGGTAGAGGCCGCAGGGGCCATGGAGGGCCACTGGGCGGCGTGGCCGAATGGGATGCAAAGGGTCGTGAGGTGGCAAGGATGCGGGGCAGCAGAGGCCATGGTGTGGCGGTCTACCATGGATGACCATGCGGCGCGGTCGCATGCTGTGCCTTCGCCAGTAGCTGGCTTGACCGGTCGCCCTCCGTTTTTCACCTTCTTTACTGCAGGTCGTGGTGCCAGCTGCGGTTCATGAGTTCCACCAGTGCCCAATGCTGGCACCGGTCACCATTACCATCGGGAAGAACACACAAAAGAACCATAAGGTTTGCGGAGGGGTTGATCCATGTTTGTTTGGCCTGTACGCTCCACGTTAGGGTGGTAGCAAGAAGCTCATGGGGAATTATTCAATGTGAGAGGAAAATTAACATTGACCAATTTAAAACACACCCTACCTCATTTGTTGTTGTGTTGCAAGAGAGAAGTCAAAGATGTCGACGTTCATCGCACCCGCCACATGCCTCTGATCTCAAGCTCATTCATCGGATAAATTCTATTTGATAGAGGTGGATATTCATTATTGAAGATGTACACCATTAGAGGATGTCATGAGGAATGAGTCGAAGATGTTGGAGAACATCACTATTATTTGTTTGGAAAAGCATTATTTGTGGAAGAAGTTCTGCATTGCAGATGTGTAATCCTCCCAAAAGCTCTTCCCTTCTCATTTTCCAAATACTTTCCCCCAATCCCCACAAAAAAAGAAATAGCCAACATAATAGAATACGTTATCTATTTAGTTTTTTCGCATAATTTCAAATTGTCTTAATTAATTAATTGATGAGTTAGTATAATTAATCAAAGGGGATGGAATAATTAAAGTGGGGGAAGTTCAAGATGCTTCCCCACATTTAAGAGGGAGTTTAAGGGTTTATCCCATAATGATGGTTCGGGTGGTTCCCAACATTAGGAATTCAAGTTGGGGGGGGGGGGGGGGGGGTTAGGCTCGGGTGGTCCCCACCACCATAACCCATGTTGGAGGTTTTAGTTCAGGTGGTCCCCACCTTTATAACATCCACATGGGAGGTTTCAAAAAATAAAAATGTTAAACATTTTTAATTTATTATATTCTTCCACGAAACACACAAAAACTAACTTTCACCCTCAACCAACTACCATCGAGGTGAAAGTCTCCTTTAGCGAATACCAGTGCTGCGAGTTCAATGGTGTCCTCAAATTTCAATTCTGAGCACTGGTTCAAAAGTTAAAAAAATCCACTCTCACATTTATTGAACGTACATGAAACGTAGTTCTAAATTTCATTCACGTCACTCTGGGTCTCAGATTCATCTTCCATTAATTTTCACAGACTCATAAAATTCACATTTAATTTTAAAAAAAATTCATGGAAATTATGGGTCTTTACAATTCATGTTTATATAAATAAATCCTTAAAAACATTTTAAAAACATGGACATTAATGAGAAAGGTTTAGAAAAATAAATCTTTAAAACATTTAAAATGATGTTTTAGTAAAAGAGTCCCATAAAAAGAATCCATTTTAAAACTCTTTTATGAAATATGGATATGGATAATAAATATGTCCCAGTAGATACTTACGTAAAAAGAACCTCAAATAATAAAGAGAATGTAAAATTAACCCTTAAATTGTACTTTTCCTTGGTCGAGGGTACATTAACCTCCTATATAATAGTTAAATAATTGTTATTAAATTATAAATAAACCACATACATAAATATGATATTGTATATGCTCTTCTAATATTTCTTTTTTAATAATATTTTAGTAGTATCATCATTTTGGGTGTTAACTGATCTGTTTTCCTTTATATGATTGGTTACATAAGCCATGTATGTTATGTATAGGATTTATTTTATTCATATCCAAAATGATATTAAGTTCTTAAACATTATTTTTAATCATAAATGGAAAATGATTCTTGAATACTTACGATGGGGAATGAATCTCATCACGTTCGTGGATGTGCTAATCCGTACGTACGCACGAGCAACAATATCATTATATTGATGGTGATATCGAATGTAATTGGATTTTATATCATATATACAGAATAATTAAAATTTTATATTTATTATTTACATCAGTTATACTCATTATTATACCCATCCAAATAATGGTGTTTTTGAATAACAAACTACACCACGACGTGGAGACGGTAAGCCGTACATACGCACGTATGGTGACTTTGTCATTTATAGGGTTGATAGAATAAAAAATAAGGTTTTACCATATTTATAATAACATAAAAATATATAGGAGGTACTGGATTTATTATTTTGGTATGGAAACAACAAAGAAAGAAGAAGTGGAAGGAGAAAAAAACATGAAAGAGGGTTGTGAAATTATTACCTCTTTTTCGGGTGTTTTCTTTTGAGTTGATCAAAAGGGCTCCTTAGGTTTGCTTTCTGATCAATGTACGGAATCTAGGTTTATGTGTGGGAAATTGGGAGGATATTGGGACTGGGGATGGCCTATTCAAATGGCTTTGGAGGTGTGATTTTGAGCAAAGGGTAAGTTCCCTTTTATAAGAGGGGTGATGGTCACTTTTGGAATACATTAAAATATTAATTTATTATACAGTAATATTCGGTTTATAATGGCTCAAAATGAATCTATTTCGATCCTTAGGTGGTTATGGGTCTAAATAATCTCAACCAATAGGTGTTCGACAAGTTTAGGTTACCATTTTAACCTTATCTTTTAGATTTAACTCTTAGTTAAATAGTTTGACTTTTACCGTGTTTTAGTGTATTCTTATACTATATGGTTAATAAACTTATAGTAATCTTCTAAGAGAACCTCTAGTGGTTAATTAATGACATATATAATATTATATAATCCCTTTGGCTAAACCTTTGAATTTTATGAATATTATATCAACCAATAATATAGTATTTCTTTAAAAAATAAATTTATGTCTATTTTGACACTATTTGGTATTTTGTTTTTGTGAAAGTCATGAAATCCTTATCACATCGAATAAATTTATCTAATCAACCCTAACATGTCATATTAACCTATAAAATTAGTGTATGACATAAAAAATTTGAAATTATATTTATTCTAATATTTATAATATAAACTATTTTAATATTTCATTAAGAAGGTAATTACTGGATCATTATTGGGTAATAAATAAATTTAATTATTTAATCTCAAAAAATTATAAATAAAATATCATTTTTAAGAAATAATTTTATATTTATAATGAATATTTATAGTAGAATTTTTCTTATGTATAACCCTATCTTAAAAATGGTTTAGTTAATAGCATTTGAATTTAACACTTTTAACTCTTCTTTAAATAAAATAAAAATAAACAACCTAATCCAATCCATGTGGACCTAAAGGATCATATTTTATTCCTAACTTTGTTTTGGGTCTAATTAAACTTATCCAATATAATTATGACATGTGTTACGGTAATTATAAAATCATTTTTACCTTTAATTACCCTATTTACTTTTAACCGTGGTAAATAAAAGTCAAAAGTTACTCTTTACCAAAAATTATTTTATTCTTATTGATTCATATTTTACTTACTTATGTCAACTGTGTATCTCAGAATTTTTAAATTCAACTCACATAAGTGGTAAAAATTATGTTTTATGCAAATTTGCAAATGCTTCTATAAGGTGGGTAAAAAAACGTTAAAAAGTTCAATAATTTTTTTTACAACCAATATTATTATAAAATGAATCCAATGAATTAAATTGAACTTATATAAGTATTATATATCTTTTTTGACTTAAAATAAATTTAAATAAAATAAATAATTATTTAAATAAAAATATGGTTTTAAATAATAACGTAGTGTTTTTCACTACTCATCAAAATTGAAAGTTTTTAGAAAAATATGAAAAATTCACCCGAAGCTATTTTTGGTATTATGAATTAAAAAATGAAGTATATTTTACCAAAATTCATAACATATAAGTTTCATTTATTAATATAAAATTAATTCCCGTTGTCTAAACCCAAAAAAATCTTTTTAAAAAGAAAAAACTATCAAACGATTGACACGTGTTTATGTGAAATTTAAATGTGAAATTACTAGAAATGACCTACATTGTATTAAAGGATAAAAATATAATATAATTATACTTTGAAACCACTCATATGTATAATCAAACAAAATAAATTATTTTGATAAAAAAGTTGTTTTCAATTAAAATTTTGTATTTTCACTATTCACCTAAATATGAAAGTTATCAGAAAACACCAAAAATTTATTAAAACTAAATTTTTATGTCCCTATTCTAAATAGGAAGTTTATTTTGTCAAATTGACTATATAAAAGTGTCTAATATTGGATTTAAAAATGGTTCTCTATTAAAAGGCGGTAAAATATCATTTTCTAAAAAATAATTTAATTATCTGAAAAAATTAATTTTTATTTTATTATGTCTAAGAAAAACATAATATGGATGTTAAAATTTATGTGAAATATATAAAATTCAAAATGTAGAAAATACTATTCATAACTGCCTTTGAACAACTACTTTGGTAAGTCGTGGTGCGCTCGAACTCAGTGTTGCGTGTAGAACAAGTTAATGAATTATTTTGAAGAAATAACGTACTATGAAATCTTGGTGTGTTACATTATCCCCTCCTTAAATAAATTGTGTCCTCACAATTTGAAATTTTCTTTTGAAAATAAAAGGTTAAAAATAGAAAGATACCTATGTGGAAAACCCACATCATAAATTGGGTTAATAAAATTTAGTCTTAATAAGAGGGAAAGGGAAATGAAAAAGTCACCACCAAATTATGGTCTTGATTAGAAGAACATTGGTGGAAATTGGAGACACATCATAAATTGGGTTAATAAAATTTTGTTTTTAAGGTCTAATCCCTAAAGTTTAAGAATTTATTTATTCATAGAATAAGATGAAAAAATATACTTGATAAGTAGAGTTTCATCCTTCAACTAAAACCTACCAAAAAATTATCTTTCACTTCAAAAGATAATAGAAATAAAAAATATTTTATTTATTCTAATCATATAGGGTTCCAAAAATAATGAATTTATAATTCATTTGTCAGTCTATTTAAAAAAACAAAATTATACAAATTCGGACATCACGCATATCTGTGGTAGGTGATCCACCGTTTTTGCCCTCCGATTGTGGGTTTAAGTCTCCCAGCCTTGCCGGATGTGACGGGTTGTCGCCCGACCTCCGGGTTGTCCTTTTTATGACAATACAAAAATAATCTTAAGAAATGATTTAACCTTAATAATAGTATCCAATGTCAAACTTAAATGATTCAAACCTTTAGACTTATCCAAAATGCTTCTGTCCAAACTCAGTCCCAAATTTATAAGGAAGGCAAACCCAATGAAGATCCTTTTTGCCACATAATAACATGTGAATAACTTCATCATGTATTCTTTTAAAACACTGTTATACCCTGAATTACTATAAAAACTTATTTATTACATTCATGATCCCTTATTCCTTATATAATATTGGATATACTCCTTCTATCAAAACATTTTGTAAACTCCAACAATGATGGAATATACAAATCATTAATAAGTTTCTATGTAGTCAATAATATCCAATATAATTTATCCAAATAAATAATATATTATTCCAAAATCACTACCTTAGTATCATAACTATATTACGGTTTATATTTCTCTCAACCATATATTTTCCAAAAAACTTTAACCTACTATTGAGTCACTTTTCTTGGTTCCACACAATCTCAAGTTATTAGTGAAATAGTACTACATTACAATCCTTATATACTCTATAATTATTATAACATGTACATCATTAATACAATACTCAAATGACACAATACTTTAATAACAACATAAGAACTCTAATCATTTCTCTTCATCTTCGGTAGTATCATAACTTGATTGTTATCCAATAGCAACATTTGGTGTATACTTTGATGACTTGGACATTGATTCACGTAGTGTCTCAACTCATTGTAGATGAAGCATTGTAAATTTGAAACCTTTTTCTTACCTTTACAATCACGTACTTGGTTTTCTTTTTCTCCACAATTATAAAAAACTCTCATTCCCTTCAAGTATTTACCAAGGTGATTCTTTCCACAGTTATCATATATGGGAAAATAATTCTTTCCCCTCATCCCTTTATCCATCTTTCTCTCTTCCATCCTTTTCATCTCTTACTTCCCTTCAAATCCATAGGACTCAAGTAATTATTTTCTTATCTTATTAACACATGATACAATTTATTTATATGATGAGAATACGTGGGATACAATTTCCCTTTTAAATGTTGTCTTAATACCATGAAACATATGGCCCTTCTTAATATTTCAATCATGCGTATTGCTGGAATTATCATTCCTTCTACTAGGAATCATTTCTAAATAGTGGCATACACTAGGTTAGTTTATGAATCAGAATTCATAATTCAAAACTTTTAAAATACCTAATTAAAATTGAAAAGAATATTCATATAATCTATAATTATAAAATTTTTTTCTTTGAGGAATTATTTACTCCTCAATCCTTTATAATGGCTTGTAATGAAAATGTGAATTATCCTAAGAATATCCCTCAGGTGTGTCATATCCAAGAGTGATTCAAGTACCATTGTCGTGTACCAAGATACCTTGGGTCAAGCCCAAAACTCCTTGTCAGAGTTTTCACTCATAGTTACATATGTGCCAAAGCCTCCTCTATATGCTTGTATCCAGACAGAGATGTATTTCTTGGAAAATACACAAAATATATACATTACCAAAATTCTAGGAAGTTCTTCTATAAAAATACTCAAATTCTATCTTAGGTTAATGTTCTCTAATCAGAGTTTATCTAAAACTATTTCCAAGGTTGTTGCTAAACTTCATTTGATACCAACTATAACGTCCCGACCCCAAAATCCCAGAGTCGGTGCATTATTTTAATACATTGGTATGATTACAAGGAATCAAGTCCCAAAAGACCGATTAGTTTAGCAGTCTTGGAAGATAGATTACACACATGAGTATTACATTACACATTAGAAAATAAAAAACAACATAAATTATCATTTGAGAATTCCATTAACCCCCTAACTTCACCCTGCTTATCAATCATAAAACACTTTTTGGGATCCTAGGAAAATAAAACATAAGAATGGGGTGATATCATATGATCAGTAAGGATAACAATATATCGGAAACTTCCATAAACAAGCATAAACATTTAAGGAAATTTATAAGACTAAAACACAACCTTTTAAACTTAAACTTAATCAAAATAAGGAAAAGTTAAATCAAATAATTACATTTAATTATTCACATGGATATTCTACTAGTAGAATAATCACATGAAAAATCAATATCCAATTTCATAATGATGGAATGTATGATTCCAGACTTCATAACCACATTGTAAAGGCCTTGTTCCAAGACTACAAATAATATTTTTTCAATGCCTTTTTCCAAGACACTAGTTTGTCTCATGAGACCTACCAATATATCAAGGAGCTAAATCGGGCTCCACCCATTAATTAATAGGTCGAATGCATTCCTCATATGAAAAGGTTTAAACATAACATAAACATTTGTATTAAAACTACCATACAAAATGTCAATACTTTATCCACAAACCATGAATGGTATAAAAATAACACATCCACAGTCAAACATATCACAAAACCTTCAATAAAATATGGAAGATTTGTATCATAATAAATCAACCTCAATCAAGAATAATATCTCATAAAATATGTGGACATAGTAGAAAATTATCAGGAAAAATATTTAAGAGAAATATCCCTTTTTCATGAAATCATTTAAAAGTAACATAATTTATAAAGTAAGTCATTTAAAAGGTAGTTTTGAATCAAGGTTTCCCATACCACTTTGAAACTTTTGAAAGTAATTAACATTTTAAAACATTCATGTCCATATAAATAAATCCTTAAAACCATTTTTAAAAAATGGACATTAATGAGAAAGGTTTAGAAGAATAAATCTTTAAAACATTTAAAATGATGTTTTAGTAAAAGAGTCCCTTAAAAAGAATCCCTTTGAAAACTCTTTTATGAAACATGGACATGGATAATAAATATGTTCCCGTAGATACTTATGTAAAAAGAACCTCAGATAATAAAGAGATTGTGAAATTAACCCTTACCTAGTACCTTTCCTTGGTAGAGGGCACATTAACTTCCTGTATGATAGTGAAATCATTGTTATTAAATTATACAAGAACCATATACATAAATATTATATCATATATGATCTTCTAATATTTCTTTGTTTTTTATATTTTAGTAGTATCATCGTTTTAGGTGTTAACTGATCCGTTTTACTTTATTTTAATGTTTACATAAGACATGATTGTTATTGATAAGATGTATTTGATTCATATACAGAATAATATTATCTTCTTAAACATTATTTTTAATCATAAAATGAAAATTATTCTTTAATGGTTATGATGGGGAATGAATCTCATCGCGCTTGTGGAGGCGGTAATATGTACGTACACACGAGCGACAATATCATTACATTGTTAGTGAAATACTATGTAATTTTATGGTATATCATATATACAGAATCATTACCATGTTATATTTATTATTTACATCAGTTATACTCATTATTATACCCATCCAAATAATGAAGTGTTTGAATAACAAACTACACCACGACGTGGAGACAGTAAGCCGTACGTACGCAAGTTTGGTGACTTTGTCGTTTATAGGGTGGATAGAATTACAAATATGGTAGTACCATATTTATAATAACATCACAGTATGTAGGAGGTACTGGATTCATTATTTGGGTATGGAAACCACAAAGAAATAGGAAGTGGAAGAAGAAAAGAACTTGAAAGAGGGTGGTGAAATTATTACCTCTTCTTAGGGTGTTTCCTTTTGAGTTTATCAAAATGGATCATTAGGTTGGATTTATGATCAAAGTAATGACTATAGGTTGATTTGGGAGAAATTGTGATGATACTTTGGTAGGGTTTTACTGATCTAAATGGTTTTGGAGGTGTGATTTTGGGAGAAGGGGAAGTGCACATTTATAAGAGGGGTGATGGTCACTTTTGGAAAAGATTAAAATATTAATTTATTATACAATCTTATTTTGTTTATAATGGATAAAAATAAATTTATTTGGGGACTTATGTGGTTATGGGTCTAAGTACTCTCAATCAATAGGTTTTAGACAAGTTTAGGATGCCATTTTAACCTTATATTTTAAATTTAACTCTTAGTTAAGTAGTTTAACTTTTACCGTGTCTTCTTGTATTCTTACACTATATGGTTAATAAACATACTCTAAACTTAAAAGAGAACCTAAAGTGGTTAATTAATGAAATAAATAATATTATTTAAGCTCTTTGGATAAACCTTGGATTTTGAGGAATATTATATCAACCAATAATATAGTATTTGTTTTAAAAATAAATTTATGTCAATTTTGACACTATTTGGTATTTTGTTTTTGTGAAAGTCATAAAAACCTTATCACTTCGAAAACAATTCATCTAATCAACCCTAACATATTATATTAACCTATAAAAGTCGTGTATTTCATCAAAACCTTTAAACTATATTTTTTTTTAATATTTATAATATAAAATATTTTAATATTTCATTAAGAAGTTAATTACAACATCATTATTGTGTCATAAATAAATTTAATTATTTAATATCTAAAAATTATAAATAATATACAATTATGTAGGAAATAATTTTATCTTTCTAATTAATATTTATAGTATAATTTATCTTATGTATAACTCTATATTAAAAATGATTTAGTTAATATAATTTGAATTTAACACTTTTAACTCTTCTTTTAAATAAAATAAAAATAAATGTCCTAATCTAATAAAAGTGGAACTAAAGGATATTATTTTATTCCTAAGGTTGTTTTGGGTCCAATTAAACTTTTCCAATAGAATTAGGACATGTGTTAGGGTAATTATAATATCATTTTTACCTTTAATTACCCTATTTACTTTTAACCGTGGTAAATAAAAGTCAAAAGTTACTTTTCACCAAAATATAGTTTCATATTATTGATCCATATTTTACTTACTGATTTCAACCATATCTTTTGGAGTTTTAAAATTCAACTCACATAGGTGGTAAAAATTATGTTTTATGTAAATTGGAAAATGCTCCTAGAAGGTGGGTAAAAAAACATTAAAAAGTTCAATAATTTTTTTTACATCTAATATAATTATAAAATGACTCCAATGAATTAAATTGAACTTATATAGGTATTATATATCTATTTTTACTTAAAATAAATTTAAATAAAATAAATAATTATTTAAATAATAAGTCGGTTTTAAATAATAACGCAGTGTTTTTCACTATTCATCCAAAATTGAATGTTTTAAAAAAAATACCAAAAATTGACCCTAAGATATTTTTGATATTATGAATTAAAAAATTAAGTCCATTTTACCAAATTAAAGACATATAAGTTGAATTTATTAATTTAAAATTAATTACCGTTGTCAAAACCAAAAAGCGGGTTTTCAAAAAGTAAAAACTATCAAAAGATTTACAAGTGTTTATGTCAAATTTAAATATAAAATTACTAATAATGACATAAATTGTATTAAATGATAAAAATATAATCTAATTATACTTTAAACCATTAAAATTTATAATTTAACTCTATAAATTAATTTGATTAAAAAAGTCATTTTCAATTAAAATTTAGTATTTTTCACTATTCACCCAAATATGAAAGTTAACAGAAAACACCAAATATTTATTGAAACTAAATATTTATATATTCATTATAAATATGAAGTTTATTTTTTCAAATTGAGTATTTAAAAGTTTCAAATATTGGATTTAAAAAGGGTTCACCATTAAAAGGCGCTAAAATTGCATTTTTTGAAAAATACTTCTTTTATCTGAAAAAATGAATTTGTTCTTATATTATGTCTAAGAAAAACATAATATAGATGTTTAAATTTATATGGAATATATAAAATTCAAAATGAATATAATACTATTCATAATAACTTTTGAACAGCTAGTTTGGTAAGTTGTGGTGCGCTTGAACTCGGTGTTGCGTGTAGCGCAAGCTGTTGAATTACTTTGAAGAAATAACGTACTTTGAAATCTTGGGGTGTTACAGTATGTTCATTGATAATTATTTGGAAGTGTGTGTAAGTGAAATTATAAATATTAAAATTAAAAAATATAAGTATATTAAGTATACTGAGGATATTATATGTTCATGTAATAAGAATAACTAAGGTGGTATAGAAAGTAAATAAAAGAAAGAAGGTTGAATAATGATGTTACATCTTCTTTGGGTAACTCCTTTTGGTATCAAAAATTGGATACCTTGGATGGATTTATTACAAAAGGGATAAATCAAGGTGAAATTTAGGGATTTTTGGATGTTTATTGGTTAGATATTGGGTGAAATTAAGTGGGTTTATGTGTGCGAAGAAGGGGGAGATTTGATGGCCTTTTATAGGAAATGGAGGGGATACACTTGGAATTTTTGAATATAAGTTAGGTGTTCCCACATTTTTACCAAAAAATGTCCAAAAAAAAACCAAAATAAATAATTTAAAGTGTATGGACGAAATATGTCCATAAAATGGGTGTTGGAAAAGTGTCTATGTCATTTGGTCCCATAAGTATATGGTTTATTCCCCTATTAAGATTAATTTTACCTTAATCTCTTTAATTAATCTAAATCACTTGCACTAATATTTATGGAAAAAAATTAATTCGATATAATTAAAATATAAATATAATACCGATTAAATTTTTTTATTTATATTTGTAAAAATTTAATTTATAGAAGTGGCAAAATTAAGTTTAATGCTAATCTGAAAGATGTGGCGAGAAAACAGGTTTCTAGAGTTAGAATGTTCAAAAGTTCATTATGTTTTTATATCTAAATTCAATATAAAATAATTTCAATGAAATTAATTGGGTTAATAGATATATAATTGATATAATGTGACTTTAAAAATAGATTAAAATATAATTTATCTATATAAATTCATTAGATGGAAAAGATGTTTTAAATTAAAATTCTGTATTTTTTTCACTATTTATCCAAAAAAATGATGTTTCTTAAAAAAATCCCAAAAAATCACCCTTAGATAATTAGACATTTTAAATTCAAAAATTATGTTTATTTTATTAAAGTCAATTTCTAAATGTGTCTAAATATAATTTTATTATTTTGCACAGAAGGACATGAAAAGTAGTTCATTTGAGAAACAAATATTTTTAAACATATAAAGACTTTAAGAAAAATTATATTTTTCATTATCAATATGTTTTATTTATATTAAAAAATCATAAAAAATGTTTCAAAATTAATTATTACTATTAATATTACTAAGTTTAATGGATTGGTTATAACTATCTCATTTATATAATTATAACAAGAAAATGATGTTTCATAGAAGCTCGATGTTGCATGTAACGCACGCCGAGTTGTTTTTGCGTGTAGAAAAAAATTTATATTATGGTATACTATAATGAAATATTAACATGTTTTAGCATACAAGTTAATAAGAACATGGTGCTTTAATATAAAATAATCTATATTCTGTGTTGTGTGAAATGTAATATATCAAAAAAATATTAAATTAATTCGAAATTTTATTTCAAAAAAACCGAGGCCGTTATAGGGGTACAATGTAACATCATAATTTTTTCAAAGGAAATTATTTTTATGATAGTATACAAGATTCACTACATCGAGATAAAATGAACAACTAATTATTATTATTTGAATGTTACTATTATAACCTAGCCATTAGTTTGGAAGATATGAATAGAAATAACAGATTTTTGAAATAAATATAAAGGTAAAAATCAATATAAATATATTTTTTAATCCTTATAAAATAATATTTTTTAGTAAATTCACTTTAATATTAAAAAAAACTTTCTTAAAAAATGATTTTTACTACATTTCATGAATGAATATTATAAGTAATTTCTAAAATTTTTAGAAAATGTTTTTGATAAAATGAACTTTATTTTTGAAATCATCATATAAAAATTATCCTATGGTTAAATTTTGATATTTTGCTGAAAATGTTATGTTTTTTCATGAATAATAAAAAAATACAATTTGTTTTTCAAAATACAATATCTTTTGTAATATCATCATGAAAAATTATGATATAAAAATTTATTAAAATTGTGGAATGACTTATTTATGATAATATAATATAAATATCATACAAAAATAATTTTATAACATGTATTTTATAATTTATTTCATGATAAATATGAAAATTAATTTCTATGTTGGTAGAGTTCTTACATGACACTAGAAAATTAAATTTTTTGTCCTATAACATATCATTGAGAGGTCGAAATTTATTTCATGACATTTGAATCAAATATAATCTATAACTTAAGTTTTGGACTAATAATTTTCAATTTTTTAGTTATATAACAAGAGTTTTATCCAGATGATTGTGCAATGATTGTTTTAGAAAAAAAAGAAGAATTAACTAATTAAAAAAGTTGTATTGACATTGATATGATTAAATATAAATAATATTGTTCCTAATTAATCTAAAATTTTAACTTGAGAATAATTTATTTATTTTTAATTTTTATATATGAAATAATTTTCTAAAATTATTATTCAACACTTATACAATGCTTGTGCAAGAAGAAGAAAAGTCAATAAAATAATATTAAAAACTCTAAAATTAAAATTATATGGTCCAATAATGACCTAAAAAACTCAATAAATATTATTTTTTGAGATTATATTTACCAAAATCATCCATTGGTATAATTTATAGCCATTTAGATCCAATTGGTTGGCATTAAGTCCCTATAGTATTTTAGTTAAAGAAATATGAAACATGTCACACTATTATTTTTAATAAGTATAACATTTTTAATTTATGGTTATCCAGAATATATGTTCCACGCTAAATAGTATTATGAAATCTAAAATATTTAACTTATTCATGGTAACTTATTTATATTTTTTAGGGAATAAATAATTACCTTAAAATCATGCACAACATTGATGTAGTAATTATTTAATTAATGGAAAAATCAAATAAATGATATTAAAAATATTAGAATGAATATAATTTTATATAATGAATATGATAAATTAATTATATAGATTAAAATTAAAATTTCAGAATATAAGATTTTTTTTTCAAATTTAGCTAATTTTCTTGAGGTTTTTAATGTCAAAGTAATGAATAGTATCAAATTTTACAATAATAACATTTTATGGAAGTAGTATATTATTAAATTATTTAAAAATCCTAAAATTATTATTTAAGTCCAAAGGGGATAATATATGGTCTATAATTTTATAACCTATGAACTTTTGTACCATTTTAATGCCTTTGGCTCGAGAATATCCTTATTATACTTTAATATTTCGAGAAATTCCAAGTATACCCCTCACCTCTGTTATAAAAGGGAACTACTTCTTATCTTATCATCACACTTAAAACCCAATTTAGTTTGTACTATACCAAATAAAATACTTTTATATAATCCCTGTAAACTTTTTAGAGGTCTTTGTTTTAGTTAGAACACCAACTCTAGTGGTCTTAATGTGTTAAGAAAAGGATATTGTCCAAAGAAGAGGTATCATTTATAATCAAGCATTTATATTTTATTTATTCATACACATCCCTAAAATATTATTAACACATTTTAAAATAATATATCCTATATAATCCATATAATTATATTATATTATGTCAGTGTATTGACCTTTATCAATCTCCACTTCCAATAAATATGGAAGTAATTAATCATTTGTGTGTACGGTGAACTACCGCCTCACGAACTGATGTAATTCATTTTCCCATCACTACCTCTAAATAATAGTTGTAATTATTTAATTAATGTTTATATATGATACCCATTTCATATTTATCATTTATAAAATATAATATATCATTTACATTCTTACCTTTCCATGCACAAAAAAATGTACGTGTGGACTACCACCTCTACGAAGTGATGCAATTCATTTTTCATCCCCACATCACATTAATTATATATGAAAGTTTATTTAAAGAATAAATATCATTTTGATGATATTATTATCATTATGTAAAGGTAAAATTATTCTTACATTATTTTAGTAATGATTATTGAAAAATGTTAACTTTACTCATAGGTATGCATGACCTACTGTCTCCATGATTTTAACATAGTAAATTTTTCATAACAATATTTAATGGAAGGATTTTAATAGTATAATTAATGTATTACAATGATAATTTTTTCATGATTATTATTTTTTAGATGATTAAATTATGATATTTTTTTCCATAGTCAAATTATCTAAGTTATTTTTTTCTTACGAACTGAATGACATCAAATCATCCGATGTGAAATTAAATAATTATGTAATTTTTATAACATTATAATAATTGAAATAAAAGTAATAATAAACTTTAAAGTATTCTCGATAAAATAAATGATTAACATAAGTTTATTATTTTGGGAGATAAATAACATACATGATGATTTGGACTCAAGGTAGGAGAATCCTTAACTAAAAAAATTGTTTTATATGTTTTAACGATTTATTTTTTCAGTTATTTTCTTTCATGAATATATTTTTAAAATTATATTTATGAATGAATTTATATGGAAATTAATGTTTTTAAAATTCAATTTTCTAATTTTTTTCAAATGTTTTTTAAAAAGGAATATTTTAAAGATTTTATGTAAGGGACTTAGTTTTAAAAATCCATTTTTATATTTTTTTAAAACCCAAAAAGAGTGTTTTTTTACATATAAAGAATTTGTGGATTTTTTCACCTTCCTGATTCCTTAATTTTTTAATATTTCTTTAGAGGATTAAATGTATTTTTTTAAAATTTAATGTTTTCTTTTGTATGTGCATAATATTCCTTTAAAATAAGTGATTTTCCTCAAGGAATGTTTTTATGATACAAGAATTAAATTTTTATTATTGTGTTTTGGTTATTGGGATTTTTTTGATGATAGATGGTTATATTATAAAACAATTATGTGGGGGTCCATGATATACCTCCAATGCATTTGGTATGTTTGAAGTTGACTGTCATCGTTATTACAAGTTTAGCTATGACTGTTACATCCAACTATAACCGCGAGGGTTATGTCGAGTATAACCATGAGGATTATTTAATTGTAGCTGTGAGGGTTACTCCATAAGTAATTTTGATAAGAAAACAATTCCCCAAATTACATATATGTTCTATTATGCTTTTTTTGTTTTTATAGAAATCCAATGCTTTCACAAGGTAAGCTATTGAGTATAAGTATATGATACTTAGATTTATGAAAAAGTTTTTATGAGTTTATCATGTTTTCAATGTGACCTTTATGGGATTTATTTTTACTTAAATATTTATTATGAAATGTTTTATGTATAAATTTAGGTAGAAAAAATGATTTATTGAGTAATAAAATGTTTATTTTGTGCCCAAAGTATATTTTAAAAAAGGTAATTTTTTTAAGTATCATGGACTAATTGTTTATTTCATTCTTTTATATAACTTACTAAGAATTTTGTGATAATACCATGTTTTATATTTTGTTCATATTGTTCAAGGGAGATTAGGGAAAATTATGAGATCCATGAGAAACTTTTGAGTATTTATCATGAAAATAAATCATATTTTATTTAAGTAATTTTGTTTTATAGGAAAAGTTTTTACTAAATATATGAGTAAAGTTGTAATATATTGGTTTACGTTGTAAAGGTTTTTCCTAATTTTCTAAAACTATAAAATAGAAAGATCCTAATAATTTTAAGAAGTTAATTATAGTTCATAATAATATAATATACAATGTTTAAAGTTAAGTCCTTGTATTAATGCATTTATGTATTCTATTATGGTTCTTCGATATTATTTTTGGGAATCAGTGGTTCTATTATAGACCAAGTTCGGGTGATCCTACTATTTATCTCTGATGAATTTTGTAAAGGGATGGTGCTATGAAATTTGGTTTATACTAACAGATTATGGTAATATACTATGATTCTTATTCTAAGTATAATTGTGATGTTTATTTCTGGTGTAACTATGATGGTTACTCCAAGTATAACTATGATGTTTATTCCATGTTTAAGTAAGAGTGATATGAAAATTACGCCTCAAGTTACCTATAGTTTTTATCTATGATTTCAATGAGTTTTTCTTGGAATATTATGATTTCTATAGGTAAGATAATGATCTTATTTTTAAAGAAACGTATATGATACATTTTAAGGGTAGGAAGTATAACTTTGGGAAAAACTTATCATGCGTTTTTCATGATTTTAGTGAAATGTTCATGTTTTTTTATTTCTTATGAAAAGTTTTATAAAAATATTTGGGCAGTGAATTTGAATTCTTGGGTAAGAAAATGTTTATTTTGATCCCAATGTTTATTTTTATAGAGGAAAATTTCTCTAAGTATCCATAGAAAAATGGATAGTTTTTTTTGTTTTAATGTCCCTTACTGATATTTTTATGCTCATATCAAATTTTAATTTTTTATTGGCTTTAAGGATTATTATGGGTAAGGAAGATCTCAAGATCAAAAATTTTAATATATTTATTGAAAAGAAAACTTGATATATCTTAAAAGTTTTTTTAAGGAAAAAATGGATACTAAGTTGAAGCGTAATCTTCATAATATATGGGTTGGTTGTGTAAGAGTTGTGACATAACTCTCTAAAACTCTAAAACTAAAATATATTTGGGAATTTAATAAAGTTAATTCTATTTTAACGTCATTAGAATATGTAATGTATAAGTTTGGGTCCTTACAACACCAGCCAACCAGTGACATATGGAAAAAAGAATTTTCTATATGAAAACTATTGACCAGATAGTAGAGGAGCAAAAACTACTAATGAAAATTATAGATCCAAGTGATTCTTTTAGAACGTCACTAGATAACCACTGGATAGATTTTTAGAGTCAGTATAGATTTTCTAGAAGGGGTGAGATCCTGGAAAATCACTGGGTAGTCGGTGGTGTTGAGGTTATCATTATCCATGTATATTTATTATGGTTGATAATTCCATGTTTTCAATCTTCTTGGGATTCAATAGTTGCAAACAATTTCCAAAAATTTTCTAGCATTTTTGGATCCTATAAATAGGTCTCTTTGGTGGCTTGTAATAATACCCACCTATCAATAGTCATTCAATTGCGTATATTGATCAATTAATCAAATAATTGACACTAACAATGAATCTATAACAAATTCCCTCCAATATCAATGTTATTTTAAGAGACAACTACAATTTTTCAATAATATCTTAGGATATATTATTCTATAATATCACTATCAGTAAACTAGATTGTACAAATACTTACGAGAGATTATTTAGTAGATTTGTAATGGGTTTTCAAAAAATAAAACCTTCCTCTTATCAACTCATTATATAATGGGTGATCACTTTTATAAAAGTGAGGGGTGGGTTCTCTGATTATGAAACAAGTTCAAGAGGGTGATCATAACCGTAAACATAAGGGACAAATTTCTTGTTTTCCACTATGATTAAGGTTAAAATAACAGAATCCTATCAACTCAAAGGGAGGAGATGCAGGGTCTCACATTGAGCTGTGGTTGAACTCGTTTATCAAAGAATATTTACCAATTATTTTTTTTATTCATGGATTATTTATTTTCTACACTGTATAAAACCTGATAATATTAATTTTTTTTAATTCGATATATTCTTTTTACATTATTCATACTCTCTTAGATAATATTAAAATTTACATTTTAAATTGTATTAGAATTATCACATCATCCCAACAATTCCTATTAATTTTCTAATTTTAATTTAGTTTTTTTTTAATTTTTATGAAGGCAATTAACCCCCATCATTCCCTTTTAAACTGGGGTAGAAATTGGCATCAAAACCGATTTTATTAATTTAGTCATTCGTAATTGAAATTTTGTCTAATATAGAATATGACGATTATTCACATCATCCTTTCTTTTATTACATGAATTATTCTTACTATAAAATTACATGTCATCTTTTCTTAGTATAATAGGTTACCCTGCCTAGAAAATGTTTATTCATAAATATACTACTACTAATAAACCTAAAGATAAGTGAACAACTATTGATATGAAATAAATTGATCTTAATAGAAAATATTTTATTTATCTACATTACAGTCTAGATTGAAATTAATTTATTCATGTTTTTAAATGAAAATATACCCATGAAATATAGAAATTACTAAAAGTCACTCGTGAAGGAATAAAAAAAAGTTAAAGATACTTGATTATACATGTATAAGAATGATTCTAAAAACTTTTTTATGTATCCAAATGATTTTGCTACTGGTATGTTTACACACATTACTAACATATTCAACTGTGAAAAGTCTCTTGGTGTTGATTTTTCTATATAAAACTTAGTTTAAAAGATGCTCTGGTCCTTCCTAAGTAATTGGGAACCCAATGCCACAATGATACAATAATTGAAGTATGTGAAGAAAATGGATGTCAAATAACTTGTTATATCTCTAATGACTTATTAAATTATAATGAATTTATGATATGATAAGGAATGCAATGATTTTAAACATGAAAAAAAACAATTAGATTCAGTGATACCAATTATAACTCTTCTGAAGGTAAAGTTAAAATTTTTTCTCAACTCTCACCAAGAACATGAAAAAATTATTTAAGAAATAAAAAATATTTCAATCAAACCAAGAAATTTAATCAAAATGTGGGATCAAAAGTCTCATTAAATGAATGAAATAATAAGGGTCTCATCAGGTTTGAATTCCCTATCTACAAAATAATTTTAAAGAAAATAAAAAAGGTAAAAAAGAAATCAATGTTACTAAATAGATTGAAATTGATGAATTAATGAGCTTAACTTCCTCATCCAATTTAGGAAACTAAAATTATTTGTGCCTTATATTACATATTGAAGAGGGAGTTGGTGTTTTTAAAGCCCTAGACCACAATAGCCTAAAGTCAGTGCCTTACTTAACTACATTGGTATTATTAAGAAGAATTAACATCTAAAAGGATTTAATAGTTTTGTATATTTGTAAGATCATATACAAAAATAATTGTTATGTTAAAAATTTAAAGGAATAAAAACCTAAAAACTCCATTAGAAACACCCATAAAGTCATAGGTTATCCATGTAAGTCCTTCATAATATACATCTTCTCATGGTTTGAAAAAAATAGAACATTAGAAAGGGGTGAGATCAGATTCTCAGAATGGGTAATAAATATAATGAAATATACCATAAATAAACATAAACAATAATGAAAAGTGTATAACTAAAAATTCATGGAATTAAAATATAATCTTAAGCATAATATAGAAGGTATAAAAGCTAATTAAATAATACCTTATAAATACTCACATGATAATGAAACTTAACCATTAATATTATACTAGTCAAATAGTCACATGTATTATCAATTACTAGTATCATAATTATGGAATGCATAATGTGGGATATATGAAACATACCATAGAGGCCTCAACTAAGACATTTAAAATAAATGGTTAAGGCCTCATCCAAAAGCATATATGAAAATAAATGGGAGACGCCTCATCTATGTCCATATTTGGTCTGTCTCAAGAGACCTGTCGATGCATTGAGGGGATATAACAAGCCCCACTCATCACTTAATAAGTAGAATAAATTCCTTAAATTAATGGATTGAAAAATAAAAAACATATACATATGAAATATAAATAAATTTACCCAATTGTTAAACATAATTACTAAACATTCATAGTAATATGTTGAATGGTACCAAGATAACACATACACATTCAAACTAATCATAAAATATTTAAGAAAATATTATATATGATATAATAAATTATCAATCCCAATTAACAATATGATTCAACATAGGTTTTGGAAATAGATGAAAATACTCTAATAAAATCATCTAGGAATTCTTAAGGGAAATACACTTTTTTTACTTTACAAAGAAGAGTTCTTTCAGAAAAATAATATGAATTTGTCATAAAATCAGATTATAAACATGTATATCCTATAAAGAAAAGGTAATGATAATGAAATTATTATTTAGGAATAAATTATTTACAAATTAAGTGAAAACATGTAAAAAGTGTTTTAAGGAAACATTAAAATTGGGCCACTTTAGTGGGGTTCAAGAGAAAATATAAAACTGTCCTTAAAAAGGGAAAAGTCGTAATTGTTTGTATAAATCTAGAAATGAAGAAAGATATATTATCATGATAAAAATAGTTATTTTATAAAAATATTGGGTTCTTAAAATATATTATTAAGTCTACTTGAAAATTGGTAAGAAATGTGGAAGTACCCATTAACCGGGCTTGCTTATCAGGAGGAATTGAAAAGGGAACCATATAAAACATGTATTCTCACATAAAAGATAGATAAACTCATCTAGATAAATTATTTAGCTACATATACTAAGAATTTATAGGAATTATATAAAAATAAAGAAAAATTACATTGGGGTAATGAGAGATAAACCATAACTCGGATGAAAAATGGAGGTTCAAGGAGAATCCTTTACCACTTTGCAAACAATCCACCATACGCCCCATAAAATTAATGGTAATAAAATAAGACATTTCAAACCATGAAGATAAATAGATTCATGGAATGATAAATCAATGGGTAATATACATAGACTGCACATAAGAAATATTGGTGAATAAGGCATATCTCATAGAAATAAATGTGAGGTGAGAAAACCCTTGTCACTTGTTTGAAAGTGTTCTTCACTTGTACTCAATGTCCTGGATATTGAGATTATACTCATTAATAAATTAATTAAAAACCAATTAAAAATGTATTTGATTTATTATAATTTTATTATGTTTATTTACAGACTTTTTGATGATTTATAAGATTCAATTTTATCATTTGGGAGTGTTCATTTTCTTGGTTTTCATGATTGGTTCACTCATATACATGTACATAAGATCATTTAAAATGGAGATAATTATACTAAATTAAAATTATATGTTATTAATGAACTTATAGAATATTTAATGGTATTATATATCATTTTTTTCCAAACAAGTGTATGATTCATTAGATAAAACACTAATGATAATTTTTTAGACTAAGTTGGCGTTTTTTTGATCATCACGAAAAAGTTTTGTCTATTTAATTAATATTATATATATATATACTTGTTACATAATTATAAATAAGTTTTATTAAATATATTAAAGGCCTTTTAACCATAAAAATGGTTTTATGACCAATCTTGAAGGCAGAATTGAAAAATGAAAACTAATCGTCCATGAAGGCGATAAATCGACACCTCAGAGATGATGTTTTCATTTTTAGAATATAAATGGGAAGAGAAGAGAATTGGTGGTTGATATACCATTTAATAAATAAAATTAAAGTATATAAAATATATTAGGGTTATCAGGTAACTTTTTATAGCATAGATGAGGGAAGGATAAGAAAAGAAAAGAAACTGAATGGGAGAGAATGCGGTACCTCTTGAGTGTCGCCTCCTTGAGAACCACCCTAAGGGACTTGGAAATGGTTTTTGGTAAGACCATAACGACCAGAACATGGGATAGAGGCATGGTAGAGGAAATGGGTATAATATAAGAAATATTCAAGTATTTGGAGGCATGAAGGTATGGGGAGGTGAGGGGTGGTATTTATAGTGGAGGGGAGGGACGTTTTTTGATTATTTTAATCATTAGTTTATTATTATGGCTCAAGTCTATGAATAGTTTGGATTCAAATGAATAAATAGATTAAATATAGAATGAGATTTTGAGATTATGATTCTTATATAATAAATTAATCAAGAAATAGTGTATTAAACTTAAATGTATATATACTGTAAATTACTAAATTTCACTATTCACAAAAAATTCAACCATTTTAGAAAAACCCAAAAAATTCACCATAACCATTTTTCAACATATATAATTCAAATATATACTCCTTTTTATGAAAATATATTTATAAATTTGATAAATTTAATTTTTAATTGAAATCCTCATTTATTTGAAAAATACTGATTGTAAAATTATAACTAATTTTATAACACTTTGGAAAATTAATTACGGTCTCATAAGATTATATTATAATAATAAGACAACCAAATATAAATTAATGAATATATTTAATGAAAATAATTTTCTTCAAAATAATTATATTAATTATAATTATTTAAATAAATATTTATGCTTTACAGAAATACTAATACTTAATTTAGCATTTTTAAAAAATTTGTTTTCCTATTCCACGATATAAATATATCATATTATAATTTATAAGATACCAAAATTTTATTTAAATTCTTATAGTTGAGGATAAAATTCAAACCATAATTATACTATTAATAGAATTTAAATGAATGTTTTATAAAAATAACGATTTTTCACTATTCACTAAAAAATAAATATTTTCATAAAAATACAAAAAAATCATCCTAAGATAATTTTGAATTTATGACATTAACAAAGAAGATTAATTTGTTAAATATAATTTATAAACTATCAAAATTTAGTTTTAAAACATGTACACCATTAAAAGGCGGTAAAATTTCCTTTTAAGAAAATTTATCTCTTTATGCTTCAAATTGGATTTATTCTTATCTTATGCCTATAAAACAAATCAATTGAATTTAAAAATATTTGATTGAATAGGTAATATATAAATTTCATTAATATTCTTCGACAATAGTGATTAATTTAATATAAAATACCATTGTGGTCATAATATATATATTTTTATAAAGACTTATCATTCATGTTTAATTGGTTTTTATTTCCATTTATAATTAACAGGTAACCAATGGATTCATTTTATAAAAATTTGGAAAATATATTTTTATAATTCATGTGATCCCTTTTATTCTCTCCATTCTAATGGTTAAGTAAAAATAATAATATTAAATCATTTATTTAATCTCAGTGTTCTATGCAATGTAAGTTATCGAAGAAGTCAAATTTTAAAAAGTGACAAATCATATAATTTAGGGCTGTTGCATTCTATCCTCCTTCAATAAATTGAATCCATGTAATTTGATATTTCACATAAAAAATTAAAGATTGGTACTTGAAAATTCCATTATTGAAATACCAAATCTTAAAAAAGGTTTATAAAACTTCCCCTAAAAAAGTAAAGATAAATTTAAAGGTCACCACAAAACTATGATTCTAAAATTGGAGAACAGTCGTGAAAATATGGAAATGGAAGTGAAATATAACTATCATGTTCTAATGTAGTGTGATAGAAAACGTAGTGGTTATAAATTCAACCATTACAAAATCATAAAATTTTGATCAGTTAAAATATCATTGATATCTAAGAAGGAAAAGTAAATGGATGATGTTTTTATTCTAAAATACTTTTACAAGAGTTGGGGGTTTCTTTAACTATCCAGAAAATCACTTGAGAAGATAAACTTACTTGATTTCTTTCCATGTCATAATCTATTCCTTTGGTTGTTATTCAATCTATCTCCACTTAATTTCTTAAATCTGGAAATTGATATTCAAGGAATAATTTTATGCATGAAGCACTTTTAGGAATCATAAGATCCCAAAGTAATTCCTTCAGCCTTTAAATGTTTAATGAAACCAATATTATTAGAATAGTTTATCCAATATGATAAATCATACTTTAACCTTAATCAATAATATCCTTAATCCATTCTATAAGTAGCTAATGTTAAGACTCAACAATTATATGTCTATCCAAATTCAATGACCAAAAATTTAGTTGGAAGGTTACTAAATTTCCAAAATAAACTTAATATAAGATTCCCAAAATAATGTAGCTCTTATTTTCACATACCAAATATATGATTACCTTAATATCCATTAAACCTTTATGAATCATGCATGCTTCAATGAGTATAATCTCAGGTAATTTAATAAAGTCCTTAAATCCAAACATCTAATAATTACAACCTTACATAAACCATCAGGTCACTAACCACCTTCACAGTCACCAATAATATCTCATAAACATCTATTTATTATTATCTCAACATATAGAACATATTTAGTGTTATCTTTAAAAAATTATGTTTTGAAAAAGATTAACTTACAATAGAATTACTCCTATTGATTTATGGTTCTAATCATCACATGCTTCCAATTCATTAAAGAAGAAGTACTACATTACAATCCTTATATATATCATGATTATTATAACTAGGAAATTATTGATAAAACACCAAATAATATAATTTTTGAATCTAGACATCGACATATTAATCATTTTTCTTTTACTGTGGTATTAGTATAAGCTTGAACATAATGCATTATCCTATTTTGGTGGATATTCTTTTGATACTTAAGACATTTATTTTTTGTAGTGCCTCATCTCTTTATAGTTTATGTAAGATCCCAAACCTTTCTAGAGTTATCTTGGGATTGAAATCATGTATTTTTCATGCCTATTTAAGTACCTTTGTTTAGATTTATGATTTTTTGTGTGTTTGGGTGGAGTTTTAAAGATTTTTTTTTGAAATAGGGTCTATGCATGGTTAGTTCATGGTTAGGGTAAATTGTGCGCCCAGTCTAGCTAACCGTATGAACCTAGTCAAATAGGTTCACATGGATTACGTATGGTTTGATAAACCATGTGCCAAAACCCAAGTAATTGTGTGACCTTGAAAGTGATGTCTGAATGGTTGGAGTATAGTTTTTCCTAACCATGCACCCCTACCCATGAAACTATGTGCGTGGTTTATTTTCACCTAAAAATTAGTTTTAAAATCCCCCAAACACTCAAAACACCTCTTATTCTACCTTGGATGAGGACATGATGATTTTGGGTGATTCTAGTGCTTTCCGAAGTGTTTCCAAGGTCGTCTGACCTCCGTTCTTCAAGATCCGAAGCCCAAATTAAAGATCATATCTTCTCCCAGTAAGTGGATTTAATCCCAATTCCTATCCTCTCTATCTTCATGACCTTTTAGAGGAGTTTATTCTCTATTTAGTAAGATATAAACCCAATCAGTGGGATCTAGATCTAGGATTGTAGATCTATATCTTGATTGATAAGATCTTGATATATTTTATCTTGATTTAGGGATTCAGATCTGAAACATATATCTACATCTTTGTGCTACTCAAATTTTGGGGATTTCCGCTGGGAGAACATTTGTCAAAGAATCTAGGTTGGTGGTCTAAAATCTTATTCCTATAGTCTTGGATTTAATATTTATAATAAAAATTGTAGAATTTCTTTCATCCTTTAGAAAATTATTTTCTTAAATTAAGTTAATTAGGTTAACCAATTGATTTATCAAAGCGTTTCTAAATTAAATGATTAGTTGATGAATTAGTCATGAGACTAAGGGGATTCCCTAGAATATAATTAATCTGGGGAATTAATTACAAGATTTTGGTATTTTAATATAAATAATTAATCAGAGGATTAATTATGATATATCAAATTGGTTAAGTTGAGATAATTAATTGTGAATTAATTATGTGCTTTGATATTATGATCTAGATAATTAAATATGGGATTAATTATGATGAGTTTAGATTTTTAATGGGATAATTAATTCTGTAGAAATTAATTATTGGGATATGAATTGTGACATTGATTAATTAATTGATTAAATTAATTAATGATGATAGAAAAGTTTAGTTAATTGTTGATTTAACTAATTGATTTGTTTTATTTAACTAATTATTGAATTATTAACAAGATTTATGTGTACAATTAATTATGAATTAATTATTTTTGAATTAATGGGAACATGGTCATTAAAAATTAAGCAGTACAAATGGTAACATGGTCATCATACTTTTGAGTAAAATAATGGGAACATGGTTATTATAATGAGACGTATACATGGTAACATGGTCATTATACTTATGAGTAGAAGAATGGGAACATGGTCATTCTATTGATAAGTAAGCATGGTAACATGGTCATATTACTTATGCTTGTTATATTGGTAACTTTGGGAATGTGGCTTATAAGTGTGAAATTAAGGAATGGAAAAAATGACACTCTATGTTATGGCCTCACACGAGAATATTTCAAACTCCAACATGAGTCAAATCAGGTACTGAGATGTCATAACACCTTTGAATACTTCGAGCAATGAAAATAAGTAGGTATTAAGATTTGATATTACCCAAGGAACACTTCTGGCCATGACACAGGACAAAGCTAGTATTGGGGTATGGGTCTCCTTGGTAACCCTGGATTTAATGTTTTCAAATACGAATAAATGTTAATGTAAAAAATGGTTATTTATACATTTCCCTTATTTCTTATATAACTTCATACAATATATTTTTATTGGACTAGATTTAGAAGTTTTTGATGGTAGATTACTAGGTTGAACTCACACTTTGTCTGAGATGCCTAATAGGTACCTAAATTTATTATATCACTGCTAGATATGATAAGGGAAAAGTACATAGGTTGGATTTCTGATTTGGGATGGAGCTTGGATGAGGGGATCAAACATTTTTTGGAATGCTCTTGGGGATTCATAGCGTCTTTATTTTTAGTTTCATTATTGAAACTTAAAATTGATACTGGCATAGAATGTTTTCCCTTTCAGTTGAGTATTGTTTTCTTGGTTGATTATCTGGTGAAAAGATTATTGTTTGGGTTATATATGATTCTGAATTTGTTTATATATTTCAGCTAGTGTTTTATTCTGATAAATGATGGTATAGTCTCCCCATGTTTGACATACCAGACTCTCACTACTAGTCGGAAGCCTATAGCATATGAAGAGGAGGGCTTGAGGTCATGTGGTGAACCAGATTGGGGTATTATCACGTGGAACCTAGGTCCAGATATCACAAAGTGGTATCAAAGGGAGGTTTTGATCCTCCGACCTGTGGGTTATGGTCCCATAGGATGGAGGATTGAAACCTACCTTTTATACAACTTTGTAACATCAAATCCCTAGTGCCACACAAAGGTGCTTCGAGTCGGTTCCCCATATGACCTCAAGAGCGCCTCCCCGTACACTAAAGGATGACGAAAAATAGCAAGGGTCTGATAAGACAATCATGGGACCCATTTTCTTTATTCTTTATTTTTCTTATAGTTTTAGGAAAGGTATAAAGGATACATGTATTATTCATGGCTTAGTAATGACCTCTTGCATGGGAGTTACGAACTAATGTATGGGGAAAACCCGAGTACTCAGGGTGGGATTGTTGTTTCCTGGTATAGTTGAATATTATTTCACCTTGGGTGACACACTTGTGGTGTGATGTGACTATTGTTTCTGAGAATTTTTTAGTATTGATTTGTGGCCTAGAATTGAACAATATTTGAGTCCAAATGCATTATTCTAAGCACTCAGGGTTATTTTTACATGCATCATTTTAGGAACACATGGGAAAATGGGTTATGGGTAAGTTATTAAAATTTAATTTTTTCCTTGTTTTTGAGATTGAAATGAAAAATGGTGCCTAACATGAATTGAAAAAGATTGTAAAAAAATGATATGATGTGAGAATAATTGGGTTTCTAAATGAGAAACTTGGTTATTATGGTGTGTTTACCCTTGTTAACCGAAACCTTGGCATAAGATGGTTAAGGGTAGTGATAGCACCTCAGTTTTAATCGTGTGGCGAGGTGGGGGAAAATTATTATTGTGATTATTCCTCTTATGTAAATGTTATAAGGGTGTGTTATGAGACTTGAGACACGTGTTTAACATGGTAGATAGTATTCCTTTATGACGCTTGTTGTGAGGACGAATGAGGGGTGTGCCTAGGAATATTTTTTTAGTTAGGGAAGTTGAGGCACCGATCATACCAACTGTGGATAAAGGAGATTATTTTTGAGAGAACATCACTCACTTCATGAAATTGATAAAAAGAGAACCAATGTGAGTTTTGAAACGTATGTTTGAGTTAACAAGTCATTTTTAATGGAATCAACCCCTGAAATTTACTAGATATGGTGGAAATAAGATAGATGAATTCTAGGTTGAGTCCCTAGAGAAAATACATGACCATTTAGAGACTCCTTTTGAGAGTATGGTCAAGTTGGCCACTTATATTCTACAGGGATCAGCAACGTTCTGGTGGGACATCCAGGCGTGAACTAGATAGACTGACGGTATGTTATGAATGGAATTATTAGAAAGGTTCCTAGAACAATTTTATCTATAGATGATGAGATAAGAGAAATCTATTGAGTTCATGCATATGACACAAGGGATAATGTCAATGATGTAATATATTGGATGCTACATAGATCTTCATTGCTTTTGACTAAGCTTAGTAGAAGATGAGGTAGATACGAAGATATGTTTTTAGGATGGAATTAAGCGTGAGATTAAGTCCCTAGTGAATGTCAACAGGCTAACGAAGATTATAGAATTGGTGGATGAGGCTCTCATAAGTGAAGGGAACCTGAGGAAGGATTCTAGGGAAGGACATGTAGTTGTTACTGGACAATGAAGAGGTGTGACTTCCATGAGTAGGAAGCACCATTATGAAAACTTTATCCAAGCCAGTGGGAAGTAGAGTACATAGATAGGAGGGTTAGTTGAATAGGAACTTACTGGGGTGATCTATCATTAGTGTGGTAATCCGAGACACTTTCATCGAAACTATTCCTGCCCATCATTAGTGTGTCGATCTTGTAGTAAGATGAGATATATATAGAAATACTATAGGTCACAACAAAAAAATGGAACTGAAGGAGTAGCTAGGTAGATTCAGAGTATGGGAAAAGGATCTTCTACACCATATCGGGCTGCCAGTTTAGTTATACTAGCTGAGGTAGTAGAGGTAGTGTACATGGTACTTTTTGGTAGGAGTTCCCACCTCAACATAGTTGTGCTACTCAGGGGAGTCAGAAAACATAATAGGGAAGATGGAGAGCACAATTACATGTAGTACAACCAATAGTTGTGTATAGTGAGGCTGGACCATCAATAGTGAGAGGTACTATTCTAGTAGCTTCTACTTTATCTAGTGCCTTGTTTGATACTAGTGACTCTAATTCCTTTATATATTTAAAATTTGTTGATGGTTTGAGTAAGAAGGGGGAGTTTTCAAGTGGGGTAATGACTACAGATACACCGTTGGGAGTGTTCTTTAGATATTTCTATCTATGCAAGGGATATTTAATAGAGATCGGGGAACATAATTTTTTATGGGATATCTATGTTCTTCATATGATGGGATATGAATTGATTATAAGGATGGGATAGCTAGTCACCTACTGAGACTACATTGATTGTTACCATATGAGAGTTACCTTTGTGACTCATAAGGGTGACCGGTATATTCATCAGGGATGTGGGATATCTAGGTAGGGAAAAAAGGTCCAATTACTCAAAAACTAGGAGAGATAACAACATATGTTTCTAGTCTATTATTTGATGATGAGGGTGTTAGGAAAGATGTCCTTCCACCAATAGTGGAACTGTTTACATATTTCTTTCTTGAAGACTTATGATGGATACCACTTGAGAGAGATATAGAATTTACTATTGAGATCATGTCAGGGGTTGAGCCAATATCTATTCCACCATAAAAAATGTCATTGACTAAGCTTCAAGAGCTTAAGATTCAGTTGGAGGATTTAGAGGATAAGGGGGCTTGTGTGTTCTCAAATATCAATTTTAGATCAAGGTATCATCATTTGTGAGTACGTACTTCTGATATATGTATGAGTACTTTCAGAAGTAGGTATAGACATTATGAGTATTTGGTAATTCCATTTAGGTTTATAAATTATATAGAAATATTTATGGATTTGATTAAAATTATATTTCCTCTATATTTGGATCATTTTGTGGTGGTATTTGTGGACGACTTCTTCATGTACTCCAAGACTCATGATGATCATTCCAAACATCTTCAAATTGTCTTGGGTACACTGAGAGATAATCTACTATACACCAAGCTATCTAAGTGTTAGTTTGGGGTCGAACAAGTACACTTCCTAGGGAACATCATCTTAATGGAAGGTGTGTTAGTGGACTAAGAGAATATTCATGCATTGGTTTCTAGGTAGAAATAAAACAATGTTTTTGATATATGAAGATTATTGGGATTAAATGGATATAACAGGATATTCATCCAAGACTTTTCCCATTTGTAGGTGCTTCTTTCAGGCTTGAAAAAAGGGAGTAATGTTTTAATGGTCAGAGGATTGCGAGAGAGGTTTTCTAGAGGTGAAAAAGGTTTATTGTGAAACTTATTGGATCATACTTGGACATATGCTGATGTAGGGAGATAAGGTTTTGGAATATGGGTTTTGATAGTTGAGACATCATAAAAGGAATTACTCTACACATGACCTCGAGTTAGAAGCAGTGGTTTATACTCTTCAGTGTTGATGACACTCCCTTTTAGGATAAAAGTTTATAGTTATTACAGATCACAAGAGCTTGAAGTATGGAATCATCAGTAGTGGATATGGGTTGAGAAAATGCAGTATTTCTATTTTTAACTTGAATTCATGGCTAGGAAAGGAAATAGTGTGGTTGATTCCTTGACTATGAAAACTCAGACTCAGATGGTTTTAGAGTCGAGTGTAGGGTAGAAAATGATGACCTTGATGGCTGAAATGCATGTGGTGGTCCATGAGAGTTAGGAGAAGATGAATTTGGTTTGAATTTTAGTGGAGTCTTTGCTTTTTAGATAGATCAGGGATGGACAATATGAGGATCTATAATTCATAGCCTTGAGAAAAATATTTGAAGGTGGAGAGACCTCTTTGGACAAGTTGATAGATGAGAATGAGATCGTCTATGTGAAGAATAAATTTTTTGTACGTATGTTAATTCGAGTGTAGCTCATGAAGGAATTTCATGCTTTGAAATGGGAGGTAAATCCAGGTGTAAAAAAAAAGTACCATGACCCACGGCAAAAGTTTTGGAGGACAGGAATAAAAAAGGAGATAATAGTGATTGTGACAAGATGCTTCACCTGTCAGCAGGTGGAGGTGAAGCATCAATGACCTAGAGGTTTACTAAAACCTTTTCCTATCTAAAAATTTAAGTGGGATGACGTGGCCATAGATTTTTTGGTGGGTCTCTAGAAGATTCCTAGGAAGAATGATGCTACTTGGGTCATTGTGGGCCGACTAACCAAGGTATCTTAATTATTTAACAGATGGGAAACCTTTACAATAGAAAAGTTGGGAGAACTGTATATTTAGAAGATACTTCATATGTATGAAGTTCCAGAGAATATAGTTTCATATTTTTATTCAATATTTACATCATGTTTCTGGCAGGGCTTGCAGAAAGTACTTGACACACAAGTATAATTGAATTTCCACCCATAGGCAGATGGGCAGTCGATACGTACTATACGGGTGCTTCATGATATGTTGTTGGAATGTGTGCTTAAATTCAGTGGATCTTGGGAAAGGAACTTGAATTTAGTGGAGTTCACCTATAATAATAGTTATCAGGAAACTATACATATGGAACCATACAAGTATCTTTATGGTAGGCCATGTAGATCACCGCTATACTAGATGGAGGCTGGGAGTCAGAGTTGTTGGGACTAAGTCTCATGTAGGAGAAATC
The DNA here is from genome assembly GCA_963277665.1 of Viscum album. Taxonomy (NCBI): domain Eukaryota; kingdom Viridiplantae; phylum Streptophyta; class Magnoliopsida; order Santalales; family Viscaceae; genus Viscum; species Viscum album. The sequence continues at coordinate 427,761,102 of OY728123.1, read as the reverse complement.
AGATTCAGTACAATTGATTCAGAAACATGTCAATATGTATCATAGTAGACAGAAGTTGTATGTTGATAGATGAATATGACCCCTAGAGTTTACATAGGGTGATCATGTGCTCCTTCAGGTATCTCCTAGGTTGGGTCACTAGAGGATATAGTGGATGGGAAAGTTGGTGCCTAGGTTTGTTGGACCGTTTGAGATAGTGAAGAGAATCGGGTCTCTGGCATACCAATTGGCTCTTCAATAGAGATACATTGCTACACATGATGTTTTCAATGTATCACAACTTCAATGGTATCACCCAAACCCTTTTCATTTGATCAATGTGGATGAGGTTGACCTTGAGATAGATTTATTCTTCAAGGATCATCTGATTTGTGTGTTGGATCATAGTGAGAATGTGTTGTGGGGAAAGAACATGTCAATAGTTCATGTGTTATGGAACCATTGAATGGTGAAAGAGGAATCATGGGAAAAATAAATAGGTATAAAGGATCAATGGCCCGATAGTTTTGGATTAGAATCATAGAAGGGATTAGAAGTGCAGCTCAGGGATTAGCTGTTATAAGGTGGGAATATTATAAGATCCCGAACTTTTCTAGATTTATCTTACACATGAATTCATGTACGTTTAATGCTTATTTAAGTATCTTTTTTAGAGTTATGACTTGGGGTGTGTTTTTGTGTAGTTTTTAAGAAATTTTTAGAAACAGGGTATTTGCACGGTTGACGCACGGTTAGGGTAAACCATGCACCCGACCCTGCTAACCATGTAAACCCAACTAGAGAGGTTCGTATGGCTTGAACATGGTTTGAAAAACCATGCTCCCAAAAATAGGTAACCGTGCAACCCTATATAGTCATGTCTGTAAGGTTGGAACATTTGTTTTTCTAACTGTGTGCTCGTACCCAAGAAACTGTGTGCACATTTTTTTATCACCCAAAAATTAGTTTTCAAATCTTTCGAACCCCCGAAACACATCCTATTAGACCTTGTCTTGGGACATGATGGTTTTGGGTGATCCCAGATCTTTTTGGAGGGATTAAAAGTATTTATGACCTCCGTTATTCAAGATCCAAAGCCAAAATCAATGATCCACTCTACTCCCAAGAAGTGGATCTTATCCCGATGCCCATCCTCTCTCTTTCCTTGATCTTTTGGAGGAGTTTATTCTCTATTTAGTTAGATCTAAACCTAATTTTTGTGATCTAGATCTAGATTGATAAGATCTTGATATCTTTGATCTTGACTTAGGTATTTAGATCCAGAACTCAGATCTACATCATTGTGCTACAAAGATTTTTGGGATTTTTGTTGAGAGAACATCTATCAACGACTCTAGGTAGGTGGTCTAAAATATAATTCCCATAGTCATTAATTTGATATGTGTATGAAAAAATGTAGAATTTCAAGCATCCTTTAGCAATTGATTTTTTTAAATTGTGTTAATTAGGTTGACCAATTGATTTATCAAAGCAATGTTGAATTAAATGTTTAGATGATGAATTTGTCATGATACTAAGGGCATTCCCTATTAGATAATTAATTTGGGAAATTGATTATGAGATTTAGGGATTGTAATCTTGAAAATTTATGAGCAGATTAATTGTGAGATATCGAATTGGCTAAGTTGGGATAATTAATTGTGAATTAATTATGTGCTTTGATATTATGATCTAGATAATTAACTGCAGGATTAATTATGATGAGTTGAGACGTAGAATGGGATAATTAATTTTTTAAAAATTAATTATTGGGATATGAATTGTGAAATTTAATAATTAATTGATTGAATTAATTAACGATGATTGAAATGTTTAGTTAGTCGTTGGGTTAACTAATGGATTTGTTGTATTAAATAATTATTGAATTAGTAATGATATTTTTTTGGATAATTAATTATGAATTAATTATGTTTGAATGAATGAGAACATGGGAATTCAAAATTAAGAAGTACAAATTCTAACGTGGTCATTATAATTATGAGTAAGAGAATGGGAACATGGTCATTCTAATGAGAATTATAAATGGTAACATGGTCATTATACTTATGAGTTTGGGAATGGGAACATGGTCATTATATTGATGAGTAAGCATGGTAACATGGTCATCTTAGTTTGGTTTGTGATATTGGTAACTTTGGAAACATGGCTTATAAGTGTAAAATTAATGAATGAAAATAACTACACTCTATGTTATGGAATCACAAGAGAATATTTCAAACTCCAGCATGAGTTGAATTAGTTAATGAGATATCATAGCACCTATGAATATATAGAGCTACAACATGAATTTGGTATTAATATATCATATTACCTAGGGAACACTTTAGGATCCGGTAATAGATAAAGCTGTTTTTGGATTATGGGTCTCCTTGGGAACCCCGGAGTTAATGTAGTTAATAAGAGTAAATGATAATGTAATAAATGGTTATTTATGCATTGTACTCATTTCATATATTATAGTATACACTATATTTTGATTGCACTGGTTTTAGACACCATTGGTGGGGGCTTACTGAGTTATACAAACACGCTATTCGGGTTGCCTGATCAGTACCCGAATAGATTATATTATTACAGGATAGGATAAGGGAAAATTCCCTAGGACGGATGGCTGATTTGTGATGAAAATTGGAAGAGGGGATCAAACATGGTTCAGAACCTTCTTGGGGGGACGTAGTGTTTTTATTTTATATTTAATTATAGACACTTGACACTTATATTGGCATACCATGTTTTCCATTTCATTTGAGTATTGTTTTTTAGTTTTATTTTCTTGTGACCAGAGTATTGTTCCAGTTATATATACTTCTATGTTTGTTTATTTATTTTTGTGGGTGTTTTACTCTGATAAATGAGGGTATAGTCTCCCAATGACTAACTTACCAGACCCTCACTGCTATTAGGTAGCATCTAACATATGTGGAGGCTTTCCTGAGTTCATGTGGTGAACCGACCATGGGAAAAATCACGTGGCACTTGGGTTGGGATGTTACAATTGATGAATTGGATAGATTCTCTCTTTCCTTTAAAATCATGAGCCTGGTTTCCCTTTCTCCATAATTGTTGAAATCCCCCATTCTCTTCTAGAAAGTACCATGTTGTTTATTTCCACAATTATCACAAGTGATAAAATCCTTCTTTCCCTTATTCCCTTTATACATCATTTTATCTTCCCTCCTCTTCTTCTCTTACTACATTTCCAAGTCAAAAAACATGGAAAATTATTTTTCTATATTGATAAAACATGATACTATATCCTCATTTGATGATAATTTCTAGGAGACTTGTTCCCTCAAAAAGATTATAATAAAACCATATAATATATGATCATTCTTACAATTTAGATCATGTGCATTGGTGAGGTTCCCATTCCTTATGCGAGGTTCCATTTCTAAACAATGACATACACTATTTTTTTTATAAATCATAATGCATAATCTCAAACTAGAAAAACACTTAACATAAATTAGAGATTTATGCATAAAAAATATCAAAATCATAGACATGGTTTTTTTGGGGACATGTTTACTTTTAAATCCTTCATAATGGTTTGTATGAAAATGTGAACTATCCTAAGAATATCCCCTAAGAGTGTCAAACCAGGTTTACTGTAAGGATTATTTTTATATACCAGGCCATGCCGATTCAAGACCAAATAACCTTATTGAAGTTATTATCCCTAGGTATATCAGTTTAATAAGCACATTCACTTATATTATCAAGATATGGGTTTATTTCTATGAATACCCACATAATCTCTACCTTACAAAATTCTAGAATGTTCTTCTATGATTACCCTCAATGTCAATTGTAGGTTTATGTTCCATAATCTATGTTTTCTAAATCTAGTTTCAAAGGTTTCTAATAAACTTTCCTATTATACCAACTATAAAGACCCCAACCACAGTATTCTGGGGATTGGACCTTACATAACTACATTAGTAGTATAAAAATCATTCGACCTGGTGCCCAACCAGGTCCGTGACATAGACTGAAGGGAATTCTCATTCCCCATAGGATGAAACAAGTGATCATGTATCAATAATAACATTCTAGAATAGTTTACCCAAAATAAATGTCCAAAAAACAACTAACAAGATAGATAAACCAAAGATAGAAAATAGAACCAAATAATCCCTTAATATTAGACCAAACAAAATCTTTACAATTCGACCCAAAACACTAAGAAGAAAAAAATGAAAAGAAAAATAACAGATATATTCGCACCATCATGAAACATGGAGAGACACCTCCTCAAACTACCATACTCAGACCATTACAGGAAAACCATCAACAACCCGAACCACCATCACTAAGAAAGATTCCCCAACTAGGAATACATAAATGACAAGATATACATACACCCAAAGGTTTTTTTAGGGTGTGAGTCAAATACCCAGTAGGATACCACCCAATAAAAAGGTTCCATGCCACAACAACAAAAAGATAATTTAATATGCTTATTTAAAACCATACATATAAAACACTTTTAAGGAAAACCTTTAAAAGATAAAATTGAAAATAAAAGAGAACAGAAAGAAAAACCATTTCACTAATAATACTTTAAAAGGATGAAAAAACCAATAAATAACATAAACATACTCAAGTGGTCCTCTGTATATTGACATAAGGCACCACATCATGAAAAGTAGAGCCCTACAGGTAAATCCTCTAAGGTTCATCTAGCTCAATTGGGACCCTAGAACCTCATGTCTCAGTGAATCGTGGCTTAAAAAACACAACCCTCAGTAAACATGGAATAGAAACAATGACCCTTAGAAAACATGGTATAGAAACCACGACCCTCATTCATTCATAAGTTTAGTTAGTGTTGCAATTGTCAATCCAGCTAAGTGAAATATGGACGATACCCCTCCAGATCACTAGTGCACTTGTTCTCGTCTGACCACCTGGATACCCAGGGTTTTACCTTGTACTCATTCAAGTTCCACATTCACATAGTGTATCACTTTCTCATATCATAGACCAAACAAGGCATTAAACACAAAAGACACCACTTTCATACCCAAACACCATTAAAAAATACACACACACACCAAAAACATTTCACAACATAATTTTCATCACCTGTATGAATTGATAAACTACCTAAATAATTTAATGCACATTTCTAAATTGGAAAAAAATAGTTTTCACATAAAAAATATCCAGTTACACATATAAGATTTCCATTAAAAACTTAATGTATATGCAATCCTATCAAATACAACTCCTGCACCTCACATATAATTTAATAAATCCTATTAATAATTTATAAAGTACTTAAAATTAGAAAGAAAATGTTTACACAAGAAATACAACCCCTATTTAATATAATAACACCACTTTAAAACCAAAAGTATATAATATGCATATCAAAACATTATTTCAATTCTTCAAACAATTAACAATTCAATTTTATAAGTACACAACACGGAAAACACACCCAAAGTGACTCATTTTCCTTTGAAAATATCCATTTAATTACGTACACACCTCAAAGACCCTAAAAATGAATTTCTCACTGACATAACGACCCCAAACACCTTTCCAAACATGTTTCGCATCCCAAATACCCCTCAAATAAACAATTTCTCAGTTAATAATACATATCACAGGAAAAAAAAACCATTATAAAATCAATTTCAAAACTCAACCCTTCTAAAATCCCATTCGAATTCCATAAAACAATTATTAAACATATCTATAATTTACCAAAACAAGGTCAAAATGAAAAACATCACAATTTCTAAAAGAAGGTAGAATTTTTATCATGCACGCATGTCACAATATTTTTAAAACATAGTTCACATCATAAAACTAAATGATAGAACATATTAAATATAACTAAACAAACAAATTAAATTATATAAAAGATGAAAAGGCATGGAACCACCTACCATTGTGTAGAAACTCCACAAAATTAGTGTGGAAAGACCACTACACGTCATGCGCAGCTCAAACAGCACGTGTAAGTACTACAATCAAAATATCAAACCATTTTCATCTAAATCAAACCGATCTAAACCTAAAAAAGAAACCCGAAAACCCCCAAAAGAAAGAAACAAGTAATTAAAATAAAACGCACCTATGGTGGGGATATTGGGGGGCTGTACGAGCAAGATGAGGGGTGACTAAAGTGAGTCGGGCCAGAAAAATCTAACCGGGGTCTTGCCGGAAGGGAAAAGGGTGCATCCAAGGAGCTGTGCACTGGAAGTAGAGGTGGCGGGTGACCCGAAATATGGAGCGGGAGGAGATGAGAAGGCTAGATGAGGAAGGGGGTGGCTAGATGGGAGGAAGCTATTGAGCAAGGGGGTTCAACACAAGCTGGTGCCGCTAGATAGAAGGCAGGTCGAATGCAGTGAGCGGGGAAAAGCTGGGCGTGAAGACAAGTGTCTAGGGGAGAGGTCAAACTGCGAAGACAGAGGGGAGCAGGGCGTCAGCCGAGTGGGAGGCTATGCCGAGTACTGGATGAGTGGTTGAGGTGGCAGTGCAAGCCAGGGCAGCATAGGGCTCGCTAGACGGAAGGAGAGGGGCTGCTGAGGTGGGGTGCGGTGGACCGAGGAGAGGCTAGGGGGATAATGGGGTAACATGACTAGGCTAGCTGAAAGCAAAGGGGAACAACACAACAGGCTAAAGGGATGGTAGATGTGCAGATGGACATGGGGTGGTGAGTGTGGCATGCAGGGGTAACCAGGGAGATGGGGTTGTACCCCGAAAAAAGAGAGAGGAGAAAACCCTAACACCACCAGGAAAGATAGAAAAACCATAATAAAATAGATATAAAACTAAAATAAAACCAATAATAATAGTAAAATAAAATTAGAATAATAATGATAATAAAAAATAAAATAATAAAACTCAATTGACGATAATAAAATGAAATTAATTTTTTTGACAATTATGATAATAATGATAATAATAATAATAACATCCTAAAATAATAATAATAATAATAACAATAATATAATTAAAACAATCCATTAATTTTGTTTTTGTTTCACTTCTCATTTTTATTTTGTTTCTTTACTAATTAATTTTATTTCATTAATTGAACATCAGCAGGGCATATAGGGAACGGGGTGAGGTCGCGCGACGACCCAGGCGAGGTTGCACGACTTGAATCGCAGTATGATAGATGTAGTCAAGGCCAAAACATTCATTTTTAATTAAGTACTCAAACATTTTAAGTTGGGCTTCAACCTAGACTGCCAAATGCCTAGAAAAATTAATAAAATAAATAATGTAAGAGACGGGTGTGACAATTGTCCCCACCATAGCGTTTTCTGTCCCCAGAAATCCACAACTAAGACTGAACTCCAAAGTAGCAATCGATACCCCTTAAGGTTAAAAAAGGATCCCTGTGAAAAATAATTAAAATGAGGCAAACACAACATGCTAAGAGAAAGTGACTTAAATTACAACATCAAGAAACTCGTAAAAGTCTTTTTGATATGTTTCACCTTCCCTAAAGAGATAGAACACCTCCATTTGTTTAATCATGGATTAGGAACTCTCACACCCACAAAAACCAACTTCAAAAATCCAAACACCTCAATCACAAATGAACGAAAACCATGTTGTTTGACTGAAACAAACAAACAAGACCAATAATGTCCAAAGAACACCCTTTTTTACCTACCACCAGGCCGTCTCTAGCAACATAATCAAAAGGAAAATAGGGGAAGGCCTAAAGGGACTCCCCACTATTAGAAACTTATTGATGCTCGGGGAAAGACTGGAAAACTAACATGGGGATGCCTGAGTGGACTCCCCACCTTAGAACTAATAGAAGATAAAGGAACTTCGAATATTTTCCAACATTGATCAAACACCCCACTACTAGGTGTAACGTCCCGGGTAGATAAAGAATATGACATTCTAATATTTATCAATATTTGTGAATAAAATTTTAACATTACTTTAAAGGTAATGATATTCTCGATGGCATACCCAATACACAATAACGAGTTTCTTTGAAATCTTACATTGCACACTAATAATATAATAATACTATTTTAAATTATAGTTAACGCCTAACTGTTGTAATGACGGGAATGAACAGAAATAACTACAAAAATAATTACATATGTTTGTTAAATATTTTTACATTTATCCAACAAATTTTAGAGACTTAAAACGAAAATGGATCCAATTTTAAGAATAAATACTCTAATAATTTTAAAAGATTGTTTTAACCACCTTTTGATGGAGAACCCTTTTTAAATCTACCTTTTGTCACTTTTATATGTTATATTTGACAAAATAAAATCCTTCTTTATATTTGGGACATTTAAATTTACTTCGGATAAATTTTTGGTATTTTTCTGACAATGTTCCTTTTTTAATGAATAGTGAAAAATACTGCATTTTACTTCAAAACTGATTTTTCATCTAATTTATTTCGATGGTTAGATTATCATTTTAATTGGTTTTAAAGTATAATTAGAATATATTTTTACCATTTAATCCAATTGTTGTCATTATAATTAATTTTTTTTGAAAATGGACATAAAAAAGTGTCAATCTTTTGATAGATGTTGTTTCTTAAAAACACGCTTTTTGATTTGACAGTGGGAATTGATTTTAAAATTAATTAATGAAACTTATCTGTTTTGAATTTGGTAAAATTTATATCATTTTTGAATATGGAATATCAAATAAAGCTTATGATGAATTTTTGGTATTTTTCTGACAAATGTTCATTTATAATGAATAGTAAAAAATACTGCATTTTAATTCAAAACTGCCTTTTCATCTGATTTATTTATATAGTTATGTTGTCATTTTAATTGGTCTTATGGTTTAATTTAAATATGTTTTTATATTATAATACAATGTTGGTCTTTGGATGTAATTTCACTTTTAAATTGGATGTAAAAACAAATCAATCTTTTGATAGATTTTACTTCCTAAAAACCCGTCTTTGGTTTTGACAACGAGAATTATTTTAAATTAATTACTACAATTTCTGTGTTTGTAATTTGGTAAAATTTATTCCCTATTTGGAAGCATAAGGTCCAAATTATGTAATTAAGTATCTTGTTTTTGGACATTATGAATAGTAACAACGGTAATTATCTTTAATTATCGTGATTAATTAGTAATTGGGTAGTTAATGGTAATAAAATAACATCATAATAATATAAAATGACCCCAACATGTGTCCTAATGCTACTTCTTGTTTCATGGACGACCATGAGATTCCTTGTGCAAAACTTTGGGACCCCATTGAATCACTTTTGTGTGATAGTGACATTTTATCTTTTTATTTTTAAAGAAAGCTAAATATAACAAAAGTATGTAACACCTAAGTAAAATAATTTTAATTTTGTCCCAATAAATGGTATCTTAGACTATAAATAGTCATTGGAAAGATAAAAAGATTTCATAAATCATAGTATTTTTTTATTAATTTTTAGACATTAAGTAAATTGATTTATTTATGACACCATTATGATGCAACTATTACCTCATTAATGAATGATTAAAATAAAATGAAAAGATAATGTAAAATATAAGACATAAACTTGTAAAAAACCTATTGTGTGGGTGGATTTAGAACCATTATAATCTTAGCCTCAAAATATATCTTTGTGGGACCTTTAAAATCTGAAACCCATTTTAAAATAAAGTAATATCTCATGACTTTCCAGGAGTTCTCCTCCTCCCTCTTATAAAAAGGCCCCCACCTCAACCACCTTACCCACAACTCTCAAGCCATTGGATCGGCCAAACTCTGCTCATTTTATCTATCCAAATCCCTCTCTTCATCCTAGAAGCCTTAAATTAGGCATAAAGCTCTTCAAGAAACCTTTTTGGTTTAAACCAAGGGGAGTTACCCGATTTAAAGGTAATGTCTTCTCTTATGTTCATTTGTTTTATTTTGCTTCTCCAACCCCCTAAAATATTTTTATTACTTTATTTTGTAAGAAAAACAGTATCTTAAATATACTAGGATGTTGTTATGAGAAGGATTAGAGCTACACTTACACACACCTCCGTCTAATGGTTAAATAACATACTGTTTCTGTGGATGGAGAATTACTGCCTCACGAAATGATGATTGTTCAATCTTCTCTTAACACCTTTCATGGTGGCCATTATGATGTCACTGTATTTTATATATGATATATATGGTATTTAGGTTTTCTATATGCTTCTGTATTTTATATTTAAAACATACCTTTATGCTTTTAATGTTGTGCAAATGCGATAATTTCATATGAGGAAGTGTGGACTACCTCCCCCTCAAATGATGTGACTCGTTCATACAATACATGGAATGTATAAAGAATGAAATTAATGAACATATGTGACCTATATTACATATATATTATACTTTAATTATAATATATATATATATATCATTTATTTTTAATTCCATTAATATGACAAAGAAATGAATGTAGCGTTCATGCGTACGTAGGGCCTACCGTCTCCATGAACGATGCATTTCATTTATTTTTATCTCCAAATGTTATGGAATAGTATAAAATTAACATGTAATGAATATATATAATATTTAAATCATTAATACTATTCTGGAGATGATGTACTTATAACTACATGGACAATTATTTTCAAACAAGTTCATTTTTGACTCATGTACCAAACATTAACAAAAACATCTGATATGAACTCGCATAATTAACTAATTATTATAACATTATAATATGTGATATGAATTGAATAATATACTTTAATGGTTGGCCTTAAGAAATTATAAATTTACCAAAGTTTATTATTCAGTAATATAAAGAAACGAACAAGACAAGTCAGACTTGAGGTAAGAGATCCTACCTCTCTCTTTCTTTTTAAGTACTCTTTTTTATGTCATTTCCTTTAATATCCTTTTTCTTATGTTGGGTGATGTTCTTTTATATTCCTATTACTGTAAATTTTATGTTCATATGATGAGAGACCCTATTTGATATCTTCAATCCATTTTTTTTTTATGTTTTAAGTGGCATCGTTAGGCTGCCGAGTTTTAATAATGGATTTTTCAACTCTCTTTTTATTCTTGTGAGATTCATGCTACATTTTCCACTATTTATTTTATGGGTGGTGTATGTACTGACCATTATTATAATATTTTTCTAATATACTCTCGTTTATGGGTATTTACATCTTCATTGTATGACCCTTCTTTCATGGGGTGTACGTTTCAAAAGATACCCAAATCGGTAAGGGAACCTTTCACCCTCCTCTTTTTAAAAGACTTTCTTTTGTTAGGTCTTTTAATTTACATATTCTTATGTTGGGATATGTTATTATATATCCTTATTGTTTTAAATGTTATTTCCAAGTGATGAGATACCCTTTTTATCTCTCATCATCTCATTTTCTGAATTTTAAAGTGACGCTGTTAGGCTGTCGAATTTCTGTAAGGGAACTTCTTAACCCAATTTCAATTCATTGGGTTAAACCTATAATTATTGATTATGTCGTTCTATGAATATTTGTGGATGAAATATGATTGTTTTACACTTAATATCCACTTATATTGGGTGTATTTATGTTTGTCACACATATTTATGTAATTGATTTATCCTGCATCTAAGGATACCATCTTTGTAAGGGACTTCGTCTCAATCTACTTTCATTGAGGAATATTTTGTTTTATACATAACTTTCATTAATATGGTGTATAAACCCCTCTGACTTGTAATTTTATTCAAAATGAATCTTTTTATATGAAGATTTTTACTAAAAAACAAAAGGTAATGTTTTTTTCTTACGTATACGGCAACGATAACTTCTCCGCCGCCGTGACCATTATTTGAGTTTCAGCTTCTTCTACAAGACATAACTTTTATTTAAATGAAAACAAAATACCATGTTTTTTTATTTTGGTATTTAAAATGGTTTTGATAAGGTTTTGATTATACCAATTTGTTTTTTATATCTTGTGATTGAAATGTGGAAATGTTATGCTTCCTTTGTGTATGTTTTATGTGGTATGATTATGTTATGGTTCTTGGGAATTGTTTATGAAGATGGGTGGTTCCATGATAAACTAAGGGAGGGTGTGCCCGATACAGCTCTCCAATGCATTGGGTAATGTGAAGGAGTTAAACTCTATGGTTTTTGCGAAGAGATTTATGGAATATACTGTGGTGGGTATTCCAAACGTAACCGTGAGGGTTACTCCCTACGTAATAATGTTATGAATGACTCAAGTTACCTTTATGTCTTATGTTTTCTATGAGTTATTCATAAATATTATGATTTCATTAGGTATGTTAATGTGATTATATTCTGTGAATAAATTATGATTTCATTGATTCTTATGTATACATGGACTAATGTTTTCATTCTGTATTTTTATATCCCTTACTGAGCTTTTTATGCTCACCCCAAGTTTTAGAAATGTTTTTCATAGGACATAATGTGGATTACGGTCAAGGATGGGATCAAGGAAAAGTAATTCTATCTTAAACATGGAACATGACATAACTCTTTTTTCGAGAGTTTTTATTTTGTGAAAAAATGGAAACTGTGTATAAGTGTCTACTCTGTAATCTTTTGAGATGTAATAGTTATGTCCTAATTCTCTAAAACTCTAAACCTGAAAAGATTCTCAATGTGAATTATTCATTTAATTCAAGATTAAGTATTTTTTTAAGGCTGGGTCCTTATAGTTGGTATTAGAGGTCGGTTTAGAAAACTTTAGGGATTTAGGGTTTTCGTTAAACACATGATTAGTCTCTATGTTTATTATTTTAGTTAAATACTTATTTTATAACCTTTTCAGATCAAGGAAAGTTTGTTAAAAATGGAAGGAGGAGTATCTCAAATGACATTCCTATCTCTTCGAGAGGACATTATTTCAATAATTATTGTAAATTCATGTTCGGATGATTGTGAAACTTTTTCTATCATACAACTCACTTGCAAGAAGTTGTTTGAGATATCAAACACCTCCGCTATACCTAGTTATCATCGTGGATCATGGGTGGTGTTTAGACACATAATATTTTCACAATATTCACATATTTTAAATAAAGGTAAATATTATCAAGGCATTTTCAAATATTTTACCTTATCACAACATTTTGAAGAATATTATGATTTTAAAAAAGGTGTTGAAGAAGGAGACCCTTGCACAACCTATTTATATTTTCTTTTTAAATATCATCTCTCAGCACATACCTATGGTATTTTAAAAGGACCATTAATTGAATGTTTCCACTCAAATTTAGTCCGACTATTTTATAGAAATCATGTTTTATCAGATGTTTGGAAATTATATGTTGTACATGATTATTTTCCAAAACTGTTTTTCTATGAACACCCATATGACCCATGTTGTAAAATGTGTATTTGGATGGAGGAAGTAAATGATTTTTAAGGATATGTAAATCATTATTGTGATGCATGGACCTTCTACCTATGTGAAAAAATGACGATGAAACCGAATGGACACCATGATCAAGGTATGGTGTTATTCATTTAGGGGATCATTTTATTTTATCTTATAGTGGTGAAATAAGACTTAAAGAGTTAAGATGTTGAGATAATAATTAATTTATATAAAAATGATATGTATAATGAAACCATTTAGGTTAAAACATTTTAGGGTTTTTTTTGAGTTTTACAAAAAGGACAACCAATAGGATGGGTGACAACCCGTCGCATCTGGTAAGGCCGCAGGAATCAAACCCATAAGCGAAGGGCGATAAAGGTGCATCGCCTACCACTTGTCTACTTGAAGTCCTTGGTTAGTATGACTTATTATTTTAGTAAAATTATTTTGTGGAACAATAATAAGTTGATTTTGGGAATCTATGTTTTATCAAATGGATATACATAGTATAGGAAAATGATTTGGTGATTAAGTGATAAACGTTGTTGTGAAAGACGTTATCTCTTTCTATGAAACACTATATTCCTAAAAATGATAGAATACTGTGGGATTTAAATCGTGAAATAATGGTTGAAATTTTAGTTTGGAAGAATCTATGTTTTTATTTTGGACATATGATGATTTGGTTTATTTATGAAAATGATTAACCTATCATGGAGAATATGTGATTAGGTTAATTACTTTTCAAAAAGAGACTTTGTGAGTAACTGATGTTTTTTGGAGATAAATGTTAAGATTTATCTTGGAAGACTATTTAATTAAAACATTTTGAGATGTGGGTTTCAATCATAGTTTGTATTACTTTTGATGAATTTTATGGACAGTGGTTTATTGAATGGTCTTTGTTGAACTTTGGATAATGTTTGACAAATTTTGGAGATTAAGAGTAGTATTTCTTTTTATAAAGGATTATCCTTTCTGGGTATTATCTGATCTCGTACTAATATTTTTGGCTTTGGTTAAGGTATAAAGACATGGAAAATATATAGTTCATCTTTGGTGGATTATGTGATTCTCTCGAAGTTGATTATAACGCTCTTAATGTGAACAAGTCATCCTGAATACTCATCGTTTGGAGAAAATATGGGTTAGTGTTAGAAATCTAGTAAAAGTTGAATGTTTACATGACAAGTAAGTATGTTTCCTTATGTTTTAGTTAAGCTCATAAATAAATTAATCAATTAAAAGTAACTTAAAAAAACGTTGTCTGTTAACTTTTCCTAATTGGGAATCAAATACTATTTAACCTATCACAAGTTTGTGATTTTCTGGTGGTTAACTTTCTCCTAATCATGTTTTCTATCACTCTCCATCAGAACTTGAACCTTTGATTTTTTCTTCCATATCCATGTTTTCCTACATGGAATCCTAGTATGGGTTAACTCAGGTGACCTTTATACTTCTCTTTATTTCTTTTAAAGTGATAGTTTTACTGACTCATTTTCTGATGTGGGACTTTAAATGAAGTTTCTTAGCCCAATTTTAAAATTATGAGGACGCAATTTCCAAAAGGGGGGAAGGATGTAACATCCCGGGTAAATAAAGAATATGAAATTCTAATATTTATCAATATTTGTGAATAAAATGTTAATATTAATTTAAAGGGAATGATATGCTCGATGGCTTCCCCAATATGCAATAACTAGTTTCTTTGAAATCTTACGTTGCACAATAATAATATAACAATACTATTTTAAATAATAGTTAACGCCTAGGTGCTATAATGGTAGGAATGAATAGAACTAACTACAAAATGATTACATATGTTTTTCAAATATTTTTACATTTATCCAATAAATTTTAGAGGCTTAAAATGAAAATGGATCCAATTTTAAGAATAAATACTCTAATAATTTTAAAAGATTGTTTTAACCGCATTTTGATGGAGAACCCTTTTTAAATCTACTTTTTTCACTTTTATATGTTATATTTGTAAAAATTAAATCCTTCTTTAGAATTGGGACATTGAAATTTACTTCGGATAAATTTTTGGTATTTTTCTGACAATGTTCATTTTTTAATGAATAGTGAAAAAAACTGCATTTTACTTCAAAACAATGGTGGTCATTAGAATTAATTTCACTTTGAAAATGGACATAAACAAGTTTCAATCTTTTGATAGATGTTGTTTCTTAAAAAAACACTATTTTTTTGACAGCGGGGATTGATTATAAAATTAATTAATGAAACTTATATGTTTTCAATTTGGTAAAATTGATATCATTTTTGAATTTTGAATATCAAATAATTCTTAGGGTGAATTTTTGGTATTTTTCTGACAAATGTTCATTTTTAATGAATAGTGAAAAATAATGCATTTTAATTCAAAACCTCCTTTTCATCTGATTTATTTATATAGTTATATTGTCATTTTAATTGGTCTTAAGGTGTAATTTAAATATGTTTTTGTAATTTAATACTATTTTGGTCTTTGGATGTAATTCCACTTTTAAATTGGATGTAAAAACAAATCAATCTTTTGATAGATTTTACTTCCTAAAAACCCGTCTTTGGTTTTGACAACAAAAATTATTTTAAATTAATTACTACAATTTATGTGTTTGGAATTTGGTAAAATGGATTCCATATTTAGAATCATAAGGTCCAAATTACGTAATTAAGTCTCTTTTTCTTTTGGACATTATGAATAGTAACGACGGTAATTATCTTTAATTATCGTGATTAATTAGTAATCGGGTAGTTAAGGGTAATAAAATAATATCATAATAATATAAAATGACCCCAACATGTGTCCTAATTTTACTGTTTGCATCATGGCCGACCATGGGATTCCTTGTTCCAGACTTTGGGACCCCATTGAATCACTTTTGTGTGATAGTGACATTTTATCTTTTTATTTTTGAAGAAAGTTAAATATAACAAAAGTATGTAAAACCTAAGTAAAATAATTTTAATTTTTTCCACATAAATGATCTCTTAGACTATAAATACTCATTGGAAATCTAAAAAAAATTCATACATCATAGTATTTTTTTTATTAATTTTTATACATTAAATATATTGATTTACTTATGACACCATGATGATGCAGCTATTACCTCATCAATGAATGATTAAAATAAAATGAAAAGATAATGTAAACTCTAAGACATACACATGTCAAAAACATATTGTTTGGGTGGATTTCAAACCCTTTTCACCTTATCCTCTAAATATATCTTTATGGGACCTTTAAAATCCGAAACTCATTTTAAAATAAAGTAACATTTCATGACTTTCTAGGAGTTCACCTCCTCCCTCCTATAAAAAGGCCCCACATATACCACCTTACCCACACCTCTCAAGCCATTCGCTTGGCCAAACTCTGCTCATTTTATCTTTACACATCCCTCTATTCATCCTAGAAGCCTTAACTTAGGCATAATTCTCTTCAAGAATCCCTTTTTGTTCAAACCAAGGGGAGTTACCCGATTTAAAGGTAATGTCTTCTCTTATGTTCATTTGTTTTATTTTTCTTCTCCAACCCCATAAACTATTTTTATTACTTTCTTTTGTAAGAAAACCAATATCTTAAATATACTAGGATGTTGTTATGAGAAGTATTTGAGCTACACTTACACACACCTCCGTCTAATGGTTAAATAACATACAGTTTCTGTGGATGGCGAATTACTGCCTCACAAAACGATGATTGTTCAATATTCTCTTAACACCTTTAATGGTGGCCATTATGATGTCATTTTATTTTATATATGATATATATGGTATTTATTTTTTCTATATGATTCTGTATTTTATATTTAAAACATACCTTTATGCTTTGCATGTTGTGCAAATGCGATAATTTCATATGTGGAAGTGTGGACTACCGCCGCCTCAAATGATGTGACTCTTTCATGCAATACATGGAATGTATAAAGATTGAAATTAATGAACATATGTGACCTATATAACACATATATTATTCTGGAATTATAATATATATATCTCTCATTTATTTTTAATTCTATTAATATGATAAAGAAATGAAAGTAGCGTTCATGTGTACGTACGACCTACCGTCTCCATGAACGGTGCATTTCATTTATTTTTATCTCCAAATGTTATGGAATAGTATAAAATGAATATGTACTGGATATATATGATATTTAAATCATTAATACTATTCTGTAGATGATGTACCTATAACTACATGGCCAATTATTTTAAAACAAGTTCATTTTTGACTCATGTACCAAACATCGACAAAAACATCTGATATGAACTCACATAATTAACTAATTACTATAACATTATAATATGTGATATAAATTGAATAATAAACTTTAAAGGAGGTCCTTAAGCAATTATAAATTTACCAAAGTTTATTATTCAGGAATATAATGAAACAAACAAGACAAGTCAGACTTGAGGTAAGGGATCCTACCTATCTCTTTTTAAGTACTCTCTTTTATATAATTTCCTTTAATATCCTTTTTTCGTATGTTGGGGGATGTTATTTTATATTCCTCTTACTATAAATTTTATGTTCATATGATTAGAGACCCTATTTGATCTCGTTAATCCATTTTTTTGATGTTTTAAGTGGAGCCGTTAGGCTGCCGAATTTTCTTAATGGATTTTTCATCTCACTTTTTATTCTTGTGAGATTCATGCTACATTTGACACTATTTATTTTTTGTGTGGTGTAGCTAATGACCATTATTCTAATATTTATGTAATATAATATCGTTTATGGGTATTTACATCTTCATTGTATGACCCTTCTTTCATGGGGTGTACATTTCGAAAGTTACCCAAATCGGCAAGGGAACCTTTCACCCTCCTATTTTTAAAAGACTTTCTTTTGTTAGGTATTTTAATTTACATATTATTATGTTGGGATATGTTATTATATATCCGTATTGTTGGAAAGTTTATGTCCAAGTGATGAGATACCCTTTTTATCTATCATAATCTCATTTTCTAAATTTTAAAGTGACGCTGTTAGGCTGTTAAATTTCTGTAAGGGAACTTCTTAACCCAATTTCAATTATTTGGGTTGAACCTTTAATTCCTGATTATGTCATGATATGAATATGTGTGGATGACCTCTGATTTTTTACACTTAACATCCACTTATATTGGGTGTATTTATGTTTGTATCACATATTTATGTAATTGATTTATCCTTAATCTAAGGATACCGTATTTGTAAGGGTCTTCGTCTCAATCTCATTTCATTGAGGCATATTTTGTTGTATACACAACTTTAATTTATATGGTGTATAAACCCCTTTGTCTTTTAATTTTATTGAAAATTAATATTTTTATACGAAGCATTTTACTAAATGAAAAAAGGCAATGTTTTTGTCTTACGTATGCAGCGAAAATGAATTCTCTGCCACCGTGACCATTATTTGAGTTTCGGCTTCTTCTACAAGACATACATTTTTTTAAATGAAAAATAAATTCCATGTTTTACTTTTATTTTATTTTGGTATTGAAAATGGTTTTGATAATTTTTTGATTATACCAATGTGTTTTTGATATCTTGTGATTGAAATATGGAAATGTTATGCTTCCTTTATGCATGTTTTATGTTATACGATTATGTTATAGTTCTTGGGAATTATTTATGAAGATGGGTGGTTCCATGATAAACTAAGGGCGGGTGAGCCCGATATAGCTCTCAAATTCATTGGGTAACACAAAGGAGTTAAACGCTAAGGTTTATCCGAAGAGATTTAGGTAATATACTGTGGTGGGTATTCCAAATGTAACCATGAGGGTTACTCCCTACGTAAGAATGTTATGAATGCCTCAAGTTACCTTTATGTATTATGTTTTCTATGAGTTATTCATAAATCTTATGATTTCATGAGGTATGTTAAAGTGATTATGTTCTTTGAATAAAGTATTATTTCATTTATTCTTATTTATACATGGACTGATGTTTTCATTCCGTATTTTTATATACCTTACTGAGATTTTTATGCTCACCCCATGTTTTTGAAATATTTTTCACATAACATAATGTGGATTATGGTCAAGGATGGGATCAAGGAATATTCTTGCTATCTTAAACCTGGAACATGACATGACTCCTTTTTCAAGAGTTTTTGTTTTGTGAAAAAATGGAAACTATGTATAAGTGTCTACTCTGTAATCTTTTGAGATGTAATAGTTATGTCCTAATTTTCTAAAACTCTAAACCTGAAAAGATCCTCAATGTGAATTATTAATTTAATTCAAGATTAAGTAATGTTTTAAGGCTGGGTCCTTATACTAGGGGCGGGGAGGTCATGGCCCAACTACCGGGGCGTAAAAACCACAACCAAAGATAGACCAACATCTCCACATCCCTGGATGAGAACTATTTAAATTTGAGACTGATTTTCCTAACAGACCCCATAAATATTACTAAAATAGATTACATACGATGGGATGCAACCTCCATAAAATTAAGGTAATGAGATGACCATGCCTCCTCATAGACACGAAAAACCTCACGCACACAAATAGGTTGTTTGGAATAGAACATCCACATAAAACAATTTAAACTACTAATTTTCAATACTAATGAAATAAATAAAATTAGGGTCCCATACACTCATGGGGTTCCTAACCATGCACCGGCCTCACTCTGAGGCCTATGGATGGAGCATTGATGTATGAAGAATCTCCTACCTCATATTCAGGCATTGAAAAATCCTGAATGAAGCTTCTCCTTTTGGTGATACACACAACCACACCGCAACCGAGACCTCATCAAGAAACAAAACACACCATGACATCCAACCACTCACTTGTGGGACTCCCACCAGAATAGAGGTTTAGATGATGCACATGCACCACCTATTCACCTCAACTAAAACAATTATTAAGGAAAGATGCATAACAAACCATTGAATAGAAAAAAATATATTAGAACATTCTAAAATAAGGACACACTCCTATGAAAACAAGGATTCTTAGAGGGTTTTCTGAAATACACCTTTGTACTTTGATGAGAACTCACACTACGAGACATCCCCAAACCTAACCCTTGTGTACAATGAAATCCCACAAGACTTTCAAGCATTGGTTAACACCGATAACTCTGAATTTCTGTAAGCCTTCCCTGTTGGAATTCCTTTCACCGCTTGTGGGGGAAACCTTCAGATGAAACGATGTAAAACATTATACCTGACGACTCAGACAACTCAATGAAACCAAAACTCCCTTCAGCTCCCCTCACATCTTTCAACCCACAGTGAGAGAATCCACTTGTTTGTTAAAAAAGGATAGGTGGTTTCAATTCTAGAATTCAAGAATTGGGTCCTTCAGTCAACTAGAGGGCTGACCAACGACGAATTGGTTTTGGTCGCACATCAATCGCATGTTAAGGCTTTATGGGGGCATGAACTAGTCAATAAAGAAAGCAATGCA
Organism: Viscum album; assembly: GCA_963277665.1. NCBI lineage: Eukaryota > Viridiplantae > Streptophyta > Magnoliopsida > Santalales > Viscaceae > Viscum > Viscum album. Next base: position 427,740,362 of record OY728123.1, on the reverse strand, counting down.
TCAAATAAAACTTGTTTAATTGCCAAGACACAACGTAAGATAACAAAAAACATGCAGGGGGAAGCACTACCAGGGCTTCCCAAAGAACATTCCAAAAGAAACCACTAACCATACACTTTCACACCAACTTACAAATAAGAATTTAAACTCAGGACACAAATCATTCAAAAATAATTCTTGGATCGAAACGCCTCACATCCAACATATCCAAAATACAAGGACACACCACACAACCATTGATTATTGAAACAACAAATCATTTTTACTTAAAAACCAGATTTCCATGAATCCAAAACAAAGAGATGAGGAATGATGAAATAGGAGACTAGTGTCGGTGGGTGACTTAGAAATATGGTTGGCGGCCATATACCAATCACACCATATCCATAGAGAGTATTCTAGGGAAGCGTCCCAGGCTCCACATGGCTTTCCAGACCTTGTGAGCTCACTGGAACCACTGAACCTACTCCCTTTTGATTTCCCCTAAACAAGATCAATCACAAGGACTAATGAATTAGAAAAAACTCAAATTACTCTGGTAACTTGAGTCCTTCCATGAAGTGTGCTGGACAGTCACCTTGCTCATAGCCAGAACATCATGTTCCTACACCCTTAAAATTGGTCTACCTTGACTCTATCTTATAATAACACGACCCAAGAGAGAAAATCTTCCCCTTTGATATCATTTTATCACAAAACAAGCCAAGTCATTATCTGACCCAACGCACGACCTGGTATGTGACATGGCCTAAAGGGCGTTCCCAGTCCCCAGAGGCTGGAAGAAGTGCCCATGTATCAAGAATAACATGCAAGAACAGTTTAACCAAAATAAAAGATAGAAAAACAATTAAAAAGATAAATAAAAAAAATCTAGAAAACAATACCAAAAAATCCCTTAACATTAGACCAAACTTAATGTTTAAAATTCGTCCCAAAATTCCAATAAGACAACAATAAAAAGAAAACTAACACATCTAATCACACCTTCATGCAAAAGGATGAACCCCCTCCTCAAATCACCACCATCAGACCCGCATGAGAAAACCATCGACAACCCAAACCACCGTCACCAAGCATGATGCCCCAACCTGGAATACACAAAGGAAAAGATCAATATACATTGAAAGGTGTATGTAGGATGTGATCCAAATTCCCATTAGAATACCACCCAATAAAATTTTTTGATGCCATAAAATCAAAAGGATAATATGACATGCTTATTTAAAACCATACTTATAAAATGATTTTTATGGAAAACATTTAAAAGATTAAAGTGTAAAGAAAAGAGAACTGAAACAAAAAACATTTCACAAATACTACTTTAAAATAAAAGATACAAATTCTTAAAGAACATGAACATACTCAAGTGGTCCTCTGTATTCAGATGGAAGGAACCACCTCATGAATAGTAGAGCAATGCGGGTAAATCCCGTAAGGTTTATCTAGCTCTAGTGGGCCCTAGAACCTCATGTCTTGGTGAAACATGGCTTAGAAACCACAAACCTCAGAAAACATGGCTTAGAAAGGACGATCCTTAGAAAACGTGGCTTAGAAACCCTGACCCTCAGTCATTCATTTGCATAGTTAGTGTTGCAATATTCTATCTAGCTAACTGAAATAGGGACAATACACCTCTAGATCACTAGCGCAATAGATCTAGTCCTCCCACCTAGATACCTGTGGTTTTCACTTATGCTCAATCAAGTTCCACATTCACATAGTATATCACTTTCTCATATCACAGACCAAAAAAGACATTACACAAAAAATCCACCACTTGCATACCCAAAAACTATTAAAAAAACACATGCACACCAAAACCATTTCAAAACATAATTCGAATCACCAGCATGAATTGATAAACTATTTAAAACATTTAAAGAACATTTCTAAATTGCACAATAGGGGTTTGAAAATAATAATTTTTTTCCAGTTCCATATGTAAGAGTTCCTTTAAAAACATAATGCACATGAAATCCTATCAAATATAACTCCCACACCTTACATAAAATTTAATAAATTCAGTTAATAATTTATAAAACACGTAAAATTAGAAAGAAATGGTTTACACAAGAAAGACACCCCCCGATTTCATATAAGAATGCCACATTAAAAACAAAGGTACAAAACATTCCTATCAAAACAATATTTCCATTGTTCAAACAATTTACATTTCAATTTTAGAAGTACACAACATGACAAACACACCCAAAGTGACTCATTTTCCTTTCAAAATCTAATTTTAATTATGAACACACCTTAATGACCCTAAAAATGCATTTTTAACAGACCAGAAGACCCCAAAAAACTTTCCAACCATGTTTCTCATCCCAAATACCCCTCACATAAAAAATTTATCAGTTAAAAAAACATATCACATGAAAATGAAACCATTATAAAATCAATTTCACAACTCAACCCTTTAAAAACCCCATTCTCAATCCATAAAAAAATTATTAAACATATCTAGAATTTACCACAACAAAGTCAAAATGAAAAAAATGAAAATTTCTAAAAGAAATTACATTTTTTTCAAGAACGCATGTCACAATATTTTTAAAACATAGTTCACATCATATAAATAAATAATAGAACATATAAAATTTCACTAAACAAAAAAATTAAATTACCTAAAAGATGAAAACGCATGAAACCACCCACCGTTGTGTAGAAACTCCGATAAATTAGGGCACAAAGACGACTGTATGTCACACGTAGCTCAAACAACATGTATAAGTCCTAAAATAAAAATATCAATCCCTTTGTATTAAAATCAAACTGACCGCAACCTAAAAAACTAATCTGACAACCCCGAAAAGGAAGAAACAAATAATAAAAATAAAACGCACCTGTGGTGGGGATATTGGGGGGGTTGTCTGAGAAAGATGAGGGGTTCCATATGTGAGTCGCGCCATAAGAATCTGACTTGGGTCTTTTTGGTAGGGAAGAGGGCGTGGACAAGGGGTTGTACGTGGGTAACAGGGGTAGAGGGTGACCAGAAAGATGGAGTTGGAGGAAGAAAGTGGGATAGATAAGGAAGGGAGGTGGATGGATGGGAGGAAGCTGTTGAACAAGGGGGTGTGACAGAAGTTGGTGCCACTCGATTGAATGAAGGTCAAAGGAAGTGAGTAGGGAGATGCTGGCGCGATGGTGGGTGTCTCAGGGAGAGGCCAGATAATGGATCCGGAGGGGGGAAGGGCGTGGATGGGTAGGAGGCTGTGCGGTGGGTTGGCCAGGAGGTCGGGGTAGAGGTGCAAGCCAGGGCGGCGTGGGGATCACCAGATGGAAGAAGAGGGGCCACTAATGTTTGGTGTAATGGACCGAGGAGAGGCCATGGGGATAAGGGATAACATGATGGGGCTGGACGAGAGTAAAGGGGCCTGGCGCGATAGGCTGAAGGGATGAGAGATGAGCGACTGAACATGTGGTGGGGAGTACAGTGCGTAGGTGCTACAAGGGAGAAGGGGGTGAAACCCAAAAAAGGTGGAAACCCTAACACCACTAGGAAAGAGAAAGAAACAATAATAAAATAGAAATAAAACTAAAATAAAACCAACAATAATAGTAAAATAAAATTAGAATAATAATGATAATAATAAATAAAATAATAAAACATAATTGATGAAAATATAATAAAATTAAAAGTTAAAAAAATTATTATAATAATGATAATAATAATAATAATAACTTTCTATAATAATAATAATAAAATTTTTATTATTATCATTAAATAAATCAATTAATTTTGTTTTTGTTTCACTCTTTATTTTTATTTTTTTTCTTTACAAACCCATTTTATTTAATTAATTGAACATCAGTAGGGCATACGGTGAATCCGGAGAGGTGGCACCACGACCCAGTTGAGGTCAAGCAGCTTCAACTATGGTGCACTAGATGCAATCATGTTCTAAACACACATTTTCAATTATGTACTCAAAAAGTTTAAGTCGGGCTTCAGCCCGAACTACCCGATGTACAGAAAAATTAATAAAATAAATAATGTAAGAGGAGGCTATGAAAAAAATATAGTGGTATCTATAATAAATAAAAATAAAAATTAAGTCACGGTTAATAACTTAAAACACATTCTATTTAAACAAAATCTTTATCATTATATGGTAGGAATAAAAGCTGATTAAATAATGACATAGAAATAATCACATGAGAATGAAACTTAACCATAGATGTCATACTGTTCAGATATTCTCATGGATTATCCATTAATATTATCATAATTATGGAATGAATAATGATATACATCTTAGACATACTATTGAGGCCTCATACTAGGCATTTGAAAGTAAATGGTTAAGGCCTCAGCCAAAACCATATATGAAAGTAAATTGGAAAAGCCTCAGAAAAGTCCATATCTGGTTTGTCTCATGAGAACTACCAATGCATAAAGGGGATATATAGGGTATCTACCATCACATAATTAGTCCAATTTATTTCTCATATGAATGGGGTGAAACATAAACAACATATACTTTTGAAATATAAATAACTTTCCCTGATCAGAAATCATAATCACTGACCATTCTATGTAATATGGGGAATGGTATCAAGATATTACATACACACTTAAACTGATCATAATACATTTGATAAAATATGGTAGATTATATCTTATAAAATCAAACCCAATTAAAAAATATATTCAATAGAGTGTGTTGAAATAAATAAAAATACTCTAATAAGACCATCGAAGAATTATTGAGAGAAATACCCTTTTTACTTTTCAGAGAAGAGTTCTTTTGGAAAATCATTTTAATTATCATAAAATACAATTTAAAACACTTATATATCAAAATTAAAAGTAAAGTACAACTAAATTATGTTTGAGGCCTAAATTATGTCCATCTTAAGTGAAAACATGTAAAAATAGTTATTAAGAAACTTTAAAATTGGGTTACTTCATTATAGTTGAAGAGAAAATATAAAAGAGTATTTAAACATTTATTTAATTTAGTTTAATATTATTAAGTTCAGTAATTGACTTTTTGATGAGTTATTAGATTCAATATCGTCGTTCGTGAGTGTTTGTTTCCTTGGTTTTCATGATTGGTTCACTCGTATACATGTATGAAAGAGCATGAAAAAATGGGAATGGTTATACAGAACTAAAATTATTTGTTTCTAATGAAATTATAGTATATTTAATGGTCTTATATATCATTTATATTCCATATATGAGGATGATTCATTAGATAAATAATTAATGATATCCGTTTAGATTATTTTGGCATTTTTTCAATCATCACAACCTAGTTTTTTCTTATGAATTAATATTATGTATATATAATAGTTCCAAGACATTAAATAAGTTTTATTAAATATATCATAGTCTATTTTTCCCATTAAATGGTTTTATCACCAGACATTAAGGCATAATAGAAAAACAAAAAATCACCATCCACAATGGCGGAAAATAGGCACCTCACGGATGATGTTTTCAATTTTAGAATGAAAAGGGAATATAAGAGAATTGGTGGTTTATATACCATTAAAATAATAATAATATAAAATATAAAATATATCAGAGTTATCATGTCACTTTTTCTAGGGGAGGTGTGGGGATGATAAGAAAAGTAGAGAAATTAAAAGAGGGAGAGAGAAGGTTTTACCTCTTGAGTGTCACCTCCATGAGAACCTCCACAAGGGACCTAGAAATGGGCTTTTGGTAAGACTAGAAAGACTATAACATGGGGAATAGGTTTGGGACATGAATTTGGAATAATATAATCAAGATTAAAGGATTTTTAGTGTGATGAGAAGGGGTGGTGGGGGTGGTATTTTTAGTGGAGGAGAGGGTTTTTTTTATTATTTTAATCATTAGTTAATTATTTTGGCTAAAGACTATAAATAGTTTTGATTCCAAAAAATAAAGATAATAAATTGGGAAGTGTAGAACTAGATTATGTTTCTTATATCAGAAATGACTCAATAAATAGTGAATTTATCTTATAATGTATATGTACTGTAAATTATTATATTTCCCTAATCACAAAAAAATCAACTATTTTAGAAAAATCCCAAAAATTCACCCTAACCATTTATCAACATGTAGAATTAAAAAATGGAATCCATATTTTGAAATTTTTTTATAAATACCATAAATTTATTAATTAATTAAAATCATCATCTATTAAATAAATACTGATTTCAAAATTATAACTAATTTTATAATAATTTTAAAATTTTATTAAGGTCTCATACAATTATCTTAAAATCATAAGACAAAATAATTCTAATTCATGAATCTATTTGGTTAAAATAATTTTCTTTTAAATAATTATATCAATTATAAAATTTTAAATAAAAAAATATGCTTTATAGAAATACCAACACTTAATTTATCATTTTTAAAACAATTGTTTACTTATTCCATGATATAAATATATCATGTTTTTATTTACAAGATACTTGAATTTTATTTAAACATTCATAGTTAATTATACCATTCAAATCATAAATAGACTATTAATATAATGAAAATGAATTTTTTTAAAATATAGATTTTTCAATATTCACTAAAAAATAAATATATTTAGAAAAATTCAAAAATTTCACCCAAAGATAGTTTTGACATTACCATTTTAGAAAATAAGTTTATTATGTTCAATATAATTTATAAAGTGTAAAAATTTACTTTTTAAAAATGTGTTTCATTAAAAGGTTGTAAAAGTTCCTTCAAGAAAATATATCTTTCTATACTTAAAATTGGATTTATTCTGATCTTGAGCCCATCAAAATTTTATTGAATTTAATAATATTTGATTTAATAATTAATATATAAATTTAATTAATATATTTCAATAATAGTAATTAATTTAAGACAAAATTGCATTAGAGTCATAAATATAATTCTTTTAAAAAAAATACATCCTTTATGTTCTATTGGTTTTTATTTTCATTTTTAAATAATTGGTAACCAATGAATAAATTTTATAAACACATGCGAACAATATTTTCATAATTTAATTAATCCCTTTTATTCTTGTCATTCTAATTTCTTTGTCATAATAATACTATTTAATCATTTTTTAGGCTCACATTTCTATGTAACGTAAACTATTGAAGAAGTTAAATCTTAAAAAGATACATTCTATAACATCTTAGGGTATTACAATGGTAGTTAACCTATTAAAATTAAATCCTCATACTATTATTCTCCAACTTATCCCCCTCATCTTCTTGATCTTACCCCTATTGCATAAGTCATCTTAATTATGAAGACCTTAACTACTATCATGATTAAATCAAAAATGGTTTTAATGAACTTAATTATTTATACAAAGAACATAATAAGAATTATAAAAATGTGATTTATAAATAAGAAAAACTTCCAAATATAAGGGAAAAATATTCAAATAAAAGGAATAATTATCCATAAAAATTAAGATTCAACCATATATTTATAAACTTGAATGAACAATCAAATAACATAGTAGATCTATCTCTAATTTCATCCAAGGAGGAAAAATCTAATTACATTTTTGAGATAAAAAATGTATATAAAATAAATATTCAATATTGATATCAAAAATCATGAAATCACTTTAAAAAATAAATCAAAACCCAATTTAATTAATGTTTGATCACAAGATAAGGTTTGAAATTATTATAAATAAATTGGACATATAATTTATGAATGTCGCGGAAAGAATTTATGATATGGGAGTCCATAATAAATTCTTAATTCCTCTATTATTTCCAAAATAAAATTACATACAAAAGAAATCAGGATACCTAAATATTTACTGGTTAACATTATTGAAACCATTTTTTTGAGTAACAAAACCTTTTGCCCTTTTATTTTATAGGAAAAGAGTCTTAAGAGTAAATGCTAAAAAGAACTATAGTTAAATTATAGTGTCTAATAAAGATACATGTGTGGGGACCTCTCTAAATTCAATCAAATTGATAAACTAGATAGAGGTCACATCACATTCATTGAAAAATCTAAGTGTAAGATAATTAGTGAAGGTACCATTAGTTTTTATAACTTAAATATTAAAAATTCTTTTCATATTTCTCAATGTCTTGAAACCCAATTTTCTAATCATTGTCCAATTTTGTGATAGTGGTTTTAAAATTCCTTTTGAAAATAACATTTTCAATGTTTTTAACTCAAAAGTAAATATTTCCTTTATGACTTATCAATTTTGAAATGTTTATACAATCGATTTAAAATATATTTCTAGCCAAAACATAAAATGATTAAGTAAAAATGTTATTATGTCATGGATTGGGCATAGAAACATTTGTCACTATAGTGCACACTCACTTGTGAAACATAACCATTTTCATCTAGTAAAATATTCTCCCAAAATAAATTTCAAATATGAAATGATTTTTGAAGAATGCCAATATGGTTAGATAAAAAAATATTTTCTAAAATATAAATGGTTTTTATTCTTCTAAATATCTTGAATGAATTCATATTTATTTATTCATACCTTCTCAAATTTAAAGTCTCAAAATTAAATCATAAAATTTTGTTATTATTTATTACATTAGAAGATTCACTTGGGCTTAATAATTTTCTCATAAAATTGAATCTTAAAAATATTTTAAAATGTTTCCTAAAAAGTTTAAAAATGAACAGTTTATCAAATTAGTTCTGTTCAAAGAGATCCTAAAATAGAATTGGAAAAAAATAATTCAATTATTTATATTATTCTTAAATATATAATAATTAATTTTATTCACATTGAACCCCCAAACAAATGGGGTGGTAAAAAGATGAAATAGAACTTTATAATAAATCACTTGAACACTTTTAAATGGATTTAATTTACGTACATATTTTTGGGTTGTGGACATAAATACTAATTTTTTTAACATTAATAACAATATCTTAAGACCTCTTCTCAAAATATACCCCATATAAACTATGAAATAAAAACCTAAAATTATATTTTTTAATTTTGTTGGTTTTCAATGTTTTATTTTTTTATGAAATACAATCTTAGAAAATTTGATTCAATATCCGATGAATTTATATTTATTTGTTACTCTAACACAAAATAGTTTTATCAAGTCTTTAACAAAAAAATAAAACATTATAATCAATTCATATTGTTTTGGATGAAAAATTTTCAAAATATATTTCCCAAAAGGTTTTTGAAAAATATGTTTTGACTTCAATTGATCTTTTATAAACTAAAGAAGTTAATGTTGATAAAGAAAATAATTCAAGTTATTTTCCTAAAGCTTTTATAAAAATATAAAGACCAATACAATTAAAATTTAATTAGAGATTTATAAGATAGAAATAATACTAGAATATTATTCCTAAATGAATATGAAAATATTACTTCATCTATCACTTAGAACCCCAAAATTTGAATGATGCTCTTATAGATAAAAATTGGGTTCTTGTAATGAATGTGGAACTAAATAAATTCTCTAGAAATTATGCATGGAATTTCACGGAAGGAACTAATGATCATCCCATCATAGGAACTAAATGGGTGTTTAGGAATAAATTCTATGAACTTGGTAATATCACTATATATAAAGCCTAAAAAACTTCTAAATTTTATAAAAAAGAATAAGGAATAAACTTTAGTGAACCATTTTTACCCATAATTTGGTTATAATACCTTATAATCTTGTCAGAATTAATCTCTCACCTTATTTTTTAACTCTTTCAAATGAATGTTAAAAGAACTTTCGTTTTATAAATAATAATATTATTTTTGAACAACCACCTAGTTTTAAATATCCTTATTTTAAAAATAATGATTTCAAATTAACTTAAGCACATTATGATTTAAAATAATATTCTTTGGTTTGGTATCAATTTTTAAGTAATTATATTTTAGAAAAGGGTTTTAAAATGGAAAAGGGGGATTCAAACCTTTTTCTAAAACATCTCTCAAATGATTTGATGCTTGTCTAAATTTACTTTGATGATGTTATTTTCATCTCAACCATTGAATATATTTGTTCTAAATTTTATGGTTTTAATAAAATGTAATTTTAAATGAGTTTTATAGGTGAACAAAAATCATTTATTAATTTTAAAATTTCTTAATATAATGATGGTATTTTTTAAAACAATGAAAATACACTAATGAAAATTTTAATTTTTTTGTTATGAAATCACGTTTAGTGTTCATATTTTTTCTCATTTTTGATAAAATCAAATGAAATTTCATTTTAAATATGTTAAATTGTTATTTATGGTTATTTTAATGAATTAAAAATCTCAGTTTTTCCCAAAAGGATATTATTTGGAATTAACTATTTTCCAATGTTTCTATTGGTGGTTTCTAACTAGATTAGAAAATAAAGTGTGAGAATTTATACCTACTTTTAAAATCCCTCATCAGCTATATTGGTAAGAATTTAAACTAGGATTATCTTTCTATAGTCCAATTGGAATATATAGCTGCTAGGATTTTTTGTTCCCAATTAATAGGGATCAAACACACTATCTTGGACATCGGGATTATAGATAACTATATCACTATTATATGTGATAATAAAATTTCTATAAATATTTCTAGAAATTATATCCCACACTCTCGCACTAAATGAATTGATCCTAGGCACCATTTATTAAGTGATATCTTTCAAAATGGTGATATATTTTTGGAATTTATTATGAGAAACCATCAACTAGATGATATTTTTACTAAACCTCTAGTTGTTGAATGTTACTATTTCATTAAAGGGGATTTAGGAATGGTACACTTATGTCACTTTCCATTTTAATATGGCTATCCTAATTAATATTTTTTTAATTTTAATTTATTTAAATAACAACAATTTTCCCTTTTAATCTTGAGATTCCTGATTTACTTTTAATTATGTTTTCTTATTTCACTCTTAGATATGATCCATATATCTTACATGATAATTTGAGGGGAATCCTTATATACAACTTTTGAAATTTTCTTTAAGAGATTGATTTTTTTAAATTATTGTTTTTAATTAAGATAACACTCATTTTAAAGACTTAAAGTCATATATTATAAAAAAAATTAATTTTTATTATAAAATAACTATTTGAAAATTTTAAACTATTTTTTTTTCAAAACATGAATACATTAGTATTTTTAAAAATATTAATAGTATTTGTTTCGAAACTTATAAGAAAAATTGTGTATACGATATAAATATATTTTATTTTTTATCTCTCTTAAAGAAATAATCTTGAAAAATTTTTTATACATATACTTGTTTCTCTTATAATGTTTTTTGAGTTTTATTTTACAAAATAAAAAAGGAGGGATACTTCTGAGATATGTTTTCAGATCTAAAGGAAAGTATTTAATCACTATAGATAAATTAATATTTTATTAAAAGAGAAACCTATATTTAATGGAAAATATTTTTTTTAAAAAGGTATGTACAAAATTTAATATACCCTTTGATATATCTTTTGTCTTCTTCTAATTATTTATATCTTTTTCAGTCACCTTTATCTTTCAAATTTTTATTTTTTTTCCATTTCTCTTTATATTTTTTCCTTTTTATTTATATTTTCTAATTATATTTATTTCTCTATTAAAACATTATTTAAAACTTCATCTCACCCTCTCAATGAAATGTACATATGAAGATAAAGTTGGAATCTATGTTATGTTTCAATTTTTTTATTTTACTTATTATTATTAAAATTTATTTCTTTTTTCTATTGAACTTAAATTTTTATCTTTATTTTTCCCATAAACAAATATATATAAATCTATCTTGAGTTCTTATTTAATTATTTATTTCCCCTTTTTTTCTTTTTGATAAAATAAAAGGGAGAGAAATTATTTTTTTCACAATAAAATAGAATTTTTCATTTGGGGAGAAGTTTGTTATTATATGTGTTATTTATTAATTATTTCACTAATGGGGTGCTAAATTCTTTACTCTCCGTTTACACATGACATGTTAGATTTATTTCATTCTTGATCATATTAAATATCTTGTATACATTGATATCTTGAAACACTTCTATATCTTTCAATCTAAATTTTCAATTGATATATATTTTTATATTAAGTGCTTGTGAACATTAAAAATGGGGAGATTATTTTCCTTCTATATCTCTCATGAAGTTTTCATGATACAAAACACTCTTTTTTGTTTATAATTATTTAATTTGAGTTAATGTTAGTCTCAGAATTTGAAATTTTAGTAAAATATTTTATGGACTTAATTAAGATTTTAAAGACTATTAAAAGACATCTTAATGATATTTTTAAGTATGAAACATATCACATGTCATGTTTCAAGATTTTGGAATGAAGTTGGAGGATAAATCTAAGGCCATTAAAGGATGATAGGGAGTTAATAGTTAAAATAGGAGAGTTTCATGTAGAACCATCTCACTAGTGTTGGGCACTAGACAATTTGTTCCATACTAATAGAAGGCATTTCTTATAGGAAGACCACCGACTAGAGGTGGGGGAGCACCAAATATCTGGTGTTAATTCCAGAACTATTTTCTTCTACTAGAAGGAAACTAACTATCCATTGGATAGTATTAGCAAGTCAGTAGTGATATTCTAGATGTAGTGATCTCTAAAAATACCACTAAGTAGCCCATAGATGATATCGTGTAGCTGGGGATGCATTTATTATGACAAAAATGAAATTTAATTTTATCTTCACCAAATTTAATGACTCCATATGATATCAAAAACGTTCTTAGAGTTTTTAGAGACTATATATAGTTCTCCTTGGTTTCTTGGAAGAATAAATAGTTATCTACAACACTTCAATTGTGAATAGTGATCAATTGATCAAATAATTGACACAAATAATAAATCTATAGAAGATTATCTTTATGCTAAAAGTTATTTCAAGACCCAAATACAATTATTCATCAATATCTTTAGCCCTCTTCTTCTATCATCTCAATATATTTTCTCAATAAAAAAAATCAGTATGAGATATTCGGGAGTGTGTTCGTAAGATATTTTTATCAAATAAAACATTCTTATTCTCATTTCCTTCTACAATAGGTGATTACTACCGAAAAATTGAGGGTCATGTTAGTTGAATATGGATAAAGTTCAAGAGGTATCTCACATCCATAAATGCGATGGATTTGTTTCTTGTTCACTGATAAGATTAATTGAGAAATAACCCAAACCACTCAACCTATGGGGGAGGGATGTAGGGGCTCACATCAAGCTATTTTCAAACTCATTTATCAAATAGTTATTTTATATTGTTATATTTTTTTCATAGATAATATATTTTCCTATACACCAAAACATCAATATGCATAATTTCATAAATCTGATATTTTATTATTCTACTATTCATACTCTCTTAAATAACCTTAAAATTAATATTTTAATATGTATTGAAATTTTTATTTTATCATATCAATTCCTCATAATTTTTAATTTACTAGTTAGTTTTGTTTTAATTTTTATAAAGGTAATTAACCCCAGCTTTCCATATTTAATTAGGCCAACAGGCCACAAAAACATCATAGGATAAACCACACTAAAAATTGTGAATAGGGAAGGATAATTTTCTATATCAAGTATCAAGGGTCTCACTAGATCAATCAATTCACCTCACCGAAGTTTATTCTGCCTAACAGTTTCACGGTAACATAATATTCCTAAAATGGCATAATAGAGACTTTTAATATCAAGGAATCCTAAAAAAGGGGCACCAAAACACCGATTCACAAGGGCATATCATGTCCTTTTGTGTTCTCTAAATCCCATGGAATTCATTTATATAATTTTATTAAATTTATGAAACCATTTATTATTTATAAAATGTTTCATTTAATTAAAATGTTTCTTTATTTAATTTAAATATGTTAACACCCTCACCAGTGTTAATTCATACACATGCAGTATAAAATAATCACAAATACCACATGAAAAGTACATGGACCACCAAACTCTTTGAAATCTTCTTTAATTTTAATCCCATGGCTCGACAACTCCACCTAGACCTTTCCATGGGCTAACTGTTCACCAACAATCCACATGATTCCCTAAATCATTCCAAGAAACCAGTAAAAATCAATCATAACATTTATAATTAAATTAAAAAAAATCAATTTAGTCATAAAATCACTAAGAACTCATTAGGAAGCCTCATCATGATATAACCACAACAAAAAACCCCCGATAGGTCCATAGGGACCCTAAAATCATCCCTTGTGCAATCCCTTCTAGGAATCGTCGATCCCATAAGAATTTAATTTTTAATTTTGATGAAAAATCTAATAAAATTCACAGTGGAGACATACCTCTTTGAAAAAACAAGCGACAGTGTACAAATGACTTCTCGAGAGGTTATATTCCTAGGAAAAATGAAAACCCTATCACACATAGATGATTCCACCATGATCTGGTGGAATAATAACCAAAAAAACCCAACCAAAGAATTATAATATTAGATCAGAGGGGAAAGGAGATTAATGGAGGTAAACATAGGTGAAGGCATACCCCAAATTACCCAAACAAATATCCAAATGAAGCCCAAACTAAGGGGGAATAAAAGAGAGGGGGGATTCATACCACCGTGTGTTGGATATATGAGAGCAGAGGATGGGGTTTTTTCTTATTTAAATTATTGGGGATGTTTTATTTTACCCCTTTTAAGCTCACATTTCTTTGGTGGGATCCTTCAAAAAATAGGTGACACTTTCCAGGCTACTAGATAGCCTACAATTGGCCGGTGGCTACAGACTAGATCCACCCTATAGCTTATCCATCAAATTATACCTCAAAATATCCCTTGAGGTTCCCTCCACCATTTGGACCTCATTACCCATAAAAAGTATGACTTCAAGAGAACTTAAACGCTTAAAATTTCATTTCAAATCCTAGTTCAAAAACTACCCATCCAATAATTGAAAATTCAAATTCTTGCTCAAATTTCAAAATGAATATACATTAACAGGGAATTAAAAACTCTCCACCATAACAATTCTTTTCCCAAATAAGTCCTATTAGTTAACCATTCATTAAAAGCCACTCCAATAGCCACATTCTATCTCTAAATTCTAGACATGATCTCATAACCCAACTCCAAAATTATGGTGATTAAGCTGCCAAAATGTGAGCCAATTCTCATAACCATTACTAAAATAATGGGAAACTTATTACCCAATCCCATCCATCACATTACATGATTAATTTATCGTCTAATTAATCATCTCACCTTTACTGATACTCTCTATAACTTTAGATCACTAAGGACAATTAGAAACCATGATGCCTCCCACCATAATAATTTTTTATTAAAACATGATCTTGGCATTAGAAGGATTACCATGATGTTGTTTCTAAGTCATGCACAAAATAGAAAGTAGAAACATCGATATAGTGTCACTACCAATGTTCACCTTCTATACCCAAGCCAAAATGGATGTTCCACCACTGTCTGAGTATAACATAGGCGCACCAACTTTTTCTCAAAATCCGTGATAAATTCTCAAAAACAATCCATTGTATCCAAAATAATTTCATTAATTTGGTCTATAGCTTACAATATATAATTACATAAAATAATGGCAGTCAAACCTCCTCTGGCCAACCAATATTGAAAATGATCAGATGCACCCACTGATTCGCCATTGATACACCTGCTAACATTTCCTTAAATCCTAAAGGCATCTCATGACCATCCGAACATGTTCACTAAAGACCATACCCAATTCACAATGTCCTTCCATGGTTGAAACATAAATCATTATTTTCCTCTGTCATTCCATACCGTCGGCAACAATACCCCATTGAATTGATCACATTAGGATCACCTAAAAATCAGCCAGAGTTTGACATTGATTCTCATACTCCATTCAATAACCCTTATGAGGTTATACCCATCATTCACCAATGAATCTGGTAGAATTTTGATCCATTCATTAACTATCAACAAAACATGAAAATGATCACCCACCGACCGATATAATATATCTACGAGCCTTCTAAATTGAGGTCTATTTAACCCATGAAAAATATTAGTCTCCCCATCATAGGGAATTCCTCATCATCACATTACTGAACCAACCTATTGATCATTGTGGTTTATTCCCCATCCATCACCAATCACATTTCTTGATATGTCCATGATCGTAAATTACAAATAATTAGCAAGAAACATAATATTTCTACCCATTGCTTGATTAGGGAAATGTCATTTGTGACTCCCATTGTAATAAAACCCATTTTGAGGGTCATCTCCCATCATCATCCATTGGTGTAATTCATAAGTCATGGAATTACTTACCCCACTCTTCAAGAGGAACCTCAACAAGTTCCACCATTTGGGATTTATGTCACTCATCCCGATCCATGCTCGTCTACTGCCAAACCTTGAAACCAAATCTCTAGAAAATACATGTCATGTTCCACCATCAAGCTAAACATTCCATAGAATAATATTTATTTTCAATGTATCCTCTACCATAGACGGACATTGAAAAATGTTATCCAAAACCCTGAGTTTCCCTGCCCATTGTATTTTTATCAATTTCCATCACCCCTTGGCTCACACACGGTCTTAAATAATTTTAATCTCAATAGGTCCCAGATGAACACAGTGTGTGTTTCCATGGTCTCGTCTAAAATTAGATGGTATTACTCTCTAGTACTTTCCTAAACATAGACACTTGACTCATGCCTATGCGTGTCTCATGAAACCA
Source organism: Viscum album (assembly GCA_963277665.1). NCBI lineage: Eukaryota > Viridiplantae > Streptophyta > Magnoliopsida > Santalales > Viscaceae > Viscum > Viscum album. Next base: position 427,723,729 of record OY728123.1, on the reverse strand, counting down.
AACTAGGAAGAGATTCAAATACCACTGTCCATGCTCTATGAAATTTTATTTTCTCAATCTAATTATATCTCAGATATTCTCATCCACAATAATGTTATCTCAACCATATCAAGGCAATATATTCAATTCGTGACCATTTGATTACATTCAATTTCTTGAGCATCCACCCATACTCTTACACATGTAACCACATATTCATTAACAATATTATAAGGCACCCAAATAGTCCTTCCCTTCGTAGCTATAATTTATAATAAAATTATTATAACCCTATATGATTCACACCCAAAATGTAAAAGTCATATTCTATTCCTTTTACTAAACCCCCTTGAGGGTATTATCATATTCTAGTCCTGTTATGGTCGATCATAATCTCATCACTAGGGCCTACCCCCACCTATTTGATCATCCTCAAGGAATATTAATCCTTAGACCACATCTGGTATCACCTCATGTGCAAGACTCGAAACCTTAGTCATCCATCCATTCTTTTTAACTCTAATAAACTCATAGGCCTGGGATAAACCCTCACCCGAGTTTCTATTTTATGAAAATGAAGCAATAAACCACTATGTTCCAAGTAAATTCTAGAGGTATCTTGGTATCCCACCAAGACCAATAAGTCAAGTATCTCATAAGGTAACATTATATAGAAAAAAACTCTCTATTCCTATATAAACCATCATCCGAAAACTCATGTGCCAAAAATCCAATCTAGGGTCCATGTATATATACCAATGACATCACATGACAAAACCATAAGCCCACTAGGGCACTAATTCTCAGGGATAATCCACCTACCAGACTTGTCTCTTGAGAATAACATCTCAACAATTAGGTTATGTATATATAAAAATATTCCATCATTGATTATATGTGGTATAGAACCAAAATCATAAGGTTTTTTTAGACATTATATCCTTCCAAGCTATATAAGAAAAATTTATATAGGTTATTACCACCACTTTGAATAACCAAGAACAAGATAACAAAAATCCATAAGGGGTTCATCATTAGGCATAAAATGTCATGAATACCCTTGTGGTTCGCTACATGTCCCCCACACCAAAGGACTATACACCCATCCTACTCATTGAGAATCTCACCATTGATCTACATGACCTTCCATCAGAAATAAATAAATATAGAATTAAGACTATATATAATTACACTATGAAACTATATAGGCAAACACCATATGATTAGTTCCTAATGCTTTAGAAAATTGATCCTATCATCCAGGATAATAATAAAAAATAGTTTGGTATGCATGCCATGTGGATCCGATATTCCTAATCATGATGCATGAGCACCTCTTTCCTCTACAAGACATGATCAAAATCCAAAATAATTTGCTTACTTACAATGATTCAGTATCCAAAAATCCAACTAGAAAATAATCAAACTAAAACACCATACATGTTACACAATGTGATGACCATAAAACCATAACATTGTAAATTTCAATTATCAATCTCATCCACTATAGATTATAATTCTTACTCGATAAGGTGTTTAGGATGTAATCGTATGGTATCCATCACAATATTTAACACATTCTTATCTTCTATATACCATGTACTAAATAGTAAAAAAATTAAAATTATTTGATTCCACTTTGTCATATCCCATCACAAAAAACCCCTGATCAGTACATGGAATGATGGTAACAATTGTACCTCAGGTGCACCTCCCCATATGGAAGAGGATTCCAACTTGAAATGTGCATCTAAGGGGATATTGGGAGGAGACTATACACCAATATAATAGTGTGAAATCATAGATAAATTAACCAAACATCATACAAAAGTATAAGAATCAGATTAAACATAAATAATAACTGAAATAAATATTCTATAATAAAATAAAATGAGGAATATATACATGAATGCTTGATCAGACACTATTATGATTATATATTCAAAAAATAACAAAATAAAATATATGAAAAATTAAAATAAAGAGGTAGGAGGTTTTGATAAAATCCATAAACCTCACCTTATCCCAAATTAAGAAACCCATATTAGAGGATCCATCTTGATAATGAATTCCTCAGCCTCATCCCAACCTGAACTTGCATCAAGTGAGGGATACTCGGGTAACCAAGTGCAATAGTAGACTGAGGATGGTGTGATTACATAAACTAGTAGGTCACCACTAATGCGGTACCATACTATAACAGTAATTTTGTGATATAAATATGTGATGTACTCAAAATAATTAAATAAACCAAGGAAGGTAAATAAATAAAAAATAAAAAATACATGTTTCAGACTGATGATAGAATGTCTATAATCACATCATGTGGACTATTTCAACCCATACACCTAGTTCCATATAGTTTTTGATCCTCGGGTCTTTGAACCCGATCAAACCTACCTACTTCATCCAAAACTATGGTTTCTGTAATCATGTTTTAATGACTAAAATTCTCCATAATATATTGTAGTCTACATAGTATATAGATAAGTATATTAAACCTCATCTATAAGAGTTTTTTGATCCTAGAAATAACCCTTAGGAACCACATACCTGGGGAATGCACTTAAAAATATCCATCCTAGTATAATGGACCAACCCTAACTATATATCCCTAGTATCCCCCTAGATAGTAACACAGACCTCCCCCAAGGGAGATTTCTCATCCACGTATCATAGACCTCTCCTAGGGGAGTTTTCTCAACCAATCACATAACACACCAAAATCCTAGAAAAACAGTACAATATTTTTCTCAACTAGGTATCATATAATAAACACCACCCCATGTCATTTTATATATATAAATAAAAACATGGCTGGGTTTATAGTAAGTCCCAATATAAAATAATAAATATCTATTGTTGGTCAAAGGCATGAATTATCCCTATTATCCACAACCCAAGGACACCCTTTCACCAGGGCAAGTATGTCACCAGGGTACCCACTTGGGTCTCCAAGGTCACCACAAAAGTAGGGGCACCCCAATTGGGGTCCCTAGTCTCAGTTATGTCCTAGGTCATCGCACATCATTCATAGGGCATCACACTCTTGAATACAACATAAAAAAAATCCCCTAGCCCTCCCAAGGAAATCCATGCTGAAAATGGTCAAGAGAGATGTCTCATGGCCAATTTCAAGACTTGGGGGTCTTTCTAGGTCTATCCATTCACGCATCTAATTCTATCCTTCCTAAGGGTCCCATAGCCTACTAGGGATAATCAATCATAAAAGAAACCAAAAAAGGGACTCAAAAACAATAGTGAAAAATAGCCTAATATTAGCTATTATACACTCTACATCCCATGACATTTAGTTATACAATTTTATTAAATTACTAAAACCCTTCAATTATTTAGAATTTTCTTAATTTAATTAACATGGAATTTAATTTTTTTAAACATATAAATTCCCTAAATGGTGTTACTGCATATCACATGTATCATAAAATAAACATAATTCCATAGAGAAAGTATGCGGTCCACCTACCATATTGGAAGATTCTTCTTTTTTAATCCCATGGCTTGTCTGCTCCACCTAAGCCTGCCCAAGGTCTAATCGTCCACTACCAATCCATGAAAGGTAATAAATTATGGAAAATAACCTATAAAAATTAATCATAGCCTTTATGATTTATTTAATAATTTTATATAAACAATACATATTCATTTAAAACTCCTAGGGAAGACTTATCATACATGAACTATGATCAACAACCAATGAATGGTCCATAGGGGACCCCCAACATCTTCCTAGAAAAAAACACCTATCATGTGTCACTGATCCCATATGAATTTAAGTTTAAATTTTAAATAAAAACCTAATAAAATTCACCATGGTGACCGACCTCATCACAATGACATACAATGACATGTTTATAGATTCATAGGATGTACTCTTCTAAGTAAAAATGAAATACCTATCATACTCAGCTGATTCCACCATTCTCTAGTGAAATAGGAAACGAAAACCCTGACTAGAGAAATTAATAATTAGTGAAAAGGGAATAAAAGATCAATTGAGGTTAAAATATTGAAGTCTTACCCCAAATCACCAGAAAATACCTTCCAAGGGAACCCCAAACTAAGGGGGTAAAGAGGAGGGAGCGGTGGGTTCATATTCAACCTTGCATCAACCATTTTCAAGGAGAGGAGGGGATACCTCTCTTGAAATTAAAGGGGAAAAAATGTTCATTTTCACCATTTAATCCCACCAGCTAGCCAATGAAAACATGTAGAATACAAGTTCTACTATCCAGGCCACTAGATATCTAGTACTAAGCCACCGACTCGCTAGCACTAGGCCAGTGGCTAGCTGGTACTAGGCTATTGGTGTGCCGATGGGTGTAGGAAACTATATAGTCCCATCATATTATTAGTGGATATAAACTATACCCACACTCTGTGGCATCGGTTACTCCCTAGAGTCTCTCACTACCAATTTGACTTCATCCCCCATCCAAAATATATCTTTTAAAGAACTCAAACTATGGGAATTCCATTCCAAATACTGGTTAAAAAGTCACCAAAACCACTAATTGAAAATTCAATTTCCTTGAAATATTTAAAAATTACCATATATACATGTGGCATTACATCCAAAATTTTCCACAAAAGTCAACATTAATATTTCAATTCCAATAGATCATGATCTTCAAGGAGGAACAATGCTACCACCAGGGTTCTTTTAAATAGAGGGAAATATTTTATCATCTCTAAAAAAGAAGAATTGATAAAAGTTTCTTTTAGAAATGCTAAAATAAAAAATGAGGATAAAGAATACTTTTATCATCCCTAAATTTTTCACTGATAAAGGCTTAACTTTATCAATGCTAAAACTCAACCATTACCAGCAGTCATTGGCAGTGCTGATAAAATTATTCTTTATTGACACTAATATTTTCACTCATAAATAGTAGTGAATATTAAAAATTTAAAATTGAAACTAAAAATTTCAATAAATTAATAATTTTATAAAAATGAAGATTAAATGTTGAAATTATTAATAAATGTATAAATATTATGACAAATACATTATTTATATTATAATATCTTCATTAATATCATAATAAATTTTTTATTAATAAATTTATTAATATTAAAAATAATATTATAAATAAATGTATTAATATTATAATAAAATAAAAGAATAAAAAATTACTTTCTAATAAGAAAATAAATATAAAAAATGAATAAATTAGAAAAAATATTAAAAACTAATGTATTGAAATTATGATAAATGTAATAATATTATAAAAAATGTATTAATGTTATTATGTTATAATAAATTCATTAATATTATAATAAATATATTAATATTATAGTAATTTATTTATTAATAAATATATCAATACATTTATTAATATTGTGACAAATATATTAATAAATTTGGGATGAAATGGTCTAGTCTTCCACTTGAATCGGAAGCTAAATCATTATGACACATGGCCCAATGTGTGTTCTTGATTATCATAGGATGATGACTTGTTCTAGGGTATCACAAGTGAACACATTGGAATAATTTTACCCTCAATAAAACCAACATCAACATTGGATACAACTGAAAACCCAACATGAGGTTTCCTTTCATTTCATAACCACAAAAAAACAAAAAAGCCGATATAAAACAAGATCTAAAAAACGTGGAATAGAGAAAAAGAAAAATATTATATTTTTCTAAACATTTTTCTCATATAAAAGAAACCATTTTATAGAATAATTTTATAACCCAAACAAGGATCACAACCAAAAAAATAGGACACTAGAGAGGACGATACACCATATGAACCAACTGGTTAAATGAACTAGGGAGAAAAACTATGCTACAACTATGTGGCTTCTAAGTCACTACCATAAACCTAATTACACCCACATCCAGGTTAACAGTTTTAGAAAACCAACCTTCAATTAAAAACATGAGAAGTTGTATAAAACAATAATACTACATCCCCACCAATGTGAGTATGTTGGGTGTGATGAAAAGGATAATATGATACCACCATGAGTCCATTACATTCTGTTTTATAAAAGAACCAAGTCCACCGTTTGAAAGTAATATAAAATAGGTTTTCATTTCTTCAATAAAAAATAAAAATAAACATACAATATCTTATATCATTTAATTAAATACAAATTTTATAAAACACGCCTTAAGGAGTACTTACCAAGGTAATGTCACTATAAAATCCAACCATTACCTTTTTAAAACAACGATAAATTAAAAAAAGAAACAAATTAAACTATCTCTTTTTATTTAAATCATCCCTTTTTAAAACAAACCATCACCTAGTTTACAACGTTTGGAAAATAAAAATTCCACATGTCTTGCATTTAAATAAACCACCACTTTACACTTTTTAAAACATAAAACTCACACACACATGTTATCAATATGAGTATAAGAAATAGAAAATATAATAAATAAAAAATCCAAGAAGAGTAAAAAACCAATGATAATAATAACCCATGTAATTCATTATACAAATAATGATGTTTATTCATAAATAAATAATATATCAATATGGGCTCAAAATAGGATATAAGAAACTTTCATGAAAATTCACAATAAAGAAACATAACATAATATACATAGCACGAGGCAAGAAACTAGGTACTGATGACACAATTAATAGATATGAAAAAGTGGAACCAATTGCAAGTTGGTTAATGGTAACAAAACCAATCACATAAATCACTATCATTAGTCTCAATAGTGATAAATGCTTTTACTTTCTCTGTCATTGTGTTTTCATGATTGCAAACTCTCATATGTGTTTTTAAAAATTTTATTTGAGTAATGTTTAGTGACTATATTTAATATCAAGTGACTAAAACTTGTTTAAGTTGGATAATTTTATTAAATTATTTTATTATCTTTGAATAACATCTGGAATTTCTGTTTAATTTCTCAATTATTTGGAATTATTATGGAAGAACTTTAGAAGATCATTATTTTAATTGAATGATCTTCTTATTTTAGTTTGATAATAAATTGTCCAAAAAAGCTAGTTCGAGGTCATTGTGGACCTATTCTAAATCATGGTGGACCTATTATAGACAATGATGACTGGTCATTTAAAGGTAAACAATTAGTGTTTGTGAACCAGTGTTTGGTGAAAGCTGTTTCGGCCTATGGAAGACTTGGGATTCTTTTAATGTTAGTCAAACCTATCTTGAAGTTGGTCTTTAATTTATTAATTTCTCATGGATAATTTCAAAATATTTCCAATTTTATTGAATTATATAAATAGATGATCAATGAGGCTCTAAATTTAGTATTTATCCCAACATATCTCTGAATATAAATAAACATAAAAGTAAATGTATTATCTATGACATCTCAAAGAGACAAATTCAGGCCCTCAATCTCTTAAGGCTCACCTCGTTTCTCTCAAATATCTCTTCAAGTTTTGTAATTATCCATCCAAGAGATTTGTGGGTTTCTTGGAAATGATTTTTCTTAAATAAAACCTCTCTCTTATCATCACCTTTCTCCAATGGGTTCTCGATATAAAAAATTGAGGGATGGGTTCCCTGGATACAAGTGAAGCTCAAGAGGTTTCTTAGAAAAACAAATTATGAGGGTTGGGTTTCTTGACCCCCATTGAGAGAATAGAATTTATACAATAGACCACTCAAGTATATGAGTGGATATGTAGGGGAACACATCATGATTTAGCTGAACTTCTTATTAATTTTGTTTGTCCACTATTTAATTTTTCTCCATTTCATCATTTAACATCGATTAACATACTTTCATAAATGTGGTTTGATTGTTTTCATGCTTATATTACATTTATATTATATTTATTAAATCAAATTTAAATTATCAAATATTACTTAATCTATTTATCACTTTAATATTTTATTCTTCTATAAATTTTTTAAATGGAAACTCACACCCCACATTCTATATTTCTTCGAACAATAATTGTTAAAAAGGGTGAATTGAGTTTTTATAAAAAATAGTTATTTATTTAAAATTATCTTTTTGAAAATAATTTTTCCCTTCGATACAAAAAATTAGCACCAAATGGGTGATTTTATTTTCCCCTTTAAAAAATATATTATTTTAAATCACTTTTATAATATTTAATCAATTTCAAAGATTGATTTTATAAAGGCATATCATTCCAATCCACATATTTTTATTTTTGAGGGCATCGACTATTCCTATCTAAGGAATCAAGTTTCACCCTTTATTGATAGTATTTATTATCCCATATAGAAGATGGAAATTCCTGATTATGTTCAAAAGAAAAAATCTATAGATAAATGGAATCCTAAATATACTAAGAATTTTGAATTGAATAAAAAATATATGAGTTCTTTATATTATTGTCTTGATCATAATGAGTTTAATTATGTTTCCACTTGAAGAAATAATTATTAAATTTGTAATTTATTTATATATACCTATTATGGAACCAATAAGGTTAAAGATACAAAATTATATATGTTTCTTAAATATTTTCAAAGTTTTTCTTTGCATCCTATTAAGTCGATTACTAATATGTTTACAATATTTACTAATATATGAAATGTTATAAAGTCCCTCAGCGATGAATTATCAATAGATAAACATGTAAATAAAATATTATGGGTTATACCAAGATCACATGATCTCAATTTCATAATTATTCAAGAAGATAAAGATATGAAAAAGTGGAGGTTTAGGAACTCATAAGATCCCTAATGATATAAAAAATGATGATGAAATGACAAGATAAATATGAGTTCAAAAAAGATAATAAATTAAATAAAATGATAACCTTAAAATTTTCAAATGATTAACCATTTATATGTGAGTTAATTGACCATACTATTCTATTAAGGAACTTGTAAAACTTCAACCAGAATAAGAAAGTCTATAAGGATTTCAAAAATTCAGACCAAAAGGGGGAACCAAAAGTGAAATTATTTCAAGGTAAAAATAAATTTGACATCAAAACGGAGTACCCCATTTATAAAAAAACTCAAATAAAATAAACAAGGTAAAAAATATTAAAAAATAACTACACGAAGTGTGAGTGATGAATCCATTGAGTCAACAACATCATCCACCTCATGTGACTCAATGTAAAAGTTCATAATGGAACATGTTGATGAAAATGTTGAGGTTAGTTTCCATATTACTATTTCATTCCTATATTATTATTATCCGACCTATCCTATTTATTTTTATTCATAATCCTTCAGTCGCCTAATTTATGAAGAACTAAAATGTACACTAAATAAACTTTGAAATGAAATTTTTCAACTTTATCCTTTATATGAACCACCTGAAAAGAAATATAATCAAGTGATTAAATAAAAATATAATATTAAAAAAGAAAAAGAAATTCTACAAAAGGAAAAGACATATATATTCAAGAAACTAAAGAATCTACTAGATATCGATAATCACTACTAGATATCGATAATCATGAATTCACCATTATGGTATTAAAAATTTCAATTTTTTTACATTCACTCAAGGTGAAGAAAATTTGAAAACAATTTGGAATCTCAAAAACCATGAAAATATTGGTCTAACTTTGGATACTTTAACCATATAAGAACCTATAAAAATCCAACTAAAATTAATTTTTTATATGGTTTCACTTAAGGAATATTTTATGCACTTTTCAAAATAATCATTCATTTAATCTATGAATTTGATTGTAACAAAAAATCATAGGGGAAACCAAATTTTATCCATATTACTTCCAATTTTTCAAAAATAAAACATACTAAGAAAATATAGATTTAGAAATTGTTATTGGTAATCATAAACAGATCCATGTTTGTGTGTTTACCAAAAAATTAAATCATTAAATTTGTTAGGAAATTTGTTTTTGGAGGAAAACCTATGAAAAAATGTGGTACCTATATAGTAGTTTCTTGAGACACATGTGTGTAGACCTCGTTAAATCTAAATAAATCTATAAACTTGAAGTAGGTCACATCACTCATGGTTTTAAATAAAGGTGTATGATAATCATAGAGGGTACCATCATTTTTTAACTCAAATTTTAGAAAAAATGTTTTATTCCTAAAAGGATGGAAACACAATTTTCTAAGTATTAGACAATTGTGTGGTAATATTTTTAAAATATAATTCAAAATTTTTTTGAGAAGTTTTTATTTAAAAAGGAAAACATTAATTTACCTCTTCACGATTTCTAAATATTTATATAATTAATTTAAAATCACTTTTTATCCAAAATGTCAAAACATTTAGTGTATATGTTGGAGAGTCATGGATCTGGAATATATGTCTCGATCATTACAATACACAGTATCTTCTAAAAATAAACTATTTTAATAAGTATGCAATCTTTCCAAATTTCATTTCAAATATTATATGTCTTGTGATGCATGCCAATATACCAAGGGACACAAATCCAATTTCAATTCAAAATAAAAACAATTTAACAATCAAAATATCAGCAATTAATTAATCTTGACCTTCTAGATCCTTCTAAAATCAGAAGTATAAGAGTAAAAACCAAAAACCCCCATTATTTTTTATGAATTTAAAATATTCAAATTGGATAATTTCTTAACTCATAAAAGTGGATCTTGAAAATTCTTTATCATGTTTTTAAAAAAGGTTGAAAACGAAAAAGGTTTTAAAATTATTCCAACTCATAGTAATCATGGATGAGAATTCATTACCAATTAGTCTAAAGATTTATGTTATTCAAAATGTTGTAATCATAATTTTTATACAGCTAAAACCCCTCTATAAAATTTGTTAGTAGAGAGGTGAAATTGATCAATCCATGAAATCACTTTAACTTTTTCAAATAAATTTTCTCTTCGAAAATATTTTTTTGATGAGGACATGAATATTTCAAGCTATATTATTAATTGGGTTCTTGTAAGACCTTTTCCTAGGAAATCCCCTAATGAACTTTGGATATAAAAATACATTTTCCACTTTTACAATGTTTTTGGTTGTGAATTCTTTATTTTAAACACAAAATAAAATATTATAAAATTTGATTATAAATAAAATGATGCTTTATTTCTTGGGTAGACTATCTCAATAAAAGAATAACATTTATTTAACAAAAGGAAAAAAATATTTGAATAATCAATCCATGTTATTTTTATTAAAATATTCTAAAAGCAACTTCTAAAAATATTTTTTAAAATAATGTATTAAATAAACTTTTTCAAATAAAAGAAGTTGAAGAATAAAAAAATCTACATAAAATTATTTTCCAAAAGTTTTAAAAACATCTAAAGTCCATTTACTTGAAAATATCATCAAATATTTACATGTAGGAACTCATACACAGATATTGGTCTAAAATGTGGTTGAAAATATTACTTTTGTCACTCAACATGAAATAAAAAACCTTATCTATTACATCAATGATAAAAATTTGTCACTTTTCAAGTAATAGAAACTAAATTAATCCACTTGAAATGATATACGAACTCTCACACAAAGACCAAAAAATAATTTAATTATAGGATCTAAATGGGTTTTCATAAATAATCTAGACGAATCTGGTAATAATACTAAAAATAATTCTCATTTAGTTTCCAAAGGTTATAATAAAAAATAATTAAATTAGTATGGTGAAACCTTTTCACTCAACACTCTTTCAAAATTCATTAGAATATTTCTTGTATTCTTCTATAATTCTAATATCAAAATATCTCAAATGAATTTCAAAAGAATTTTTTAAATGTTTTTATTTGGTAATTTTTTTTTGTGAAATGACCATATATTTTTGAAAATACACTTTTTGAAAATTCATTTTTCATATTATAAAATGCTCTTTCTATTTTAAAACAACCCCCTTAGGATTGGTGTGAATGCCTTTTAAATTATATTATTTAAAATAGTTATAAAATGATAAATCATGATTCAAATATATTTAAAAGAAATATATAAAATGTGTTTTTACTCATTAAAATTTACATTGATGATATGATTTTTGGTTCTACCAATAAACCTCTCTATTTTGAATTTAATGATTTAATTAAAAAGGATTTTGAGATGAGATTTATGGGTAAACTGAAATTATTTATTAGATTTAAAATTTCTCAAATCAATAATGATGTTATTTTAAACCAAGTAAAATAAACCAATGAACTATTATAAATAATTCATAATAGATCATTCTAACAACACAAGTAATCCCAGGAATAAAACAAGTTAGCTTACATGAGATGAAGATAGTAAATTAGTCAATAATAAGCTTTATAGATGTAAGATTTGTAGTCTAGTTTACCGTACCACAACCCAACCCAATATAGTATTAAATGTTTTTATCTGTCCTCATTTTCCATCATATCGAAAGTAATGTCATTAAAAAAAATTCAGAAGGATCTAAAAATCTCAGTTTGTTTTATCTGAAAGGAACCTATTTTGAATTAACATATTTTCTAATGCTGATTTGGGAGGATTATAAATAAATAGGAAAATAACTAGTGGATCTTTACATATACATGAAAAATACCCCATCTTAAAGTGTAGTAAGAATAGGATCTCAGTTTCTCTTTCTATAGCCGAAATAGAATATATAGTCATATAAAATTTTTGCACCCAAATACTATGGATGAATCAAAATCTCTTGGATTTAGAGCTTATATTTGACCATATACCTATCAACTGAGATAACAATAGTTTTATAAATATCTCCAAAAATCTTGCTCATCACTCATGCAGTTAAAACAGTGACCATAAACACTATTTCATAAGAGATCACTTGTAAAAAGTTGATATCATATTTGATTTTTTCCAAATGGAATGTCAACCCATTTATATTTTCTTTAAACCTCTTGCCCTTGATACCTTTAAATTAATTAATTGGTAATTAGTAAAGGTTCACTTGTGACACTATTTATTAGATCTACGGATATCATGAGTAATATTTTTTAAATTTATCTTATTCATGTATCAAATATTTTTTAAAATTTGATTTCTATTTTTGTTCTTTTATTTAATATTGGTATGGCCCATTTATATTATTTGTGCTATAATTTTAGGGGGATCCTTATCTATAGAAATTTTGAAATATTTAATAAGAGATTTTTTTTGAAAAGTAATTAATTATTTATTTTCGAAATATATTTTTATTATTTTCGAAATTGAAAAAACTTATTTCCCAAAAAAAATAAATACTTTATCTAATATTAATATTAATTTTAAAACTATCTTGGAAACATTTGATTTTTAAATCTATTATGAAATTTCTTTTCAAAACACATAAAAGTACTTATGTATATACTTTTTTAAAAAACAAAAAGTTTTGTTTTTATCCCTCTTAATGTTTTTTTTGTTTCTTTACATCTTATTATTTTATTAAACTCTTATCTTTTTTTATTTGGTACCTTTTTATTTATTCTATTTAACTTTACACTGTCTCACTAATGGTAATATTATTTGGGGATTTTGGAAGTTATGTGGTGTGTTTAAAAATATTATCTTTCTTTTTTCTATTTTTCTACCCTCCTTATCTCTCTAATGATTTTATTATAAAGGGAGTTTGGAAGTTAAAATCCTTTTCAAAATCTTTTTTATTATAATAATATTTTTATTCTTTTCCAAATCATATTATCTCTTAAAGAATATTTTTCAAAATAATTTTTAAAAATTTATTTAGTTTCTCATTCCTCTAATTTTTTTCTATTTTTTTGATAAAAAAGGTGGAGAGTTATTTTATTGAACTTAAGTGTGTTTTATTTATCAAAGGGTTCCAAATTTTCAATAATTATTTTCAAAAAGGGTGATAGGTTCTTAAAATCAATTTTATTATTCTATAGTTATTAATAGTTTTACATAGAGGGATATTTTTTACAAGGGGAGAACTTTTTAAAATTCTTCTTTATTGTTGTTAATATAAAGATTAATGTGTTTAATTATTGATATCATTATATATATAGTTAATATCTTGAATTTATTTACTATAAATATTATTATAAATTTATTCTTAATTTATATTTCTGTGTTATGTATTTGTGATCATCAAAAAGAGGGATATTATTGTACTCATATCTTTCTTAATGTTTTCATGGTCACAAAACACTCATCTATGTTTCTAAAAATTTAATTTGAGTAAGTTTCAATAATTATATTGAATATCAAGTGAAGGGAACTTTTTTAAGGAGTATGATATTATCAAAGTCATTGAGTATCTTTTAATATGTTCTTAAAATATTATTTCATATCTCATGTCTATGGAATTAAGTTAGAAGAACCTTATAAGATCATTCTTTGAAGTGGAGAATCCTCTTGTTGTAGTTTCATGAAAAAATAGCCAAAATGATTAGTGTCAGAGTGTGGTGGACCAGTGTCAGGGTTCGGTGATGGGTGTTTATAAGGAAAACCAACATTGGTTTATGCACTATATTGTGGTGAAATCCTTTTAGGAATGTAATAGACTCATGAAGCTTTGAATGTTAATAAAATATCTCTTAAATATTATTTGAAAAGTCTTAATTTCGTATGCATAATTCCATAAGATTTACAAAGGTTTCAAAAGGTTTTAAATATATGATGAAGGAGCCTATAAAAATAAAATTAATTCTAATATTGATCTTGATTAGAATAGACACCGAAGTGATAAGTTTTTCCAAAACATCTCAAAGATCCAACTTCAAGTTCTCAATCTATTAAGGATATAAACTTTTCTATAAAATCTCTTATCCCTTTTCATATTTATCTATCCATGAGATGTGTGTGCTTATTTCTAATAGGTTTCCAAAAGTAATCATCTCTCTTATGACCACCTATATCTAATGGGTTATCACTTCAAAAAAGTGAGTGATAGGTTCCTTGGATATCGAAAAAGCTCAAGATGGTTCTCACACACCCAAATTGTAAATGAAAAGTTTCTTGATCACTATTGAGATCAATGGATTTTATAATAGACCTCCTAAGTCAAGTGGTTGAAACATAGAGGCTCACATGGAGATTTAACAAAAATCCTTATAAATTGTGTTTTTGTACTACTTAATTTTCTACAATTCATCATTAAACATAGATTTTCATACCTTCATAAATATGATTTGATAATTTCTACACTTAAACTACAATGATGTTATCTTAACTAACTCACATCGAATTTATCAACTGTTTCTCAATAGATTTCTCACATTAAGTTTTTATTCAGATTTAAATTTTTAAAAGGGAAATTGACTTATATATTTCCATATTTCTCCTACCAACAAAAAACCCCCTATATAGGGCATGAAATTAGACTAGGGGATACAATACAATTTAGGAATATAAACTAGAGAAGCTAACATCTCTTGACTCTCCACATAGTAGCCTAGGGCTCCCCATGTCATAATTTATAGGGGTAGGTTGATATCAAAAAAAATTTACTTGTATGAAAATCACATAGTTGAAAGAATTTAAAACACAAAAATAAAATAATTTCCTCAAAGAAAATAAACATTTAATAAAAATCCCATATGAAAAGCACATAAACATGGATCAAAATTAATATTACTGTGACACATGCACACATGGATAAAACAATATAACAAAGGGGTTCAAATAGGGTGTAACCATCAATAAATAAATCACTTTCTCTCAATGTGTCAAAAAAGACTTCGATTTATACATATAAATGATATGCTTTGGAAATCCCCTTTAATGATATTTAGAACCCAAGAACAATTTCAAGGGAAATCACACATAACACTTGATAATAATTAGAGTAAAAACATTGAAAATTATATTTCAAAATCACCTCTAAAAAAAAGTTATTTTTGGGAAATAAACAACCAATTTTAAATCATCAATATGTCTAATAAAACTAATGGTTCTTCCAAAACAACCAACTTCGGAGGACAGAGACCATTTTTTTTAAAATATAGAAAAGCATTAAAGTATGTATATTCTACTCTATAAATCAAAAATTGGAAAAAACAACATGAACTAATAGATTTTCTTAAATAAAACCATCAATGACATTTTATCAAACACTGAGAATACATAAAACACCATTTAAAAACAAAGTTTCATTGAACTATGAAAATTAAACATTTTTACAATGGAAAAACCAACAAAGCATATAGAATCATTGATAACATAAAACTAACCATATTATTTATCCTTATTTTAGTTTAGAAACACATTTAAATACCAAGAATCCAAGGAAGTCTTCAATTAAAGGAACCAGAACAGAAAAACTTACCTAAAGAGATGAAACCATGTTTCCATTAAAGGAAACCACTAGAATAGGTCTACCAAGATGGTCACAACCTTTAAAAACCAAAAACACAAAAAAGAAAAAACCCTAATCATGAAAATCGGCCACTCATTACCATTAGGGGTTGAGTGAGTGATGAAAAATGAATGAAACCAATGAAGAAGAAAATTGGAGCTTGTACCATGCGATCAAGGTGAGATCCCACTAATAAATCACAAAGAATCTACCATAAAGGGACTTGGAAGGAGAGGAGAAGCCCGTGGATGGAACTACAGATGAGGGGGATCGAACTGCAGAGAGATAGGGGAATCCCCCATATAAAAACATCTCAAAATGGCTAGTATGCCTAAACTCAAGATGGTTACACGATTGTCTCACACAGTTTACCAAACTGTGCACAGACTGTGTGATTGCCACTGTCCAAAAACTGCATAGGTCACACGGTTTCCACTTTATAGTTTCCCAAACAGTGCGCCAAAACATGGAACCCTAGAAAAGTTCCAAAAAATCTATAATTTCTACAAAGGACACCCTAAACACATTGGAGAAATCAATCATTTATACATAAGTAAGAAAATGGAATTTCAAGGTGTCACAAAATGTAAAAATAGTAATATATATTTCAAAGTATATTGTTAATTAAAAAGATAAAAAATTTAAATTATGAATTTTAATATTTATACTTAAATATATTTACAACTGATAATATATAGATACATTCTTATTACTATTTAATTATATAGAAGTATATGTGTGTATATATATATATATATTATATATATAACAGTTATAAATAATTAATAACTATATTTAGAATTTTTTATTATAATTAAAAATATTATTATTTTTATAAGTGCATAAATATTTTTATGTGTTCATGTGTGTGACGTATAGCTTAACCAACACATATCTGTGTGTAATTAACTATACACA